>CM039678.1:77677903-78962990 GCA_022496015.1 Hordeum marinum | reverse complement strand
ATGACCCTGAAATTGAAAAAGCACTACAAATGAACTCTGAAAAGGTTGAAAGTTGGCATGGTATCATCATTTTACCCACATAGCATGTGCTAAAAAGTTGAGAGGGGTACGACAAAAGCTGGATGCACTTCGTGTACAAAACGGATAGTCTCTTTCGAAGTATCACGGTTTCAGACGGAAACTCATCGGTTACAAAAGGCTTTTCATTTTCTTGAACTTATTTGAACTCCATGATTTTTGTGTGCTCAAAATGCACCATTCAAAGCCACATCATCAATTTTCAACCCTTCCCGACATCATTTGTTATTTTTCATGCAGTTATTGATTTTTTTCAGCTAAATGACCCTGAAATTGAAAAGCACTACAAATGAACTCTGGAAAGGTTGAAAGTTGGCATGGTATCATCATTTAACCCACATAGCATGTGCGAGAAAGTTGAGAGGGTTACGACAAATGTTGGATGCACTTCGTGTACAAAACAGACAGTCTCTTTCGAAGTATATGGGTTCCAGACAAAACTCATGTGTTACAAAAGGCATTTCATTTTCTTGAACTTATTTGAACTCCAGGCTTTTGTGTGTTCAAAATGCACCATTCAAAGCCACATCATCAATTTTCAACCCTTCCAGACATAATTTGTTATTTTTCATGCAGTTATTGATTTTTTTGAGCTAAATGACCCTGAAATTGAAAAAGCACTACAAATGAACTCTGAAAAGGTTGAAAGTTGGCATGGTATCATCATTTTACCCACATAGCATGTGCTAAAAAGTTGAGAGCGGTACGACAAAGCTGGATGCACTTCGTGTACAAAACGGATAGTCTCTTTCGAAGTATGAGGGTTTCAGACGGAAACTCATCGGTTACAAAAGGCTTTTCATTTTCTTGAACTTATTTGAACTCAAGCTTTTCGTGTGTTCAAAATGCACCATTCCAAGCCACATCATCAATTTTCAACCCTTCCCGACATAATTTGTTATTTTTCATGCAGTTATGATTTTTTTGAGCTAAATGACCCTGAAATTGAAAAAGCACTACAATGAACTCTGAAAAGGTTTAAACTTGGCATGGTATAATCATTTTACCCACATAGCATGTGCTAAAAAGTTGAGAGGGGTACGACAAAAGCTGGATGCACTTCGTGTACAAAACGGATAGTCTCTTTCGAAGTATCAGGGTTTCAGACGGAAACTCATCGGTTACAAAAGGCTTTCATTTTCTTGAACTTATTTGAACTCCAAGATTTTTTGTGTGTTCAAATGCACCATTCAAAGCCACATCATCAATTTCAACCCTTCCCGACATCATTTGTTATTTTTCATGCAGTTATTGATTTTTTCAGCTAAATGACCCTGAAATTGAAAACGCACTACAAATGAACTCTGGAAAGGTTGAAAGTTGGCATGGTATCATCATTTAACCCACATAGCATGTGCGAGAAAGTTGAGAGGGTTACGACAAATGTTGGATGCACTTCGTGTACAAAACAGACAGTCTCTTTCGAAGTATATGGTTCCAGACAAAAACTCATGTATTACAAAAGGCATTTCATTTTCTTGAACTTATTTGAACTCCAGGCTTTTTGTGTGTTCAAAATGCACCCATTCAAAGCCACATCATCAATTTTCAACCCCTTCCCGACATAATTTGTTATTTTTCATGCAGTTATTGATCTTTTTGAGCTAAATGACCCTGAAATTGAAAAAGCCACTACAAATGAACTCTGAAAAGGTTGAAAGTTGGCATGGTATCATCATTTTACCCACATAGCATGTGCTAAAAAGTTGAGAGCGGTACGACAAAAGCTGGATGCACTTCGTGTACAAAACGGATAGTCTCTTTCGAAGTATGAGGGTTTCAGACGGAAACTCATCGGTTACAAAAGGCTTTTCATTTTCTTGAACTTATTTGAACTCCAAGATTTTTGTGTGTTCAAAATGCACCATTCAAAGCCACATCATCAATTTTCAACCCTTCCCGACATCATTTGTTATTTTTCATGCAGTTATTGATTTTTTCCAACTAAATGACCCTGAAATTGAAAGCACTACAAATGAACTCTGGAAAGGTTGAAAGTTGGCATGGTATCATCATTTAAACCCACATAGCATGTGCGAGAAAGTTGAGAGGGTTAAGTCAAATGTTGGATGCACTTCGTGTACAAAACAGACAGTCTCTTTCGAAGTATATGGGTTCCAGACAAAAACTCATGTGTTACAAAAGGCATTTCATTTTCTTGAACTTATTTGAACTCCAGGCTTTTTGTGTGTTCAAAATGCACCATTCAAAGCCACATCATCAATTTTCAACCCTTCCCGACATAATTTGTTATTTTTCACGCAGTTATTGATTCTTTTGAGCTAAATGACCCTGAAATTGAAAAAGCACTACAAATGAACTCTGAAAAGGTTGAAAGTTGGCATGGTATCATCATTTTACCCACATAGCATGTGCTAAAAAGTTGAGAGGGGTACGACAAAAGCTGGATGCACTTCGTGTACAAAACGGATAGTCTCTTTCGAAGTATGAGGGTTTCAGACGGAAACTCATCGGTTACAAAAGGCATTTCATTTTCTTGAACTTATTTGAACTCCAGGCTTTTTGTGTGTTCAAAATGCACCATTCAAAGCCACATCATCAATTTTCAACCCTTCCCGACATCATTTGTTATTTTTCATGCAGTTATTGACTTTTTTGAGCTAAATGGCCCTGAAATTAAGAAGCACAACAATGAACTCTGAAAAGGTTGAAAGTTAGCATGGTATCATCATTTCACCCGCATAGCACGTGCTAAAAAGTTTAGAGGGTTACGTCAAAAGCTGGATGCACTTCGTGTACAAACGGACAATCTCTTTCCATGTATCCGAGTTTCTGACGGAAACTCATCGGTTACAAAAGGCATTTCATTTCTTGAACTGATTTGAACTCCAGGCTTTTTGTGTGTTCGAAATGCACCATTCAAAGCCACATCATCAATTTTAAACCCTTCCGCACATAATTTGTTATTTTTCATGCAGTTATTGATTTTTTGAGCTAAATGACCCTGAAACTGAAAATCACTAGAAATGAACTCTAAAAATGTTAAAAGTTGGCATGGTGTCAGCATTCACTGACATAGCATGTTCTAAAAAGTTGAGATGGTTACGGAAAAAGCTGGATGCACTTCATGTACAAAATGGATAGTCTCTTTCGAAGTATAAGGGTTTCCGGACGGAAACTCGTGTTACAACAGGCATTTCAATTTCTTGAACTTATTTGAGCCCCAGTCTTTTTGTGTGTTCAAAATTCACCATTCAAAGCCACATAATCAATTTTCAACCCTTCCCGACAGGATTTGTTATTTTTCATGCAGTTTCCGATTTTTTTGACGTAAATGACCCTGAAATTAAAAAGCACTACAAATGAACTTTGAAAAGGTTGAAAGTTAGCAAGGTATCATAATTTCCACCCGCATAGCATGTGCTAAAAAGTTTAGAGGGTTACGGCAAAAGCTGGATGCACTTCGTGTATGAAACGAACAATCTCTTTCGAAGTATCAGGGTTTTCGGACGGAAACTCGTCGGTTACAAAAGGCAATTCATTTTTTTGAACTTCTTTTAACTCCAGGCTTTTTGTGTGTTCGAAATGCACCATTGAAATCCATATCATAAATTTTCAACCCTTCCCCACATCATTTTTTTTTTCAGGCAGTTATTGATTTTTTTGAGCTGAATGACCCTGAAAATGAAAAGCACTAGAAATGAACTCTGAAAAGGTTAAAAGCTGGCATGGTATCATCATTTCACCCACATAGGATGTCCAACAAAGTTGAGATGGTTATGACAAAAGCTGGATGCACTTCGTGTACAAAACGGATAGTCTCTTTCGAAGTATCACGGTTTCAGACGGAAACTCATCGGTTACAAAAGGCTTTTCATTTTCTTGAACTTATTTGAACTCCAAGATTTTTGTGTGTTCAAAATGCACCATTCAAAGCCACATCATCAATTTTCAACCCTTCCCGACATCATTTGTTATTTTTTCATGCAGTTATTGATTTTTTTCAGCTAAATGACCCTGAAATTGAAAAGCACTACAAATGAACTCTGGAAAGGTTGAAAGTCGGCATGGTATCATCATTTAACCCACATAGCATGTGCGAGAAAGTTGAGAGGGTTACGAAAAATGTTGGATGCACTTCGTGTACAAAACAGACAGTCTCTTTCGAAGTATATGGGTTCCAGACAAAAACTCATGTGTTATAAAAGGCATTTCATTTTCTTGAACTTATTTGAACTCCAGGCTTTTTGTGTGTTAAAAATGCACCATTCAAAGCCACATCATCAATTTTCAACCCTTCCCGACATAATTTGTTATTTTTCATGCAGTTATTGATTTTTTTTGAGCTAAATGACCCTGAAATTGAAAAAAGCACTACAAATGAACTCTGAAAAGGTTGAAAGTTGGCATGGTATCATCATTTTACCCACATAGCATGTGCTAAAAAGTTGAGATGGTTACGGAAAAGCTGGATTCACTTCATGTAACAAAATGGACAATCTCTTTCGAAGTATAAGGGTTCCAAACGGAAACTCATCGGTTACAAAAGGCATTTCATTTTCTTGAAGTTATTTGAACTCCAGTCTTTTTTTGTGTTCAAAATGCACCATTCAAAGCCACATAATCAATTTTCAACCCTTCCCGACAGGATTTGTTATTTTTCATGCAGAGTCCGATTTTTTTGACCTAAATGACACTGAAATTAAAAAGCACTACAAATGAACTTTGAAAAGGTTGAAAGTGAGCATGGTATCATAATTTCACCCGCATAGCATGTGCTAAAAAGTTTAGCGGGTTACGGCAAAAGCTGGATGCACTTCGTGTACGAAACGGACAATCTCTTTCGAAGTATCAGGGTTTCGGACGGAAACTTGTCGGTTACAAAAGGCATTTCATTTTTATGAACTTCTTTTAACTCCAGGCTTTTTGTGTGTTCGAAATGCACCATTAAAATCCACATCATCAATTTTCAACCCTTCCCCACATCATTTGGTTTTTTTCAGGCAGTTATTGATTTTTTTGAGCTAAATGACCCTGAAACTGAAAAGCACTAGAAATGAACTCTAAAAAGGTTAAAAGCTGGCATGGTATCATCATTTCACCCACATAGGATGTGCAAAAAATTTGAGATGGTTACGACAAATGCTGGATGCACTTCGTGTACAAAACGGATAGTCTCTTTCGAAGTATCAGGGTTTCAGTCGGAAACTCATCGGTTACAAAAGGCTTTTCATTTTCTTGAACTTATTTGAACTCCAAGATTTTTGTGTGTTAAAAATGCACCATTCAAAGCCACATCATCAATTTTCAACCCTTCCCGACATAATTTGTTATTTTTCATGCAGTTATTGTTTTTTTGAGCTAAATGACCCTGAAATTGAAAAAGCACTACAAATGAACTCTGAAAAGGTTGAAAGTTGGCATGGTATCATCATTTCACCCACATAGCATGTGCTACAAAGTTGAGAGGGTTACGGCAAAAGCTGGATGCACTTCGTGTACAAAACGGATAGTCTCTTTCGAAGTATCAGGGTTTCAGACGGAAACTCCTCAGTTACAAAAGTCTTTTCATTTTCTTGAACTTTTTTCAACTCCAAGATTTTTGTGTGTTCAAAATGCACCATTCAAAGCCACATCATCAATTTTCAACCCTTCCCGACATCATTTGTTATTTTTCATGCAGTTATTGATTTTTTTCAGCTAAATGACCCTGAAATTGAAAAGCACTACAAATGAACTCTGGAAAGGTTCAAAGTTGGCATGGTATCATCATTTAACCCACATAGCATGTGCGAGAAAGTTGAGAGGGTTACGACAAATGTTGGATGCACTTCGTGTACAAAACAGACAGTCTCTTTCGAAGTATATGGGTTCCAGACAAAAACTCATGTGTTACAAAAGGCATTTCATTTTCTTGAACTTATTTGAACTCCAGGCTTTTTGTGTGTTCAAAATGCACCATTCAAAGCCACATCATCAATTTTTAACCCTTCCCGACATAATTTGTTATTTTTCACGCAGTTATTGATTTTTTTGAGCTAAATGACCCTGAAATTGAAAAAGCACTACAAATGAACTCTGAAAAGGTTGAAAGTTGGCATGGTATCATCATTTTACCCACATAGCATGTGCTAAAAAGTTGAGAGGGGTATGACAAAAGCTGGATGCACTTCGTGTACAAAACGGATAGTCTCTTTCGAAGTATGAGGGTTTCAGACGGAAACTCATCGGTTACAAAAGGCATTTCATTTTCTTGAACTTATTTGAACTCCAGGCTTTTTGTGTGTTCAAAATGCACCATTCAAAGCCACATAATCAATTTTCAACCCTTCCCGACATAATTTGTTATTTTTCTTGCAGTTATTGACTTTTTTGAGCTAAATGGCCCTGAAATTAAGAAGCACAACAAATGAACTGTGAAAAGGTTGAAAGTTAGCATGGTATCATCATTTCACCCGCATAGCACGTGCTAAAAAGTTTAGAGGGTTACGTCAAAAGCTGGATGCACTTCGTGTACAAAACGGACAATCTCTTTCCATGTATCCGCGTTTCTGACGGAAACTCATCGGTTACAAAAGGCATTTCATTTTCTTGAACTTATTTGAACTCCAGGCTATTTGTGTGTTCGAAATGCACCATTCAAAGCCACATCATCAATTTTAAACCCTTCCGCACATAATTTGTTATTTTTCATGCAGTTATTGATTTTTTGAGCTAAATGACCCTGAAACTGAAAATCACTACAAATGAACTCTAAAAATGTTAAAAGTTGGCATGGTATCATCATTTCACCGACATAGCATGTTCTAAAAAGTTGAGATGGTTACGGAAAAGCTGGATGCACTTCATGTACAAAATGGACAGTCTCTTTCGAAGTATAAGGGTTCCGGACGGAAACTCGTGTGTTACAATAGGCATTTCAATTTCTTGAACTTATTTGAACTCCAGTCTTTTTTTGTGTTCAAAATGCACCATTCAAAGCCACATAATCAATTTTCAACCCTTCCCGACAGGATTTGTTATTTTTCATGCAGTGTCCGATTTTTTTGACCTAAATGACCATGAAATTAAAAAGCACTACAAATGAAATTTGAAAAGGTTGAAAGTTAGCATGGTATCATCATTTCAGCCGCATAGCATGTGCTAAAAAATTTAGAGGGTTACGGCAAAAGCTGGATGCACTTCGTGTACGAAACGGACAATCTCTTTCGAAGTATCAGTGTTTCGGACGGAAACTTGTCGGCTACAAAAGGCATTTCATTTTTTTGAACTTCTTTTAACTCCAGGATTTTTGTGTGTTCGAAATGCACCATTGAAATCCACATCATCAATTTTCAACCCTTCCCACATCATTTGTTTTTTTCAGGTAGTTATTGATTTTTTTGAGCTAAATGACCCTGAAACTGAAAAGCACTAGAAATGAACTCTGAAAAGGTTAAAAGCTGGCATGGTATCATCATTTCACCCACATAGGATGTGCAAAAAAGTTGAGATGGTTACGACAAATGCTGGATGCACTTCGTGTACAAAACGGATAGTCTCTTTCGAAGTATCAGGGTTTCAGTCGGAAACTCATCGGTTACAAAAGGCTTTTCATTTTCTTGAACTTATTTGAACTCCAAGATTTTTGTGTGTTCAAAATGCACCATTCAAAGCCACATCATCAATTTTCAACCCTTCCCGACATCATTTGTTATTTTTCATGCAGTTATTGATTTTTTCAACTAAATGACCCTGAAATTGAAAAGCACTACAAATGAACTCTGGAAAGGTTGAAAGTTGGCATGGTATCATCATTTAACCCACATAGCATGTGCGAGAAAGTTGAGAGGGTTACGAAAAATGTTGGATGCACTTCGTGTACAAAACAGACAGTCTCTTTCGAAGTATATGGGTTCCAGACAAAAACTCATGTGTTACAAAAGGCATTTCATTTTCTTGCACTTATTTGAACTCCAGGATTTTTGTGTGTTCAAAATGCACCATTCAAAGCCACATCATCAATTTTCAACCCTTCCCGACATAATTTGTTATTTTTCATGCAGTTATTGATTTTTTGAGCTAAATGACCCTGAAATTGAAAAAGCACTACAAATGAACTCTGAAAAGGTTGAAAGTTGGCATGGTATCATCATTTTACCCACATAGCATGTGCTAAAAAGTTCAGAGGGGTACGACAAAAGCTGGATGCACTTCGTGTACAAAACGGATAGTCTCTTTCGAACTATGGGGGTTTCAGACGGAAACTCATCGGTTACAAAAGGCATTTCATTTTCTTGAACTTATTTGAACTCCAGGCTTTTTGTGTGTTCAAAATGCACCATTCAAAGCCACATCATCAATTTTCAACCCTTCCCGACATAATTTGTTATTTTTCATGCAGTTATTGACTTTTTTGAGCTAAATGGCCCTGAAATTAACAAGCACAACAAATGAACTCTGAAAAGGTTGAAAGTTAGCATGGTATCATCATTTCACCCGCATAGCACGTGCTAAAAAGTTTAGAGGGTTACGTCAAAAGCTGGATGCACTTCGTGTACAAAACGGACAATCTCTTTCCATGTATCCGCGTTTCTGACGGAAACTCATCGGTTACAAAAGGCATTTCATTTTCTTGAACTTATTTGAACTCCAGGCTTTTTGTGTGTTCGAAATGCACCATTCAAAGCCACATCATCAATTTTAAACCCTTCCGCACATAATTTGTTATTTTTCATGCAGTTATTGATTTTTTGAGCTAAATGACCCTAAAACTGAAAATCACTACAAATGAACTCTAAAAATGTTAAAAGTTGGCATGGTATCATCATTTCACCGACATAGCATGTTCGAAAAAGTTGAGATGGTTACGGAAAAGCTGGATTCACTTCATGTACAAAATGGACAGTCTCTTTCGAAGTATAAGGGTTCCGGACGGAAACTCGTGTGTTACAAAAGGCATTTCAATTTCTTGAACTTATTTGAACTCCAGTCTTTTTGTGTGTTCAAAATGCACCATTTCACGCAGTTATTGATTTTTTTGAGCTAAATGACCCTGAAATTGAAAAAGCACTACAAATGAACTCTGAAAAGGTTGAAAGTTGGCATGGTATCATCATTTTACCCACATAGCATGTGCTAAAAAGTTGAGAGGGGTACGACAAAAGCTGGATGCACTTCGTGTACAAAACGGATAGTCTCTTTCGAAGTATCAGGGTTTCAGACGGAAACTCATCGGTTACAAAAGGCTTTTCATTTTCTTGAACTTATTTGAACTCCAAGATTTTTGTGTGTTCAAAATGCACCATTCAAAGCCACATCATCAATTTTCAACCCTTCCCGACATCATTTGTTATTTTTCATGCAGTTATTGATTTTTTTCAGCTAAATGACCCTGAAATTGAAAAGCACTACAAATGAACTCTGGAAAGGTTGAAAGTTGGCATGGTATCATCATTTAACCCACATAGCATGTGCGAGAAAGTTGAGAGGGTTACGACAAATGTTGGATGCACTTCGTGTACAAAACAGACAGTCTCTTTCGAAGTATATGGGTTCCAGACAAAAACTCATGTGTTACAAAAGGCATTTCATTTTCTTGAACTTATTTGAACTCCAGGCTTTTTGTGTGTTCAAAATGCACCATTCAAAGCCACATCATCAATTTTCAACCCTTCCCGACATAATTTGTTATTTTTCATGCAGTTATTGATTTTTTTGAGCTAAATGACCCTGAAATTGAAAAAGCACTACAAATGAACTCTGAAAAGGTTGAAAGTTGGCATGGTATCATCATTTTACCCACATAGCATGTGCTAAAAAGTTGAGAGCGGTACGACAAAAGCTGGATGCACTTCGTGTACAAAACGGATAGTCTCTTTCGAAGTATGAGGGTTTCAGACGGAAACTCATCGGTTACAAAAGGCTTTTCATTTTCTTGAACTTATTTGAACTCCAAGATTTTTGTGTGTTCAAAATGCACCATTCAAAGCCACATCATCAATTTTCAACCCTTCCCGACATCATTTGTTATTTTTCATGCAGTTATTGATTTTTTCCAACTAAATGACCCTGAAATTGAAAAGCACTACAAATGAACTCTGGAAAGGTTGAAAGTTGGCATGGTATCATCATTTAACCCACATAGCATGTGCGAGAAAGTTGAGAGGGTTACGTCAAATGTTGGATGCACTTCGTGTACAAAACAGACAGTCTCTTTCGAAGTATATGGGTGCAGACAAAAACTCATGTGTTACAAAAGGCATTTCATTTTCTTGAACTTATTTGAACTCCAGGCTTTTTGTGTGTTCAAAATGCACCATTCAAAGCCACATCATCAATTTTCAACCCTTCCCGACATAATTTGTTATTTTTCACGCAGTTATTGATTCTTTTGAGCTAAATGACCCTGAAATTGAAAAAGCACTACAAATGAACTCTGAAAAGGTTGAAAGTTGGCATGGTATCATCATTTTACCCACATAGCATGTGCTAAAAAGTTGAGAGGGGTACGACAAAAGCTGGATGCACTTCGTGTACAAAACGGATAGTCTCTTTCGAAGTATGAGGGTTTCAGACGGAAACTCATCGGTTACAAAAGGCATTTCATTTTCTTGAACTTATTTGAACTCCAGGCTTTTTGTGTGTTCAAAATGCACCATTCAAAGCCACATAATCAATTTTCAACCCTTCCCGACATCATTTGTTATTTTTCATGCAGTTATTGACTTTTTTGAGCTAAATGGCCCTGAAATTAAGAAGCACAACAAATGAACTCTGAAAAGGTTGAAAGTTAGCATGGTATCATCATTTCACCCGCATAGCACGTGCTAAAAAGTTTAGAGGGTTACGTCAAAAGCTGGATGCACTTCGTGTACAAAACGGACAATCTCTTTCCATGTATCCGCGTTTCTGACGGAAACTCATCGGTTACAAAAGGCATTTCATTTTCTTGAACTTATTTGAACTCCAGGCTTTTTGTGTGTTCGAAATGCACCATTCAAAGCCACATAATCAATTTTCAACCCTTCCCGACAGCATTTGTTATTTTTCATGCAGTTTTCGACTTTTTTGACCTAAATGACCCTGAAATTAAAAAGCAATACAAATGAACATTGAAAAGGTTGAAAGTTAGCACGGCATCATCATTTCACCCACATAGCATATGCTAAAAAGTTTAGAGGGTTACGGCAAAATATGGATGCACTTCGTTTACAAAACAGACAATCTCTTTCGAAGTATCAGGGTTTCTGACGGAAACTCATCGGTTACAAAAGGCATTTCATTTTCCTGAACTTATTTGAACTCCAGGCCTTTTGTGTGTTCAAAATGCACCATTCAAAGCTACATCATCGATTTTCAACCCTTCCCGACATCATTTGTTATTTTTCATGCAGTTATTGATTTTTTGAGCTAAATGACCCTGAAATTAAAAAGCACTACACATGAACTCTGAAAAGGTTGAAAGTTAGCATGGTATCATCATTTCACCCGCATAGCATGTGCTAAAAAGTTTAGAGGGTTACGGCAAAAGCTGGATGCACTACGTGTACAAAACGGACAATCTCTTTCGAAGCATCACGGATAGGGACGGAACTCGTCGGTTACAAAAGGCATTTAGTTTTCTTGAACTTATTTTAACTCCAGGATTTTTGTGTGTTCGAAATGCACCATTCAAAGCCACATCATCAATTTTCAACCCTTCCCCACATCATTTGTTTTTTTCACGCAATTATTGACTTTTTTGAGCTAAATGACCCTGAAACTGTAAAGTACTACAAATGAACTCTGAAAAGGTTAAAACTTTGCATGGTATCATAATTTCACCCACATAGCGTGTGCTAAAAATTTGAGATCGTTACGACAAAAGCTGGATGCACTTCGTGTACAAAACGGACAGTCTCTTTCGAAATATAAGGGTTCCGGACGGAAACTCATGTGTTACAAAGGGCATTTCATTTTCTTCAACTTATTTGAACTCCAGGCTTTTTGTGTGTTCAAAATGCACCATTCAAAGCCACATCATCAAGTTTCAACCCTTCCCGACATAATTTGTTATTTTTCATGCAGTTACTGATTTTTTTGAGCTAAATGACCCTGAAATTAAAAAGCACTACAAATGAACTCTGAAAAGGTTGAAAGTTAGCATGGTATCATCATTTCACCCGCATAGCATGTGCTAAAAAGTTTAGAGGGTTACGGCAAAAGCTGGATGCACTTCGTGTACAAAACAGACAATCTCTTTCGAAGTATCAGGTTTCAGACGGAAACTCATTGGTTACAAAAGGCATTTCATTTTCTTGAACTTATTTGAACTCCAGGCTTTAGGTGTGTTCAAAATGCACCATTCAAATCCACATCATAAATTTTCAACCCTTCCCGACATCATTTGTTATTTTTCATGCAGTTATTGACTTTTCGGAGCTAAATGACCCTAAAATTAAGAAGCACAGCAAATGAACTATGAAAAGGTTGAAAGTTAGCATGGTATCATAATTTCACCCAGATAGCATGTGCTAAAAAGTTTAGAGGGTTACGTCAAAAGCTGGATGCACTTCGTGTACAAAACGGACAATCTCTTTCGAAGTATCCGGGTTTCTGACGGAAACTCATCGGTTACAAAAGGCATTTGATTTTCTTGAACTTATTTGAACTCCAGGCCATTTGTGTGTTCAAAATGCACCATTCAAAGCCACATCATCGATTTTCAACCCTTCCCGACATCATTTGTTATTTTTCATACAGTTACTGGTTTTTTTGAGCTAAATGACCCTGAAATTAAAAAGCACTACACATGAACTCTGAAAAGGTTGAAAGTTAGCATGGTATCATCATTTCACCCGCATAGCATGTGCTAAAAAGTTTAGAGGGTTACGGCAAAAGCTGGATGCACTTCGTGTATAAAACGGACAATCTCTTTCGAAGCATCAGGGTTTCGGACGGAACTCGTCGGTTACAAAAGGCATTCAGTTTTCTTGAACTTATTTTAACTCCAGGCTTTTTGTGTGTTCGAAATGCACCATTCAAAGCCACATCATCAATTTTCAACCCTTCCCCAGATCATTTGTTTTTTTCATGCAATTATTGATTTTTTGAGCTAAATGACCCTGAAACTGAAAAGCACTACAAATGAACTCTAAAAAGGTTAAAAGTTGGCATGGTATAATCATTTCACCCACATAGCATGTGCTGAAAAGTTGAGACGGTTACGACAAAAGCTGGATGCACTTCGTGTACAAAACGGACAGTCTTTTCAAAGTATAAGGGTTCCGGACGGAAACTCATGTGTTAGAAAAGGCATCTCATTTTCGTGAACTTATTTGAACTCCAGGCTTTTAGTGTGTTCAAAATGCACTATTCATAGCCACATCATCAATTTTGAACCCTTCCCGAAATCATTTATTATTTTTCATGCAGTTATTGATTTTTTTTGAGCTAAATGACCCTAAAATTGAAAACCACTACGAATGACCTCGAAAAAGGTTGAAAGTTGGCATGGTATCATCATTTGACCCACATAGCATGTGCGAAAATGTTAAGAGGGTTACGACAAAAGCTGGATGCACTAAATGTACAAAACAGACAGTCTCTTCCGAAGTATCAGGTTTCAGACGGAAACTCATCAGTCACAACAGGCATTTCATTTTCTTGAACTTATTTGAACTCCAGGCTTTTTGTGTGTTCAAAATGCACCATTCAAATCCACATCATAAATTTTCAACCCTTCCCGACATCATTTGTTATTTTTCATGCAGTTATTGACTTTTTGGAGCTAAATGACCCCAAAATTAAGAAGCACAACAAATGAACTATGAAAAGGTTGAAAGTTAGCATGGTATCATAATTTCACCCACATAGCATGTGCTAAAAAGTTTAGAGGTTACGTCAAAAGCTGGATGCACTTGGTGTACAAAACGGACAATGTCTTTCGAAGTATCCGGGTTTCTGACGGAAACTCATCGGTTACAAAAGGCATTTCATTTTCTTGAACTTATTTGAACTCCAGGCTTTTTGTGTGTTCGAAATGCACCATTCAAAGCCACATCATCAATTTTAAACCCTTCCGCACATCATTTGTTATTTTTCATGCAGTTATTGATTTTTTGAGCTAAATGACCCTGAAACTGAAAATCACTACAAATGAACTCAAAAAGGATAAAAGTTGGCATGGTATCATCATTTCACCCACATAGCATGTTCTAAAAAGTTGAGATGGTTACGGAAAAGCTGGATGCACTTCATGTACAAAATGGAAAGTCTCTTTCGAAGAATAAGGGTTCCGGACGGAAACTTATGTGTTACAAAAGGCATTTCATTTTCTTGAACTTATTTGAACTCTAGGTTTTTTGTGTGTTCAAAATGCACCATTCAAAGCCACATCATCAATTTTCAACCCTTCCCGACAGCATTTGTTATTTTTCATGCAGTTACTGATTTTTTTGAGCTAAATGACCCCGAAATTAAAAACCACTACAAATGAACTCTCAAAAGGTTAAAAATTAGCATGGTATCATCATTTCAGCCGCATAGCATGTGATAAAAAGTTTAGAGGGTTACGGCAAAAGGTGGATGCACTTCGTGTACAAAACGGACAATCTCTTTCGAAGTATCAGGGTTTCGGACGGAAACTCATCGGTTACAAAAGGCATTTCATTTTCTTGAACTTATTTGAACTCCAGGCTTTTTGTGTGTTCCAAATGCACCATTCAAAGCCACATCATCAATTTTCAACCCTTCCGCACATAATTTGTTATTTTTCATGCAGTTATTGATTTTTGAGCTAAATGACCCTAAAACTGCAAATCACTACAAATGAACTCTGAAAAGGTTGAAAGTTGGTATGGTATCATCATTTCACCCACATAGCATGTGCTAAAAAGTTCAGAGGGTTACGGCAAAAGCTGGATGCACTTCGTGTACAAAACGGATAGTCTCTTTCGAAGTATCACGGTTTCGGACGGAACTCGTCGGTTACAAAAGGCATTTAGTTTTCTTGAACTTATTTTAATTCCAGGATTTTTGTGTGTTCGAAATGCACCATTCAATGCCACATCATCAATTTTCAACCCTTCGCCACATCATTTGTTTTTTTCATGCAATTATTGACTTTTTTTGAGCTAAATGACCCTGAAACTGAAAAGCACTACAAATGAACTCTGAAAAGGTTAAAAGTTTGCATGGTATCATAATTTCACCCACATAGCATGTGCTAAAAATTTGAGATGGTTACGACAAAAGCTGGATGCACTTCGTGTACAAAACGGACAGTCTCTTTCGAAGTATAAGGGTTCCGGACGGAAACTCATGTGTTACAAAGGGCATTTCATTTTCTTCAACTTATTTGAACTCCAGGCTTTTTGTGTGTTCAAAATGCACCATTCAAAGCCACATCATCAATGTTCAACCCTTCCCGACATCATTTGTTATTTTTCATGCAGTTACTGATTTTTTTGAGCTAAATGACCCTGAAATTAAAAAGCACTACAAATGAACTCTCAAAAGGTTGAGAGTGAGCATGGTATCATCATTTCACCCGCATAGCATGTGCTAAAAAGTTTAGAGGGTTACGGCAAAAGCTAGATGCACTTCGTGTACAAAACAGACAGTCTCTTTCGAAGTATCAGGGTTTCGGACGGAAACTCGTCGGTTACAAAAGGCATTTCATTTTCTTGAACTTATTTGAACTCCAGGCTTTTTGTGTGTTCAAAATGCACCATTCAAAGCCACATAATCAATTTTCAACCCTTCCCGACAGCATTTGTTATTTTTCACGCAGTTTCCGATTTTTTTGAGCTAAATGACCCTGAAATTAAAAAGCAATACAAATGAACTTTGAAAAGGTTGAAAGTTAGCACGGCATCATCATTTCACCCACATAGCATGTGCTAAGAAGTTTAGAGGGTTACGGCAAAATATGGATGCACTTCGTGTACAAAACAGACAATCTCTTTCGAAGTATCAGGGTTTCTGACGGAAACTCATCGGTTACAAAAGGCATTTCATTTTCATGAACTTATTTGAACTCCAGGCTTTTTGTGTGTTTGAAATGCACCATTCAAAGCCACATCATCAATTTTAAACCCTTCCCCACATCATTTGTGATTTTTCATGCCGTTATTGATTTTTTGAGCTAAATGACCCTGAAACTGAAAATCACTACAAATGAAGTCAAAAAGGATAAAAGTTGGCATGGTATCATCATTTCACCCACATAGCATGTTCTAAAAAGTTGAGATGGTTACGGAAAAGCTGGATGCACTTCATGTACAAAATGGACAGTCTCTTTCAAAGTATAAGGGTTCCGGACGGAAACTTATGTGTTACAAAAGGCATTTCATTTTCTTGAACTTATTTGAACTCCAGGTTTTTTGTGTGTTCAAAATGCACCATTCAAAGCCACATCATCAATTTTCAACCCTTCCCGACAGCATTTGTTATTTTTCATGCAGTTACTGATTTTTTTGAGCTAAATGACCCCGAAATTAAAAACCACTACAAATGAACTCTCAAAAGGTTAAAAGTTAGCATGGTATCATCATTTCAGCCGCATAGCATGTGCTAAAAAGTTTAGAGGGTTACGGCAAAAGGTCGATGCACTTCGTGTACAAAACGGACAATCTCTTTCGAAGTATCAGGGTTTCGGACGGAAACTCGTCGGTTACAAAAGGCATTTCATTTTCTTGAACTTATTTGAACTCCAGGCTTTTTGTGTGTTCCAAATGCACCATTCAAAGCCACATCATCAATTTTCAACCCTTCCGCACATAATTTGTTATTTTTCATGTAGTTATTGATTTTTGAGCTAAATGACCCTAAAACTGCAAATCACAACAAATGAACTCTGAAAAGGTTGAAAGTTGGTATGGTATCATCATTTCACCCACATAGCATGTGCTAAAAAGTTCAGAGGGTTACGGCAAAAGCTGGATGCACTTCGTGTACAAAACGGATAGTCTCTTTCGAAGTATCACGGTTTCGGACGGAACTCGTCGGTTACCAAAGGCATTTAGTTTTCTTGAACTTATTTTAACTCCAGGATTTTTGTGTGTTCGAAATGCACCATTCAATGCCACATAATCAATTTTCAACCCTTCCCCACATCATTTGTTTTTTTCATGCAATTATTGACTTTTTTTGAGCTAAATGACCCTGAAACTGAAAAGCACTACAAATGAACTCTGAAAAGGTTAAAAGTTTGCATGGTATCATAATTTCACCCACATAGCATGTGCTAAAAATTTGAGATGGTTACGACAAAAGCTGGATGCACTTCGTGTACAAAACGGACAGTCTCTTTCGAAGTATAAGGGTTCCGGACGGAAACTCATGTGTTACAAAGGGCATTTCATTTTCTTCAACTTATTTGAACTCCAGGCTTTTTGTATGTTCAAAATGCACCATTCAAAGCCACATCATCAATTTTCAACCCTTCCCGACATCATTTGTTATTTTTCATGCAGTTACTGATTTTTTTGAGCTAAATGACCCTGAAATTAAAAAGCACTACAAATGAACTCTCAAAAGGTTGAGAGTGAGCATGGTATCATCATTTCACCCGCATAGCATGTGCTAAAAAGTTTAGAGGGTTACGGCAAAAGCTAGATGCACTTCGTGTACAAAACAGACAGTCTCTTTCGAAGTATCAGGGTTTCGGACGGAAACTCGTCGGTTACAAAAGGCATTTCATTTTCTTGAACTAATTTGAACTCCAGGCTTTTTGTGTGTTCAAAATGCACCATTCAAAGCCACATCATCAATTTTCAACCCTTCCCGACAGCATTTGTTATTTTTCATGAAGTTTCCGATTTTTTTGACCTAAATGACCCTGAAATTAAAAAGCAATACAAATGAACTTTGAAAAGGTTGAAAGTTAGCATGGTATCATCATTTCACCCGCGTAGCATGTGTTAAAAAGTTTAGAGGGTACGGCAAAATCTGGATGCACTTCGTGTACAAAACGGACAATCTCTTTCGACATATCAGGGTTTCAGACGGAAACTCGTCGGTTACAAAAGGCATTTCATTTTCTTGAACTTATTTTAACTCCAGGCTTTTTGTGTGTTCGAAATGCACCATTGAAATCCACATCATCAATTTTCAACCCTTCCCCACATCAGTTGTTTTTTTTTCATGCAATTATTGAGTTTTTTGAGCTAAATGACCCTGAAACTGAAAATCACTACAAATGAACTCAAAAAGGATAAAAGTTGGCATGGTATCATCATTTCACCCACATAGCATGTTCTAAAAAGTTGAGATGGTTACAGAAAAGCTGGATGCACTTCATGTACAAAATGGACAGTCTCTTTCGAAGTATAAGGGTTCCGGACGGAAACTTATGTGTTACAAAAGGCATTTAATTTTCTTGAACTTATTTGAACTCCAGGTTTTTTGTGTGTTCAAAATGCACCATTCAAAGCCACATCATCAATTTTCAACCCTTCCCGACAGCATTTGTTATTTTTCATGCAGTTACTGATTTTTTTGAGCTAAATGACCCCGAAATTAAAAACCACTACAAATGAACTCTCAAAAGGTTAAAAGTTAGCATGGTATCATCATTTCAGCCGCATAGCATGTGCTAAAAAGTTTAGAGGGTTACGGCAAAAGGTGGATGCACTTCGTGTACAAAACGGACAATCTCTTTCGAAGTATCAGGGTTTCGGACGGAAACTCGTCGGTTACAAAAGTCATTTCATTTTCTTGAACTTATTTGAACTCCAGGCTTTTTGTGTGTTCCAAATGCACCATTTAAAGCCACATCATCAATTTTCAACCCTTCCACACATAATTTGTTATTTTTCATGCAGTTATTGATTTTTGAGCTAAATGACCCTAAAACTGCAAATCACAACAAATGAACTCTGAAAAGGTTGAAAGTTGGTATGGTATCATCATTTCACCCACATAGCATGTGCTAAAAAGTTCGGAGGGTTACGGCAAAAGCTGGATGCACTTCGTGTACAAAACGGATAGTCTCTTTCGAAGTATCACGGTTTCGGACGGAACTCGTCGGTTACCAAAGGCATTTAGTTTTCTTGAACTTATTTTAACTCCAGGATTTTTGTGTGTTCGAAATGCACCATTCAATGCCACATAATCAATTTTCAACCCTTCCCCACATCATTTATTTTTTTCATGCAATTATTGACTTTTTTTGAGCTAAATGACCCTGAAACTGAAAAGCACTACAAATGAACTCTGAAAAGGTTAAAAGTTTGCATGGTATCATAATTTCACCCACATAGCATGTGCTAAAAATTTGAGATGGTTACGACAAAAGCTGGATGCACTTCGTGTACAAAACGGACAATCTCTTTCGAAGTATAAGGGTTCCGGACGGAAACTCATGTGTTACAAAGGGCATTTCATTTTCTTCAACTTATTTGAACTCCAGGCTTTTTGTATGTTCAAAATGCACCATTCAAAGCCACATCATCAATTTTCAACCCTTCCCGACATCATTTGTTATTTTTCATGCAGCTACTGATTTTTTTGAGCTAAATGACCCTGAAATTAAAAAGCACTACAAATGAACTCTCAAAAGGTTGAGAGTGAGCATGGTATCATCATTTCACCCGCATAGCATGTGCTAAAAAGTTTAGAGGGTTACGGCAAAAGCTAGATGCACTTCGTGTACAAAACAGACAGTCTCTTTCGAAGTATCAGGGTTTCGGACGGAAACTCGTCGGTTACAAAAGGCATTTCATTTTCTTGAACTAATTTGAACTCCAGGCTTTTTGTGTGTTCAAAATGCACCATTCAAAGCCACATCATCAATTTTCAACCCTTCCCGACAGCATTTGTTATTTTTCATGAAGTTTCCGATTTTTTTGACCTAAATGACCCTGAAATTAAAAAGCAATACAAATGAACTTTGAAAAGGTTGAAAGTTAGCATGGTATCATCATTTCACCCGCGTAGCATGTGTTAAAAAGTTTAGAGGGTACGGCAAAATCTGGATGCACTTCGTGTACAAAACGGACAATCTCTTTCGACATATCAGGGTTTCAGACGGAAACTCGTCGGTTACAAAAGGCATTTCATTTTCTTGAACTTATTTTAACTCCAGGCTTTTTGTGTGTTCGAAATGCACCATTGAAATCCACATCATCAATTTTCAACCCTTCCCCACATCAGTTGTTTTTTTTTCATGCAATTATTGAGTTTTTTGAGCTAAATGACCCTGAAACTGAAAGGCACTACAAATGAACTCTGAAAAGGTTGAAAGTTGGCATGGTATAATCATTTCACCCACATAGCATGTGCTACAAAGTTGAGAGGGTTACGGCAAAAGCTGGATGCACTTCGTGTACAAAACGGATAGTCTCTTTCGAAGTATCAGGGTTTCAGACGGAAACTCCTCGGTTACAAAAGTCTTTTCATTTTCTTGAACTTATTTCAACTCCAAGATTTTTGTGTGTTCAAAATGCACCATTCAAAGCCACATCATCAATTTTCAACCCTTCCCGACATCATTTGTTATTTTTCATGCAGTTATTGATTTTTTTCAGCTAAATGACCCTGAAATTGAAAAGCAGTACAAATGAACTCTGGAAAGGTTGAAAGTTGGCATGGTATCATCATTTAACCCACATAGCATGTGCCAGAAAGTTGAGAGGGTTACGACAAATGTTGGATGCACTTCGTGTACAAAACAGACAATCTCTTTGGAAGTATATGGGTTCCAGACAAAAACTCATGTGTTACAGAAGGCATTTCGTTTTCTTGAACTTTTTTTAACTCCAGGATTTTTGTGTGTTCAAAATGCACCATTCAAAGCCTCATCATCAATTTTCAACCCTTCCCGACATCATTTGTTATTTTTCATGCAGTTACTGATTTTTTGAGCTAAATGACCCTGAAACTGAAAATCACTACAAATGAACTCAAAAAGGATAAAAGTTGGCATGGTATCATCATTTCACCGACATAGCATGTTCTAAAAAGTTGAGATAATTACGGAAAAGCTGGATGCACTTCATGTACAAAATGGACAGTCTCTTTCGAAGTATAAGGGTTCCGGACGGAAACTCGTATGTTACAACAGGCATTTCAATTTCTTGAACTTATTTGAGCTCCAGTCTTTTTGTGTGTTCAAAATGCACCATTCAAAGCCACATAATCAATTTTCAAACCTTCCCGACAGGATTTGTTATTTTTCATGCAGTTTCTGATTTTTTTGACCTAAATGACCCTGAAATTAAAAAGCACTACAATGAACTTTGAAAAGGTTGAAAGTTAGCAAGGTATCATAATTTCACCCGCATAGCATGTGCTAAAAAGTTTAGAGGGTTACGGCAAAAGCTGGATGCACTTCGTGTACGAAACGGACAATCTCTTTCGAAGTATCAGGGTTTCGGACGGAAACTCGTCGGTTACAAAAGGCAATTCATTTTTTTGAACTTCTTTTAACTCCAGGCTTTTTGTGTGTTCGAAATGCACCATTGAAATCCACATCATCAATTTTCAACCCTTCCCCACATCATTTGTTTTTTTTCAGGCAGTTATTGATTTTTTTGAGCTAAATGACCCTGAAACTGAAAAGCACTAGAAATGAACTCTGAAAAGGTTAAAAGCTGGCATGGTATCATCATTTCACCCACATAGGATGTGCAAAAAAGTTGAGATGGTTACGACAAAAGCTGGATGCACTTCGTGTACAAAACGGATAGTCTCTTTCGAAGTATCAGGGTTTCAGACGGAAACTCATCGGTTACAAAAGGCTTTTCATTTTCTTGAACTTATTTGAACTCCAAGATTTTTGTGTGTTCAAAATGCACCATTCAAAGCCACATCATCAATTTTCAACCCTTCCCGACATCATTTGTTATTTTTCATGCAGTTATTGATTTTTTCCAACTAAATGACCCTCAAATTGAAAAGCACTACAAATGAACTCTGGAAAGGTTGAAAGTTGGCATGGTATCATCATTTAACCCACATAGCATGTGCGAGAAAGTTGAGAGGGTTACGACAAATGTTGGATGCACTTCGTGTACAAAACAGACAGTCTCTTTCGAAGTATATGGGTTCCAAACAAAAACTCATGTGTTACAAAAGGCATTTCATTTTCTTGAACTTATTTGAACTCCAGGCTTTTTGTGTGTTCAAAATGCACCATTCAAAGCCAAATCATCAATTTTCAACCCTTCCCGACATAATTTGTTATTTTTCACGCAGTTATTGATTTTTTTGAGCTAAATGACCCTGAAATTGAAAAAGCACTACAAATGAACTCTGAAAAGGTTGAAAGTTGGCATGGTATCATCATTTTACCCACATAGCATGTGCTAAAAAGTTGAGAGGGGTACGACAAAAGCTGGATGCACTTCGTGTACAAAACGGATAGTCTCTTTCGAAGTATGAGGGTTTCAGACGGAAACTCATCGGTTACAAAAGGCATTTCATTTTCTTGAACTTATTTGAACTCCAGGCTTTTTGTGTGTTCAAAATGCACCATTCAAAGCCACATAATCAATTTTCAACCCTTCCCGACATCATTTGTTATTTTTCATGCAGTTATTGACTTTTTTGAGCTAAATGGCCCTGAAATTAAGAAGCACACCAAATGAACTCTGAAAAGGTTGAAAGTTAGCATGGTATCATCATTTCACCCGCATAGCACGTGCTAAAAAGTTTAGAGGGTTACGTCAAAAGCTGGATGCACTTCGTGTACAAAACGGACAATCTCTTTCCATGTATCCGCGTTTCTGACGGAAACTCATCGGTTACAAAAGGCATTTCATTTTCTTGAACTTATTTGAACTCCAAGCTTTTTGTGTGTTCGAAATGCACCATTCAAAGCCACATCATCAATTTTAAACCCTTCCGCACATAATTTGTTATTTTTCATGCAGTTATTGATTTTTTGAGCTAAATGACCCTGAAACTGAAAATCACTAGAAATGAACTCTAAAAATGTTAAAAGTTGGCATGGTGTCATCATTTCACTGACATAGCATGTTCTAAAAAGTTGAGATGGTTACGGAAAAGCTGGATGCACTTCATGTACAAAATGGATAGTCTCTTTCGAAGTATAAGGGTTCCGGACGGAAACTCGTGTGTTACAACAGGCATTTCAATTTCTTGAACTTATTTGAGCTCCAGTCTTTTTGTGTGTTCAAAATGCACCATTCAAAGCCACATAATCAATTTTCAACCCTTCCCGACAGGATTTGTTATTTTTCATGCAGTTTCTGATTTTTTTGACCTAAATGACCCTGAAATTAAAAAGCACTACAAATGAACTTTGAAAAGGTTGAAAGTTAGCAAGGTATCATCATTTCACCCGCATAGCATGTGCTAAAAAGTTTAGAGGGTTACGGCAAAAGCTGGATGCACTTCGTGTACGAAACGGACAATCTCTTTCGAAGTATCAGGGTTTCGGACGGAAACTCGTCGGTTACAAAAGGCAATTCATTTTTTTGAACTTCTTTTAACTCCAGGCTTTTTGTGTGTTCGAAATGCACCATTGAAATCCATATCATCAATTTTCAACCCTTCCCCACATCATTTGTTTTTTTTCAGGCAGTTATTGATTTTTTTGAGCTAAATGACCCTGAAAATGAAAAGCACTAGAAATGAACTCTGAAAAGGTTAAAAGCTGGCATGGTATCATCATTTCACCCACATAGGATGTCCAACAAAGTTGAGATGGTTATGACAAAAGCTGGATGCACTTCGTGTACAAAACGGATAGTCTCTTTCGAAGTATCAGGGTTTCAGACGGAAACTCATCGGTTACAAAAGGCTTTTCATTTTCTTGAACTTATTTGAACTCCAAGATTTTTGTGTGTTCAAAATGCACCATTCAAAGCCACATCATCAATTTTCAACCCTTCCCGACATCATTTGTTATTTTTCAGGCAGTTATTGATTTTTTTCAGCTAAATGACCCTGAAATTGAAAAGCACTACAAATAAACTCTGGAAAGGTTGAAAGTTGGCATGGTATCATAATTTAACCCACATAGCATGTGCGAGAAAGTTGAGAGGGTTACGAAAAATGTTGGATGCACTTCGTGTACAAAACAGACAGTCTCTTTCGAAGTATATGGGTTCCAGACAAAAACTCATGTGTTACAAAAGGCATTTCATTTTCTTGAACTTATTTGAACTCCAGGCTTTTTGTGTGTTCAAAATGCACCATTCAAAGCCACATCATCAATTTTCAACCCTTCCCGACATAATTTGTTATTTTTCATGCAGTTATTGATTTTTTTGAGCTAAATGACCCTGAAATTGAAAAAGCACTACAAATGAACTCTGAAAAGGTTGAAAGTTGGCATGGTATCATCATTTTACCCACATAGCATGTGCTAAAAAGTTGAGAGGGGTATGACAAAAGCTGGATGCACTTCGTGTACAAAACGGATAGTCTCTTTCGAAGTATGAGGGTTTCAAACGGAAACTCATCGGTTACAAAAGGCATTTCATTTTCTTGAAGTTATTTGAACTCCAGGCTTTTTGTGTGTTCAAAATGCACCATTCAAAGCCACATCATCAATTTTCAACCCTTCCCGACATAATTTGTTATTTTTCATGCACTTATTGTTTTTTTGAGCTAAATGACCCTGAAATTGAAAAAGCACTACAAATGAACTCTGAAAAGGTTGAAAGTTGGCATGGTATCATCATTTTACCCACATAGCATGTGCTAAAAAGTTGAGAGGGGTACGACAAAAGCTGGATGCACTTCGTGTACAAAACGGATAGTCTCTTTCGAAGTATCACGGTTTCAGACGGAAACTCATCGGTTACAAAAGGCTTTTCATTTTCTTGAACTTATTTGAACTCCATGATTTTTGTGTGCTCAAAATGCACCATTCAAAGCCACATCATCAATTTTCAACCCTTCCCGACATCATTTGTTATTTTTCATGCAGTTATTGATTTTTTTCAGCTAAATGACCCTGAAATTGAAAAGCACTACAAATGAACTCTGGAAAGGTTGAAAGTTGGCATGGTATCATCATTTAACCCACATAGCATGTGCGAGAAAGTTGAGAGGGTTACGACAAATGTTGGATGCACTTCGTGTACAAAACAGATAGTCTCTTTCGAAGTATATGGGTTCCAGACAAAAACTCATGTGTTACAAAAGGCATTTCATTTTCTTGAACTTATTTGAACTCCAGGCTTTTTGTGTGTTCAAAATGCACCATTCAAAGCCACATCATCAATTTTCAACCCTTCCCGACATAATTTGTTATTTTTCATGCAGTTATTGATTTTTTTGAGCTAAATGACCCTGAAATTTAAAAAGCACTACAAATGAACTCTGAAAAGGTTGAAACTTGGCATGGTATAATCATTTTACCCACATAGCATGTGCTAAAAAGTTGAGAGGGGTACGACAAAAGCTGGATGCACTTCGTGTACAAAACGGATAGTCTCTTTCGAAGTATCAGGGTTTCAGACGGAAACTCATCGGTTACAAAAGGCTTTTCATTTTCTTGAACTTATTTGAACTCCAAGATTTTTGTGTGTTCAAAATGCACCATTCAAAGCCACATCATCAATTTTCAACCCTTCCCGACATCATTTGTTATTTTTCATGCAGTTATTGATTTTTTTCAGCTAAATGACCCTGAAATTGAAAAGCACTACAAATGAACTCTGGAAAGGTTGAAAGTTGGCATGGTATCATCATTTAACCCACATAGCATGTGCGAGAAAGTTGAGAGGGTTACGACAAATGTTGGATGCACTTCGTGTACAAAACAGACAGTCTCTTTCGAAGTATATGGGTTCCAGACAAAAACTCATGTGTTACAAAAGGCATTTCATTTTCTTGAACTTATTTGAACTCCAGGCTTTTTGTGTGTTCAAAATGCACCATTCAAAGCCACATCATCAATTTTCAACCCTTCCAGACATAATTTGTTATTTTTCATGCAGTTATTGATTTTTTTTGAGCTAAATGACCCTGAAATTGAAAAAGCACTACAAATGAACTCTGAAAAGGTTGAAAGTTGGCATGGTATCATCATTTTACCCACATAGCATGTGCTAAAAAGTTGAGAGCGGTACGACAAAAGCTGGATGCACTTCGTGTACAAAACGGATAGTCTCTTTCGAAGTATGAGGGTTTCAGACGGAAACTCATCGGTTACAAAAGGCTTTTCATTTTCTTGAACTTATTTGAACTCCAAGCTTTTCGTGTGTTCAAAATGCACCATTCAAAGCCACATCATCAATTTTCAACCCTTCCCGACATAATTTGTTATTTTTCATGCAGTTATTGATTTTTTTGAGCTAAATGACCCTGAAATTGAAAAAGCACTACAAATGAACTCTGAAAAGGTTTAAACTTGGCATGGTATAATCATTTTACCCACATAGCATGTGCTAAAAAGTTGAGAGGGGTACGACAAAAGCTGGATGCACTTCGTGTACAAAACGGATAGTCTCTTTCGAAGTATCAGGGTTTCAGACGGAAACTCATCGGTTACAAAAGGCTTTTCATTTTCTTGAACTTATTTGAACTCCAAGATTTTTGTGTGTTCAAAATGCACCATTCAAAGCCACATCATCAATTTTCAACCCTTCCCGACATCATTTGTTATTTTTCATGCAGTTATTGATTTTTTCAGCTAAATGACCCTGAAATTGAAAAGCACTACAAATGAACTCTGGAAAGGTTGAAAGTTGGCATGGTATCATCATTTAACCCACATAGCATGTGCGAGAAAGTTGAGAGGGTTACGACAAATGTTGGATGCACTTCGTGTACAAAACAGACAGTCTCTTTCGAAGTATATGGGTTCCAGACAAAAACTCATGTATTACAAAAGGCATTTCATTTTCTTGAACTTATTTGAACTCCAGGCTTTTTGTGTGTTCAAAATGCACCATTCAAAGCCACATCATCAATTTTCAACCCTTCCCGACATAATTTGTTATTTTTCATGCAGTTATTGATCTTTTTGAGCTAAATGACCCTGAAATTGAAAAAGCACTACAAATGAACTCTGAAAAGGTTGAAAGTTGGCATGGTATCATCATTTTACCCACATAGCATGTGCTAAAAAGTTGAGAGCGGTACGACAAAAGCTGGATGCACTTCGTGTACAAAACGGATAGTCTCTTTCGAAGTATGAGGGTTTCAGACGGAAACTCATCGGTTACAAAAGGCTTTTCATTTTCTTGAACTTATTTGAACTCCAAGATTTTTGTGTGTTCAAAATGCACCATTCAAAGCCACATCATCAATTTTCAACCCTTCCCGACATCATTTGTTATTTTTCATGCAGTTATTGATTTTTTCCAACTAAATGACCCTGAAATTGAAAAGCACTACAAATGAACTCTGGAAAGGTTGAAAGTTGGCATGGTATCATCATTTAACCCACATAGCATGTGCGAGAAAGTTGAGAGGGTTACGTCAAATGTTGGATGCACTTCGTGTACAAAACAGACAGTCTCTTTCGAAGTATATGGGTTCCAGACAAAAACTCATGTGTTACAAAAGGCATTTCATTTTCTTGAACTTATTTGAACTCCAGGCTTTTTGTGTGTTCAAAATGCACCATTCAAAGCCACATCATCAATTTTCAACCCTTCCCGACATAATTTGTTATTTTTCACGCAGTTATTGATTCTTTTGAGCTAAATGACCCTGAAATTGAAAAAGCACTACAAATGAACTCTGAAAAGGTTGAAAGTTGGCATGGTATCATCATTTTACCCACATAGCATGTGCTAAAAAGTTGAGAGGGGTACGACAAAAGCTGGATGCACTTCGTGTACAAAACGGATAGTCTCTTTCGAAGTATGAGGGTTTCAGACGGAAACTCATCGGTTACAAAAGGCATTTCATTTTCTTGAACTTATTTGAACTCCAGGCTTTTTGTGTGTTCAAAATGCACCATTCAAAGCCACATCATCAATTTTCAACCCTTCCCGACATCATTTGTTATTTTTCATGCAGTTATTGACTTTTTTGAGCTAAATGGCCCTGAAATTAAGAAGCACAACAAATGAACTCTGAAAAGGTTGAAAGTTAGCATGGTATCATCATTTCACCCGCATAGCACGTGCTAAAAAGTTTAGAGGGTTACGTCAAAAGCTGGATGCACTTCGTGTACAAAACGGACAATCTCTTTCCATGTATCCGCGTTTCTGACGGAAACTCATCGGTTACAAAAGGCATTTCATTTTCTTGAACTGATTTGAACTCCAGGCTTTTTGTGTGTTCGAAATGCACCATTCAAAGCCACATCATCAATTTTAAACCCTTCCGCACATAATTTGTTATTTTTCATGCAGTTATTGATTTTTTGAGCTAAATGACCCTGAAACTGAAAATCACTAGAAATGAACTCTAAAAATGTTAAAAGTTGGCATGGTGTCAGCATTTCACTGACATAGCATGTTCTAAAAAGTTGAGATGGTTACGGAAAAGCTGGATGCACTTCATGTACAAAATGGATAGTCTCTTTCGAAGTATAAGGGTTCCGGACGGAAACTCGTGTTACAACAGGCATTTCAATTTCTTGAACTTATTTGAGCCCCAGTCTTTTTGTGTGTTCAAAATTCACCATTCAAAGCCACATAATCAATTTTCAACCCTTCCCGACAGGATTTGTTATTTTTCATGCAGTTTCCGATTTTTTTGACGTAAATGACCCTGAAATTAAAAAGCACTACAAATGAACTTTGAAAAGGTTGAAAGTTAGCAAGGTATCATAATTTCACCCGCATAGCATGTGCTAAAAAGTTTAGAGGGTTACGGCAAAAGCTGGATGCACTTCGTGTATGAAACGAACAATCTCTTTCGAAGTATCAGGGTTTCGGACGGAAACTCGTCGGTTACAAAAGGCAATTCATTTTTTTGAACTTCTTTTAACTCCAGGCTTTTTGTGTGTTCGAAATGCACCATTGAAATCCATATCATAAATTTTCAACCCTTCCCCACATCATTTTTTTTTTCAGGCAGTTATTGATTTTTTTGAGCTGAATGACCCTGAAAATGAAAAGCACTAGAAATGAACTCTGAAAAGGTTAAAAGCTGGCATGGTATCATCATTTCACCCACATAGGATGTCCAACAAAGTTGAGATGGTTATGACAAAAGCTGGATGCACTTCGTGTACAAAACGGATAGTCTCTTTCGAAGTATCACGGTTTCAGACGGAAACTCATCGGTTACAAAAGGCTTTTCATTTTCTTGAACTTATTTGAACTCCAAGATTTTTGTGTGTTCAAAATGCACCATTCAAAGCCACATCATCAATTTTCAACCCTTCCCGACATCATTTGTTATTTTTCATGCAGTTATTGATTTTTTTCAGCTAAATGACCCTGAAATTGAAAAGCACTACAAATGAACTCTGGAAAGGTTGAAAGTCGGCATGGTATCATCATTTAACCCACATAGCATGTGCGAGAAAGTTGAGAGGGTTACGAAAAATGTTGGATGCACTTCGTGTACAAAACAGACAGTCTCTTTCGAAGTATATGGGTTCCAGACAAAAACTCATGTGTTATAAAAGGCATTTCATTTTCTTGAACTTATTTGAACTCCAGGCTTTTTGTGTGTTAAAAATGCACCATTCAAAGCCACATCATCAATTTTCAACCCTTCCCGACATAATTTGTTATTTTTCATGCAGTTATTGATTTTTTTGAGCTAAATGACCCTGAAATTGAAAAAGCACTACAAATGAACTCTGAAAAGGTTGAAAGTTGGCATGGTATCATCATTTTACCCACATAGCATGTGCTAAAAAGTTGAGATGGTTACGGAAAAGCTGGATTCACTTCATGTACAAAATGGACAATCTCTTTCGAAGTATAAGGGTTCCAAACGGAAACTCATCGGTTACAAAAGGCATTTCATTTTCTTGAAGTTATTTGAACTCCAGTCTTTTTTTGTGTTCAAAATGCACCATTCAAAGCCACATAATCAATTTTCAACCCTTCCCGACAGGATTTGTTATTTTTCATGCAGAGTCCGATTTTTTTGACCTAAATGACACTGAAATTAAAAAGCACTACAAATGAACTTTGAAAAGGTTGAAAGTGAGCATGGTATCATAATTTCACCCGCATAGCATGTGCTAAAAAGTTTAGCGGGTTACGGCAAAAGCTGGATGCACTTCGTGTACGAAACGGACAATCTCTTTCGAAGTATCAGGGTTTCGGACGGAAACTTGTCGGTTACAAAAGGCATTTCATTTTTATGAACTTCTTTTAACTCCAGGCTTTTTGTGTGTTCGAAATGCACCATTAAAATCCACATCATCAATTTTCAACCCTTCCCCACATCATTTGGTTTTTTTCAGGCAGTTATTGATTTTTTTGAGCTAAATGACCCTGAAACTGAAAAGCACTAGAAATGAACTCTAAAAAGGTTAAAAGCTGGCATGGTATCATCATTTCACCCACATAGGATGTGCAAAAAATTTGAGATGGTTACGACAAATGCTGGATGCACTTCGTGTACAAAACGGATAGTCTCTTTCGAAGTATCAGGGTTTCAGTCGGAAACTCATCGGTTACAAAAGGCTTTTCATTTTCTTGAACTTATTTGAACTCCAAGATTTTTGTGTGTTAAAAATGCACCATTCAAAGCCACATCATCAATTTTCAACCCTTCCCGACATAATTTGTTATTTTTCATGCAGTTATTGTTTTTTTGAGCTAAATGACCCTGAAATTGAAAAAGCACTACAAATGAACTCTGAAAAGGTTGAAAGTTGGCATGGTATCATCATTTCACCCACATAGCATGTGCTACAAAGTTGAGAGGGTTACGGCAAAAGCTGGATGCACTTCGTGTACAAAACGGATAGTCTCTTTCGAAGTATCAGGGTTTCAGACGGAAACTCCTCAGTTACAAAAGTCTTTTCATTTTCTTGAACTTTTTTCAACTCCAAGATTTTTGTGTGTTCAAAATGCACCATTCAAAGCCACATCATCAATTTTCAACCCTTCCCGACATCATTTGTTATTTTTCATGCAGTTATTGATTTTTTTCAGCTAAATGACCCTGAAATTGAAAAGCACTACAAATGAACTCTGGAAAGGTTCAAAGTTGGCATGGTATCATCATTTAACCCACATAGCATGTGCGAGAAAGTTGAGAGGGTTACGACAAATGTTGGATGCACTTCGTGTACAAAACAGACAGTCTCTTTCGAAGTATATGGGTTCCAGACAAAAACTCATGTGTTACAAAAGGCATTTCATTTTCTTGAACTTATTTGAACTCCAGGCTTTTTGTGTGTTCAAAATGCACCATTCAAAGCCACATCATCAATTTTTAACCCTTCCCGACATAATTTGTTATTTTTCACGCAGTTATTGATTTTTTTGAGCTAAATGACCCTGAAATTGAAAAAGCACTACAAATGAACTCTGAAAAGGTTGAAAGTTGGCATGGTATCATCATTTTACCCACATAGCATGTGCTAAAAAGTTGAGAGGGGTATGACAAAAGCTGGATGCACTTCGTGTACAAAACGGATAGTCTCTTTCGAAGTATGAGGGTTTCAGACGGAAACTCATCGGTTACAAAAGGCATTTCATTTTCTTGAACTTATTTGAACTCCAGGCTTTTTGTGTGTTCAAAATGCACCATTCAAAGCCACATAATCAATTTTCAACCCTTCCCGACATAATTTGTTATTTTTCTTGCAGTTATTGACTTTTTTGAGCTAAATGGCCCTGAAATTAAGAAGCACAACAAATGAACTGTGAAAAGGTTGAAAGTTAGCATGGTATCATCATTTCACCCGCATAGCACGTGCTAAAAAGTTTAGAGGGTTACGTCAAAAGCTGGATGCACTTCGTGTACAAAACGGACAATCTCTTTCCATGTATCCGCGTTTCTGACGGAAACTCATCGGTTACAAAAGGCATTTCATTTTCTTGAACTTATTTGAACTCCAGGCTATTTGTGTGTTCGAAATGCACCATTCAAAGCCACATCATCAATTTTAAACCCTTCCGCACATAATTTGTTATTTTTCATGCAGTTATTGATTTTTTGAGCTAAATGACCCTGAAACTGAAAATCACTACAAATGAACTCTAAAAATGTTAAAAGTTGGCATGGTATCATCATTTCACCGACATAGCATGTTCTAAAAAGTTGAGATGGTTACGGAAAAGCTGGATGCACTTCATGTACAAAATGGACAGTCTCTTTCGAAGTATAAGGGTTCCGGACGGAAACTCGTGTGTTACAATAGGCATTTCAATTTCTTGAACTTATTTGAACTCCAGTCTTTTTTTGTGTTCAAAATGCACCATTCAAAGCCACATAATCAATTTTCAACCCTTCCCGACAGGATTTGTTATTTTTCATGCAGTGTCCGATTTTTTTGACCTAAATGACCATGAAATTAAAAAGCACTACAAATGAAATTTGAAAAGGTTGAAAGTTAGCATGGTATCATCATTTCAGCCGCATAGCATGTGCTAAAAAATTTAGAGGGTTACGGCAAAAGCTGGATGCACTTCGTGTACGAAACGGACAATCTCTTTCGAAGTATCAGTGTTTCGGACGGAAACTTGTCGGCTACAAAAGGCATTTCATTTTTTTGAACTTCTTTTAACTCCAGGATTTTTGTGTGTTCGAAATGCACCATTGAAATCCACATCATCAATTTTCAACCCTTCCCACATCATTTGTTTTTTTCAGGTAGTTATTGATTTTTTTGAGCTAAATGACCCTGAAACTGAAAAGCACTAGAAATGAACTCTGAAAAGGTTAAAAGCTGGCATGGTATCATCATTTCACCCACATAGGATGTGCAAAAAAGTTGAGATGGTTACGACAAATGCTGGATGCACTTCGTGTACAAAACGGATAGTCTCTTTCGAAGTATCAGGGTTTCAGTCGGAAACTCATCGGTTACAAAAGGCTTTTCATTTTCTTGAACTTATTTGAACTCCAAGATTTTTGTGTGTTCAAAATGCACCATTCAAAGCCACATCATCAATTTTCAACCCTTCCCGACATCATTTGTTATTTTTCATGCAGTTATTGATTTTTTCAACTAAATGACCCTGAAATTGAAAAGCACTACAAATGAACTCTGGAAAGGTTGAAAGTTGGCATGGTATCATCATTTAACCCACATAGCATGTGCGAGAAAGTTGAGAGGGTTACGAAAAATGTTGGATGCACTTCGTGTACAAAACAGACAGTCTCTTTCGAAGTATATGGGTTCCAGACAAAAACTCATGTGTTACAAAAGGCATTTCATTTTCTTGCACTTATTTGAACTCCAGGATTTTTGTGTGTTCAAAATGCACCATTCAAAGCCACATCATCAATTTTCAACCCTTCCCGACATAATTTGTTATTTTTCATGCAGTTATTGATTTTTTGAGCTAAATGACCCTGAAATTGAAAAAGCACTACAAATGAACTCTGAAAAGGTTGAAAGTTGGCATGGTATCATCATTTTACCCACATAGCATGTGCTAAAAAGTTCAGAGGGGTACGACAAAAGCTGGATGCACTTCGTGTACAAAACGGATAGTCTCTTTCGAACTATGGGGGTTTCAGACGGAAACTCATCGGTTACAAAAGGCATTTCATTTTCTTGAACTTATTTGAACTCCAGGCTTTTTGTGTGTTCAAAATGCACCATTCAAAGCCACATCATCAATTTTCAACCCTTCCCGACATAATTTGTTATTTTTCATGCAGTTATTTACTTTTTTGAGCTAAATGGCCCTGAAATTAACAAGCACAACAAATGAACTCTGAAAAGGTTGAAAGTTAGCATGGTATCATCATTTCACCCGCATAGCACGTGCTAAAAAGTTTAGAGGGTTACGTCAAAAGCTGGATGCACTTCGTGTACAAAACGGACAATCTCTTTCCATGTATCCGCGTTTCTGACGGAAACTCATCGGTTACAAAAGGCATTTCATTTTCTTGAACTTATTTGAACTCCAGGCTTTTTGTGTGTTCGAAATGCACCATTCAAAGCCACATCATCAATTTTAAACCCTTCCGCACATAATTTGTTATTTTTCATGCAGTTATTGATTTTTTGAGCTAAATGACCCTAAAACTGAAAATCACTACAAATGAACTCTAAAAATGTTAAAAGTTGGCATGGTATCATCATTTCACCGACATAGCATGTTCGAAAAAGTTGAGATGGTTACGGAAAAGCTGGATTCACTTCATGTACAAAATGGACAGTCTCTTTCGAAGTATAAGGGTTCCGGACGGAAACTCGTGTGTTACAAAAGGCATTTCAATTTCTTGAACTTATTTGAACTCCAGTCTTTTTGTGTGTTCAAAATGCACCATTCAAAGCCACGTAATCAATTTTTAACCCTTCCCGACAGGATTTGTTATTTTTCATGCAGTGTCCGATTTTTTTGACCTAAATGACCCTGAAATTAAAAAGCACTACAAATGAACTTTGAAAAGGTTGAAAGTTAGCATGGTATCATCATTTCACCCGCATAGCATGTGCTAAAAAGTTTAGAGGGTTACGGCAAAAGCTGGATGCACTTCGTGTACGAAACGGACAATCTCTTTCGAAGTATCAGGGTTTCGGACGGAAACTCGTCGGTTACAAAAGGCATTTCATTTTTTTGAAATTCTTTTAACTCCAGGCTTTTTGTGTGTTCGAAATGCACCATTGAAATCCACATCATCAATTTTCAACCCTTCCCCACATCATTTGTTTTTTTCAGGCAGTTATTGATTTTTTTGAGCTAAATGACCTTGAAACTGAAAAGCACTAGAAATGAACTCTGAAAAGGTTAAAAGCTGGCATGATATCATCATTTCACCCACATAGGATGTGGAAAAAAGTTGAGATGGTTACGACAAATGCTGGATGCACTTCGGGTACAAAACGGATAGTCTCTTTCGAAGTATCAGGGTTTCAGACGGAAACTCATCGGTTACAAAAGGCTTTTCATTTTCTTGAACTTATTTGAACTCCAAGATTTTTTGTGTTCAAAATGCACCATTCACAGCCACATCATCAATTTTCAACCCTTCCCGACATCATTTGTTATTTTTCATGCAGTTATTGATTTTTTCAGCTAAATGACCCTAAAATTGAAAAGCACTACAAATGAACTCTGGAAAGGTTGAAAGTTGGCATGGTATCATCATTTAACCCACATAGCATGTGCGAGAAAGTTGAGAGGGTTACGAAAAATGTTGGATGCACTTCGTGTACAAAACAGACAGTCTCTTTCGAAGTATATGGGTTCCAGACAAAAACTCATGTGTTACAAAACGCATTTCATTTTCTTGAACTTATTTGAACTCCAGGCTTTTTGTGTGTTCAAAATGCACCATTCAAAGCCACATCATCAATTTTCAACCCTTCCCGACATAATTTGTTATTTTTCATGCAGCTATTGATTTTTTTGAGCTAAATGACCCTGAAATTGAAAAGCACTACAAATGAACTCTGAAAAGGTTGAAAGTTAGCATGGTATCATCATTTTACCCGCATAGCATGTGCTAAAAATTTAGAGGGTTACGTCAAAAGCTGGATGCACTTCGTGTACAAAACGGATAGTCTCTTTCGAAGTATGAGGGTTTCAGACGGAAACTCATCGGTTACAAAAGGCATTTCATTTTCTTGAACTTATTTGAACTCCAGGCTTTTTGTGTGTTCAAAATGCACCATTCAAAGCCACATCATCAATTTTCAACCCTTCCCGACATCATTTGTTATTTTTCGTGCAGTTATTGACTTTTTTGAGCTAAATGGCCCTGAAATTAAGAAGCACAACAAATGAACTCTGAAAAGGTTGAAAGTTAGCATGGTATCATCATTTTACCCGCATAGCATGTGCTAAAAATTTAGAGGGTTACGTCAAAAGCTGGATGCACTTCGTGTACAAAACGGACAATTTCTTTCCATGTATCCGCGTTTCTGACGGAAACTCATCGGTTACAAAAGGCATTTCATTTTCTTGAACTTATTTGAACTCCAGGCTTTTTGTGTGTTCGAAATGCACCATTCAAAGCCACATCATCAATTTTAAACCCTTCCGCACATAATTTGTTATTTTTCATGTAGTTATTGATTTTTTGAGCTAAATGACCCTGAAACTGAAAATCACTACAAATGAACTCTAAAAATGTTAAAAGTTGGTATGGTATCATCATTTCACCGACATAGCATGTTCTAAAAAGTTGAGATGGTTACAGAAAAGCTGGATTCACTTCATGTACAAAATGGACAGTCTCTTTCGAAGTATAAGGGTTCCGGACGGAAACTCGTGTGTTACAACAGGCATTTCAATTTCTTGAACTTATTTGAACTCCAGTCTTTTTGTGTGTTCAAAATGCACCATTCAAAGCCACATAATCAATTTTCAACCCTTCCCGACAGGATTTGTTATTTTTCATGCAGTTTCCGATTTTTTTGACCTAAATGACCCTGAAATTAAAAAGCACTACAAATGAACTTTGAAAAGGTTGAAAGTTAGCATGGCATCATCATTTCACCCGCATAGCATGTGCTAAAAAGTTTAGAGGGTTACGGCAAAAGCTGGATGCACTTCGTGTACGAAACGGACAATCTCTTTCGAAGTATCAGGGTTTCGGACGGAAACTCGTCGGTTACAAAAGGCATTTCATTTTTTTGAACTTATTTTACCTCCAGGCTTTTTGTGTGTTCGAAATGCACCATTGAAATCCACATCATCAATTTTCAACCCTTCCCCACATCATTTGTTTTTTTCAGGCAGTTATTGATTTTTTTTGAGCTAAATGACCCTGAAACTGAAAAGCACTAGAAATGAACTCTGAAAAGGTTAAAAGCTGGCATGGTATCATCATTTCACCCACATAGGATGTGCAAAAAAGTTGAGATGGTTACGACAAAAGCTGGATGCACTTCGTACAAAACGGATAGTCTCTTTCGAAGTATCAGGGTTTCAGACGGAAACTCATCGGTTAGAAAAGGCTTTTCATCTTCTTGAACTTATTTGAACTCCAAGATTTTTGTGTGTTCAAAATGCACCATTCAAAGCCACATCATCAATTTTCAACCCTTCCCGACATCATTTGTTATTTTTCATGCAGTTATTGATTTTTTCAGCTAAATGACCCTGAAATTGAAAAGCACTACAAATGAACTCTGGAAAGGTTGAAAGTTGGCATGGTATCATCATTTAACCCACATAGCATGTGCGAGAAAGTTGAGAGGGTTACGACAAATGTTGGATGCACTTCGTGTACAAAACAGACAGTCTCTTTCGAAGTATATGGGTTCCAGACAAAAACCCATGTTTTACAAAAGGCATTTCATTTTCTTGAACTTATTTGAACTCCAGGCTTTTTGTGTGTTCAAAATGCACCATTCAAAGCCACATCATCAATTTTCAACCCTTCCCGACATATTTTGTTATTTTTCATGCACTTATTGATTTTTTTGAGCTAAATGACCCTGAAATTAAAAAAGCACTACAAATGAACTCTGAAAAGGTTGAAAGTTGGCATGGTATCATCATTTTACCCACATAGCATGTGCTAAAAAGTTGAGATGGGTACGACAAAAGCTGGATGCACTTCATGTACAAAACGGATAGTCTCTTTCGAAGTATGAGGGTTTCAGACGGAAACTCATCGGTTACAAAAGGCATTTCATTTTCTTGAACTTATTTGAACTCCAAGCTTTTTGTGTGTTCAAAATGCACCATTCAAAGCCACATCATCAATTTTCAACCCTTCCCGACATCATTTGTTATTTTTCGTGCAGTTATTGACTTTTTTGAGCTAAATGACCCTGAAATTAAGAAGCACAACAAATGAACTCTGAAAAGGTTGAAAGTTAGCATGGTATCATAATTTTACCCGCATAGCATGTGCTAAAAAGTTTAGAGGGTTACGTCAAAAGCTGGATGCACTTCCTGTACAAAACGGACAATTTCTTTCCATGTATCCGCGTTTCTGATGGAAACTCACCGGTTACAAAAGGCATTTCATTTTCTTGAACTTATTTGAACTCCAGGCTTTTTGTGTGTTCGAAATGCACCATTCAAAGCCACATCATCAATTTTAAACCCTTCCGCACATAATTTGTTATTTTTCATGCAATTATATATTTTTTGAGCTAAATGACCCTGAAACTGAAAATCACTACAAATGAACTCTAAAAATGTTAAAAGTTGGCATGGTATCATCATTTCACCGACATAGCATGTTCTAAAAAGTTGAGATGGTTACGGAAAAGCTGGATGCACTTCATGTACAAAATGGACAGTCTCTTTCGAAGTATAAGGGTTCCGGACGGAAACTCGTGTGTTACAACAGGCATTTCAATTTCTTGAACTTATTTGAACTCCAGTGTTTTTGTGTGTTCAAAATGCACCATTCAAAGCCACATAATCAATTTGCAACCCTTCCCGACAGTATTTGTTATTTTTCATGCAGTTTCCGATTTTTTTGACCTAAATGACCCTGAAATTAAAAAGCACTACAAATGAACTTTGAAAAGGTTGAAAGTTAGCATGGTATCATGATTTCACCTGCATAGCATGTGCTAAAAAGTTTAGAGGGTTACGGCAAAAGCTGGATGCACTTCGTGTACGAAACGGACAATCTCTTTCGAAGTATCAGGGTTTCGGACGGTAACTCGTCGGTTACAAAAGGCATTTCATTTTCTTGAACTTATTTGAACTCCAAGATTTTTGTGTGTTCAAAATGCACCATTCAAAGCCACATCATCAATTTTCAACCCTTCCCGACATCATTTGTTATTTTTCATGCAGTTATTGATTTTTTTGAGCTAAATGACCCTGAAATTGAAAAGCACTACAAATGAACTCTGAAAAGGTTCAAAGTTGGCATGGTATCATCATTTCACCCACATAGCATGTGCTAAAAAGTTGAGAGGGTTACGGAAAATGTTGGATGCACTTCGTGTACAAAACGGACAGTCTGTTTCGCAATATCAGGGTTCCGGACGGAAACTCATGTGTTACAAAAGGCATTTCATTTTCTTGAACTTACTTGAACTTCAGGCTTTTTGTGTGTTCAAAATGCACCATTCAAAGCCACATCACCAATTTTCAACCCTTTGTGACATCATTGGTTATTTTTCATGCAGTTATTGATTTGTTTGAGCTAAATGACCCTCAAATTGAAAAGCACTACACATAGCGTGAACAAATGAACTCTGAAAAGGTTGAAAGTTAGCATGCTATCATCATTTCACCCACATAGCATGTGCTAAAAAGATTAGAGGGTTACGTCAAAAGCTGGATGCACTTCGTGTACAAAACGGACAATCTCTTTCGAAGTATCCGGCTTTCTGACGGAAACTCATTGGTTAGAAAAGGCATTTCATTTTCTTGAACTTATTTGAACTCAAGGCTTTTTGTGTGTTCCAAATGCACCATTCGAAGCCACACCATAAATTTTCAACCCTTCCCGACATCATTTGTTATTTTTCATGCAGTTATTGACTTTTTTAAGCTAAGTGACCCTGAAATTAAGAAGCACAACAAATGAACTCTGAAAAGGTTGAAATTTCGCATGGTATCATCATTTCACCCACATAGCATGTGCTAAAATTTTTAGAGGGTTACGTCAAAAGCTGGATGCACTTCGTGTACAAAACGGACAATCTCTTTCGAAGTATCCGGCTTTCTGATGGAAACTCATTGGTTACAAAAGGCATTTCATTTTCTTGAACTTATTTGAACTCCAGGCTTTTTGTGTGTTCGAAATGCACCATCCAACGCCGCATCATCAATTTTAAACCCTTCCGCACACCATTTGTTATTTTTCATCCAGTTATTGATTTTTTGAAACTAAAAATCACTACAAATGAACTCTAAAAAGGTTAAAATTTGGCATGGTATCATCATTTCACCCACATAGCATGTTCTAAAAGGTTTAGAGGCTTATGGCAAAAGCTCGATGCACTTCGTGTAAAAAACGGATAATCTCTTTTGAATTATCAGGATTTCGGACGGAAACTCATCGGTTACAAAAGGCATTTCATTTTCTTGAACTTATTTTAACTCCAGCCTTTTTGTGTGTTCGAAATGCACCATTCAAAGCCACATCATCAATTTTCAACCCTTCCCCACATCATTTGTTTTTTTCATGCAATTATTGAGTTTTTTGAGGTAAATGACCCTGAAACTGAAAAGCACTACAAATGAACTCTGAAAAGGTTAAAAGTTGGCATGGTATCATCATTTCACCCACATAGCATGTGCTATAAAGTTGAGATGGTTACGACAAAAGCTAGATGCACTTCGTGTACAAAACGGACAGTCTTTTCGAAGTATAAGGGTTCCCGATGGAAACTCATGTGTTAGAAAAGGCATTTCATTTTCGTGAACTTATTTGAATTCTGGGATTTTTGTGTGTTCAAAATGCACCATTCAAAGCCATATCGTCAATTTTCAACCCTTCCCGACATCATTTGATATTTTTCATGCAGTTATTGATTTTTTTGAGCTAAATGACCCTGAAATTGAAAGCACTACTAATGAACTCTGAAAAGGTTGAAAGTTGGCATGGTATCATCATTTCACCCACATAGCATCTGCTAAAAAGTTGAGAGGGTTACGGCAAAAGCTGGATGCACTTCGTGTACAAAACGGACAGTCTCTTTCGATGTATCAAGGTTTGAGGCGGAAACTCATCGGTTATAAAAGGCATTGCATTTTCTTGAACTTATTTGAACTCCAGGCATTTTGTGTGTTCAAAATACACCATTCAAAGCCACATCATCAATTTTTAACCCGTCCCGACAGCATTTGTTTTTTTTCATGCAGTTACTGATTTTTGTGAGCTAAATGACCCTGAAATTAAAAAGCACTACAAATGAACTCTGAAAAGGTTGAAAGTTAGCATGGTATCATCATTTCACCCACATTGCATTTGCTAAATAGTTTAAAGGGCTACGGGAAAAGGTGGATCCACTTCGTGTACAAAACGGACAATCTCTTTCGAAGTATCACGGTTTCGGACGGAAACTCATCGGTTACAAAAGGCATTTCATTTTCTTGAACTTATTTTAACTCCAGGCTTTTTGTGTGTTCGAAATGCACCATTCAAAGCCACATCATCAATTTTCAACCCTTCCCCACATCATTTGTTTTTTCATGCAATTATTGAGTTTTTTGAGCTAAATGACCCTGAAACTGAAAAACACTACAAATGAACTCTGAAAAGGTTAAATGTTGGCATGGTATCATTATTTCACACTATAGCATGTGCTAAAAAGTTGAGATGGTTACGACAAAAGCTGGATGCACTTCGTGTACAAAACGGACAGTCTTTTCGAAGTATAAGGGTTCCCGATGGAAACTCATGTGTTAGAAAAGGCATTTCATTTTCGTGAACTTATTTGAATTCCGGGCTTTTTGTGTGTTCAAAATGCACCATTCAAAGCCACATCATCAATTTTCAACCCTTCCCGACATCATTTGCTATTTTTCATGCAGTTATTGAATTTTTTGAGCTAAATGACCCTGAAATTGAAAAGTACTACAAATGAACTCTGAAAAGGTTAAAAGTTGGCATGGAATCATCATTTCACCCACATAGCATGTGCCAAAAAGTTGAGACGGTTACGGCAAATGCTGGATGCACTTCGTGTACAAAACAGACAGTCTCTTTCGAAGTATCAGGGTTCCGGACGGAAACTCATGTGTTACAAAAGGCATTTCATTTTTTTGAACTTATTTGAACTCCAGGCTTTTTGTGTGTTCAAAAGGCACCATTCAAAACCACATCATCAATTTTCAACCCTTCCCGACATCATTTGTTATTTTTCATGCAATTATTGATTGTTTTGAGCTAAATGACCCTAAAATTGAAAAGCACTACAAATGAACTCTGAAAAGGTTGAAAGTTGGCATGGTATTATCATTTCACCCACATAGCATGTGCTAAAAAGTTGAGAGGGTACCGCAAAAGCTGGATGCACCTCGTGTACAAAACGGACAGTCTCTTTCGATGTATTAGGGTTTGAGGCGGAAACTCATCGGTTACAAAAGGCATTTCATTTTCTTGAACTTATTTGAACTCCAGGCATTATGTGTGTTCAAAATTCACCATTGAAAGCCACATCATCAATTTTCAACCCTTCCCGACATCATTTGTTATTTTTCATGCAGTTACTGATTTTTTTGAACTAAATGACCCTGAAATTAAAAAGCACTACAAAGGAACCCTGAAAAGGTTGAAAGTTAGCATGGTATCATCATTTCACCCACATAGCATGTGCTATAAAGTTTAGAGGGTTATGGCAAAAGCTAGATGCACTTCGTGTACAAAACAAATTGTCTCTTTTTCGAAGTATAAAGGTTCCAGACGGAAACTCATGTGTTACAAAAGGCATTTCATTTTCTTGAACTTATTTGAACTCCAGGATTTTTGTGTGTTCAAAATGCACCATTCAAACCCACATCATCAATTTTTAACCCTTCCCGACATCATTTGTTATTTTTCATGCAGTTATTGATTTTTTGAGCTAAATGACCCTGACATGGAAAAGCATCACAAATGAACTCTGAAAAGGTTGAACGTTGGCATGGTATCATCATTTCACCCACATAGCATGTGCTAGAAAGTTCATAGGGTTACCACAAATGTTGGATGCACTTCGTGTACAAAACGGACAGTCTCTTTCGAAGTATAAGGGTTCTAGACGGAAACTCATGTGTTACGAAAGGCATTTCATTTTCTTGAACTTATTTGAACTCCAGGCTTTTTGTGTGTTCAAAATGCACCATGCAAAGCCACATCATCAATTTTCAACCCTTCCCGACATCATTTGTTATTTTTCATGCAGTTATTGATTTTTTGGAGCTAAATGACCCTGAAATTGAAAAGCACTACAAAATGAACTCTGAAAAGGTTCAAAGTTGGCATGGTATCATCATTTCACCCACATAGCATGTGCTAAAAAGTTGAGAGGGTTACGGCAAATGTTGGATGCACTTCGTGTACAAAACGGATAATCTCTTTCGAAGTATCAGGGTTCCGGACGGAAACTCATGTGTTACAAAAGGCATTTCATTTTCTTGAACTTACTTGAACTTCAGGCTTTCTGTGTGTTCAAAATGCACCATTCAAAGCCACATCACCAATTTACAACCCTTTGTGACATCATTTGTTATTTTTCATGCAGTTATTGATTTGTTTGAGCTAAATGACCCTGAAATTGAAAAGCACTACAAATGAACACTGAAAAGTTTGAAAGTTGGCATGGTATCATCATTTCACCCTCATAGCATGTGCTAAGAAGTTGAGAGGGTTATGGCAAAAGCTGGATGCACTTCGTGTACAAAACGGATAAGGGTTCTGGATGGAAACTCATGTGTTAGAAAAGGCATTTCATTTTCGTGAACTTATTTGAACTCCAGGCTTTTTGTATTCAAAATGCACCATTCAAAGCCACATCTTCAATTTTCAACCCTTCCTGACATCATTTGTTATTTTTCATGCAGTTATTGATTTTTTTTAGCTAAATGACCCTGAAATAGAAAATGCACTACAAATGAACTCTGAAAAGGTTGAAAGTTGGCATGGTATCATCATTTCACCCACATAGCATGTGCTAAAAAGTTTAGAGGGGTACGACAAAAGCTAGATGCACTTTGTGTACTAAACGGATAGTCTCTTTCGAAGTATCAGGGTTTCAGACGGAAACTCATTGGTTACAAAAGGCATTTCGTTTTCTTGAACTTATTTGAACTCCAGGCTTTTTGTGTGTTCGAAATACACCATTCAACGCCGCATCATCAATTTTAAACCCTTCCGCACATCATTTGTTATTTTTCATGCAGTTATTGATTTTTTGAGCTAAATGACCCTGAAATTAAAAATCACTACAAATGAACTCTAAAAAGGTTAAAAGTTGGCATGGTATCATCATTTCACCCACATAGCATGTTCTAAAAAGTATAGAGGCTTATGGCAAAAGCTTGATGCACTTCGTGTAAAAAACGGACAATCTCTTTTGAAGTATCAGGATTTCGGACGGAAACTCATCGGTTACAAAAGGCATCTCATTTTCTTGAACTTATTTTAACTCCAGGCTTTTTGTGTGTTCGAAATGCACCATTCAAAGCCACATCATTAATTTTCAACCCTTCCCCACATCATTTGTTTTTTTCATGCAATTATTGAGTTTTTTGAGCCAAATAACCCTGAAACTGAAAAGCACCACAAATGAACTCTGAAAAGGTTAAAAGTTCGCATGGTATCATCATTTCACCCACATAGCATGTGCTAAAAAGTTGAGATGGTTACGACAAAAGCTAGATGCACTTCGTGTACAAAACGGACAGTCTTTTCGAAGTATAAGGGTTCCCGATGGAAACTCATGTGTTAGAAAAGGCATTTCATTTTCGTGAACTTATTTGAATTCCGGGCTTTTTGTGTGTTCAAAATGCACCGTTCAAAGCCATATCATCAATTTTCAACCCTTCCCGACATCATTTGCTATTTTTCATGCAGTTATTGATTTTTTTGAGCTAAATGACCCTGAAATTGAAAAGCACTACTAGTGAACTCTGAAAAGGTTGAAAGTTGGCATGGTATCATCATTTCACCCACATAGCATGTGCTAAAAAGTTGAGAGGGTTACGGCAAAAGCTGGATGCACTTCGTGTACAAAACGGACAATCTCGTTCGAAGTATCAGTGTTTCGGATAGAAACTCATTGGCTACAAAAGGAATTTAATTTTCTAGAACTTATTTGAATTCCAGGCTTTTTGTGTGTTCGAAATGCACCATTCAAAGCCACATCATCAATTTTCAACCCATCCCCACATCATTTGTTTTTTTGCAAGCAGCTATTGATTTTTTTGAGCTAAATGACCCTGAAACTAAAAATCACTACAAATGAACTCTAAAAAGGTTAAAAGTTGGCATGCTATCATCATTTCACCCACATAGCATTTGCTAAAAAGTTGAGATGGTTACGGCAAAAGCTGGATGCACTTCATCTACAAAAGAGATAGTCTCTTTCGAAGTATAAGGGTCCAGACGGAAACTCATGTGTTACAAAAGGCATTTCATTTTCTTGAACTTTTTTGAACTCCAGGATTTTTGTGTGTTCAAAATGCACCATTCAAAGCCACATCATCAATTTTCAACCCTTCCCGACATCATTTGTTATTTTTCATGCAATTGTTGATTTTTTTGAGCTAAATGACCCTAAAATTGAAAAGCACTACAAATGAACTCTGAAAAGGTTGAAAGTTGGCATGGTATCATCATTTCACCCACATAGCATGTGCTAAAAAGTTGAGATGGTTACGGCAAAAGCTGGATACACTTCGTGTACAAAACGAATAGTCTCTTTCGAAGTATCAGGGTTTAGGACGGAAACTCATCGGTTACAAAAGGCATTTCATTTTCTTGAACTTACTTGAACTCCAGGCTTTTTGTGTGTTCAAAATGCACCATTCGAAGCCAGATCATCAATTTTCAATCCTTCCCGATATCATTTGTTATTTTTCATGCAGTTACTGATTTTTTTGAGCTAAATGACCCTGAAATTAAAAAGCACTACAAAGGAACTCTGAAAAGGTTGAAAGTTAGCATGGTATCATCATTTCACCCACATAGCTTGTGCCCAAAAGTAGAGAGATTTAAGGCAAATGCTGGACGCACTTCGTGTGCAAAACGGACAGTCTCTTTCGAAGTATCAGGGTTCCGGACGGAAACTCATGTGTCACAAAAGGCATTTCATTTTGTTGAACTTATTTGAACTCCAGGCTTTTTGTGTGTTCAAAAGGCACCATTCAAAACCACATCATCAAGTTTCAACCCTTCCCGACATCATTTGTTATTTTTCATGCAATTATTGATTTTTTTGAGGTAAATGACCCTGAAATTGAAAAGCAATACAAATGAACTCTGAAAAGGTTGAAAGTTGGCATGGTATTATCATTTCACCCACATAGCATGTGCTAAAAAGTTGAGAGGGTTACGGCAAAAGCTGGATGCACTTCGTGTACAAAACGGACAGTCTCTTTCGATGTATCAGGGTGTGAGGCGGAAACTCATCGGTTACAAAAGGCATTTCATTATCTTGAACTTATTTGAACTCCAGGCATTTTGTGTGTTCAAAATACACCATTCAAAGCCACATCATCAATTTTAAACCCTTCCCGACAACATTTGTTATTTTTCATGCAGTTACTGATTTTTTTGAGCTAAATGACCTTGAAATTAAAAAGCACTACAAAGGAACCCTGAAAAGTTTGAAAGTTAGCATGGTATCATCATTTCACCCACATAGGATGTCCTAAAAAGTTTAGAGGGTTACGGCAAAAGCTGGATGCACTTCGTGTACAAAACGGACAATCTCGTTCGAAGTATCAGTGTTTCGGCTAGAAACTCATTGGTTACAAAAGGCATTTAATTTTCTAGAACTTATTTGAATTCCAGGCTTTTTGTGTGTTCGAAATGCACCATTCAAAGCCACATCATCAATTTTCAACCCTTCCCGACATCATTTGTTATTTTTCATGCAGTTATTGATTTTTTTGAGCTAAATGACCCTAAAATTGAAAAGCACTACAAATGAACTCTGAAAAGGTTGAAAGTTGGCATGGTATCATCATTTCACCCACATAGCAAGTGCTAAAAAGTTGCGAGGGTTACGGTAGAAGCTGGATGCACTTCGTGTACAAAACGGATAGTCTCTCTCGAAGTATTAGGGTTTAGGACGGAAACTCATCGGTTACAAAAGGCATTTCATTTTCTTGAACTTATTTGAACTCCAGGCTTTTTGTGTGTTCAAAATGCACCATTCAAAGCCGCATCATCAATTTTCAATCCTTCACGACATCATTTGTTATTTTTCATGCAGTTATTGATTTTGTTGAGCTAAATGACCCTAAAATTAAAAAGCACTACAAATGAACTTTGAAAAGGTTGAAAGTTGGCATGGTATCATCTTTTCACCCGCATAGCATGTGCTAAAAAGTTGAGAGGGTTACGGCAAATGCTGGATGCACTTCGTGTACAAAACGGACAGTCTCTTTCGAAGTATCAGGGTTCCGGACGGAAACTCATGTGTTACAAAAGGTATTTCATTTTCTTCAACTTATTTGAACTGAAGGCATTTTGTGTGTTCAAAATTCACCATTCAAAGCACATCATCGTTTTTCAACCCTTCCCGACATCATTTTTTATTTTTCATGCAATTATTGATTTTTTTGAGCTAAATGACCCTGAAATTGAAAAGCACTACAAATGAACTCTGAAAAAAGTGAAAGTTGGCATGGTATCATCATTTCACCCACATAGCATGTGCCAAAAAGTTGAGAGGGTTACGGCAAATGCTGGATGCACTTCGTGTACAAAACAGACAGTCTCTTTCGAAGTATCAGGGTTCCGGACGGAAACTCATGTGTTACATAAGGTATTTCATTTTCTTTAACTTATTTGAACTCCAGGCATTTTGTGTGTTCAAAATTCACCATTCAAAGCCACATCATCAATTTTCCACCCTTCCCGACAACATTTGTTATTTTTCATGCAGTTACTGATTTTTTTGAGCTAAATGACCCTGAAATTAAAAAGCACTACAAAGGAACCCTGAAAAGGTTGAAAGTTAGCATGGTATCATCATTTCACCCACATAGCATGTGCTAAAATGTTTAGAGGGTTATGGCAAAATCTGGATGCACTTCGTGTACAAAACGGACAATCTCGTTCGAAGTATCAGTGTTTCGGATAGAAACTCATCGGTTACAAAAGGCATTTGATTTTCTAGAACTTATTTGAACTCCAGGCTTTTTGTGTGTTCGAAATGCACCATTCAAAGACACATCATCAATTTTCAACCCTTCCCCACATCATTTGTTTTTTCCAAGCAGCTATTGATTTGTTTTGAGCTAAATGACCCTGAATCTAAAAAGCACTACAAATGAACTCCGAAAAGGTTAAAAGTTTGCATGGTATCATCATTTCACCCACACAGCATTTGCTAAAAAGTTGAGATGGTTACGGCAAAAGCTGGATGCACTTCATGTACAAAACAGATAGTCTCTTTCGAAGTATAAGGGTTCCAGACGGAAACTCATGTGTTACAAATGGCATTTCATTTTCTTGAACTTTTTTTAACTCCAGGATTTTTGTGTGTTCAAAATGCACCATTCAAAGCCACATCATCAATTTTCAACCCTTACCGACATCCTTTGTTATTTTTCATGCAGTTATTGATTTTTTTGAGCTAAATGACCCTGAAATTGAAAAGCACTACACATGAACTCTGAAAAGGTTGAAAGTTGGCATGGTATCATCATTTCACCCACATAGCATGTGCTAAAAAGTTGAGAGGGTTACCGCAAAAGCTGGATGCACTACGTGTACAAAACGGATAGTCTCTTTCGAGGTATCAGGGTTTAGGACGGAAACTCATCGGTTACAAAAGGCATTTCATTTTCTTGAACTTATTTGAACTCCAGGCTTTTTGTGTGTTCAAAATGCACCATTCAAAGCCATATCATCAATTTTCAATCCTTCCCGACATCATTTGTTATTTTTCATGCAATTATGAATTTTTTTTGAGCTAAATGACCCTGAAATTGAAAAGCACTACAAATGAACTCTGAAAAGGTTGAAAGTTGGCATGGTATTATCATTTCACCCACATAGCATGTGCTAAAAAGTTGAGAGGGTTACGGCAAAAGCTGGATGCACTTCGTGTACAAAACGGACAGTCTCTTTCGATGTATCAGGGTTTGAGGCGGAAACTCATCGGTTACAAAAGGCATTTCATTTTCTTGTACTTATTTGAACTCCAGGAATTTTGTGTGTTCAAAATTCACCATTCAAAGCCACATCATCAATTTTCAACCCTTCCCGACATCATTTGTTATTTTTCATGCAGTTACTGATTTTTTTGAGCTAAATGACCCTGAAATTAAAAAGCACTACAAAGGAACCCTGAAAAGGTTGAAAGTTAGCATGGTATCATCATTTCACCCACATAGCATGTGCTAAAAAGTTTAGAGGGTTACGACAAAAGCTGGATGCACTTCGTGTACAAAACGGACAATCTTGTTCGAAGTATCAGTGTTTCGGATAGAAACTCATATGTTACAAAAGGCATTTAATTTTCTAGAACTTATTTGAACTCCAGGCTTTTTGTGTGTTCGAAATGCACCATTCAAAGCCACATCATCAATTTGCAACCCTTCCCCACATCATTTGTTTTTTTTCCAAGCAGCTATTGATTTTTTTGAGCTAAATGACCCTGAAACTAAAAAGCACTACAAATGAACTCGGAAAAGGTTAAAAGTTGGCATGGTATCATCATTTCACCCACATAGCATTTGCTAAAAAGTTGAGATGGTTACGGCAAAAGTTGGATGCACTTCATGTACAAAACAAATAGTCTCTTTCGAAGTATAAGGTTCCAGACGGAAACTCATGTGTTACAAAAGGCATTTCATTTTCTTGAACTTTTTTGAACTCCAGGATTTTTGTGTGTTCAAAATGCACCATTGAAAGCCACATCATCAATTTTCAACCCTTCCCGACATCATTTGTTATTTTTCATGCAGTTATTGATTTTTTTGAGCTAAATGACCCTGAAATTGAAAAGCACTACAAATGAACGCTGAAAAGGTTGAAAGTTGGCATGCTATCATCATTTCACCCACATTGGATGTGCTAAAAAGTTGAGAGGGTTACGACAAAAGCTGGATGCACTTCGTGTACAAAACGGACAATCTCTTTCGAAGTATCAGGGTTTGAAACGGAAACTCATCGGTTACACAAGGCATTTCATTTTCTTGAACTTATTTGAACTCCAGGCTTTTTGTGTGTTCGAAATGCACCATTCAAAGCCACATCATCAATTTTCAACCCTTCCCCACATCATTTTTTTCATGCAGTTATTTATTTTTTCTGATCTAAATGACCCTGAAACTGAAAAGCACTACAAATGAACTCTGAAAAGGTTAAAAGTTGGCATGGTATCATCATTTCACCCACATATACCGTGCTAGAAAGTTGAGATGGTTACGGCAAAAGCTGGATGCACTTCGTGTACAAAACGGACAGTCTCTTTCGATGTATAAGGGTTCCGGACGGAAACTCATGTGTTACAAAAGGCATTTCATTTTCTTGAACTTATTTGAACTCTAGGATTTTTGTGTGTTCAAAATGCACCATCCAAAGCCACATCATCAATTTTCAACCCTTCCCGACATCATTTGTTATTTTTCATGCAGTAATTAATTTTTTTAGCTAAATGAACCTATAATTGAAAAGCACTACAAATGAACTCTGAAAATATTGAAAGTAGGCATGGTATCATCATTTCACCCACATAGCATGTGCTACAAAGTTGAGAGGGTTACGACAAAAGCTAGATGCACTTCGTGTACAAAACGGACAGTGTCATTCAAAGTATGAGGGTTTGGGACGGAAACTCATCGGTTACAAAAGGCATTTCATTTTCTTGGACGTATTTGAACTCCAGGCTTTTTGTGTGTTCGAAATGCACCATTCAAAGCCACATCATCAATCTTCAACACTTACCCACATCATTTGGTTTTTTTCATTCAATTATTGATTTTTTTGAGCTAAATGACCCTGAAACTAAAAAGCACTCCAAATGAACTCCGAAAAGGTTAAAATTTGGCATGGTATCATCATTTCACCCACATAGCATGTGCTAAAAAGTTGAGATGGTTCCGCCAAAAGTTGGATGCATTTCGTGTACAAAACGGACAGTCTCTTTTAAAGTATCACGGTTCCGGACAGAAACTCATGTGTTACAAAAGGCATTTCAATTTCTTGAACTTATTTGAACTCCAGGCTTTTTGTGTGTTCAAAATGCACCATTCAAAGCCACATAATCAATTTTGAACCCTTCCCGATATCATTTGTTATTTTTCATGCAGTTACTGTTTTTTTGAGCTAAATGACCCTAAAATTGAAAAGCACTACATATGAACTCCGAAAAGGTTGAAAGTTGGCATGGTATCATCATTTCACCCACGTAGCGTGTGCTAAAAAGGTGAGAGGGTTACGACAAATGTTGGATGCACTTCGTGTACAAATCGGACAGTCTCTTTCGAGGTATAAGGGTTCTAGACGAAAACTCATGTGTTACAAAAGGCATTTCATTTTCTTGAACTTATTTGAACTCCAGGATTTTTGTGTGTTCAAAATGCACCATTGAAAGTCACATCATCAATTTTCAACCCTTCCCGGCATCATTTGTTATTTTTCAAGCAGTTATTGATTTTTTTGAGCTAAATGACCCTGAAATTGAAAAGCACTACAAATGAACTCTTAAAAGGTTGAAAGTTGGCATGGTATCATCATTTCACCAACATAGCATGTGCTAAAAAGTTGAGAGGGTTACGGCAAAAGCTGGATGCACTTCGTGTACAAAACGGATAAGGGTTCTCGATGGAAACTCATGTGTTAGAAAAGGCATTTCATTTTCGTGAACTTATTTGAACTCCAGGCTTTTTGTGTGTTCGAAATGCACCATTCAAAGCCACATCATCAATTTTCAACCCTTCCCCACATCATTTGTTTTTTTTCATGCAGTTATTGATTTTTCCTGAGCTAAATGACCATGAAACTGAAAAGCACTACAAATGAACGCTGAAAAGGTTAAAAGTTGGCATGGTATCATCATTCCGCCCACATAGCATGTGCTAAAAAGTTGAGATGGTTACGGCAAAAGCTTGATGCATTTCGTGTACAAAACGGACAGTGTCTTTCCAAGTATATGGGTTCCGGATGGAAACTCATGTGTTAGAAAAGGCATTTCATTTTCGTGAACTTATTTGAACTCCAGGATTTTTGTGTGTTAAAAATGCACCATTAAAAGCCACATCATCAATTTTCAACCCTTCCCGACATCATTTGTTATTTTTCATGCAGTTATTGATTTTTTTGAGCTAAATGACCCTGAAATTGAAAAGGACTACAAATGAACTCTGAAAAGGTTGAAAGTTGGCATGGTATCATCATTTCACCCACATAGCATGTGCTAAAAAGTTGAGAGGGTTACGACAAAAGCTGGATGCACTTCGTGTACAAAACAGACAGTCTCTTTCGAAGTATCAGGGTTTCAGATGGACACTCATCGGTTACAAAAGGCATTTCATTTTCTTGGACTTATTTGAACTCCAGGATTTTTGTGTGTTCAAAATGCACCATTCAAAGCCACATCATCAATTTTCAACCCTTCCCCACATCATTTGTTTTTTTCATGCAGTTATTGATTTTTTTAGCTAGATGAACTTGAAATTGAAAAGCACTACAAATGAACTCTGAAAAGTTTGAAAGTTGGCATGGTATCGTCATTTCACCCACATAGCATGTGCTACAAAGTTGAGAGTGTTACGGCAAATGTTGGATGCACTTCGTGTACAAATCGGACAGTCTCTTTCGAAGTATAAGGGTTCCAGACGGAAACTCATGTGTTACAAAAGGCATTTCATTTTCTTGAACTTATTTGAACTCCAGGATTTTTGTGTGTTCAAAATGCACCATTAAAAGCCACATCATCAATTTTCAACCCTTCCCCACATCATTTGTTTTTTTCAAGCAGTTATTGATTTTTTTTAGCTAGATGAACTTGAAATTGAAAAGCACTACAAATGAACTCTGAAAAGTTTGAAAGTTAGCATGGTATCGTCATTTCGCCCACATAGCATGTGCTACAAAGTTGAGAGTGTTACGGCAAATGTTGGATGCACTTCGTGTACAAATCGGACAGTCTCTTTCGAAGTATAAGGGTTCCAGACGGAAACTCATGTGTTACAAAAGGCATTTCATTTTCTTGAGCTTATTTGAACTCCACGATTTTTGTGTGTTCAAAATGCACCATTAAAAGCCACATCATCAATTTTCAACCCTTCCCGACATCATTTGTTATTTTTCATGCAGTTATTGATTTTTTGAGCTAAATGACCCTGAAATTGAAAAGCACTACAAATGAACTCTGAAAAGGTTGAAAGTTGGCATGGTATCATCATTTCACCCACATAGCATGTGCTAAAAAGTTGAGAGGGTTACGGTAAAAGCTGGATGCACTTCATGTACAAAAGTGATAGTCTCTTTCGAAGTATCAGGGTTTCAGACGGAAACTCATCGGTTACAAAGGCATTTCATTTTCTTGAACTTATTTGAACTCCAGGCTTTTTGTGTGTTCAAAATGCACCATTGAAAGCCACATCATCAATTTTCAATCCTTCCCGACATCATTTGTTATTTTTCATGCAGTTATTGATTTTTTTTGAGCTAGATGACCCTAAAATTAAAAAGCACTACAAATGAACTCTGAAAAGGTTGAAAGTTGGCATGGTATCATCATTTCACTCACATAGCATGTGCTAAAAAGTTTAGAGGGTTACAACAAATGTTGGATGCACTTCGTGTACAAAACGGACAGTCTCTTTCGAAGTATCACGGTTCCGGAGGGAAACTCATGTGTTACAAAAGGCATTTCATTTTCTTGAACTTATTTGAACTCGAGGCTTTTTGTGTGTTCAAAATGCACCATTCAAAACCACATCATCAATTTTCAACCCTTCACGACATCATTTGTTATTTTTCATGCAATAATTTTTTTTTGAGCTAAATGACCCTGAAATTGAAAAACACTACAAATGAACTCTAAAAAGGTTTAAAGTTGGCATGGTATTATCATTTCACCCACATATCTTGTGCTAAAAAGTTGAGAGGGTTACGACAAAAGCTGGATGCACTTTGTGTACAAAACGGACAGTCTCTTTCGAGGTATCAGGGTTCCGGACGGAAACTCATGTGTTAAAAAAGACATTTCATTTTCGTGAACTTATTTGAACTGCAGGCTTTTTGTGTCTTCAAAATGCACCATTCAAAGCCACATCGTCCATTTTCAACCCTTCCCGACATCATTTGTTATTTTTCATGTAGTTATTGATTTTTTTTGAGCTAAATGACCCTCAAATTGAAAAGCACTAGATATTAACTCTGAAAAGGTTGAAAGTTGCCATGGTATCATCATTTCACCCACATAGCATGTGCTAAAAAGTTGAGAGGTTTACGGCAAAAGCTGGATGCACTTCGTGTACAAAATAGATAGTCTCTTTCGAAGTATCAGGGTTTCAGACGGAAGCTCATCGTTTACAAAAGGCATTTCATTTTCTTGAACTTATTTGAACTCCAGGATTTTTGTGTGTTCAAAATGCACCATTGAAAGCCACATCATAAATTTTCAACCCTTCCCGACTTCATTTGTTATTTTTCATGCAGTTATTGATTTTTTTGAGCTAAATGACACTAAAATTGAAAAGCACTACAAATGAACTCTGAAAAGGTTGAAGTTGGCATGGTATCATCATTTCACCCACATAGCATGTGCTAAAAAGTTGAGAGGGTTACGGCAAAAGCTGGATGCTCTTCGTGTACAAAACGGATAAGGGTTCCGGATGGAAACTCATGTGTTAGAAAAGGCATTTCATTTTCGTGAACTTATTTGAACTCCAGGATTTTTGTGTGTTGAAAATGCACCATTCAAAGCCAGATCATCAATTTTCAATCCTTCCCGACATCATTTGTTGTTTTTCATGCAGTTATTGATTTTTTTGAGCTAAATGACCCTGAAATTGAAAAGGACTACAAATGAACTCTAAAAAGGTTGTAAGTTGGCATGGTATCACCATTTCACCCACATAGGATGTGCTAAAAAGTTGAGAGGGTTACGACAAAAGCTGGATGCACTTCGTGTACGAAACGGACAGTCTCTTTCCCAGTATCAAGGCTTCGGACGGAAAATCATCGGTTACAAAAGGCATTTCATTTTCTTGAACTTATTTGAACTCCAGGCTTTTTGTGTGTTCGAAATGCACCATTCAAAGCCACATCATCAATTTTTAACCCTTCTCGACATCATTTGTTATTTTTCATGCAGTTGTTGATTTTTTTGAGCTAAATGACCCTGAAATTGAAAAGCACTACAAATGAACTCTGAAAAGGCTGAAGTTGGCATGGTATCATCATTTCACCCACATAGCATGTGCTAAAAAGTTGAGAGGGTTATGGCAAAAGCTGGATGCACTTCGTGTACATAACGGATAAGGGTTCCGGATGGAAACTCATGTGTTAGAAAAGGCATTTCATTTTCGTGAACTTATTCGAACTCGAGGCTTTTTGTGTGTTAAAAATGCACCATTAAAAGCCACATCATCAATTTTCAACCCTTCCCGACATCATTTGTTATTTTTCATGCAGTTATTGATTTTTTTGAGCTAAATGACCCTAAAATTGAGAAGGACTACAAATAAACTCTGAAAAGGTTGAAAGTTGGCATGGTATCATCATTTCACCCATATAGCATGTGCTAAGAAGTTGAGAGGGTTACGGCAAAAGCTGGATGCACTTCGTGTACATAACGGATAAGGGTTCCGGATGGAAACTCATGCGTTAGAAAAGGCATTTCATTTTCGTGAACTTATTTGAACTCTAGGATTTTTGTGTGTTCAAAATGCACCATTCAAAGCCACATCATCAATTTTCAATCCTTCCCGACATCATTTGTTGTTTTTCATGCAGTTATTGATTTTTTTGAGCTAAATGACCCTGAAATTGAAAAGGACTACAAATGAACTCTGAAAAGGTTGTAAGTTGGCATGGTATCACCATTTCACCCACATAGGATGTGCTAAAAAGTTGAGAGGGTTACGACAAAAGCTGGATGCACTTCGTGTACAAAACGGACAGTCTCTTTCCAAGTATCAAGGCTTCGGACGGAAAATCATCGGTTACAAAAGGCATTTCATTTTCTTGAACTTATTTCAACTCCAGGCTTTTTGTGTGTTCGACATGCACCATTCAAAGCCACATCATCAATTTTTAACCCTTCTCGACATCATTTGTTATTTTTCATGCAGTTATTGATTTTTTGAGCTAAATGACCCTGAAATTGAAAAGCACTACAAATGAACTCTGAAAAGGTTGAAGTTGGCATGGTATCATCATTTCACCCACATAGCATGTGCTCAGAAGTTGAGAGGGTTACGGCAAAAGCTGGATGCACTTCGTGTACATAATGGATAAGGGTTCCGGATGGAAACTCATGTGTTACAAAAGGCATTTCATTTTCGTGAACTTATTCGAACTCCAGGCTTTTTGTGTGTTAAAAATGCACCATTAAAAGCCACATCATCAATTTTCAACCCTTCCCGACATCATTTGTTATTTTTCATGCAGTTATTGATTTTTTTGAGCTAAATGACCCTGAAATTGAAAAGCACTAGAAATGAACTCTAAAAATGTTGAAAGTTGGCATGGTATCATAATTTCACCCACATAGCATGTGCTAAATAGTTGAGAGGGTTACGGCAAAAGCTGGATGCACTTCATGTACAAAAGGGATAGTCTCTTTCGAAGTATCAGGGTTTCAGACGGAAACTCATCGGTTACAAAGGCATTTCATTTTCTTGAACTTATTTGAACTCCAGGCTTTTTGTGTGTTCAAAATGCACCATTGAAAGCCACATCATCAATTTTCAATCCTTCCCGACATCATTTGTTATTTTTCATGCAGTTATTGATTTTTTTTGAGCTAGATGACCCTAAAATTAAAAAGCACTACAAATGAACTCTGAAAAGGTTGAAAGTTGGCATGGTATCATCATTTCACTCACATAGCATGTGCTAAAAAGTTGAGAGGGTTACGACAAATGCAGGATGCACTTCGTGTACAAAACGGACAGTCTCTTTCGAAGTATCAGGGTTCCGGAGGGAAACTCATGTGTTACAAAAGGCATTTCATTTTCTTGAACTTATTTGAACTCCAGGATTTTTGTGTATTCAAAATGCACCATTCAAAACCACATCATCAATTTTCAACCCTTCACGACATCATTTGTTATTTTTCATGCAATTATTGATTTCGTTTTGAGCTAAATGACCCTGAAATTGAAAAACACTACAAATGAACTCTGAAAAGGTTTAAAGTTGGCATGGTATTATCATTTCACCCACATATCATGTGCTAAAAAGTTGAGAGGGTTACGACAAAAGCTGGATGCACTTTGTGTACAAAACGGACAGTCTCTTTCGAGGTATCAGGGTTCCGGACGGAAACTCATGTGTTAAAAAAGACATTTCATTTTCATGAACTTATTTGAACTGCAGGCTTTTTGTGTCTTCAAAATGCACCATTCAAAGCCACATCATCCATTTTCAACCCTTCCCGACATCATTTGTTATTTTTCATGTAATTATTGATTTTTTTGAGCTAGATGACCCTAAAATTGAAAAGCACTACAAATGAACCCTGAAAAGGTTGAAAGTTGCCATGGTATCATCATTTCACCCACATAGCATGTGCTAAAAAGTTGAGAGGTTTACGGCAAAAGCTGGATGCACTTCGTGTACAAAATAGACATTCTCTTTCGAAGTATCAGGGTTTCAGACGGAAGCTTATCGTTTACAAAAGGCATTTCATTTTCTTGAACTTATTTGAACTCCAGGATTTTTTGTGTTCAAAATGCACCATTGAAAGCCACATCATAAATTTTCAACCCTTCCCGACTTCATTTGTTATTTTTCATGCAGTTATTGATTTTTTTGAGCTAAATGACCCTCAAATTGAAAAGCACTACAAATTAACTTTGAAAAGGTTGAAGTTGGCATGGTATCATCATTTCACCCACATAGCATTTGCTAAAAAGTTCAGAGGGTTACGGCAAAAGCTGGATGCACTTCGTGTACAAAACGGATAAGGGTTCCGGATGGAAACTCACGTGTTAGAAAAGGCATTTCATTTTCGTGAACTTATTTCAACTCCAGGATTTTTGTGTGTTCAAAATGCACCATTCAAAGCCACATCATAAATTTTCAATCCTTCCCGACATCATTTGTTGTTTGTCGTGCAGTTATTGATTTTTTTGAGCTAAATGACCCTGAAATTGAAAAGGACTACAAATGAACTCTGAAAAGGTTGTAAGTTGGCATGGTATCATCATTTCACCCACATAGGATGTGCTAAAAAGCTGAGAGGGTTACGACAAAAGCTGGATGCACTTCGTGTACAAAACGGACAGTCTCTTTCCAAGTATCAAGGCTTCGGACGGAAAATCATCGGTTACAAAAGGCATTTCATTTTCTTGAACTTATTTGAACTCCAGGCTTTTTGTGTGTTCGAAATGCACCATTCAAAGCCACATCATCAATTTTTAACCCTTCTCGACATCATTTGTTATTTTTCATGCAGTTATTGATTTTTTTGAGCTAAATGACCCTGAAATTGAAAAGGACTACAAATAAACTCTGAAAAGGTTGAAAGTTGGCATGTTATCATCATTTCACCCACATAGCATGTGCTACAAAGTTGGGAGTGTTACGGCGAATGTTGGATGCACTTCGTGTACAAAACGGACAGTCTATTTCGAAGTATAAGGGTTCCAGACGGAAACTCATGTGTTACAAAAGGCATTTCATTTTCTTGGACTTATTTGAACTCCAGGCTTTTTGTGTGTTCGAAATGTACCATTCAAAGCCACATCATCAATTTTCAACCCTTCCTGACACCATTTGTTATTTTTCATGCAGTTATTGATTTTTTTGAGCTAAATGACCCTGAAATTGAAAAGCACTACAAATGAACTCTGAAAAGGTTGAAAGTTTGCATGGTATCATCATTTCAGCCAAATAGCATGTGCTAAAAAGTTGAGAGGGTTACGACAAAAGCTGGATGCACTTTGTGTACAAAACAGATAGTCTCTTTCGAAGTATGAGGGTTTCGGATGGAAAATCATCGGTTACAAAAGGCATTTCATTTTCTTGGACTTATTTGAACTCCAGGCTTTTTGTGTGTTCGAAATGCACCATTCAAAGCCACATCATAAATTTTCAACCCTTCCCGACATCATTTTTTATTTTTCATGCAGTTATTGATTTTTTGAGCTAAATGACCCTGAAATTGAAAAGCAGTACAAATGAACTCTGAAAAGCTTGAAGTTGGCATGGTATCATCATTTCACCCACATAGCATGTGCGAAAAAGTTGAGAGGGTTACGGCAAAAGCTGGATGCACTTCGTGTACAAAACGGATAAGGGTTCGGGATGGAAACTCATGTATTAGAAAAGGCATTTCATTTTTGTGAACTTATTTGAACTCCAGGCTTTTTGTGTGTTAAAAATGCACCATTCAAAGCCACATCATCAATTTTCAACCCTTCCCGACATCATTTGTTATTTTTCATGCAGTTATTGATTTTTTTGAGCTAAATGACCCTGAAATTGAAAAGCACTACAACTGAACTCTGAAAAGGTTGACAGTTCGCATGGTATCATCATTTCACCCACATAGCATGTGCTAAAAAGGTGAGAGGGTTACGGCAAAAGCTGGATGCACTTCATGTACAAAAGGGATAGTCTCTTTCGAAGTATCAGGGTTTCAGACGGAAACTCATCGGTTACAAAAGGCATTTCATTTTCTTGAACTTAATTGAACTCCAGGCTTTTTGTGTGTCCAAAATGCACCATTGAAAGCCACATCATCAATTTTCAATCCTTCCCGACATCATTTGTTATTTTTCATGCAGTTATTTTTTTTTTGAGATAGATGACCCTAAAATTAAAAGGAACTACAAATGAACTCTGAAAAGGTTCAAAGTTGGCATGGTATCATCATTTCACTCACATAGCATGTGCGAAAAAGTTGAGAGGGTTACGGCAAATGCTCGATGCACTTCGTGTACAAAACGGACAGTCTCTTTCGAAGTATCAGGGTTCCGGACGGAAACTCATGTGTTACAAAAGGCATTTCATTTTCTTGAACTTATTTGAACTCCATGCTTTTTGTGTGTTCAAAATGCACCATTCAAAACCACATGATCAATTTTCAACCCTTCACGACATCATCTGTCATTTTTCATGCAATTATTGATTTTTTTGAGCTAAATGACCCTGAAATTGAAAAACACTACAAATGAACTCTGAAAAGGTTTAAAGTTGACATGGAATTATCATTTCACCCACATGTCATGTGCTAAAAAGTTGAGAGGGTTACGACAAAACCTGGATGCACTTTGTGTACAAAACGGACAGTCTCTTTTGAGGTATCAGGGTTCCGGACGGAAACTCATGTGTTAAAAAAGACATTTCATTTTCGTGAACTTTTTGAACTCCAGGCTTTTTGTGTGTTCAAAATGCGCCATTCCAAGCCACATCATCAATTTTCAATCCTTCCCGACATCATTGGTTATTTTTGATGCAGTTATTGATTTTTTTGATAAATGACCCTAAAATTGTAAAGCACTCCAAATGAACTCTGAAAAGGTTGAAACTTGGCATCGTATCATCATTTCACCCACATAGCTTGCGCAAAAAAGTTGAGAGGGTTACCGAAAAAGCTGGGTGCAGTTTGTGTACAAAACGGACAGTCTCTTTCGAAGCATTAGTCTTTAGGACGGAAACTCATCGGTTACAAAAGGCATTTCATTTTCTTGAACTTATTTGAACTCCAGGCTTTTTGTGTGTTCAAAATGCACCATTCAAAGCCACATAATCAATTTTCAACACTTCCCGACATCATTTGTTATTTTTCATGCAGTTATTGATTTTTTGAGCTAAATGACCCTGAAATTGAAAAGCACTACAACTGAACTCTGAAAAGGTTGAAAGTTGGCATGGTACCATCATTTCACCCACATAGCCTGTGCTAAAAAGTTAAGAGGGTTATGGCAAAAGCTGGATGCACTTTGCGTACAAAACAGACAGTCTCTTTCGAAGTATCAGGGTTTCGGACGGAAAGTCATCGGTTACAAAAGGTATTTCATTTTCTAGAACTTATTTGAACTACAGGCTTTTTGTGTGTTCAAAATGCAGCACTCAAAGCCACATCATCAATTTTCAACACTTCCCGACATCATTTGTTATTTTTCATGCAGTTATTGATTTTTTTTGAGCTAAATGACCCTGAAATTGAAAAGCACTACAAATGAACTCTGAAAAGGTTGAAAGTTGGCATGGTATAATAGTTTCACCCACATAGCATGCACAAAATAGTTGAGATGGTTACTGAAAAATCTGGATACACTTCGTGTACAAAACGAACAGTCTCTGTCGAAGTATCATGGTTTCGGATGGAAACTCATCGGTTACAAAAGGCATTTTATTTTCTTGAACTTATTTGAACTCCAGGATTTTTGTGTGTTCAAAATGCACCATTCAAAGCCACATCATCAATTTTCAATCCTTCCCGACATCATTTGTTTTTTTCATGTAGTTATTGATTTTTTTTGAGCTAAATGACCCTGAAATTGAAAAGCACTACAAATGAACTCTGAAAAGGATGAAAGTTGGCATCGTATCATCATTTCACCCACATAGCATGCGCAAAAACGTTGAGAGGGTTACAGAAAAAGCTGGATGCACTTTGTGTACAAAACGGACAATCTCTTTCGAAGTATCAGGGTTTCGGACGGAAACTCATCGGTTACAAAAGGCATTTCATTTTCTTGAACTTATTTGAACTCCAGGTTTTTTGTGTGTTCGAAATGCACCATTCAAAGACACATCATCAATTTTCAACCCTTCCCCACATCATTTGTTTTTTTTTCATGCAGTTACTGTTTTTTTGAGCTAAATGACCCTGAAACTTAAAAGCACTACAAATGAACTCTGAAAAGGTTAAAAGTTGCCATGGTATCATCATTTCACCCACATAGCATGTGCTAAAAAGTTGAGAGGGTTACGGCAAATGTTGGATGCACTTCGTGTACAAAACGGATAGTCTCTTTCAAAGTATAAGGGTTCCAGACGGAAACTCATGTGTTACAAAAGGCATTTCATTTTCATGAACTTATTTGAACTCCAGGCTTTTTCTGTGTTCACAATACACCATTCAAAGACACATGATCAATTTTCAACCCTTCCCGACATCATTTGTTATTTTTCATCCAGATATTGATTTTTTTGAGCTAAATGACCCTGAAATTGAAAAGCACTACAAATGAACTCCGAAAAGGTTGAAAGTTGGCAAAAGTTGGATGCACTTCGTGTACAAAATGGAAAGTCTCTTTCTAAGTATGAGTGTTCCGGACGGAAACTCATGTGTTACAAAAGGCATTTCATTTTATTGAACTTATTTGAACGCCAGGCTTTTTGTGTGTTCAAAATGCACCATTCAAAGCCACGTCATCAATTTTCAACCCTTCCCGACATCATTCGTTATTTTTCATGTAGTTATTGATTTTTTTGAGCTAAATGACCCTGAAATTGAAAAGCACTACAAATGAACTCTGAAAAGGTTGAAAAGCCACATCATCAACTTTCAATCCTTCCCGACATCATTTTTTATTTTTCATGGAGTTATTGATTTTTTGAGCTAAATGACCCTGAAATGGAAAAGCACTACAAATGGACTCTGAAAAGGTTGAAAGTTGGCATGGTATCATCATTTCACCCACGTAGCATGTGCTAAAAAGTAGAGATGGTTACGACAAAAGCTGGATGCACTTCGTGTACAAAACGGACAGTCTCTTTCGAAGTATCAGGGTTTCGGACGGAAACTCATCGGTTGCAAAGGCATTTCATTTTCTTGAACTTATTTGAAATCTAGGCTTTTTGGGTGATCAAAATGCACCATTGAAAGCCACATCATCAATTTTCAATCCTTCCCGACATCATTTGTTATTTTTCATGTATTTATTGATTTTTTTGAGCTGAATCACCCGAAAATTGAAAAGCACTACAAATGAACTTTGAAAAGGTTGAAAGTTGGCATGGTATCGTAATTTCACCCACATAGCATGTGCTAAAAAGTTGAGATGGTTACGACAAATGTTGGATGCACTTCGAGTACAAAACGGAAAGTCTCTTTCGAAGTATGAGGGTTCCGAACGGAAACTCATGTGTTACAAAAGGCATTTCATTTTATTGAACTTATTTGAACGCCAGGCTTTTTGTGTGTTCAAAATGCACCATTCAAAGCCACATCATCAATTTTCAACCCTTCTCGACATCATTTGTTATTTTTCATGCAGTTATTGATTTTTTGAGCTAAATGACCCTGAAATTCAAAAGCACTACAAATGAACTCCGAAAAGGTTGAAAGTTGGCAAAAGCCACATCATCATTCGTTATTTTTCATGTAGTTATTGATTTTTTGAGCTAAATGACCCTGAAATTACAAAGCACTACAAATGAACTCTGAAAAGATTGAATGTTGGCATTCTATCATCATTTCACCGACATAGCATGTGCTAAAAAGTTGAGAGGGTTATGGCGAAAGTTGGATGCTCTTCGTGTAGAAAACAGACAGTCTCTTTCGAAGTATCAGGGTTTCGAACGGAAACTCATGAGTTACAAAAGGCATTTGATTTTCTTGAACATATTCAAACTCCGGGATTTTTGTGTTTCTAAATGCACCATTCAAAACCACATCATCAATTTTCCATCCTTCCCGACATCATTCATTATTTTTCATGAGTTATTGATGTTTTTTGAGGTAAATGACCCTGAAATTGAAAAGCACTACAAATGAACTCTGAAAAGGTTGAAAGTTGGCATGGTACCATCATTTCACCCACATAGCATGCGCAAAAACGTTGAGAGGGTTACGGAAAAAGCTGGATGCACTTTGTGTACAAAACGGACAGTCTCTTTCGAACTATCAGGGTTTAGAATGTGAACTCATCGGTTACAAAAGGCATTTCATTTTCTTGAACTTATTTGAACTCCGGGCTTTTTGTGTGTTCAAAATGCACCATTCAAAGCCACATCATGAATTTTCAACCCTTCTCGAGATCATTTGTTATTTTTCATGCAGTTATTGAATTTTTGAGCTAAATGACGCTTACATTGAAAAGCACTACAAATGAACTCCGAAAAGGTTGAAAGTTGGCAAAAGTTGGATGCTCTTTTTCTACAAAATGGAAAGTCTCTTTCGAAGTATGAGGGTTCCGGACGGAAACTCATGTGTTACAAAAGGCATTTCATTTTGTTGAACTTATTTGAACGCCAAGGTTTTTGTGTGTTCAAAATGCACCATTCAAAGCCACATCATCAATTTTCAACCCTTCCCGACATCATTTGTTATTTTTCATGTAGTTATTCATTTTTTTGAGCTAAATGACCCTAAAATTGAAAAGCACTACAAATGAACTCCGAAAAGGTTGAAAGTTGGCATGGTATAATCATTTCACCCACATAGCATGCGCTAAAAAGTTGAGATGGTTACAACAAAAGCTGGATGCACTCCGAGTACAAAACGGAAAGTCTCTTTCTAAGTATGAGGGTTCTGGACGGAAACTCATGTGTTACAAAAGGCATTTCATTTTATTGAACTTATTTGAACACCAGGCTTTTTGTGTGTTCAAAATGCACCATTCAAAGCCACATCATCAATTTTCAACCCTTCTCGACATCATTTGTTATTTTTCATACAGTTATTGATTTTTGAGCTAAATGAACCTGAAATTGAAAAGCACTACAAATGAACTCCGAAAAGGTTGAAAGTTGGCAAAAGCAACATCATCATTCGTTATTTTTCATGTAGTTATTGATTTTTTTTGAGCTAAATGACCCTGAAATTGCAAAGCACTACAAATGAACTCTGAAAAGATTGAAAGTTGGCATCGTATCATCATTTCACCCACATAGCATGTGCTTAAAAGTTGAGACGGTTACGGCGAAAGCTAGATGCTCTTCGTGTACAAAACGGACAGTCTCTTTCGAAGTAACAGGGTTTCGGACGGAAACTCATCGGTTACAAAAGGCATTTGATTTTCTAGAACATATTCGAACTCCAGGCTTTTTGTGTGTTTTAAATGCACCATTCAAAGCCACATCATCAATTTTCAATCCTTCCCGACATCATTTGTTATTTTTCATGTAGTTATTGATTTTGTTGAGCTAAATGACCCTGAAATTGAAAAGCACTACAAATGAACTCTAAAAAGGTTGACAAGCCACATGATCAATTTTCAATCCTTCCCGACATCATTTTTTATTTTTCATGGAGTTATTGATTTTTTTCGGCTAAATGACCCTGAAATTGAAAAGCACTACAAATGGACTCTGAAAAGGTTGAAAGTTGGCATGGTATCATCATTTCACCCACGTAGCATGTGCTAAAAAGTTGAGAGGGTTACGACAAAAGCTGGATGCACTTCGTATACAAAACGGACAGTCTCTTTTGAAGTATCAGGGTTTCGGACGGAAACTCATCGGTTACAAAGGCATTCCATTTTCTTGAACTTATTTGAACTCCAGGATTTTTGGTTGTTAAAAATGCACCATTGAAAGCCACATCATCAATTTTCAATCCTTCCCGACACCATTTGTTATTTTTCATGCAGTTATTGATTTTTTTGAGCTAAATGACCCTAAAATTGAAAAGCACTACAAATGAACTCTGAAAAGGTTGAAACTTTGCATGTTATCATCATTTCACCCACATAGCATGTGCTAAAAAGTTGAGAGGGTTACGACAAAAGCTGGATGCACTTTGTGTACAAAACAGACAGTCTCTTTCGAAGTATCAGGGTTTCGGATGGAAAATCATCGGTTACAAAAGGCATTTCATTTTCTTGGACTTATTTGAACTCCAGGCTTTTTGTGTGTTCGAAATGCACCATTCAAAGCCACATCATAAATTTTCAACCCTTCCCGACATCATTTGTTATTTTTCATGCAGTTATTGATTTTTTGAGCTAAATGACCCTGAAATTGAAAAGCAGTACAAATTAACTCTGAAAAGCTTGAAGTTGGCATGGTATCATCATTTCACCCACATAGCATGTGCTAAAAAGTTGAGAGGGTTACGGCAAAAGCTGGATGCACTTCGTGTACAAAACGGATAAGGGTTCGGGATGGAAACTCATGTGTTAGAAAAGGCATTTCATTTTTGTGAACTTATTTGAACTCCAGGCCTTTTGTGTGTTAAAAATGCACCATTCAAAGCCACATCATCAATTTTCAACCCTTCCCGACATCATTTGTTATTTTTCATGCAGTTATTGATTTTTTTGAGCTAAATGACCCTAAAATTGAAAAGCACTACAAATGAACTCTGAAAAGGTTGACAGTTGGCATGGTATCATCATTTCACCCACATAGCATGTGCTAAAAAGGTGAGAGGGTTACGGAAAAAGCTGGATGCACTTCATGAACAAAAGGGATAGTCTCTTTCGAAGTATCAGGGTTTCAGACGGAAACTCATCGGTTACAAAAGGCATTTCATTTTCTTGAACTTAATTGAACTCCAGGCTTTTTGTGTGTCCAAAATGCACCATTGAAAGCCACATCATCAATTTTCAATTCTTCCCGACATCATTTGTTATTTTTCATGCAATTATTTTTTTTTTGAGATAGATGACCCTAAAATTAAAAGGAACTACAAATGAACTCTGAAAAGGATGAAAGTTGGCATGGTATCATCATTTCACTCACATAGCATGTGCGAAAAAGTTGAGAGGATTACGACAAATGCTGGATGCACTTCGTGTACAAAACGGACAGTCTCTTTCGAAGTATCAGGGTTCCGGACGGAAACTCATGTGTTACAAAAGGCATTTCATTTTCTTGAACTCCATGCTTTTTGTGTGTTCAAAATGCACCATTCAAAACCACATCATCAATTTTCAACCCTTCACGACATCATCTGTTATTTTTCATGCAATTATTGATTTTTTTGAGCTAAATGACCCTGAAATTGAAAAACACTACAAATGAACTCTGAAAAGGTTTAAAGTTGACATGGTATTATCATTTCACCCACATGTCATGTGCTAAAAAGTTGAAAGGGTTACGAGAAAACCTGGATGCACTTTGTGTACAAAACGGACAGTCTCTTTTGAGGTATCAGGGTTCCGGACGGAAACTCATGTGTTAAAAAGACATTTCATTTTCGTGAACTTTTTGAACTCCAGGCTTTTTGTGTGTTCAAAATGCGCCATTCAAAACCACATCATCAATTTTCAACCCTTCCCGACATCATTTGTTATTTTTCATGCAATTATTGATTTTTTTGAGCTAAATGACCCTGAAATTGAAAAGCATTACAAATGAACTCTGAAAAGGTTGAAAGTTGGCATGCTATCATCATTTCACTCACATAGCATGTGCTAAAAAGTTGAGAGGGTTACAAAAAAAGCTGTATGCTCTTCGTGTACAAAACGGACAGTCTCTTTCGAAGTATCTGGGTTCGGACGGAAACTCATGTGTTACAAAAGGCATTTCATTTTCGTGAACTTACTCGAACTCCAGGATTTTTGTGTGTTCAAAATGCACCATTCCAAGCCACATCATCAATTTTCAATCCTTCCCGACATCATTGGTTATTTTTGATGCAGTTATTGATTTTTTTTGAGCTAAATGACCCTAAAATTGTAAAGCACTCCAAATGAACTCTGAAAAGGTTGAAACTTGGCATCGTATCATCATTTCACCCACATAGCATGCGCAAAAAAGTTGAGAGGGTTACCGAAAAAGCTGGATGCAGTTTGTGTACAAAACGGACAGTCTCTTTCGAAGCATCAGTCTTTAGGACGGAAACTCATCGGTTACAAAAGGCATTTCATTTTCTTGTACTTATTTGAACTCCAGGCTTTTTGTGTGTTCAAAATGCACCATTCAAAGCCACATAATCAATTTTCAACACTTCCCGACATCATTTGTTATTTTTCATGCAGTTATTGATTTTTTGAGCTAAATGACCCTGAAATTGAAAAGCACTATAACTGAACTCTGAAGAGGTTGAAAGTTGGCATGGTACCATCATTTCACCCACATAGCCTGTGCTAAAAAGTTCAGAGGGTTATGACAAAAGCTGGATGCACTTTGCGTACAAAACAGACAGTCTCTTTCGAAGTATCAGGGTTTCGGACGGAAAGTCATCGGTTAAAAAAGGTATTTCATTTTCTAGAACTTATTTGAACTATAGGCTTTTTGTGTGTTCAAAATGCACCATTCAAAGCCACATCATCAATTTTCAACACTTCCCGACATCATTTGTTATTTTTCATGCAGTTATTGATTTTTTTTGAGCTAAATGACCCTGAAATTGAAAAGCACTACAAATGAACTCTGAAAAGGTTGAAAGTTGGCATGGTATCATCATTTCACCCACATAGAATGCACAAAATAGTTGAGATGGTTACTGAAAAAGCTGGATACACTTCGTGTACAAAACGAACAGTCTCTGTCGAAGTATCACGGTTTCGGATGGAAACTCATCGGTTACAAAAGGCATTTTATTTTCTTGAACTTATTTGAACTCCAGGATTTTTGTGTGTTCAAAATGCACCATTCAAAGCCACATCATCAATTTTCAATCCTTCCCGACATCATTTGTTTTTTTTCATGTAGTTATTGATTTTTTTTGAGCTAAATGACCCTGAAATTGAAAAGCACTACAAATGAACTCTGAAAAGGTTGAAACTTGGCATCGTATCATCATTTCACCCACATAGCATGCGCAAAAATGTTGAGAGGGTTACAGAAAAAGCTGGATGCACTTTGTGTACAAAACGGACAATCTCTTTCGAAGTATCAGGGTTTCGGACGGAAACTCATCGGTTACAAAAGGCATTTCATTTTCTTGAACTTATTTTAACTCCAGGTTTTTTGTGTGTTCGAAATGCACCATTCAAAGCCACATCATCAATTTTCAACCCTTCCCCACATCATTTGTTTTTTTTCATGCAGTTACTGTTTTTTTGAGCTAAATGACCCTGAAACTTAAAAGCACTACAAATGAACTCTGAAAAGGTTAAAAGTTGCCATGGTATCATCATTTCACCCACATAGCATGTGCTAAAAAGTAGAGAGGGTTACGGCAAATGTTGGATGCACTTCGTGTACAAAACGGATAGTCTCTTTCAAAGTATAAGGGTTCCAGACGGAAACTCATGTGTTACAAAAGGCATTTCATTTTCATGAACTTATTTGAACTCCAGGCTTTTTCTGTGTTCACAATACACCATTCAAAGCCACATGATCAATTTTCAACCCTTCCCGACATCATTTGTTATTTTTCATCCAGATATTGATTTTTTTGAGCTAAATGACCCTGAAATTGAAAAGCACTACAAATGAACTCCGAAAAGGTTGAAAGTTGGCAAAAGTTGGATGCACTTCGTGTACAAAATGGAAAGTCTCTTTCTAAGTATGAGGGTTCCGGACGGAAACTCATGTGTTACAAAAGGCATTTCATTTTATTGAACTTATTTGAACGCCAGGCTTTTTGTGTGTTCAAAATGCACCATTCAAAGACACATCATCAATTTTCAACCCTTCCCGACATCATTCGTTATTTTTCATGTAGTTATTGATTTTTTTGAGCTAAATGACCCTGAAATTGAAAAGCACTACAAATGAACTCTGAAAAGGTTGAAAAGCCACATCATCAACTTTCAATCCTTCCCGACATCATTTTTTATTTTTCATGGAGTTATTGATTTTTTGAGCTAAATGACCCTGAAATGGAAAAGCACTACAAATGGACTCTGAAAAGATTGAAAGTTGGCATGGTATCATCATTTCACCCACGTAGCATGTGCTAAAAAGTAGAGATGGTTACGACAAAAGCTGGATGCACTTCGTGTACAAAACGGACAGTCTCTTTCGAAGTATCAGGGTTTCGGACAGAAACTCATCGGTTGCGAAGGCATTTCATTTTCTTTAACTTATTTGAAATCTAGGCTTTTTGGGTGATCAAAATGCACCATTGAAAGCCACATCATCAATTTTCAATCCTTCCCGACATCATTTGTTATTTTTCATGTATTTATTGATTTTTTTGAGCTGAATCACCCGAAAATTGAAAAGCACTACAAATGAACTCTGAAAAGGTTGAAAGTTGGCATGGTATCGTAATTTCACCCACATAGCATGCGCTAAAAAGTTGAGATGGTTACGACAAAAGTCGGATGCACTTCGAGTACAAAACGGAAAGTCTCTTTCGAAGTATGAGGGTTCCGAACGGAAACTCATGTGTTACGAAAGGCATTTCATTTTATTGAACTTATTTGAACGCCAGGCTTTTTATGTGTTCAAAATGCACCATTCAAAGCCACATCATCAATTTTCAACCCTTCTCGACATCATTTGTTATTTTTCATGCAGTTATTGATTTTTTGAGCTAAATGACCCTGAAATTCAAAAGCACTACAAATGAACTCCGAAAAGGTTGAAAGTTGGCAAAAGCCACATCATCATTCGTTATTTTTCATGTAGTTATTGATTTTTTTGAGCTAAATGACCCTGAAATTACAAAGCACTACAAATGAACTCTGAAAAGATTGAAAGTTGGCATTGTATCATCATTTCACCGACATAGCATGTGCTGAAAAGTTGAGAGGGTTATGGCGAAAGTTGGATGCTCTTCGTGTACAAAACAGACAGTCTCTTTCGGAGTATCAGGGTTTCGAACGGAAACTCATGAGTTACAAAAGGCATTTGATTTTCTTGAACATATTCGAACTCCGGGATTTTTGTGTTTCTAAATGCACTATTCAAAACCACATCATCAATTTTCCATCCTTCCCGACATCATTCATTATTTTTCATGCAGTTATTGATTTTTTTTGAGCTAAATGACCCTGAAATTGAAAAGCACTACAAATGAACTCTGAAAAGGTTGAAAGTTGGCATGGTATCATCATTTCACCCACATAGCATGCGCAAAAACGTTGAGAGGGTTACGGAAAAAGCTGGATGCACTTTGTGTACAAAACGGAGAGTCTCTTTCGAACTATCAGGGTTTAGAATGTAAACTCATCGGTTACAAAAGGCATTTCATTTTCTTGAACTTATTTGAACTCCAGGCTTTTTGTGTGTTCAAAATGCACCATTCAAAGCCACATCATGAATTTTCAACCCTTCTCGAGATCATTTGTTATTTTTCATGCAGTTATTGAATTTTTGAGCTAAATGACCCTTACATTGAAAAGCACTACAAATGAACTCCGAAAAGGTTGAAAGTTGGCATGGTATAATCATTTCACCCACATAGCATGCGCTAAAAAGTTGAGATGGTTACGACAAAAGTTGGATGCACTCTGAGTACAAAACGGAAAGTCTCTTTCTAAGTATGAGGGTTCCGGACGGAAACTCATGTGTTACAAAAGGCATTTCATTTTATTGAACTTATTTGAACACCAGGCTTTTTGTGTGTTCAAAATGCACCATTCAAAGCCACATCATCAATTTTCAACCATTCTCGACATCATTTGTTATTTTTCATACAGTTATTGATTTTTGAGCTAAATGACCCTGAAATTGAAAAGCACTACAAATGAACTCCGAAAAGGTTGAAAGATGGCAAAAGCAACATCATCATTCGTTATTTTTCATGTAGTTATTGATTTTTTTTTGAGCTAAATGACCCTGAAATTGCAAAGCACTACAAATGAACTCTGAAAAGATTGAAAGTTGGCATCGTATCATCATTTCACCCACATAGCATGTGCTAAAAAGTTGAGAGGGTTACGGCGAAAGCTGGATGCTCTTCGTGTACAAAACGGACAGTCTCTTTCGAAGTAACAGGGTTTCGGACGGAAACTCATCGGTTACAAAAGGCATTTGATTTTCTAGAACATATTCGAACTCCAGGCTTTTTGTGTGTTTTAAATGCACCATTCAAAGCCACATCATCAATTTTCAATCCTTCCCGACATCATTTGTTATTTTTCATGTAGTTATTGATTTTTTTGAGTTAAATGACCCTAAAATTGAAAAGCACTACAAATGAACTCTAAAAAGGTTGACAAGCCACATGATCAATTTTCAATCCTTCCCGACATCATTTTTTATTTTTCATGGAGTTATTGATTTTTTTCGGCTAAATGACCCTGAAATTGAAAAGCACTACAAATGGACTCTGAAAAGGTTGAAAGTTGGCATGGTATCATCATTTCACCCACGTAGCATGTGCTACAAAGTTGAGAGGGTTACGACAAAAGCTGGATGCACTTCGTGTACAAAACGGACAGTCTCTTTCGAAGTATCAGGGTTTCGGACGGAAACTCATCGGTTACAAAGGCATTCCATTTTCCTGAACTTATTTGAACTCCAGGATTTTTGGTTGTTAAAAATGCACCATTGAAAGCCACATCATCAATTTTCAATCCTTCCCGACATCATTTGTTATTTTTCATGCAGTTATTGAGTTTTTTTAGCTGAATGACCCTAAAATTGAAAAGCACTACAAATGAACTCCGAAAAGGTTGAAAGTTGGCATGGTATAATCATTTCACCCACATAGCATGCGCTAAAAAGTTGAGATGGTTACGACAAAAGTTGGATGCACTTCGAGTACAAAACGGAAAGTCTCTTTCGAAGTATGAGGGTTCCGGACGGAAACTCATGTGTTACCAAAGGCATTTCATTTTATTGAACTTATTTGAACACCAGGCTTTTTGCGTTTTCAAAATGCACCATTCAAAGCCACATCATCAATTTTCAACCCTTCTCGACATCATTTGTTATTTTTCATACAATTATTGATTTTTTGAGCTAAATGACCCTGAAATTGAAAAGCACACAAATGAACTCCGAAAAGGTTGAAAGTTGGCAAAAGCCGCATCATCATTCGTTATTTTTCATGTAGTTATTGATTTTTTTTGAGCTAAATGACCCTGAAATTGCAAAGCACTACAAATGAACTCTGAAAAGATTGAAAGTTGGCATCATATCATCATTTCACCCACATAGCATGTGCTAAAAAGTTGAGAGGGTTACGGCGAAAGCTGGATGCTCTTCGTGTACAAAACGGACAGTCTCTTTCGAAGTAACAGGGTTTCGGACGGAAACTCATTGGTTACAAAAGGCATTTGATTTTCTAGAACATATTCGAACTCCAGGCTTTTTGTGTGTTTTAAGTGCACCATTCAAAGCCACATCATCAATTTTCAATCCTTCCCAACATCATTTGTTATTTTTCATGCAGTTATTTATATTTTTGAGCTAAATGACCCTGAAATTGAAAAGCACAACAAATGAACTCTGAAAAGGTTGAAAGTTCGCGTCGTACCATCATTTCACCCACATAGCATGTGCTAAAAAGTTGAGAGGGTTATGGCAAAAGCTGGATGCACTATGTGTACAAAATGGACAGTCTCTTTCGAAGTATCAGGGTTTCGGACGGAAACTCATCGGTTACAAAAGGCATTTCATTTTCTTGAACTTATTTCAACTCCAGGATTTTTGTGTGCTCAAAATGCACCATTCAAATCCACATCATCAATTTTCAATACTTTCCGACATCATTTGTTATTTTTCATGCAGTTATTTATTTTTTGAGCTAAATGACCCTGAAATTGAAAAGCACTACAAATGAACTCTGAAAAGGTTGAAAGTTGGCATGGTATCATCATTTCACCCACATAGCATGCACAAAAAAGTTGAGAGGGTTACGGAAAAAGCTGGATGCACTTCGTGTACAAAACGGACAGTCTCTTTCGAAGTATCAGGGTTCCGGACGGAAACTCATGTGTTACAGAAGGCATTTCATTTTCTTGAACTTATTTGAACTCCAGGCTTTTTGTGTGTTCAAAATGCACCATTCAAAACCACATCATCAATTTTCAACCCTTCTCGACATCATTGGTCATTTTTCATGCAGTTATTGATTTTTTTGAGCTAAATGACCCTAAAATTGAAAAGCACTACAAATGAACTCCGAAAAGGTTGAAAGTTCGCATGGTATCATCATTTCACCCACATAACATGTGCTAAAATGTTGAGAGGCTTACGGCAAAAGCTGGATGCACTTCGTGTACAAAACGAACAGTCTCTTTCGAAGTATCAAGGTTTCGGACGGAAACTCATCGGTTACAAAAGGTATTTCATTTTATTGAACTTATTTGAACTCCAGGAGTTTTGTGTGTTCAAAATGCACCATTCAAAGCCACATCATCAATTTTCAATCCTTCCCGACATCAGTTGTTATTTTTCATGGAGTTATTGATTTTTTTGAGCTCAATGACTCTGAAATTGAAAAGCACTACAAATGAATTCTGAAAAGGTTGAAAATTGGCATGGTATCATCATTTCACCCACATAGCATGCGCTAAAAAGTTGAGAGGGTTACGACAAAAGCTGGATGCACTTCGTGTACAAAACGGACAGTCTCTTTCAAAGTATCAGGGTTCCGGGCGGAAACTCATCGGTTACAAAAGGCATTTCATTTTCATGAACTTATTTGAACTCCAGATTTTTTGTGTGTTTAAAATTGTGGAGGCCCTTAATATACTTGGAGGTACATCGGTCACCGTACATCCATTGCCGGTTCATCTTTGTGCGTTATATAATAAATTGTATTAAAAACCATTACAACATATCGTGAATAGAGAAGTGACCAAATTAATAGAAATTCATCATCACATTAAAGCCAAAGTACAATAATGACCCAAATAAATACGTACAGTTCATACATAGTTGTCATTATTGAACAACGTATAGCTCTCTAGAGCATCTAATTAAAACATACAACGAAACTATGTAAAAAATGTAAATGCAACAACAAATGCAATCATAACCGCTACTAAGGTACCAATTGATCCAGCGACATAATGATACCAAGCCTCAGTATGAATGGCATATTTTCTAATCGTTCTAAGCTTCAAGCGCATTGCATCTGTTCGGAGACGTAGTAGTAAATAAAAAAAATTCGTACGTGTCACCAAGATCTATCTATGAAGAAACAAGCAACGAGTGGAGAGAGATTGCATCTTCATACATTTGAAGATCGCTAAGCGGAAGCGTTACAAGAACGCGGTTGGTGGAGTCGTACTCGTAGCGATTCGGATCGCGGTGGACTCCGATCTAAGCGCCGAACAACGGCGCCTCCGCATTGAACACACGTGCAGCCCGATGACGTCTCCTATGCCTTCATCCAGCAAGGAGGAAGGAGAGGTTGAGGGAGATCTCCGGCAGCACGACGACGTGGTGACGGTGGAGCTACGTGGACTCCGACAGGGCTTCGCCAAGCGCTACAGAGAACGAGGAAGAGGAAGGGTAGGGCTGCGTCGAGAGACAGAGAAGTCGTGTCTCAAATCAGCCCAAAACCATGGGTATATATAGGAGGAGGGAGAGGGAGGGCTGCCTTGGCCCCTCCTCCAAGGAGGAGAGGTTCGGCCGAACCTAGGGTGGAGTCCACCTCCCACAAGGGAGGTGGATCTCTTCCTTTTGAATCCTTTTCAGCCTTATCTCTTATCCCTAGCCGGATGGGCCCTTCCAGAAGGTCTTGGCTAGCCCAGTAAGGGATGATACACCTCCTCTAAGGTCCCACAAAGTCCTTTGCTCGTCACACACCTCCCGGGGGTCCTTCGGCACCCTCCCGGCACTCCCGGTACACTACCGATGAGCCCGAAAACTTTCCGGTGACCAAAACATGAGTTCCTATATATCAATCTTTACCTCCGGACCATTCCGGAGATCCTCGTGACGTCCAGTATCTCATCCGAGACTCCAAACATTCTTCGGTAATCACGTATACCATTTCCCCATAACCCTAGCATCATCGGATCTTAAGTGTGTCTTCATGAAGTTGTCTCGCCAACTATTACTTCTACTACTATGGCTAACGTTTAGCAATAAAGTAAAGTAATTACATGGCGTTTATGATTGACACGCAGGTCATACAATAAAATAAGACAACTCCTATGGCTCCTGCCGGTTGTCATACTCATCGACATGCAAGTCGTGAATCCTATTACAAGAACATGATCAATCTCATACATCGCAATGCATCACATCACATCCTTTTGGCCATATCACATCACAAGGCACATGCTGCAAAAACAAGTTAGACGTCCTCTAATTTGTACTTGCAAGTTTGTACGTGGTTGCTATAGGTTTCTAGCAAGAACGTTTCTTACCTACGCCAAAACCACAATGTGATATGCCAATTACTATTTACCCTTCATAAGGACCCTTTTCATCGAATCCAATCCGACTAAGGTGGAAGAGACAGACACCCGCTAGCCACCTTATGCAACAAGTGCATGTCAGGCGGTGGAGCCTGTCTCATGTAAGCGTACGTGTAAAGTTGGTCCGGGCCGCTTCGTCCCACAATACCGCCGAATCAAGATAAGACTAGTAGTGGTAAGCAAATTAACAAGATCGACGCCCACAACTACTTTGTGTTCTACTCGTGCATAGATTCTACGCATAGACCTAGCTCATGATGCCACTGTTGGGAGACCTAGTAGTAAATCAAAAAAATTCCTACGTTTCACCAAGATCTATCTATGAAGAAACCAGAAACGAGTGGGGGGAGATTGCATCTTCATACCTTTGAAGATCGCTAAGTGCAAGCATTACATGAACGGGGTTGGTGGAGTCGTACTCGTAGCGATTCAGATCGTGGTGGACTCCGATCTAAGCGCCGAACAACGGCGCCTCCGCGTTCAACACACGTGCAGCCCGATGACATGTCCCACGCCTTGATCCAGCAAGAAGGAAGGAGAGGTTGAGGGAGAGCTCCGGCAGCACGATGGCGTGGTGACGATGGAGCTACGTGGACTCCGGCAGGGCTTCGCCAAGCGCTACGGAGAACAAGGAAGAGGAAGGGTAGGGTTGCGCCGAGAGAAAGAAGCCGTGTCTCAAATCAGCCCAAAACCTTGGGTATATATAGGAGGAGGGAGAGGGAGGGCTGCCTTGGCCCCTCCTCCAAGGAGGAGAGGTTTGGCCGAACCTAGGGAGGAGTCCACCTCCCACAAGGGAGGTGGATCTCTTGCTTTTGAATCCTTTTCAGCCTTATCTCTTATCCCTAGCCACATGGGCCCTTCCGAAAGGTCTTGGCCAGCCCAATATGGGCTGGTACACCTCCTCTAAGGGCCCACGAAGTCCTTTGCTCGTCACACCCCTTCTGAGGGTCCTCCGACAACCTCCCGACACTCCCGGTAAACTACCGATGAGCCCGAAAACTTTCCAGTGACCAAAACAGGACTTCCTATATATCAATCTTTAACTCCGGATCATTCTGGAGCTCCTCATGACGTCCAGGATCTTATCCGTGACTCCGAACAACCTTCATTAATCACGTATACAATTTCCCTATAACCCTAGCTAGCGTCATCCGACCTTAAGTGTGTAGACCCTACGGGTTCGGGAGACACGTAGACATGACCGAGACACCTCTCCGGTCAATAACAAACAACGGGATCTGGATAGCCACGTTGGCTCCCACATGGTCCATGATGATCTCATCGGCTGAACCACGATGTCGGGGATTCAGTCAATCCCGTATACAATTCCCTTTGTCTACCGGTATGTTACATGCTCGAGATTCGATCGTGGGTATCCCTATACCTTGTTCAATCTCGTTACCGGCAAGTCTCTTTAGTCGTTCCGTAATATATCATCCCGTGGCTAAATCCTTAGTCACACTAAGCTCATTATGATGATGTCTTACTGAGTGGGCCCAGAGTTACCTCTCCGTCACATGGATTGACAAATCCCAGTCTCGATTCGTGCCAGCCCAATAGACACTTTCGAAAATACCCGTAGTGCACCTTTATAGCCACCCAGTTACGTTGTGACGTTTGGCACACCCAAAGCATTCCTACGGTATCCAGGAGTTGCACAATCTCATGGTCTAAGGAAACGATACTTGACATTGAAAAGCTTTAGCAGACGAACTACGCGATCTTGTGCTATGCTTAGGATTGGGTCTTATCCATGACATCATTCTCCTGTTATCAATTACATCTAATGTCCATGGTCATGAAATCATGACCATCTATTGATCAACGAGCTAGCCAACTAGAGGCTCACTAGGGACATGTTGTGGTCTATGTATTCACACATGTATTATGGTTTCCGGTTAACACAATTATAGCATGAACAATATACAATCATCATGAACAAGGAAATACAATAATAACCATTTTATTATTGCCTCTAGGGCATATTTCCAACAGCATCCATCTTGGTCTTGTGACCGTCGACAATATCGGCAACATGCAACTCCAATCCCATCTTGTCATCTTCAGTTCTTTTCAATTTTTCTTTCAAATGATCGATTTGTTTTTCAGGTTCTTTAACTTCTCAAGCAGAATTGCATAGTTGGTTGGAATTTCTGGTTCAACTACTTCCTATAGATAAAAACATCTACGTCAAGTTGGTGGCATAATTAATTGTCATAGACATTAGATATGTGAAATAGTTATATAAAAGATAATATACCACATCTGAATCATAGACTAGACGAGGGCTGACGTTGGCGGATACCATAACCATGGCACTATATAATAACAAACAATAATAAAAGTAAGAAATTCATACGAGTAAGTATATTTTCTTTTATCAAGAAGATAAGATCAAGAGGCTCACCACGCGTAGGCGATCGACGGCGGTTTCAGGACGGGGACGGGACAGGACGGACCGCGAAACCTAGACAAATCTTGACGAAAATGGACTTTGGACAAGGAGCTTCGAGAGGAGAAAGCTTAAGTTTGGCTTGAGCATTTCATCAAACACCTCATGTGCATAGGAGGTGAGCTAGAGCACCACAAAGCTCTCCCCTCGCCAGCCTGAAAAACACAGCAATGTGGGGGTATATATAGGCATCTCATTGGTCCCGGTTCGTGGCTCGAACCGGGACTAAAGGAACCCCTTTGGTCTCGGATCCAGCCACGAACCGGGACCTATGGTTGTGGGCCAGGAGCGAGGCACATTGGTCCCGGTTTGTGTCTAGAACCGGGACCAAAGGTTCCAGACGAACTGGGACCAATGCCCCATGTGGCCCGCTTGGCCCCCTGGCCTCACGAACCGGGACTGTTGCCCCCATTGGTCCCGGTTTCTGACTGAACATGGACTAAGGTGCTGGCTCGGCCCAAACCAATGCCCTGTTTTCTACTAGTGCCAACCTCTATATGTGGTGGGCATGAGGCCTTTATATAGGCACAAGTGGATAGCTTGGGATGCAAGCTACAATGGTAGCTTACATTCCAAGCAGCTTGAGGTGTAAGCTACCATGGGTACCTTACATGTCAAGCCATATGTAGCTTGTGGACTAAGCTATGTCTGTCCCCTGGTGCTCTTTATAAGTCAGTGCCCAGGGGACAGGTTACACTGTATATAGTACTGCGCGACACCCGTGCAGTGCGCTACTACTCGCCACTAGTGCACTGCCACGGGATACGTCCGTCTGGTTCGCGCGTGTCCGATGGGACGTCGTAGTTGGCTCCGGGCTACCGGCTGGCCAGAGCAGCCGGCGACAGGCGTGAGTCCGAGCAGCCGGACCAGACGGGCGGGCACCCCATCCGACTCGCCGTCTTTGGGGTACCCAGGGGTCATCCCCCCAACAGTCGTGCTCTTCTTGAAGACGTCGTTGTGGTTCTTCTCCTCATGTCAGGGCTTCGGTTGAAGAGCTCTGTCCGATGGACTCGACGGCAGCGGCGCTCTGCGTCGTTTTCCCTCTTAAGGACGTTGTCGTGGAGCCTAGGTTTGCTAGGTCGTAGCTGGGGTTGTTTAGCTCACCCAGTGCGTGTTACTGGTAGCATAGTCGTTATGTGTGCCAGATATCTCAGGATCGGGTTTCTAAGAGGGTTATTTGTATTGTTTGGCCGCGTACTTCTGTGATTTTTGCTTTATATAGCACAGTGCCCGTGCGTTGCTACGGAGGCAATAAAAAATAACTTGCTCATACGTTACTATATGAACAATAGAAAGTAAACATAATTTCTGAAATAAATTTAATTATTTTGTACTATTAATCATCAGTTATGTGCAATGGCAACCTAGGCTACGCCATAATTACTCAATGCAATAATATAGACAAAATGATAAGATCAATTAAGTGCTCAGTTCCTGATTTCTTGGGCTTGATTAAAAAAAATGTCCAAATACTCCGACGATGATTCGCCATGCTAGTTGCTCAATGCTCGTAGGTTTCTCCTCGTTCTAGCATTGCAATGCATGCCCGATACTACCAGTAATACATGTACTAAATGTCACATCTACGTAATTGGCTTGATAAACCCGCGTCATCTAATGACACATAACTCGACTTTTTTGGCTGGAGTTTGTCAAAGTTTTTGGCATAACATAGCGATGTGAATCGTCTTTGATTTATCACGTTCACGCACCACTGTTATAGATTTACAATAGTCCAACGATAATTATTATGTTTTAATAATTTAGTACAATACAAGGACTTTTTCCGCTTACCTTAAAAAAAGAATTTTTTTCCGCTAATAATTTCTTCATACTGTCCTTTTAGTAAGACGCGTATATATAATTATTATGTACAATCAACGCTATTTGAATAACTTGAATGTGTAAAATGTCAAGCTAGCCACCTAGGGAAAATCGATGACGTGAGCTCTAGGGCGCCGGTGGCCGTAGGTCCGAGCGGCCAGGGGCCAGCGGTGCCAGCTCACAGCCGATGTTCAAGATGGCAGTTGTGACCACGTGGAATGGTGCAAGCATGGTCGGAGGCCACGCTGCTTGCTCCAGGCAGAAGCAGGGCTCCAACGGCGAGAAATGAACTTGCTAGCTTGGTATTGGACAGTTCCATTAGTTTATTGAACAATATATATGTGTATGAACAGTTTCATTATATTTATAGTATCATTTATCAGGTGGTTCCGCGTCCAAATGAACTGTCATAATTTTTTATACATGTGTGAATAGTCGCATGTGCATAGAGTCTACATGCTGGGTTTCAATCCCATCAGATGCATATTTTATTTGGGCGGATGTTATAATAGGTCTCACGTGTAGGTGAAGGAGGGATGAGTGAACTACCACCAAATTAAATCTTTAGTAATAGGAAAGATATAAAGCGGGATGAAAGCCTGTTTCGATCCAACCTCTACCACGACGGGTTGGTATAAGCAAGGTTTGTTCATCATATGACCTGGCTCTGACTCTGACTCCCTCCATGCGATCTGCAGACTGCAGCCCCGCTCCTTCCTTTGATAATCTGCCTACATCTCCCTTTTCTTGCTATTTTACACTTGGCTTTATCTAACCGTGTTATCTATCCAATCATGACAGCGTGGATTATGACAACATGAACCCCTACCAACGGGGTCCCAAGCTTCATCATGGCGTCCAAAGAACCAGTTCAACCCTCCTCAGCAGCAGCAGACACAATGGTGGCAACAACGGTCTGCTAATGCTCTGGCTTCTCTATTTCTCTGAGAATATATGCTCTGCAGGTTACTTTTCTTGACGTTTAGCTTGAGCTAAATGCTGCGCGTGGCCGACGATAAGGACCACGACAGGAAAAGCGAACATGGCTCGAAGAGAGTAAAGAAATGGAGTGGAGTTATATTATGTATCCGTGTGTATCTGTTTGATGCTGCATTGTGAGTTGCTTCCTCCGACGTTTTTTAACACTACATTAGTGTTAAAAACGTCTTATATTATGAAACGGAGAGAGTAATTAATAAAAATGTTCTTTATGAGAATAATACATATACGTGGTGGTGTGGCCATGTGGGACAAATATTTTCTTGTTGTCTTGGCCGTGTGCGTGGACAACGTTTAATCTGTACACTGACTTCCGCTTTTAATTAGTCCGTACAGTACCTGTAATGGTTTTATCAACTAAGTGAGATGAAATAAGGAATTACGTGTGTCCTAGCTTTGTCGTTCTCTGATCTCTGCAAAACGGAACAAGAGCCCGGACCGCACCTTTTCGTCAAGTGTCGCTTCACCCTACACCTTACTTAGTTGGAATTTGGTCTCTAGAAATCCTTGACACTTCGACATGGCACCTCGAGGATTCTATTAAGGAATGGTGCGTAACCAATCAAGCAGGAGCACACCCGACAGAACAGCCATGATGTCCCTCACAATGTTTATTTGTTGGACCATTTGGAAGGAGAGGGACGCCCGGGTCATCCGACAAAAGAGCATCTCTCCTCCAATATTGCTCAACAACATCAAGTGTGAGGCCATTCTTTGGGTTGCTGCCGGGCCAAGAAGTTGGGTACTATTAATATTTTGTGTTGTAGGCTCATGTAATTGAAACTCTATTCCCTCCTAACTAATATATGAGGCACAACGTTCAGCCGGTATTGTGTTCTAACTCTATTAAACAACAGTTGTTGGAATGAGAGGCGTGGTGGAGGGATTACAGAGAGGAGAGGAGCAAAAAAAAAAGTGGCACTAAGTAGCTTTGGACCCAAGCTTCAAAAATAGGTTTGCAGATAGGGGGAGAGCGGCTGGAACACCAAAGAAGCAGCCCAGTGGCGATGTTTCTTTTTTTAACACCCCTATACCGCTCAAATAATATTCATATTATCATTCATTACATTAGTTGTCACACATGACGCCACATCACCGACTAGCTAACCATCAAATTTAGTTATAAAACAAAACCTGACTAGCTAACCATCAAATTTAGTTATAAAACAAAACTCAATGATGTCATGAGCCAGCGTATCTACCTCCCTCTTAGTCCTCACCACCTTCAAATTCTACAGTAATATAACTTTGATTTCCTCTTTCTTAAAATGACCCAAGGCAATCTATCATACACATTAGCAGATGAATATTGTATGCGCATGCACGCAACCAGTCTCCAAAATAATCGGTTTATGTAGAGGGACAACGCTGTAAAGACCCGCAATCCATATACGCAACTCTACTTTCTAAAGACCCGCAATCCATATACGCAACTCTACTTTCTATACACTTGAACACATCATCAGAATAATGGGTTTTATAGCAGTGATGTTCCCTGTAACATCTGTGAACGATCGTTCATGGTGTTTTTGCTCTTCCAAATACACCACAACACCATAATGACCATGGTGGATGGTAGGCGAAGGCATCGAGCACAATTCCCATGTGCTAGCGAGCGCCAATGCCAGAGGTCTGCGGTGATCTACCCAATAGGAGTGGTATCCAATGTGTTATCGAACAACCCATAACAAATTCTTAGCTCCAAATCATTACACCATGTCTATGATATAATTTGGTTGGAGCACTTTTATAGAACTATTAGATCCAAGAATGAAAGCATCACTATGTGAAGTAATGCAGACATCTACATGTGTCTCTTTACTGGACTAACCAAATGGCTTCAGCTTCACCAGTTGCGTACAATACTTCTAAAAAATGTCATATAGGTCTCAAATACTTAAAACCTACAAATCAAGGAATGTTAATACACACTTAAGAAAGTTTCCTTAACCAAACTAAATTCTTAATCATGAAAAAAAATAAAACAAGATAGCTAAGACTTGGGCACTCAGCCCGCATTCCATGTACCACATAATACTCTAGCAACGTTGAGCTCCGCGATGAAGACCTAATGGTTAGTTGTGGTCATAGACTATAAGGAGAAAGGGATAAAACACACTTGCAAATAAAGTGTGTACATGAATACTTACATGAGTAATGTGCAGAAACTTTACAAAAAGCAAAGGAAACAAACGTTGGTTTATTCAAAGTGTGGCAAATATCACTTCACCCGTGAACTTCACATCTAGTAGAGCCCAATAAAAGATAAAACAACTAATTACTCCTAATACGAAGGTCAAATCTACCATTAGCATGGTCACAAAAAAACCTCAACTCGACGATCTCATAGCATCATGAACACCGATCAGTGCAATTGTGCTAAGATGGTCAAACTTAGGCACAAATCTTGCACAAATTACGCCACTGAATTAGATGGTGTCTGTTGGCGCGTTCAGGACACATTATCAAGCTTGTGTGTGCAGCGACACATGTGGCCTGAAAGATGGCTTTGGGTTCATTAATGTATTTGTTTTGTATGGCTCTGCTGAATAATATAATAAAGATGATTGTGTGCATCCTTGGATGGAGAGGCCGGGGTTTTCTCCCTAATTGTCGAAAAAAACAAATCTTGCACAAATGGAGTCAAATCCCATAGCCACTTATATAGTTTCAGGGTCGCATATTTTTTTTTCCCAAATGCATATTAATAATTCCAGCATTGATTCATGGCCTTCCCCACAACGTCTAACTAAAACTGAACTCATAGTTCCCTCAATGATAACGGAACAAAGAGTCTATCCAAGAACATGGGGAACAAGAGAGAACACCACCACCACAACCATCTCCACTCTGAACTCGCCCAATGGCACTTCTGCTCCGGTGCTCCACCCCGGACTAATCTTTCCCACGAGAAACACAAGGACGGCTACGAAGCTCCCGTACCCCTTCATAAGGAGGGCCACGATCGTCTTTTGCAAAGTCTGACTGGTACGTACAGCCCTGGAGAAGCTTGAAGCCCGTACGGCACGTTCAGTCTTGTACCGTGGTGAGGTGGGCGTCTCGGTATTCATATACGTATACACTGACATTGAACAAGATCAGATTGTGCAAACAACGCCCGCCCCAACGGGCGATCAGTTTGTGCATAAAACTGCCGCTACCGCCGGCGCTCAGAGCGTGCAAAGATCCTGGCCGCCCGTGGAGCTTGATACGATCAGGTATGGAAAACCCTAGTCTGGTAGAGACCGACGGCGTCGATCGGAGCTTCGCGGATCTGGAGTGGCGACAAGATCACCAGGGATCGCGTCGAGCAGCGAGGAGCAGCCGTTGCGGTACCGATCCGTTCCGGCGGAGCGGCTGCGTACGACCGCGTCGATGGGATCCTGGCCGCCATGGAGATGCGATTTCGCCGCTGTTTCAAAATTAATGCATGCACGACATGGGTCGCGAATGATGCGGGTGGGATCGTCAGGTGGGGACATGCAGTTCTTTTTTTAGGATGTGAGGTATACGTACGGTATGCATATATTCACATGGGTATACAGGGCTTGGATATGGGTTTTAGTGGGCCAAAAAAAACTGGCGGGGCAAAATGACCTCTTCGAACTTGGGGTTAGGGGGGAGCACTGAAGCAGGCACTAGTGAAAAAAAAACCATTTGTCCCGGTTCGTAAGGCCCGTTTATCCCGGTTTTAGAACCAGGACTAAAGGGTCGGGACTAAAGCTCACGACCTTTAGTCCCGGTTCGCTTATAAACCGGGACAGATGAGACTACACGTGGCCGATTCGCCGAGCCCAGGCAAGAGGGCCTTTGGTCCCGGTTGGTAACACCAACCGGGACCAAAGAGCGTCCAGGCGTCAGCAGCCGAGGAGCTGTTTTTTTTTTTGAAAAAGAGGAGGTTTCGAGGGTTTTGTAGGGTTAAATTAGAGGTTTCATATATTTTGTTAGATAGCTAATAGAGAGAACTGATCTCTCTTATCTCCATGCTTGGTCACGACGCTACGTACTATATTTATAGATAGAACATATGACACAATTTAATCATCATTTTCGTCAATGAGACAGCATATCACAAGTTGATCACTGGTCATAATCACAACTCCTCCCCCTCCTCCTCCTCATCATCAACTCTAACACGTTGTAGCACATAATAACACATTGTAACTAGGACCTACGTACTCCTATCTCGTAGGACCTATTCTACCCTCTCTTAGGTACAATATCATAAAAAAGATAGGCCCTGACTTTCCATTATGGAGAACGGAGATCATCCTGTCTCCCAGTATTGACCTACGTACAATGTTGCTTCCAAGTAGCTCTCTATAATTGAGCATACATTTTTTTCCATTCTTTGATTGTCATAACTCCATCGGTTTTAGAAATTCGGTATGGACAGGGGTGATGCGTAGGCTGACCTGGCCGTGGTGGCCCTAAGCTCGTAACAACAACGCGGCCTCTCGGAAACATCAGATGAGGCACACAATCCTTCGGGATTTTCTATTGAAAATATAGTAATAATTTTGTAGTTATCAATGTAGTTTAGTTTTAGAAGAATTTATGCAAAAGATGCAGGGATGTCGTAATAGTAGAATTAAAATCTTACCATGCAATCTCCATGGTTGTTACCGTAGTTCACCACGTGCACTAGTGGCACGTATTGACCATAATGTGCAGGAGTTTGATAATAGCTATTGTAATTCTCAAAATGACTAAGAAATACGGTAAGATGATCTTTCTCCTTATAAGTTAATTCTGCTTCATCATTGTAGTAGTAGGTTCTGTTTACCATCTTCCGTATATTTTTTGAAAAATGAAAATAAGCTGTCAATATAAATAAGTTGTCAAATATTTTTAAATAAAAAATATAAATTACTTAATAAATATGGTTAAGAAACTCACATAATGGTAGAACTGGAGGCGTATGCTCATCGACCCAGATGTCGATATTACCTTCTATTTCATCTTCCGGACGAATATCAAAGGTGAGAAGCATATTAGGCTCAAATGCATAAGCCTTGCATAGTGCTTGACAATTTTTGCATTCAAAATAGCAATAGGTGTCTGCATGGTACAATTTTACCGCAAAAGTAAAACCATGATCGGTCCTCAAGTAAACTATCTTTACCTCCATATCTTTTTTAGTATTGAAACCAATCTTATTCAAGACATCAATTCTTGCATGGCAGGGGATACGCTAGTAGAACAGTAAAAAATTAAAGTTAATTATAAGTTGAAGCAAAAGAGGCAGAAGTCATGCTTAATGACGAAAAAAGACTTGTCATTGTGACTTACTGTATCCACTTCGAAGTTCTTATCCAGCATGATGCTGAAGCGCCTACCATCAACTAGGAAAGTCTTGTCACACAGGCCGCGCTCGTCTTCGCAGTATTCGCACATACTGAATTCACTTTCGTCGTCAGACATTTCCTATATTCATAGTTGAAACATTTAAAATCGATCGAAGGAAACTACGAAAAAATTGATTAACACACAGATCACTATTAATCAATATGCAACAGGTTAACTTTAGGTCTGTCGAGTCTTTCCTTCCTAAACTCTCATCTCACGTATATGGTAGGCAGTCCTTCTGATATTGCGACAGTCGGTGATGGTGGCTCCTCTATTCGTCCCCGAGTGCATTACACCAAAATGTCTAGCACACGGGAATGAAAGAGAAGCGACCCCCACGACAACAGTCGGGATTCTTCCTCTCTCATATTTATATATAGTGGACACTCTCCCTTAGTGAAAAAAACAAGTAGCCGAAACAGATCTAAAGTCAACCCATTCCATATATCGAGAAATGACATAGAAAAAATTCCCTATGCTTTGCCGGAATGACTTGCAAATCACAAATACATTTATAATGAACTCGAATATAATATCACTAATACATCATCCCGAATAATCCAGTTCAAGAGTTACGGCACGCTTTGGATCTTAATTAATGCATGTGTGTGACTTTCGGTCCGTCGAGGCTTTCCTTAAATCTCATGGTGTGTTGGTGCGCACTCTCTCATATTGATACGATGGTGTATATATGTCAGTGGACACTCTCTCACAGTAATAGTTCGATCGCCGATGATGGATGCCTCCCCTCTTCTCTTCTTGCGCAATATAGCGACGAGTATATCGGAAAGAAGAGAAGAAAGAGGAAGCGCCCCCCACAACAACAGTCGTGATTCCTCCATCAAGAACACACATGAAAGTCACACAAGGAGCAACGACAGACCGAAAGTCACACATGCATTATACCGATAAAATATCACTAATACATTAATATTTATAATGACCTCGAATATAATATCACTAATACATCATCCCGAATAATCTAGTTCAAGAATTACGGCACGCTTTGGATCTTAATTAGTGCGTGTGTGACTTTCGGTCCGTCGAGGCTTTCCTTAAATAACTCTCATATCTCATGGTGTGTTGGTGCGCACTCTCTCACATTGATACGGTGCTGTATATATGTTGGTGGACACTCTCTCACAGTAATAGTTCGACCGAGGGTGATGGACACCCCACCTCTTCTCTTCTTGCGCATTATACCAACGAATATATCATAAAGAAGAGAAGAAAGATGAGGTGCCCCCCACGACAAAAGTCGGGATTCCTCCATCAAGAACACACATGAAAGTCACACAAGGAGCAACGACAGACCGAAAGTCACACACGCATTATACCGATAAAATATCACTAATACATTAATATTTATAATGACCTCGAATATAATATCACTAATACATCATCCCAAATATTAACTAATACTGATCGAATATCCTAGAATCTAAAATGGAGAACGGTGAACTCGGTTCACTAGCGGTCTCTGAGTCGCCGGCGGTGGACACTCAAAGATAAGGAACCATCACGGGATCATAACTCAAGTGAGATCCCTGATGGATCTGCCAGGTATTATCAAACCGGACGTCCAACGCCGCCATGTAGCGACGGACGTGCTCGTCCTCCTCCCTGACACGGCGACGTACCGCCTCAGCGGGTGCCGGCTCCCTCCGCACCCGAAGTGGCCCGCGTGACCGCCACCACTGAAGGTCCGGGTCGACGACGATACCTACATTCCTTACCAACCTTCGAGCCCGGGAAGGTAGCACGTCCCAGTGCTAGCCCGGCGGAGCCCAGTCCCGGACATGGCGCCTATCAAGAAGGCTCTCGCGGACTACTCGACGATGAGGATGCGGGCCGGGCATCGTTGACTAATTTTTCATAAAACCCAAAATCAACATACACATACTAATCTAACATAAACATACAAATCTACTTTCAAAAAAAGCATAAACATACTAATCTAACATACACATACTAATCTAGCTAACATAAACATACTAATCTAACATGCATACACATACTAAAAAAAGCATAAAAATCAACATATATTTTTAAAAAGTTGCAACGAGCCGCGACGGCGGCGGCTCACAGCGGCGACGGGGGCGGGGCGGCGACGCCGACGGGGCGGGGTGGTGACTAGGGCGATGGGGGAGGCGACGGAGGAGGGGCGGCGACGGGAGCGGGGCGGCGACGGGCATGGCGGGGGAGGCGACAGGGGCGGCGGGGGAGGCGAAGGGGCGACGGGGGAGGCGACGGGGCGGCGACGCGGGAGGCGATGGGGCGGCGACGAGGGAGGCGACGGGGCGGCGACGGGGGCGGCGACGGGGACGAGAACTGCGACGGCAGGCTTGGGGCGGCGACGAGGGCGAAGTCGAATGAAAACTGCGAATTTTGCAAAGTGCTTGTCATATAGAAGGAGCATTGGTCCCGATTGGTGGCCCCAACCGGGACAAATGCTCCCCTTTAGTCCCGGTTTGTCGCACCAACCAGGACCAAAGCCCTATTTTCCATCGCCCGAAACAGGGACCAAAGCCCTGTTTTCAGCAATCCAAAGGGCGGGAAACAGGCCCTTTGGTCCCGGTTGATGGCACAAACCGGGACAAAAGGATGGAATTGGTCCCGGTTGGGGCCACCAACCGGGACCAATGGCCTTGCACAGCGGTGTGGTGCGATTTTAGTCCCACCTCGCCAAGGAAAGGTTGCCCAAACCTGCTTATAAGCCCCGCCGCGGCTGTTACGTTGAGCTCCTCTGACAGTGATAATAGATGCGTTTACACTGAAATTCTGCCTAAATTCAAAATGGTAGTTAGGCGCCTAACTAGCACTTTGAATTTAGGTTGAATTTCAGTGTAAGCGCATCTATTTTCACTTTTGCTATTTTTTATGTTATTTCTTTGCATATAAAAAGTTGTTAACAAAATATACTTTATGCATATTTTTTTTGCTATTAAATTTTTTACAAAAATAACTTTGATAATTTTAGTTGCATGAATTTTATATAATATCAAGTTTCTTTCGAAGTATCGTGTACAAAACGGACAGTCTATTTCTAAGTATCGGGGTTTCGAACGGAAACTCACCGGTTACAAAACGCATTTCATTTTCTTGAACCTATTTGAACTGAAGGCTTTTCGTGTGTTCAAAATATACCATTCGAAGCCACATCATCAATTTTTTCATCCTTTCTGACTTCATTTTGTATTTTTCCTGCATTTAATAATTTTTTTCAGCTAAATGACCCTGAAATTGAGAAGCACTACAAATAAACTCTGAAAAGGTTGAAAGTTGGCATGGTATCAACATTTTACCCACATAGCATGTGCTAAAAAGTTGAGAGGGTTAAGACAAAAGCAGGATGCACTTCGCGTACAAAATGGACAAACTCTTTCGAAGTATCAGGTTCCGGACGTAAACTCATCAGTTAGAAAAGGTATTTTATTTTCTTGAACTTATTTGAACTCCAGGCTTTTTGCATGTTCCAAATTTACCATTCAAAGCCACATCATCAATTTTTAACCCTTTCTAACTTCATTTGGTATTTTTCATTCATTTACTGATTTTTTTTGAGCTAAATGATCCTGAAATTGAAAAGCACTTCAAATAAAGTCTGAAAAGGTTGAAAGTTGGCATGGTATCATCATTTCACCCACATAGCATGTGCTAAAAAGTTGAGAGGGTTACGACAAAAGGAGGATTCACTTTGCGTACAAAACGGACAGTCTCTTTTGAAGTATCGGGGTTTCGAACGGAAACTCATCGATTACAAAAGGCATTTCATTTTCTTGAACTTATTTGAACTCCAGGCTTTTTGTGTGTTCAAAATACACCATTCAAAGCCACATCATCAACTTTCAACCCTTTCTGACTTTATTTGATATTATTCATGCATTTACTGTTTTTTGAGCTAAATGACCCTGAAATTGAAAAGCACTTCAAATGAAGTCTAAAAAGGTTAAAAGTTGGCATGGTATCATCATTTCACCCACATAGCATGTGCTAAAAAGTTGAGAGGGTTATGACAAAAACAGGATGCACTTCGCGTACAAAACGGATAGACTCTTTTCAAGTATCGGGGTTTCGGACGGAAACTCATCTGTTAGAAAAGAAATTTTATTTTCTTAAACTTATTTGAACTCCAGGCTTTTTGTCTGTTCAAAATGCACCATACAAAGCTACATCACCAATTTTTAACCCTTTCTGATTTCATTTGATGTTTTTCATGCATTTACTGATATTTTTGAGCTAAATGACCCTTAAATTGAAACGCACTTCAAATGAAGTCTGAAAAAGTTGGAAAAGTTGGCATGGTATCATCATTTCACCCACATAGCATGTGCTAAAAGTTGAGAGGGTTACGACAAAAGCAGGATGCACTTCACGTACAAAACGGACAGTCTTTTTCGAAGTGTCGGGGTTTCGGACGGAAACTCATCGATTACAAAAGGCATTTTATTTTTTTGAACTTATTTGAACTCCAGGATTTTTGTGTGTTCAAAATGCACCATTCAAACCCACATCATCAATTTTCAACCCTTTCTGAATTCATTTGATATTTTTCATGCATTTAATTATTTTTTGAGCTAAATGACCCTGAAATTGAAAAGCACTTCAAATGAAGTCTGAAAAGGTTGAAAGTTGGCATGGTATCATCATTTCATCCACATAGCATGTGCTAAAAAATTGAGAGGGTTACGGCAAAAGCAGGATGTACTTCGCGTACAAAACGGACAGACTCTTTCGAAGTATCGGGGTTCCGGACGGAAACTCATCGGTTAGAAAAGGTATTACATTTTCTTGAACTTATTTTAACTCCAGGCTTTTTGTGTGTTCAAAATGCACCATTCAAAGCCACATCATCAATTTTTAACCCTTTCTAACTTTATTTGGTATTTTTCATGCATTTATTGATATTTTTGAGCTGAATCACCCTGAAATTGAAAAGCACTTCAAATGAAGTCTGAAAAGGTTGAAAGTTGTCATGGTATCATCATTTCACCCACATAGCATGTGCTAAAAAGTTGAGATGGTTACGGCAAAAGCAAGATGCACTTTGCGTACAAAACGGACAGTCTCTTTTGAAGTATCGGGGTTTCGAATGGAAACTCATCGATTACAAAAGGCATTTCATTTTCTTGAACTTATTTGAACTCCAGGCTTTTTGTGTGTTCAAAATGCACCATTCAAAGCCACATCATCAATTTTAACCCTTTCTGACTTCATTTGATATTTTTCATGCATTTACTGTTTTTTTGAGCTAAATGGCCCTGAAATTGAAAATCACTTGAAATAAAGTCTGAAAAGGTTGAAAGTTGGCATGGTATCATCATATCACCCACATAGCATGTGCTAAAAAGTTGAGAGGGTTATGGCAAAAGCAGGATGCATTTCGCGTACAAAACGGACAGACTCTTTCGAAGTATCGGGGTTTCGGACGGAAACTCATCGGTTAGAAAAGGCATTTCATTTTCTTGAGCTTATTTGAACTCCAGGCTTTTCGTGTGTTCAAAATGCACCATTCAAAGCCACATGATGAATTTTCAACCTTTCCTGACTTCATTTGGTATTTTTCATGCATTTAATGATTTTTTTGACCTAAATGACCCTAAATTGAAAAGCACTTCAAATGAAGTCTGAAAAGGTTGAAAGTTGGCATGGTATCATCATTTCACCCACATAGCATGTGCTAAAAAGTTGAGAGGGTTACGACAATAGCAGGATACACCTCATGTACAAAACAAGCAGTCTCTTTCGAAGTATCGGGGTTTCGGACGAAAACTTATCGGTTACAAAAGGCGTTTCATTTTATTTAACTTATTTGAACTCTAGGATTTTTCTGTGTTCAAAATATACTATTCAAAGCCACATCATCAATTTTCAACCCTATCTGATTTCATTTGATATTTTTCATGTATTTACTGATTTTTTTTACCTAAATGAGCCTGAAATTGAAAAGCACTTCAGATGAAGTCTGAAAAGGTTGAAAGTTGGCATGGTGTGTGCATGCTTATTGCCAATGATGACAACCCACTTTTTTTTTGCATATTGTTCTCAGCCACAATCAGAATTTAAGAAAAACATCAATTGGAAAGCACTACAAATATATATTTGCTAGAGACATATGTAATATATAATAGTTCAGATATCCATTACACAAAGTACTCGTCCAAGCGAACACTACTAGCTAGTCTGAATCAGAAGAATATCCGCCCCATGGTGGTGGTGGTGCGAGGTGACGCTGCTCATAGTTCATGGTTCGAATCTTGCGGTACAACTCATATGCAACGTATGCATCTTTTGATGCATACTCAATGTTGATATGCTGAAGTGGGGTCCTCTCCCACTCTTTGTGCTGCGCCCGGGGGGATTTGGTCTTCATATCTCCGTAATAGTCGTCGATCAAGGCGACTGCCATAGAAGCCATCGAAGTCCTCTCATACTGAAGCCTGAATATGTCTTGGATATCAATAAAGCAGCCAACTGGTATCTCAATACCGAAGCTGCGCCTCATCTTCAGCTTGTCATTACTTACATCGGCGCTAGCAAAATGTATGCCGCTATGTAGGAAGGACATGAGTGCTGGGCAGTGCTTGTCACTACTGCAACATCAACAAATTAAAATGGAACAGATGTTAAATACTGCTGCAACAAGTATATTTCGGTAGAATTATAATATGCAACTATATAAAGGAAAATTATTTCATTGCAACAAAAGAGAAAGACATAGAGTTTTTGCTCCCGGGCTCATTTGAGCCCGTTGAAAAGTAATACCATAAAACATATGACATATATTGCTATATCCTATAGAACATATATATTGTTATATCCTATATATGTGCAATTTTCATATCCTATGAATTGATGAAAAAACCCTAAATTAACTATATGACATATATGTTCTCCCACTTTTTGCAACAAGGAAAATTTTTATTCACTACAAACTTCAAAGAAATATTGATCTTTCCCATATGATTAAAAATGGAACATATTTCTATCCTATGCAATTTTCATAATAATCTATAAATTATTAATTGATCAAAGAAAACCCTCAAAACTCACCTTGCCCATTGGAACATCATGACATGTTTCTTGAAACATAGCTGGGTGATGGCAACATCTTCCTGCTTGGCCGTGTACTCGAGATCAAGCCCTATGAACTTGTCTTTCTCATCCGCTACTTCAAGCCATTTTTGCAAAAGGGAAAGAAAACGCGGCACCATGGCACTATCGTTCGTGTAGACGACATCGAGATTGGTCGTGCCATGTGGGAGCACCTCCCCATAGCAAGTGATTGGATTCATGATAGAAGATACGGGGAAGAAGAGAGGAGAATGGAGGAGAAGAAGAGATGAGAAGAAGAGAAATGGGCGAAGTTACTGTAGCCCTCGCCGAGGAACAGTTGCCTCTTTCTCGGAGCGCGAAACATTGGGGATGCGAACCATTCAAACCTTAAGTCCCGGTTTGGGCCACCAACCGGGACTAAAGGGGCTCGCACCAGGCGAACGGTTACCCCCTTTGGTCCTGGTTCCAGCCACGAACCGGGACCAATGGTTGTGGGTCAAGAGCGAGGCACATTGGTCCCAGTTCGTGTCTGGAACCGGGACCAAAGGTGTCCTACTAACCGGGACCAATGCCCCACGTGGCCCGCCCGGCCCCCTGGCCTCACAAACCAGGACTGTTACACCCATTGGTCCCGGTTCATGACTGAACCGGGACTAATGGCATGGCCCGGCCTGAATCGATGCCCTGTTTTCTACTAGTGGGGCCTCGCCCAATGCAAGCAGTTTTGCCTCCATCGATTTCCAAACTTCTGCAACCTTAACCAAATTACAATAAACATAGGGATAAGCTCCAATCTAGGCACGAAAAATCACAAAGCAAAAATTAGGATATTTCTTTACGGAGAAACGATTGCGGGGAAAGCAGCGGGAAAAGAAGTAAGGTGTGTAACCCATAAATGGAGAGAGGAACTAAGCAAAAAAATGTAAACGAAGAGTAACACACCTTCTCTTCGGGCAATAGTAACGAAAAGGGGATGGTCGAACACTGCAAGGGTGAGCACACAAAATTTCCAGAGAGAGAGAGAGAGAGAGAGAGAGAGAGCATAAAGGCCATTCATTTAGCTTATGTTTGCTATTTAGCATAGCCTGTTATTTTGAACATTGATTTGCACTGAACTATCTACTTATTTGTTCATAATTAACTCATGTTCAATCTACTTTGTTTTGAGACAACTACATATATTGACATGGTCGAGCCTATGTTACAGTGCTTACATAAAAGAAGGAGGCTATTTCTTGTCTCATCCTTCTCTAATCGTTCCCCTTGCATAAAATTGATTTATCTATATGGTAAATTCAGTGAACTTATGTAGGCTAAATTTCGTATTTGACACTTCTTACAAAGTAAATCGAGACCTGACCTTCGTTTGCAAAAATTTCGGGATCTGGTCCTTTTCCTACCGCTGGGGTCCATAGCGGTAGGGTATAACAACCTACCTCCAAGGTCCCAGACAGTAGGGATGCACGCCCTACCGCAAAAATTTCTGAAGTTTCAGACACGAGCGTCAAAGGCATATTGCTTGGAGTTAGGCCAACTTCTCACCGGGACAAACATGGCAAGAACTGTATTGTGCTCGGGTCAAAGTTCAAAACATTCTTGGAATTCAAGATATGGTTGGATGACTATTTAGTTACGCATTATCATCCACACAAACTTGTTCATTCGGACACCAAGGTGCATTACACGGTTGCGTGTGAGGATCCACAATGTCCATGGATTGTGCGTGCAAGACCATGGAAAGGAGGGCCCGTATGGCACATTATGAGTTGTCTACCTCACCTATGTCGAGGCAAGAGGGTTGATGGCGAGGTTGTGTCCCAAAAACATAGATAACTCACCTCCGAGTTCATCGCTTACAGGCTTTCCAACTCCATCTCATCACTTCCGACAATGAGTATAAAAAGTGTACAAGACCTTGTAAAATTCTTCTTTCACTATGAGGTGAAATAAGGGAAGGTGTGGAAGGCGAAGCAAGCCGCATTTAAGATGTTGTATGGTGATTGGGAGCAAGCATACAACCGACTCCCTAGGTTGTTGGGAGCTATGGCCGCCACTAACCAAGGCATGGTTCATGTGGTCGAGCCGTATGGGCAAAAAACAATGATTCACAATTGAAGGAGCATCCGAGTCTTTAGCCGTGCATTTTGGGCATTTGAGAAATGCGTGAGCGCTTTTCAACACTCTCGGCCGGTCATCTCCATCGATGGCACCTTCTTGACCGGACAATTCAAGGGCACTCTCTTGGTTGCAATAGGAAGGTGATGCCAATAACCGGTTGTTGCCTTTGGCTTTTGCTTTGGTTGAGGCGGAGACAAATGATAACTCGGAGTGGTTCTTGTGTCTTTTGAGAACCAAGATATTACCACCCAAAAGGGAAATTTGTGTCATATCGGATCGCCATCAAGGTATTATTAACACAGTTGATATTGTCATTCTTGGGCATGCTCCTTTGCACCATCGATGGTGCATGAGGCATTTCTATTCAAACTTGTATTGGGCGTGTGGTAGCAAGGAGTTGACGGATGACCTTCAAGATTGTTGTCAAGCTTTTTCTGACAATCATTTTGCAAGATTGTACAACACTTTGGTGACAAATAAAAAACTTGATGCAGGGGGTCTTGATTTTCTCAATAGGCACATTGAGCTTAGGACAAAGTGGGCACGAGCTTATGATGAAGAAGTACGAAGATACGATCAAATGATAAGCAACATGGCAGAATGCTTCAACTGGGTGCTGAAGGGTGTCCGTTCGTTTCCCGTGACAGCAATAGTTTAGTACACAATCGAAAGTCGAGAGCATACTTTCTGAAGTACTGAATTGTAACATGTAAGCAGATTGCTGGAGAGAACAAGCAAAAGTACAAGTACAAGTTCCCACCAAAGGTTGATAAATGGATGACCTTTCAATCACGGAAGGTTGACTCCCAAACAACTGCATTATACAATAACGAGGATTGGACGTACCAAGTGAACGAGCCCGGAGGAACCACAAACGATGGAGAACAACACGAAAACAGGTCGTTCAAGGTATCTTTATCGGAGTGTCATTGCTCTTGCGAGAGGTCAAGGTTGGTTCATCTCACATGCTCGCACTTGTACATGGCAGCTCACACTAGAAATGTGGACGTCAACCATCCGCTCACCATGGGGGAGTCCGAGTTCTTTATCATGACCACCAAGCATATATGGGCTCCTAGATTTCAACCATACTTTGACCAATCTCAATGGACGGAGTATCATGGAGTTCAACTATGGCCCGACCAGAATGGAAGGTGATCAAACAGGGAAGATGAAAGAGAAAGCGTTCTAGAGGAGACATGGATGGATGGGGCCGTGGTGGTGGCCGAGAAATGGGGAACCACCAATTCCAAGAGCCTAGTGAGACAGCCCATTGTAGAGAGTGCGGTGGTAGAGGGCCCAACACAAGAAAGTGTACCAACCGGAAGAAGAAGTCCAAAAAATTGATTCAAGGACAAGCCAACCAAGTAGTAGCCAACAAGTTCCTAGCCAAGCAAGTACTAGCCAACAAGTTCCTAGCCAAGCAAGTACTAGCCAACAAGTTTCTAGCCAAGCAAGTACTGGCCAACAATTTTCTAGACAAACAAGGAGCGAACTTGGACTTACAAGAGGACGTGCTCGTGGGATAGGTCGTGGTGGTGCTAGACGTGGGGCTGGTAGAGCTCCTGGTGGCGGTAGAAATGGTGTTGGTGAGACTAGGATTGGTATGCATGGATACCTACGAGGACCATTTCCGTATGTCACTACTATTCACTTAATTTTTCATGTTGTTTTTTATGCTCCCTTCTGTTTTTACCATGTATCATTGTTGTTTATGACCATATTGTTTATTGTCTTTACTAACTAGTATCTTGATTTTTGTTCGTAGGTATGGCGGAGTCTCAACCCAACAAGGCAACAATGGAGTGGGTGGAGGAGAAGGATGTGGCCGGTGAGGAGGAGGGGTTGTGGGAGAGGGCTGCAAAGAAATTAAGAGAGGAGGATGCAACCAAAGCGGAGAGCAAGAAGCAAGAGGCAGCTGAAGCGAAGATTAAGGCAGACATACAAATGCGAATTGAGTATAGCAACTACCAAGCTAGGTTGAAGAGCGAGGAAAAGATGAGGAATGAGAAGCGTCAAAAGGATTTTGAAGCAGGTTGCAGGAAGTTGTGGGCAGAGTAGGCCGCAAAGAAAGAGTGGACGCACCAACGCTTCCAAGAAAGAGTGATGGAGGAGGCTGCAAGGATGCGCAAAAGGGAGGAGGAGGAGGAAGGCGAGAGGAAGAAGAAGAAGGGAAAGGGGACTTGCTATTTGGACCATTTCCTTTCATGAAGTTTGAACTTGTCGTCCCATGAACCTATGTTATGTACTCCTTTATGTTATGGACACATTTAAATTATGATGTGCTACAAGTATCGTGGTTGATATGTATTCTGATGTGCCACTAAATTCTGATATGTATGGCTTACTGTAATGTGCTGTGAAATTCCAAAGAGTTATAGCCATGCAAATTTTTTGCAATGTCCTTGTGTGGCGCCTTAGACTAAGGCGCCATACTAGACAGTGTGGCGCACCTATGTCTATTGCGCCACATAGCTGTCACATAACATTACAGAGGATTTCCAGAGCCTCTCCATAGATCTACAACCGTTTACCAGTGCCCAAAATTTGCTAAGTCCTCGTGTGACGCCTTAGTCTAAGGCGCCACACTAGACAGTGTGGCGCCTAAGACTAAGGCACCACACAGGTGTCACATACCATTCCAGAGGCTTTTCAGAGCCTCTCCAGAAAGCTACAGCCATTTACCAGTGCCCAAAATTTGCTAAGTCCTCGTGTGGAGCCTTAGACTAAGGCGTCACACTAGACAGTGTGGTGCCCGTGACTAAGGCGCCACACAGTCGTCACATACCATTCCTGGGGCTTTCCAGAGCCTCTCTAGAGAGCTACAACCATTTACTAGTGCCCAAAATTTGCGAAGTCCTCGTTTGGCGCCTTAGTCTAAGGTGCCACACTAGACAATGTGGTGCCTATTTCTAAGGCACCACACATGCGTTTATCTTCCAAACTATATATCAGATTGTCTTATCCTTAGTAAATTGTTAAGTTACATAGTATATAGTCTCAACATACAGCAAGACACATCTTCAGACAACATGATGACCTCCAAATAACATCAAATTCAACAAACGATTAATTCTTATGGTGCTACAAGTTCAACACGGATAACAAAGGCAAGAACTTCGACATTGCTAGTAGTTCAACAAGTTCAACATGGATGACATCACTAGGCTCAACACCACTAGTCTTTCCTTCCTCGCGCACTCTTGCCTTGGCCCCTCTTAGTAGGTAGCTTCTCCCTCACAATCGGCTGCGGTTCCTCCAACTCTATTTCCTCCTCATCGTCATCGTCCATACATCACATCCTCATCACCCCTCTTGTCATAAGCGAGCCCTCAGCGACCGGCTTCTTTCCATATGGGTTTATAGCGGACCGTTAGAAGGAAAGGTGTGCAAATTGTTGAAGTCTTTGTATGGACTTAAGCAAGCACCTAAGCAGTGGCATGAGATGTTTGGAAGAACTTTAACAACTGTAGGCTTTTTTGTAAACAAAGCTGACAAATGTGTGTACTATCGCCATGGGGGCGAGAGCATCATCATTTGCTTTTGTATGTTGATGACAATATTGATTTTCTTAAAAAATCTGAATCTTAATAAGGAGGTCAAGGATTTTCTATCTCGTTGTTTCGAGATGGAATATATAGGAGTAGCTAATGTTATTCTGAATATCAAGCTGCTGGGAGATGATGACGGTGGGATTATATTGCTTCAATCTCACTATGTGGAAAAGATCTTGAGTCTCTTTGTTTATAGTGACTGCAACCCCTCTCCAACACCTTATGATGCTAGCGTCTTGCTTTGAAAGAATCGAAGAATTGCTAGAGATCAATTGAAATACTTTCAGATTGTTGGCTCGCTTATGTATTTAGCCAACGCCACGAGAATTGGCATCTCTTTTCCTGTTAGCAAACTGTGCCAGTTTGTCTCAAAACCATGAGATGATCATTGGAAAGCTTTAGAAAGAGCTATGCGCTATTTGAAGGGCACTACGAGCTATAGAATTCACTACACTGGGTACCCAAAAGTGCTTGAAGGGTATAGTGCCTCAAATTGGATCTCTGCTGCTGATGAGATAAAGGACATGATCGGATATGTATTCACTCATAAAGGTGGCGATGTTTCTTGGATGTCTGGCAAGCAGACCATCTTAACGAGGTCAACAATGGAAGTAGAACTCACATCACTAGATACAGCTACAGTCGATGCAGATTGGCTTCGTCGTCTCTTGAATGACTTGCCGGTTGTTGAAAAACCTGTACCAGGTATTCTTATGAACTACGACAATCAAACTGTGATCACGAAAGTGAGCATCTCAAAGGATAACATTCATCAAGACATGTTCAGAGAAGGTTAAAATCTGTCAGGAAAATAAAAAACTCCGGAGTTATGCAATGAATTATATCCAAACGTCTAAAAATAGGGAAAATCCTTTTACTAAGGGTCTATCATGCATGTGATAGATAATGCATCGAAGGAGATGGGTATGAGACCCACAATATGAGTTGTTCACAATGTGTAACCTATTCTATGTGATCAGAGATCTCGTGAATTAGATGTGGAAGACAAGTTGTTGGTCAGCTAAGAGGAGAGTATCCTTACTATTAATAATACCACTCCATGTAGATGCAACACTCTCCTATTTTGCATGGCAGGTTGATGTATATCTTAATATGTTGTAAGTGGCTTATTTAAGCAAAGATGTTGTCCTGCAGAACATCTTTTGAGGAACACACATATATGAGTTTGATTGTTAACGTCACGATATATGAGAGTAGGGTGCTCTCTAGTAAACTCATGAAAGGCCTCGAAGTATGACGCATAAGCTCCACACGCGGGGAAGTCCCACGATAGCCTAGTATCGGTCAAGGCTTTCTGTGAAGCTAGATTCGCAGAAAACTTGCAGTTCAAGGCGTAGTCTACTGTTCAAGTTGCTTACTACTGTAGCATTGAGTTCTAGGTGGAAGTTCAATTTAACAGTCTCCACTATAGTACTGGTATATAAACAGTGTTTTGGAACCAAAGACAAATTTTGTGTGCCTCTGGAATATGGTGGGGGATTGCTGGAATTTGATCTATATATGGGCCAACACATTGGCATTTTCAGAATTCCTAATAAATCCCAGAGGCCCGCTCAGCCCATACATACAAGGCAAGAGGTAGGATAAAAGTTTAGTCCCATATTGCTCACCTAGTAGGAGTTGGACCTCCTTATAAGGGAGGTTGTTTCCACACATGTATGAGCATGAGAACAAGAGAGAGGTACACGCGCGTTCCTCCTCCGCCGCCCGCCTCGCCACGCCACGCCTCGTCATGATGCCTAGCGGGTTATGGGAATGAGCCGAGACGATGTCTAAATTTTTGCCACACATGACTAGTATGTGAAAGGTTGCACGGGAGCTGAAACGTTTTTGCTGTAGTGGGGAGTAAATACGAACGCTGCACCCTTTGCATGCTGGCTGTTTGCTTTGTCTCCCGTCCTTTTCGTCTTCTGTCGCAGCCTATTCGTAGCCTATTTGAGATCCAATCTCTAAGTTGCTGCTAGGTTCTTCCCCAACCCGGCTTGCGGCGTGCACCACAGGTCGAGATAGTAGGCCTCCGAAACCCGCCACTTTGAGTCTTGTATGGGAGAAGGGTGATAAGGTTTTTGGGGAGCGCTCTACACGACTACTGATTTCTTCATCACGGACGTCACGGATGCCGGCGACCACTTCCTAGACGACGACTTCTTCCCTGACGTCAACAACCTCTTGGATGACATGGCTGGCGACAACGTCAACGTCAACGCTAATGCTACCGCCATTGCTCAGCATGCGTTCGTGCATTTTCTGTTTGAGCTCCTGCTAGAGTTTCTTGGTCTAGTTTTTGCTCTAGATATATTTCGATTTAGTTCACATGTTCACATAATATTTGCTTACTATCCTTTAGTTGCCTGATAAGTCTTTTTCTTCTTATTGTGCCATACTCTCTTTTACTTTGCCTGACTAATGATGTTCCGTTACTATAATCTTGTTCTATCTATTATTTATTTCTTTTAAATGTTTAGGTAAATTGCTCATTTCTTCAACATCAGCTGGATGTAGTTTCCTAGCCCTGTGTGCGCAGACCAAACCTGCGAAAAAAAGGAGGAGCAATTAGTAGGGCTTTCATCCTCTGACCTAAGATACTATTCCCTCCGGTTCGAATTATTTGTCTCAGAAATAGATTAAAATAAGTGTACGAAAACTAAAATATTTCTAGATAGATCCATTTATGCAATAATTATTTTCAAACAGAGGAAGTATATTACAATAGCACCTCGCAAAAAAAAGTATATTACCATAGCCCGGCCGGGGAAGGACGAGGAGGGAACCTACCCGGTGGCCTGGTCTCGTTCGCCAACGAGTAGAGTATGGACTACGCGGGAGGTAGTTGACTCGCCGAGCTGTGAGCAGCAGCTGCCGCGCGCGGCGAGGAAGCATTGACAATGGCGCGCCCCCGGGTCAAGTCGCCGCAAGTAATTCACGGGCCAAACCGCCAGAGTGCTCTAATTGGTTAGTTTCGTCTTGTGGGAAGTATTTTAAACGATCAATGGAGCAGGTGGGCAGGCAAGCAATCATCCATGTACGCCGTGCTCCAGGTCATATGCATGATCTCGTCGACTAGCTAGCTCATGGCCAACCACCCGAACCATAGAATATGACGGACGAACCGATCGGCTCCGTCCGGTCAAGCGGCCGGGCGACGGGTGAGAGGTTATAAATCCGTCCACCGGCAGCCGAGTGCCATCACACTCACTCACCTTGCGCAAACACCATCGTCGCAACCACGGTTGGTTAGAGCACGCACGGTACGACCGATGGGAGAACATGGGTATGAGGACGAACTGCTCAGGGAGAAGGAGGTGACGGGTGGGTCGCCTCGAGTTGGGGATGGTTGAAAGGTGCATCGGGTGCGAAAACGCCCGGGGAAGAGAATCAATGTGCCAGGTCTGTTCATGATCCCACAACTCTCTCTGATGCGATCGATCTAGCTACCAGCCTCCCCTCCTCCGGTTGAGGATCTACACCTTCCTTTTCTTGGTAGGTTTCTCTAACTGGATTCTCTCTATGTCAAATCAAGGTACCCACGGGACGATGGCACTACGCACCCATGGTTTGCTCATGCTCTGCTTTCTCTCTATTTTTTCTTCCACAATGCACCTTTTCTTCGTGTTTGGCTTGAGCCTTCTCTAACTTCCTTCTATCATATTCCTATCACGCAGCGCCGCATGGCCGAAAAAGGACAGAAGTATCTTCACTGAGAGCTTCTACTTTGCGTGTTCGATACCGCTAATCGTAAGGGAGGCTAAGGCGAAGATGGAACGAGAGGCTAAGGCGAAAATGGAACGAGAGGCTAAGGCGAAAAATAAACCCGGTTAAGTTATACCTACCTGCTTGGGCTTTTAAACAAGAAAGTTATACCTACTGGGCCGGGTAATGGTTTTACCGAAGAAATAAAGAGTCATGCATGCCCTCGCTTTGTTGTTCGCCTTGTTCTTTGCGTTTCCTTCTGAACACCATGGCAGCATGTTTGGTCGGAGTCTACCTTTGCCACACTTCTCTTTGGCCAAATATGTGGCACGCCATAACTTTTGTGGCAGATAAATTGTGTCAAATGGCAAGAAATCTTGCGTAAATTGACCATAATCATATGTAAAATCCGGTGTAAAGCGAAGAACTCGGGACGTGCGGGCAGTGACGGACCCAGCCCACTGGGTCAGGATGGGTCAACAGTCCATACAGTCCTAAGGATTTATTTTTATTGTTTTATTCTATCTGTTTTGCTATGCTAGTATAAAGACTGGCTCTTAAATTCAAGGTGGGCTGCGGGCCAACCTGGCCGCCCTATGGCTCCGTCAGTGCTTACGGGTGCAATTCATTTGTGTAAGTAGGTGATACCCCGCGCGTTGTGGCAGGAATTTATAGCAAATTAAAAATAAAAATTGTCTATAGATAAAATGTAACTAATTTGTGTAGTATTGTAAGGTAGTTTTCCAGAGATCTTGCTATACATGATGGTTAGAATAGTGAAACACTATTACAATCCTGGGAACTGGATGAACGGTGCTACCTCCAGTGATTGGTACCATCGTATTCTCAAGGGCTTGAGTAACATGATTGTTTTGCACAAACACAATTGTCTACAAAGATCTCGTGGATGCCAAGCTTATGCAAAGCGTACACACAATATTAGGATCATGAACGATCAATACTAACCTGTCGGGGATCACACAACAAAATAAGCGAGAGACGGTCGGAAAATTTGAGAGATAATTACCAATTTGAGAGCTGGTAGGTTACCTGGAGATTAACACGGAATGAAAGGATCAAATCATGTGTGTATTACCGATTAAGAGAATAGAAACTGGCGGAAGGTAGACAGACAGGTGAACCTACCAAGATAAAAAAAAAGGTATTTGTGATGGCACGACAGCAAGAGAATTGGTAATGTGATAACGTGGCTTCACCATGGAGCAAGAGAATAATTAGTGGGGGGGGGGGGGGGGGGACAACAAATGGATCTGAGAAACAGAGTACAAAACCCTTCAATTTCTCTGTTGTTTACGTGAACGGAGGCACCAGCGTCGTCAATAGATCGTCCCTTCTAGGCCCATTAGTAGAAAACCGATCTTTTGTCCGTATTATTAGTTTTGGTTGGCTTTTGAGCCGGCACTAATGTGATCATCAGTGTCGGTCCTTGACGGGAATCATTAGTGTCGGTTTGTTACGGACCTTTAGTCCCGGTTGACAGCTTCAACCGGCACTAAAGGTGTGCTGGCAAGCTGGCATCAGCCTGGGCCTCACAGAAACCTTTAGTCCCGGTTGGAGCCACCAACCGGGACTATAGGCTAAAGGTTGGTCATGGCTATGGTGTGAGTTTAGTTCCACCACGCCAAGCGAGGGGCGTTCGAACCAGTTTATAAGTCCACCCCTCTCTGCCTTTTTGAGTTCCTCCAAAATTGAAAATAGATGTCCTTATATGGGAAATTTGATCTCAAATCAAACCGAATCCCACTCTGATTTCAGGTCAAATTTTCCCTACATAAGCGCATCTATGTTCATTTTTGCTATTTTTTAAACATATTTTAACTCTGAAAAGGTTCAAAGTTGGCATGATATCATCATTTCACCCACATATCATGTTATAAAAAGTTCAAAGGGTTACATCAAAAACTGGATGCACCTCATGTACAAAATGAACAATCTCTTTCGAAGTATCAAGGTTTCAGACGAAAACTTGCCTGTTATAAAGGCATTTCATTTTTTTTAACTTATTTGAACTTCATACTTTTTTGTCTTTAAAATGCAGCAATCAAAGCCACATAATCAATTTTTAACTCTTCGTATCCTCATTTTCTATTTTTCATGCACGTACTGATTTTATTTCAGCAAAATAACCCTGAAATTGAAAACCACTTCAAATGAACTCTCAAAAGGTTGAAAGTTGGTATGGTATCATCATTTCACCCACATATCATATTATAAAAAGTTGAGAGGGTTACGGCTAAAACTGGATGCACTTCGTGTATAAAATGGACAATCTCTTTCGAAGTATCAGGGTTTCGGATGAAAACTCGCCTGTTACAAAGGCATTTAATTCTTTTTAACTTATTTGAACTCCATACTTTTTATGTGTTCAAAATGCAGCATTCAAAGCCACATCATCAATTTTCAACCCTTTCTGACCTCATTTGCTATTTTTTATGCACTTACCGATTTTATTTCAGCAAAATAACCCTGAAATTGAAAAGCACTTCAAATGAACTCTGAAAAATGTTGAAGTTGGCATGGTATCATCATTTCACCCACATAGGATGTTATAAAAAGTTGAGAAGGTTACGTTAAAAACTGGATGCACTTCGTGTACAAAATGGACAATCTCTTTCGAAGTATCACAGTATCGGACGAAAACTCGCCTGTTACAAAGGCATTTCATTCTTTTTAACTTATTTGAATTCCATACTTTTTGTGTGTTCAAAATGCAGCATTCAAAGCCACATCATCAATTTTCAACCCTATCTGACCTCATTTGCTATTTTTCGTGCACTTACTGATTTTATTTCAGCAAAATAACCCTGAAATTAAAAAGCACTTCAACTGAACTCTGAAAAGGTTAAAAGTTGGCATGGTACCATCATTTCACCCGCATAGCATGTTATAAAAAGTTGAGATGGTTACGGCAAAAACTGGATGCACTTCGTGTATAAAATGGACAATCTCTTTCGAAGTATCAGGGTTTCGGACCATAACTCGTTTGTTACAAAGGCATTTTATTTTTTTTAACTTATTTGAACACCATATGTTTTGAGTGTTCAAAATGCAGCATTCAAAGCCACACCATCGATTTTCAACCCTTTCTGACCTCATATGCTTTTTTTCATTCAGTTACTGATTTTATTTCAGCAAAATAACCCTGAAATTGAAAAGCACTTCAAATGAACTATAAAAAGGTTGAAAGTTGGCATGGTATCAGCATTTCACCCACATAGCATGTTGTAAGAAGTTGAGAGGGTTACGACAAAAACTGGAAGCACTTCGTGTACAAAATGGACAATCTCTTTCGAAGTATCACGGTTTCGGACGAAAACTCGTCTCTAACAAAGGCATTTCATTTTTTAACTTATTTGAACTCCATACATTCAAAATACAACATTCAAAGCCACATCATCAATTTGCAACCCTTTCTCACCTCATTTGCTATTTTTCATGCACTTACCGATTTCATGTACTTGCAAGTTGAAGTACTCGACTCGCTATTAAAGGATGCATCCGAATACACAATCGTGAAGGGGCTAGTTGACAGGTAATTTCAATCATTATCGCACTATGTCGGCCTCTATAATTACTTCATTTCCTAATATCAACAGAGGCTCGGGTACGAGCAATTCAAGAGGAATTATCTGGATTTCTGCTCGACCAGGTCATAAATCCCAATGGAAAATACCATTACAAGATCCTCAGGGACGGCGATTAGCTGGATTTCTACGGGGCCTGTATATATGTAATGATCCTCAAATTGTAGAAGAAATTGTATATATATAGAGTTGTCGTACTAGAAATTCGATGATATATATATGTGTGTGTGTGTGATCGCGGTTCTACGAGAAATTCTATTTATATATATATATATATATATATATATATATGCGCATGCACGACATGTGTACAGTATGTACGTAGTAGCGTAATATATGTTTGAAATGAAAATTAATTAAATGGAAAACACAAAATTAAAAGGAAAATTAAACCATAATTAATTCATAAACCCCTATAGAATTAAAAGGAAAAATACAACAAAACTAAAAAAATAAACACTTTTAGTCCCGGTTGGTGTTACCAACCGAGACTAAAGGTCCCCTAGCCCATGGCGCCGTTAACGCCACGTGGAGGGCCTTTTGTGCCGGGCCATGTTGAACTGGCACTAAAGGGGGTTAGGGTTTAATCCCCATCCTTTAGGGCCGATTCGAGAACCAACACTAAAGGTCCTTACCAACCGTGACAATAGGTCGGTTCTGCACTAGTGGCCGGAAAGAATCCCAGCCCGACGTCATGTCTACTCCATCATTGACACCTGCGTGACTACCAGATTTTCCTCCAAAGATGGAAACAAACCCAACTCCGGACCCGAGCCGCTAGTCAGATTCTGGTGAACGAACCAGAGCAAACCTGCACGGTGGGACGTCGGAGGTACCTTCACGGGAATGAGCACAGAGAAGGAAGATGAGGACCACATATCGCAGCCTCGACAAAGTGGGAGTGGGCACAGAGAAGGAAGATGAGGACCACATACCGCAGCCTCAACAAAGCAGGCACCACGCCAGTTAGGGCAATTGCGAGAGAGAATCCTTTGAGAGCAACGGAGGTGAGCTGGATCGAGGATCGTGCCGCATGAGCGCCCTCACGCATACATGGTAGCCCAGCCGTCGAGAAGTAATTGTTAGAAATCAATTAGCACATGTCTATTATTAATTAGCACATGATAATTAATGAATATTCATTAGCAAAGGATGTGTTCAACCCCAAATAGTCATGTCTCTTCTTTCTCTATAATGCCAACGTGCACCTATTTTGAAGGGATGCCTCCGAACAGACATCTCTTCTTCCCACCTCTTTCATATATATATATATATATATATATTTGAGAATCAATAGAAATCAGGACTAACAATCCATTTACTTTTATTCAATCTCGTTTTACTCTAACACGTTATCAACACTTTTCTCTTCACGAGTGATTAGGCCATACAGAGGAACGAGAAACCCCCCGACGATAAAGGAGACGGTCGCCGGCCGCTGCATGACGAGGCTCTGCTGCCCGCAAGTGCACGGGTGCGACCTCATCTCTGTTGTCGTTGCCATACTCTAAAGTTCGTAGAAGCTCGTCTCTGAATCAGTCGAGGCGCCACCCACCGGAAGAAATGGACCCAACGCTACTTCAAGTCGTCATTCTGAATGGAGGCCCTGACCAATGTCGTCAATAGATCGTCCCTTCCAGGCCAGAAAGAATCCCTACCTGGCTCATGTCTACTCCATGACTAACACCAGCATGGCTACCAGATTGTCCTCCAAAGATGGAAACAAACCCAACTCTGGACCCGAGCTGCTAGTCGGATTCTAGTGAACCAACCACATCAAACCTGCACGGTAGGACGATGGAGCTACCTTCGCGGGAATGAGCACAGAGAAGGAAGATAAGGACCACATATCGCAGCGTCAACAAAGCGGGAATGGGCACAGAGAAGGAATATGAGGACCACATACCGCAGCCTCGACAAAGCGGGCACCACGCCAGCTAGGGAAATTGCGAGAGAGAATCCTTTGAGAGCAGTGAAGGTGAGCTCGATCGAGGATCGTGCCGGATGAGCGCCCTCACGCAGACATGGTAGCCCAGCCGTCGAGAAGTAATTGTTAGAAATTAATTAGCACATGTCTATTATTAATTACCACATGATAATTAATGAATATTCGTTAGCAAAGGATGTGTTCAACCGCGAATAGTCATGTCTCTTCTTTCTCTATAATGCCAACGTGCACCTGTTTTGGAGGGATGCCTCCGAACAGACATCTCTTCTTCCCACCTCTTTCATATATATATATATATATTTGAGAATCAATAGAAATCAGGACTAACAGTCCATTCACTTTTATTCAATCTCGTTTTACTCTAACACCTTATCAACACTTTGTTGGATAGATGCCCTAGAGGCAATAATAAATTAGTTATTATCATATTTCCTTGTTCATGATAATCGTTTATTATCCATCCTATAATTGTATTGATCGGAGACTTAGATGCATGTGTGGATACATAGACAAAACCATGTCCCTAGTATGCCTCTAATAGACTAGCTCGTTGATCAAAGATGGTTATGGTTTCCTAGCCATGGACTTGACATGTCATTTGATAACGGGATCACATCATTAGGAGAATGGTGTGATGGACAAGACCCAAACTACAAATGTAGCATATGATCGTGTCAGTTTATTGCTACTGTTTTCTGCATGTCAAGTATCTATTCCAATGACCATGAGATCATGCAACTCACTGACACCAGAAGAGTGCCTTGCGTGAATCAAACGTCGCAACGTAACTGGGTGACTATAAAGGTACTCTACAGGTATCTCCGAGGGTGTCTGTTCGGTTGGCATGGATCAAGACTAGGATTTGTTACTCTGTGTGATGGAGAGGTATCTCAGGGCCCACTCGGTAATACAACATCACAACAAGCCTTGCAAGCAATGTGACTAGGTGTTAGTCACGGGATCTTGTATTACGAAATGAGTAAAGAGACTTGCCGGTAACAAGGTTGAACTAGGTATGGAGATACCGACGATCGAATCTCGGGCAAGTAACATACCGAAGAACAAAGGAAACATCATACGGGATTAACTAAATCCTTGACAAAGAGGTTCGACCGATAAAGATCTTCGTAGAATATGTAGGAACCAATATCGGCATCTAGGTCCCGCTATTGGTTATTGACCATAGAGGTGTCTCGGTCATGTCTACATAGTTTATCGAACCCGCAGGGTCTGCACACTTAAGGTTCGGTGACGTTTCGGTAGTATAGAGTTATGTATGGTGGTGACCGAAGGTTGTTAGGAGTCCCGGATGAGATCCCGACATCACAAGGAGCTCCAGAATGGTCTGGAGGTAAATATTGATATATAGGAAGTCCTGTTTTGGTTGCTAGAAAAGTTCCGGGCTCATCGGTAGTGTACCGGGACTACCGGTAGTGTACTGGGGGATCATCGGGAGAGGTATTTCGACCTTAGAGGCTACATGGGTTGTGGCAGGAGGTAAACCAGCCCCTGATGGTCTGGCCGAAGCCTCCTCTAAGGTCACATGCGGCTGGAGTGGTTTGAGAAGGAAAAAATCCAAAGGTGGAGAGGTGGAAAGAGTTTCCAAGTGGAAAGGAGGAATCCTACTCCTAATAGGATTGGAGTAGGACTCCTCCACCTCCAATTTCGACCAAACCTTGAGGGTTTAAGGCTGCCTTCTCACCTCCCTCCCTCCTATATATACTAGAGGATTTAGAGGAAAAAGTTAACCCTAATAGCCACGTGCTACCTCTCCTCTAGATCGTAGTGTCTCCTCTAGATCGGTTTTCACCGGTGCTTAGGCGAAGCCTTGCTGGAATAGCTCCACCACCATCGCTGCAATGCCGTCGCGCTGCCGGAGAACTCATCTACCTCTCTGCTCCCTCTTGCTGGATCAAGAAGGCGGAGATCGTCATCAATCTGTACGTGTGCTGAACGCGGAGGTGCCGTCCATTCGGCGCTAGATCGGAAGGTCCGTGATCAATATCGCGAGACGGATTGTGATGAGATCACAGGATGGATTGTGATGAGTTTGCGGGACGGATCGTGATTGGATCGCGGGACGGATCATGATGTGATCGTGGGATGCTCGGCGATTTGGATCGCAAAGATGTTCGACTACACCAACCGCGTTTCTTAATGCTTCCCGCTTAGCGATCCACAAGGGTATGTAGATCCACTCTCCCTCTCATAGATGCTCATCACCATGGATAGATCTTGCGTGTTCGTAGGAAATTTTTTGTTTCTCATGCAATGTTCCCCAACAGTGGCATCATGAGCTAGGTCTATGTGTAGATGAGATCTCTAGTAGAACACAAAGAGTTTGTGGGCATTGATGCTTAGATTGCTTCCTCCCTTGGTCCTGTTTTGGTTCAGCGGTATTGTGGGATGAAGCGGCCCGGACCAACCTTACTCATACGCTTACGAGAGAACTGTTCCATCGACTGACGTATAACTTCGTTGCACAAAGATGGCTGGCTGGTTTCTGTTTCTCCTATTTTAGTTGGATCGGATTCGACTAAGGCGGTTCTTGAGAAGGTTGAAAAGCGACTTATGTATCACCGTCGTGGTTTATGCGTAGGTGAGAATTGTTCTTGCTAGATACCCATAGCAGCCACGTCAAACATGCAATAATAATTAGAAGACGTCTAACTTGTTTTGCAGGGTATGTTGTGATGTGATATGGCCAATTACATGATGAGATATATGTGATGTATGAGATGATCATGTGTTGTATATAATATCATGACTTGCATGTCGATGAGTATGACAACCGGCAGGAGCCATAGGGATTTCCTTAATTATCGTATGACCCGCGTGTCAATCATTAAGTGCTATGTAATGCTTTACTTTATCGCTAAATGATAGCAATAGTAGTAAAATCTTGGTGGGCGCGACAACCACGATGGCGACACGTTGATGGAGATCAAGATGATGAAGATCATGGTGTCATGCCGGTGACGATGGAGATCATGCCGGTGCTTTCAAGATGGAGATCAAAAGCACAAGTTCATGGCCATATCATGTCACTTATGATTTGCATGTGATGTTAATCCCATTATGCACCTTGTTTTGCTTAGGACGACAGTAGCATTATAAAGTGATCCCTCACTTAAATTTCAAGATAAATCGTGTTCTCCCTGAGTGTGCACCGGCGCAAATGTTCGTCGTGTCGAGACACCACGTGATGATCGGGTGTGATAGACTCTACGTTCACATACAACGGGTGAAAGCCAATGTTCCGCATGCGGAACACTCGGATTAAACTTGACGAGCCTAGCATGTACAGACATCGCCTCGGAACACAAGAGACCGAAATGTCGAACATGAGTCATATAGCAAATATGATCAACATGATGATGTCCACCATTGAAACCACCTCAAATCACGTGATGATCGGACTTGAGTGGGTGAATTTGGATCATGTATCACTCGAATGACCGCAGGGATGTTAATTTGAGTGGGAGTTCTTAAGTAATATGATTAATTGTACTCATTATCATGAACATAGTCAGTAGTGTCTTTGCAAATTATGTTGTAGATTACTAGCTCACGCTGTAGCTCCCTTGAATTGTTATATGTTCCTAGAGAAATAGAGTTGAAAGATGATGTTAGCAATATTGCGGACTAGGTCCATGATCTGAGGATTGTATTCATTGCTGCACAGAAGGCTTATGTCCTTAATGCATCGCTCAGTGCGCCACCCCCTCTAGTGTCATCTATAGATGTTGTGAACATCTGACAGGCACGTTCCGATGACTACTTGATAGTTATGTGCATCATGCATTACGGCTTAGAATTGAGGCTCCAAAACGTTTTGAACGTCACGGAACATATGAGATGTTCTAAGAGCTGAAATTGGGATCTTAGGCTCGTGCCCGTGTTGTGAGATATGAGATCTCCAACAAGATTCTTTGCATGCACGATGAAGGAGAATAGCTCAATCGTTGAGCATGTGCTCAGATTGTCTGGGTGCTACAATCACTTGAATCGAGTGGGAGTTGATCTTCGAGATAAGACAGTGATTGATATAGTTCTTTGATTCACTATCACTAAGTTACTAGAACTTCGTGATGAACTGTAATTATGCCAGGGATGGAAATGATGATCCCTGAGTTGTTCGTGATGTTCGACATCGCGAAGGTAGAAATCAAGAAGGAGCATCAAGTGTTGATGGTTAGTAAAACCACTAGTTTCGAGAAGGGCAAGGGCAAGGAGAGAAACTTCATGGATGGCAAGTCAGTAGCTGCTCCAGTGAAGCAACCCAAAGTTGAACCCAAACCCGAGACTAAGTGCTTCTATTATGAGGAGAGCAGTCCTTGAAGCAGAACAACCCTGGATACTTGGTAGATAAGAAGGCTGGCAACATCGTCAGAAGTATATTTGATATATGTGTTGTTGATGTGTACCTTGCTAGTACTCCTAGTAGCACCTGGGTATTGGATACCGGTTCGGTTGCTAAATATTAGTAACTCAAAGTAAAAGCTACGGAATAAACGGAGACTAGCTAAGTGTGAGGTGACCATGTGTGTTGGAAATGTTTCCAAAGTTGATGTGATCAACATCGCACGCTCTCTCTACCTTCGAGATTAGTGACAAACCTAAATAAATGTAATTTGGTGTTTGCGTTAAGCATGAACATGATTAGATCGTGTTTATTGCAACATGGTTATTCATTTAAGTTAAAGAATAATGGTTATTCTGTTTACATGAATAATACCTTTAATGGTGATGCACCCAGTGAGAATGGTTTGTTGAATCTTGATCGTAGTAATACACATGTTCATAACATTGATGCCAAGAGATACAAAGTTAATAATGATAGTAGCACATACTTGTGGCACTGCCGCTAAATGTCATATTGGTATAAATCGCATGAAGATACTCCATACTGATGGATTTTTGGACTCATTCGATTTTGAATCGGTTGAGACATGCCGACCATGCCTCTTGGAAAAGATGAGTAAAACCCCGTTTTCCGGAACGGGCAATTGACTTATTAGAAATTATACATATTGATGTATACGGTCCAATGAGTGTTGTAGCGTGCAATGGATATCGTTATTTTCTTGCCTTCACTCATGATTTGAGTATATATGAGTATATTTACTTAATGAAACACAAGTCTGAATCGTTTGAAAAGTTCAAACAAATTCAGAGTGAAGTTTAAGAAAATCATGACAAGAAGATAAAAATGTCGACGATATGATCGTGGAGATGAATATCTGAGTTACGAGTTTGGCATAGAACTTTAGACAATGTCAAAATTGTTTCACAACTCACGCCACCTGGAACACCATAGTGTGATGGTGTGTCCAAACGTCATAGTCGTGCTCGATTGGATATGATGCATGCTATGATGTCTCTTATTGTTTTGCTACTGTAGTTTTGGGGTTATGCGTTAGAGACAACTACATTCAGTTTAAATAGGGCACCATCTAAATCTGTTGAGATGACACCGTCTGAACTATGGTTTGATAGAAACCTAATCTGTCATTTCTTATTGTTTGGGGCCGCGACGCTTATCTGAAAAAAGGTTTTCACCTAAGAACAGTTGGGTATACCTTCTATCTCAGATCCAATTGCGAAGTGTTTGTTGCTAAAATGGGTCCTTTCCCGAGAAAAGTTTCTCTCGAAAGAATTGAGTGGGAGGAAGATAGAACTTGATGAGGTTGTTGAACCTTTGTTTCAACCAGAGAGTAGCGCAGCGTAGAAAGATATTTCTGTGGAACCTACGTCAGTTGAAGAGGAAGTAAATGATGATGATCATGAAGCTTCGGATCAGGTTACTATCGGACCTCGTAGGTCGACAAGGATGCGTACTACTCTTGAGTGGTACGACAACCCTGTCTTGGAGGTCATATTGTTGGACAACGATGAACCTACGAGATATGGAGAAACGATGATGGTACCGGATTCTAACAAATGGTTAGAGGCCATGAAATCCAAGAAAGGATCCATGTATGAAAACCAAGTATAGACTTTGGTAGACTTGCTCGTTGGACGGCAGGTCATCAAGGACAAATGGACCTTTGATATGAAGACAGACGCTGATGGTAAATGTCACCATTTATAAAGCTCGACTTGTCACAAAGAAGTTTCCGACAAGTTCAAAGAGTTGACTGCGTTGAGACTTTCTCACTCGTAGCGATGCAAAAGTCTGTTGGAATTATGTTAGCAGTTGCTGCATTTTTCAATTATGAAATCTGGCAGATGGATGACAAAACATCGTTTCCTTAACAGATTACTTGAGGAAAGGTTGAATGTGATACAACCAGAAGGTTTTGTTAGTCCTAAGGATGCTAAAAGGTGTGCGAGCTCCAGCAATCCATCTAAGGGCTGGGGCAAGCATCTCGGAGTTGGAATATACACTTTGATGAGGTGATCAAAGTTTTGTAGTTTATACAAAGTTTACGAGAAACTTGTATTTACAATAAAGTGAGTGGGAGCACTATAGAATTTCTGATATGTATATGTGGATGACATATTGTTGATCAGAAATAACGTAGAATTTCTGGAAAGCATAAACGGTTGTTTGGAAAGTGATTTTCAAAGGAAGACCTGGATAAAGCTACCTAATTGTTGAGCATCAATATCTATAGAGATAGATCAAGATGCTTGATGAGACTTTCAATGAGTACATACCTTGACAAGATTTTGAAAGAGTTCAAAGTGGATCAGTCAGAGAAAGAGTTCTCGCCTGATTTGTAAGGTGTGAAGTTGAGTGAGACTCAAAGCTTGACAACGGTAGAAGAAAGAGAAAGGACGAACGTCGTCCCCTATGCCTTAGCCATAGGCTCTGTATAGTATGCCATGCTGTGTACCGCACCTGTGTGTGCCTTGCCATGAGTCCGTCAAGGGGTACAAGAGTGATCTAGGAGTGGATCACTGGACAGTGGTCAAGATTATTCTTAGTAACTAAAAGACTAAGGAGATGTTTCTCGATTATGGAGGTGATAAAGAGTTTGTCGTAAAGAGTTACGTCGATGCAAGCTTTAACACCAATCCGGATGACTCGTAGTAGCAATCTGGATACGTATAGTGGAGCAGCCATTTGGAATAGTACCAAGTGGAGTGTGGTAGCAATGTTTATAGTTTGACATAGAGATTTGCAAAGTACACACGGATCTGAATGTCGCACACACAGATTTGACTATAAGACCTCTCTCACATGCAAAGCATGATCGAGCCCCAGAACTCATTGGGTGTTAGATTCATAACAATGCGAATCATATGGGTATGTGAACTAGATTATTGACTCTAGTGAAAGTGGGAGACTATTGGAAATATGCCCTAGAGGCAATAATAAATTAGTTATTATCATATTTCCTTGTTCATGATAATCATTTATTATCCATGCTATAATTGTATTGATCGGAGACTTAGATGCATGTGTGGATACATAGACAAAACCATGTCCCTAGTATGCCTCTAATAGACTAGCTCATTGATCAAAGATGGGTAAGGTTTCCTAGCCATGGACATGAGATGTCATTTGCTAACGAGATTACATCATTACGAGAATGGTGTGATGGACAAGACCCAAACTACAAATGTGGCATCCGATCGTGTCAGTTTATTGCTACTGTTTTCTGCATGTCAAGTATCTATTCCTATGACCATGAGATCATGCAACTCACTGACACTGAAAGAGTGCCTTGTGTGTATCAAACATCGCAACGTAACTAGGTGACTATAAAGGTACTCTACAGGTATCTCCGAGGGTGTATGTTGGGTTGGCATGGATCAAGACTGGATTTGTTAATCCGTGTGACGGAGAGGTATCTTAGGGCCCACTCGGTAATACAACATCACCACAAGCCTTGCAAGCAACGTGACTAAGTGTTAGTCATGGGATCTTGTATTACGAAACAAGTAAAGAGACTTGCTGGTAACGAGGTTGAACTAGGTATGGAGATACCAACGATCGAATCTCGAGCAAGTAACATACTGAAGAACAAAGGGAACACCATACGGGATTAACTGAATCCTTGACATAGAGGTTCGACCGATAAAGATCTTCGTAGAATATATAGGAACCAATATGGGCATCCAGGTCCCGCTATTGGTTATTGACCGTAGAGGTGTCTCGGTCATGTCTACATAGTTCTCGAACCCGCAGGGTCTGCACACTTAAGGTTCGGTGACATTTCGGTAGTATAGAATTATGTATGGTGGTGATCGAAGGTTGTTTGGAGTCCCGGATGAGATCCCGGACATCACGAGGAGCTCCGGAAGTAAAGATTGATACATAGGAAGTCCTGTTTTGGTCGCCGGAAAAGTTTCGGGCTCATCGGTAGTGTACTGGGAGTGCCGGTAGTGTACCGGGGGACCATCGGGAGAGGTATTTCGACCCAAGAGGCTACATGGGCTGTGGGAGGAGGTAAACCAGCCCTTGGTGGGCTGGCCGAAGCCTCCTCTAAGGGCCCATGCGAATGGAGTGGTTTGAGAAGGAAAAAAATCCAAAGGTGGAGAGGTGGAAAGAGTTTCCAAGTGGAAAGGAGGAATCCTACTCCTAATAGGATTGGAGTAGGACTCCTCCACCTCCAATTTCGACCAAACCTTGAGGTTTTGAGGCTGCCTCCTCCCCTCCCTCCCTCCTATATATATCAGAGGATTTAGAGGAAAAAGTTAACCCTAATATCCACGTGCTACCTCTCCTCTAGATCGCAGTTTCTCCTCTAGATCGGTTTTCAGCGGTGCTTAGGCGAAGCACTGCTGGAATAGCTCCACCACCATCGCCGCAACACCGTCGCGCTTCCAGAGAACTCATCTACCTCTCCGCTCCCTCTTGCTAGATCAAGAAGTCAGAGAATGTCATCGAGTTGTACATGTGCTGAAAGCGGAGGTGCCGTCCGTTCGGCGCTAGATCAGAAAGACCGTGATCAAGACCACGAGACAGATTGTGATGAGATTGTGGGACGGATCATGATAAGTTCGCGGGACGGGTCGTGATGCGATCGCGGGATGCTCGGCTATTGGATCACAAAGATGTTTGACTACACCAACCGCGTTTCTTAACGCTTCCCGCTTAGCGATCTACAAGGATATGTAGATCTACTCTCCCTCTCGTAGATGCTGATCACCATGGAAAGGTCTTGCGTGTGCGTAGCAAAATTTCTGTTTCCCATGCAACGTTCCCCAACACACCTTTCTCTTCATGAGCGATTAGGCCGCACAGAGGAACGACAAAATCCCCGGCGATAAAGGAGACGGTCGTCGAACGCTGCATGACGAGGCTCTGCTGCCCGCAGGTGCACGGGTGCGACCTCATCTCTGTTGTCGTTGCCGTACTCTGAAGTTTGTAGAAGCTCGTCTCTGAATCAGCCGAGGCGCCACCCACCAGAAGAAATGGACCCAACGCTTCTTCAAGTCGTCTTTCTAAATGGAGGCCCTAACCAATGTCGTCAGTAGATCGTCCCTTGCAGACCAGAAAGAATCCCTGCCCGACTCATGTCTACTCCATGACTGACACCAACGTGGCTACCAGATTGTCCTCCAAAGATGGAAATAAACCCAACTCTGTACCCGAGCCGCTAGTCGGATTCTGGTGAACCAACCAGACCAAACCTGCACGGTGGGACGGCAGAGCTACCTTCGCGGGAATGGGCACGGAGAAGGAAGATGAGGACCACATACTGCAGCCTCTACAAAGCGGGAATGGGCACAGAGAAGGAAGATGAGGACCACATACTGCAGCTTTGACAAAGCGGGCACCATGCCGGCTAGGGCAATTGCGAGAGAGAATCCTTTGAGAGCAGCGGAGGTGCGATGGATCGAAGATCGTGTCGGATGAGCGCCTTCATGGAGACATGGTAGCCCAGCCGTCGAGAAGTAATTGTTAGAAATTCATTATCACATGTCTATTATTAATTAGCACATGATAATTAATGAACATTCACTAGCAAAGCATGTGTTCAACCCCGAATAGTCATGTCTTCCTTCTCTATAATGCCAACGTGCACCTGTTTTGGAGGGATGCCTCTCAACAGACATCTGTTCTTCCCACATCTGCCATATATATATATATATATATTTGAGAATCAATAGAAATCAGGACTAACAGTCCATTTACTTTTATTCAATCTCGTTTTACTCTAACACGTGATCAACACTTTTCTCTTCACAAGCGATTAGGCCACACAGAGGAACGAGAAACTCCCCGGCGATAAAGGAGACGGTCGTCGGCCACTAAATGACGAGGCTCTGCTGCCCGAAGGTGCACAGGTGTGACCTCATCACACTACTAGGAGAAAGCTTAGTAGTAGCGCTGGAATTACCCTTAGTAGCAGCGCTGGGGAAAACCTTATACACAGAATCTTAGCAGTAGCGCTGGATAAAAGGAGGCACTACTACTACATATCAGTTGCGCGTGTCCAGAAAAAGCGCTGCTACTAACACTTAGTAGTAGCGCTGGCTTTCAGAAACGTGCTACTACTAATATTGACCAACCGTTGCCGTCAGGCTAGATTTAGTAGTAGCGTGCTTTCCGGACCAGCGCTACTGCTAACATAACATTAGTAGCGTGTGTTTCCCACCTGCGCTACTTCTATGTGGGTTATGCACTTATCCTCTTCGCCCCGCACGACCCCTCTCTCTCACTCTCTCACTCTCTCCCTCTCTCCCTCCTCCCTTCCTCTCCCTATGCCGCTGCCCCTCACTCCCTCCCTCTCCACTATCTCCCTTGCGGCGGCGCTCCCGCATCCCGGCCGTCCGCCCCACATGGCGGCCCTCCCCGTCCCGTCCCACTCGACGCGGCGGCCCTCCCTCATCCTGTCCCTCCCATCCTGGCCATCCACACAACGAGAGCTCTCGCTCCCACCTCTCCCACTCTCCCCCTTCTCCCTCCTCCCTCTATTTTTGCAGTGCTAGAAAAGCTTAATGGATGGATGGATTGATGCGTAATAATATATTGATTCTAGGGTTAGGTTTTTTAGGTTGATTCTAGGAGTTAGGTTGATTAGGGGGGTTAGGTTGATTCTAGGGATAGGTTGTTAGGTTGATTCTAGGGTTAGGTTGACTATGGGGGTTAGGTTGATTATAGGGTTAGGTTGATTCTATGGTTAGGTTTGTTAGCTAAATTAGTGTAGAGACAAATATGAATGTGCCAAATATGAAAAATCTTATTGCATTTTTTTCAAGTTCTATATTTTTCTTACTATTATATGAAAATGATCCAAGTGTCCTATGTTTCGCAGGAATGTTGATTCTTTTCCATTCCGATGAATTTCATGTGCTCGATATGTCCACTTTTTAGCAAAGGGCATGTCGAAATTTCGGCATGACTTGGGATAGAAATTAGTCATATGGAGTGTTGAGATTTGCTGGGAAGCGGCATTCTGGAAAACCGAATCAAAATGAGTCCAAAATGAGTTTAAAAATTAGTGATTAAACGATAAGAAAGTTTTCTCATACGAATTTGTCTCGTCACCGACGATTCCCGGCCCGCATCCTCGTCGTCGAGTGGTCGGTGGGAGCCTGCTTGATAGGCGCCATGTCCGGGAATGGGCTCCGCCAGGCTGGCACTGGGAGGTGCTACCTTCCCGGGCTCGGAGCTTGCTGAGGAATCCAGGTCTTTTCGTCGACTCGGTGCTTCTGTGGTGGCGGTCACGTGGGCCACTTTTGGTGCAAAGGGAGCGGGCCCCCACGGAGGTGATACGTCGCCGTGTCAGGGAGGAGGACGAGCACGTCCATCGCTAAATGGCAGCGTTGGATGCTAGGTTCAACAATACCTGGCAGATTCTTCAGGGATCTCACCCGAGTTATGATCCCGTGATGGTTCCTTATCTTTGGGTGTCCACCACCCGCGACTCAGGAACCGCTAGTGACTTAGATTATTCGATAGTATTCGATCTGTATGAGTGATCTTATATGATAATATTCGAGATGTATTAGGTAATATTTGATGATGCATTAACTGGATTATTCGAGATGATGTATTAGTGATATTATATTCGAGTTAATATTTTTTCATGAATTTTAGCATGACTTGTGCTACAATGTAGGACATATCTAGTGCTTGTGATTTGCCAGAACGGGAATTCAATGATATTCCCGCAAAACATAGGGCATTTTTTCTATGTCATTGCTCGATATACGGAACGGGTTGACTTTAGGTCTGTTTTGGCTCCTTGTGTGTCTTTCAGTGAGGGAGCGTGTCCACCATATATATATATATGAGAGAGCAAGAATCCCAACTGTTGTCGTGGGGGTCGCTTCTCCTTCTTTTCCTTGTGCTAGATATTTGTAATGCACTAGGGAAAGGAGGAGTAGCGACCATCACCGATGGTCGAAATATGAGAGAGGAAGAATCCCGACTGTTGTCGTCGGGGTCGCTTCGCCTTCATTCCCGTGTGCTAGACATTTTGGTGTAATGCACTAAGGGACGGATGGAGAAGCCACCATCACCGACGGTCGCAATATCAGAGGGAGTGGACACCATATACGTGAGATGAGATTTTAGGAAGGAAAGACTCGACAGACCTAAAGTCAACCTGTTGCATATTGAGTAATAGTGATCTGTGTGTTGATCAGTTTCCTAATAGTTGCCTTCGATCGATTTTAAATGTTTCAACTATGAACATAGGAAATGTCTAACGACGAAAGGGAATTCGTTATGTGCGAATACTGCAAAGACGAGCGCGGCCTATGCGACAAGCCTTACCTAGCTGATGGTAGGCGCTTCCGCATCATGCTGGATGAGACCTTCGAGGTGGATACAGTAAGTCACAACGACAAGTCTTTTTTCGTAATTAAGCATGTCTTCTGCTTCTTTTGCTTCAACTTATAATTTTAATTTTTTACTATTCTACTAGTGTATCCCCTGCCATGCAAGAATTTATGTATTGGATAAGATTGGTTTTGATACTAAAATAAGTATGGAGGTAAAGAGAGTTCACTTGAGGACCGAACATGGTTATACTTTTGCCGTAAAATTGTACAATGCAGGCACCTACTCCTATTTTGAACACAAAAGTTGGAGAGCACTATGCAAGGCTTATGCAATTGAGCCTAATATGCTTATCACATTTATATTCGTCCGGAAGATGAATTTGAAGGTAATATCGACATCTGGGTCGATGTGCAGACGCCTCCAGTTCTACCATTAAGTAATTTATATTGTTTATTTAAAAATAGTTGACAACTAATTTCCATTGACAGCTTATTTCCATTCAAGCAAACATGTCTAGCGCTTGGTAGACAACTCCTAGTACTGTCCTGGGCCTGAACTAAACTGCAAGGAGATAGGTCATTATGTTTCATGGCTTGAGGATCTTGATGCTATCAAGACAGGTTATTTTCCTGGACTTTGAGATATTAGTACTCAAAAAGGTGACCATTAGTGTGCGTATTGAACTACGGTCACATCTATCTAGGAAAGATGGTAAGATTTTTACTATTTGTCCTCAGTGCATCTTTTGCATACATTATTTTTTAAGCTAAACTTCATTGCTAAGTATGTTACTACGATGTTCTTCAACAGGGACTCCTGATGAGTGTTGTGCCTCGTTGGTTCAAGTCTAAAGGTCCCATGACAATGGTTAGCTTATGACCAAGATATCCTGTATTGCACATGAGTGCACTCATCATTTCTCAAAGCGAGCAAGTCTTAATAGTCAAAGACTTGTGCAAAATTGTGAAGGATCATAGAGAAGTACTAGGGGCAACAATCAGAAGCACAACACACAATTAGGAGACAAGTTCATATGCATTCTCCAATATGATGAAGGAGTGATACACATGTTTATGCTATTTTACCCGAGAGAGAGAGCAGCAGGAGTAGGTCCTAGGCATTAAGAACAATTAGTTAGTGCTAATTATATATGACTAGTGACCTAGTGACCAAGTTGATGCCCAAGTTGATGATGATGAGGAGTTGTTATAATATGATGACGATGAGTTGTTGTTATTATAACTAGTGACCAAGTTATTATATGTTGTCTCATGGACAAAAATGATGATGATGAGGAGTTCTTATATGACTGTATTACGATGATCTGATGAAACTACTGTATAGAGCCTATATAAATACATCAGAAATATGTAGAGGGGGTATGAATATGTGAAATCAGTAATACTAACAGTAGCACTGGAAGCCATCTAGCATCATCGCTGGATTATCAGCAGCGCTTGCCCCTCTCCAGCGCTATAGATAGTTAGCAGTAGCACTGGTAAGTGCATCGCTACTGCTAACTAGACTTAGCAGTAGCGCTATACCAACCAGCGCTACTGCTATAACTTAGCCATAGCACCTTAGCAGTAGCGCTGGACCCAGCGCTACTAGTAAGGGTATTTCTAGCACTACTACTAGGCTTTCTCCTAGTGGTGCTGGTAAGTAGGGTTAGCAGTAGTGCTGGAAGAGAAACAACACCGCTGCTAATATTCCTGCTTTCTAAGATTGCATTCCCCTCTACATATTTGTCCATGCTCTACACAGTAGTTTCATCATATGACAACATCAATAATTATTGTTCCAACAACTACATTTAGATTAAATTGCATGGATGCAAGTGATCATGTTGAATTAGAAGAAAACATCATAATAGTAATCATCCTAATTGATCATACAATTTAACTAAGCTTTTCTTTCATAGGACCTAGTCCTCCCTCCTAGGTAAAATTACATAAAACAAAATAACACCTATGTCTCCATGATGAACCAAAGAGATCCAATGGTCTCCAACTTGTGGCTTGTGATCCTTCTTTATTTGTCCTCATGCTTCAATTTGGAGCCCTATTGGTGGTTTGCGCTCAGTCGAGTATGCAAAAGAGAACTTGGGCCTCATAGGGCTTTTAATTTTCATATTGCCTTTGAGTTGCATCAATAGAGGCACACCTTTATTTGGCAGTTTCTGTTGAAGAACATAATAGTAGCCTAGTTAGCAATGTAATCAATACCATTTACACAATAATAGTGTACTTTATTAGCAACTCTTACCAAGATATTTCGGCGAATGTCATACGTCGTCAACCTATGCACTAGTGTCCTGTACAATGCATAATTTGGGCCAGTTCCCAAATTATATGGGAAGATCTCCCTACCAACTAGGACACCGATAACAAAATTGATAAGATCATCCTTCTCCTCCCAAGTTAGATTAGATCCATAAGTGTAACGTGTGGTGTCAATTATGTTCCGTGTTTAACTCGAATAAACGAAATAAGCTGTAATTTATAAATTAACAAATTTAGTATGGATGTACACCTACTATTTTAAAATATAGAATGCAAATTACTTGACAAATATGCATGGTTGACAAACTCACATGGAGGTAAATCAGGAAGCATATCGACATCCACCCAAATGTCTATGCTACATTCAATATGATCTTCAGGACAAAGATCAAAGGTTATTTCCATATCGTCCTGAAATCCATATGCCTTGGAAAGAGCTTCCCAATTTGAGCACCCTAATTCTGTGTTATTAAGTGCATTCATTACTTTCACTAGAAATGTGTGACCATGTTTAGTCCTCAGGTTGGTTGTCCTCGTCTCGAAACTCTCGTGCTCTTCGAAACCGAGCCTCTCCAAGAAATACCGTCTTGCATGACAGGGGATGAACTAGTCAAACTATATAAAACAGAAAGTACGCGTTGAAGGAAAGAAACAGAAGTCATGCTTAATTACGAAAAAGCAATTTGGCTACGACCCTTTTTTGTGATCCTCTAACATGCGATCGAACTTCAACTTCTCCCTTTCACTTTCGCATTCTCTATGTGCATCAACAATGACCCGGTGAAGATCATCATTGGGCACATCGTCTGGTTCCTATTGATCTTCAGCTTCCCCCATTGCAGAATCACCATATTTAGGGGGAGGGTAGTTTTCGTCATCCTCTTCTTCTTCGTTGTCTTCCATCATAACCCCTCTTTCTCTGTGCTTGGTCCAAATATTATAGTGTGGCATAAAACCCTTCTGAAGCAGGTGGAAGTGAAGGGTTTTAGAGTTGGAGAAAGACTTCGTATTCTCACAAACAGTACATTGACAAGGCATAAAACCATTCTGCTTGTTTGCCTCAGCCGCTTCGAGAAAATTATGTAGGCCCTTAATATACTCGGAGGTGCGTCGGTCACTGTACATCCATTGCCGGTTCATCTGCGTGCGTTATATAATAAAGTGTATTAAAAACCATTACAACATATCATGAATAGAGAAGTGAACAATAATAAAAGTAAGAAAAATCATACGAGTAAGTATATTTTCTTTTAGCAAGAAGATAAGATCAAGAGGCTCACCACGCGCGGGCGATCGACGACGGTTTCAGGACGGGGACGGGACAGGACGGACCGCCAAACCTAGACAAATCTTGACAAAAATGGAGTTTGGACAAGGAGCTTCAAGAGGAGAAAGCTTAAGTTTGGATTAGGCATTTCATCAAACACCTCATGTGTGTAGGAGGTGAGCTAGAGCACCACAAAGCTCTCCCCTCGCCGGCCAAAAAAACAGAGCAGTGTGGAGTGGTGTGGTCGCTGGCGAGGGGGTATATATAGGCATTTCATTGGTCCTGGTTCGTGGCTGGAACCGGGACCAAAGGTTCCAAACGAACAGGGACCAATGCCCCACGTGGCCCGCCCAGCCCCCTGGCCTCACGAACCGGGACCGTTGCCCCCATTGGTCCCGGTTCATGACTGAACCGGGACTAATGGGCTGGCCCAGCCCGAACCAATGCCCTGTTTTCTACTAGTGTTATTTCAACTCTGGACTTTTTGTGCATTCAATATTAACCATTCTAAGCCACATCCTCCAATTTCAACCCTTTCTAACTTCATTTGCTATTTTTCATCCATTTAATTAATTGTTTTGAGCTAAATGACCCTGAAATTAAAAAGCACCACACATGAACTCTGAAAAGGTTGAAACTTGACATGGTATCATCATTTCACCCACATAGCATGTGCTAAAAAGTTGAGAGGGTTGCAACAAAAACTGGAAGCACTTCATGTACAAACTGAGCCATCTCCTTCAAAGTATGAGGGTTACGGACGAAAACTCATATGTTAAAAAGGCATTTCATTTTTTAAGTTATTTCAACTCCAGACTTTTTGTGCATTCAATATGAACCATTAGCAGCCACATCCTCAAATTTCGACCCTTTCTATCTTCATTTGCTATTTTTCATGCATTTAATGAATTGTTTTGAGCTAAATGACCCTGAAATGAAAAAGCACGACAAATGAACTCTGAAGAGGTTGAAACATGGCATGGTATCATCATTTCACCCACATAGGAAGTGGTTAAACGTTGAGAGGGTTACGGTAAAAACTGGATGCACTTCGTGTACAAACTGGACCATATCCTTCGAAGTATGAGGGTTTCAGATGAAAATTCATATGTTACAAAGGCAATTCATTTTTTAACTTATTTCAACTCCAAACTTTTGTGCGTTCAATATGCACCATTAGAAGCCACATCCTCAAATTTCAACCCCGTCTAACTTCATTTGCTATTTTTCATGCATTTAATGAATTGGTTTGAGCTAAATGACCTTGAAATTATAAAGCACCACAAATGAACTCTAAAAAGGTTGAAACTTGGCATGGCATCATCATTTCCCTACATAGCATGTGGGCAAAAGTTGAGACGGTTACAACAAAAACTGGATGCACTTCACGTACAAACTGAACCATCCCGGCTACTCACTTGAGAAGAGAAGGGATGACGGAGCAGCTAATCACATCCTAGAGTGGGATCTTGGGGTATAAAATGTTTTCTTCGTGTGTGTCCTGATACATCCATTTTGCATCATTCTTTTATATTGATATTTATTGCATTATGGGCTGTTATTACACATTTTGGTACAATACTTATGCCTTTTGTCTCGTATATTACAAGGTTTACATGAAGAGGGAGAAGGCGGGCAGCTGGAATTTTGGACTAGAAAAGGGGCAAATCTGAGATACCTATTCTGCACAACTCCAAAAGTCCTGAAAATTTACATAGAATATCTTTGGAATTAATAAAAAATACTTGTGCAAGAATCAACTAGAGGGGGCCACCTGTAGGCCACAAGCCTGTTAGGCGCGGCCACCCCCCTGGCCACGCCTGGCAGGCTTGTGGGGCCCCTGTGGCTCCTCCGACGCCCATATTCTCCTATATGAAGTGTTTTGACCTAGAAAAAATCAGAAGAGAGCTCTCGGGATGAAGCATTGCCGTCTTGAGGCGGAACTTGGGCAGAACCAATCTAGAGCTCCGACAGGGCTGTTCTGTCGGGGAAACTTCCCTCCCGAAAGGGGAACTCAAAGCCATCATCATCACCAATGATCCTCTCATCACGAGGGGGTCAATATCCATCAATATCTTCACCATGACCATCTCCTCTCCAAACTCTAGTTCATCTCTTGTATTCGATCTTTGTCTCAACCCCTCAAATTGGAACCTGTGGGTTGCTAGTAGTGTTGATTACTCCTTGTAGTTGATGCTAGTTGGTTTACTTGGTGGAAGACCATATGTTCAGATCCTTTGTGATAATTAATGCTCCTCTGATCTTGAACACGAACATGTTTCATGAGTAGTTACGTTTGATTCGGAGGACATGGGATAAGTTTTGTTATAAGTAATCATGTGAATTTCGTATTCGTTCGATATTTTGATGAGATGGATGTTGTCTCTCCTCTAGTGGTGTTAAGTGAACATCGACTACATAACACATCGCCATTATATGGGCCTAGGGGAAGGCATTGGGAAGTAATAAGTAGATGATGGGTTGCTAGAGTGACAGAAGCTTAAACCCTAGTTTGTGCATTGCTTCGTAAGGGGCTCATTTGGATCCGTATGTTTCATGTTATGGTCAGGTTTATCTTAATTCTTCTTTCATAGTTGTGGATGCTTCAGATGGGGGTTAATCATAAGTGGGAGTTTGTCCAAGTAAGAGCAGCACCCAAGAACCGGTCCACCCACATATCAAATTATCAAAGTAACAAACGCGAATCAAATGAGCATGATGAAAACTAGCTTCACAGAAATTCCCACGTGTCCTGGGGAGCGCTTTGCTTTATATAAGAGTTTGTTCAGGCCTGTCCTTTGCTACTAAAATGATTGGGCTACCTTGCTGCATCTCGCTACACTGGTTACTTGTTACAGATTATGAATTATCTTATCACAAATCTATCTGTTACCGATAATTTCAGTGCTTGCACAGAATACCTTACTGGAAAATGCTTGTCATTTCCTTCTGCTCCTCGTTGGGTTTGACACTCTTACTTATCGAAAGTACTATGATAGATCCCCTATACTCGTGGGTCATCAAGACTCTTTTCTAGTGCCATTGCTGGGGAGTGAAGCGCCTTTGGTAAGTGGAATTTGGTCAGGAAAAGTTTATATAGTGTGCTGAAATTTACTGTCACTTGTTAGTGTGGAAAGTAATCCTTTGAGAGGCTTGTTCAGGGTATCTTCACCTCAACCGGAAACACAAAGAGTTGTCCCGCAACCTACTGAACCTACTGAAAATATTTTTATTAAATTCCTTTGGGTATGATAGAGAAACTGCTACCTAATCCTTACACGGGAGATGGAACACTACGTCTTGATTTACATCTAATCTATGTGGATGAAGTTTTTTGATTATTTCAGCTGGCAGGTCTACCCGAGGATTACGTTAAGAAGAAGGTCTTTCCTTTATCTTTGAAGGAGAACATATTGACATGGTATAGGACATGGTATAGGATATTGGATCATGGAGGTACAACCGATTGAAGATGGAATTTCATCAGAAGTTCTATCCTATGTATCTAGTTCATCGTGATTGGAATTATATTTATAATTTTGGGCCTCGTGAAGGAGAAAGAATCGCTCAAGCTTGGGGGAGGCTTAAGTAAATGTTATATTCATGCCCCAATCATGAGCTCTCGAGGGAAATTATTATTCAGAATTTTTATTCTCGGCTTTCTCGTAATAATCAATCCATGCTCGATACTTCTTGTGCTGGTTCCTATATGAAGAAAGATATTGATTTCAAAGGGGATTTCCTGAAAAGAATTAAACGCAACTCTGAAGATTGGGAACTCGACGAAGGTAAGGAGTCAGGTATGAACCTTAAGTTTGATTGTGTTAAATATTTCGTGGACACCAATGCTTTTCGTGAATTTAGCACTAAATATGGACTTGACACTCCTAGGAAAAATCCTAGTAGTAGCACGGGTTAAACACCTAGTAGTAGCGTGGGTGCCCGCGCTACTACTACGTCGCTACAGCTTACTGGTAGTAGTAGCGTGGTGCATCCTGCGCTACTAGTATGAGTGTTAGTAGTAGCGTGGGTCCACACACGCTACTACTAACTATTTGTTGTGCGTATGTGACCCGCGCTACTACTAGTAATTTCAAAAACCAAAAAAATCCCGATCCTGTGCATGCTATCAATGGTTCGATCCAGCGATGATAGGGCTCACTTGAGGGGCACAGGGGTGTCACGGAGGAGGTTGGAGGGTCGATGCGCGACGGATCTAGTCGTCCCATGACCGAATCTGACCAGACGAGGTGGATACGGCGGCGGGCGGTGATACGTGCTCCCATGGTGCGGAGTGCGTGGTGCGCTCTGGTGAGGTTGAGCGGAAGAGACGAGGCGCTCCGACGAGGACCTGGTGGTGCGGTGGTAGGGCGACAAGGGGCTACGCAGATGGAGGTGAGTAAAACCAAAGGGAGAGAGAAGGGAAAGGAGAACAAGGGAGAGAGGAAGGAGATGAATGGCACATCGGGTCTGGTCGCCGGTAGTCTGTCATGGTGGCATGGAGGTGAGGGGGAAGATTGGCGAGCTCTTGGAAGCCAGCATCATGAAGAGGTGGCCTCGTTGGGCGCCATGGAGGAGGAGGTGTTCTTTGGGAGGAGAGCCTATGGAGAGAGGGGGAGATTGAGGGGGAGAGGAGGGATTCAGTCGAGGATATGGGGACTTCACCTACCTTGTACTTAGTAGTAGCGAGGGGTATAAACCCGCGCTACTACTATCAAGTTAGTAGTAGCGCGGGTTTATACCCCTCGCTACTACTATGGCATGTCTCGGGGGATACGGTAGAGACCACTTAGTAGTAGCGAGGAATATAAACCCATGCTACTACTATCAGCTTAGGCCCTGTTCGAGACATGGGAATGTTAAACATAGGGAAATTAGAAAATGGAGGGATAGGAAAGGAGCGCTGCGGCAAAACAAAGGATTTGATAAAAATGGGGAAATGCATAAGAACTTCCGTTCGGATGATACATGAGAAATGGAGGAATGTCTACTGTTCTCTTCTAGCCACAACCTGCCAAGGGAAGTTTTTTATTGCCATGCACACTAGTCTTTGCCTCGGAACTCAGATACCACATCCATCCGTAGTATTATTTTATTCGGATGTGGTGACCAATAGCCATCCCCACACGCTAGAACCAGCAGCACGCCTCGGTCTTCCACGAAAACGAGAGATCTGGGTGGATGTTTAGATTCCAGAGGAATCAGCACTGTAAGCGAATAATTTTGATGGAATACTATAGGTGTTTCCTTTGTTCCGAACGGTATATTGGAAAACAAACCTACGTGAATAGCGTTCCTTTGGAATTCCTGCACATTTCCTACGAACCGAACAGGGCCTTAGTAGTAGCGCGGGTTTATACCCCTGGCTACTACTATGGCATATCCCGTGGGGATATGGTAGAGACCACTTAGTAGTAGCGTGGGGTATAAACCCGCGCTACTACTATCGGCTTAGTAGTAGCGAGGGGTATAAACCCGCGCTACTAGTAAATAGCGGTAGTGACGGGTATAAACCCTCACTACTAGTAAGCATCTACCTATAAGATTTTCCCTAGTAGTGTGACTTTGAGATAGTAGCTTCTTTTTATGAATCTTTTGCTGCTCATGTTGATTTCCCCAAGGAGAAGTGGTTTAAATATCATCATCCCATTGAAGTGAAAGTAGTTGAACCTATTAAAGTTGAAGAGAAAACTATTACTTATAATGTTGATCCTATTATTCCCACTGCTTACATTGAGAAACTACCTTTCCCTGTTAGAATAAAGGATCATGCTAAAGCTTCAACTATGGTTCGTAAGAGTTGTGCTAGAACACGTACACCCCCTGAGCAAATTAAATTTTAGCCTAGTATTGCTATGGTTAAGGATCTCTTGGTTGATTATATTGATTGGCATGTTATTCAATTTTGTGATGAAGCTGCTAGAATTGCTAAACCTGATGCCAAAGATAAATATAGACCCATTGTTTGCACGCCTGTTCTTTTTGTTAAAATGGGAGATCATTGTAATCATGGATTATGTGATATAGGTGCTAGTGTGAGTGCAATTACCTTTTCCTTATATAAAGAGATTATGAATGATATTGCACTGGCCGAGTTAGAGGAAATTGATGTTACAATTAAGCTTCCTAATAGGGACACTATATCACCAGTTGGGATTATTACAGATGTTGAAGTCTTGAGTGGGAAAATAAAATATCCTACTGATTTTCTTGTTCTTGGTTCCCCACAAGATTATTTTTTTCCCATTATGTTTGGTAGACTCTTCTTGAATACCGTTAATGCCAGGATAGATTGTGAGAAGGAAACGGTTACCATAAGTTTTGGGGATGTATACATCTCATGAGTTTAATTTCTCTAAATTTCGTAGACAACCCCATGATAAAGAATTGCCTAGTAAGGATGAAATTATTGGTCTTTCCTCTATTGCTGTGCCTCCTACTGATCCTTTAGAGCAATATTTACTAGACCATTAAAATGACAAGCATATGAATGAAAGGAACGAAATAGATAGGATTTTTTTTGATCAGCATCCTATCCTGAAACAGAACTTGCCTGTTGAAATACTTGGGGATCCTCCTCCACCCAAGGGTGATCCCATGTTTGAGCTTAAACAATTACCAGATACTTTGAAATATGCTTATCTTGATGAAAAGAAGATATATCCCATTGTTATTAGTGCTAACCTTTCAAAGCATGAAGAACAGAGATTACTGAAAACTCCGAGGAAGCACCATGCTTCTATTGAATATACTCTCGATGATCTTAAGGGCATCTGTCCCACTCTATGTCAGCACAAAATTAAAATGGAGCCTGATGCTAAACCAGTTGTTGATTACCAATGACGGTTGAATCCTAAAATGAAGGAAGTGGTAAGAAATGAAATATTAAAGCTTCTAAAGGCAGGTATCATTTACCCTATTGCTGGTAGTAGATGAGTTAGTCACGTTCATTGTGTCCCTAAGAAAGGAGGTATTACCGTAGTTCCTAATGATAAAACTGAATTGATCCCGCAGATAATTGTTACAGGTTATAAAATGGTAATTGAATTTGGGAAATTGAATAAAGCTACTAGAAAATATCATTACCCTCTACCTTTCATTGATCAAATGCTAGAAAGATTATCCAAACACACACATTTCGGCTTTCTAGATGGTTATTCTGGTTTCTCTCAAATACCTGAGTCAAAAGAGGACCAAGAGAAGACCACCTTTACCTGCCTTTTTGGTTCCTTTGCTTATAGACGTATGCCTATTGGTTTAAGCCATGCACCTGCTACCTTTCAAATATGTATGAATGCTATATTCTCTGATTTTTGTGAAAGGATAGTTGAGGTTCTCATGGATGATTTTTCCATTTACGGAACTTCTTTTGATGATTGTTTGAGCAACCTTGATCGAATTTTGTAGAGATGTGAAGAAACTAATTTGTCTTGAATTGGGAAAAGTGCCACTTGAATGAAGGCATTTTCCTGGGACATAAAATTTCCGAAAGAGGTATTTAAGTTGATACGGCTAAATTTGATCCATTGAAAAAATGTTGTGCCCTAAGGATATCAGAGGTATAAGAAGTTTCCTTGGTCATGCTGGTTTCTATAGGAGGTTTATTAAAGATTTCTAGGCCCCTCACTATTGTTTTGCAAAAATATGTTCCACTCGTTTTTGATGATGATTGTGTAGAAGCTTTTGAAATTCTCAAGAATGCTTTGATTTCTACACCTGTTGTTCAACCACCTGATTGGAACCTACCCTTTGAAATTATGTGTGATGCTAGTGATTATGCCGTAGGTGCTGTTCTAGGTCAAAGAGTTGTTAAGAAATTAAATGTTATTCATTATGCTAGCAAAACTCTAGACAATGCTCAAAGAAACTATGTTACCACTGAAAAGGAATTTTTAGCAGTTGTGTTCGCTTGTGATAAGTTTAGACGCTATATTGTTGATTCTAGATTAACTGTTCACATTGATCATGCTGCTATTAAATATCTCATGGAAAAGAAGGATGCTAAACCTAGACTTATCCGATGGGTTCTTCTGCTACAAGAATTTGATTTGCATATTGTTGCTAGAAAGGGTGCTGATAACCCCGTAGCAGATAATTTTTCTAGGTTAGAGAATGTTCTTGATGACCCACTACCAATTGATGATAGCTTTTCTGATGAACAATTAGCTATCATAAATGCTTCTCAAAATGCTCCTTGGTATGCTGATTATGCTAATTACATTGTCGCTAAATTTATACCGCCTAATTTTACATACCAACAAAAGAAAAAGTTTTTCTATGATTTAAGACATTACTTCTGGGATGACCCACACCTTTATAAACAAGGAGTAGATGGTGTTATTAGACATTGTGTACCTGAGCATGAATAGGAACCGGTCCTATGGAAGTGTCATTCCAAGGCCTACGGAGGATACCATGCTGGAGATAGGACTGCACATAAGGTATCATAATCTAGTTTTTATTGGCCTACTCTCTTCAAGAATGCTCGTAAGTTTGTCTTTTCATGTGATGAATGTCAAAGAATTGGCAATATCAGTAGGTGTCAGGAAATGCCTATGAATTACTCTGTTGTTATTGAACCATTTGATGTTTGGGGTTTTGATTATATGGGACCTTTTCCAATGTCCAACGGGTATACTCATATATTAGTTGTTGTTGATTATGTTACTAAGTGGGCAGAAGCTATTCCAACTAGTAGCGCTGATCACAACACCTCTATTAAGATGCTTAAAGAAGTTATTTTCCCTAGATTTAGAGTCCCAAGATATTTAATGACTGATGATGGTTCACACTTTGTTGATGGTGCTTTTCGTAAATTGCTTGCTAAGTATGATGTTAATCATAGAATTGCATCCCCTTGTCATCCTTAGTCTAGTGGTCAAGTAGAATTAAGCAATAGAGAAATTTAATTGACCTTGCAAAAGACGGTTAATAGATCTAGGAAGAATTGGTCTAAGAATCTTGATGATGCATTATGGGCTTATATAACTGCTTACAAGAATCCTATGGGTATGTCTCAGTATAAAATGGTTTATGGTAAAGCATGTCACTTACCTCTAGAGCTAAAGCATATAGCTTATTGGGCAATCAAAGAGCTCAACTACGATTTCAAACTTGCTGGTGAGAAGAGGTTATTTGACATTAGCTCACTTGATGAATGAAGAACTCAGGCCTATGAGAATGCCAAGATGTTTAAAGAAAAATTTAATAGATGGCATGATAAAAGGATACAGAAGTGTGAATTCAATGTAGGTGATCATGTCTTGCTATACAATTCTTGATTAACATTTCTTAGACGTAAACTTCTCTCCAAATGGGAAGGACCATAAATCATTGAGGAAGTATATCATTCCGGTGCCATCCAGATCAACAACGCCGAAGGCACAAATCCAAAGGTGGTAAACGGGCAAAGAATCAAACACTATATTTCAGGTACTCCCACTAATGTTGAAACCAATGTTATCAATACCATAACTCCTGAAGAACATATTAGGGAGACTTACCAGAGTGTTTCAGGTACATGGTATGGTAAGTAAACCGACTCCAAAACTTTACCAATAGAAATTTTACTCATTTTTGGAATATTTAAAAAATTAGGAAAATAAAAAGCAGTCCGAAGGACGCACAGGCTGGCGACAAGCCTGCTAGGCGCAACCACTCCCCTGCTCGCACCTAGGGAGCTTGTCACCACCCTGTGCCCCCCCCCCCGGACTCCGTTTTCTTGTCGAACACCCCTTCGGGTTGGAAAATTCATTATATAATCTCCCGAAGGTTTGCACTTTCGTATCACGACAATACCTCCTGTTTTCATTTTGAGTTGTTTCTGTAGCAAATTTAGGTCGTCATGGCATCTCTCGGTGCTCCGAAGGACAAATTTTTCGATAAGGCTTGAAGCAATGGAGCAACAAGTATTCAAGTGCCAAGGGATGGTGGAACGTGGACTCAATGACAATCATATGATGATCTCAGAGTTTACGCATAAACACAACCTGGACACCAAGGACATCGGGGAGCACATCTTCAAGCTTTATGAGAAAATTGAGCATCTCCAAGCCCAGATCTATGATCTGCAAAACCAAAACTGTGAGTATGAATACAGATTTAAGAGAATGAGTCTGGCTGCAGATTTGAGGATTTCGGAGACTCGTTCATCCTTTTATGATGGTGAGCCAATGCCTTGGAAGATGGAGGAAAAATTTCCATCCTTATAAACAACTCCACCACCATCACCTCCAAAGAAGGACACCTGACCACATGGGCATGGACACTCCCCTTGGCTTTGCCAAGCTTGGGGGAGGTGCCCCGGTATCGTATCACACCACACCTTTTTTTCCTTTTTCCTTTTTTATTATCTTTCCTAGTTCGATCCTTTTTGATTTTGTTTTGATCTAGTACAATAAAAGTTTGATTACGATCTACCTTTTAGTTTTTCCTTTTGCTCCCCTTATGTAAGGAAGTCCGAGATATATATAATAAAACATAGTTTTGATGAGAGGGCTTTGCTAGATTATTATGCTATTGAAAGTAATGAATATGGAACAATAGAACAAAAATATAGAGAATACATAGTGATCTTATGGGGAGTGATGACTTCACATATAAAAAAGTATGGTGATTGAAAATTGTTGGGAGTTAACAAACATAGTAATTGGTCATTGGTGCAATTGAAAGGAAGTGATAAAGAAAGAGAGATTCACATATAAATATTTTTTCTTGGACATCTTTTATGATTGTGACCACTCATTAAAATATTACATGCCAAGAAGTTGATGTTGGACAAGGAAGACAAGATAAGAGGTTGTGTTTGGTTGCCTCCGGACAGAAGTTATATGGTTTTACATCCTCCAACATGTAGTGCTTGCTTCCACCTATAATAGCCAAAACTTCCGCACCAAGTAGAGATACTACTTGTGCATCTAAACACCCCAACCCAATGTTTCCATGAGAGTCCATCATACCTACCTATGGACTGAATAAGATCCTTCAAGTAAGTTTCCATCGGAGCAAAAGGCTATAAAAATTGCTCCGAAATAAGTCTGGTCTTTTATTGTATAAGGGAATAAGCGTTGTACGAACTTGTGATAGTAAAGAAATAAAAGCAACAGACTGCATAATAAAGGTTTCTATCACAAAGGGCAATACAACATGGCGTTCCTCTGCACTAAGAGTTTGTGCATCCAAAAATAAAAAGCGCATGACAACCTCTACTTCCCTCTGCGAAGGGCCTATCTGTTACTTTTACTTTCTAGTACTTACCTTCATACAAGAGTCATGGTGGTCTTCACCACTTACTATATTCCGTCTCTCTTGGCAAGCATTATGTGTTGGGGAATGATCTAGTCTTATATATCCACTCGGATGTGGGTCATCATGAGTTATCATTGTTGACATCACCCTTGAGGTGAATAGTTGTGAGGCAAAACTGTAAGCCCCTATCTTTCTCTATGTTCGATTGAATCTTTGATATAGTGGGTACCACGTGAGCGCTAGCAATTGTCAAAGACTAAAAGATGATTGAGTATGTGGATTTGCTTTACAAGCTCTTATATTGACTCTTTCCGATGTTATGATAAATTCTCAATTGCTTCAATGACTGAGATCCTAGTTTGTTGGTTCTTAACAGAGTTCTTGGTTAATACTTGATCTTGTGAATAAATTGTTACTCTAGCATAAAGAATCTCATACAATGAATATTGCTATTCTAAAGTTGGTCATGATTTCCTCATGTCTTTATTTTATTTTATCGACACCTCTATCTCTAAACATGTTGACATATTCATCGATCTCGGCTTTCGCTTGAGGGCAAGCGAGGTCTAAGCTTGGGGGAGTTGATACGTAAATTTTGTATCATGCTTTTATTTTTATATTTATTGCATTATGGGCTGTTATTACATGTTTTGGTACAATACTTATGCCCTTTCTCTCTTATTTACAAGGTTTACATGAAGAGGGAGAATGCCGACAGTTGGAATTCTGGACTAGAAAAGGAGCAAATCTGAGATACCTATTCTGCACAACTCCAAAAGTCCTGAAAATTTACGGAGAATATTTTTGGAATTAATAAAAAATACTTGCGCAAGAATCAACCAGAGGGGGCCCACCTAGAGGCCACAAGCTTGTTAGGCACGGCCACCCCCCTAGCCACGCCTAGCAGGCCTGTGGGGCCCCTGTGGCTCTTCCGACGCCCATATTCTCCTATATGAAGTGTTTTGACCTAGAAAAAAATCAGAAGAGAGCTCTCGGGATGAAGCGTTGCCGTCTTGAGCCGGAACTTGGGCAGAACAAATCTAGAGCTCCGGCAGGGCTGTTCTGTCGGGGAAACTTCCCTCCCGAAGGGGGAAATCAAAGCCATTGTCATCACCAACGATCCTCTCATCACAAGGGGGTCAATATCCACCAATATCTTCACTAGGAACATCTCCTCTCCAAACTCTAGTTCATCTCTTGTATTCGATCTTTGTCTCAACCCCTCAAATTGGAACCTATGGGTTGCTAGTAGTGTTGATTACTCCTTGTAGTTGATGCTAGTTGGCTTACTTGGTGGAAGACCATATGTTCAGATCCTTTATGATAATTAATACTCCTCTGATCTTGAACACGAACATGTTTCGTGAGTAGTTACGTTTGTTCCTGAGGACATGGCATAAGTTTTGTTATAAGTAATCATGTGAATTTGGTATCCATTCGATATTTTGATGAGATGTATGTTATCTCTCCTCTGGTGGTGTTATTTGAACGTTGACTACATAACACTTAACCATTATTTGGGCCCAGGGGAAGGCATTGGGAAGTAATAACTAGATGATGGGTTGCTAGAGTGACAGAAGCTTAAACCCTAGTTTATGTGTTGCTTCGTAAGGGGTTGATTTGGATCCATATGTTTCATGCTATGGATTGGTTTACCTCAATTCTTCTTTCGTAGTTGCAGATGCTTGTGATAGGGGTTAATCATAAGTGGGAGGTTTGTCCAAGTAAGGGTAGAACCCAAGCACCGGTCCACCCACATATCAAATTATCGAAGTAACGAACGTGAATCAAATGAGCATGATGAAAACAAGCTTGACAGAAATTCCCATGTGTCCTCGGGAGTGCTTTGATTTAAATAAGAGTTTGTCCAGGCTTGTCCTTTGGTACAAAAAGTATTGGGATACCTTGCTGCAACTTTGCTACACTTCTTACTTGTTACTCGTTACAAATGATCTTATCACAAAACTATCCATTATCGATAATTTCAGTGCTTGCAGAGAATACCTTACTAGAAACCGCTTATCATTTCCTTCTACTCCTCATTGGGTTCGACACTCTTTCTTATCGAAAGGACTACGATAGATCCCTATACTTGTGTGTCATCAAGACTCTTTTCTGGCGCCGTTGCCGGGGAGTGAAGCGCCTTTGGTAAGTGGAATTTGGTAAGGAAAAATTTATATAGTGTGCTGAAATTTAGTTTCACTTGTTACTATGGAAAGTAATCCTTTGAGGGGCTTGTTCGGGGTATCTTCACCTCGACCGAAAAACAGAGAGTTGTCCCTCAACCTACTGAACCTACTAAAAATATTTATTATGAAATTCCTTCGGGTATGATAGAGAAACTACTAGCTAATCCGTACGCGGGAGATGGAACACTAGATCCTGATTTACATCTAATCTATGTGGATGAAGTCTGTGGATTATTTAAGCTTGCAGGCCTGCGCGAGGATCAAGTCAAGAAGAAGGTCTTTCCTTTATCTTTGAAGGAGAAGGCATTGACATGGTATAGGCTATGTGATGATATTGGATCATGGAGCTACAACCGATTAAAGATAGAATTTCATCAGAAGTTCTATCCTATGCATCTAGTTCATCATGATCGGAATTATATTTATAATTTTTGGCCTCATAAAGGAGAAAGAATCGCTCAAGCTTGGGGGAGGCTTAAGTCAATGTTATGTTCATGCCCCAATCATGAGCTCTCGAGGGAAATTATTATTTAGAATTTTTATGCTCGGCTTTCTCATAATGATCAATCCATGCTTGATACTTGTTGTGCTGGTTCCTATATGAAGAAAGATATTGATTTCAAATGGGATTTACTAGATAGATTTAAATGAAACTCTAAAGATTGGGAACTCGACAAAGGTAACGAGTTAGGTATAACCGTTAAGTTTGATTGTGCTAAATCTTTTGTGGACACCAATGATTTTCATGAATTTAGTACTAAATATGGACTTGACTCTGAGATAGTAGCTTCTTTTTGTGAATCTTTTGCGGCTCATGTTGATCTCCCCAAGGAGAGGTGGTTTAGATATCATCCTCCCATTGAAGTGAAAGTAGTTGAACCTGTTATTCCCACCGCTTACATTGAGAAACCACATTTCAACAAGGATCATGCTAAAGCTTCAATGGTGGTTCGTAAGAACTGTGCTAGAACATCTACACCCCCTAAGCAAATTAAAGTTGATCCTAGTATTTCTATGGTTAAGGATCTCTTGGATGATAATAGTGATGGGCATGTTCTTCAATTTTGTGATGAAGCTGCTAGAATTGCTAAACCTGATGCTAAAGATAAACATAGACCCATTGTTGGCACGCCTGTTGTTTCTGTTAGAATAGGAGATCATTGTTATCATGGATTATGTGATATGGTTGCTAGTGTGAGTTCAATTCCCTTTTCCTTATATAAAGAGATTATGAATGATATTGCACTAGCTGAGTTAGAGGAAATTGATGTTACAATTAAGCTTGCTAATAGAGACACTATATCACCAGTTGGGATTATCAGGGATGTTGAAGTTTTGTGTGGGAAAATGAAATATCCTACTGATTTTCTTGTTCTTTGTTCCCCACAAGATGATTTTTGTCCCATTTTATTTGGTAAACCCTTCTTGAATACCATTAATGCCAGGATAGATTGTGAGAAGGAAACGGTTACCGTAAGTTTTAGGGATACATCTCATGAGTTTAATTTCTCTAAATTTCGTAGACAACCCCATGATAAATAATTGCCTAGTAAGGATGAAATTATTGGCCTTGCCTCTATTGTTGTGCCTCCTACTGATCCTTTAGAGAAATATTTGCTAGACCATGAAAATGACATGCATATGAATGAAAGGAATGAAATAGATAGGATTTTCTTTGATCAGCATCCTATCTTGAAACACAACTTGCCTGTTGAAATACTTGGGAATCCTCCTCCACCCAAGCGTGATCCCGTGTTTGAGCTGAAACAATTACCACATACTTTTAAATATGCTATGTTTGATGAAAAGAAGATATATCTTGTTATTATTAGTGCTAACCTTTCAGAGCATGAAGAACAAAGATTATTGAAAACTCTAAGGAAGCACCGTGCTGCTATTGGATATACTCTTGATGATCCTAAGGGAATTAGTCCCACTCTATGTCAGCACAAAATTAAAATGGAGCCTGATGCTAAACCAGTTGTTGATCACCAACGATGGTTGAATCCTCAAATGAAGGACGTGGTAAGTAAAGCTTCTGGAGGGATATATCATTTAACCTATTGCTGATAGTAGATGGGTTTGTCCCGTTCAATGTGTTCCTAAGAAAGGAGGTATTACCGTAGTTCCTAATGATAAAAATAAATTGATCCCACGAAGAATTGTTACAGGTTATACATTGGTAATTGATTTTAGGAAATTGAATAAAGCTACTAGAAAAGATCATTACCCTCTACCTTTCATTGATCAAATGCTAGAAACATTATCCAAACACACACATGTTTTCTTTCTAGATGGTCATTCTGGTTTCTCTCAAATACCTGTGCTAAAAGAGGACAAAGAGAAGACCACCTTTACGTGCTCTTTTGGCACCTTTGCTTATAGACGTATGCCTTTTTGTTTATGCAATGCACCTGCTACCTTTCTAGGATGTATGACTGCTATATTCTCTGATTTTTGTGAAAGGATTGTTGGTGTTTTCATGGATGATTTTTCCGTTTACGTAACTACTTTTGATGAGTGTTTGAGCAACCTTGATCGAGTTTTGCAGAGATGTGAAGAAACTAATCTTGTCTTGAATTGGGAAAGTGCCAGTTTATGGTGAATGAAGGCATTCTCTTGGCACATAAAATTTCCGAAAGAGGTATTGAAGTTGATAAGGCTAAAGTTGATACTTTTGAAAAAATGCCGTGCCCTACAGATATCAGAGGTTTCCTTGGTCATGTTGGTTTCTAACGGAGGTTTTTTAAATATTTCTCAAAGATTTCTAGGCCTGTCAATAATCTTTTGCAAAAAGATGTTCCATTCGTCTTTGATGATGATTGTGTAGAAACTTTTGAAATTCTCAAGAATGCTTTGATTTCTGCACCTGTTGTTCAACCACTTGATTGGAATATACTCTTTGAAATTATGTGTGATGTTAGTGATTATGCCATAAGTGGTGTTCTAGGTCAAAGAGTTGGCAAGAAATTAAATGTTATTCATTATGCTAGCAAAACTCTAGACAGTGCTCAAAGAAACTATGCTACCACTTAAAAGGGATTTTTAGCAGTTGTGTTCGCTTGTGATAAGTTTAGACCCTATATTGTTGATTCTAGAGTAACTGTTCACACTGATCATGCTGCTATTAAATATCTCATGGAAAAGAAGGATGCTAAACCTAGACTTATCAGATGGGTTCTTCTGCTACAAGAATTTGATTTGCATATTGTTAATAGAAAGGGTGCTGATAACCCCGTAGCAGATAATTTGTCTAGGTTAGAGAATGTTCTCGATGACCCACTACCTATTGATGATAGCATTTCTGATGAACAATTAGCTGTCATAAATGCTTCTCATAATGCTCCTTGGTATGCTGATTATGCCAATTACATTGTCACTAAATTTATACCACCTAGCTTCACATGCCAACAAAATAAAAAGGTTTTCTATGATTTAAGACATTACTTTTGGGATGACCCACACCTTTATAAAGAAGGAGTAGATGGTGTTATTAGACGTTGTGTACCTGAGCATGAACAGGAACAAATCCTACAGAAGTGTCAATCTGAGACCTACGGAGGACACAAGCCGGAGATAGGACTGCACATAAGGTATTACATTCTGGTTTTATTGGCCTACTCTCTTCAAGGATGCTCGTAAGTTTGTCTTGTCATGTGATGATTGTCAAAGAATTGGCAATATCAGTAGACGTCAGGAAATGCCTATGAATTACTCTCTTGTTATTGAACCATTTGATATTTGGGGTTTTGATTATATGGGACCTCTTCCAACGTCCAATGGGTATACTCATATATTAGTTGCTGTTGACTATATCAAATTATCAAAGTAACGAACACGAATCAAATGAGCATGATGAAAACTAGCTTGACAGAAATTCCCATGTGTCCTCGAGAGCGCTTTGCTTTATATAAGAGTTTGTCCAGGCCTATCCTTTGCTACAAAAAGGATTGGGCTACCTTGCCACACCTTTGCTAAACTTGTTACTTGTTACTTGTTACTTGTTATGAATTATCTTATCACAAAACTATCTGTTACCGATAATTTCAGTGCTTGCAGAGAATATCTTACTGGAAACCGCTTGTCATTTCCTTCTGCTCCTCATTGGGTTTGACACTCTTACTTATCAAAAGGACTCTGATAGATGCCATATACTTGTGTGTCACCATGTCCCTTGATTATTGCGCCGTAAACATGGACAATCTTCATCATTTAACATGATGCTTCGGTCAGTCTTCACTGCGAAGGGAGGAATTTCATCAAACTTTTCATAATGTTTTGACATGTCTGTCTTGTCCTCCATTCCAACGATGTTTTTCCCAGAAACAAATATTAGGAAATTTTGCTCATCGTATGATGTATCTGCTTTCCTATCTTTCCTTTTTCTCTGTTTCATAGACATGTCCTTCACATAGAAAACTAGCGCCACACCATTGGCTAGAACGAATGGTTCGTCTATGTGCCCAGTATTATTGAGATCCACTATTGTTAATTCATACTGTGGGTGTACGACTGCCCCTCCTCAAGTGAGATTATCCCATTTGCAGCGGAACGAAGGGACCTTCAAATCATCTCCATAGTCAAGTTCCCATATCTCCTCTATGTAACCATAATATGTGTCCTTTTCCTTGGTGTTGGCCGTATCATCAAAGCGAACACCATTGTTTTGGTTGGTTCTCTTTGTATCTTGGGCGATCGTGTAAAATGTATTCCCATTTATCCTGTACCCTTGGAAAGTCAATATAGTCAAAGATGGTCTCTTGGCCAACAAGTACAAGTCATCTTCAACATTGTCGTTATTTATGAGATGTGTTCACAACCAACCGCCGAATGCCTCAATGTGTGTACGTTGAATCCAGGGGTCAGACTTCTCCGGGTTCTTCGAGTGTATAATATCCATGTGTTCCTCGATATATGGGGTGACCAAGGTAGAATCCTCTAGAACTGTGTAGTGTGCTTGCGCCTAAGATTGCCCCTTCGTAAATATAATTGATTTTGTTCCAAGCGTGCCTTTTCCACGCGGTCTCCCATCATGCCGCGATTGATGAGCACCAATCGGCTTAATGTGAGGAATAAAGTCAACACAAAACTCAATAACCTCCTCTGTTTCATGGCACTTGGAGATGCTTCCTTCTGGCCTAGCACGGTTATGAACATATTTCTTTAAGACTCCCATGAACCTCTCAAAGGGGAACATATTGTGTAGAAATATAGGACCTAGATTGGCAATCTCTTCGACTAGGTGGACTAGGATGTGCGTCATAATATTAAAGAAGGATGGTGGGAACACCAACTCAAAACTGACAAGACATTGGACCAAATCATTTTGTATGCTTTGTAGGATTTCTGGATCGATTACCTTCTAAGAAATTGCATTGAGGAATGAAAATAGCTTCACAATGGCTAACTGAACATTTTCTCATAGAAGTGCTCTCAACGCAACCAGAAGCAATTGCGTCACGATCACGTGGCAGTCATGAGACTTTAGGTTCTAGAATTTGTCTCTGCCATATTTATTATTCCCTTTATATTCGACGAGAAGCCAAATGGGACCTTCATACTGAGAAAACATTCAAAGAAGATTTCCTTATCTTCTTTGGTAAGAGCATAGCCGGTAGGACCTTCATACTGGTTTGCATGCATGTTGTCATTTTCGTGCACACCTTGCTGGTCCTCCCGTGCCTCTAGTGTATTTTTTTGTCTTCCCATACTCGCCTATGAATCCTAGCAGATTCACGCAAAGATTCGTCGTCACATGCATCACGTCGATTGCAGAGCAAACCTCCAGGACTTTCCAATATTCTAGCTCCCTTAGCGTCAGTCAGAACAGATTGTCCGCCAGGACCCTTTCCAAATATTACTTGTAAATCCTTGACCATATCAAGTATGTCCTCACCAGTACGAAGGACATGCTTCTTCCAGTGATCTGCATCACCTTTGATTGCCTTTGTTTCTTAAGGCATGCTTGTGTTGGGGAACGTTGCATGGGAAACAAAAAAATTCCTACGCACACGCAGATCTATCCATGGTGATGAGCATCTACGAGAGGGAGAGTGGATCTACGTACCCTTGTAGATCGCTAAGCGGGAAGCGTTAAGAAACGCGGTTGGTGTAGTCGATTTTCTTTGCGATCCTAATCACCATGTGTCCTGTGATCCAATCACGATCCATCCCGGGATCCAATCACGATCTGTCCCGCGAACTTGATCACGATCCGTCCCACGAACTTGATCACGATCCTTCCGATCTAGCGCCGAACGGACGACACCTCCGCATTCAGCACACGTATAGCTTGATGATGATCTCCGCTGTCTTCATCCAGCAAGAAGGAGCGGAGAGGAAGAAGAGTTCTCGGGCAGGGTGACGGCGCTCCGGCAATGGTGGTGGAGCTATTCCAGCAGGGCTTCACCTAAGCACTTCAGAAATCCGATCTAGAGGAGAAACTATGCACTGGAGGAACGGGCAGCACGTGGCTAAAACGTGTATGCAAAAACCCTAAAACCACCAGTATATATAGGAGGAAGAGAGGAGGAGGCTTGGCCCAAGGGATAAGCCACAAGGAGTCGGCCGAACCAGGTTGTGGAGGTCGAATCCACCTCCAATTCTAGTAGGACTAGGATTCACCCAATTTTTGCCTTTCTCCACCTTTTCTCTTTGGATTTTCTTCTCTAGACGCATGGGCCTTGTGTGGGGTTTTCCACCAGCCCACTAAGGTCTGGCATTCACTCTCCACAGCCCATGAAGCCTCTTGGGTCGAAATACCCCTCCCGGAGATCTCCCGGTACACTACCGGCACTCCTGGTACACTACCGATGAGCCCGAAACTTTTTCGGAGACCAAACCAGGACTTCCTATATATGAATCTTTACCTCTGGACCATTTCGGAGATCCTCGTGACGTCCAGGATCTCATCCGGGACTGCGAACAACCTTCGGTCACCACCATACATAACTCTATACTACCGAAACGTCACCAAACCTTAAGTGTGCAGACCCTGCGGGTTCGAGAACTATGTAGACATGACCGAGACACCTCTACGGCCAATAACCAATAGTGGAACCTGGATGCCCATATTGGTTCATACATATTCTACGAAGATCTTTATCAGTCGAACCTCTATGTCAAGGATTCAGTTAATCCCGTATGATGTTCCCTTTGTTCTTCGGTATGTTACTTGCACGAGATTTGATCGTTGGTATCTCCATACCTAGTTCAACCTCGTTATCGGCAAGTCTCTTTACTCATTCTATAATACAAGATCCTGTGAATAAGACTTATACACATTGCTTGCAAGGCTCATTGTGATGTTGTATTACCGAGTGGGCCCTGAGATACCTCTCCGTCACACGGAGTTACAAATCCCAGTCCTGATCCATGCCAACTCAACAGACACCCTCAGAGATACCTGTGGAGCACCTTTATAGTCACCTAGTTATGTTGCAACATTTGATACACCCAAGGCACTCCTCCGGTATCCGTGAGTTGCATGATCTCATGGTCATAGGAACATATACTTGACATGCAGAAAACAGTAGCAATAAACTGACACGATCATATGCTACGTTTGTAGTTGGGGTCTTGAACATCACATCATTCTCCTATTGATGTGATCCCGTTATCAAATGACATCATATGTCAATGGCTAGGAAACCTTGACCATCTTTTATCGACGAGCTAGTTCACTAGAGGCATACTAGGGACAAAGTGTTGTCTATTTACCCAGACATGTAATGTGTTTCCAATTAATACAATTATAGCATGGATAATAATCGATTATCATGAACAAGGAAATATAATAATAAACACTTTATTTATTGCCTCTAGGGCATATTTCCAACAGTCTCCCACTAGCACTAGAGTCAATAATCTAGCTCACATCACTATGTGATGTACATTGTAATGAATCGAACACCCATGCAGTTCTGGTGTTGATCATGTTTAGCCCTTGGAAGAGGTTTAGTCAACAGGTCTGCAACATTCAGATCCATGTGCACTTTGCAAATATTTATGTCCTTCTCCTCGATATAATCGTGGATGGAGTTGAAGCGTCGCTTTATGTGTCTGGTCCTCTTGTGAAACCTTGTTTCCTTGGCCAGAGCAATGGCACCAGTGTTGTCACAGAACAGGTTCATTGGATTCAGTGCACTGGGCACTACTCCAAGATCTGTCATGAACTGCTTCATCCAGACACCTTCCTTTGCCGCCTCCGAGGCTGCAATGTACTCCGCTTCACATGTAGAATCGGCTACCACACTTTGCTTGGAACTGTACCAGCTTACCGCTCCCTCGTTGAGAATAAATATGTATTCGGTCTGTGACTTAGAGTCATCTGGATCAGTGTCAAAGCTTGCATCGACGTAACCCTTTACGACGAGCTCTTCATCACCTCCATAAACGAGAAACATTTCCTTATTCCTTTTCAAGTACTTAAGGATATTCTTGACCGCTACCCAGTGTTCCATTCCAGGATCACTTTGAAACCTTCTAGACATACTTCTGGCAAGGCTAACATCGGGTCTTGTGCCCATCATTGCATACATGATAGAGCCTATGTCTGAAGCATAGGGGATGACACTCATCTTTTCTCTATCCTCTGCAGTCACCGGGCATTGAGTCTTACTCAATTCACACCTTGTAACACAGGCAAGAACCCCTTCTTGGACTGATCCATTTTGAACTTCTTCAAAATTTTATCAAGGTGTGTGCTCTGTGAAAGTGCTATCAAGCGTTTCAATCTATCTCTATAGATCTTAATGCCTAATATGAAAGCAGCTTCTCCTAGGTCCTTCATTGAAAAACTCTTGTTCAAATATTCCTTCACGCTTTCCAGCATTTATATATTGTCTCCAATCAGCAATATGTCATCCACATATAATATTAGATACGCTATAGAGCTCCCACTCACTTTCTTGTAAATACAAGCTTCTCCATAAACTTGTATAAACTCAAACGCTTTGATCACCTCATCAAAACGCCTATTCCAACTCCGAGATGCTTGCACCAGCCCATAAATGGATAGCTAGAGGTTGCAAACTTTGTCAGCATTCTCTGGATCGACAAAACCTTCTGGTTGCATCATATACAACTCTTCCTCAAGGAAACCATTGAGGAACGTTGTTTTGACATCCATCTGGCAAATTTCATAGTCAAAATAAGCAGCTATTGCCAACATGATTCTGACAGACTTAAGCATCGCTACGGGAGAGAAGGTCTCATCGTAGTCAACTCCTTGAACTTGTGAAAAACCCTTTGCCACAAGTCGAGCTTTATAGACGGTGACATTACCATCCGCGTATGTCTTCTTCTTAAAGATCCATTTGTTCTGAATGGCCTTTCTCCCTTCAGGTAATACTTCCAAGGTCCATACTTTGTTTTCATACATGGATCCCATCTCCGATTTCATGGCCTCTAACCATTTCTCGGAATCCGGGCCCATCACTTCTCCTCCATAGCTCGTAGGTTCATTGTTGTCCAACAACATGACCTCCAAGACAGGGTTGCCGTACCACTCACGAGTAGTATGCGGCCTTGTCGACCTACAAGGTTCAATAGTAGCTAGATCCGAAGCTTCATGATCATCATCATTAACTTCCTCTTCTACCGTCGTAGGTTCCACAGAAACATCTTTCTGCGCTGCGCTACTTTCTGGTTGAAGTAAAGGTTCAATAACCTCATCAAGCTCTATTTTCCTCCCACTCAATTCTTTCGAGAGAAACTCTTTCTCAAGAAATGTTCCGTTCTTAGCGACAAACACTTGCCTTCGGATCTGAGATAGAAGGTATATCCGACTGTCTCTTTAGGGTATCCTATGAAGACGCATTTTTCCGCTTTGGGTTCCAGCTTTTCAGGCTAAAGCTTTTTGCCATAAGCATCACATCCCCAAACTTTAAGAAATGACAACTTTGGCCTCTTGCCAAACCACAGTTCATATGGAGTCATCTCAACGGATTTTGCTGGTGCCCTATTTAAAGTGAATGCAGCTGTCTCTAATGCAAAACCCCAAAACGATAGTGGCAAATCAGCAAGAGACATCATAGAACGCACCATATCTAATAAGGTTCGATTACGACATTCAGACACACCATTACACTGTGGTGTTCCAGGCGGTGTCAACTGTGAAACAATTCCACCCTGCCTTAAGTGACTGCCAAACTCATAACTCACATATTCACCTCCTCGATCAGATCGCAGGAATTTAATCTTCTTGTTATGATGATTCTCAACTTCATTCTGAAATTGCTTGAACTTTTCAAACGTTTCAGACTTGTGTTTCATCAAGTAAATATACCCATATCTACTTAAGTCATTAATGAAGGTGAGAAAATAACGATATCCACCACATGTTGTAACATTCATTGGACTGCACACATCAGTATGTATGATTTCCAATGTCACTCGCCCGTTTATTGTTCCAGAGAATGGCATTTTAGTCATCTTGCCCATGACGCATGGTTCACATGTGTCAAGTGACTCCAAAAGTCCATCAGCATGGAGCTTCTTCATGCGTTTTACACCAATGTGACCTAAACAGCAGTGCCACAAGAAAGTGGTACTATCATTATCAACTCTACATCTTTTGGCATCAATGTTATGAACATGTGTGTCATCACTATCAAGATTCAATATGAATAAACCCCTCACATTGGGTGCATGACCATAAAAGATATTACACATATAAATAGAACAACCTTTATTCTCTGATTTAAATGAGTAACTGTCTCGCTATAAACAAGATCTAGATATAATGTTCATGCTTAACGCAGGCACTAAATAACAATTATTCAGGTTCATCACCAATCCTGATGGTAATCGAAGAGAGAGCATCCCGACGGTGATCACATCAACCTTGGAACCATTTCCCACACGCATCATCACTTCAGCCTTTGCCAGCCTTTGTCTATTCCGTAGTTCCTGTTTTGAGTTGCAAATGTGAGCAACCGAACTGGTATCAAATACCCAGGTACTACAACGAGAGCTAGTAAGGTACACATCAATAACATGTATATCATATATACCTTGTTTGTCGTTGGCCACCTTCTTGTCAGCCTGGTACTTGGGGCAGTTCCGCTTCCGGTGACTAGTTCCCTTGCAATGAAAGCACTCAGTTTCTGGCTTAGGTCCGTGCTTAGGCTTCTTTACAGGAGTAGCAACTGCTTTGCCATCCTTCTTGGTTTTACCCTTATTGCCTTTACCCTTGCCATTTTTCTTGAAACTAGTGGTTTTATTGACCATCAACACTTGATGTTCTTTCTAGATTTCAGACTCAACGTATTTTAGCATCGCAAACAGCTCAGCAACTGACTTGTTCATCCCGTGCATGTTATAGTTAATCACAAAGCTCTTGTAACTAGGTGGCAGTGATTGAAGAACTCTGTTAGTGATCGCCTCTAGAGGAAGGGAAATTCCCAACTCCGCTAGACGAGTTGAATACCTAGACATTCTGAGTATATGCTCACAGATAGACCCGTTGTCCTCCATCTTGCAAGCATAGAACTTATCGGAGGTTTCATACCTCTCGATCTGGGCATTCTTCTGAACGATAAACTTCAACTCCTGGAACATCTCATATGCTCCATGACGTTCAAAACGTCTTTGAAGTCCCGCTTCTAAGCCATACAATATTGCACACTGAACTATTGAGTAATCTCCCAAGCGTTCTTAACGTCTTCGGAGGTGATGTCTACTGGTTGGTCACCAAGCGGTGCATCAAGGACATATGATTTATGGGAAGCCGTGAGGATAATCCTCAGATTACGGGCCCAGTCAACAAAGTTACTTCCATCATCTTTCAACTTAGCTTTCTCTAGGAACGCATTAAAATTCATCTCACAATACCGCTGAACCAAAATCCGACCAAGGGAGGAAGCAATCTAAGCATCAACGCCCACAAACCTTTTGTGTTCTACTCGAGATCTCATCTACACATTGACCTAGCTCCCTCAGCGTCAGTCAGAACAGATTGTCCGCCAGGACCCTTTCCAAATTTTACTTGTAAATCCTTAACCATATCAAGTATGTCATCACCAGTACGAAGGACATGCTTCTTCCAGTGATCTACATCACCTTTGATTGCCTTTGTTTCTTAAGGCATGCTTGTGTTGGGGAACGTTGCATGGGAAACAAAAATTTTCCTACACACACAGATCTATCCATGGTGATGAGCATCTACGAGAGGGAGAGTGGATCTATGTACCCTTGTATATCACTAAGCGGGAACCGTTAAGAAACGCGGTTGGTGTAGGTGGACGTCTTCGCGATCCAAATCGCCGTGCGTCCCGCGATCCAATCACGATCCATCCCGCGATCCAATCACAATCCATCCCGCGAACTTGATCACGATCCGTCCCACGAACTTGATCACGATCCTTCCGATCTAGCACCGAACGGACGGCACCTCCGCGTTCAGCACACATACATCTTGATGACGATCTCCGCCGTCTTGATCCAGAAAGAAGGAGCGCGGAGGAAGAAGAGTTCTCTGGCAGCGTGATGGTGCTCCGTTGATGGTGGTGGAGCTATTCCGGCAGGGCTTCGCCTAAGCACTGCAGAAATCCGATCTAGAGGAGAAACTATGCACTGGAGGAACGGGCAACACGTGGCTAAAAATTCTATGCAAAAACCCTAAAACCACCAGTATATATAGGAGGAAGAGAGGAGTAGGCTTGTCCCAAGGGCCAAGCCACAAGGAGTCGGCCGAACCAGGTTGTGGAGGTGGAATCGACCTCCAATCCTAGTAGGACAAGGATTCACCCAATTTTTGCCTTTTTCCACCTTTTCTCCTTGGATTTTCTTCTCTAGCCGCATGGGCTTGTGTGGGGTTTTCCACAAGCCCACTAAGGGCTGGTATTTACTCTCCCACAGCCCATGATGACTCTTGGGTCGAAATACCCCTCCCGGAGGTCTCCCGATACACTACCGACACTCCCGGTACACTACCGATGAGCCCGAAACTTTTCCGGTGACCAAAACATGACTTACTATATATGAATCTTTACCTCCGGACAATTCCGGAGCTCCTCGTGACGTCCGGGATCTCATTCGGGACTCCGAACAACCTTCGATCACCACCATACATAACTTTATACTACCGAAACGTCACCAAACCTTAAGTGTGCAGACCCTGAGGGTTCGAGAACTATGTAGACATGACCGAGACACCTCTACGGTCGATAACCAATAGCGGGACCTGGATGCCCATATTGGTTCCTACATATTCTACGATGATCTTTATCAGTCGAACCTCTATGTCAAGGATTCAGTTAATCCCGTATGATGTTCCCTTTGTTCTTCGGTATGTTACTTGCCCGAGATTCGATCGTCGGTATCTCCATACCTAGTTCAACCTCGTTATTGGCAAGTCTCTTTACTCGTTCTGTAATACAAGATCCTGTGACTAACACTTATACACATTGCTTCCAAGGCTCATTGTGATGTTTTATTACCGAGTGGGCCCTGAGATACCTCTCCATCACACGGAGTAACAAATCCCAGTCTTGATGCATGCCAACTCAACAAACACCCTCAGAGATACCTGTAGAGCACCTTTATAGTCACCCAGTTACGTTGCGACGTTTGATACACACAAGGCACTCCTCCGATATCCATGAGTTGCATGATCTCATGGTCATAGGAACATATACTTGACATGCAGATAACAGTAGCAATAAACTGATACGATCAGATGCTACGTTTGTAGTTTGGGTCTTGTCCATCACGTAATTCTCCTAATGATGTGATCCCATTACCAAATGACATCACATGTTAATGGCTAGGAAACTTTGGCCATCTTTGATCAACGAGCTAGTTCACTAGAGGCATACTAGGGACAAAGTGTCGTCTATTTACCCACACATGTAATGTGTTTCCAATTAATACAGTTATAGCATGGATAATAAACGAATATCATGAACAAGGAAATATAATAATAAACACTTTATATATTGCCTCTAAGGCATATTTCCAACAGCTTGGCCGGAAGAAATCGACGATGTCCTAGGTACACATTCTTCTTGCATTTGTTCAAATATATAGTTTAGGTACCATCTAAACAGTGTGTGCATGCATGGTATCCCTTGTTTGTCTGTCCTGGAAGGTTACTAAGAGCAGGCCAATGACTGATGTTTACAAAGAGAAACGCTCGCAGGTCAAATTCTTGTTGTTTGTGCTCATCCCACACACGTATGCCTTTTCCATTCCACAGTTGCAAAAGTTCATCAAATGATGGCCTTAGGTACACATCAATGTCGTTGTCGTGTTTCTTAGGTCATTGGATGAGCACTGGCATCATAATGAACTTCCGCTTCATGCACAACCAAGGAGGAAGGTTATAGATACATAGAATCACAGGCCATGTGCGATTCTTGCTGCTCTACTCCCCGAATGGATTAATGCCTTCTGCACTTAAACCAAAACATAAGTTCCTTGGGTCATCTGCAAAGTTCGGACACTCTCTCTTGATTTTTCTCCATTGTGACCCATCAGCGGGTACTCTCAACTTCCTGTCTTTCTTACGGTCTTCTTTGTGCCATCGCAACGACTTGGCATGCTCTTTATTTTGGAACAAACATTTCAACCATGGTATTATAAGAGAATACGACATCATCTTGGCAGGAATCCTCTTCCCAGGGCGCTCGCCCTGAACATCATTAACTGGGTCATCGCGACCGATCTTATATCGCAATGCATTGCATACTGGGCATGCATTCAAATTCTCGTACTCATCGCGGTAGAGGATGCAGTCATTAGGGCGTGCATGTATCTTCTGCACCTCCAATCCTAGAGGGCAGACAACCTTCTTTGCTTCGTATGTACTATCAGGCAATTTGTTGTCCTTTGGAAGCCTATTCTTTGTATGTACTTTTCAAATGCCTTGTCAGCTACACCATTCTCTGCCTTTCATTGCAGCAATTCGAGTGTGGTACCGAGCTTTGTGTTGTCATCTTTGCAATTTGCGAACAACCCTTTTTTGTGATCCTCTAACATGCACTGCAACTTCAACTTCTCCTTTTCATTTTCGCAGTTTCTATTTGCATTAGCAATGGCCCGACCAAGATAATCAGCAGGCTCATCTGATGCCTCAACTTCTTCTTCTTCATTCTCTTCCCCCATTGTACAACCATCATATTCAGGACACCCAGGATAGTTGTTGTCATCCTCTTCTTCTTCATTCTCTTCCATTAGAACCCCTCTTTCTCCGTGCTTGGTCCAACAATTATAGCCGGACATGAAACTAGACGTAAACACGTGGACGTGAATCTGTTTTGAGATAGAGTAAGTATTAATATTCTTACACACACCACATGGACAACACAAAAACAATCCCGCTTGTTTGCCTCAGCCGCACGCAAAAAACTCTACACGCCATTAATGAACTGAGGAGAGCGTCGGTCAACATACATCCATTTCCGGTCCATCCTCACTACACAACACTGAGAAGACTAAATTAATACAAGTTCATAGATGAAGTTCATACACACTTATTCTCATAAAACAACATAAAACTATCTAGCTAAAACATTTTAAATGCAATAACAAATGCGATCAAAATCGCAACTAAGGTAAAATTGATCCAACAACATAATGATACCAAGCCTATTTATTAATGGCATATTTTCTAATCTTCAAGTGCATTGCATCCATATTGATCTTGTGATCATCGATGACATCGACAATGTACAACTCCAATTTCATCAACTCTTTTCAATTTTCCTTTCAAATCCTCGTTTTCTTAAATTTAACTTCTCGACAATAGGGTTCGTTGGCATTGCCGGTTCAGTTACCCCTAGATAAAAAATATCTATGCCAACTTGACGGGCATAATTGTCATTAACACGAAATGCAACAAATAGTTATAAAAGAGAATATACCACGTCTGAATCGAAAACCGGATGAGGGCCGACAGGCACGGATATCATAACCATGGCACCATATATAATAACAATCCTACAAGTAAGAAAACTATGCAAGTAACTATCTAAATCATACAAATACAATTTTATTTATAAAAATGGTAAGAACACAAGAAGAGGCTCACCAAGGTGGTGTCGGCGACGGGACGATGCAGTCAATCGACGATGGTTAGGACGGGGATGGGAAGGCACACTAAGTAAACCACACCTACACATATGCAAATGAAGGAGTTAATTTGAGCTCAGATTGCATATAAATCAAAAAAAAACTATCACATAATTACATCCAAACATAAACCCACAAATCACTATACTTATAAAGCATTGCACGAGCTGATCTAGCAATAAGAGATGAAAGGACAAAGTTTTGCTAACCTTTGTGAACACTTCGATGGATTGGGGTGCCTTAAATTTTGGCAAAAATGGAGGGAAGAGCTCTAGCTAGGGGAAGAAACAGATAGGGGAGTTCAAATGGAGAAAACAAAGAAATGGAGTCGGGCTGGATGAAGGGTTTATATGGGGAAAGCTTTAGTCCTGGTTGGTTAAACAAACCGGGACTAAAGGTCCATCAATAGTCTCGGTTAGTATCACAAACTGGGACTAAAAGGGCTCATGAGGGCCCCAGGCTGACACCAACCTACCACCACACCTTTAGTCTCGATTTGTGATACAAACCAGGACTATAGGTCAGAGATGAACCAGGACTAGTGGCCTGACCGCTACCAGCCGTTTGAACCGGGACTAATGGCAACATTAGTATCGGTTCAAAGCCAAACTGGGACGAAAGATACAAACGTAAGGCCTGTTTTCTACTAGTGCAAGTGGATGGCTAGCATTCTGCTTTGGAAGGTGAGGTCTGTGCTTTATCAAAGCAGACATAGCATCCTCATCAGCTTCTCTGAAGGTAGATCCCTTGTTCTTCTCAGAAGAAGGGATGTATCTGGTAGTCCTCTTGGACTTCTCAGCAACAGCTTTCTTGGGTGCAGACTTGGTGCTCTTGGAGGGATCTTGCTTTGGCATAGCATCTGCCATCAACTTCTTCTACTTCTTCTTGGGAGGGGCCTTGACAACTTGCTCTTTCTCCTCCTCCTCCTCCTGAGCAACAGCATCAGCAGCCTCCTCGGGGTGCTCAAACATTGAGGTAGGCCTGCCAACAACACAGATGATCCTTTCCTGGCCTTCTTCTCTCCTGCCTTCCTCGGCAATGACTTCCTTGGGGTCTCAATGGTCATGGTAGATCTAGCACTCTCAGGTGCTCTCATAGTCTCTAGAGGGGCATATGTTTTGCTGACCACCCTCCTAGAAGAGGTGGCTTCATATGCTGACTTCTTGGCAACCTCCTATTGCTTCTTGTCAATAACCTCCTCTGGCACAAAGTCTGAATCCTCCTCATCTGAATTTAGCTTCTTCCTAGTCCTTGTAGCAGCCTTGGGCAACCCATGAGAACTAGGGATGCCTGGATCTAAAAAAGAACTGGACCTGGGGCTAGTGCCTGAACTCATGTCAATGTTCTGCTCCTGCAAATTCTGACTGTCCTCAGCATCTGACATATCTGACCCTATGAATAGAGTATAGAAGAGTGTAATAGGATAAGTCATCACAAAATGCAGCTGGTTTTTGAAAATCTAAACAAAAGATTCTCAAGGTTTGCATTTTGTCACATGAAAATCGGTACAGCCGAAGCAAAAAAATTCAATGGTACCGAGACTGACTTTCTCTTTAACTGAAACTTGGCACTCTCTTCGGTGAGACCGAAAAAGAATACTTGGTTTCACCAAGATCGTTCTCGGTAGCAAAGAGGGGAAATCGGTGACACCGATTTGTTTGCTTCGGTTCCACCGAGTTTCATCGGGCGGACGACAAACCCTAGAAAATAGATTGTTCACTATTCTAATGGAATTTTTGTGGATAGATCAATCTCAAACGGTGGCTTATTGATTGAAAAACCTTAGTGCACAAGAATCGGAGAGGGGAGCACATGAAGGATTTGAAATCATACCCTAGCTTGGTGACGACTTTGCTATGGCGGTGACGGGGGTGAAGATTCCGTCGATGACATGGACTTCCAACGACGGAGGCACTCGGGAAGACAACGATGATGACCATGGGGCCCTTTTCAGCAGCTTAGGGTTTTGGGGCGCGACGGTTTGAGGATCAAATTTCAAAGCGTCGGATCCACAACATATATACCCTTTGCTGTTAGTGACATCGATTCTAAATTTCTAGTGTCACCGAGTTTCTCAAGTGTCTGATGATAGGGAAACAAGGTCAAACTGAAAATATGGAATCAGTAGTACCGAGATAGAAAACCAGATCAACTCTAGGCATTCGATGAGACCGAGATTTTAATGTCGGTTCCACCGAGATACACTTGGGAGGTTTTAATTGGTCAGTCCTTTGTCCATACAGAACTCCGAGTGCTCCTCACACAGAGAGATCAAAACGTACTTGTTCAAATTTTGTGATGCAGCATGAATAGAACATGCGGTGAGAAAGAATAGATAGCTAGAGGAGTGCTCCTAGGCATTCTTTCACATCCAATTGGCAAATAAAAAATCAATATCCAAATAGCAACAATTGGATGTCCTCGAATGAGTAAAAAAATGCAGACCAACATGCTCACACAATGAGATGTCAAATGAAAACATGGCAAACATGCACAAACACACTAGAATCTAACAAGCACTTTGGCGATTACGAAGTCATCTATCTATGAGTATATTGACTTAGGAGCCAAGTAAGAATACTTGATCATAGGTCATACTCATCGTTTAAGCACAGGTGGGGTTACCACTTTTACATAAAGCAGTTAATGTTGTCAGATACATATGCTTTGGCTCAAGTCTTTAGAGTAAAGCTCCCACTTCATGTGACATCCCCCCATTGGAGGGATAAACTAACCTTGGGTTTTCTCGATGAAGACTTCATGTAGGTCAAGTAGTGGTGGATGCTCAAAGTTGATGAAGATCACCATGAGTTGGGAGCATCCTTGTTGTTTCATTACTCTTCTCACCTACATGGGTTAGTCCCAACACATAAGAGACAAATACAAGGATATCTATGGACATGGAGTGAAAAGCATACATGATGATATCCATTAATTTGTTGGTTACCTTGTCCCTTGCTTACCTTTGAGGGAATGTGTGACTCCTTGAACTATTGCATAGTGTTCATGTTGATGGCAACTAGTTCATGCCAATAATAAATATGAGTGGATTACATTGGCGGGGTCACCCCTCAAGAACTTCTCTAGTTCTTCTTCTTGTGGACCACATCAAGTTGATGGGGATCCTATGTGTTGAATTGTAGAAGTTGAGCTTGTAGTAGCCTTGGGAACCCATTTCACCAAAGCTTGGGATTCATCTTCATATGAGTCAATGTCATCTTGAAGCTTGCTCTTGCCCTTGACCTTGGGGTGTTGTGTTGGAAGGTCATCTTGAGATTTTGTTCCCTTGGGGAGAGTATTTTCATACTTCTCTTTTTGAGGAACAAACTTATGATTGGGGTATTGACCTTCTTTCCATTCAACTCCATTAGCATTGAAGTATCCAACACCACGGTTCTTCCGGTATCCTCCGTGCTTGCGTACAATCTCCTCAAATTGTTTGGGCCCGACAAGACTCTTGTAGATACCTTTCTCTATCATCCCTTTCAAAAGTTTATTTTCTTGCTCAAGTGTAACTTCGCTAAGAGAAGAGTTACCGGGGTGAGTGGAACTACTAGAAGCAATATCATTGGATTTATCATTTTTATTGCTACTAGTTGAAGAACCTTTCTTCCCTTTGTTACTAGCTTGCTTAGTATTAAATTGTGGCATGAACATAGACAAGACAAGTAGTTTGGCTAGATAAGATGAAGTATTCTTTCGAATATCGTCATTGATAGCTTTAAGGAACTCATGCTATTGCTCTAAATTGAGCTTCTCGAAGCGGAGCTTCTCATGTGTCCTTTCAAGCTCTTTATGATCTTGTAGAGTAGACTCATAGGCTAACTTAAGATTTTTTTAGTTCTTGAGTTAGTCATTCTATTTCCAACTTATCACCATCACACGACTTATCTTGACTAGAGTGATTACTAGCAAGTTCATCTTGACTAACATTACTAAATTTCTCAAAAAGAAAGTCATCTTCAATTAACAAGTCATCCTCATCACAATTGAAATCAAGATACTCACGGTGTGATACCTTGGGCCTTTAGCCATGAAGCAACATCCACTCCCTTCATTTGGTGAATCAAACATGTCTTAGGAGTCGGTTGGCACTAGTGCAAGTTCGGCAACACCTTCATCTTGACTATATTCGATTTGGAGTGGTAGCTTCTCTCGGAGTGGTTGTCGGATTCGGAGCCAGAAACCCATTCACCAACATGAGCTTGATGTCTTCTTCTTGAGTAGCTCTTGGTGTACTTGTCCTTCTCCGAGTCCCTACTTCTCCTTGAGGGTCTTCGTTCATAACGATCATCCCTACTCCTTCTCTCTCTTCGAGGTGACTCGTCTCTTGAGCTTCGTCTTCTTGGTGACTCTTCTATCCTTCTGTAAGGAGTCGTGCACTCATTGGAGTAGTGTCCGGGCTTCCCACAATTGTAGCAGTTTCGGTCACGACTTGGCAAACACTTCTCTTCATATCTTGAGTTGGAGCTTCGATCGTTGCCTCTATTCTTGTAGAAATTTTTGAATTTCTTGACCATGAGGATCATCTCTTCATTTGTGACAAGGTTGTCGTTTGAGGTAGTGGGAGCATCACTTGTGGCTTTGTAAGCACCGCTAGACTTGTGGTGAAGCTCTTCCTTGTCCTTGAGTGTCATCTCATGAGAAACAATCCTTCCAATCACTTCTGTTGGTTTGAGATCTTTGTAGTTGGGCATCATTTGGATCAATCTGCATACGGTTTCATATCGATCATACAAGGCTCGAAGTATCTTCTTGATGATGAATTTTTCAGTCATTTCTTCACTTCCTAAGTTGGCAATCTCATTGGTGATGAGAGCTAGCCTAGAGTACATCTAAGCGACTCCTTCACCATCCTTGATCTTGAAATTGTCAAGCTGACTTTGAAGAACATCCAACTTGGATTATATCACGGATTCGGTACCTTCATGCATATCAACCAAAGTATCCCAAATCTCTTTTGCATTCTCAAGATGGTTAATTTTGTTGAATTCTTCGGGGCATAGGCAGTTGAAGAGAATGTTACATGCGTGAGTATTTAGTTGAAAAAAATTCAATTCATTCGCATCCGCTTCGTGATCCGGTTCCCTTCCATCCACAAAGAATTCACCTTGCATTTCAACACGAACAATAGCCCAAATGGTGGGGTTATGACCAAGAAGATGCATTTTCATTTTGTGCTTCCAACTAGCAAAATTAGTGCCATCAAAGTATGGACCTCTATGGTGATAATTTCCCTCACTAGACGCCATACTCTCCTAGGTTGTGAAACCAATGAAACGGAGACCAAAGCTTTGATACCACTTGTAAGATCGAAAGTAGGTATAGAGGGGGTGATTAGACTACTTGAACAAATAAAATTCTACTTCTTCCCAATTTTAAGTGTTGGTAGATTTTAGCATTCATAGCAAGTCAAGTACACCCTACACATGCATGTCTACAAGTATAGAAGCAGAAAGTAAAGACAAGCATGATTAGTAAAGGAAGGGTAGGAAGATCAAACGCAATTTGGAGACACGATGATTTTTCCAGTGGTTTCGATAGGTGGTGCTATCGTACGTCCACGTTTATGGAGTCTTCAACCCACGGAGGGTAACGGTCGCGAGAGTCCATGCAGGGCTCTACCCACGGAGGGTTCCACGAAGAAGCAAACTTGACTATACCATGATGGCCTACGTCCACGGAGGACTAGCCTAACTCAGCATAGATCTACACGAAGTAGGCGATCTCCTTGCCCTTACAAACTTCTTGGTTCACTCCACAACACAAAGTAGGAGGCTCCCAAGTGACACCTAACCAATCTAGGAGGCACCACCCTCCAAAAGGTAAGAGGATCGATAATGTTGATGAAATCCTTGCTCTTGTGCTTCAAGATGATAGACTCCTCAACATACAATCACTCTCTCATAGATTTGGCTTTGGTGGGAGAGATTGATTGAGTGGAAAGCAAGTTGGGGAGGCTAGATATCAAGATTCATATGGTTGGAATGGAATGGCATGATCTCAACACATGAGTAGGTGGATCTCTCTTAGAAAATCTGATAGGATAGGTGGGGATATGTTCTGGGTGCTTCTCTTGGGAGTGAGTGGTGGTGGAGGGGTATATATAGGCATCTCAAACAATCCAACTGTTACACCAAATAAGTCAGACTCGGTGACACCGATGTGTTAATCTCGGTGGTACCGAGTTGCCTCAAAGGTAGCAACTTTTGAATCTTGGTGAGACCAATACATAAAACTCGGTTACATCGATAAGGTGACCAACGGTCAGATTGCCAGACTCGTTGACGCCGGTGGGACCAATTTTGTGAATTTGCATCACAAAAAGTTGGCAACCAAAACTCGGTGGCATCGAAGCAGAATTGGTTGCACCAAAGGGCTAGGGTTTGGCTGAGTCTGTCTGAGGCTGAGAATAGGTGGAACCGAGTGGAAAGTGTTGGTTTCACCGATTTTGGATATTTGGCTTTGGACAGACTTTTGTGGAAGAGCTTGTGGGTGTATGTGGTGACTATCACTTGTGAACATATGAGCATTTTGTTCACCAACAGTACCTTACCCCCTTTTGATAGTATTGGCTTTCCTATGGATTCAAAGTGATTTCTCACAAAGTAAAATGTAGAGTCATTTTGCTTGAAGCTTTGCCAATATATTTCCTTGCATCTTGGGGTATTCCACAATCCTTTAGCCCACCCATCTTTGAAATTTTCCTGAAACATACTTAGTGGAAATATTAGCTCAATGACATATATGTTGTTATTAATTACCAAAACTACCAAGGGAACAAATGTGCTTTTAGGTCGTCCCACATTTGGCTCGCGTGAGGGACTCCTGTCACTATTCGGTCCACGCGTCGTTGTTGTATTCGGTGTTCGTCGCGCGGACCGACTACGCTTAGGAGTGGAACCTGGCATATTCAGACCAGCTAAGGTCGCTTGCCTTTTGCGGGAAGAATTCTTCTTTTTGCTCAATGATATGTCTCCAACATATCTATAATTTTTGATTGTTCCATGCTATTATATTATCTGTTTTGCATGTTTAATATGCATTAATATGTTATTTCCTATTATTTTTGGGACTAACCTATTAACCTAGAGCCTAGTGCTAGTTTCTGTTTTTTCCTTATTTTGGAGTATTGTAGATAAGGAATATTAAACAGAGTCCAAACGGAATAAAATCTTCGCGATAATGTTTCTTGGACCAGAAGACATCTACTAGACTTGGAGAGGGGGCCAGGAGACCTGGCAAGAGGTCACAAGCCACCCTGGCGCGGCCAGGGGGCCATGCCCCCTGGCTTGTGGCCCCCCAGCAGATCTCCTAACCCTAATATTTGGCCTATAAATTCCCAAATATTCCCCCAATAGCAAAACAGCCACGCAAATACTATTTCGCCGCCAGAAGCCTCCGTTCCAAAGAGATCCAATCTTGCAGCCTTTTTCGGTAATCTACCTGAGGGGGATTCGATCACAGAGGGCATCTACATCAACTCCATTGCCCCTCCGATGATGCGTGAGTAGTCCACCACAGACCTACGGGTCCATATCTAGTAGCTAGATGGCTTCTTCTCCCTCTTAGTGCTTAAATACCATGTTGTCCGTGATCTCCATGGGGATCTATCCGATGTAATACTCTTTTGTGGTGTGTTTGTCGAGATCCGATGAATTGTGGGTTTATGATCAGCTTATATATGAATATTATTTGGTTCTTATATGCCTGATTTCATATCTTTGCAAGTCTCTTTGAGTTATTGGTTTGGTTCGGCCAACTAGATTGGTAATTCTTGCAATGGTAGAAGTGCTTAGTTTTTGGTTCAATCTTGCGGTGTCCTCACCCTGTGACAAAGTAGGGGTAGAGAGGCACGTGTTGTATTCTTGCCATCAAGGGTAAAAAGATAGGGTTTCCATCAAATTGCTTGAGTATATCCCTCTACATCATGTCATCTTACTTAATGCGTTACTCTGTTCTTCATGAACTTAATACTCTAGATGCAGGCAGGAGTCAGTCGATGTGTGGAGTAATAGTAGTAGATGCAGAATTGTTTCGGTCTACTTGACATGGATGTGATGCCTATATGCATAATAATTTCCTTGGATATTGTCATAACTATGCGCTTTTCTATCAAATGCTCAATAGTAATTTGTTCACCCACCGTGCTATTTTCCTTCAAGAGAGAAGCCTCTAGTGAAACCTATGGCACCCGTGTCTATTTTCCATATTATATTTTTAGATCTATATACCAAAAATAACTTTCTGCAATTTATTTACCTTTGTACTTTCCGCAATCTTTAACATCTATATCTATCAGATCTAATCCTTGCAACTAACCGTGAAGGGATTGACAACCCCTTTATAGCGTTGGGTGCAAGAGTTTGATGGTTTGTGTAGGTGCATCCATTGATGACTTGCTTGTTGCTCATCTTGGATTGATACCTTGGTTATCAACAACTGAGGGAAATACTTGTATACATTGTTGCATCACCCTTTCCTCTTCAAGGGATAACCAACGCAAGCTCAAGAGTTAGCAAGAAGGATTTCTGGCACCATTTCTAGGGAGGCTAAACTTCAAGCCTACCAAGTACCCATCACAAACTCATCTCTTGCATTTACATTATTTTCCATTTGCCTCTCATTTTCCTCTCCCCCACTTCTAAAATGAATTTCAGAAAAAAGACTTGCCTTTTATTCTCCCTACTTTCGTTAGCCTTTTTCGTTTGCTTTTTATTTACTTGTGTGCTAGATTGCTTGCTATTTCACGATGTCTGAGACTATCAAGTTGTGTGGCTTCGCCAATACTAATAATAATGATTTTATTAGTACTCCGATTGCTCCCGTTGCCTCTCATTTTACTAGTACTATCAAGCTTTGTCACGATGTCTGAAACTCATCTCTTGCATTTACATTATTTGTCATTTGCCTCTCATTTTACTAGTACGGAACCTTATGAAATTAATGCCGCTTTGCTCAGTCTTGTTATGAAAGAACAATTCTCTGGCCTTCCTAGTGAAAATGCCGCATCCCATCTAAATACTTTCATTGAGTTGTGTGACGTGAAAAAGAAGAAAGATGTGGATAATGACATTGTTAAATTGAAGCTATTTCCGTTCTCACTACGAGATCGTGCTAAAACTTGGTTTTCATCTTTGCGTAAAAAAAATTGATTCATGGAATAAGTGTAAAGATGCTTTTATCTCCAAGTACTTTCCGCCTACTAAGATCAACTCCCTTAGGAACGATATAATGAATTTTAAGAAAATTGATCATGAGCATGTCGCACAATATTGGGAGGGGATGAAATTAATGATTAGAAATCGGCCCACGCATGGTTTGAGTTTATGGATGGTTATACAATTTTTTATGCGGGATTGAATTCTGCATCTAGGAATCTTATGGATTCCGCCGCGGGTGGTACTTTTATGCGGATCACATTAGGAGAAGCTACTAAACTCCTAGATAATATTATGGCAAATTACTCTCAATGGCATACCGAAAGATCTCCTACTAGTAAAAAAGTGCATGCTATTGAAGAAATAAATACTTTGAGTAGAAAGATGGATGACTTAATGAAATTGTTTGCTTGTAAGAGTTCTCCTATTGATCCTAATGATATGCCTTTGTCTTATTTTATTTGGAATAATAATGAATCTATGGATGTGAATTTTGTTGGTAGGAACAATTTTGGTAATAACGCGTATAGAGGTAATTTCAACCCTAGGCCATTTCCTAGTAATTCCTCTAATAGTTATGGTAATTCCTACAACAATTCTTATGGAAATTATAATAAGATGCCCTCTTATATTTAGAATAAAATTAAAGAATTTATTAGTTCTCAAAAGGTTTTCAATGCTTCGATTGAAGAAAAATTGCTCAAGATTGATGATTTGGCTAGGACGTTTATAGAATTTTGCTTGAGATTGACTCTTTGAAAATTAGATCTACTCCACTCAAGAATGATATTAACGAGTCTTTAAAATCTATGATAATTTCTGTTGATGAGTGTAAGGAAACAACCACTAGAATACGTGCTAAGCGTGAATGGCTTGAAAAAGTGTGATCTCGCGATAATAATGATGAAGATCTCAAAGTGATTGATGTGACTCCTATTGAATCTTTGTTTTATAATTCGAATCTTGAGAAAAATGGGACTGGAGATAAGTCAACTTTTGTTAAAACTCATCCCAATGATTCAGAGTTTATAGATCTCAATGCTAAAATTGATAAAAGTGGGATTGAAGAGGTCAAAAATTTAAATAGCAATGAACCCACTCTTTTGGATTTAAAGGACTTCAAATATAATAGTTGTTCTTTGATTGATTGTATTTCCTTGTGAATCAATGTTGAATTCTCCGCATGCTTATAGTCAAAATAAGGCTTTTACTAAACATATCGTTGATGCTATGATGACATATTCTGAAGAAAAACTTGAGTTGGAAGTTTCTATCCCTAGAAAGCTTCATGATGAGTGGGAACCTACTATTAAGATTAAAATTAAATATCATGAGTGCCATGCTTTGTGTGATTTGGGTGCTAGTGTTTCCACGATTCCAAAACTTTATGTGATGTGCTAGGTTTCCATGAACTTGATGACTGCTCTTTGAATTTGCGTCTTGCGGATTCCACTATTAAGAAACCAATGGGAAGCATTAATGATGTTCTTATTTTTGCAAATAGGAATTATGTGCCCGTAGATTTCATTGTTCTTGATATATATAGAACGCAATCCCACATGTCCTATTATTCTTGGTAGGCCTTTCCTTAGAATGATTGGTGCAATTATTGATATGAAAGAAGGAAACATTACATTCCAATTTCCCTTAAGGAAAGACATGGAACACTTTCCTAGAAATAAATAAGATTGCCTTATGAATCTATTATGAGATCTACTTTTGGATTGCATACCAAAGATGGCAATACCTAGATCTATTGTGTTATGCCTGGCTAGGGGCATTAAACAATAGTAATTGTGTTTTGGTGTTTTAATTAGTTTTTGAGCCAAGTAAGACCTTTGGGATGGTCTATGGTGATTGTTGATTTGGTCTTGCTTAGAAACAGAAACTTCTACGCCCAGTCCAGGAATTTCATAAATTTATCAAAGAGTCTAATGAGTCTGAAATTTTTACAGAATATTTATATACAAATTTCACAGGTTGACCTAATGTTTAATAATACTTGTATTTACATAAATATACGAGGTTTCCAGATTGCCACACATTGTTCTGTTTTTTGACAGGTTATGTTTCTTTGTGTTGTTTACCTATTTTGATGTATCTATGGGTCGTATGAAGGGGTATGAACCATGGAAAAGTTGGAATACAGTATATATTACACCAATATAAATAAAGAATGAGTTCACAACAGTACCTAAAGTGGTGATATATTTTCTTATACTAACGGATCTCATGAGTTTTCTGTTGAGTTTTGTGTTGTGAAGTTTTCAAGTTTTGGGTAAAGATTTGATGGACTATGGAATAAGGAGTGGCAAGAGCCTAAGCTTGGGGATTCCCAAGGCAACCCACGGAATCAAGGATGCCAAAAATCCTAAGCTTGGAGATGCCCTGGAAGGCATGCCCTCTTTCGTCTTCAATCCATCGGTAAATTTACTTGAGGCTATATTTTTATTCACCACATGATATGTGTTTCGCTTGGAGCGTCTTGTATGATATGAGTCTTTTCTTTTTAGTTTGCCACAATCATCCTTGTGTTGGAAATATCCTACCGGCAATAATAAAATTGTTATCATTGTATTTCCTTGTTCATGATAATTGTCTATTGTTCATGCTATAATTGTATTAACCGGAAACCGTAATGCATGTGTGAATACATAGACCACAACATGACCCTAGTGAGCCTCTAGTTGGCTAGCTCATTGATCAATAGATGGTCACGGTTTCATGACCATGGACATTGGATGACATCGATAATGGGATCACATCATTAGGAGAATGATGTGATGGACAAGACCCAATCCTAAGCATAGCACAAGATCCTGTAGTAGTTCGTCAGCTAAGGCTTTTCTAATGTCAAGTATCGTTTCCTTAGACGATGAGATTTTGCAACTCCCGGATGCTGTAGGAATACTTTGGGTGTGCCAAACGTCACAACGTAACTGGGTGGCTATAAAGTTATGCTACGGGTATCCCCGAAAGTATCTGTTGGGTTGGCACGAATCGAGACTAGGATTTGTTACTCCGTGTGATGGAGAGGTATCTCTGGGCCCACTCGGTAAGACATCATCATAATGAGCTCAATGTGACTAAGGAGTTAGGCATGGGATGATGTGTTACAGAATGAGTAAAGAGACTTTTCGGTAACGAGATTGAACAAGGTATAGAGATACCGTCGATCGAATCTCGGGCAACTATCATATCGGTAGACAAAGGGAATTGTATACGGGATTGATTGAATCCCTGACATCGTGGTTCATCCGATGAGATCATCGTGGAGCATGTGGGAGCCAACATGGGTATCTAGATCCCGCTGTTGGTTATTGACCAGAGAGGTGTCTTGGTCATGTCTACATGCCTCCCGAACCCGTAGGGTCTACACAGCTAAGGTTCGATGAAGCTAGGGTTATATGGAAACAGTGTACGTGGTTACCGAAGGTTGTTCGAAGTCCTGGACGATATCCCAGACGTTATGAAGCATTTCGGAATGGTCTGGAGGTAAAAATTCATATATGGGAAGTGAGGTTTTGGTCACCGGAAGAGTTTCGGGCATCACCGGTAACGTACCGGGACCACCGGAAGGGTTCCTGGGGTCCACCGAGTGGGGCCACTGGCACAAGAGGGATGCATGGGCCGAGAGTGGGAAGGGACCAGCCCCAAAGTGGGCTGGTGTGCCCTCCACCCTGGCCCAAGGCGCAGCAAACGTGGGAAGGGGGTCTAGGCCCAGATGGGCCTAAGGCCCACCTAGGGGGCCACCCTCCCCTCTCTCCTTGTGGCCGCCACACCAGATGGGATCTGGGGCTGCCACCGGCCCTTAGGGTGGGAACCCTAGGGCTGTGCCCTCCCTCCTCCTCCTCCTATAAATAGTGGGGTTTTGGGGGCTGCCAAGAACAGAAGTTTCTTCCTCTCTCGGCGCAGCCCTACCCTTCCTCTTCCTCGTTCTCCGTAGAGCTTGGCGAAGCCCTGTCGGAGTACCACGCAGCTCCACCGTCACCAAACCGTTGTCCTGCCTAAGCTCTCCCTCAACCTCTCCTTCCTCCTTGCTGGATCAAGGCGTAGGAGACGTCACCGGAATGCATGTGTGTTGAACTCGGAGGCACCGTTGTTTGGCACTTACATCGGATTCCACCGCGATCTGAATCGCTGCTAGTACGACTCCACCAACCGCGTTCTACTACCATTTCCGCTTTGCGATCTTCAAAGGTATAAATATGCAATCACCCCACTCATTGCTGGTTTATCCATAGATTGATCTTGGTGATATGTAGGAGAAATTTTGGTTTACTACTACGTCTCCCAACACCTTGCTGCACACATCTTTTGAGAGACACACGCATGAATCGTGAATATATTAGAATACTATATGTGCTTCACTTATATATTTTTAGAGCACGGTGGTGTTTTCTTTTATAGAAGTAATTGAACTCTCATAACTCACTTATATTATTTTGAGAGTCTTTAAACATCATGGTAATTGCTTTAGGTTATGAATTTAGTCCTATTATGATAGGCATCCATGAGGGATATAATAAAAACTTCCATATAAAGTGCATTGAGTATTATGAGAAGTTTGATTCCTTGCATAAATTTTTGAGATATAAAGATGATAATATTAAGAGTCATGTTAGGAAGTAATTTTGAATTGGTAAAAATACTTGTGTAAAGGTTTGTGATTCCCGTAGGATGCACGTATGGTGAACCGTTATGTAAGGAAGTTGGAGCATGATTTGTTTGTTGATTGTCAGCCTTTGTGTGAGGGTCGGGAGCACGTCATAGTTTACTCCCACCAACCTCTCCCCTAGGGGCATGCGTCTAATACTTTGCTTCGATGACTAATAGACTTTTGCAATACGTATGTGAGTTCTTTATGACTAATGTGAGTGCATGGATTATACGCACTCTCACCCTTACACCTTTGCTAGCCTCTCTAGTACCGCGCAACTTCTGCCGGTGCATTAAACCCACCATATATCCTTCCTCAAAACAGCCACCATACCTACCTATTATGGCATTTCCATAGCCATTCCGAGATATATTGCTATGCAACTTCCATCGTTTAGTTTATTATGACACACACCATCATTTTCATATTGCTTTGCATGATCGTAAGATAGCTAGCATGGTGTTTTCATGGCTTGTCCATTTTTTGATGTCATTTGCTATGCCAGATCATTGCACATCCCGATAGACCGCCGGAGGCATTCATATAGAGTCATATTTTGTTCTAGATATCGAGTTGTAAGTAAATAAAAGTCTGATGACCATCATTATTAGAGCATTGTCCCATGTGAGGAAAGCATGATGGAAGCTATGATTCCCTCAAAACTTGGGATGAGACTCTGGACTTTATGAGAAATAAAAGAGGCCAGCGAAGCCCAAATAAAAAAAGAGTCCAAAGATGCCCACCAAAATTAAAAAGAAGAGAAAAAAGAGAGAAGGGACAATGCTACTATCTTTTTTTCACACTTGTGCTTTGAAGTAGTACCATGATCTTCATGATAGAGAGCCTCCTATTTTCTCACTTTCATATACTAGTGGAAATTTTTCATTATATAACTTGTCTTGTATATTCCAATGATGGGCTTCCTCAAATTGCCCTAGGTCTTCTTGAGCAAGCAAGTTGGATGCACACCCACTTAGTTTCTTTTTGAGCTTTCATACACTTACACCTCTACTGCATCTGTTGCATCGCAATCCCTATGAACTCACATTGATATCTATTAATGGGCATCTCCATAGCCCATTGATACGCCTAGTTGGTATGAGACTATCTTCTCCTTTTTCTTCACAACCTCCACCATATTCTATTCCACCTATAGTGCTATATCCATGGCTCACGCTCATGTATTGTGGGAGAGTTGAAAATGTTTGAGAACATAAAAGGTGTGAAACAATTGCTTGACTTGTCATTAGGGTTGTGCACGATATAAATACATTGTGTTGGGAAGATGGAGCATAGACAGACTATATGATCTTGTAGGGATAACTTTCTGTTGCCATTATAATTTGAAGAGACACATTTGCTTTGTTAGTATACTTGGAAATATTATTGTTTTTATGTCAACATTAAGCTTTTGTTTTGAGTCCTATGGATCTGAACATTCATGCAACAATAAAGGATATTACATGGGTATATATGTTAGGAAGCATTCCACATCAAAAATTCTATTTTTATCATTTACCTACTCGAGGACGAGCAGGAATTAAGCTTGGGGATGCTGATACGTATCCAACATATCTATATTTTTTAATTTTTCCATGCTATTATATTATCTGTTTTGGATGTTTTATATGCATTAATATGCTCTTTTATATTATTTTTGGGACTAACCTATTAACCGAGAGCCTAGTGCTAGTTTTTGTTTTTTCCTTGTTTTTGTGTATTGTAGATAAGGAATATTAAATGGAGTCCAAACGGAACAAAATCTTCGCGATGATTTTTCTTGGACCAAAAGACTTGGAGAGGGGGCTAGGAGACCTGCCAGGAGGTCACAAGCCACCCTGGCGCGACCAGGGGGTCTGCGCCCCCTGGCTTGTGCCCACCCCAGCAGATCTCCTAACCCTAATTGTTGGCCTATAAATTCCGAAATATTCCCCCAATACCAAAAATAACCACGCAAGTACTTTTCCATCGCCAGAAGCCTCTGATAACCCACAAGTATAGGGGATCACACCAATTTTCGAGGGTAGAGTATTAAACCCAAATTTATTGATTCGATAAAAGGGGGGCTAAAGAATATTCTCGAGTGGCAGTAGTTGAGTTTTCAATTCAACCACACCTGAAAGTCTTAATATCTAAAGAAAAGTATTTATTAGCAATGTATTATGCAAGTAACAGTAACAGTGGCAAAAGTGACAGTAGCAGTTTTGTAGTGAAACTAACAGTAGCAACGGAAAAGTAACTTAGAAAGGATCAATATGTGGAAAGCTTGTAGGCAATGGATCGGTGATGGATAATTATGTTGGATGGCATTGATCATGCAACAGTTATAACATAGGGTAACATAGAACTATCTCTAATTCATCAATCTAATGTAGGCATGTATCCCATATATAGTCATATGTGCTTATGGAAAAGAACTTCCATGACATCTTTTGTCCTACCCTCCCGTGGCAGCAGGGTCCTAATGGAAACTAAGGGATATTAAGGCCTCCTTTTAATAGAGAACCGGACCGAAGCATTAGCACTTAATACCAATTATTGTCACCCTTGGGGATGCGGATCATAACTCATAATAGGTGTCTATAACTTGCAAGACATAATAGGTTCAGATCTGAAATCATGACACTCGGGTCCTAGTGACAAGCATTAAGCATAGCACAGTCATAGCAACATCAATCTCAGAATATAGTGGATACTAGGGATCAAACCCAAACAAAACTAACTCGATTACATGATAAATCTCATCCAACCCATCACCGTCCAGCAAGCCTACAATGAGATTACTCATGAACGGCAAAGGGCATCATGTAATTGGTGATGAAGGATGGTTGGTGATTGCAATGGCGTCGATTTTCCCTCTTCGAAGCCCAAAATGGACTCCAGATCTGCCCTCCCGAGGAAGAACGGGACGTGGCGGCGGCTCCGTATCATGAAACGCAATGAACTCTTCTCCTTGATTTTTTTTCTCCGCGAATAGGAATAAATAGGATTGGAATTGAGGTCGATGGAGCAGCAGGGGCCCCACAAGCCTGCTAGACGCGGCTAGGGGTGGCCATGCCTGGCAGTCTTTCCACCTGTGGGTGGCCCCCCTCCGGTTGATTCTTTCGCCAGTAGTTTTTATTAATTCCAAAAATATTCTTCGTAAATTTTCAGGGCAATCCGAGAACTTTTTTTTTGCACAAAAATAATGCCAAGGCAATTCTGCTGAAAAACACGTCAGTCTAGGTTAGTTACATTCAAATCATGCAAATTAGAGTCCAAAACAAAGGGCAAAAGAGTTTGGAGATGTAGATATGCTGCAGACGTATCAGCCTCCGTTCCCGAGAGATCCAATCTCAGAGCCTTTTCCGGTAATCTGCCGGAGGGGGATTCGATCACGAAGGGCATTTACATCAACTCCATTGGCCCTCCGATGATGCGTGAGTAGTCCACCACAGACCTACCACTACTAGGGAAAACCCTAGCAGTAGCGGAGGTATTTGGTGTATCAATAGCGCGGGTAACCACGCTACTGATACGGCGCTACAGCTAAAGTTTATTAATAACGCGTTTTGACACGCGTTGCTGCTATACCTACATAGCAGTAGCGATTTCTGTACCGGTGCTACTGCTAAGTGTATCAGTAGCGTGTTTTCACATGCGCTACTATTATACCTACTTAGTAGCAGCGCTTTCCTGTCGAGCGCTAAAGAGCGCTACTACTATATTTTCTCATATCAATTTTTTGCTGCGTATTTGCGATGTTTCTGTATTGGTTTCATACAGTATTCTAATCATATCATAAACATGCAATATGATCATCATATCATACAAATGATAGTCTCATCATATAATCGAACACAAACCATGTCGTCACGTCATAATACAATATAGCTATACAAGTTACTGTTGGAGAACGTTGTATGGGAAACAAAAAAATTCCTATGTTCATGCAAGACCTATCCATGGTGATGAGCATCTACCAGAGGGAGAGTGGATCTGCGTACCCTTGTAGATCGCTAAGCGGGAAGCGTTAAGAAATGCGGTTGGTGTAGTCGAATGTCTTCGTGATCCAAATCGCCGAGAGACCCGTGATCCAATCACGATCCGTCCCACGATCCAATCACGATCCGTCCCGTGAACTTGATCACGATCTGTCCTGCGAACTCGATCACGGTCCTTCCGATCTAGCGCCGAACGGACTACACCTCCGCGTTCAGCAAACGTACGGCTTGATGACAATCACCGCCGTCTTGATCTAGCAAGAGGGAGCGGAGAGGAAGAAGAGTTCTCCGGCAGCGTGACGGTGCTCCGGCGATGGTGGTGGAGCTATTCCGGCAGGGCTTCGCCTAAGCACTGCAGAAATCCGATCTAGAGGAGAAACTATGCACTGGAGGAACGGCTAGCACGTGGCTGAAAATTCTGTGAAAAATCCCTAAAACCTCCAGTATATATAAGAGGGAGGGAGGATAGGAGGTGGTCCAAGGGCCAAGCCTCCTTGGTTCGGCCGAAGTGGGGAGGAGAGGAGGACTCCTCCTCCAATCCTAGTAGGACTAGGATTCCTCCTTTTTTGCCTTTTTTCCACCTTTTCCCTTTGGGCTTTTCTTCCCTAGCCGCATGCGCCTTGTGTGGGCCTTCCACCAGCCCACAAAAGGCTGGTATTTATTCTCCCACAGCACATGAATCCTCTTGGGTCGAAATACCCCTCCCGATGGTCTCCCGGTACACTACCGGCACTCCCGGTACACTACTGACTAGCCCGAAACTTTTCCGGCGACCAAAACAGGACTTCTTATATCTGAATCTTTACCTACGGACCATTCCAGAGCACCTCGTGACGTCCGTGATCTCATCCGGGACTCCAAACAACCTTCGGTCACCACCATACATAACTCTATACTACCGAAACGTCACCAAACCTTAAGTGTGCAGACCCTGCGGGTTCGAGAACTATGTAGACATGACCAAGACACCTCTACGGTCAATAACCAACAGCGGGACCTAGAAGCCCATATTGGTTCCTACATATTCTACGAAGATCTTTATCGGTCGAACCTCTATGTCAAGGATTCAGCTAATCCCGTATGATGTTCCCTTTGTTCTTCGGTATGTTACTTGCCCGAGATTTGATTGTCGGTATCTCCATACCTAGTTCAACCTCGTTACCAGAAAGTCTCTTTACTCATTCCATAATACAAAGTCCCGTGACTAACACTTAGTCACATTGCTTGCAAGGCTTATTGTGATGTTGTATTACCGAGTGGGCCTTGAGATACCTCTCCGTCACACGGAGTAACAAATCCCAGTCTTGATCCATGCCAACTCAACAAACACCCTCGGAGATACCTATAGAGCACCTTTATAGTCACCCAGTTACGTTGCAACGTTTGATACACATAAGGCACTCCTCTGATGTCCGTGAGTTGCATGATCTCATGGTCATAGGAACATATACTTGACATGCAGAAAACACTAGCAATAAACTGACATGATCATATGCTACGTTTGTAGTTTGGGTCTGGTCCATCACATCATTCTACTAATGATGTGATCCCGTCATCAAATGACATCACATGTCAATGGCTAGGAAACCTTGACCTTCTTTGATCAACGAGCTAGTTCAGTAGAGTAATACTAGGGACATAGTGTTGTCTATTTACCCACACATGTAATGTGTTTCCAATCAATACAATTATAGCATGGATAATAAACGATTATCATGAACAAGGAAATATAATAATAAACACTTTATTTATTGCCTCTAGGGCATATTTCCAATAGTTACATGATATGTCTCATCATACATACTATAGTACTTATTGAGGCGTCGGTTCATATCCCTCTCTCGCACTAGCGTGAACCTAAATTAACTACTAGATGTCGCTCGGAAACCGAAAACTGGTACACCTGGGCCTGACACTCTGGCCACTCGTTGTATACTCCTGGTGTAGCACTCTTCACCATCGATGATCTATGCACCTGCATCGTCACATGATTTGATGATATGCAACACATATAGTTGAGCAACAGAAAGAGACAAACTTGGCAAAAATAGAAGCAACATATCATAAGCATACAAAGTTCATCGTACCCAAAATGCCCTAACTAGAGTGATCTTCGCTAGTTGAGGAAGACGGTTTAATTACATCACAAATAAAGTTTCGTCGTGCATAACTCAAAGTTTCGTCATAGAGAAAGTATGGACTAAACGGACACATTGTCATATATCGTCAATCACCCCAAAATGTCATGCCATCCATGCAAGTCAGGGAGATAGTCCCCGAGCGTAGTGAAAGTCTTCAGGTCGAGACGATGAGCGTCTATGCGTCTTCGGACCTCTTCCCGCGACATTTGCCCTTCTTCGTAGAACATCCCTGTTTTTTGCGGACCTCCTTCATGATGATTTGGACAAGTTCACGCTGGATGTGATAGAACTCAGCTCAGAGTCGATGATCCGGGATATCTCCTAGGTTCTTTGCCCATTGCACAATATGGGCATCGCCGGGTCTAAGTGACATGCAAAGGTTCTACTGATCCCGTCTGAACTCCTGAATGTGGTGGAGGACATAGAATCCATCACTGATAGTACCACTCGGTTGTTGGATGCAGCAGAAGTCAGTCTTATGGCCAAAGCAGGGCGTGCGGTTCCTTGTCTTCCTGAGCGAGTCCTCTCCACCCCGTACGCCATACGTAAAGATAGCACTGTCGAGAACACACTTGATGTGGGTGTAATCCTTTTTCTTCATTTTCTTCGATGAGTCCAAGTAAAGAGCATGGGAGACTCGGGGGTAAAGGATGATGAGGACGGCGCGCCCGTCGCTGCACAAAATAAGTACACCTCAAATTAGCCTCCACGCGTGCAAATGAAATGATTGAAATCGAGGGAAGGATATCCGCGCGGATGACTTACATGGGATGATAAGGCACGAGAATCGTCTCCTTGTCCTTATTGGTGATGTAGTTCTCGTGTATTCATGGTGCTCTTTGCAGACTGCCAAGAAGCTCTCGTGTATGAAGTATGGGTCAGCGACACAGATATAAGGTATCTGCTCAATCCTAATGATGTAGTTCATGTGCAAGGCAAAAAGGCGGACAAACGTTAAATCTAGCTTTTTCACGTGAAACATGTCGATGATGTAATCGAATCAAAGGAATAACTTTTCCGTGGGGAATGTGTCAACGTACAACCTTTGTTGCGGCACGTTAACCACATAGAGCGGGTATCCTAGATTTTGCGCGGTCAGGCTTTTCTCTCTTCGCAGCACATCATCATGAAGTCTCCTGAGATCGCCGTATATGGCCTCTAACGCTGCCTTAGGTAGGATTGTTTCACCGGGGATATGGTATTTTGCCGCACCCATGACATGTATATGGTCTTGAACCCGAAGCAACTTTGTTGCCTTTCCTCACTCTCTTCATATGCTTCTTTGCTACTGGAAGGTCGTCTGTAATACGTTCAGCCTCCGGAGGCGGCAATTCAGGCACCGACTCATGACGCTGAAACCCTGAGTACTCATACTGATGAGCCATCAATCCTCCGTCGTCATAGACGCCAGTATTGACATACTGTAGAGTGTCACCGTCATTCTCATTGATGGCATCGATATCATGCATTGCTTCTTTGGTGGCGGCAACGTCGTCAGCAACTAATGGAGCCTCTTCCTCACCCCGTCTGCTATGACTCGGCAAGATAGGCAACGCTAATTGGGTAGGTGGGGTGTTGATGTTCATACCTTGCTGAGGCTGCGTGGTCGTGGGTGTGCTCCCGGCCGCCTCCAGACGAAGCAGACTCTTTGGCCACAATAGGACCCACCTCTTGCAATCACCAAGCCGCCGCGGGGTCTCATCGTCGTCTCCCCCTAGTACCGGAGGAGCCAAATTCGCGAGGCCCGGTTTGACACTAGCCACAGAAACCTTGAAGACGTCAGGGGGGATCGGACGGCTGCGGAACAATTGTTCCTTCGGCTTCACTATCATCGCCTTCCCTACATCCACTTTCTGGCCAATGATGGTGTGCAATATGGTGCACGGGGTAACGTCGGCCTGCAAAGACATGTCTTCAATGTGAGACATCTGAAAGGCAACAGAAATGGGAGATTAGACATTTATTGAAGAGGGCTGGTGTGACAGGTACCATGAGGTCGTCGAGCTCAGCCAAAGATGAAGCACGTCCGAGACGGAGGATGGGCTGCTATGAGTAGGTGTGTGAGCCAGTGCAGGAGCACGTGCAGGAGCAGGTGCGGGAGCCGGTGCAGGAGCTGGTGTAGGAGCAGGTGCGGGAGCCCATGCAGGAGCAGGTGCTGGTGCAATGCTAGTCGAGCTGCTCCCAAATAAATTGGAAAGGGTAAAGTCTGCTGCCTCTTTATTTGGGGTTTGCCTACCCCAACTGACAATATTCGGAACCAAGACACCATACAAAGCTGCAAGCACCTGTTTTGCGGCAGCTACCACTACTGTGACCGCAATCGCAACCTTCTTGTCGATGTTTTCTTCATTTAACCTCCGTCTTTCCTTTCTCTCCTCCGTGGTCTCACGGTAGTAGTTCTTCCATGTGGCACCGTCTCCGACGCCGTGCACGCGTCCATACGATGGCCGAGTGTCCACTGGGACTCCTTTCAATATGTTCAAGGCCTGGTTGAATGGGTTGTCCCACTTGGGCCTCGCCAACGCCTCCGATGGCGAGTCGCTTTCGGCCGCGATCCTATGTTGATCTCTCTGCAAAAGGAACAAGGATCGTTCACAAATATGACTAAACGTGCAGTTAAATTGATCAGAAGCTAAAACCTACCAGCAGTCTCATGAACTCCGTCATGACCGCATTCATCTCGAAAACCTTCTTCACTGGGTTCCAATGGTACCGGGCCCTGAGGACGTCACGCTCCTGCGGGGCGGTGAACTCCACCAAGGGGTCTGGGATGCCCCGATTTTTGCGTTCCGCATCCTCCTTGGCCCATATGGACCTCTTATCCGCATAACCACGGCTTCCGAGGTGGTGGCACCCTATGTTCCTCTCTTGAAGCCCCTTAATGTACTCTGAGTTTTCTTTGGCAGCTTCAGCAACGCAAGCCGCCTTGAATATTTCAAACTGCTCTTCCGTAATTGTCGGATTATCCTTTACAATCTCGGAGTAGGGTTCCTTTTTGTCGATGATCCTTGCTTTCACTCTTACTTTCTAGGCGGACAACGTGTAGCTAAACTTTCCCATGACGCGTCTGTTTATCTTCTTCATTGCCGAGTCTTTATCTGGATTTTTATATTTGATTTCATCCCGGCCCGGGAACAAGAACACCTGGTGCAGCTTTGTTAGGAGGGACTAGTTCATATCTGGTATCTTCCATAGTTTCGCATCATTGATGATGGTGGTTACCCATAGGATGCAACCTATTTGATTGCCGAAGCACGAGCGCGCGCTTCCGCGGGCTCTTTTGGCTCAAAATTTCCATCGTCCACCTCGGTGACCACCAGTCTAGTAGTGATGAGCTAGATTGGGCGTCGTTGCCTCTTTGGTTTCGGTTATATATCGGCTTCGCCAATCTTGGCGTCGGTGTTAGTGTTAGCGCCGGTCTCGGTGCCGGTCTCGATGTCGGTCTCCGTCTCGGATGTGACAGGTGGGCCCTGGAACAACCATTGCTCATCGAGAAGGTTCAAATAGGCGTCTGCCGCCGCGTAGATGTTGCAATCACCAGAAGCCTGTCCTTAATTGTTGCTAGCCATGTTTCCTACGATTAAATCTAGTCAATTAATTCTAGACCTAATAAAATGAATAATGACATAAAAAAGGTCAATGTTTTGCAGGAATGTTGATTCATTCCGGTTCCGGAAAATCCCGGGCACTCGATATGTCCTAGTTTGTAGCACAAGTCATGCCGAAATTCACGGAAAATTTCGGCATGACCTTTCCTACAAACTAGACAAATAGAGCGCCAGAAATTTGCCGGAACAGAAATGAATCAACATTCCGGCAAAACATAGGCCACTCGGAATCATTCCCTGCAAAAAAAATTCAAATATCCATCTTCGACACCGCAACACATGTCCAAATATACACGAGCAACCACATGTCCCAATATACACGAGCAAAAAATTTCAGTACTGCCCTAGAATAATATTTCTGTCCTAATTTGATATCTAGCTAAATTCATATATATCAAAATAGCTACCTATAGTTTATACCAAAAACTAGCTACCTAGGGTTCAAACCAAAACCTAGGGTTCATACCTAAATTCACCTAAGTAAATTAACCTACCGCCCTCTTGCAAAGTATTCATCTACTGTACCACTACTACTATGCTTAAACCTAGCTAGGGTTCATAAATAAATTAACCTAAGTAAATTAACCTAGAGATGAGCGGTGGGGTCTTACAGAGAGGGTGCTCGGGGGAGGTGCTCGGGAGAGACAGTGGTGAGGAGGGCGTCGAGGGTGGCAGGGCCATGGAGGGAGGCAGGGCGGCCCCATGACGGCAAGGGAGGCAGGGCCATGGAGGGAGGCAGGGCGGCGAGGAGGGGACGAGGGTGGATCCCGGGGGCATCGAGGGCGCGTGGCTTCGGTGGCGGCGACGGCGCGCAGCTCCGGTGGCGGCCCCGGTGACAGCGACGGAGGCAATGGCGGCGAGGGAGCAGGGGCAGCAAGAGGGAGCAGGGGCAGCGAGGGGAGAGGGACGCGAGAAGAATGTGGAATTGGGGAAGGAGGGATAACCGCGAAGGGGCAAGTCAAACTTAGCGGTAGTTCTTGTAAGGGAAATGCGCTACTGCTATTTTCTTAGCAGTAGCGCTTGTCAAAATAAGGCGCTACTACTATACCTAGCCTGTTGGCAACGGTGTAGCAGTTATAGTAGTAGCGCTTTTTCTAGGACGCGCTACTGCTATTTTCATAGCAGTAGCGACCTTTGTCTCCCCGCGCTACTGTTAGATACTAGTAGCGCCCTATTTTGACCAGCGCTACTAATAATCCTCTGTGTATAAGGTTTTCCCTAGTAGTGTACGGTTCCATAGCTAGTAGCTAGATGACTTCTTCTCTCTCTTTGTGCTTCAATACCATGTTCTCCATGAACTCCATGGGGATCAATCCGATGTAATACTCTTCTGTGGTTCTTATCTGAATTCTTATATGCATGATTTCATATCTTTGCAAGTCTCTTCAAGTTATTGGTTTGGTTTGGCCAACTAGATTGGTAATTCTTGCAATTGGAGAAGTGTTTAGTTTTTGGTTCAATCTTGCGGTGTCCTCACCCAATGACAAAGTAGGGGTAGCGAGACATGTATTGCATTGTTGCCATCAAGGGTAAAAAGATGGGGTTTTCATCATATTGCTTGAGTTTATCCCTCTACATCATGTCATCTTACTTAATGCGTTACTCTGCTCTTCATGAACTTAATACTCTAGATGCAGGCAGGAGTCGGTCAATGTGTGGAGTAATGGTAGTAGATGCAGAATCGTTTCAGTCTACTTGAAACGGACGTGATGCCTATATGCATAATCATTGCCTTGGATATCATCATAACTATGCGCTTTTCTATCAATTGCTCGACAGTAATTTTTTCACCCACCGTGTTATTTTCCTTGAACACAGAAGCCTCTAGTGAAACCTATGGCCCCCAGGTCTATTTTCCATATTATATTTTCAGATCTATATACCAAAAATACCTTGATATAATTTATTTACCTTTTTACTTTCTGCAATCTTTTACATTTATCTCTATCAGATATAATCCTTGCAAGGAACCGTGAAGGGATTGACAACCCCTTTATAGCATTGGGTGCAAGAGTTTGATTGTTTGTGTAGGTGCATCCATTGGTGAATTGCTTGTTCCTCCTACTAGATTGATACCTTGGTTCTCAACAACTGAGGGAAATACTTATCTACTTGACTGCATCACCCTTTCCTCTTCAAGAGAAAACCAATGCAAGCTCAAGAGGTAGCACTCGCGGACGGGGTAGGAAGCGATCCGGGGTGATCGGCTATAATAGCCACCTTGGAACCGCAGAGGATCTCTTGGTAGAAAACCCCGTCCTCATATTTGATTGATAGCTCCAGATCGTCATGGAATCCTGGATCGTCATCGTGAGAGTAGTTCTCCGGTTGAGGGGCCAGACAGTGGATTGTCCCGACAAAACTCCTCCATTCCTGTTCGCACAGATCAAAAGCTTCGATCAAGAGGGGCAAGAAAAAAACCTAAACTCAGGTCACAAAGTCGAAAAGCCTACCCATTCGATGGGGTTATAACCCGAGTAGCCCTCTTTAACCGGAAGCCGAACAAAATATTTTTCTTCCCCTTTGAACAGGTCGGAGAGTCCGGCCGCCATCGCCGCTTGATTGGCAGGGCCTAGTCGTCGGGAGCGAGTGGTGTCACTTGTCTCGTTGTAGCGCCACAATGGGTGTATCCTTTGTTGGAGGGGTTGAACGCATCGGGTGATGGCAGCGGCCATCACATCGCTGATGAATAGCTTGTGATGAATTAACAGCCTTATGTGGGTAACCAGGCGTTGCACTTCGGCACCATATTCTTGGGATGAACTCTTCGGTCGCCAGTTATACCTTTTCTTCAAAGGGTCATCGGAGTATTCAGGCAGACCCCTCCGAGCTGGATCGAATAGGGCAACGTCCTCAATATAAAACCACTCTGAAGTCCATTCTTCGGACTCCTTCTTCGAAGTCACCATTGGATACCCTGTCCTGGCTATACCACACGCTCTGGCTCCTCCACTTCTTGAATTATCCCACCCTGAGTGCGGGGGACGAGACAGAAGTACTTCCGCCATAAGCCAAAGTGGGCCTCACAGCCCAGGAACATCTCGCAAAGGGTGACAATGCCCGAGATATGCATAATGGGTCCAGGGGTAAGATGATGGAGATGGATCCCGTAAAATTCTAGTAATCCCCTCGGGAAGTTGTGAATAGGGAACCCCAGGTCCTGCGGGAGGAAGGGCACGAAGCATACCCGCTCTCCCTTGTTGGGATTAGGAAAGTTCTCTGCGAGAGCCTCGCTGCCATAGGAAGTTAATCCGGCACGGGTAACCGCCAGATCTAAGGAGGGAAGATAACCCTTGGTCTCGAGGTCGCGCAGCCACCGGAGGGAAACAGAGCAACTTGCCCAATCCCCAGGACGCGTACCGTAAGGGCGTGAGGAAGAGCTGGGGCGCTCATTTGAAGCTTTTTTTGATGGGGAAATATACCTTGACATTGGAGGCTAGTCCAGGGGCTACTGAGGGAGTCCGGGATTAAGGGGTCCTCGGACTGGTGGCCTATTTCTTATGGTCCAGACTCATGGGGTTCGCTCACTGAAGATTGGATTGATTGAAGGCCTCGTCGATCAGGAGGAGACCTGAGGACCCGTGACGTGTCTTTCAAGTTTAAGATAGTAAAATAGGCATGTTTTCCCTTCGGTGGGCAACCGACCATGTGTAAACCCTAGGTACCCCTCGCGTCTATATAAGCCAAGGGGTTTTAGATTGTAGGGCAAGGGAACTCATCTAGGGCTTAGCTATACGATCTCGAGGTAGATCAACTCTGTAACCTTCGTACACATCAATATAATCAAGTAGGACGTAGGGTTTTACCTCCGTAGGAGGGCCCGACCCTGGGTAAACATCGTCCTCTTTGTCTCATTTTACCATTGATCCTAGACTCACAGCTTGGGACCCCTTACCCGACACCCGCCGGTTTTGACACCGACAGTGGTGTCCTATGTGTATGTCGTAAATGGTTGCTGGTCGGGCTTCATTGCTTGTTTGGTTATCAGCGTGATTTCGCTTGCCACTAAGATTCTTGTAACAGCCCAAAAATAATAATTTGGTTTTTATAAAAAGGACTATTTGGATTTTTGGTCAAAGCTTTTCTTTAAAATCCTACTAGTTGTGAATTTCTTTTCAAAAAGTTTTCATAATTTTGGTTTCCACTTTCAAATTCAGATTGTGATTTTCCCTCAAAATGAATTTTTTAAAGTGATTTATTTTTCATATAGAAAGGGACCGTCTTTGGAATAAAAATCATAAAGCCATTTCTTTGAAAATTATTTTGTCTCTTATCTTGCCAAGCCTCATTTCAAAAATTTCAATCTCAAATACTCATCCTTGCCCTAGGACTAAAGACACACTCTCATTTGACTAGTTTTCTGACACTCTCATTTTTTTCTTTATTCAAAATTTTCTTAAATAATTTTCCCAAATAAATTTGACCTCATAGGATTTCCAAAGTGACGGGGATATACCCCATGGTATGACCCGGCATGGCGACTCACAGGAGACCCGGCCGAAGACATGACATCTTATTAATGACCCGGCCAGGCAACTCACAGGAGACCCGTTAAAGACATGACAGCTTATTTATGACCCGGCAAATGGGTCACAGGATGACCAAGCCCAAGACTCGGCGGGTGTACCGGCGCCAAGCGACTCACAAGAGAAGGCCCACAGGAGAAGGCCCACAAGAGAGAAGGATTCCCTTAAAGGAAATAAGACCCGGGGTAGGATTCGTGAGAAACTAGTCCTAATCCTACTTCTAGTAGGACTCTATTTGTAAACCTACCCTCTCCACTTATATAAGGAGGGGTAGAGCACCGCTAGAGGGACAAGTTCTCGAGAGACACAAGTCTACGAGTTTAGACAACACAAGAGATTAGAGGCACAAGAGATTAGAGGTAGCAATTAGCACCCTGGTAACCGAGAGATCTTCATCATCATCAATACCAGACAAGCAGGACGTAGGCTTTTACCTCCATCGGAGGGGCCAAACCTGGGTAAAACTCCGTGTCTTCTCGATTCCGATCAACCCCTTCAAGCCGCCACGTAGTTGCGTCTCGCCCCGAACCTAAGTCCGTTTACCCGGACATCTACCATGACAAATCCACGACAGTTGGCGCCCACCGTGGGGCACCGCATAGTTGTTTGGTGTTCTTGAAGGGATCTCTTAGGAATCGAGAAATTTGGTGGGTCGGATGAAGAAGAGTCGGCATATAAGAATTTATGTCGCCAACGAGTTGTCTGAACATCATCTACGAGTTAGAGATGTACAGAAGCTAGGGTTGAGACGCCGCCAACAGGCCTGCCAATCGGGCAATCTGTCAAATCCGAGATGACATCTCCTACACGATGTTGTTATGATTTTGCATCGATCGTACTTACTACCGATGTTGCCAGGTGTTATTTCCTTCACTGGATCCTCAATCAAAAGCTAGAGGCTACTAGCATTACCAACCGAGTCAAAGCTAGCTGATGTAACAATTCCCGGGGTTCAATATGAGCTGCTCATGGCCGCTGTTGTACGGTGCTACAATTTCATGAAGAGACCGAATCAATCTCGAATTACTAGTTGACATGGACTCGCCTCGCCGCCGCTACCATGGCATGCTGCCACCGCGACCTCATCTGCCTCCGTGGCTTCACGTCTGAGCTTGACTCGCCTCGCCTTCGCCAGCCGGCGTCTGCCATTTCGAGCCGGAATGCTCTCGCAGCGGCCACCGCCAAGGAAAAATTGTCGCGCTCTACCTCGACTCTACCCTGCGCACGCCGCGCCCCGGCCAGTTGTCGCCTTGCCGCCGCCTCTACTGCGCCTCGCGCGAGTCGCCCCGTCGCGCGCCATTCCTACCAGAGATCCACCCAGCCATCGCTACGGGTCGCCGCCCGCGGTCTGTTGTTGCCGCTGAGTGAGATGCCGTGACCTCACGTCACCTCGCGCTGCTCCGCCTATGCAGCACCTGCCTCTGTGCCTTGAGCTGCCATGGCGCTAGCCTTTGGTGCGCCTTGGCTAGCCACGCCACGAGCCGGTACACCTCCGGCTGGCTCCACGCCGTATCTTCGCTGCGGCCGGCCAGCTTCTGCTTCACCTTCGCTGTGCATCACCCACGCACGAGCCGCCTCCGCCGCGCGTTCAAGCCCCGCCGGCTTCGCCTCCCGCAGCGGCCGCTCCGCCCCGCACCACTTGTGTCGCCTCCGTGAGTCGCTCCGCGCCGTGCCACCTCGCCCTTGGCCTCCGTCACCGCGAGCCGCCGCTCGGGAGCCGCCTGCTGCGGCCTTTCCCTGCAGCGAACCACCGCTCGAGCCGCCGTCTGTGAGCCGCCCCGCGCCATGCCCGCCGGCTCAACCGCGCCTCCTGACCACTGCTGCTGCTCCCGCCTCATTCGTCTGTTGTCTTTGCGGGAGGAGCGGTGAACCGCGGGCTCTGCCTCACCTCTTCACCCGCCGCAACATACACCCAGGCTGGGACGTGGTCGAGACCTCTGTCCCTTTGGTGCACGTACGTGCAAGAGCAGTCTGACCGAGATCAAAAGTTGACCCATAAGAGATCAAATCAGAGGGAGTGCTAGTCCCACGTCAAGACATCTCCACGTGCTACACATTGATCCACAATTACCAAGTAGGAGTACCTAGCACCAATCCATCATCAGTTAGAATTTTTTGGGAGTGGATCGATCTCCATGCCTGAACTCAGGTTGGTACGTCCTCGTTCATCCGAGAAAAATATCAGGTGTTCTCTTTTCCGTTTATTTATCAGTACATACTAAATTCTTTTGAGAACAAGTTACTCTCGCTGCGATATTTCTTATGCAGGGTAATTATTCACTGCAAGAGCATCCGTCGGGCCATAGATGTAGAGCTCGCGCAAACATCATATTGCGTCGGTATCACGCACGCTCATCCGTCAGTATGAGCCACCCAATGGACGTGGCAAGCCGCCGCATTCGCGATATGGTCTTCACCAACAACGCCATGGCCGACTCGTCGTTCTCGCCAGCTTTCAACGCCACCGGTGACTCGCACGTCTGTACCGGCTTACAACGCCGTGGCCGTCTCTCGCCACTGCGTCGGCTTACAATGCCGCGACCGTCTCTCGCGACCGCACCGGCTTACAACGCCGTGGCCGTCTCTTGCCATCCACGCTGGCTTACAACGTCATGGAGTCTTTTACAACATCACCAGTTCACAACTCCGCGGTCGTTTTCTACGTCTACATCAACATATCGGTGCAGTGCTCGCCTGTACGAGCCGCCCAACGGACGAGCACAAGACGCCACCCACAGTTTGATCTACATCAACATATCGGTGCAGTGCTCGTCGATATGAGCCGCCCAACGGATAGGCGCGCAAGTCGCCGCCATTACTGTTTGGTTCACTTCAACAACCAGCCGGGATGAACCATCGATCGGATCATTGAAGCAATTCATACAGGATCATTTATAACCCACCACGGCCAACCTCAAACTCCCAGTGAAGATTCTCAAGACGCCTCTTCGAGTCAACTTAAGACTCGGGGGCTACAGACATGGCGAGACACATTTGGTCGTTTTTAACGAGAACCCCAGGTCTTTGCAAGAGAAAACCCAATCCTGGGGGCTACTACATTATTGGCGGATGATTAAAAGTTGCCCAAGAGGACGGACCGCCGTGATGCACCATTCAAACATGGGTGCCCAGATCACTTGATCATCATAAAGACACTTGGAGCTTCTGTCATTTCTTCAAACAAGATGGCGGCTTACAAGATTGATGCTGCTCCGCTATGTGACCCGCATGCCTTACCGGTTAATCTCGCCTAGAGACCCTGAGCTGGTTCAAAGAATTGACGGTCAATCTCGATAGAGACCCTGTACCGGCTAAGATTGAGGTGACCCGCTGAACTCTTACCAGCCAATTCGCCTAGAGACCCTGAGCCGGTTCAAGAAATTGACGGCCAATCTCGCCTAGAGACCCTGAGCCGGTTCAAGAAATTGACGGCCAATCTCCCCTAGAGACCCTGAGCCGGTTCAAGAAATTGACGGCCAATCTCGCCTAGAGACCCTGAGCCGGTTCAAGAAATTGACGGCCAATCTCGCCTAGAGACCCTAAGCCGGTTCAACAAATTGACGGCCAATCTCGCCTAGAGACCCTGAGCTGGTTCAAGAAATTGACGGCTAATATCGATAGAGACCTTGAACTGGTGTGAGTTCAAGCATCGAGTCCACCCAGAAGAACCATCATATGAGTTTTTTGAGGAAAAGCAAGATCATCACGCATTACATCACATATTGCATCATACATTGCATCATATTCACATGTCATGCCAGCTTATCAAGCCGGGCCAGAGCAAGGTTATGAAACAAGGAGCAATGTTATAACATCTCCGGGTTGTGCTTTGTCAAAGCCGCCCTTACAACAATACAGAATATATTCTGTCTTGTTCATTTTTGTAGGTTTTATCTCTTAAGATGAGCCGCTGTTAAAGTATTCTGCAAAAGCAAATGGATTTTTTAATAGCCAACATGGCTGGATCTTGATGGTTTATCATAACCAGTAATAAATGATTGGGATTTTTTCAAACCAGCTCGGAGAAATTATTATCTTTCAAGAGCCTCCCTATCAGATATAATGTCGTGTCATCTAATTGGCCGGTTCTCGGATTTCTTTAATTGTGCTCTATGGTAATCTATAACACTCACGGAATTTTCAAATTTATATTTGCCGGGTTGCACCGCAACCACGAGCAGGAATTTCATGTCAAAGACAAAGGAATTATTGCAGGATATTCATTCCGGGTTATATTACGACCACGGTCAAAGATTCATTCAACAAATTATGGTGAGACGTATTATTCTCACATAGTCCCGAGTGGCCGCAGGCAGACGACCCGGCACTTGGGGGTTACATTATCCAAGTCCAAGTTTATATCAATTATGCAAGTCCCATGTCGCTGCAAGCATGCACCACGGCACTTTGGGGCTAATGCAAGCCGGTTTTCAAACCATTACATTGTCAGCAAGACCATATTATCTCAAGGAGATGAGCCGGCCCTTCTATATTTTTCTAACGTCCTAGACCAGTAATTCTTACTGACCCGGCACTTGGGGGCTACAGTATTCAGCTATTCCAACAAATTAAGAGATTCAAATTGAAGACCCGGCGCATCACATTCTGATGAGCCGGCCTTTGGGGGCTACACCCGTCGGAGCTTTCTGATGAGCCGGCCCTTGGGAGCTACACCCGCCGAAGCTTTCTGATGAGCCGACCCTCGGGGGCTACACCCGCCAAAGCATTATAAGATATAAGGCAATTATAAGTCCCATGTTGCTGCAGGCAGGACAACCCGGCACTTGGGGGCTACACAGTCCAAAATGTTATTTGCAAAGCACCAAGTTATCATGGATAATCTCGGAGCTTGGGGGCTACAGGTAGTATGGACATATCAAAAACTTTGAGGAGAATTTTCAAGATATTAAATATGGAGTTCAGTTGTTAGACCCGGCGTCACCAACACTTATGACCCGATGTTATCAAAAGATCATAACCCGCCAGAGTTTATATAAGCCGCCCTGCTTCACAACAATGGAAATCCGGTTCTACATCAGATGGATTTTCATCCCAGTATTTATCAAGTCAGCAGGATTCTACTTATTTAACCCGTAGTCACCAACGATAATGACCCGGCATCATCAATGATTATGACCCGGCGGAGATGACCCGCCAAGAGTATTGGAAGCCGACTCAATGGCATATGGGTGTTCTATTCTCAATATTTTTCAACAGACATTGACAAGCAAGATGATTATCAAGACGACTCATTTATATGGAGAAAAGACCCGGATTTCTGAGAAGCCATTTTATAAGCCGGCCAAAGGAGCAAGCCGGCCACCTAACATATTTGTTACTCTTATTTCAGGAGCTTACCATGAATAAATTCAAGCTAACCTGGGGGCTAATGACGGGGATATACCCCATGGTATGACCCGGCCTGGCGACTCATAGGAGACCCGGCCAAAGACATGACATCTTATTAATGACCCGGCCAGGCAACTCACACGAGACCCGTTAAAGACATGACATCTTATTTATGAACCCGCAAGCGGGTCACAGGATGACCAAGCCCAAGACTCGGCGGGTGTACCGGCGCCAAGCGGCTCACAAGAGAAGGCCCACAGGAGAAGGCCCACAAGAGAGAAGGATTCCCTTAAAGGAAATAAGACCCGGGATAGGATTCGTGAGAGACTAGTCCTAATCCTACTTCTAGTAGGACTCTATTTGTAAACCTACCCTCTCCACTTATATAAGGAGGGGTAGAGCACCCCTAGAGGGAGAAGTTCTCGAGAGACACAAGTCTACAAGTTTAGACAACACAAGAGATCAGAGGCACAAGAGATTAGAGGTAGCAATTAGCACCCTTGTAACCGAGAGATCTTCATCATCATCAATACCAGACAAGCAGGACGTAGGCTTTTACCTCCATCGGAGGGGCCGAACCTGGGTAAAACTCCGTGTCTTCTCGATTCTGATTAACCCCTTCAAGCCGCCACGTAGTTGCGTCTCGCCCCGAACCTAAGTCCGTTCACCCGGACATCTGCTGTGACAAATCCACGACACAAAGGAACTTATAACTCTCTAGCACTTCCGACCTCAAATAAATTCCCACAGCTAGTCCTTAGTGTCCGCATCTCACTACTCCAAAAACCTACTTGCCAATAGTTCAAATTTTGAGACTTCATTTGAATGAAATTTGGACTAAATTTGTCAATCATGCTCCAAACATATCTTCCTCTGCTCCAAAAATTCTAGTTTTCTTACTGGAGCCTAGGGGTGCATCAAAGAGCCCTCACACAGAAATTCAGGTTCAACAAAAATTCCTAAGTGTCATTAGCATTTTGTCGAACAACTTGTGTGCACAAAACGCAGAAAGATCAAATCCGAGCACAATCTCCACAATGGTTGATCCTACCCCTTCCCAGTTCATCAATGCGCACCCTGGAGGCCCCGCCTATAATTTGCTTATCACCAGACGGTTAGTGGCGAGATGGTGCACCGGCAGCTGTCCTCATCCGCGGGCACATAAGTCGTCCGATGCTGCTGTAGGGAGGCTTCGAGAGAAACAGCGACGTCCAGTACCGCCCCTGGTTCCTCACAGCGCCGCATGTCCGTACCCCACCTCCGGAGCTTTCCTCTCTCCGCCTGTGGCCCAGCTGCCAGAGACCACGAGCATCGTCGTCCGCCATGGTTGTACCCGTCATATCTGTGGAGATCATTGCTAAGATGGAATTGGAGCTCGTCGGCACGTCTGCAGTTATCCACCGACCGCCCCTAATCGCCGCACCCCTAATCCATCGTCCAGTACCTACCTCACCGGCTCATTTACTCCAACGTGATCCGCTAGCGTTGGGCCGCGTCGGGTGCCTATAAATAGGACCCCCCGAGCCACTTCTCTCCCCTCACACCACCCTCTCGCACAACCAATTCCATGCCCAGCCCATCCGGGGACCTCGAGGAGGTATTCGTCCCTGGCTTCGGCCGCCCGATCCGCCTCGGGTCTCGAGTTAAATTCGACGGTGTTAGTCCACCTCCCCTTCCCAAACTTTGTCAGTATCCCCATAGTATCCCTACTCACCTGACCCGCGCGTCAATTTGACGAACGTAGGTTCCTGTGGTGAGCTCCAACGACACCCGAAGCCGACGGCCGCCGAAGTTGACGCTATCGTCACTGTGGTGCTCGTCGACGACCAAGTCCACGACCCACCGACGCGGAAGGAACCCACGAGCACGCCTGCACCAACCATTTCTCCTATTTCACCGACGATCGCCGCTGGTAACTACCGCAGCCCTCTGCTCCTCACCATCAGATTTTGAAACCTGCCAGGTGGAACCCCCTCGTCAGCGTTTTGCTCTTTTCAGTCGATTTAAGGAGACATATATCTCGCGAAGACGTCTTCTCTGTTAGCTCACATCTTTTGTCCGGAGCATTTTCTGTTTTAGCGGTCCAGCCCCTGAAAACTTGTCTATTTATTATAGAAAGGTCCCTGGTCTTAAGTCCTTTATAACTTTTAAACTAAAACAAATTGAGTGATTCTTTTTCTGAAAATTGTCTTTTTCGGTCTAGTTTTTTGTAGTATTTATTTGAAAATATTTTGGGACAACTTTTTGCATGGCGATAGAATTTACGTAGATGTCGCGCTTTTGTCTTATAGATACCGAAGGGGGAAACTCGACGATATTGCGGAAATGACTACATTGATCCAGGCAAGCATGTTTGAACCCTTGACATGGTATTTGTTGTCATGTTTGCTTAATAAAATTTGTGGCATTTAGACCGGTAGCAACATCATGGTTGTTTATGTCGCATGCATGACTATTGTCATATGAACTAAAATCTTGAGTAAGTTCCATGAAGGAAATTGACGACCTGATCATGTGGTGACGTGAAAGGTTGTGGCCTTGTTATGTTGGAGCATGCCAATATGTTAACAAGTTAAATACCTTAAGTGTAGTCATAGATGGAGTCTTGTCCCAGTAATACGTTAATTTTTTTTGTGCTGCCACTTGTTTCCTGCAAGGGAATATGGCTTAGTAAGTTGCAAATCTCTTACCATATACACACCAAATAGAGGGGCCGCGATGAGGGCTCCATGGTCCTGGAATAATGCCAGTCATCCGGTCAAGGGCATGGGTGTTTCCCGCTGAGGCCGAGAAAGGGGCACCCCTTAGTTGCGCTCGTTATAAATTTGATCCCATGCTATTCGAGTTGTCAGCCTCCTCGCCTTATAGTTTTTCTTGAACTGTCCTTTGGATGATTCCGAGCACCAAGAGGTTAAATGGGTGTGTACTGGTTAGTTGTATTTGAGGTTAAATGGGTGTGTACTGGTTAGTTGTATTTACTACCAAACACTGTAAGCGGAATTAGTCAAATTGACTAACGAAATATGTTATTTTTGGGTAAAGAGTACAACCTCCGTAGAGTATAACTTATTCGAATAGCCGCGTCCACGGTCAAGGATGTTGGGTTAACAGGTCAAGTGTCGGTCCCTCGAGAACAAAAGTACATATTTCATAAATGCACTTGTGAGCATTGGAAATATTATTGTTAATTATTGGACTAACCTGTTGATGGTATTGTTGCATCGAGTATTACTTGGGATGGTTGTACTATCTGGATACTCGCACTCTTATTTTTAATATAAGTGTTTTATGCGGTGTCGTTCAGACACCCGACTGTGACATTCATGTTATGATTATTTTAGATATAAGCTCTTTCTGTGGTGTTGCTTAGATCCCCAACTAATGGTCTTCATTTCCTATCAAAGCGTCGCTTCAAACATCAGATTGGGACATTTTAATTTTCTGCATTTCCTTTCGAGACGTCACTTCAGACACCCAATTGGCACATTTTGTTTGTATTTTCTTTCGAGACGTCGTTTCAGACACCCGATAGGCATATTTTATTATTTTGCATTTCCCTTCGAGGCAGCGCTTCAGATACCTGATTGGCACATTTTATTTTCTTGGTATTTTTGGAAGGATTATTGCCCGACTTTCCATTTTATCTCCTAAGAACCAGCATTTGAATTTAGTTACGTCATCATATTATGTTGTTCAATATTTGATTATTTATTGGATTTAATCTAACTTGAACATATGCATTATGTCTGCATTCAATATATCATATGTCTGAATGGTCATGTAAGTACATTCAAAGTACATTATTATTCTCTCCCCTGTGTGTCAAAGCCCTCCTCTTCATCCCTTTCGACGTCGGCGTCGTTCCTCCTCCGTGCCGGCATCCTACTACACTGGAGTCGTTCTGACGTCGGTCATCTTGGCCTCTTTTCTCTCGTTCTACTGCGCTCACGTTGCCATGGCACGAGCACTACCTTTCTCATCTGTCCATTGTCTCCGTGTGAACTTTCTATGCAACGACAAGGCTAGCAACTAGTTCGTCGCGCCGCCAACGGGTACGCTCACACACGACTTCATGCACGTCGTGTCGGACGCGGCGCCACAACCACCAACCACTGCAGTCGCCATGGTCTAACACACAATGCATTTCTCCTCCCCCGTCCTCTGCCTCAGTGCTATTCGCATGGACTTTCTCTGAGACGGTGATGTTAGCAACTAGTTACTGCGGCAACAACATGAGCGCTCATCCGGGACTCCGTGCTCGTCATGTCGAACGCAGCGCCACGGTCACCGACCACTGCACTCGCCATGGTCCAACACACAATGCATTTCTGCTCCCATGTCCTCTGCCTGAGCGCTCCTCCGCACGGGCTTTCTCTGCAGTAGCAACACTAGCAACTAGTTCGCCATGGCGTCTGCAAGAATGCTTCTCCAAGACTCCATCCTCGTAATGTCGAACGCGACGCCGCGGTCACCGTCCAAAGGAGTCGCGAGGCACCGTTTGTATGCTAAGTGTAAATGTTAGCTCTTAATCATATCCCGTGTAACCAAACACCCGTGTAATTGCGTGAGCCAAGTCAATACAGGCAACCAAACGTTATGCCAAAATTGATTCCTTAATGCGAGAGAACTAAATGTGGACAACCAAACTATATGCAAAACTTGGTTTAAAGACTAGATTTGCTCACAAGGCCTTCGATGAAGCTGGCTTGAGCTAGTCAGGCCCGGCTACTACAGGTGCCAAACGCGCCCTTAAGCGAACGAGAGATAGTGCCGTTGGCCGGACGAGCCAATCAAGGGGCACTTATCAGGCACGTCAAACAGGCGTTCGAATATTTGCTCCCCATCACCCCAATCCATGGAGTGACAAAACGGAGTTGCTATATCCATCGAGTCCGTCCCGCTTGGTGACGGTTCGCGTTTGGTCCGGCGATCACGGTGCGGTTAGGGTTAGGGTTCCCCGGTCCTCGTCTCCACCACGTTCTTCGATCAAGCCATGCCATTGCGATCTCTCCTGGTGCGCGTCGCACTCTCGCGCTCCGTCCTGGTCCCATCCATCCCACAACCTTCCGTGTGTCCTAGGCATGCGGTCGTAATACACTTGTGACCTAGGCGGCATTCTTTGCTGGAGGTGCGGGGGATGGTTGATGGAAGGAGTCGGGAACATGATGCGGAGGCTGAAGTTGTCAGGAGAGGAGATGAAGGGGGGTCCGGATCTGGGTGTTGGCGAAGGAGAAAGGGAAGAGTATGGAATCGCGGGCCATTGGGAAGGTGCTATCCGAGAAGCCCGCACATCTAGATACGATCAGCCTCACTCTGGGGCGTATTTGGTGCCCCATCAGGGGAATTGACTACAAAGAGGTAGGCGACAACCTGTTCTTGTTCACCTTCAAGCAGGAGTCGGGTAAGAGGAAGGCACTGGAGGACGGTCCGTGGATGTTTGATAAATACTTAGTTGTGGTTGAAGATTTTGACCCGGGGAAGAGGCTGGAGGATTATGAGTTCAATGACATCCTCATATGGGTGCGTGTCTACAGCCTTCCTCTAGGCATGATGAATGAGGAGGCAGCGGAGGAAATTGGCAATATTATAGGTAGGTTCGTGGAAGTGGACGCAGGAGTGGATGGGAGAGCAATTGGTAAATTCATGCGGGTGAAAGTTCGGATGAATATTGAAAAGCCGATCATGAGGGGCTTTCCCCGGAGGAAGATGAAGATCAACAAAAACGGAAACAGAAGAGGAAGGAGATGAACATTGATGGTAAGGGGCATGATGATGAGGATGGGTGGTGGTGCCGTTTTGAGTATGAGTTTATGCCCGATTTCTGCTACACATGTGGTATCATTGGCCATGGCGAAAAAGATTGTTTGACTAGACTGGAGAAAGGAGAGAAGGCTCAGTTTGGAAGCTGGCTGAAGGCAGACATGGGGAGGAAGAGAGTGGGAAATGTGGAAAGGGACAGATGGAAGGGGAAGAACAGGGGGAAAGACACCGCAATTATGGCTTCAGTAGGTCAGGATATAGGTCTGCAAGTGGAAGTGACAGTCTGTCATGGTGCAAGGAGGAAGACTGCGGTAGCGGGGGGAAGACGGAGCTGACGGAGAAAGGTGAGGAGGTGACCATCACGCAAAAAGTGGAGAGTGGGGCAAAGAGGACGGGAAATCCTAAGAAGCTCATCATGGAACAAGGTGTGGTGAAGTAGGGCGTGGATGGGGGTGCTGGTAACAAACAAGTTGTGGTCTCACTGTCGGAGAAGAAGGTTACAGAACTCCCATCAGACAACATTGGCGATGGGGGGAAAGTCAGGAGGGAGAGAAGGATAAACACACCTATGTGCCGAAGAAGTATAGGAGGACTGGCCGGGAAGGGAAGGAAGGAGTTTTGAGCGGGAAGCACACCATACCAGCTCTAGGACAGAAGAGGAGCAAGGTGATGGAGGATGATCTTATGTTGGAGGCAAAGTGTAGTATGGAAAGTAGGTCTAGAGGGGGTGATTAGACTACTTGACCAAATAAAAGTTTTTCCTTTTTCCCAATTTTAATTCTTGGCAAGTTTTAGCATTCACAGCATATCAAGTAACACCCTACACATGCATGTCTAAGAGTGTAGCAGCAGAAAATAAAGACATTGCACATGTATGTAAAAGGAGGGTTAGGAAAGCAAACACGAGTGATGACACGTTAATTTTTTCCGTGGTTCCGATAGGTGGTTCTATCGCACGTCCATGTTCATGGAGTCTTCAACCCACGGAGGGTAACGGTCGCGAGAGTCCACGGAGGGCTCTACCCACGGAGGGTTCCACGAAGAAGCAACCTTCACTATTCCATGCGGCTTCCGTCCATGAAGGACTAGCCTCACTATGGGAAGATCTTCATGAAGTAGGCGATCTACTTGCCCTTACAAACTTCTTGGTTCACTCCACAACACGAAGTAGGAGGCTCCCAAGCGACACCTAACCAATCTAGGAGGTACCTCCCTCCCAAAGCTAATAGGCTCGGTAATGATGATGAACTCCTTGCTCTTGTGCTTCAAGATGATAGACTCCTCAACACACAATCACTCTCTCATAGATTTGTCTTGGTACAAGAGATGGGATTGGTGGAAAGCAACTTAGGGAGGTTAGAAATCAAGATCCATATGGTTGGAGTGGAAGATCTTGACCTCAACACAAGGGTAGATGGTTCTCTCTCAGAAAACTGAGTAGGATAGGTATGGAATAGTTCTGAGTGCTTCTCTTTCGAGTAGGTAGTGGTGGAGGGGTATATACAGGTAACTCCAAAAATCCAACTGTTACACACAAAATGACCAACTCGGTGACACCGATGTGTAAATCTCGGTGGTACCGAATGACCAAAAGGTGGCAACTTTTGAATCTTGGAGGGACCGATATATGAATCTTGGTTGTACCGCAAGGTGACCAACGGTCAGATTTGCCAAACTCGTGACGCCGATTCACCATTTTCGGACGGACCAAAACTATGAACTTGCGTAACTGAAACTTGGCAACCCAACTCGGTAGCACCGAGAGCAGTGTCGGCTGCATCGAAGTGATCGGGTTTGGCTGAGTCTGTCTTGGGTTTGGAATCGGTGGCACCGGGATAGGAATGTTGGTTGCACCGATTTTGCATATTTGGCTTTGGACAAAATTTGGTGGGAGTGTTTGTGGGTGTTTTGGTGACTATCACTTGTGCACATTTGAGCATATTGTTCATCATCAAAACTTTACCCCCTTTTCATAGTATTGGCTTTCCTATGGACTCAAAGTGATTTCTCACAAATTTAAAATGTAGAGTCCTCTTGCTTGAAGCTTAGCCAATCTATTTGCTTGCATCTTGGGGTAATTCCACAATCTCCACAATCCTTCGGCCATCCCTATCATTGAACATTTCCTGAAATATACTTGGTGGAAACATTAGTTCGATGACTTATATGTTGTTATTAATTACCAAAACCATCAAGGGAGAAAATGTGCTTTCAATCTCCCCCTTTTTGGTAATTGATGAAAACATATAGATCAATGCTTCGACAGATATATAACCAATGAATGTAGTCGTTGCTTTGTGTAGTACGTGAAAAGCAAGAGCTCCCCTTAAATTTGTGCAGTATTTTAAATTTGCATTTGAATGCAAATGCACAATCGATTAGGTACATGGGTGTGACGCCCTGGTTTTGTGCTACAGTAAGCTCTGTAATTAAGCTACAGTAACCCTATGCTAATGATGCCAAGTCACCATTGTTACTGTTGTTAATCTCGCGATAATCCAAATCCTAATCAAATTCAACTTCAAAGTTAAAGTCAAAGTTTAGTTTTGTCATACATGAAAACAAAAATGTTCAAGGTGTGACAAATATTCTCTAGATATTTGGCATGTTGAAACCACAATGTTACAAAGTATTTAAATTAACTAAATTAAAATAAAATCAAAGCAGAGAATTAAATAAAACAACAATCTAAAAACAGAAATAAGAAAGAATAAAAAAGAAAAGGAAGAAGCAAACCCCCACTGGGCCAGTAAAACGGACCATGGCCCAGCCTGCACCCAACATCGGCCCAACCGGCCCAGCCGCCCCCCTTATCCCCCCCACTCCCCGAAAACACTAGCCCTCCCCCGATCCCCACTCCCCACCTTGCTCTCCCTCTCCCCCCGATTTGGATCGGGATCGAGGAGGAACCCCGGCCGTCGCCGGCTCCTCCCACCGTCGCCTCCTCGCCGACGTCGACCCGCACCAGCGCTCCCCGCACCGCCGACCCTTCTCCCCATCGGCGACCCCGGCGCCCTCTCACCGCGCCCTTCACCGCCTCGCACCACTACATCGCCGGCGGCACCTTCCTGCCTCACCTCGCCACAGTCGGGCCTCCCCGCCGCCTCGTCGCCCCGGCCTCCTCACGCCCTCCCCGCCGGTCTCCACCGACCCTCGCCGCCCCCGCCCCTGCAACCGTCGGTGAGGCCCCCGGCCATGGCCTCTCCCCTTTCCCCTCCTCGCCGCTGCCGCCTCGCGCGCACTTACCGCGCCCACCACTGCGGCCTCATGGCCCCGCCTTCCCGCATTGGCGCCGTGCTCGCCCCGCCTTTGCTCATGTGCAGCCTCGCGCCCCGCCTCCCCGCAAGCCCCGCTGCCGTCCCACCGTTGGCCGTCGCGGCCAGCCCCCACCGTCGTTGGCCTCTGGCCACCCCTACCCCCCGCTGGCGACCACCTACGCGTGCCCGAGGCCCCTCCCTTCGGCCATGTGTGTGTGCGTGTGTGCGTGTGCCCCAGATGGGCCACCAACAGATGTGGCCTGCCCTAGTAACGAAAATAAAATAAAAAATGATTTTCAAAATTAAAATAAAAAGATTAATTAATTAATTAAGTTTGCTTAATTAAATTAACATTAATTAAATTGTAATTAAACTAACTCAAATTGTTAGTTAAAGTCAATGACAGACAGGTCCCACTCGTTAGTTTGACCTAATCAACAGTCATGTTGACTGCTGACGTCATGATGACGCAATAAATTGATTTTTGAATTAAATTAATTCTATTAATATATGAATATTAATAAAACTTTAAAAATTAATATAAAATAATCTGTAACTTCGATGAAAATAATTTATACATAAAAGTTGATCAGAAAAATCCTACGAATCCGAATACGCAGTCCGTTCGTCCACCGCGTGCCCCTAGAATAGAAAACATGGAACTTTTTCCATCATTTTCATCTCTCTGGTAGTATCCCGAGACCCGGAAAATACCGTCAGATATTCTTCCGACCCGTCTGCGACGTATAATACTGCGTTAGTGCATACCTAGTTCTGCATATTGTCATGGCATGCATCGTGATGCATTTGTCTGCTTTATATTTATTGTTTCTTCCCCCCTATTCTCTCCCGTAGACCCCGAGACTGACGGTGCTGCCGGGTACGACTACGCCATTGACGACCAGGCCTTTGCTGTGGAGCAGCAAGGCAAGTAGCCCCCCTTGAGCATTTCGATATCGCCTATTCCTTTCCCTCTTATTCTTGCATTAGATTTTTGCTACTGTATTAGTTAGCTCCTATTCTAATGCATAGTCTGTTTTTGATGAACTGCTGCTATACCTGCAATCATACCAACTGCTTAGTATAGGTTGGTTAGTGAATTACCAGTGACCCCTTAGTACCAGTTGCCCCTGCTTCTTCATCGACGACCCGACGATTCGACGACTCAAGGACTCAAAGACTCAGTCAACCGACCAACAAGCCAGACCACTCACATCACCGCACTCCTATTGGGGAACGTAGTAGTAAATCAAAAAAGTTCCTACGTGTCACCAAGATCAATCTAGGGAGAAACCAACAACGAGCAAAGGGGGAGTGCATCTTCATACCTTTGAAGATCGCAAAGCGGAAGCGCTACAAGAACGCGGTTGGTGGAGTCGTACTCGCAGCGATTCAGATCGCGGTCGATTCTGATCTAAGCGCTGAACAACGGTGCCTCCACGCTCAACACACGTGCAGCCCGGTGACGTCTCCTACACCTTGATCCAGCAAGGAGGAAGGAGAGGTCGAGGGAGAGCTCCGGCAGCACGACGGCGTGGTGACGGTGGAGCTGCATGGTACTTCGGCAGGGCTTCGCCAAGCACTACAGAGGACGAGGAGGAGGAAGGGTAGGGCTGCGCCGACAGAGAGAGACTTGTGTTTTTGGAAGCCCAAAACCCTCCATTATTTAAAGGAGGAGGAGGAGGGGGTGCAGCCCCTAGGGTTCCCACCCTAGGTCTGCGGCCGGCCCTAGATGGCCCTTGGGGCGGCGGTGACCAAGAGAGGGGAGGAGGGGCGGCGCCCTAGGGTGGGCCTAGTGTTGGAAATATGCCCTAGAGGCAATAATAAATTAGTTATTATCATATTTCCTTGTTCATGATAATCGTTTAATATCCATGCTATAATTGTATTGATCGGAGACTTAGATGCATGTGTGGATACATAGACAAAACCATGTCCCTTGTATGCCTCTAATAGACTAGCTCGTTGATCAAAAGATGGTTAAGGTTTCCTAGCCATGGACATGAGATGTCATTTGATAACGGGGTCACATCATTAGGAGAATGATGTGATGGACAAGACCCAAACTGCAAACGTAGCATATGATCGTGTCAGTTTATTGCTACTGTTTTCCGCATGTCAAGTATGTGTTCCTATGACCATGAGATCATGCAACTCACATATATCGGAGGAGTGCCTTGTGTGTATCAAACGTCGCAACGTAACTGTGTGACTATAAAGGTGCTCTACAGGTATCTCCGATGGTGTCTGTTGAGTTGGCATGGATCGAGACTGGGATTTGTTACTCCGTGTGACGGAGAGGTATCTCGGGGCCCACTCGGTAATGCAAGATCACAATAAGCCTTGCAAGCAATGTGACTAATTGTTAGTTGTGGGATCTTGTATTACGGAACGAGTAAAGAGACTTGCCGGTACCGAGGTTGAACTAGGTATGGAGATACCAATGATCGAATCTCGGGCAAGTAACATACCGAAGAACAAAGGGAACGTTATACGGGATTAACTGAATCCTTGACATAGAGGTTCGACCGATAAAGATCTTCGTAGAATATGTAGTAACCAATGTGGACGTTCAGGTCCCGCCATTGGTTATTGACTGTAGAGGTGTCTCGGTCATGATTACATAGTTCTCGAACCCGCAGGGTCTGCACACTTAAGGTTCGGTGACGTTTCGGTAGTGTAGAGTTATGTATGGTGGTGACCGAAGTTTGTTCGGAGAGCCGGATGAGATCCCGGACATCACGAGGAGCTCCAGAATGGTCCAGAGGTAAAGATTCATATATAGGAAGTCCCAGTTTGGTTTCCAGAAAAGTTTCGGGCTCATCGGTAGTGTACCGGGAGTGTCGGTAGTGTACTGGGAGGCCTCCGGGAGGGGTATTTCGACCCCAAGAGGTCCATGGGCTGTGGGAGAATAATAACCAGCCCTTAGTGGGCTGGGAAAACAGCCACAAAGTCCCATGGCGCAGGAGAGAAAGTCCTAAAGCAAAAAGTGGAAAATCAGCCAATCGGAGGCAATCCTACTCCAACTAGGATTGGAGGTGAAGTAGGATTGCTTACCACCTCCTATTTCGGCTGACCCAAAGGACTTGGCTGCCTCTCCTATCCTATCCTCCTATATATACTAGTGGATTGGGTGGTTTTTGGACAGAATTTCCGGCCACGTGCTAGCCGTTACACCGGTGCATAGTTTCTCCTCTAGATCGGTTTTCTGCAGCGCTTAGGCGAAGCCCTGCCGGAATTGCTCCACCACCATCACCGGAGCGCCGTCACGCTGCCGGTGAAATCTCTATCCTCTCCACCTCCTCTTGCTGGATCAAGACGGTGGAGATCGTCATCAAGCTGCACGTGTGCTGAACGCGGAGGTGCCGTCCGTTTGGCGCTAGATCGGAAGGACCGTGATCGAGATCGCGAGACGGTTCGTGATGTGATCACGGAACGGATCGTGATGAGTTCGCGGGACAGATCATGATCAAGATCGTGAGACGGATCGTGATGAGTTCGTGGGACAGATCACGATGTGTTCGCGGGACGGTTCGTGATTGGATCGCGGGACGCTCGGCGATTTGGATCGCGAAGAAGTTCGACTACACCAACCGCGTTTCTTAACGCTTCCCGCTTAGCGATCTACAAGGGTACATAGATCCACTCTCCCTCTCGTAGATGCTCATTACCATGGATAGGTTTGCGTGTGCGTAGGAAATTTTTTGTTTCCCATGCGACGTTCCCCAACAGTGGCATCATGAGCTAGGTTGATGGTTCGATGAGATCTCGAGTAGAACACAAAAGGTTTGTGGGCGTTGATGCTTAGATTGCTTCCTCCCTTGGTCGGATTTTCGTTCAGCGGGATTGTGAGATGAAGCGGCCCGGACCAACATTACTCGTACGCTTACGAGAGACCGGTTCCCTCGACGCAACTTGTTGCTTACATGGCTTGCGGGTGACAGTTTCTCTTATTTTAGTTGGATCGGATCCAACAAAGGCGGTCCTTGAGAAGGTTGAAAAGCAATCTATGTATCACCGTTGTGGTTTATGCATAGGTGAGAATAGTTCTTGCTAGATACCCATAGCAGCCACGTAAAACATGCAACAACAATTAGAGGACGTCTAACTTGTTTTTGCAGGGTATGTTGTGATGTGATATGGCCAATTACATGATGAGATATATGTGATGTATGAGATGATCATGTGATGTATAGAATTTCATGACTTGCATGTCGTTGAGTACGGCAACCGGTAGGAGCCATAGGGTTGTCTTTAATTATTGTATGACCTGCGTGTCAATCATTAAGCGCTATGTAATGCTTTACTTTATCGCTAAGCGGTAGCAATAGAAGTAGAAGTAGGGCTGGCGCCACAACCCCAATGGCAACACATTGATGGAGATCAAGTGATGGAGATCATGGTGTTGTGCCGGTGACGATGGAGATCATGCTGGTGTTTCGAAGATGTAGATCTTAAACACAAGTTCATGGCCATATCATGTCACTTATGAATTGCATGAGATGTTAATCCTTTTATGCACCTTGTTTTACTTAGTACGGCGGTAGCATTATAAGGTGATCCCTCACTTGAATTTCAAGATGAACTGTGTTCACCCTGAGTGTGCACCGTTGCGAAAGTTCGTCGTGTTGAGACACCACGTGATGATCAGGTGTGATAGACTCTACGTTCACATACAACGGGTGCAAGCCAGATTTGCACGCGCAGAACACTCGGGTTAAACTTGACGAGCCTAGCATGTACAGACATGGCCTCGGAACACGAGAGACAGAAAGGTCGAACATGAGTCATATAGTAGATATGATCAACATAATGATGTTCACCATTGCAGCCACCTCAACTCACGTGATGATCGGACTTGAGTTGGTGAATTTGGATCCTGTATCACTCGAATGATCGGAGGGATGTCAATTTGACTGGGAGTTCTTAAGTAATATGATTAATTGAACTCATTATCATGAACATAGTCGAAGTGTCTTTGCAAATTATGTTGTAGATTACTAGCTCGCGCTGTAGCTCCCTTAAATTTTTATATGTTCCTAGAGAAATAGAGTTGAAAGATGATGGTAGTAATATTGCGGACTGGGTCCGTGATCTGAGGATTGTCCTCATTGCTGCACAGAAGGCTTATGTCCTTAATGCACCGCTCGGTGCGCCAACCCCTCTAGCGTCGTCTGTAGATGTTGTGAACATCTGACAGGCACGTTCTGATGACTACTTGTTAGTTTAGTGCGTCATGCATTACGGCTTAGAATTGAGGCTCCGAAACGTTTTGAACGTCACGGAACATATGAGATGTTCTAGGAGCAGAGATTGTGATCTCAGGCTCGTGCCTGTGTTGCGAGATATGAGATCTCCAACAAGATTCTTTGCCTGTAAGATGAAGGAGAATAGTTCAATCGTTGAGCATGTACTCAGATTGTCTGGGTACTACAATCGCTTGAATCAAGTGGGAGTTGATCTTCCAGATAAGATAGTGATTGATATAGTTCTCCAAGTCACTGTCACTAAAGCTACTAGAACTTAGTGATGAACTATAATACACCAGGGATAGAAGTATTGATCCCTGAGCTGTTCGCGATGTTTGACACCGCGAAGGTAGAAATCAAGAAGGAGCGTCAAGTGTTGATGGTTAATCAAACCACTAGTTTCGAAAAGGGCAAGAGCAAGGAGGGAAACTTCATGGATAGCAAGTCAGTTGCTGCTCCAGTGAAGCAACCCAAAGTTGAACGCAAACCCGAGACTAAGTGCTTCTATTATGAGGTGAGAGGTCGCTGAAGCGGAACAACCCTAGATACTTGGTAGATAAGAAGGCTGGCAACATCGACAGAAGTATATTTGATATACGAGTTATTGATGTGTACCTTGCTAGTACTCCTAGTAGCACCTGGGTATTGGATACCGGTTTGGTTGCTAAATGTTAGTAACTCAAACTAAAAGCTACGGAATAAACGGAGAACTAGCTAAGGGTGAGGTGACGATGTGTGTTGGAAATGTTTCCAAGGTTGATGTGATCAACATCGCATGCTCTCTCTACCTTCTGGATTAGTGACGAACCAAAATAAATGTTATTTGGTGTTTTGCGTTGAGCATGAACATGATTAGATCATGTTTGTTGCAATACGGTTATTCATTTAAGTCAGAGAATAATAGTTATTCTGTTTACATGAATAATACCTTCAATGGTCATGCACCCAGTGAGAATGGTCTATTGAAATCTTGATCGTAGTAATACACATGTTCATAACATTGATGTCAGAAGATACAAAGTTAAATAATGATAGTACCACATACTTGTGGCACTGCCACAAAATGTCATATTGGTATAAAGCGCATGAAGAAACTCCATGGTGATGGATATTTGGACTCATTCGATTTCGAATCGGTTAAGACATGTGAACCATGCGTCTTGGGCAAGATGACTAAAGGACCCCGTTGGATGGAGCGGGCAAGTGATTCATTGGAAATGATACATGTTGATGTATGCAATCTAGTGAGTCTTGTAGCGTGAAGTGGATATCGTTATTTTCTTACCTTCACTGATGATTTGAGTAGATATAGTGTATATTTACTTAATGAAACACAAGTCTGAATCGTTTGAAAGGTTCAAGAAAATTCAGAGTGAAGTTTAAAGATCATCGTGACAAGAAGATAAAAATGACTGCGATATGATCGTGGAGGTGAATATCTGAGTCACGAGTTTGGCATACAACTTAAGACAATGTGAAAGTTGTTTCACAACTAAACGCCACCTGGAACACCATAGTGTGATGGTGTGTCCGAACATCATTGTTATGCTCTATTGGACATGGTGCGTGCTATGATGTCTCTTGTCGTTTTACTACTATAATTTTGGGGTTATGCATTAGAGACAACTACATTCACTTTAAATAGGGCACCATCTAAATCCGTTGAGATGACACCATGTGAATTATGGTTTGATAGAAACCTAAGCTGTCATTTCTTAATACTTGGGGCTGCGACACTTGTGTGGAAAATGTTTTCACCTAATGAGGTCGAACCCAAGGCGGACAAATGCATCTTCATAGAATACCCTAAGATCAGTTGGGTGAACCTTCTATCTCAGATCCAAGTGCAAAGTGTTTCTTACTAAAACGGATCCTTTCTCGAGGAAAAGTTTCTCTTGAAAGAATTAAGTGGGAGGAAGATAGAACTTGATGAGGTTGTTTAAACTTTGTCAACTAGAGAGTAGCGCAGCGCAGGATGTTGTTTCTGTGAAGCCTACGCTAGTTGAAGAGGAAGTTAATGATGATGATCATGAAGCTTCGGGATCAAGTTACTATTGAACTTCGTAGGTCGACAAGGATGTGTAGTTCTCCTAAGCGGTACGACAACCCTGTCTTGGAGGTCATGTTGTTGGACAAACGATGAGCCTACTAGCTATGGAGAAGCGATGATGGGCCCGGATTCCGACAAATGGTTGGAGGCCATGAAATCCGAGATAGGATCCATGTATGAAAACCAAGTGTAGACTTTGGTAGACTTGCTCATTGGATGGCAGGTCGTTGAGTACAAATGGATCTTTAAAATGAAGACAGACACTGATGGTGAATGTCACTATTTGTAAAGCTCGACTTGTTGCAAAGATGTTTGTGACAAGTTCAAGGAGTTGACTACGATGAGGCTTTCTCACTCGTAGTGGTGCCAAAGTCTGTTGGAATTATGTTAGCAGTTGCTGTGTTTTCAATTATGAAATCTGGCAGATGGATGTCAAAACATCATTTCCTTAACGGTTTACTTGAGGAAAGGTTGTATGTGATACAACCAGAAGGTTTTGTCAGGCCTAAGGATGCTAAAAGGTGTGCAAGCTTCGATGATCCTTCCATGGACTGAAGCAAGCATCTCGGAGTTGGAATATACGCTTTGATGAGGTGATCGAAGTTTTGATGTTTATACAAAGTTTACGAGAAACTTGTATTTGCAATAAAGTGAGTGGGAGCACTATAGAATTTCTGATAAGTATATGTGGATGACATATTGTTGATCAGAAATAATGTAGAGTTTCTGGAAAGCATAAAACGGTCATTTGGAAAGTGATTTTCAACGGAAGACCTGGATGAAGCTACCTAATTGTTGAGCATCAAAATCTATGGAGATAGATCAAGATGCTCGATGAGACTTTCAATGAGCCCATACCTTGACAAGATTTTGAAAGAGTTCAAAATGGATCAGTCAGAGAAAGAGTTCTTGCCTGATTTGTAAGGTGTGAAAGTTGAGTGAGACTCAAAGCTCGACAACGGCAGAAGAAAGAGAAAGGACGAACGTCGTCCCCTATGCCTTAGCCATAGGCTCTATATTATGCCATGTTGTGTACCGCACCTGTGTGTGCCTTGCCATGAGTCCGTTAGGGGGTACAAGAGTGAACCAGGAGTGGATCACTGGACAGCGGTCAAGATTATCCTCCGTAACTAAGAGACTGAGGAGATGTTTCTCGATTATGGAGGTGATAAAGAATTCGTCGTAAGGAGTTACGTCGATACAAGCTTTAACACTAATCCGGATGACTCATAGTAGCAATCTGGATATGTATAGTGGAGCAACCATTTGGAATAGTACCGAGCGGAGTGTGGTAGCAGTGTTTACAGTTTGACATAGGTATTTGCAAAGTGCACACGGATCTGAATGTTACAGACCCGTTGACTATAAGACCTCTCTCACATGCAAAGCATGATCGAGCCCCAGAACTCGTTGGGTGTTAGATTCATAACAATGCGAATCACATGGTGATGTGAACTAGATTATTGACTCTAGTGCAAGTGGGAGACTGTTGGAAATATGCCCTAGAGGCAATAATAAATTAGTTATTATCATATTTCCTTGTTCATGATAATCGTTTATTATCCATGCTATAATTGTATTGGTCGGATACTTAGATGCATGTGTGGATACATAGACAAAACCATGTCCCTTGTATGCCTCTAATAGACTAGCTTGTTGATCAAAAGATGGTTAAGGTTTCCTAGCCATGGACATGAGATGTCATTTGATAACGGGGTCACATCATTAGGAGAATTATGTGATGGACAAGACCCAAACTGCAAACGTAGCATATGATCGTGTCAGTTTATTGCTACTGTTTTCCGCATGTCAAGTATGTGTTCCTATGACCATGAGATCATGCAACTCACAGATATCGGAGGAGTGCCTTGTGTGTATCAAACGTCGCAATGTAACTGGGTGACTATAAAGGTGCTCTACAGGTATCTCCGATGGTGTCTATTGAGTTGGCATGGATCGAGACTGGGATTTGTTACTCCGTATGACGGAGAGGTATCTCGGGGCCCACTCGGTAATGCAACATCACAATAAGCCTTGCAAGCAATGTGACTAATTGTTAGTTGTGGGATCTTGTATTACGGAACGAGTAAAGAGACTTGCCGGTAACGAGGTTGAACTAGGTATGGAGATACCGACGATCGAATCTCGGGCAAGTAACATACCGAAGAACAAAGGGAACGTTATACGGGATTAACTGAATCCTTGACATAGAGGTTCGACCGATAAAGATCTTCGTAGAATATGTAGGAACCAATGTGGACGTTCAGGTCACGCCATTGGTTATTGACCGTATAGGTGTCTCGGTCATGTCTACATAGTTCTCGAACCCGCAGGGTCTGCACACTTAAGGTTCGGTGACGTTTCGGTAGTGTAGAGTTATGTATGGTGGTGACCGAAGTTTGTTCGGAGTCCCGGATGAGATCCCAGACATCACGAGGAGCTCCGGAATGGTCTGGAGGTAAAGATTCATATATAGGAAGTCCCAGTTTGGTTTCCGAAAAAGTTTCGGGCTCATCGGTAGTGTACCGGGAGTGCCGGTAGTGTACCGGGAGGCCTCCGGGAGGGGTATTTCGACCCCAAGAGGTCCATCGGCTGTGGGAGAATAATAACCAGCCCTTAGTGGGCTGGGAAAACAGCCACAAAGGCCCATGGCGCAGGAGAGAAAGTCCTAAAGCAAAAAGTGGAAAATCAGCCAATCGGAGGCAATCCTACTCCAACTAGGATTGGAGGTGAAGTAGGATTGCTTCCCACCTCCTATTTCGGCCGACCCAAAGGACTTGTCTGCCTCTCCTCTCCTATCCTCCTATATATACTAGTGGATTGGGTGGTTTTTGGACAGAATTTCCGGCCACGTGCTACCCGTTACACCGGTGCATAGTTTCTCCTCTAGATCGGTTTTCTGCAGCGCTTAGGCGAAGCCCTGCCGGAATTGCTCCACCACCATCACCGGAGCACCGTCACGCTGCCGGTGAAATCTCTATCCTCTCCACCTCCTCTTGCTGCATCAAGACGGTGGAGATCGTCATCAAGCTGCACGTGTGCTGAACGCGGAGGTGCCGTCCGTTCGGCGCTAGATCGGAAGGACCGTGATCGAGATCGCGAGACGGTACGTGATGTGATCACGGAACGGATCGTGATGAGTTCGCGGGACAGATCGTGATCAAGATCGTGAGACGGATCGTGATGAGTTCGCGGGACGGATCATGATGTGTTCGCGGGACGGTTCGTGATTGGATCGCGGGACGCTCGGCGATTTGGATCGCGAAGAAGTTCGACTACGCCAACCGCGTTTCTTAATGCTTCCCGCTTAGCGATCTACAAGGGTACGTAGATCCACTCTCCCTCTCGTAGATGCTCATCACAATGGATAGGTTTGCGTGTGCGTAGGAAATTTTTTTCCCATGCAACGTTCCCCAACACCTAGGGCCCTCCACGCGTAGGGTTTGACCCCCTCCACCCTTGTTGCGCCTTGGGCTGAGGTGGGAGGCGCAGTAGCCCACCTAGGGGCTGGTCCCCTCCCACTCTTGGCCCATGTAGCCTTCCGGGGCCGGGACCCCTCCTGGTGGACCCCCGGAACCCTTCCGGTGGTTCTAGTAAATTATCGGAGAAGCCCGAAACACTTTCGGTGACCAGAACCTCACTTCCTATATATGAATCTTTACCTCCGGACCATTTTGGAACTCCTCGTGACGTTCGGGATCTCATCCGGGACTCCAAAAAACCTTCGATAACCACATACACTATTTCCCTATAACCCTACGGGTTCGGGAGGCATGTAGACATGACCGAGACACCTCTCCGGTCAATAACCAACAACGGGATCTCGATACCCATGTTGTCTCCCACATGCTCCATGATGATCTCATCGGATGAACCACGATGTTGGGGATTCATTCAATCCTGTATAAAATTCCCTTTGTCTACCGGTATGACACTTGCCTGAGATTCGATCGTCGGTATCCTTATACCTTGTTCAATCTCTTTACCGGCAAGTCTCTTTACTCGTTCCGTAACACATCATCTCGTGGATAACTCCTTAGTCACATTGAGATCATTATGATGATGTCTTACCGAGTGGGCCTAGAGATACCTCTCCGTCACACGGAGTGACAAATCTCAGTCTCGATTTGTGCAAACCCAACAAATAATTTCAGGGATGCCCGTAGTATACCATTAGAGCCACCCAGTTAAGTTGTGAAGTTTGCCACACCCAAAGTATTCCTACGGTATCCGGGAGTTGCACAATGTCATGGTCTATGGAAATGATACTTAACATTAGAAAAGCTTTAGCAAACGAACTACACGATCTTCCGCTATGCTTAGGATTCGGTCTTGTCCATCACATCATTCTCCTAATGATGTGATCATGTTATCAACGACATCCAATGTCCATGGTCATGAAACCGTGACCATCTATTGATAAACGAGCTAGCCAATTAGAGGCTCACTAGGGACTTGTTGTGGCCTATGTATTCACACATGTATTACGATTTCCGGTTAATACAATTATAGCATGAACAATAGACAATTATCATGAACAAGGAGATATAATTATAACCATTTTATTATTGCCTTTAGGACATATTTCCAACAGTCTCCCACTTGCACTAGAGTCAATAATCTAGTTAGATTGTGATGTATCGAACACCCATAGAGTTCTGGTGTTGATCATGTTTTTCTCGTGAGAGAGGTTTAGTCAACGGAACTGCGACATTCAGATCTTTATGGACCTTACAAATATCTATATCACCTTCCTGAATGTAATCACAAATGGAGTAGAAGCGGCGCTTGATGTGCCTTGTCTTCTTGTGAAACCTGGGCTCCTTGGCAAGGGCAATAGCTCTAGTGTTGTCACAGAATAGAGTCATCGGGCCCGACGCGCTGGGAATCACTCCTAGGACGGTGATGAACTCCTAGGTCACAGAACAGAATAAAGTCTTTGCTGCTTTTGAAGCAACTATGTACTCCGCTTCACATGTAGATGCCGCCACGATGCTTTGCTTGCTGCTGCACAAGCTGACTGCCCCACCGTTCAAAATATACACGTATCCGGTTTGTGACTTGGAGTCATCCGGATCTGTGTCAAAGCTAGCATCGACGTAACCCTTTACGACGAGCTCTTCGGAACCTCCATATACGAGAAACATGTCCTAGGTCCTTTTCAGGTACTTCAGGATATTCTTGACCGCTGTCTAGTGTTCCGCTCCAGGATCACTTTGGTACCTCCCTACCAAACTTATGGCAAGTTTCACATCAGGTCTGGTACACAACATGGCATACATAATAGAGCCTATGGCTGAAGCATAGGGGATGACACTCATCTTTTCTCTATCCTCTGTCGTGGTCGGGCATTAAGTCGTACCCAATCTCACACCCTGTAACACAGGCAAGAACCCCTTCTTGGACTGATCCATATTGAACTTCTTCAATATCTTGTCAAGGTATGTGCTTTGTGAAAGACCTATGAGGCGTTTCGATCTATCTCTATAGATCTTGATGCCTAATATGTAAGCAGCTTCTCCAAGGTCCTTCATTGAAAAACACTTATTCAAGTAGGCCTTTATGCTTTCCAAAAGTTCTATATTATTTCCCATCAACAATATGTCATCCACATATAATATGAGAAATTCTACAGAGCTCCCATTCACTTTCTTGTAAATACAAGGTTCTCCATAAACTTGTATAAACCCAAACGCTTTAATCGCCTCATTAAAGCGAATGTTCCAACTCCGAGATGCTTGCACCAGCCCATAGATGGAGTGCTGAAGCTTGCATACTTCGTTAGCATCTTTAGGATCGAAGAAACCTTCCAGCTGCATCATATATAGTTCTTCCTTAAGAAACCCATTAAGGAATGCCGTTTTGACGTCCATTTGCCAGATCTCATAATCATAAAATGCGGCAATTGCTAACATAATTCGGACGGACTTCGCCATTGCTACGGGTGAGAAAGTCTCATCGTAGTCAACTCCTCGAACTTGTCGATTACCCTTAGTGACAAGCCGAGCCTTATAGACGGTCACATTACCATCCGCATCAGTCTTCTTCTTAAAGATCCATTTATTTTATATGGCTCACCGATCATTGGGCAAGTCCACCAAAGTCCACACTTTGTTCTCATACATGGATCCTATCTCGGATTTCATGGCTTCAAGCCATTTATTGGATTCTAGGCCTGCCATCACTTCTTCATAGTTCGAAGGTTCACCGTTGTCCAACAACATGATCTCCAGGACAGGGTTGTCATACCATTATGGTGTGGAACGTGTCCTCGTGGACCTCCGAGGTTCAATTTGATCTGAAGTTTCATGATCATCATCATTAACTTCCTTTCCAGCCGGTGCAGGCGCCAGAGAAACAACTTCCCGTGCTACGCTACTCTCCGGTTCGAGTGGAGGTACAATTACCTCATCAAGTTCTACTTTCCTCCCACTTACTTCTTTCGAGAGAAACTCTTTCTCTATAAAGGATCCATTCTTGGCAACAAAGACTTTGCCTTCGGATCTGAGGTAGACGGTATACCCAATAGTTTCTTTGGGGTATCCTATGAAGACGCACTTTTCCGCTTTGGGTTCGAGCTTCTCAGGTTGAAGTTTCTTCACATAAGCCTCGCATCCCCAAACTTTTAGAAATGACAGCTTAGGTTTCTTTCCAAACCATGATTCATACGGTGTCGTCTCAATGGACTTAGATGGTGCCCTATTTAAAGTGAATGCGGCAGTCTCTAATGCATATCCCCAAAATGATAGTAGTAAGTTCATAAGAGACATCATAGATCGCACCATATCCAATAGAGTGCGATTACGACGTTCAGACACACCATTTCGCTGAGGTGTGCCAGGCGGCGTGATTTGTGAAACAATTCCACATTTCCTTAGGTGCATGCCAAATTCGTGACTCAAATATTCTCCGCACGATAAGATTGTAGGCACTTTATTTTCCTGGCACGTTGATTCTTTACCTCACTCTGAAATACCTTGAACTTTTCAAAGGTTTAAGACTTGTGTTTCATTAAGTAGACATACTCATATTTGCTTAAGTCATCAGTGAGCATGAGAACATAAAGGTGGCCACCGCGAGCCTCAACACTCATTGGACCGCATACATCGGTATGTATTATCTCCAACAAGTCAGTTGCTCGCTCCATTGTTCCGGAGACTGGAGTCTTGGTCATCTTGCCCATGAGGCATGGTTCGCACGTATCAAATGATTTAAAATCAAGAGACTCCAAAAGTCCATCAGCATGGAGTTTCTTCATGCGTTTGACACCAATATGACCAAGGCGGCAGTGTCACATGTAAGTGGGACTATCGTTATCAACCTTACATCTTTCGGTACTCACACTATGGACATGTGTAACATCACGTTCGATATTTATCAAAAATAAACCATTGACCAGCGGGGCATGAGCATAAAACATTTCTCTCATACAAATAGAACAACCATTATTCTCGGATTTAAATGAGTAGCCATCTCGCATCAAGCGAGATCCAGATACAATGTTCATGCTCAAAGTTGGTACTAAATAACAATTATTAAGGTTTAAAACTAATCCCGAAGGTAGATGTAGGGGTAGCGGGCCAACGGCGATCACATCGACCCTAGAACCATTCCCGATGCGCATCGTCACCCCGTCCTTCGCCAATCTCCGCTTATTCCGCAGCTCCTGCTTGGAGTTACAACTGTGAGCAACTGCACCGGTATCAAATACCCAGGAGCTACTACAAGCGCTGGTAAGGTACGCATAAATAACAAGTATATCACATATACCTTTAACCTTGTCGGCCTTCTTATCCGCTAAGTACTTGGGGTAGTTCCGCTTCTAGTGACCGGTACCCTTGCAATAAAAGAACTCAGTCTAAGGCTTGGGTCCATTCTGGTTCTTCTTCCCGGCAACTTTCTTACCGGGCACGGCAACTGCTTTGTCGTCCTTCTTGAAGTTCTTATTACCCTTGCCTTTCTTGAAACTAGTGGTCTTATTGACCATCAACACTTGATGTTCCTTTTTGATTTCCACCTCCGCTGATTTCAGCATCGAGTACAACTCAGGAATGGACTTCTCCATCCCTTGCATGTTGTAGTTTATCACAAAGCTCTTGTAGCTAGGTGGAAGCGACTAGAGGATTCTATCAATAACCGAGTCATCCGGAAGATTAACTCCCAGCTGAGACAAGCGGTTGAGCAATCTAGACATTTTGAGGATGTGCTCGCTGACAGAACTATTCTCCTCCATCTTACAACTAAAGAACTTGTTGGAGACATCATGCTTGGAAAACCATTCTCAGCTCTTGGAACATCTCATATGCTCCGTGTTGCTCAAAATGCTTTTGAAGCCCTGGTTCTAAGCTGTAAACATGCCGCACTGAACCAGGGAGTAATCATCACTACGCGACTGCCAGGCGTTCATAACGTCTTGATTTGCTGGGAAAACGGGTGCGTCACCTAGCGGTGCATAAAGGACATACAATTTCTTGGAAGCTATGAGGATGATCCTCAAGCTATAGACCCAGTCCGTATAGTTGCTTCCATCGTCTTTCAGCTTGGTTTTCTCTAGGAACGCGTTGAAGTTGAGGGCAACATTAGCGTGGGCCATTGGATCTACAATACAGATTGTAAAGACAATTTTAGACTAAGTTCATGATAATTAAGTTCACATAATCAAATTTTTTAATGAACTCCCACTTAGTTAGACATCTCTCTAGTCATCCAAGTGACACATGATCTACGTCAACTAGCCCGTGTCCGATCATCACGTGAGACGGACTAGTCATCAATGGTGAACATCTCCATGCTGATCATATCTTCTATACGACTCATGTTTGACCTTTCGCTCTCCCATGTTCCGAGGCAATGTCTATACATGCTAGGCTTGTCAAGTCAACCTAAGTGTATTGCGTGTGTAAATCTGGCTTACACCCGTTGTATGCGAACGTTAGAACCAATCACACCCGATCATCACGTGGTGCTTCGGAACAACGAACCTTAGCAACGATGCACAGTTAGGGGGAACACATTTCTTGAAATTTTAGTGAGAGATCACCTTATTTAAGCTACCGTCATTCTAAGCAAATAAGATGTAAAACATGATAAACATCACATGCAATCAATATAGTGACATGATATGGCCAATATCATCTTGCTCCTTTGATCTCCATCTTTGGAGCACCATGATCATCATTGTCACCGGCACGACACCATGATCTCCATCATTGTGTCTTCATGAAGTTGTCTCTCCAACTATTACTTCTACTACTATGGCTAACGGTTAGCAATAAAGTACAGTAATCACATGGCGTTTTTGATTGACATGCAGGTCATACAATAAATTAAGACAACTCCTATGGCTCCTGCCGGTTGTCATACTCAGTGACATGCAAGTCGTGAATCCTATTACAAGAACATGATCAATCTCATACATCACATATATCACATCACATCCTTTGGCCATATCACATCACACGACATATGCTGCAAAAACAAGTTAGACGCCCTCTAATTTATTGTTGCAAGTTTTTACGTGGCTGCAATAGGTTTCTAGCGAGAACGTTTCTTACCTATGCAAAAACCACAACATGATATGCCAATTGATATTTACCCTTCATAAGGACCCTTTTCATCGAATCAGATCCGACTAGAGAGGCAGAGACGGAGACCCGCTAGCCACCTTATGCAACAAGTGCATGTCAGGCGGTGGAACCAGTATCACATAAGCGTATGTGTAAAGTCGGTCTGGGCCGCTTCATCCCATAATGCCGCTGAATCAAGATAAGACTAGTAGCGGCAAGAAAATTGACAAAATCGACGCCCATAACAACTTGTGTTCTACTCATGCATAGATTCTACGCATAAACCTGGCTCTGATACCACTGTTGGGGAACGTAGTAGTAAATCAAAAAAATTCCTACCTATCACCAAGATCAATCTATGGAGAAACCAGAAACGAGCAAAGGGGGAGTGCATCTTCATACCTTTGAAGATCGCAAAGCGGAAGCGTTACAAGAACGCGGTTGGTGGAGTCGTACTCGCAGTGATTCAGATCACGGTCGATTCTGATCTAAGCGCCAAACAACGGCGCCTCCGCGTTCAACACACGTGCAGCCCTGTGACGTCTCCTACGCCTTGATCCAGCAAGGAGGAAGGATAGGTTGAGGAAGAGCTCCGGCAGCATGACGGCATGGTGACAGTGGAGCTGCGTGGTACTCCAGCCGGGCTTCGCCAAGAACTACGGAGAACGAGGAGGAGGAAGGGTAGGGCTACGCCGAGAGAGAGAGACTTGTGTTATTGGTAGCCCAAAACCCTCCACTATTTATAGGAGGAGGAGGGGGCACAACCCCTAGAGTTCCCACCCTAGTGCTGCAAACGGCCCTAGATGGCCCTTGGGCCGGCGACGACCAAGAGAGGGGAGGAGGGGCGGCGACCTAGGGTGGGCCTAGGGCCCTCCATGCCTAGGGTTTGCCCCCCTCCACCCTTGCTGCGCCTTGGGCTGAGGTGGGAGGCGTACCAGCCCACCTAGGGGCTGGTTCGCTCCCACTCTTGGCCCATGTAGCCTTTCGGGGCTCGTGGCCCCTCCCGGTGGACCCCCGGAACCCTTCGGTGGTTCCGGTACGTTACCGGAGATGCCCGAAACACATTCGGTGACCAAAACCTTACTTCCTATATATGAATCTTTACCTCCAGACCATTCCAGAGATCCTCATGACGTCCGAGATCTCATCCGGGAGTCCGAACAACCTTCGGTAACCACGTACAGTATTTCCCTATAACCCTAGCATCATCGAACCTTAAGTGTGTAGACCCTACGGGTTCGGGAGGCACGTAGACATGACCGAGACACCTCTCCGGTCAATAACCAACAGCGGGATCTCGATACCCACATGCTCCATGCTGATCTCATCAGATGAACCATGATGTCAGGGATTCAATCAATCCCGTATACAATCCCCTTTGTCTACCGGTATGACACTTGCCCGAGATTCGATCGTCGGTATCCCTATACCTTGTTCAATCTCTTTACCAGCAAGTCTCTTTACTTGTTTCGTAACACATCATCCTGTGGCTAACTCCTTAGTCACATTGAGCTCATTATGATGATGTCTTATGGAGTGGGCCTACAGATACCTCTCCATCACACGGAGTGACAAATCCCAGTCTCGATTCGTGCCAACCCAACAGATACTTTCGGGGATACCCGTAGTATACCTTTAGAGCCACCCAGTTAAGTTGTGACATTTGGCACACCCAAAGTATTCCTACGGTATCCAGGAGTTGCACAATCTCATGGTATAAGGAAATGATACTTAACATTAGAAATGCTTTAGCAAACGAACTACACGATCTTGCGCCATGCTTAGGATTGGGTCTTTTCCATCACATCATTCTCCTAATGATGTGATCCCGTTATCAACGACATCCAATGTCCATGGTCATGAAACTGGGACCATCTATTGATCAACGAGCTAGCCAACTAGAGGCTCACTAGGGACTTGTTGTGGTATATGTATTCACACATGTATTACGGTTTCCGGTTAATACAATTATAGCATGAACAATAGACAATTATCATGAAGAAGGAAATATAATAATAACCATTTGATTATTGCCTCTAGGGCATATTTCCAACAACTCCCCATTAGTTGTACGACTCTGAAGTGCTACTATCGAGTATCGAGGGTGACACATCGTGAAGTACTCATGATGCTAGCCCTGTAGTGCAATTAGTCGGTCGTGGTTATTGAGGGTGATTCCTCCTTCAACATTCCCGATGATGTCTCCGTCGTGCCACCCCTAAAGTGTGGGACCCTCGAGGGTGATTCCTCTAAGTCCACCTTGATGGTTACGTCGAGCGGGGACCATTAAGGGCGATGCCTCAGTTCCCGTCTTGATATTTCATACACACAATTACTATGACCTGGTTACGGAAACATGTTGGTGATGGGTCGGCCCTGAGGGGTACCCACGGTTTGATGATGATGAGGCATGGACTGGCAAGAGAGGCATTTACCACACATCCTCGAGACGAGGCGACGGGACCGCACTTTATGGGTCGCGCTTGCCCCCGCATTAATAAAATGCTAATTGGTTGGGTACTTGATCTGAGTTAGGTCGTTGGCCTTAATACGCACTAACCTTCACGTGGGAGATGTTATGGGAACTCAGCGTCGTTGCATTAGCCAAAGCTCTTCGGACGTCAACAATGGAGCGGCGCGCACCGGTTTGGGCTGGAAGGTACAGCTCCCGGACTGAGTGTACTAAGTATGCTTCCAGCCGCGTACGCATCATGTAGGATTGCAAGGGAAAGTGGGCCCACGAACCTGCATGCTTAGGATTTTAGACCGGTGGGCTGGCCTCTTCGTTGAGTCTAGGTGGGGCGACGACGTTCTGATATCCCGAGGCTGGGCATGACACAGAAAAGTGTGCTTGACCAGAGGTGATTCAAGCGTGTTGGGGAATATGTTGTGCACCCCTCTAGGGAAGAACTTATCTATTCGAATTGCCATGTCCACGGTAACAGGACGACTTTGAGTTGTACCTTAACCTTATACAACTATAATTGTGATTTAATTTGAAATGAATTGTGGCACCGGGATTCCTTCCGCATAGGGAGTCGAGGAAGAAACTCTGGGCGTGGTTACTTAATAAATTTGCTATAATAATATAATTATATGTGAGATACGAGTCTACTCTCTTCTAATGCTGCAAGATGCTGAAGATGCTAGTCTTCGATCGGACTAGGCCTTCCCTCACATTCTTGCTTTCTGCAGTTAGTCCAGATATAAACCCACCCCTTGATAATGATGCATACTTAGTATAGTTCTGATATCGGTCTTGCGAGTACTTTGGATGAGTACTCACCACTAATTTGCCTTCTCTTTCCCCCTTGTTACGATTCTACGTTCTGACGACGGAGCCGAGGAAATGTAGTACACCAGAGACGACTACTACACCACCGCTGGAGCCAACTACTACGTGAAGAGTGCCGACGCTCAGGAGTAGTTAGGAGGCTCCCAGGCAGGAGGCCTCGCCTCTTTGGATTCGCTGCTTATGTTTGTGCTAGCCTGCTTAAGGCAAAACTTGTCTAACTTATGTCTGTACTCAGATATGATTTGCTTCCTCTGACTCGTGTTTGTCGAGCTTTGTATTCGAGCCCTCGAGGCCCCTGGCTTGTAATATGAAGATGTATGACTTTAATTTGTGTCTAGTGTTGTGATGTGATATCAATAAGTGAGTCCCTAATCTTGGTTGTATGCATTGTGTGTATGTTTAGCGTATGGTCAAAATTGGGGGCATCAGAAGTTGGTATGAGAGCCAAGTGCCCATAGGTAGCCCGCTTTCCAACTCCTTGGACGAAGTTGAGTTTAGTCATTGAAAAACATTTACGAACATAGTTGTGTGGCTTACGGGTCCACATCTCAATCGGGTGGTATTATGATCTTTTATTCCTCGTCTATACTTTGGGTTCCCATCTCTCTCCTCTTTTGGGTTAAAGATTTTGCTAACTCTAACTCTAGGTTCTTGTAACTACTTCCTCCCAGAGAGCCCCTCATTCCTGATGATGGCTTGATTTATCAAAAGACTCCGAAGATACTCTCTGATGTTCTCCCAAGAACTTGTGTTCATCGCCTTTGCGATTCCCTTCCACCGTCAACCCCTATGGATAACTACATACAACGGTCGTTCGTACTCATTTCCAATTGCTCTTGTTACTCTAAGGTACATCGAATTACCTTACTGGGGGATTCGTTCATCCTCAGTTGTCATGGGTTTTGCTTGTCCCTCGAATTGCTATTCGATCTTCTGAAATTCTCAGTAGCCTATTGTTCTTGACATTCCTCACCTGCTTGCATTATGGTTAATTCCATATGTCTTGCAATATTCATTAAAATCCTTTGTGATTGTCATTTTGATCTTATTGATTCAACTTGTGTGTGAATGCATGCATTCATTAGTGGATTCTCACAAAATTTTCCTTCTGGCTCAGACGTCTTTCTAAAAGTGGGCTAGTTCTCGTTAAATCAACCTTGGTTGATTGTCCATCTAAGTCCCTTCAACTTATCTGTATTGATTGAAGCATCTAATTCTGATACACCAAATTCGGAATCTTAATTCCTTTGGTTATTTAAGCATCGAATAATTGGAGGTTCTATAATCTAATGTCTTGCATTCTTTCTCCCTCTGATTGAGTACCGATACTCACATCAGGTCCTCTGTGGACTACCAGAGCATTGTTGGGTTGGATAGCATCCTTTACATTCAATATTATTGTGATGCTCTTCCCCTGATACATGATGCCATTTGTAAATTGTGTCTTCTCCCTCTGATAAGTTGTATCCTATGCTTTTGTCAGCCATGCTATGTTGACAACCATGTGCTATTTACTCTGGAAGCTAGTGGTTTATGTTCCTAAGATACCCCGATGGGTTGAACCTATGCCTTCCTTACTCCATGTGAACCCGATAGTTTTCACGAGTCCTACTCTTTTGGTGTTTTGCCAGATAATCGTTCAGAACTACAACTTCGTCAAAGGCGAGAAGCAAATCGAAGGTGATGCATTGATGAAGTGGGAGTCGACCTTGAACCTTGCGTTCATGCCCATGGAAACGATGTTGATCTTATCATAGAAACTTCTTGTAACAATAATCTTTCACTTTGTATGATTTGATATTGTATCTATGATTTGGTACTTGGCAACCGTGGTTCCGACCATGATTGTTCTTCCTTGATCCCATTTCAAACAAGTTAAATTACTTGTCATCTGTAGATCAATATATCGGTCCAAGCTTTAATTCTTATCAACCTGCGAGTATTGTCCTTGGTATATCGAGAATATCACGGAGCTACATAGCTTCTTATGAGCTCCTCATCAACTATGTTTTCTTTCGCTCATTCCAGTTTCCTCGTGTTCTGAGTTGTTGGACACTCAAGGACACCGGTAACTGAATCGGGTACACATTGCAATTCAACAACTCTTAGCAGTATTCTTTGCTTAAGAGTTTGTGCTTGGTCATGGCATTCCAAATTGTTAGGTTGCATCATCATCGTCATGCTAAGCTTGACCATGCTATGTATGCCCTTCATCCCCCAACACAATTCTAGTAGTGTAGTAGGCTTACAACGAGCTTTCAACCTCATGCTGGATGTCTCGAAACGGAGTTTTGGTTCTGAGCTGGCACTCTAATCTGTGGTTCAAACAACCTTTCACTTCGCCATTTCTTGCTTGGTGTCATCGCTGACTGATTACATATTCAAGAGACTTCTCGACAATTGTGTTGTGATCATCGTCATCTTTGTAAGCTCTTCTAGGCTATCAATTAAATTCATGATGGGAAGTAGCATCCTTGCCTCCTTTCAAACACAGGCTTGTCTTGTTTTCGTTGAACCTTAAGTTCCTTGTTAGCCATCTTGTGATATGTTATATCTTGAAGTATTACCATCTTTTCCAAGAATGACGTGAAATTTGCACGCGTCATAAAAATTCTTGATATAGTGATATTTCTTGCCATCACCTTTCAGTTCTTATGTTTCCGTGTTGTTTCTAAGCGGATTACCGACAAATGGATTGTGATGTGTAAATTCAACACTTATGGCATAGGAACTCTATTACCTTGGACTAAATTAACAATAAGCCCATTCTTAGTGTGTTGGCTGTTGAATCAACATTCTATCATTGGTCGTGCTACTTAGTCTGGATTTTGGTTGCACCTTTAGATTAATATTTAATTGTGGATGTTTTCCCTCGAGCATACCTCAATATATCATCTAGTTTGACCAATCCTATCACCTTGTTCACCCTATTGTGGAAATCCATCGTTGTGGAAATCTCAACAAATTGTTGCTGAACCCATCAGACACATCCTCATGTTCTTCATGATTCATGATGAACATTGAAGCTAGTGCTGGAAACCTTGAAAGCATTATCTTTGTGCCTAGCTCATGAAGAATATGTTTGATAAAATAAGTGTTTTTCTCTAAGTTCACGTGCATTTTGTCGCCGTGATTATGAGAAAATTTTATTTCGCTTCCTCTGGAATCGTTCCAATTCATTCATGCATGTGCAAAGTATTCTATGGTTTGATAGGTTTGCTACCTCACTCCATATGTATTTTCTAGCACGTCAAGCCACTGATTGATTTGCTCTTGGGAAAACAAGTCCTTCGTAAGAGCTATCCGGGCTTATACACGGAACTTTGATATCCTCTATGATGGTTCCCAACTAGAGTTTGATTGCATTCCGTCCTAAAACTTATATGTGGAGACAAATATCTTGGCATTGTGTTCATATGTCCTGCATTCCAACTCATGATTCAGGGCCTGCTTTCGTCGTTCATTTCGAGGTTCTTGCAAATCATCTCGTAGATCTGTGTTGAATCCTTTTTCTTCTTAGGCCTTCTATGTATGAGGTATCCTGATGCCAACCAGATCTAAACCTCACCGGATATGATGGTTGGAAATCTTCCCAAGAATTATAATGTTGGTGTCTATGTTACTCGGTAAGGTAATGTGGTTAACAAACCTGCCCGGAAGATCTATTGTTATAGTATCTTGTTCAACAAGATTCGCCTTTTCTCCCATGAGGAAATTGTAAGACTTATTTTATGAATTGTTCCTCATGGATCCCTTGAGTTCTTTAAGTCCAACCTTTATCTAATGACCATGTCGATGCTTCCCCGAAGCATGGCTGCGATACTCCAATCACCAACAAGAACATTGGAAGCGCAATGCTAAATGTTTCTTGATCAATTATCCAAACGACATTGCATGGGTAATATCATTTATCCCTCCCCCCTTACCTAAATGGTTATGTACTTGATGTCCTGTCACGTATATCATGCTCTATTTGTCTTTAGGAAAGGTATACTCAAATACTTGGGTATAAAAACATTCCCATTTCTATTGGTTTGTTTACCCCATTCTGATAATCTAACTTATCTGAACAGAGGTAATCCCCTGCTTAGGTAAACACCTCGGGGATCAACTCTGTCAGTAAGGCCCTGTTACTATTGTTGATAGCATTTCGGTAAACGCCAGTGGATGAGAACTTTGCCTATTGGTCCGCCTCGTTTAAACGAGCAGGAAAATGGTTCTATGTGTCCCCCACCCTTGGTACCGATGTTGTTGCCAACTTAACTGACGGGCTCCTCTCTGGTAGCTCTTGTTACAATGCCCGTGCAAGATGTCATCGCTCTTCCTACTCTTAACCCGCATGGCGGGCCCATAACCCAAAGTTCCATAGGATCGAAACCTGACTCACTTGTACATCCTTAAATCCAAAGTTTTATTGCACTTGGCTTTGTATGCAAATCCCGAGCCACCATCCACGGTAATGATGCTATTCTTGTCGTCATTCATCGACTGTCCAAAGTTGCACATTTTCTAGCCGTCAAAGAAATGATCACTACTAGTCAGCTGGCAGATCTGTATATGTCCAGAGTTGTTTCACTCCACGGTATTCCATTGGTGATTAGTTCAGACCGTGGCAGCTTATTCACTTCAAAATTCTAGGCAAGTTTTCCAGGAAGCTATGGAAACTCATTTGTCCTTCAGCACGACTTTTTAGCCTCAATCCCAGGGACAAGTTGAAAGAGTCAATCAGATTCTCGAAGACATGCTTCGAGCCTGTGTCATTTCTTTGGGAAAGGAATGGGAGGAATCTCTTCCGTATGCTGAGTTCTCCTACAACAATAGTTATCAAGCTAGTCTGAAGATGGCTCCCTTTGAAGTGTTTTATGGATGTAAGTGTTGAACTTCTCTGAATTGGTCAGAAACTAGGGAATGTACACTTATCGATCCAGATATTATCAAACATGCCGAGGATCAAGTCCGCATTATTCATGCAAATCTGAAGGCTGCTCAGTCTCGTCAGAAGAGTTAGTATGACCGTCATCACAAAGATATGGTCTATCAACCTGGCGAAAAGGCTTATCTCCGAGTCACGCCAATGACAGGTGCACACCGTTTTGGGATCAAGGGCAAGCTGGTTCCTCGTTATATTGATCCTTTCACTATTCTCGAAAGGCGTGGTAAAGTGGCATATCAACTGGAACTACCGCCAAACCTTTCTCGGGTTCATGATGTGTTCCATGTGTCACAACTTCGTTGCTACTTGAAGGATCCTATCGGAGCAGTGGACCATGATATGCTTGAACTGCAACAAGACCTTTCTTACAAGGAGCAACCAGTCTGCATTCTTGATGAGACTGAACGTCGGACTCGTCAGAAGGTTACCAAGTTCTTCAAAGTGCACTAGGCAAATCATTCTGAAGATGAGGCCACTTGGGAACATGAAGATCATCTTCGTGCAGAACACCCTGGGCTCTTTCCTTCTACTTCTTAATTCTTGGGACGAGAATTCTTTTTAATAGGGGAGAATTGTGACGCCCTGGTTTTGTGCTACAGTAAGCTCTGTAATTAAGCTATAGTAACCCTATGCTAATGATGCCAAGTCACCATTGTTACTGTTGTTAATATCGTGATAATCCAAATCCTAATCAAATTCAAATTCAAATTTAAAGTCAAAGTTCAATTTTGTCAGACATGAAAACAAAAATGTTCAAGATGTGACAAATATTCTCTAGATATTTGGCATGTTGAAACCACAGTGTTACAAAGTATTTAAATTAACTAAATTAAAATAAAACCAAAGAAGAGAATTAAATAAAACTCAAAACTCAAAACAGAAATAAAAAAGAATAAAAAACAAAAGGAAGAAGAAAACCCCCACTGGGCCGGTCAACCGGATCATGGCCCAGCCTGCCCCCACACCGGCCCAACCGGCCCAGCCGTCACCCCTTATCCCCCACACTCCCCGAAAACCATAGCCCTCCCCCGATCCCCACTCCCCACCTCGATCTCCCTCCCCTCCCTGATTTGGATTGGGATTGGGGAGGAACGCCGGCCGCCGCCGGCTCCTCCCGCCGTCGCCTCCTCGCCGGCGCCGCCCCGCACCGGCGCTCCCCGAGCCGCCATCCCCCCACCCCATAGGCGACCCCGGTGCCCTCTCCCCCGCGCCCTTCCCCACCTCGTGCCGCCACACCGCCGTCGGCACCACCCCACCTCACCTCGCCATTGTCGGGCCTCCCCGCCGTCGCGTCGCCCCGGCCTCCTCACGGCCTCCCCGCCGGTCTCCACTGATCCTTGCCAACCCCGCCACCTGCAGTCGTGCCGATGAGGCCCCCGGCCATGACCTCCCCCTTTCCCCTCCTCGTCACTGCCGCCTCGCGCGCGCTCACCGCACCCACCACCGCGGCCCCTTGGCCCCGCCTCCCCGCGCTGGCACCGTGCTCGCCCCGCCTTTGCTCCTATGCAGCCCCGCACCCCGCCTTCCTGCTAGCCCCGCTGTCATCCGACCGTTGGCCGTCGTGGCCAGCCCCCGCCGCAGGTGGCCGCCGTTGGCCTCTGGCCACCCCGGGCCCCCGCCGCGACCACCTACGCGCGCCCGAGCCCCCTCCCTTCGGCCATGTGTGCGTGCGTGTGTGCATGTGCCCCATATGGGCCACCGACAGATAGGGCCCACCCCAGTAATGAAAGTAAATATAAATATGATTTTAAAAATAAAAATAAATAGATTAATTAACGAATTAATTAACTTAATTAAGTTTGCTTAATTAAATTAACATTAATTAACTTGTAATTAAACTAACTCAAATTGTTAGTTAATTAACAGTCAATGACACACGGGTCCCACCCGTCAGTTTGACCTAGTCAAAAGTCCTGTTGACTGCTGATGTCATGTTGACATCATGATGACACAATAAATTAATTTTCAAATTAAATTAATTCTTTTAGTATATGAATATTAATAAAACTTTAAAAATTAATCCTATTGACCTTATACAACTATAATTGTGATTTAATTTGAAGTGAATTGTGGCTCCGGGATTGCTTCCTCACAGAGAGTCGAGAAAGAATCTCTAGGCGTGGTTACTTAATAAAATTGCTGCAATAATATGACTATATGTGAGATACCAGTCTACTCTCTTCTAATGTTGCAAGATGCTGAAGATGCTAGTCTTCGATAGGACTAGGCCTTCCCCCGCATTCTTGCTTTCTGCAGTCAGTCGAGATATAACCCCATCTCTTGATAATGATGCATACTTAGCATAGTTCTGATGTCAGTCTTGCGAGTACTTTGGATGAGTACTCACTGCTGCTTTGCTTTCTCTTTACCCCTTGATACGTCTCTGCGTTCAAACGATGGAGCCCAGAAGATGGAGTACGCCGGAGACGACTACTACACCACCGCTGGAGCCTACTACTACATGAAGAGTGCCGACGCTCAAGAGTAGTTAGGAGGTACCCAGGCAGGAGGCCTCGCCTCTTTTGATCCGCTGCTTATGTTTGTGCTAGCCTTCTTAAGGCAAAACTTGTTTAACTTATGTTTATACTCAGATATTTTTGGCTTCCGCTGACTCGTGTTTGTCGAGCTTTGTATTCGAGCCCTCAAGGCCCCTGGCTTGTAATATGAAGCGGTATGACTTCAATTCGTGTCTAGTGTTGTGTTGCGATATCAACCAGTGAGTCCCTAATCTTGGTCATACGCATTGCCTGTATGTTTAGCATACGGTCGACATTGGGGGCATCTGGGTCACTTCTTACATGTCACATACCACTTGGTGGTGTGCAAGAGTAAATGAATGAACGTCATAGAACAACACAATCAACCAAAGATGAATGATCATCACATAAGCATTAAGATGATAGGAAATAGTAGCATCACACATTAAAGCGTATGATCAAACATCATCAAGCGAGTATCACAAGCAACCAAAAGCCATTGTTTTTGAAAAAACGATAAACACCAAAATGCTCTCTCACTCGAAGCCTAGAGATCTATATACACTTCTCCCCCTTTGGCAACAAGTTACCAAAAAGTTCAAAGGCATATATCTAAGCGTTCTTGGGCTGATCTCCTCCGGTTGTTGATGAAGGAGTCGAGAGAACAGCATCGGCGAAGATCTCTACAGATGTCGTGGATGGAGCTAGAGTGGACACTGCAGGAACTAGAGCTGATGGAGCAGGAGTTGTGCTGACAATAGCAGGACCTGATGAAGAGGGCCTCAAGTCTGGTGCAGGCACTGTGGCTGATCTAGCCTAAGTAGTGAACTGAGTGCTCGACCTGAGAGGTGATCCATCCTCCTCATCATCATCATCTTCATCATCTGAAGAAGTAGAAGAGACCCGAGGGATGTGCATTGAGTCAATTTCCTTCTGAAGCTCTATAACTGCCTTTGTCACCTTGTCCACCTTGTCATTTAGAGTCTTGATCCATGTCTCAAAGATCCTCACGAGACTATTCTGGTTGTCCAGAATCCCCTTGATACCCTTCTGCATGCCCTGAACTTCTGAGATCAAAAGATCCATTTTCTCGTTTCTAGGTCTGGGGGCTTGAGCACTAGCGGCTCGAACTGCTTCTGCCTCTGCCTCTGTTGTAGCAGATATGGGATGATCTGGGTCCATCACCACAACATTATCCTCGAGATCTGGCTGTCGGGGCAGATGTGGGTGATCTAGAGCAAATATGTGCTTCTCCAACTCAGAGTTGATAAGCATCTGGATGTAGGGTGCATAGCAGCAAGAGCGCTTTTGATCTGCAGCAACCCTCTTGATTGTCCCAACAATCAAATCCATGACTCTAATCCTGGTATGTCCGTCAAGATGGATCAACATATTGATGGAGTAGCCTCGGATCATCTTGTCATCTCCTGACTTGGGCATCAAGGTATGCCTCAGAATAGTGTTCATGGTACGGAGTCCTTCTTGCAGATAGTAGATGGATCCTAGCTTGTGAGATTGCACTTTGTGTGCGGGGATAGGAGTATATCCTTCATGGCATTGTGACTCGCCTTGGATTTTGAGTATACATCCAGATCACCATCCTGAACATCTGGAACTCCTAGAAGTGCAGCCCACTCCTCCATAGTAGATTCATACCTTGATCCTTCAGTCATCCATGCAATTCTACCATCTCCCTAGAAATGTGCAGTGGGGTAGAATTGCATCATCATCTCATCGTTCCATGCAGTAAGCTCTCTACCAATGAACTCATCCAGACCAATGCAGTGGAAATTATCTTGGACACTTGGAAAGTAGTCCTCATTCTCCTTAATGAATTTCCAATCAACATATCTCATATCGCTAACAGTTGGGCTCTTGTCAAGCAGCACTGTCTCATAAAAGTCATGTTGCTCTCTGGTGTAGAACATGTAGTCAACAACAGTTTTCTTCCTCTGGGCATAAGGATCTATAGCTCTCCAATATCTCAATCCTGAGTCTTTCCTCTTCTTCATGTCTTCAGCAACTAAGTAGCTGACATCATGTAATGGAAGATGTGCTTTGAGCTTCATCAATGTAGTCAAGTCATCATCTTCTTCAAGTATGGAGGCAGTTCCCTTGTTCTTTTCAAAATCTGGAATGTCTCTGGTAGTCCTCTTGGACTTCTATGCAACAGCTTTCTTGGATGTAGGCTTGATGCTCTTGGATGTGCCAGACTTTGGCATAGCATCAACCAAAAGTTTCTTGGCCTTCTTCGGAGGAGGAGCCTTTGCAGCTGGCTCATCCTCCTCTTCCTCAGCAGAAGCACCAGCAGCCTCCTCTGGATCTTCATACATGGAGGTAGGCCTACCTATCACATGGATGATCCATTTCCTAGCTTTCTTCTCCCCTGCCTTCTTAGGCATAGACTTCCTTGGGGGATTAATAGACATTGTGGCCCTAGCACTCTCATGTGCTTTGATAGTTTCAGAGCTGGCATAGACCTTGCTAACAACTCCTCTCAAAGAAGTAGCTTCAGTTGCTGACTTCTTAGCAGCCTTTTCTTACTTCTTTGCAAGAATCGTCTCGGGAATAAAGTCTAAATCTTCTTCATCGGAATTTAGCTTCTTCCTGGTCCTGGTGGCAGCCTTGGGCAACCCATGGGAGCTGGGGGTGCCTGGATCTGAAAAAGAACTCGGCTCTAGGCTTGTGCCTGAACTCATATCAACTCCCTGCTCTGGCAAATTCTGACTGTCCTCACCGTTTGACATACTAAACCTGTGAATAGAGTATAGAAGAGCAGAAGTAGATGAGTCATCAAAAAATGAGGATGGTTTTTGAAAGTTTGAACAATAGATTTTCAAAGTTTTTTGCATTCTGTCAAATAAATATCGGTACAGCCGAAACAACATTTTCGATGCTCCCAAGACAGACTATCTCGCTTAACAGAACCTCGGCACTCTTTTCGGTCAGACCGAAAAAAGGTACTCGGTTCCATCAAGACAGTTCTAAGGATCACAGAAATACACATCGGTAAGACCGATATGTTTGTTTTGGTTCCACCATATTTATCGGGCGGACGGCAAAACCCTAGAAAATTTACCATTCGCTAGACTATAGAGGTTTTGTGTGGATAGGAATACGTGCAAAGAGTGGCTTATTGATAAACTTGAATCTAATGTGCAATAATTAGACGAGGAACACAAAAGAGGTCGAATCTGTACCCTAACTTGGTGCGGATCCGCTACGGCGGCGATGATGGAGAGGATTTCGTCGACGGCGGCGATTCCTAGTGGCGGAGGAGCGTAGGGAGACAAGGGCGACGACAAGGGGTCTCGAAGGCGGCTGCTTAGGGTTCTAAGGCGCGACGGTTTGAGCATGAAATTCAAAGCATCGGAGTCCATAGTATATATACCCACCACTGTCGGTGGCACCAATTCTAACTTTTCGGTGTCACCGAGTTCCTCAACTGCCAGTTGACAGGGAAACTCGGTGTAACCGAGAAGATGGAATTGGTGGTACTAATATTGAAAACCAGATCAACCCTAGGCATTTGGTGAGACCGAGATTTTGTGGTTGGTTCCACCGAGATGCACTTGGGAGGTTTTAATGGTCAGTACTTGTCGATACGACACTCCGAGTGCTCCACACATAGAGTGATCGAGAAGTACTTGTTCAAATTTTGTGATGCACCGTGAATGGAGTGTGAGGTGAGAAATCATAGATAGCTAAAGAGGTGGTCCTAGTCATTCTTGTATATCCAATTGGCAAAAGATAAATCAAAACCCAAATAGCAACAATTGGATATCTTTGAATGAGAAAATAAATGCAGACCAACATGCTCACACAATAAGCTGTCAAATGAAATCATGGCAAATATGCACAAACACTCTACCATCTAACAAGCACTTGGGCGATGACAAAGTCATCTATATATGAGTATTTGAATTAGGAGCCAAGTAAGAGTACTTGATCATAGGTCATACTCATTGTTTAAGCACAAGTGGGGTTACCACTTTTACATAAAACATTTAATGTTGTCACATACTAAGAGATGCTTTGACTCAAGTCTTAGAGTAAAGCTCCCCCTTGATGTGACATCCCCCCATAAGAGGGATAAACTAACCTTGGGTTTTGTCGATGAAGACTTCATGTTGGTGAGGTAGTGGTGGATGCTCAAGGTTGATGAAGATCACCAAGAGTTGGGAGCATCCTTGTTGTTTCCTTGCTCTTCTCACCTACATGGGTTAGTCCCAACACACAAGAGACAAATACAAGGATATCTATGGACATGGAGTGCAAAGCATGTGTGATGATGTCCATTGATTTGTTGATTACTTTGTCCCTTGCTTACCTTTGAGGGAATGTGTGACTCCTTGATCTATTGCATAGGGTTGATGTTCATTGCAAATAGATCTTGCCAATAATGAATATGAGTGAATTTCATTGGCGGAGTCACCCCTCAAGAAATCTCGAGTTCTTCTTTTTGGGAACCCACATCAAGTTGATGGGGATCCTTGGTGTTGAAGTAGCACTTGTAGCAGTTGAGCTTGTAGTAGCCTTGGGAACCCACTTCACCAAAGCTTGGGATTCATCTTCATATGAGTCAAAGTCCTCTTGGAGCTTGTTCTTTCCCTTGATATTGTGGTCTTGTGGTGGAAGTCATCTTGAGTGTTTGTCCCCTTGGGAAGATTATTTTCATACTTCTCCTTTTGAGGAACAAACTTGGGCTCGGGATATTGACCTTATTCTCATTCAACTCCATTAGTGTTTAAGTAGCCAACACCATGATTCTTCCGGTATCCTCCATGCTTGCACACAATCTCATCAAATTGTTTGTACCCTTCAAGACACTTGTAGATACCTTTCTCTATAATCCCTTTCAATAAAGCATTTTCTTGCTCAAGTGTAACTTGGCTAAGAGAATCATAATTAGTGGAATCAATAGAACTACTAGGAGCAACATCAATGGGTTTAGCATTTTTATTGTTGCTACTAGATGAAGAAACCTTTTTGCCTTTGTTACTAGTTTGCTTAAATTTGTCTTGTGGCATGAATGTAGACAAGAGTAGTCGTTTGGCGAGATAATATGAAGTCTTCTTTCAGAGATCGTCATTGATAGCTTTAAGAAATTCATGTTCTTGCTCCAAATTAAGGTTCTCGGAGCGTAGCTTCTCATGAGTTCTTACAAGCTCTCTATGATCTTCAAGAGTAGATTCATGGGCTAACTTAAGAGTGTTGAGTTCTTTAGTTGGTTCTTCTATTTTCATGTTATCTTCGTCAATTGACCTATCTTGACTAGCATGAGAAATATCAAGTTCATTATGATCAACATCACTAGTTTTATCACATAGAAAGTCATAATCGTAAAGCAAATCATCTTCATCACTATCGAAATCAAGATATTCGGGGTGTGATACCTTGGGGCCTTTAGCCATGAAGAAACTTCCATTTCCTTCATTTGGTGAATCAAATAGATCATAGGAGTTGGTTGTCACTAGTGCAATTCCGGCAACACCATCATCTTGGCTATAGTCGGAGTTGGAGTGATAGCTTTTCTCGCAGTGGTTGTCAGAGTCGGAGTCGAAGACCCATTCACCAACATGAGCTTGATGCTTTCTTCTTGAGTTGCTCTTGGTGTACTTGTCCATCTTCTCCGAGTCCCTACTTCTCCTTGAGGGTCTTTGTTCATAACGATCATCTCTACTCCATCTCTCTCTTCGATGTGATTCATCTCTTGAGCTTCGTCTTCTTGGTGACTCTTCTCTTCGTTTGTAGGGAGTTGTGCACTCATTGGAGTAATGTCCGAGCTTCGCACAATTATAGCAGTTTCGGTCACGACTTGACAAACGCTTATCTTCATGTCTTGAGTTGGAGCTGCAATCTTTGCTTCTATTCTTGTAGAACTTGTTGAATTTCTTGACCATGAGGCTTATCTCTTCATTTGTGACAAGATTGTCGCTTGAGGTAGCGGGAGCATCACTTGTGGCTTTTTAAGCACCGCTAGACTTGTGGTGAAGCTCTTCCTTGTCTTTGAGTGTCATCTCATGAGCAACAATTCTACCAATCACTATCGTTGGTTTGAGATCTTTGTAGTTGGGCATCATTTGGATCAATGTGCATATTGTGTCATATCTCTCATCCAAAGCTCGAAGTATCTTCTTGATGATGAACTTTTCAGTCATTTCTTCGCTTCCCAACCCGGCAATCTCATTCGTGATGAGAGCTAGCCTAGAGTACATTTCTATAACTCCTTCACCATCCTTCATCATGGACTTGTCAAGTTTACCTTGAAGAACATCTAACTTGGATTCTCTCACGGACTCAGTTCCTTCGTGCATATCAACCAAAGTATCCCAAATCTCGTTTGCATGTTCAAGACGGCTGATTTTTTTGAATTATTCGGGGCATAGGCAGTTGAAGATAATGTCACATGCTTGAGCATTGAGTTGCAACATCTTAAATTGTTCTGCGTTCGCTTCATGATCCAATTCTCTTCCATCACCAAAGAATTCACCTTGCAAGCCAACACGAACAACAGCCCAAATGGCAAGATTATGACCAAGCAAATGCATTTTCATTTTGTGCTTCTAACTAGCAAAATTAGTGCCATCAAAGTACGGACCTGTATGGTGATAATTTCCCTCACTAGATGCCATACTTCTCCTAGGTTGTGAAACCAATGCAATGGAGACCAAAGCTCTTATACCACTTGTAGGATCGAAAGTAGGTCTAGAGGTGGGTTATTAGACTACTTGACCAAATAAAAGATTTGCCTTATTCCCAATTTTAATTCTTGGCAAGTATTAGCATTCACAGCATATCAAGTAACACCCTACACATGCATGTCTAAAAGTGTAGCAGCAGAAAATAAAGACATTGCACATGTAAGTAAAGAGAGGGTTAGGAAAGCAAACACAAGCGATAACACGGTGATTTTTTCGGTGGTTCCGATAGGTGGTGCTATCGTACATCCACGTTCATGGAGTCTTCAACCCACGGAGGGTAACAGTCGCGAGAGTCCATGGAGGGCTCTACCCACGGAGGGTTCCACGAAGAAGCAACATTGACTATTCCATGTGGCTTCCATCCACGAAGGACTAGCCTCACTATGGGTAAATCTTCATGAAGTAGGTGATCTCCTTGCCCTTACAAACTTCTTGGTTCACTCCACAGCACGAAGTAGGAGGCTCCCAAGCGACACCTAAACAATCTAGGAGGCACCACCCTCCAAAAGGTAATAGGCTCGGTAATGACAATGAACTCCTTGCTCTTGTGCTTCAAGATGATAGACTCCTCAACACACAATCACTCTGTCACAGATTTGGCTTGGTAGAAGAGATGGGATTGGTGGAAAGCAACTTGGGGAGGCTATAAATCAAGATCCATATGGTTGGAGTGGAAGATCTTGACCTCAACACAAGGGTAGGTGGTTCTCTCTCAGAAAACTGAGTAGGATAGGTATGGAATAGTTTTGAGCGCTTCTCTTTCGAGTAGCTAGTGGTGGAGGGGTATATATAGGCAACTCCAAAAATCCAACCGTTGCGCACAAAATGACCAACTCGGTGATACCTATGTGTAAATCTCGGTGGTACCGAAGTGACCAAAAGGTGGCAACTTTTGAATCTAGGAGGGACCGATATATGAATCTCGGTTGTACCGACAAGATGACCAACGGGCAGATTTTCCAAACTCGGTGATGCCGATTCACCATTTTGGGATGGACCGAAAATTTGAACTTGCGTAACAAAAACTTGCAACCCAACTCGATGGCAGCAAGAGCAGTGTCGGCTGCACCGAAGTGATAGGGTTTGGCTGAGTCTGTCTAGGGTTTGGAATCGGTGGCACCGGGATAGGAATGTTGGTTGCACCGATTTTGCATATTTGGCTTTCGACAGACTTTGGTGGGAGAGTTTGTGGGTGTTTTGGTGACTATCACTTCTGCATGTTTGAGCATATTGTTCATCATCAAAACTTTACCCCCTTTTAATAGTATTGGCTTTCCTATGGACTCAAAGTGATTTCTCACAGATGTAAAATGTAGAGTCCTCTTGCTTGAAGCTTGGCCAACCTATTTCCTTGCATCTTGGGGGTAATTCCACAATCTCCACAATCCTTTGGCCATCCCTATCATTGAACTTTTCCTGAAATATACTTGGTGGAAACATTAGTTCAATGACTTATATGTTGTTATTAATTACCAAAACCACCAAGGGAGAAAATGCGCTTTCACAAATAAGGTGAGGAAAGTAAATGAGGGTTCAGAGCAGGAGATGGGCGGGTCAGGCAGCGACAACCATAACATGCCATCGGTCGGGCTGTCAGAATAGCCCCGCCGGGCCCAATGAAAATCATAAGCTGGAACTGTCGGGGGCTTGGGAATGGCCGAGCAGTTCGTTCCCTCCTCGACCTGGGCAGAGTGGTGGAGCCCGATGTTCTGTTCCTGTCTGAAACTAGGCTCTATGAGAAGGAGTTGGAACATTTAAAGTGGAAGCTAGGATTAGTGAATTTGGTGGTGTGGAACCCGGAGGGAAGAAGTAGAGGTATTGCATTGTTTTCGCGGAGGGGGCTCGATGTGACCCTAAAATCGTATGGAAGGAGGCATGTGGATGTAGATGTGAAGGAGCGGGACAATCCTGTCTGGAGACTTACAAGAGTCTATGGAGAATCGGCCATGACAAGGAAGAAGGAAACATGGAGAACTCTGAAGATACTCAAACAGCAACATCAGCCAGGGAGCCCCTGGTTGTGTGTGGGAGGCTTTAACGAGATTTTGTCGGAGATAGAAAAGGTGGGTGGTGTCCCGAGAGCGCAGCACATGATGGATAGATTCAGAGAGGCCTTGGAGGTTTGTGAGATGGCTGACCTAGGGTTTGAGGTTGATGTGTTTATGTGGAGGAACCATAGCAAGGATCAGAATACATACATCTATAAGAGGCTCGACAGGGCAGTAGGGATTGACGAGTGGAGATCATAATACCCAAGTTACACGGTGGTTAGTGGATTACCTAGGCACTCGGATCATAGGCCCGTCATCATCCACATAGAGGGAGAAGAGAGGAGATGGATTAAAGGAGACCGAGGGTTTCGGTTTGAAGCACGGTGGCTGCAGGAGGATGGATGTGAGGAGGTTATTCGGGAGGCCTCGGAGAGAAGTTGGGCTAACAGGTCGGGGTGTGTGGCTACGGCGCTGAAGTCGGTGGCGGAGACGATGAGGGAGTGGGACAAGAATGTGGTTGGCGAGCCGGAGGGCATATTGAGGAAAGCAAAGTCAGACCTTGACAGGTGCATGCAAGGTCATGTGTCCCATGATAAAATAATAGAGGAGCAAGGTTGAGGTGTTTGGTGGAGGAGCTTGAGGAGAAGAAGAACACCATGTGGAAGCAACGGGCGCATGTATGGTAGCTGGTTGACGGGGATCGAAACAGTCGCTACTTTCACCTGGTAGCATCTGGAAGGAAGAAGGCGAATAGAATCAAGGAGCTCAGGAGGGGGGATGGCTCGGTGGTAAAGGAGGAAGATTTCACTAATTATGTCTGCTCATTTTTTTAGGACCTTTTCACATCTAATGCGGGTGATCGCGCTAATGAGCTTATTGATAAGGTCACTCCTCGGGTCACCACTGCCATGCATGACATTCTAGATGCGACCTACACTAGAGAAGAGGTGAAGGCCGCCCTGGATCATATCGGGGATCTCAAGGCTCCGGGGCCGGATGGCATGACATCCATTGTCTTTAAACGCCATTGGCATTTCATGGGTGACTATGTGGTGGATGAGGTACAAGGTCCTGAATGGTGGAGACATGCCAAAAGGATGGAATGACACTCTGGTGGTTCTAATCCCCATGGTAAGGATCCTCATAGAATCAAGGATTTGAGGCCCATCAGCCTATGCAACGTGGTGTACAAGCTCGTCTCAAAAGTTCTTGCAAATCGGATGAAGGTTATGCTCCCGGACATTATATTTGAAAACCAAAGTGCGTTTGTTCCGGGTCGTCTCATTACGGATAACATGTTGATAGCCTACGAGATTTCACACTTCCTTCGAAACAAGAGGAATGGACAGGAGGGGGTGACTGCAATCAAGGCTGACATGAGCAAAGCGTATGATAGGGTCGAGTGGAACTTCCTTGAATCCATGTTGGGCAAATTAGGGTTCAGGAGCAGATGGGTTAGGCTCGTCATGCAATGTGTGCGCACTGTCAGATATAAAATAAAAGTGAACGGTGTGATAATTGATCAGTTTTGCCCGTCACATGGCTTGCGTCAAGGGGATCCAATGTCGCCCTACTTCTTCGTCATATGCGCGGAAGGCCTCTCGGCACTTTTGCATGATGCGGAGCGGGAAGGAAGGATCACCGGGGTCCGAATCTGCCAGACAGCGTCGAGTGTCTCACAGCTATTGTTTGCAGACGATTCCACGATCTTAATCAAGGCAAACCAGGAGGAGGCGAGGGCCCTTCGGGAGGCTTTGGATCTGTATGAGAACTGTTCAGGACAATGCATTAGTATTGAAAAACCTGTGCTCATGTTCTCCCAGAACACTCCAATGCAGGTCAAGAACGAGGTGAAGGAGGCACTCGGCATCAATAGTGAAAACTGGAATGAAAGATACCTCGGACTACTAGTCCATGTGGGCAGATCAAGGCGCAAGGTGTTCAGGTACATCAAGAAAAATCTGTGTGGCAGACTGCATGGATGGCAGGAAAGATTGCTGGCCAAAACTAGCAAGGAAACTCTGGTTAAAGTGGTCGAACAGGCAATTCCTACATTTGCTCTGTCCTATTTTGACCTCACTAAGGGGTTTTGTAAGGAGCTAGATACACTCATGAGCAAGTTCTGGTGGAGCTCGCAAGATAGGAGGCGTCCATGCATTGGATCGGCTGGGACACCCTTAGTAAGCCGAAGGCTTTGGGAGAGCTAGGGTTTAGGAATATGTATGATTTCAACATTGCAATGCTCTCCCGACAAGGTTGGCATTTCTTGCAAAACCCGGACAGCTTATGTGCATGAATTCTGAAGGCCCGATACTTCCCCCATTGCTCTATATTGGAAGCTGAGCCTAGAGAGGGCATGTCATATTCGTGGAGGAGCATTTTGCATGGTATTGAATTAGTCAAACAAGGATACATAGGGCAGATTGGAGATGGCATACAAGTAAGGATCTGGTCAGACCCGTGGATTCCTAGGGCCTGGTCGCGGCAAGTTATCACCCCACGAGGCCAGAACATTCTAACTTATGTTAGTGAGCTCATATGCCCGGTCACTGGCTCATGGGATGTACATCTTGTAAATGACTCCTTTTGGCCGGATGATGCCTGACATATCCTGCAAATCCCTCTTCGAGAAGGAGTGAGTGACTTCATCGCTTGGCACTACGACACCAAGGGCCATCACTCTGTCCGCAATGCGTACAAGCTACAGGTACAACTTGGGAGTATCAGCAGCCAGGGGAATACTGGGAGCAGCTCCGCAATTACCGGCAACCTTGATAGATGTGCGGATCCGTCTTGGAAGCGAATCTGGAAACTTCCATGCCCTCGCAAAATCCGGATGTTCACCTGGCGCCTAAAGCATGAGCCTTTAGCCTTCCGAACTAATCTAGTGAGGAGAGGTATGCAGTTGGATAGCACGAAATGCTTGTTCTGCGGCTGTGTGGACGAGGATGGGGCGCACCTATTTATCAAATGCAAATCAGTGAAAACGGTACGGTGTGGAGAGCACTTGGGCTAGAGAAGGAAAGGCAAGGCCTCGAGACCATAACGTCTATGCATGTCATGCTCGATTACTTATGGGAGCTGCATGAAAACCAGCGAGTGCAGGTACTCACAATGTGGTGGCACTGGTGGAATATCCGAAACAAGGTGCGGCAAAAAGAACTGGTTGTGTCATGTGACGAGCTGACCAGGCGAGTGATATCCAATACCATGGAGTACAGGCAGATCTTCAGCGCCGAAGAGAGAACAAAGGAGAAAATGAAATGGCTACCACCAAGCGCCGACACGCTCAAGGTGGATATGGATGGAGGATTCAGACCTGGCGAGTCTTCGGCAACCTGGGGAGTGGTTGTTCGTGACGAAACTAGAGACGTTCTCGCTGCTCGTGCGGGCAAAACAGAACAAGCGGCTGATCCCTTCGGCACTGAAGTGGTAGCCTTCACACAAGCCATCAACACGGCGACAGAACTTAGAGCACTCCGGGTGGTGTTCGAGACGGACTCCAAGCTCCTACAAGAAGCACTAGATCTTGGCAGGGTGGATTCCTCTCCGTATGCGGCTCTCATCAAAGACTCTAAATTCCAGCTCAAAATGTGGTTTTCTAGGCAGCGGGTGTTGTTGTGTCGTTGTGAAGCTAATTCTGTAGCACATGAACTTGCTTAGGCTGGGCGAGAGTGCCTACCGAATGAGTGTATGATGTGAAATTCTGATGTACCGTCCCGAGTGGCGCTTTGTGTTTCGGGTGATTTGTCCGAACACCGTTAAGTTATAAAGCTTTGCTTCCCCTAAAAAAATCCATGGAGAGACACGGTTGGTAGGAAGAGAGGTGCATTGCACGCATCGAGCGTGCTCAGTGGTTCGATCACTACATGCACTGCTGCTCAAATGCTTTCAGGCAGCTTCCAACGGGATTCGTGGTTTCGTAGATTCCAGCCGGGGCCGGTCGTGCGTGCTTCCTGGACACCAGTCTTTTCATGACTTCATGAGTGAGTGGGTCGGTTTCGTTCGTTGTACCCGGCTAGTCATTACCTGTGTCTGTCGATTCCGGGAACCTCTGAACTTGCTTTTGTTTTTGGCACGTCGGTGGTCGGTCTAGGCTTGATACCACGTACCGACACGGCCCCTTCTGCACGGATGCAGTGTTCAACGGACCAGCTGCAGCTAATCAAAAAACAAGTCAATCCACTTAGAGTTAAAAATACCTGATCCTGGCCCGCACGGATGTTCTAAAGTGTATCTTTGGTTGTTTTTTAAGGAGTGCTGTTGCATCCTTGGTTGGTGCTGCATGCGTGTCACGTGTCCCTCCCTTGATTCTCCAACGAAAGCCTTAACCTTTGGTGCTTGCACCCGCTGATCATGAGCTGCACCCGGCCGCCCGTCAATTAAGCCAAGCTATTCTACTGCGTAAATCCCGACTAAGGTAACCATTTTGTGCTCCTTTCGCGGTAGCATCGTATCGTGGGTGCGCGTTCATTGATCGTGACACACGCAAACTGTGCATGCATGGTACCTGCACAAGCCAGGGCTCTCATTCGGCCGTATCAGACACATTTCACCTTTTGCTAAGCTTAGTGGAAATTGGCCGTATCACCTTAGTGGACTAGCAAGCACGCCCAACTTTTTGACAAACGGATCAGCTTGTGTAGTTACCCAGTCTCCCGTCAGTAGTTGTACTTGGACACGCATACACATACGTGCCGAAACAGTGGACGCGTGAGAGAGAGACATATACGTACTAGTTTTTTTAGTCTAAACACACCTTATCTTCTATATCTAAATAGAAGCCACCCACTACATTGTTTCTCTGCATTCTCATGCATCCACGTCACAATAATTACTTTCGGCCATTTGATTCACCATGGATGGCTCAGATCTGCAGCTCGAATTGATCCATGTACTTCACGCGGTCACGCCCCTCGGGTTGGCTCCTACTCCTCGACCCACGGAGGAATTCCACCCACGGAAGCGGAACAGCACAGAAGCGAACCGTCCTCCAGTGAAAATGTCCTTCGTGCATGATTCCTCGCCGTCTCCCATTCCACATCCGTCTCTTTCCCCACAACATAAAACCCCATGCGGCGACGGACGCAGCAGAACGCAGCTTCATCTAGGGTTTGCGGCCACCGTCGGGGTTAGAACCGGCGGCTATGGCGGCGATGGTGTGGCAAGATCGCAAGGCGATCGATCTAGAAGATGGCTAGAGCCGCAATTCAACCGCATCAACATCCTCGACGACAAGCTGGAACCGCAGTTCAGCTCTGAGGAATCGTGATTCTCTACAGGTAATTCACCTCTCTCCCCGCCTCCGGTCATGCCTAGGCTGGCCCCGATCGGATCTGATGTAGGGCTTGATCCGTATGCTCTGATCTACTAAGTTTTAAGTAGTTTTTTCGCAGGGCCTTAAAACATCTGAGTTTCCCATCTGGAGGCTGCATTGAGTGGCAGCGATCTGAATGACTCCCAGTCCACGAAGCAGCATGGTTGCCAAGCATGACATGACTGAATACCTGATTGTCATTGTGTAAGATCAGGTAGGTCCATGCCTGATTCTACTATGACAATTTTTTAGGTTGCTTTTCTGCATATGTTTTTCTTGATATATTATTGTTGGTGCATAAATTTATAGAAACAAATTTGATCTTGCAGCAAATACTCTATGTTCATCATGTAGATTATTGGAACGTCCAGGAACTGCTCGATATGACAGCTTACAAGAAGGTACGTAATGAATTTTTTTAGGATAAACATTCTCAATGTTTTAAGTAGCGAGAGTGTTCAATAACATGTTGTTGGACTAACTACGGTCTTGAGGTTTGTCCCAAGATAATATCACTAGTAGAAAACAGGGCATCGGTTCGCGCCGGCCAGCCCATTAGTTCCGGTTCAGCCATGGGGCCGGGCGGGCCACGTGGGACATTGGTATCAGTTTGTAGGACACCTTTGGTCCCGGTTCCATACACGAACCGGGACCAATGTATCTCGCTCCTAGCTCACAACCATTGGTCCCGGTTCGTGGCTAGAATCGGGACCAAAGGGGGTAATCATTCGCCTGGTGCGAGCCCCTTTAATACCGGTTGGTGGCTCAAACCGGGACTAAATGTTCGAACGGTTCGCTTCTCATGACGTTTCGGGCTTCGAGAAAGAGGCAACTTCCACGGCGAGGGCTACAGTAACTTCACCCATTTCTCTTCTTCTCCTCCATTCTTCTTTCTTCTTCTCCTTCATTCTCCTTTCTTCTTCTCCTTCATTCTGCTCTCTTCTTTCCCATATCTTGTACCATGAATCCAATCACTCGCTAAGGGGAGGTGCTCGCACATGGCACGACCAATCTTGATGTCTTCTACACGAACGACAGCGTCATGGTGTCGCGTTTTCTTTCCCTTTTACAGAAATGGCTTGAAGTGGCGGATGAGAAAGACAAGTTCATAGGGCTTGATCTTGAGTACACGACCAAGCAAGAAGATGTTGTCGTTATCCAGCTATGTTTCAAGAAACATGTGATGATCTTCCAATGGGCAAGGTGAGTTTTGAGGGTTTCTTTGATCAATTAATAATTTATAGATTATTACGAAAATTGCATAGGATAGAAATATGTTGCATTTTGAATCCTATTGGAAAGATCAATATTTCTTTTAAGTCTATAGTGAATAACAATTTTCCTTGTTGCAAAACATGGGAGAACATATATGTCATATAGTTAATTTAGGGTTTCTTCATCAGTTCATAGGATATGAAAATTGCATATATATAGGATATAGAAATATATATATTCTATTTTGAATCCTATGGCAAAGATCAATTTCTCTTAAGTTGTAGTGAAATAATTTTTAAATTTTTTATGATATTAATTACTGTTCACCGGGCTCAAATGAGCCCGGGAGCAAAAACTATGCGTCTTCCTCTTTTGTTACAGCGAAATAATTTTCCTTTATATAGTTGCATATTATAATTCTGCCGAAATATACTTGTTGCAGCAGTATTTAACATTTGTTCCATTTTAATTTGTTGATGTTGCAGTAGTGACAAGCACTGCCCAGCATTCATGGACTTCGTACGCAGCGGCATACATTTTGCTAGCGTTGATGTAAAGAATGACAAGCTGAAGATGAGGCGCAACTTTGGTATTAAGATACCAGTTGGTTACCTTATTGATATCCAAGACATATTCAGGCTTCGGTATCAGAGGACTTTGATGGCTTCTATGGCAGTCGCCTTGATCGACGACTATTACAGAGATGTGAAGACCAAATTTCTTCCTGCACAGCACAAAGTGTGGGAGAGGACCCCACTTCAGTCTATGAACATTGAGTATGCAACAAAAGATGCATACATTGCATATGAGTTGTACCGCAAGATTCGAATCGTGAACTATGGGCAGCGTTACCTCGCACCACCACCACCATGGGGCGGATATTCTTCTGATTCAGACTAGATAGTACTGTTCGCTTGGACGAGTACTTTCTGTAATGGATATCTGAACTATTATATATTACATATCTCTCTAGCAGTTATATATTTGTAGTGCTTTTCAATTCAGTTTTTTTTTAAATTATGATTGTGGCCGAGAACAATATGCAACAACAAAGTGGGTCGTCATCGTTTGCAACAAGCACACACACACCATGCCAATTTCAACCTTTTTAGACTTCATTCGAACCGCTTTTCAATTTCAAGGTCATTTACCTCAAAAAAATAGTAAATGCATGAAAAATATCAAATGAAGTCAGAAAGGGTTGAAAATTGATGATGTGGCCTTGAATGGTGCATTTTGAACACACAAAAAGCCTGGAGTTCAAATAAGTTCAAGAAAATGAAATGCCTTTTGTAACCGATGAGTTTCTGTCCGAAATCCTGATACTTCGAAATAGACTGTCCGTTTTGTACACGAAATGCATTCAGCTTTTACCGTAACACTATCAACTTTTTAGCAAATGCTATGTGGGTGAAATGATGATACCATGCCAACTTTCAACCTTTTCAGAGTTTATTTGTAGTGCTTTTTAATTTCAGGGTCATTTGGCTCAAAAAAATCAGTAAATGCATGAAAAATACCAAATGAAGTCAGAAAGGGTTGAAAAATTGATGATGTGACTTTGAATGGTGCATTTTGAACACACGAAAAGCTTGGAGTTTAAATAAGTTCAAGAAAATGTAATGCCTTGTGTAACCGATGAGTTTTCGTCCGAAACCCCGATACTTCGAAAGAGAATGTCCGTTTTGTACACGAAGTGCATCCAGCTTTTGCCGTAACCCTCTCAACGTTTTAGCACATGCTATGTGGGTGAAATGACGATACCATGCTAACTTTCAACCTTTTCAGAGTTCATTTATAGTGCTTTCCGATTTCAGGGTCATTTAGCTCAAAAAATCAGTAAATGAATGAAAAATACCAAACGAAGTCAGAAAGGGTTGAAAATTGATGATGTGGCTTTGAATGGTGCATTTTGGACACACGAAAAGCCTGGAGGTCAAATAAGTTCAAGAAAATGAAATGTCTTGTGTAACCGATGAGTTTCCGTCCGAAACCCCGATACTTCGAAAGAGACTGTCCGTTTTGTACACGAAGTGCATCCAGCTTTTGCCGTAACCCTCTCAACTTTTTAGCACATCCTATGTGGGTGAAATGATGATACCATGCCAACTTTCAACCTTTTCAGAGTTCATTTATAGTGCTTTTCAATTTCATGGTCATTTAGCTCAAAAATCAGTAAATGAAAGAAAAATACCAAATGAAGTCAGAAAGGGTTGAAAATTGATGATGTGGCTTTGAATGGTGCATTTTGGACACACGAAAAGCCTGGAGTTCAAATAAGTTCAACAAAATGAAATGTCTTGTGTAACCGATGAGTTTCCATCCGAAACCCCGATACTTCGAAAGAGACTGTCCGTTCTGTACACGAAGTGCATCCAGATTTTGCCGTAACCCTCTCAACTTTTTAGCACATGCTATGTGGGTGAAATGATGATATCATGTCAACTTTCAACCTTTTCAAAGTTCATTTGTAGTGCTTTTCAATTTCAGGGTCATTTAGGTCAAAAAAATCAGTAAATGCATGAAAAATACACAAATGAAGTCAGAAAGGGTTGAAAATTGATGATGTGGCTTTGAATGGTGCATTTTGAACACACGAAAAGTCCGGAGTTCAAATAAGTTCAAGAAAATGAAATGCCTTTTCTAACCGATGAGTTTCCGTCCGAAACCCCGATACTTCGAAAGAGTTTGTCCGTTTTGTACGCGAAGTGCATCCTGCTTTTGCCGTAACCTTCTCAACTTTTTAGCACATGCTATGTGGGTGAAATGATGATACCATGCCAACTTTCAAGCTTTTCAGAGTTCATTTGAAGTGCTTTTCAATTTCAGGGTCATTTAGCTAAAAAATAGTAAATGCATGAAAAATATCAAATGAAGTCAGAAAGGGTTGAAAAATTGATGATGTGGCTTAGAATGGTACATTTTGAACACACGAAAAGCTTGGAGTTCTAATAAGTTAAAGAAAATGAAATGTCTTTTGTAACCGATGAGTTTCCGTTCGAAACCCCGATACTTCGAAAGAGACTGTCCGTTTTGTACACGATACTTCGAAAGAAACTTGATATTATATACAATTCATGCAACTAAAATTATCAAAGTTATTTTTGTTAAAAAAATTAATAGCAAAAAAATATTCATAAAGTATTTTTTGTTAACAACTTTTAATATGCAAAGAAATAACATAAAAAATAGCAAAAGTGAAAATAGATACGCTTATAAATTCAGCCTAAAATCAAAGTGCTAGTTAGGCATCTAACTAGCCTTTTGAATTTAGGCCGAATTTCAGTATCAACGCATCTATTATCACTATCAGACGAGCTCAACGTAACAGCCGCGGCGGGGCTTATAAACAGGTTTGGGCAACCTTCTCTTGGCGAGGTGAGACTAAACTCCCACCACACCGATGTACAATGCCACCCTTTCGTCCCGGTTTGTGACACCAACCGGGACCAAAGGGCTTGTTTCCCGCCCTTTGGGCTGCTGAAAACAGGGCTTTGGTCCCGGTTGGTGGCACCAACCTGGACCAAAGGTCCCTGTTTAACACCCTTTAGACGGCAGAAAATAGGCCGTTGGTCCTGGTTGGTGTAACAAACCTGGACTAAAGGGGGCATTTGTCCCGGTTGGGGCCACCAACCGGGACCAATGCTCCTTTTATATGACAAGCACTTAGCAAAATTCGCAGTTTTCATTCCACTTCGCCCTCGTCGCCACCCCAAGCCCGCCGTTGCCGTTCCCGTCCTCGTCGCCGCCCCCGTAGCTGCCCCGGCACCTCCCCCGCCGCCCCCGTCGCCGCCCCATCGCCTCCCCCGCCGCCCCCGTCGCCTCCCCTGCCGCCCCCGTCGCCTCCCCCGCCGCCCCCGTCGCCTCCTCCGCCGCCCCCGTCACCTCCCCCGACGCCCCCATCGCCTCCCCCGTCGTCGCCTCGGTCCTGTCGCCATCCCTCCTTCGTCGCGTCCCCCGCTGCCTCCGCCGCCGCCCTGCCCCGTCGCCGTCGCCGCCCCGCCCCCATCATCGCCCCGTCGCTGCACCCGCTGTGAGCCGCCGCCGCCGCGGCTCGTTGCAATTTTTTTAAATATATGTTGATTTTTATGCTTTTTAGTATGTGTATGCATGTTAGATTAGTATGTTTATGTTAGCTAGATTAGTATGTGTCTGTTATCTTAGTATGTTTATGCTTTTTTTAGTATGTTTATGTTAGCTAAATTAATATGTGTATGTTAGGTTAGTATGTTTATGCTTTTTTTGAAAGTAGATTAGTATGTTTATGTTAGATTAGTATGTGTATGTTGATTTTGGGTTTTATGAAAAATTAGTCGACGATGCCCGACCCGCATCCTCGTCGTTGAGTAGTCCGCGAGAGCCTGCTTGATAGGCGCCATGTCCGGGACTGGGCTTCGCCGGACTGGCACTGGAAGGTGCTACCTTTCCGGGCTCAGAGGTTGGTGAGGAATGCAAGTATCGTCATCGACCTGGACCTTTTGTGGTGGCGGTCACGCGGGCCACTTTCGGTGCGGAGGGAGCCGACACCCGTGGAGGTGGTACGTCGCCGTGTCTGGGAGGAGGACGAGCACGTCCGTTGCTACATGGCGGCGTTGGACGCTCGGTTTGACAATACCTGGCAGATCCTTCAGAGATCTCACTTGAGTTATGATCCCGTGATGGTTCCTCATCTTTGGGTGTCCACCGCCGGCGACTCAGAGACCGCTAGTGAACCGAGTTCACCGTCCTCCATTTTGGATTCTAGGATATTCGATCTGTATTAGTGATATTATATTCGAAGTCATTATAAATATTAATGTATTAGTGATATTTTATCGGTATAATGCATGTGTGACTTTCGGTCTGTTGTTGCTCCTTGTGTGACTTTCATGTGTGTTCTTGATGGAGGAAGGAATCCCGACTGTTGTTTTGGGGGCGCTTCCTCTTTCTTCTCTTCCTCGCGATATACTCGTCGATATATTGCGCAAGAAGAGAAGAGGGAAGGCGTCCATCACGGACGGTCGAACTATTACTGTGAGAGAGTGTCCACCAACATATATACACCACCGTCTCAATGTGAGAGAGTGCGCACCAACACACGATGAGATATGAGAGTTATTTAAGGAAAGCCTCGACGGATCGAAAGTCACACACGAATTAATTAAGATCCAAAGCGTGTCGTAATTCTTGAACTAGATTATTCGGGATGATGTATTAGTGATATTATATTCAAGTTCATTATAAATGTATTTGTGATTTGCAAGTCATTTTAGTATTTTTTCTATGTCATTGCTCGATATATGAAACAGGTTGACTTTTGGTCTGTTTCGGCTCATTGTGTGTCTTTCAGTGAGGGGAAGTTTCCACCATATGTATATATATATATGAGAGAGAAAGAATCCCGAGTGTTGTCGTGGGATAGCTTCTCCTTCGTTCCCGTGTGCTAGACATTTTGGTGTAGTGCACTCGGGGACGAATGGAGGAGCCGCCGTCACCGACGGTTGCAATATCAGAGGGAGTGCCCACCATATACGTGAGATGAGAGTTTAGGAAGGAAAGACTCGACAGACCTAAAGTCAACCCGTTGCATATTGAGTAATAGTGATGTGCGTGTTGATCAGTTTTCTCGTAGTTTCCATCGATCGATTTGAAATGTTTCAACAATGAGCCCGTGCCGTAATTCTTGAACCATGAACACAGGAAATGTCGTCGTCATCAGACGACGATGGGATCCAAGCGTGTGAATTTTGCGGTGAAGATAAAGGTCTTTGTGACAAGCGTGGGCTGCGAGACGGTAGATTCTTCACCATGAAGCTTTATGAGGACTTTGATATTTCTACGGTACACAACGATGACAAGTGTTTTTTCGAAATTAAGCATGACTTCTGTTTCTTTCCTTCAACGCGTAATTTCTATTTTATATAATTCGACTAGTTCTTCCCCTGTCATGCAAGACGGTATTTCTTGGAGAGGCTCGGTTTCGAAGAGCACGAGAGTTTTGAGACGAGGACAGCCAACCTAAGGACTAAAAATGGTCACACATTTCTTGTGAAAGTAATGAATGCACCTAATAACATAGAAATAGGGTGCTCAAATTGGGAAGCTCTTTGCAAGGCAATGGATTTCAGGAAGATATGGAAATAACCTTCGATCTTCGTCCCGAAGATCATATTGAAGGAAACATCGACATTTGGGTGGATGTCGATATGTTTCCTGTTTTACCTCCATGTGAGTTTGTCAACCATGCATATTTGTCAAATAATTTGCATTATATATATATAAATATTAGGTGTTCATGCGTACTAAATTTGTTAATTTTTAATTTACAGCTTATTTTGTTTCTTCGAGTGAAATACATAACATAATCGACATGACACACTACACTTGTGGATCACATCTAACTTGGGAGGAGAAGGATGATCTTATCTACTTTCTTATTGGTGTCATAGCTGGTAGAGACATCTTCCCGTATAATTTGGGAACTGGCCCAAATTATGCATTGTACAGGACACTAGTGCATAGGTTGAGAGCGGATGACATTCGTCCAGATATCTTGGTAAGAGTTGCTAATTAAGTACACTAGTACTGTTGCGTAAATGGTATTGATTACATTGCTAACTAGGCTACTATTATGTTCTTCAATAGAAATTGCCAAATAAAGTTGTGCCACCGTTGATGCAACCCGAAGGTAATATGACAATAAAAAGACACTTCCATCCTGAGTTATTTTTTGCATACTCGACTGAACGCAAACCATCAAGAAGGCTCCAAATTGAAGCATGGGGACAAATAAAGAAGGATCACAAGGCACAAGTTGGAGACCGTTGGATCTCTTTGCTTCATCATGGAGACATTGGTGTTATTTTTTTATGCCATTTTACCTAAGAGGGAGGAGTAGGTCCTATGAGGGAGGACTATGTCATTTTATCTTTTTTGTTTTGTTTTATGAGACTTTAACTGTGTATGCTTAAGATGATGATGAGATGTTAGATCTTGTGTAATTAATGGTTTTCCGTCATTTGCTTACTAGCTAGCGTCGAGTTCTCTATGTGTATATAGCTAGCGTCGACCAATCATAGAAAAAGAGAGATCATTTCTCTCTATTACCTAGCTAACACAATATGAAACCCCTAAATTAACCCTTTAAAACCCCCTACCCCCCCTTTCAAAAAAAACTCAGCTCCTGCCAGATGCTGACGCGTGGATGCCTTTTGGTCCCGGTTGGTGTTACAAACCGAGACTAAAGGTCCTCTTGCCTGGGCTCCCGTAGCGGCCACGTGGAGCCCTTTTGGTCCCGGTTCGTAAGCGAACCAGGACTAAAGGTTTAGGGTTTTAGTCCCGACCCTTTAGTCCCGGTTCCAGAACCGGGACAAATGGGCCGTTTTCTACTAGTGTATGATTTCCATTCTCTGTCAATTTGTTACTCACATTATCTCATGGCTATTCTTGCCTATTAGGCCTAATACATAATTCTGTTTTAGTACTAATTTTATAACATGTCATGTTGCAAAAGAATTATTTTTCCGTGTGCTATCTTCTGAATACACTACTAAGCGAGTTGAGCCTGAGTTTTTCCCTCCTAAATCTGTGGTTGTATATCTTTTCTCTCCTATACCCATCTCTTAGTTTTTATACATTCCCTTATTTGTTCGGTTTTTATCTGACTTTTTTATCTGATAATATTTACTGTTAGACACAAAGCTTGAAGCAAGGGCGCATGTATACGTCAGCAGCAAGGGCGCATGTATACGTGAGCGTGTTTGTTAACAAAGATGTACATATAATCTTTCGAGCTAGCATGAACTTCATATGTGCTTTATATAGTTATATACGATGATATATTGATATGAAGATAGCCAAATTATGAATGTAGTTCCCCATGTTTGACAGGCATGAAAAAACTGCATGTTTTGTTGTTATACAATAATAATTTCAATTACTAACCAACCACCAGCCCTTACTTCGCCTTTTGCCTGACATGTTTCATGCTAACATGCTTATAGGAAAAATGAGATTATCCCAATGTCCCACGGCAACGCGCGGGACATCATCTAGTTGATTAAACAATAATGTTCATAGAAATACAAGATAAATCTTAAAGATTCAGAAGCCACAAATGACGACCTATCCTTAGGCCTAAAGCATGTCTAGCGAGGCTATGTGCCTTCAAATGGTCTTGCCCTTTAATGTAGTGTCTATAATTTTTCTTGACAATTGATGCATATGACACACTGTTCCTTACTTTATATCATTGATAACACTCTGACAATATGATGCAATTTACATTTGTGATAATGAGAGGTCCAGAAAAAGGACCATAGCTTTTCGGCACGCTAACGCCTGCAGGGTCGCCGGCTCTGTGATACCTTAGCATCGTACCACAGAAGCACGCGCGGGGCGCTACTATGTTGCCGGAGTAGCTAGCTCAAAGTTCCTGGCCGGCCGCACCGACGACGAAGTTCAAGGGCGCCACTTTTCTTTTTGGAGACGTAGGTCTACGTTTGCTCCTCCACTTCCCCTACCTGCCTTTCGGATGAAAACCCTAACTCCGGTGGGCGGCGGCGGCGTCCTTCACGTCATGATCTTCCTGAAGGCGTCGCCTTGAGGGTTGAGTGGTGGTAGGCACCGTGTGAGTTCCCGACGGTTGCTGGTGGTGGGCACTGCTTCGGGGGGAACCCTAGGATCTGGTCTTTCGGATTGAACGATGGCGGTACTGCGGTGCCGTTTCTCTCTTGGGAGCATCGTGTGTGGAGCACTGCTGGATGACAAAGGTGGGAGGTGGAGCTGCTTCGTGTTGCACGGAGCTTTGGTGGACCTCTCAAGTCATGCTTGGCCGGCAGGTGTTACGCTAAGTCATGCCTGGTTGCCAGGTGCTACGAACGACAGTTTTTTTAGAGTCTTCGCATCTGCAGGATGAGCATAGGTCGGTGGCGCCGTTGGGCGCCGTGGTGGCGTGGGCGGATGTCCAGATGAGCAAGGATGATAGATGCAGATCTCTCTTCTGAGGATGGGTTAGTGGTCTGATGATGATGGTTGTTTCTAAAACGTGCGCATGTGGTGTGCGTTTTAGGTCTACTGCATCGGTTTTTGGTCCCAATACGTTATGTGAATGGATTGACGACGATACCGGTTTTAGATATGAGGAGTGAGAGCACTCCATACTATCGAATTTATAGGTGTGAGTGATGACATCGAGTGGACTGATGCATGTTTTTATTAAACCTTTGTAATTAATAAAAATGGTTACATGCATCGATTGATGGAAAGGCCGAGGGTTTAATTTTTTTTTAAATAAGCTAGCTCAATGTCTTCATCTGTGATCGCATTAAGCGGAACACGGTCAAAGCGAGCTGAAGGAAACATTGGCGCCATGGACCTGGAGCTGGCGCTTGCGCCACTCAACTCCGCGGGCCGGAAGCGGTGGTCGGCGGAGGCGTTCGGGGCTCCCGAGGTGACCACACTGCCGCTCTTCGTGCGCGACGGCGACTGGGACGTGGCTACAAGTGCGTGTTCAATCGATCGTTCCTTGATGGTTCGTGTCAGATGCAAACACGGACAACACACCATGCATTTCTGCTCTAGGGCTGAGCGAAGTAGGCTATACGGGTAGGAGGAAGAAGTTGGTGAAGAGCGCATAGAGCATTTACAGCCGACCTAACAAATTCGACTTCTTAAATGTTCGTGGAGGCGTTTGAAGGCGTTCACAGACGCTGACCAATCACGTCTTACATAACTCATTCTATAATCGGACATCTTATATTAGAAACCTTAAATCACTATAAAAGCATGCAAGATAAAAAAACTACGTACTACGTATAACCTATCTATTTTTCGTCAGAGATGTCGATGACCTCCGTGTCGTCCGGCAGATAAATGGCTGCCTGCCACAACTCCGCCCCCTCCAGCGGATCCGGCTGCTCCGTTGCGGCCTTCTCCGCTTTGATATCCGCCTCCGGCTTGTCGAAGAGGGCGTCGGGCCCCGCCTGCCTCTGTCGGATGAGCCGGCGGTTGGCCTCCACCTCGGCCTCATCCCGGATGGAATCTAGGATGGCGTGCTACTCCGCCATCTTCTCTGATTGTGCGACGGCGAACTCCGCCTCCGCCTCCGCCATGCTCAAGCCGGGAGCCTCCTCCTCCGAGTCGTCCTCCTCCATGGCCTCCTGCTGGTCCTCCTCCTGCTACTGGTCCTCCTCCTCCTTCATCTCCGGCAAGTCCGGAGGAAGACCCGCAGCGATGTCGGCGATGCGGCGAGCCTGGATCTCCGCCTCGATTTGCTGGCGCCGCTTCGGAGTGAGCTGCTCGTAGGTGGTGCCAAGCCATCGTACCATCCTGGCGGAGAGAATAGTGCGAGAGGAGGCGGATGTGCTCAGGTGGCGGCGGAGAGAGGGGGGAAGCGAATGTGCTAGGGCTGGGGCGGCAGGGAGCCGGAGCGGTGCCACGCGGCGTTCACACCACGCGCGACGGTCAAGGCGTCGGTCGGACCGTTGGGTTTCTGGACGAGTCCGCGTGGGGCCATGCCGTCAGGCCGACGTGGCGGGTGCGCCCGAGTTCCCCCATATCCGCCCCATATTTGGGCTAGAAATGGGGGGCGGGGGGGAGCCGGAGCGGCGCCACGTGGCGTTCACACCACGCCGACGGGCAAGGCGTCCGTCGGACCGTCAGGTTTTCGGACGAGTCTGCATGGAGCCATGTCATCAGTCCGACATGGCGGGCGCGCCCGAGCTCCCCCATATCCGTCCCATATTTGGGCTAGAAATGGGGGGTGTCGTTCAGCCCAGGTGTTTGAGGCCGGTTTGAGAGACCCATCTAGGTCGTATTTTCGTGACCGGGCAGTGACCGGGCCCTGACCGGGCGTTTAAGACGGGTATGAGGGATCCGGCTATAGATGCTCTTACCGGTTACCGCTCGCACAGCAACGGCCACGTGAAGGTGGAGATGGAAGGGGTGTTCATCGGGAGAAAGGTGGACCCGTCCCGCCACGCCTCCTACCAGGAGCTTCACCAGACGTTCCCCTCCTCCACCATTCACGGAGGTGATATTCACATTCATGCGAACCAATCTGTGGTTCGATGGTTAGAAGGACTATGGTATTTCTAGCACATTAGGGTTCAAGCCGTGGTGCTCGTATTATTTTTGGATTTATTTCAAAATTTCCGACGATGCACATTCAATGAAAGGATAAGTTCCCGTCAACGACGAGGCGACTACAATGACTTCATAAATCTCAAGATGATATGACATCTTTTTTTTTAAATACTCATAGGATTAAGGTATGCGTATGTGCGTCATAGAATGAATAACCTAATTTTAACCTAACACGTGTGCGCAGATGCATGAGATGAGCTGAACCGGGAGGGCCACCGCCATGGCAGTCACACTCGCACATTCATCGTCACCTGCGAAGACGGCGATGTGTGTAACTTGATTCATTCTCGTAGATTTTTTCATTTTTTTAAAAAGGATGATGCATCCCGGTCTTTGCATCTGAATGATGCATGCAGTCATTTTATTTATTATCCATAAAGACCTTACAAAGCAATATAACAGTAAGCCCGAAGCCACCATCTAGACGACACCTGTCGCTACTCCTATCCTCTTGATGAAGGGGTTCCTAATGTCCGAGCCAAATACCAAACAGACATTGCACCAAAGGCTAACATCTAAAGCCGGATGCCCCATCCAAGCCACCTAGGCGGGAGTCGGTAACACTCCGGTTCGGCACACTCACAGTGAGTACCACATGCACATGCTGCAAGGGCCGTCACCTCCGTCTTCCATCGATCCATCGTCAAAGCATATACTGACGCATCGACCTTGTCGGGCCTCTCTACTATCGACGCCAGACAATGTCATCCTCCTGCGCGTGTCCTTCGCCGCACATCTGACGCCGAGCCTCCACTGCTCCATGCCACCGAGACCCGCCGCCATGAATATGTAGAAAGAAACACCGCTCTACCGAAGAAGCCGTCCGCTGGTCCCTTGAGCCCGAGTGCATCTCCAAGAATGCCGCCCCAAGGGATAACGACACATGATTACCGCCGTCATCCGATCAACTGATCTAGGGTTTCCCCGGGAGGTATTGGGTGGGGTTGGGAGCTTCACCTCGATGATGCCTTCATGAAGGAAAACGATGATAAGAGCATCATCATCATCGGCTCCGGCCACCGACCGAAGACCGGGTTTTTACCCGGATCCGTCCCAAGAAATCCACCTGACAACCTGTGCACTGTCTCGACTGCCTTCAAAGCCCTAGATCTAGCCGCCTAGATCCGGCGACCAACCGCAACACAAGTGCCACCGTAGCAGCCCTGGCGCACCGGCCATTGCGTGAGTGTGCCACACTGGAGCTTGGGAGGAGGACTCCCACCCCACCTCGCCAAACCGCAAGAGCCGCCGAGATGAATCCCGCACGCTTGTCACCATCTCTGATCTGAACAAATCCGTAGCGAAAACCACCAGATCACCGATGCAGATCCGCCTTAGACAGGGACTGTACCACGCCATGCCGCCGCGGAAAGACCGAGCTTCACCCGTCGCCACCTTCCAGGGCTGCCGCCCCGGGATCCAGGCGGAACACCGCCGCTGCCACCAGCCATGTTCCGCCTTCTCCGACAGGCCGAGCCACCGGCCACCACGACCAAGGCTGCCATGACCCAGCGAGCCTAGCGAGCGGCTGCCGCCACCTAGATCTTCCACGAAGCCCAGCCGCTTCGCCACCTCCGCCCAACATCACGCCGCAATCGTGCGTCATCGCGCCGCCGCGACGTAGATCGGGGAAGAAAACGCCCCGACGTCATGGGTGACCCGCCTCACCCGATCCGGCGCGGGAGGGAAGAAGGCCTCCACCGCCACCGTCAGCCGCCCGGGGCTTCGCCCGGCGACCTCCTCCAGCGGCGGCGGAGGGGAGGATGGAGGATGTGTCCGGCGGCGACGGGGTTACGGTTTCCACCCGAACCGCCCTAGCGGGGGGCGACGCGGGCATTCATTCTCGTAGGTGCATACGTATATATCATGGCATCAGAACAATACAATTTCTTTTTCTCTTTGAGCCGTGCGTACCCCTTTCCATTATAGCAATAACAGAAATACAGAATTCAACTGACTGTCCAAGAAGAACAATACAATTTCGCGCTTAAGATACTACTCATGCAAACCGCCGGCCGGCCGTGGTAATTTTGGCCGTCATCGAGTGATCTGCAGGCGCGGATGACTGGCGATCGAGCTCACTGAATAATCCACGTATTGCACCTACTCCGTACGTGTAGCCCTGGCGGATTCAAATAATGAGGAAGCATGATGGAGATGGGCTTGCACCTTGCGGTTCTACACGAAAATTGCAGTGGTAGTTTGCTTCTCTCTTCCGTTTCCGTAGTGCATGACAGTTCTGTACACGTCGCGTACTGAACCGACCACATAGACATATCCGGTCAGTGCTACCGTTCCGAAGATATTGAGCGCACGCCGGCACGCAGGCAGTGCAAGTGCAGTAGGATATCACTTTTTAATTTGCAAGTGGCCATCTTGTAACGGATTGCCCGGGGGGGGGGGGGGGGGGTTCCGTTCGAGACGACTGAGCGCAAACCGGACAGAGAAAAGTGTTTGAGAAAGAGAAGAAATGAACTGAACGAATTGGTACACTAGCCCTGCAACTACAAGCATCGCTCTCCGCGGTCGCCACAGCTCGCATCTATCCAAAGTAAGATGCGGCGCCGTGCGTTCTCTTTCAAGGAAAGATGCAGCACGGCTGCAATTGGGCACTCGCAGAAAACGTCACGTCGGAGTCGGAGCCGGGCAGGTTCATGTACGTGCGTACGTGCATGAACCGTGTTGTTGCACCCGGACGTGCAGAGCGGCCGGTCGACCGCTCGATCAATCCGCGCCGTGCATGCGGTGCGTGCGTGACGCCGACCGGACGGTCTTCTCGAGCGCACGTGCGGCGTGCTGTCGCAAGAACGAACGAACAACCAGTTCACATTCTGTGAATGCAGTCTTTTAGTCTTGCTGTGTGTTCCCTCCTTCTTTCTTCTTTTAATTATTGGAGGGAAATTCAATTCTTCTTTTCAAATGTATCATTAGTAGAAAACGGTCCATTTGTCCCGGTTTCAGATGTCCATTAGCCTCGGTTCTGAAACTGAGACTAGAAGATCGGAATTAAAGTCCCAAACCTTTAGTTTCGGTTTGCTTACGAACCGGAACAGAAGGGGTTCCATGTGCCCTATGTGAGGAGCCCAGGCAGGAGGACCTTAGTCTCGGTTAGTAACACCAACCAGGACCAAAAGGCGTTCACGCGTCAGCATCTGGCAGGAGTTGAGGGGTTTTTAGAGAGGGGGGGGGATTAGGGGTTTTCGATGATTAATTTAGGGGTTTTATATTGTGTTAAGTAGCTAATAGAGAGAAGTGACCTCTCTTTCTTCGTGCTTGGTCGACGCTGCTAGCTACTATACATATAGAGAGAACTCGACGCTAGCTAATAAGCAAATGAAGAAAACCATTAATTACACAAGATCTAACAACTCATCATCATCATCTTAATCATACAAAGTTAATGTCTCATAAAAAAAAATGACATAGTCCTCCCTCATAGGACTTACTCCTCCCTCCTATGTAAAATGACATAAAAAAGAATAACACCTATGTCTTCATGATGAAGTAAAGAGATCCAACGGTCTTCTACTTGTGGCTTGTGATCCTTCTTTATTTGTCCTCATGCTTCAATTTGGAGCCGTCTTGGTGGTTTGCGCTCAGTCGAGTATGCAAAAGAGAACTCGGGATGGAAGTGGCTTTTAATTCTCATATTACCTTCGGGTTGCTTCAACGGTGGCACAACTTACTATGGTAATTTCTGTTGAAGAACATAATAGTAGCCTAGTTAGCAATGTAATCAATACCATTTACGCAATAGTACTAATGTACTTAATTAGCAATTCTTACCAAGATATTTTGGCGAATACCATGCGCCCTCAACATATGCACTAGTGTCCTATACAATGTATAATTTGGGCAAGTTCTCAAATTATACGGGAAGATATCCCTACCAGTTAGGACACCAATAACAAAGTAGATAAGATCATCCTTCTCCTCCCAAGTTAGATGTGATCCATAAGTGTAGTGTGTCGTGTCGATTATGTTCTATGTTTCATTTAAAGAAACGAAATAAGCTGTAAATTATAAATTAACAAATTTAGTACGGATGAACACCAAATATTTTTATATATAGAATGCAAATTACTTGACAAATATGCATGGTTGACAAACTCATATAGAGGTAAAACAGAAAGCATATCGACATCCACCCAAATGTCGATGTTTCCTTCAATATGATCTTCAGGACGAAGATCGAATGTTATTTCCATATCCTCCTGAAATCCATATGCCTTGCAAAGAGCTTCCCAATTTGAGAACCCTAATTATGTGTTATTAGGTGCATTCATTACTTTCACAAAAAATGTGTGACCATGTTTAGTCCTCAAGTTGGCTTTCCTCGTCTCGAAACTCTCGTGCTCTTCGAAACCGTGCCTCTCCGAGAAGTACCGTCTTGCATGACAGGGGACGAACTAGCCGAATTGTATAAAACAGAAATTACACGTTGAAGGAAAGAAACAGAAGTCATGCTTAATTACGAAAAAACAGTTGTCATCGTTGCGTACCGTAAAAATATCAAAGTCCTCGTAAAGCTTCATGGTGAAGAACCTGCCCTCTCGCAGCCCAGGCTGGTCACAAAGACCCTTATCTTCATCGTAAAATTCACACGCTTGGATCCTATCATCGTCTGATGACAACGACATTTCCTGTGTTCATGATTCAAGAATTACGGCATGCTTGGATCCTAATGCGTGTGTGACTTTCGGTCCATCGGGGCTTTCCTTAAATAACTCTCATATCTCATGGTGTGTTGGTGCGCACTCTCTCACACTGATACGGTGGTGTATATATGTTGGTGGGCATTCTCTCACAGTAATAGTTTGACCGTCGGTGATGGACGCCCCCCTCTTCTCTTCTTGCGCATTATACCGACGAATATATCGCAAAGAAGAGATGAAAGAGGAGGCGGCCCCCACGACAACAGTCGGGATTCCTCCATCAAGAACACACATGAGAGTCACACAAGGAGCAACGACAGACCGAAAGTCACACACGCATTATACCAATAAAATATCACTAATACATTTATAATGAACTCGAATATGATATCACTAATACATCATCTCGAATAATCTAGTTATTAATGCATCATCAAATATTAACTAATACATCTCAAATATTATCATATATAAGATCACTAATACATATTGAATACTATCGAATAATATAAGTCACTAGCGGTTCCTGAGTAGCGGATGGTGGAAACCCAAAGATAAAGAACCATCACGGGATCATAACTCGAGTGAGATCCCTGAAGAATCTGTCAGGTATTGTTGAACCTCGCGTCCAACACCGTCATGTAGCGACGGACGTGCTCGTCCTCCTCCCTGACACGGCAACGTACCACCTCCGTGGGGCCCGCTCCCTTTGCACCAAAAGTGGTCCACATGACCGCCACCAAAGAAGCTCCGGGTCAACGACGAGATCCGAATTCCTCACCAAGCTTCAAGCCCCAGAAGGTAGCACCTCCCAGTGCTAGCCCGACGGAGCCCAGTCCCGAACATGACACCTATCAAGCAGGCTCTCGCAGACCACTCAACGACGAGGATGCGGGCCGGGCATCGTCGATGTTGGGACAAATTCCTATGAGAACATTTTCTTATCGTTTAATCACTAAGTTTTCCGGAACCCAAGAATTTTTATCTAATCTAACATACACATACTAATTTTTCCTAGCACTCCTAATTAACTAAAACATAAAATAACTAAAACATAAAAAGCATCATATACAAAAAAATCTATGGCTCGAGATGGGCTCAGGGTGGTGGCTCAAAATCTACATATATACATACATCTACATACATACATACATCTACATATACATGTACATACATGAACAAAAAAATGAAAAAAAGGAAAGCTGGGGCGACGGCTCACAGCGGGGGCGGCGAGGGCTCGGAGAGGAGGGAGAGCGTGCGGGCTCTAGGGTGTCGACATCGACGGCGACGGTGACGAAGGGGCAGGGGCGCGTCGAGGGCTCGGGGAGGAGCGATGGCGCGCAAGCTCGGGGGCGGCGATGGAGACGGCGATGGCGACAACAGGGCAGGGGCGCGTCGACGGCGTCGGGGCAGGGGCGCGTCGGCATCATCGGGGAAGAATGCTGAAAATCCCAAAGTGTTGGCTTATATAGCCAGAGCATTGGTCCCAGTTGGTGGCACAAACCGGGAACAATGCCCCCTTTAGTCCCGGTTGTTGCCACCAACCAGGACCAAAGGTCAGTTTTCAGCAGCCCAAAGGGTGGGAAACAGGGACCTTTGGTCCTGGTTGGTAGCCCCAAACGGGACTAAACAGTGGCATTGGTCCCGGTTTGTTCCACCAATCGGGACCAAAGGTCAGTTTTTAAAAGCCCAAAGGGCGGGAAACAGGGACCTTTAGTCCCGATTCGTGGAACCAACCGGGACCAAAGGGGCATTGGTCCCGGTTTGTGCCACCAACCAGTTTTGGAAATATGCCCTCGAGGCAATAATAATTTTTTTATTATTATATTTCTGTGTTCATGATAATCATTTATTATCCATGTTATAATTGTATTGGTTCGAAACTCAAATACATGTGTGGTTACATAGACAACACTGTGTCCCTAGTATGCCTCTATTTAGCTAGTTCGTTGATCAAAGATGGTCAAGGTTTCCTGGCCATAGACATGAGATGTCATTTGATAACGAGATCACGTCATTAGGAGAATGATGTGATGGACAAGAACTAAACTATAAACATAGCATATGATTGTGTCAGTTTATTGCTATAGTTTTCTGCATGTCAAGTAACTGTTCCTGTGACCATGAGATCATGCAACTCACTAACACCAAAGGAATACCTTGTGTGTATCAAATGTCACAACGTAACTGGGTGACTATAAAGTGTTGGAAATATGCCCTAGAGCCAATAATAAAATGGTTATTATTATATTTCCTTGTTCATGATAATTGTCTATTGTTCATACTACAATTGTTTTAACCGGAAACCGTAATATATGTATGAATACATAGACCACAACAAGTCCCTAGTGAGCCTCTAGTTGGCTAGCTCGTTGATCAATAGATGGTCACGGTTTCATGACCATGGACATTGGATGTCGTTGATAAAGGGATCACATCATGAGGAGAATGATGTGATGGACAAGACCCAATCCTTAGCATGGCACAAGATCGTGTAGTTCGTATGCTAAAGCTTTTCTAATGTCAAGTATCGTTTCCTTACACCATGAGATTGTGCAACTCCCGGATACCGTAGGAATACTTTGGGTCTGCCAAACGTCACAAGGTAACATGGTGGCTATAAAGGTACACTACGGGTATCCCCGAAAGTATCTGTTGGGTTGGCACGAATCGAGACTAGGATTTGTCACTCCGTGTGACGGAGAGGTATCTCTGGGCCCAGTCGGTAAGACATCATCATAATGAGCTCAATGTGACTAAGGAGTTAGCCACGAGATGATGTGTTACGGAACGAGTAAAGAGACTTGCCGGTAACAAGATTGAACAAGGTATAGGGATACCGATGATCGAATCTCGGGCAAGTGTCATACCGGTAGACAAATGGAATTGTATAAGGGATTGATTGAATCCCCGACATCGTGGTTCATACGATGAGATCATCGTGGAGCATGTGGGAGAAAACATGGGTATCCAGATCCCGCTGTTGGTTATTGACCAGAGAGGTGTCTCAGTCATGACTACATGCCTCCCGAACCCGTACGGTCTACACACTTAAGGTTCGATGACGCTAGGGTTATAGGGAAATTGTGTATGTGGTTACCGAAGGTTTTTCGGAGTCTCGGATGAGATCCCAAACGTCACGAGGGGTTCCGGAATGGTCCGGAGGTAAAGATTCATATGTAGGAAGTGAGGTTTTTGTCATCGGAAGTGTTTCGCGCATCACCGGTAACGTACCGGGACCACCGGACGGGTTCCGGGGGTCCACCGTGTGGGGCCACCGGCACTAGAGGGCTGCATGGGCTGTAGGTGGGAGGGAACCAGCCCCTAGGTGGGCTAGTGCGCCTCCCACAAGGGCCCAAGGCGCAACACTAGGTCGGAGGGGCAAACCCTAGGGGCAGATGGGCCTTAGGCCCACCTAGGGTGCCGCCCCTCCTGTTCCCTCTTGGCCGCCAGCCACAAGGCCATCTAGGGTTGGCCGCCGGCCCTAGGATGGGAACCCTAGAGGCTGCGCACCCTCCTCCCCTCCCCCTATATATATGTGGGGTTTTGGTGGCTGCAACTCATAATTCTCTCTCCCTCTCGGCAGCCCTACCCCTCCTCCTCCTTGTCCTCCGTAGTGCTTGGCAAAGCCCTGTCGGAGTACCATGCAGCTCCATCGTCACCATGCCGTCGTGCTGCCGGAGCTCTCCCTCAATCTCTCCTTCCTCCTTGCTGGATCAAGGCATAGGAGACGTCACCGGGCTGCACGTGTGTTGAACGTGGAGGCATCGTTGTTCGGCGCTTAGATCGTAATCGACCGCGATCTGAATCTCTGCGAGTATGACTCCACCAACCGCGTTCTTGTAACGCTTCCACTTTGTGATCTTCAAAGGTATGAAGATGCACTCCCCCCTTGCTCGTTGCTGGTTTCTCCATAGATTGATCTTGGTGACACGTAGAATTTTTTTGATTTACTACTACATCTCCCAACAGTGGCATCATGAGCTAGGTCTATGCGTAGAATCTATGCACGAGTAGAACATAAGTTGTTGCAGGCGTCAATTTTGTCAATTTTCTTGCCGTTACTAGTCTTATCTTGATTCGGCGGTATTGTGGGATGAAGCGTCCCGGACCGACTTTACACGTATGCTTACGTGAGACTGGCTCTACCAACTGACATGCACTTGTTGCATAAGGTGGCTAGCAGGTGTCTGTCTCTCCCACTCTAGACATATCAGATTCGATGAAAAGGGTCCTGATGAAGGGTAAATAGAAATTGGCATATCACGTTGTGGTTTTGGCGTAGGTAAGAAACGTTCTTGCAAGAAACCTATAGCAGCCACGTAAAAAACTTGCAACAACAAATTAGAGGACGTCTAACTTGTTTTTGCAGCATATGCCGTGTGATGTGATATGGACAAAGGATGTGATGTGATATATGTGATGTATGAGATTGATCATGTTCTTGTAATAGGATTCGCGACTTACATGTCGATGAGTATGACAACCGGCAGGAGCCATAGGAGTTGTCTTAATTTATTGTATGACCTGTGTGTCAATCATAAACGCCATGTAATTACTTTACTTTATTGCTAACCATTAGCCATAGTAGTAGAAGTAATAGTTGGTGAGACAACTTCATGAAGACATGATGATGGAGATCATGATGATGGAGATCATGGTGTCGTGCCGGTGACAATGATGATCATGGTGCCCTGAAGATGGAGATCAAAGGAGCAAGATGATATTGGCCATATCATGTCACTATATTTATTGCATGTGATGTTTATCATGTTTTACATCTTATTTTCTTAGAATGATGGTAGCTTAAATAAGATGATCTCTCACTAAAATTTCAAGAAATGTGTTCACCCTAATTGTGCACCATTGCTAAGGTTCGTTGTTTCGAAGCACCACGTGATGATCGGGTGTGATAGGTTCTAACATTCGCATACAACGGGTGTAAGCCAGATTTACACACGCAATACACTTAGGTTGACTTGACGAGCCTAGCATGTACAGACATGGTGTCGGAACACGGAAGTCAAAAAAGGTCGAACATGAGTCGTATAGAAGACACAGTCAACATGGAGATGTTCACCATTGATGACTAGTCCGTCTCACGTCATGATCGGACACGGGCTAGTTGACGTGGATCATATGTCACTTGGATGATTAGAGAGATGTCTATCTAAGTGGGAGTTCATTAAATAATTTGATTATGTGAACTTAATTATCATGAACTTAGTCTAAAATTGTCTTTACGATCTATATTGTAGATCCAATGGCCCATGCTAATGTTGCCCTCAACTTCAATGCATTCCTAGAGAAAACCAAGCTGAAAGACGATGGAAGCAACTATACGGACTGGGTCCGTAGCTTGAGGATCATCCTCATAGCTTCCAAGAAATTGTATGTCCTTGATGCACCGCTAGGTGACGCACCCGTTTTCCCAGCGACTCAAGACGTTATGAATGCAGTCGCGTTGTGATGATTATTCCCTGGTTCAGCATGGCATGCTTTACAGTTTAGAACCGGGGCTCCAAAAGCGTTTTGAGCAACACGGAGCATATGAGATGTTCCAAGAGCTGAGAATGGTTTTCCAAGCTCATGCCCGGGTCGAGAGATATGATGTCTCCGACAAGTTCTTAAGTTGTAAGATGGAGGAGAATAGTTCTGTCAGTGAGCACATACTCAAAATGTCTGGGTTGCACAACCGCTTGTCTCAGCTGGGAGTTAATCTTCTAGATGACTCGGTTATTGACAGAATCCTCCAGTCGCTCCCACCTAGCTACAAGAGCTTTGTGATGAACTACAACATGAAAGGGATGGAGAAGTCCTTTCCTGAGTTGTACTCGATGCTGATCAATAAGACCACTAGTTTCAACAAAGGCAAGGGTAAGAAGAACTTCAAGAAGGACGGAAAAGCAGTTGCCATGCCTGGTAAGCAAGTTTCCGGGAAGAAGAACAAGAATGGACCCAAGCCTGAGACTGAGTGCTTTTATTGCAAGGGTACCGGTCAATGGAAGCGGAACTGCCCCAAGTACTTAGCGGATAAGAAGCCCGACAATGTTAAAGGTATATGTGATATACTTGTTATTAATGTGTACCTTACCAGTGCTCGTAATAGCTCCTGGGTATTTGATACCGGTGCAGTTGCTCACATTTGTAACTCCGAGCAGGAGCTACGGAATAAGCGGAGACTGGCAAAGGACAAGGTGATGATGCACGTCGGGAATGGTTCCAAGGTCAATGTGATCGTCGCCGGCATCCTACCTCTACATCTACCTTCGGGATTAGTTTTAAACCTCAATAATTGTTATTTAGTACCAGCTTTGAGAATGAACATTGTATCTGGATCTCGTTTGATGCGAGATGGCTACTCATTTAAATCTAAGAATAATGGTTGTTCTATTTATATGAGAGAAATGTTTTATGGTCATGCCCCGCTGGTCAATGGTTTATTTTTGATGAATCTCGAACGTGATGTTACACATGTTCATAGTGTGAGTACCAAAATATGTAAGGTTGATAATGATAGTCCCACTTACATGTGGCACTGCCGCCTTGGTCATATTGGCGTCAAACGCATGAAGAAACTCCATGCTGATGGACTTTTGGACTCTCTTGATTTTGAATCATTTGACACGTGCGAACCATGCCTCATGGGCAAGATGACCATGACTACGTTCTCCAGAACAATGGAGCGAGCAACTGACTTGTTGGAAATAAAAGATACCGATGTATGCGGTCCAATGAGCGTGGAGGCTCGCGGTGGCTACCGTTATGTTCTCACCCTCGCTAATGCTTAAGCAGATATGGGTATGTGTTGGGGATATAACCTCATGGTGAGACCCGCCCTGAGGGTTCTGGGTCATACCTGGCGGCTCGTACACCAGCCCAAGAGTGAGCCGTGGAGACTTAAGGGCCCAAGAAGCTTAGCAGCTTGACAGGATGGGCCGGCAGGTGGCCCGGATGAAGAAGACCCAGGCGTGTAAGCCGCCCAGGGCCAACTTGGTCAGGAAAGGCAAGAGAGGATAGAGGAAGGCTCGGACATGTAATGAGAGTCGGTTACAACTTGTATGATCCATGGTCTTGACCTCCTATATAAAGGCAAGACCCGGGGCGACATAGAGATCAGGGTTATCGAGAACTAGGTCAAGCAACAGCTCCCTTGTAATTGATACATCAAGCAATACAAGCACAAGCAGGATGTAGGCTATTACCTCTACTTGAGGGGCCGAACCTGGGTAAACTCGTGCCCTTCGTCCCAACCAACCCCTTTCAGTCCGTCATGTTAGCAATGGCCGCGATCCTAAGTCCGTGCACCTAGACATCTGTCGTAATAAAACCACGACAGTTGGCGCCCACCGTGGGGCCTACGCTCGGTGGTGTTGAGTTCTCAAAGGGCTCTCTCCCAGGGCTCGAGGGATACGTGGTCGGAAGGATGAGCAAGAGTCGCTACGGCCGGCTCTACATCGACGACGCCGGCTGGCGGCTTGATGCCGACTCGGTGGAATATGGATTTCGCGTTCCTTTCAGCGAGATTCACATTTTCATCGGAAGGACTGATGGATCTACACCCGGGCTGGACATCTGCACCAACATCATCGAGCCGTCCCGGCGCGCACAACCCACCCGTGATGTGCGGACCGCCCGTGCCAATCCGGGACGGAGGCACGTCTTCATAGGCTTTACTCAAGGTATGGATCTGGAAGCTTCCGGGTCGCAGGAAAATCTTGTTCATTCAGAAGACGAGTCTTCGAGCGGAGAGACGGAGTCAATTTACCAGCTTCACCACGCGGGCTCGGGGGCTACGATGAACTTTGCCCTGAGTCGGATCATTCTGAATAGGACGCTCTTGGGCCGCCGGCTCATGCTGTCGTATTCATGGCGGGGTCAGCCCCAGGCACGAGCAGTACAGCCGCAAGAGCAGCAACCTCAGGCGCTGACCCGCCGCCTCCGGCTCAAGTTCTTCTGGATTTGATGAACGAGGTCGCGGCCCTGATGGCCACTGAAGTTACACCAGATAATCAGGCTGCCCGGAACTAAGAGATTGTGAGGCTCAAGGACCGGATGACGGAGGAGCAGCAGAGGATAGCTGAGCTGAAAGTCCAGATGGAGGAAGAGGCAGAACGTATTAAAATGGGTGCCTTCCGCCTTGGGCTGGAACAGCAATCGGCGACTATGGTGCATCAGAGGAGGCGTCAATCCCGCTTGCCAGAACGATATGAGGCTAGGAACCTCTTCAACACGCCAGGAACGGGATGAGCAGCGGATGCACCTGGAAGCCGATCGACGGCTCGACCGATGTCTCACCTGGCCTGATGAAACCAGGCCTCACCAGTGGTCTTTCCAACACCGGTGGGTCATTATTCTAACCCTGCCGAGAACATGGTGGCCGTGGCCACCCAGTTTGAAACAATTCCAATTCCAGATGAAGCGCCTTTTGTGGAAGAGGTACGAAATGCCATCGGATACCTTCAGACGGCGATGTCCCAACAGGAGAAGTATACTCACAACCGGAGCCGCGTCCATACAATGCCTCTCCCAAGCCGAAGCTTTAGCCGGCGCTATGAGTCACCGGCAGTTTCCAGCAGCGATCGGCAGAGAGGACCTTAGGGGGACGATCAGCCGGCTCTGGATGCGCAAGCGCTCATGAACCAGGCAAGAAACCAGCAAGAGGCGGCAGCTTTGGCCATGGGACTCACCAAGAGCCCGTGCCCTCTGTATCAGTAGGAATAGGAGTAACGGCCAGGGCCGTGGGAGTGCCATGTTTATCGCCGGCTCTACGAAGTGAACGGTTGCCGAAGGATTTCAAAGGACCTTGCAAGGTTCTGAATGACACTGATGACTTGCCTCCGGAGGCCTAGATCGAAATATATGAACTGGCTATGGAAATGCTAGATGTTAGTGAGGGGTGTGTGCTAAGTACTTTATCATGATGCTTGAAGGTCTGGCTCGCACGTGGTTAAAGGGGTTGCCTCCCAACACCATCAATTCGTGGGCTGAGTTAAGGGCAAGGTTCATCAAAAAAATTCAAGGGACATGCAAACAGCCTATGACCATCGTGGATCTCGATCACTACGTCCAGCAAGAGGGTGAGTCGGCTCATCATTGGGTCCGACGGGTGTCAACCATCATCCACTCGTCTGAGCAGATCACGGTGGCCCAAGCCGTGCTCATCTTAGAGAAGAAGTGTCACTTCGTTCCGCTGAAGCAGAAACTTGGCCGGCTCAAGCGTACGTGTCAGGATATGGGAGAGCTCATGACGGCTCTCACAAAGTATGCCGATTTTGATAACACGAAGGACCCAGGCTCTGATGAGGAAAAGGCCGTTCAAGGTAAGAAGAATAGTCAAGGAAAAGGTGTGGTTAACAATGGTAACCAGAACAAGCGGAAGAATCCCGATGGCGGATCAGAACTGGTAGCCAATGCAAGTACCGGCTAGAGTCCTCTTAAGGGCAATGGGAAGTTCAGGCCACCTTTTAATAAGAACAGGACTCCCTTCAATTTGGAGGAGGCGCTTAAGAAGCCCTGTCCAGAACACAGCCATCCCGGCAAACCTTCGTCGCACGCATGGGGTGATTGCCACATTATGCAGAAGTTAAAGAATTACTATACGCAATCCAACAACCAGGGCGGTGGTCCGCCCGGTGGCTCGGGACCGGGCGGGTCAGGAGCCGGATTTGGGACCGGCGGCTTAGGGTCCGATCATCATGGTCAAGGTAATCAAGGAGGGCATCCGGAGCACTCTGGTAACAATAACCAGCAGCAGCATAACCAATCCGGATATCTAAGTAATCCGAAGTAGCTCAGCTCAGGCCAGTATCATGTTTTCATGACCAACCTTAATAGGCGAGATCAGAAATTACGCAAGCGAGCGGTTCATGTGGCTGCGCCGGCTCTGCCGCAGTACTTAAAGTGGTCTGAATATAAGATAACATGGAGCCGGGAAGATCACCCGCCGCATGTTGATGACCCGGGGCGGCTGGCTTTGGTGGTTTCCCCCCAAGTAGGAGGATATATGGTGAATAAGGTGCTTATGGACAGAGGCAGTAGTATCAACATCCTCTATTATGACACCTTCCGGCGGATGAAGCTGCTTGACAAGGATCTTAAACCCTAATCCACCGTTTTTCATGGTGTGGTGCCAGGCAAGTCGGTTTATCCGGTGGGCAGGATTTCCTTGGAAGTTGCCCTTGGTGACGAATACAACTACAGATTGGAGTCTTTGTGGTTTGAAGTGGTCAAGATCAAAATCCCTTACCATGCATTGTTTGGGCGGCCGGCTTATGCTAAGTTCATGGCTAGGCCCTGCTACGTCTACTTACATCTCAAGATGCCCGGGTTAAACAGTACAATTACCGTTCATGGTGATCGGAATAAGGCTATTGAGTGTGAGGAAGGAGACGCGGCTTATGCAGAATGCAATTGTGCTCATGGGGAGCTTAAGTTTAATAAGGAGAATGTTGACCCGGAGGATATGACGCCGCTGAAAAAGCCTACAACGGAGGTTAAGCCGCCCCTTAAGTTTTCGGCGAATGATACCAAGGCAATAGACTTCACTCCAAGCGACTCATCCAAATAGTTCATCATTGGGGCTCACATGGATCCCAAATAGGAAAGCGCGCTCATCGAATTCATCCGTGAGAATCGAGACATCTTTGCATGGAAACCTTCTGTCATGCCGGGTGTTCCGAGAGAGTTCGCTGAGCACAATTTTAATGTGGACTCTAAGTTTAAACCTATCAAGCAGTTTCTACGGCGGTTCAATGAGGAGAGACGCAAGGCCATTGGAGAAGAGGTCGCCCGGGTCTTAGCGGCAGGCTTTATCATCGAGGTTTTTCACCCGGAGTGGCTTGCTAACCCGGTGATGGTGCTCAAAAGAACGACACGTGGTGGATGTGTGTGGATTATAGAGACCTTAACAAGGCTTGTCTGGCTGATCCCTTTGCTCTCCCTCGTATTGATCAGATCATTGATGCTACAGCGGGTTGCGTAAGCCTGTGCTTCCTGGATAGTTATTCAGGATATCATCAGATCAAGATGGCGGTTAAGGACCAAGAGAAGATGGCTTTCATTACGCCTTTTGGAGCCTTCTGTTATGTATCTATGCCTTTCGGGCTCAAGAGTGCCCAGGCGACTTATCAGCGTTGTGTGCTGAATTGCCTTCACAGTCAGATCGGGCGCAATGTTCATGCTTACGTGGATGATATTGTGATCAAATCAAGGAAGAAGGAGACCCTTTTGGACGACTTAAGGGAAACTTTTGACAATCTCCGGATCTACAAGATGATGCTTAACCCGGCCAAGTGTGTTTTTGGTGTCCCGGCTGGCAAGCTCTTGGGATTTCTAGTTTCTGAGCGTGGCATTGAGGCTAACCCAGATAAAATCAAAGCTATCACCTCCCTGGGAGAGCCGTCCTGTGTTAATGATGTTTAGCGCTTGGCGGGGCGAATCCGCGTTAAGCCGGTTCATAAGCCGCCTCGGTGAGAAGGCCATTCCCCTATATCAGATGATGAAAAAGACAGATAATTTTGTCTGGAGTACGGCGGCGGGTGAAGCATTGGAGGCACTCAAGAAACAACTCACTGAGCCACCGGTATTGGCTGCTCCGGCTGAGAAAGAACCTTTGCTCCTGTATGTGGCGGCTAACAACTGGGTAGTTAGCGCCGCAATTGTGGTTGAGAGCAAGGAAGTCGGGAAGGAGTATCCGGTTCAAAGGCCGGTTTATTATATCAGTGAGGTCCTAACTGAATCCAAACAGATATATCCACAATTGCAGAAGCTAGTGTATGGAGTGTTCATGGCCAATCACAAGTTGAAGCACTATTTCTTAGGGCACCAGATCACCATGGTCAGTTCTGCTCCGTTGGGGGATATAATCCAGAACAGAGAAGCTACTAGTAGGATTGCTAAGTGGGCATTGGAGCTGGGACCTTTCAATCTGAAATATGTGCCTCGTACGGCCATCAAGTCCCAAGCCCTTGTGGATTTTATAAACGATTGGACAGAGTGTCAAGCTCCTGAGGAAAAGCCGGATAATACATACTGGACTATACATTTTGATGGATCCAAGCAGCTGGAAGGATCAGGAGCAGGAGTTGTTTTGACATCTCCCAAGGGTGATAAATTTTGTTATGTGCTCCGGCTAATGTTCCCTTGCACCAACAATGCGGCTGAGTATGAGGCTCTGCTTCATGATCTCAGAGTAGCCAAGGAGATGAATTTAAGCCGGGTAAGGTGTTTGGGCGACTCAGATCTTGTGGCTCAGCAAGTTTTAGGCACGTGGGATTCCAGGGACCCGCGGAGGGCGACTTATCAACAGGCAATGGATGTCATTGCTGGTCACTTCAAAGGTTATTAGGTAGATCACATTGATCATCGTAGGAATGAGGCAGCTGATGCCTTATCACGGTCAGGCTCTTAGAGAAAGTCGGTGCCGCCCAATATCTTTTTGGACGTTTTATATCACCCGACTGTCAAGTTACCTTCAGAGGAAGATTTGGCTGTCCCTGACCAGAGGGGAAATTGGTGGCGGCTCTATATGCTATTCCGGATTGTACTGTGCCTTACCGGCCTATTTGACTCGGGGCGAGTTACCTGATGATGAAAATCTAGCCAGACAGATCAGCCGGCGGTCTAAGTCGATGCCAATAGTTAATGGTGAGTTACACAAGTGCAGTGTCACCGGGGGTTTTCAGCGTTGTGTCTCACCAGAGGAAGGTCAGGAAATTTTGAATGAAATTCACAGTGGAGATTGCGAACATCATGCCGGCTCAAAGTCTTTGGTAGCTAAGGCATTCCGACACAGTTTCTTCTAGTTGACGGCTCACAAAGACGCAGAGGATCTGGTCCCCAAGTGTGACGGCTGTCAAAAATTTGGCCAGCATGCTCATGCTCCAGCTCAAGAGTTGCGGATGATACCAATTACTTGGCCGTTTGTAGTCTGGGGGCTTGATATGGTAGGACCTTTCAAGAGATCCATGGATAAGAAAACACACCTCCTGGTTGTGGTTGATAAGTTCACCAAATGGGTAGAGGCTAAGCCGATCAGCAAGTGTGATGCGGCTATGGCGGTTCAGTTTGTTAAAAGGGTGATCTATCGTTTTGGTTACCCCACAGCATCATCACTGACAATGGCACAAATTTTTCCAAGGGAGCTATGAAAAAATTCTGCGACGAAGAGCACATCCGGCTTGATGTTTCACCAGTTGCTCATCCACAGTCTAACGGTCAGGCGGAGCATGCCAATCAAGAAATCTTGAGGGGTACCAAGACACGGCTCATGGTTCCTTTACAACGAACACCAGGTTGTTGGGTAGAAGAGCTGCCCTCCGTCTTATGGAGTATCAGAACCACTCCCAACAGATCCACAAGGTATACACCTTTCTTCATGGTTTACGGTGCCGAGGCCGTGTTGCCAAGTGACATCTGACATGACTTGCCACGAGTGGCGTCGTACGTTGGGACGGACAATGAGACAGCACGTCAAGACGCGTTTGATGCTTTGGAGGAGGAATGAGAGCCGGCGGCTGCCCGTTCGGTGATTTATCAACAAGACTTGCGCTGCTATCATAGCCGCAAGGTTAAGACCCAGACGTTTCAAGAGGGTGACTTAGTCCTACGGCTGATTCAAGACCAGATAGATATGCATAAGTTATCTCCTCCATGGGAAGGGCCTTTTGTGGTTAGCCGAAATCTCAACAACGGGTCGTATTACCTCATTGACATCTGGGATGACTCAGATATTTTGGGTCAGGAGAACCGCCGTCCATGGAACATAACACATCCGCGGCCTTATTACACTTAAGGTTGTTGAGAATCGTCACTGTATATTATCATTGTACATATCATATTTATATAAAATAGCATCCCTTCAAGCCGGGGCCTCTACCACATCGCACATCTTCATCGATGCAAATACATTAGCTGTCGAAGGGGGCTTCTTACCTTCGGGTGTCACTTATATCACCCTAACAGCCGGCTTTATGCCATTTCCGGTTAACATGTTAACCGCGGTTGTCGAAGGGGGCTTCTTACCTTCGGGTATCGCTTATCTCACCCTAAAAACCGGCCTTATGCCATTCGAGGTGACATGTCAGCTGCGGCTGTCAAAGGGGGCTTCTCACTGACGGGTGTCGCTTATCTCACCCTAATAGTCGGCTTTATGCCATTTCCGGTTAACATGTTAACCGCGGCTGTCGAAGGGGGCTTCTTACCGACAGGTTCGCTTATCTCACCCTAACAACCGACTTTATGCCATTCCAGTTGACATGTCAGCTGCGGCTGTCGAAGGGGGCTTCTTACCTTCGGGTATCGCTTATCTCACCCTAACAGCTGGCTTTATGCCATTCCGATTAACATGTTATCTGCGGTTGTCGAAGGGGGCTTCCCACCTCCGGGTGTAGCCTATCTATCCCTAATAACCGGCGTTGGCGCCAAAAATGTTGACAAGTTAACATAGTCATACAGGGGGCTTCCTGCCCTATGGGTGAAGCTTATCAAACCTTCTCGGTCGGCTCTGAAGCCAAGCGAAAGAATTCTGTCAGACACGTTTAGAAGACACAACATCTTTGGGTTATGCTTTTAATCTGCCCTCCTAACGGTGGAAAAGTACATTTATACATGCAGGAAACAAAGCTACGAAGAGCCGGTAAGGCATATAACGAGAGGGACAAGGAAGATGGCACATGTCTATTTTAAAACCGGACTTTCAGACGTGCGCGATGGCACAAGTTCAACAAAGGCAAAAGTTGTCGCTATCCTATTACAGACGCTCTCTGTGGATCTCAAAATATCATCAAGTTTTTTACATCGCCCATGGCGGGTCATGGAGAGCCGGCTATTGCAAGTTTTCTAACAAAGCAATCAGCTGGCTGGCGGGTCAATCTTCTCCGGCTCTTCGGTTGCCTTGATCTGGAGATTATCCAAGTCCCAATTGTAGTCGGTTAAAGCCGCAAAAGTTCCTTCTTCAAACAAGGGGGACGGGTCAAGATCAGAAGCAAAGAGAGTCTTACTACGAGCGGGTGTCAGATCCTCGCACTCAAAGAGCGGACCACGGATCCTCTTTTGATCAGCACTGTAAGCCGCCTGGTAAGTCGCCAAGTTGACTTCTTCTGCTAAGACGGAGGCTAGAACCTTGGAGTACTTTACGCATCGGGCATGATAAGCATCTGTAAATTCAGAGCCACGTCCTTCTTGGAGGGAAACCCGTCCATCATGTCAGCTGGGGTAAGCTCTGGAGCGAAAGCCAGTGGCCGGCTTATGGCTGCAATTGCCCCTTGGCGGGCGGCTGATTTCTTCAACTCCACAATTTTTTTTTGGCATTGTTGACAGGAGCTCCAAGACCCCTTTGAGAGCCGAAGGGATGTTCTCTTTGTATTGCATAGCCTTGATTGTGCAGACCGGCCCACGGTACAATTGCTCTGTCAGAGTATATATCACCTTCAAAGGTAACAGGCTATCAGAAGCGAGTTGACGGCTCCTAGGACCTACATAAGACGGATGCCTCATTATGCATCATCGACACAAGTATAATATCCAGAGTGAGCCAAGCTACTAACAACTTACCAAAGAGGGCTGCTGACATCTTCATGATATGGCGTTTCAATGACTGCAGCTCGTCAGATACAATCGTCAGCCGCTGATCAGCATCATATGCCCACTTGGTCAACGTAGCTTTTTAAGAGCCGTCAGACTCCTTGAAAGAGGTGAAATCGGCCTTGATTTTAACTAGTTCCTCCGTAAGAAGCCAGCATTTCTCGTCAACTGCACTTCGGGCGGGTTGCTGAGCAGGTAAAATTGCTTTTAAGCCGGCCAATTCTGACTCGACCTCGATTAAAGCTTCCTGCGACATATCAACTTGTGGAGTAAATAAGCAAGTCTCAAACAGATTGCATGCAATATGCATGACACTTGGGGGCTAATGTCTATTTTGCAAGACAGTTCTGACTCAACTTCAGCTAGATTGACCCGGAACTTGGGGGCTACGATTGGCTCTATTAACTATCTTCTAAGAAGTTCCGACTCAACTTTGGAAAAGATTAAGCCAGCCCTTGGGGGCTACGATTGGCTCTGTTAACTATCTTCTAAGAAGTTTCGGTTCAAATTATCAATTGGTGAGCCGGTCCTTGGGGACTAACAACAATGATTTCAGATCACGGTTAAGTAAGTTGAGGCTTACATTTTACATAAGTCTACTTCTACAACGATGGAAGGGCCAGATTATTATCAGTCAATAGTAACCTGGCTCTTGGGGGCTACATAAGGGTATAGTAAGGAAAAGGAATACCTCATATTTTCTCTTCATCGAGTTGACCAATTTGAGCTCCAAATCCCGGCTTGTGGACAGCCGGTTCATATAGACAACATGAAGTACTTCAGCAGTCATTTTTTCCAAGGCAAGGAGCTCAAACTCCAGCTTACTGGAAGCTTCGGCCGTCTCACTATGCTTGGTCAGCACGTGAGCTGAAGGAGATTGCAAGCCAGCGACAGTAATCATGACGTCCGAGGTAGTAGTTTCGTCAGCAGCATTGGAAGGGCTCGGCGGTTGGGAAGAGTCCCTCTGCGGGCTCTCAGGAATAATGTCATCAACAGCCGGTTCAGCCGAAGCCGCCGGCGGGTCTGGTTTAGCAAGCTCCAGCTCGGTGGCAGCAGGGCCAGGAGAGAACTTGTTGGTCTTCCTCCGCTTAGCTTGAGCCCTAGGAAATACATGAAGGTCAAAATTCAAGGGTTACAGTCGCCGAAGAGCCGGGCATAAAAGCTGGAAAACATGTACAGCGGATTGATCTTCGGAGGTGCCAGAGCGGTGGTTGTAGAGTCGCAGGACGAAGGTGATCCCTGAAAGACAGTTCAAAGGACATAAGGCAGTGTTGAGGTTACAATGGAGAAGTCTATAAAGTTAAAACAAAGAGAAAATACGTACCTCTGTGGGGCGCTTCTTCGGAGCCGGGGAGTTAGGTAACCCGGACATAAGATCAGTAGAGTCGATGCTTCGGGTCTGACGTTGGTCGGCTTGTTGTTGCTTTTTCAAAAGAAACTGGGGATCCAAATAAGCAAGAGGATGAGAAAGGGGAACTTTTCGAACAACCCTCCATATCTTCTGGGGTACAAAGCATTCTGAATCAGATGAAACGTAAGTTACCTCAGGGGCGTTGGCGCGGCTTGTCTCAACTTCGTCCTGTGAGTAAGTTGTTATCAGTAAGGTGAATAGCAAGGTAACAGAAAATAGTCAAACTATACCTCTGAGCCGGATGATTCTGGCGGTTCAAACCATTCTTTTTGAGGGGTGGTCTTCTTCGTCGTTTTCTTGGCTGGGGCTTTCTTCTTGCTCTTCTTCACAGGAGGAATATACTTCTTCTTCCAGAAGTCGGAGTCAGCCTGGAAAGGTAAGCCGGTTAATGGTGATGAATTAACAAAGTCCTAACTAAACAGACAAAAGAGACAATGAAGAGTCGTCTTACGTCTGGAGCCGAGTTAACGGTACTAAAAGGCGCGAGCCCAATAGCACTGCAAGCTCCTGACGTCTCATGAACAAGACTCTGGATGACAGTGGTAATATCGTCTTCAGCTAAAGTTGTCCGGCTGAATAGGGAACCATCGTACTTGCCCGGATATTCGCACATGAGGTGGCTTCTCAGGCTCAAAGGCATAATTCTCCACGAGATCCACCAATAGATCAAGTCCAGACCCGTCAATCCATTGGCCATGAGGGATTTAATCTTGGCATGAGCCGTCTCGTGCCTTTCATGTTCAAAAGTTGATAGCCAGCCGGGAAGCTCCGAAGTTGTCTTAAGCCGGGAAGGGCGATAGCCCTGCAGCGGATGCTCACCCTCTGGGGAGGTATGCTTGTAGTAGAACCAAGTTTTATTCCAATCTTTTGGATGACTCGGCATTGGTACAGCCTGAAAGGTGATGTCCCGGCGCCTCTGAATAGAAATTCCACCAAGTTCTAAGCTCGGGCCACCCTTTACTTCAGTTTGCCGGTTTGCATAAAAGAACTCTCGGAAGAGACCTAGAGACGGCTGAGTTTGCAGATAGACCTTGCTGAGCACTTGGATGTTGCAGATGTTTGAGACGGAGTTGGGGGCAAGATCTTGAGGGTGCAGCTTAAAGAAATGAAGGATATCCCGGAAGAATTTTGAGCCGGGAGGTATGAATCCACGTTCGATATGATCTGAAAAACAACCACCTCGCCCTCCTGAGTGTTGGAAATATGCCCTAGAGGCAATAATAAATTAGTTATTATCATATTTCCTTGTTCATGATAATCGTTTATTATCCATGCTATAACTGTATTGATCGGAGACTTAAATGCATGTGTGGATACATAGACAAAACCATGTCCCTAGTATGCCTCTAATGGACTAGCTCGTTGATCAAAGGATGGTTAAGGTTTCCCAGCCATGGACATGAGATGTCATTTGATAACGGGATCACATCATTAGGAGAATGATGTGATGGATAAGACCCAAACTACAAACATAGCATATGATCGTGTCAGTTTATTGCTACTGTTTTCTGCATGTCAAGTATATGTTCCTATGACCATGAGATCATGCAACTCACGGATATCGGAGGAGTGCCTTGTGTGTATCAAACGTCGCAACGTAACTGGGTGACTATAAAGGTGCTCTACAGGTATCTCCGATGGTGTTTGTTGAGTTGGCATGGATCGAGACTGGGATTTGTTACTCCGTGTGACGGAGAGGTATCTCAGGGCCCACTCGGTAATACAACATCACAACAAGCCTTGCAAGCAATGTGGCTAAGTGTTAGTCACGGGATCTTGTATTACGGAACGAGTAAAGAGACTTGCCAGTAACGAGGTTGAACTAGGTATGGAGATACCGACGATCGAATCTCGGGCAAGTAACATACCGAAGAACAAAGGGGACGTTATACGGGATTAACTGAATCCTTGACATAGAGGTTCGACCGATAAAGATCTTCGTAGAATATGTAGGAACCAATGTGGACGTCCAGGTCCCGCCATTGGTTATTGACCGTAGAGGTGTCTCGGTCATGTCTACATAGTTCTCGAACCCGCAGGGTCTGCACACTTAAGGTTCGGTGACGTTTCGGTAGTGTAGAGTTATGTATGGTGGTGACCGAAGGTTGTTCGGAGTCCCGGATGAGATCCCGGACGTCACGAGGAGCTCCGGAATGGTCCGGAGGTAAAGATTCATATATAGGAAGTCCCAGTTTGGTTTCCGGAAAAGTTTCGGGCTCATCGGTAGTGTACCGGGAGTATCGGTATTGTACCGGGAGTGCCGGTAGTGTACCGGAGGACCTCCGGGAGGGGTATTTCGACCCCAAGAGGTCCATGGGCTGTGGGAGAATAATAACCAGCCCTTAGTGGGCTGGGAAAACAGCCACAAAGGCCCATGGCGCAGGAGAGAAAGTCCTAAAGCAAAAAGTGGAAAATCAGCCAATAGGAGGCAATCCTACTCCAACTAGGATTGGAGGTGAAGTAGGATTGCTCCCACCTCCTATTTCGGCCGACCCAAAGGCCTTGGCTGCCTCTCCTCTCCTCTCCTCCTATATATACTAGTGGATTGGGTGGTTTTTGGACAGAATTTCCGGCCACGTGCTACCCGTTTCACCGGTGCACAGTTTCTCCTCTAGATCGGATTTCTGCAGCGCTTAGGCGAAGCCCTGCCGGAATTGCTCCACCACCACCATCACCGGAGCGCCGTCACGCTGCCGGTGAACTCTCTCTCCTCTCCACCTCCTCTTGCTGGATCAAGATGGTGGAGATCATCATCAAGCTGCACGTGTGCTGAACGCGGAGGTGCCGTCCGTTCGGCGCTAGATCGGAAGGACCGTGATCGAGATCGCGAGACGGTTCGTGATGTGATCACGGAACGGATCGTGATGAGTTCGCGGGATAGATCGTGATCAAGATCGTGAGATGGATCGTGATGAGATCGCGGGACGGATCGTGATGAGTTCACGGGACGGATCATGATTGGATCGCGGGACGGATCGTGATGAGATCGCGGGACGCTCGGCGATTTGGATCGCGAAGATGTTCGACTACACCAACCGCGTTTCTTAACGCTTCCCGCTTAGCGATCTACAAGGGTACGTAGATCCACTCTCCCTCTCGTAGATGCTCATCACCATGGATAGGTTTGCGTGTGCGTAGGAAAATTTTTGTTTCCCATGCGACGTTCCCCAACAGTGGCATCATGAGCCAGGTTGATGGTTCGATGAGATCTCGAGTAGAACACAAAAGGTTTGTGGGCGTTGATGCTTAGATTGCTTCCTCCCTTGGTCGGATTTTGGTTCAGCGGTATTGTGAGATGAAGCGGCCCGGACCAACATTACTCGTACGCTTACGAGAGACCGGTTCCTGCGATGCAACTTGTTGCTTAGCTGGCTTGTGGGTGACAGTTTCTCTTACTCTAGTTGGATCGGATCCGACAAAGGCGGTCCTTGAGAAGGTTGAAAAGCAAACTAGTGTATCACCGTTGTGGTTTTGCGTAGGTGAGAATTGTTCTTGCTAGATACCCGTAGCAGCCACGTAAAACATGCAACAACAATTAGAGGACGTCTAACTTGTTTTTGCAGGGTATGTTGTGATATGATATGGCCAATTACATGATGAGATATATGTGATGTATGAGATGATCATGTGATGTATAGATTATCACGACTTGCATGTCGGTGATTACGGCAACCGGCAGGAGCCATAGGGTTGTCTTTAATTATTGTATGACCTGCGTGTCAATCATTAAAGCGCTATGTAATGCTTTACTTTATCGCTACGGTAGCAATAGTAGTAGAAGCATGCAGGGCGTGACAACCCCGATGGCGACACGTTGATGGAGATCATGGTGTCGTGCCGGTGACGATGGAGATCATGCCGGTGTTTCGAAGATGGAGATCTTAAACACAAGTTGATGGCCATATCATGTCACTTATGAATTGCATGAGATGTTAATCCTTTTATGCACCTTGTTTTGCTTAGGACGACGGTAGCATTATAAGGTGATCCCTCACTTAATTTCAAGATAAATTGTGTTCTCCCCAAGTGTGCACCGTTGCGAAAGTTCGTCGTGTTGAGACACCACGTGATGATCGGGTGTGATAGACTCTACGTTCACATACAACGGGTGCAAGACAGATTTGCACATGCGGAACACTCGGGTTAAACTTGACGAGCCTAGCATGTACAGACATGGCCTCGGAACACAAGAGACCGAAAGGTCGAGCATGAGTCATATAGTAGATATGATCAACATAATGATGTTCACCATTGAAGCCACCTCAACTCACGTGATGATCGGACTCGAGTTGGTGAATTTGGATCATGTGACACTCAGATGACCTGAGGGATGTCAATTTGAGTGGGAGTTCTTAAGTAATATGATTAATTGAACTCATTATCATGAACATAGTCAGTAGTGTCTTTGCAAATTATGTTGTAGATTACTAGCTCGCACTGTAGCTCCCGTGTGTTTTTATATGTTCCTAGAGAAATAGAGTTGAAAGATGATGGTAGCAATATTGCGGACTGGGTCCGTGATATGAGGATTGTCCTCATTGCTGCATAGAAGGCTTATGTCCTTAATGCACCGTTCGGTACGCCACCCCCTCTAGCGTCGTCTGTAGATGTTGTGAACATCTGACAGGCACGTTCTGATGACTACTTGATAGTTTAGTGCGTCATGCATTACGACTTAGAATTGAGGCTCCAAGACGTTTTGAACGTCACGGAACATACGAGATGTTCTAAGAGCTGAGATTGTGATCTCAGGCTCGTGCCCGTGTTATGAGATATGAGATCTCAAACAAAGATTCTTTGCTTGCAAGACGAAAGAGAATAGCTCAATAGTTGAGCATGTGCTTAGATTGTCTAGGTGCCACAATCGCTTGAATCGAGTGGGAGTTGATCTTCCAGATAAGATAGTGATTGATATAGTTCTCCAAGTCACTATCACTAAGCTACTAGAACTTGGTGATGAACTATAAATTGCCAGGGATAGAAATGATTCCTGAGCTTCTCGCGATGTTTTGACACCGCGAAGGTAGAAGTCAAAAAGGAGCATCAAAGTGTTGATGGTTAGTAAAAACCACTAGTTTCGAGAAGGGCAAGGGCAAGTAGGGAAACTTCATGGATGGCAAGTCAGTTGCTGCTCCAGTGAAGCAGCCCAAAGTTGAACCTAAACCCGAGACTGAGTGCTTCCATTATGAGGAGAACGGTCACTGAAGCGGAACAACCCTGGATACATGGTAGATAAGAAGGCTGGCTAAGTCGACAAAAGTATATTTGATATGCATGTTATTGATGTGTACCTTGCTAGTACTCCTAGTAGCACCTGGGTATTGGATACCGGTTCGGTTGCTCGAAATAAAAGCTACGGAATAAATGGAGAACTAGCTAAGTGTGAGGTGACGATGTGTGTTGGAAATGTTTCCAAGGTTGATATGATCAAACATCGCACGCTCTCTCTACCTTCGGGATTAGTGACGAACCTAAATTTTATTTGGTGTTTTGCATTGAAGCATGAACGTGATTAGATCATGTTTATTGCAACACGGTTATTCATTCAAGTTAGAGAATAATGGTTATTCTGCTTACATGAATAAATACCTTCAATGGTCATGCACCTAGTAAGTGTGGTTCATTGAATCTTGATCATAGTAATACACATGTTCATAACAATGATGCCAAAAGATGCAAAGTTAATAATGATAGTACCACATACTTGTGGCACTGCCGCTAAATGTCATATTGGTATAAAGCGCATGAAGAAACTCCATGTTGATGGATCTTTGGACTCATTCGATTTTGAATCGGTTGAGACATGCGGACCATGCCTTTTGGTAAGATGACTAAACCCCGTTTTCTGGCTTGATGAAACGGGCAAGTGACTTATTGGAAACAATGCATGTTGATGTATACGATCCAATGAGTGTTTATAGCTTGCAGTGAATATCATTGTTTTCTTACCTTCACTGATGATTTGAGTAGATATAGTGTATATTTACTTAATGAAACACAAGTCTGAATTGTTTGAAAGGTTCAAAGCAAAGTTCAGAGTGAAGTTTAAAGATCATCGTGACAAGAAGATAAAAATTTCTGCGATATGATCGTGGAGGTGAATATCTGGGTTACGAGTTTGGCATACAAATTTAGACAATGTGAAAGTTGTTTCACAACTCACGCCACCTGGAACACCATAGTGTGATGGTGTGTCCGAACGTCGTAGTCATGCCTTATTTGATATAGCACATACTATGATGTCTCTTATCGTTTTAATACTATCGTTTTAGGGTTATGCATTAGAGACAACCGCATTCACTTTAAAATAGGGCACCATCTAAATCCGTTGAGATGACACCGTGTGAATTATGGTTTGATAGAAACCTAAAGCTGTCATTTCTTGATGTTTGGGGCTGCGAAGCTTGTGTGGAAAATGTTTTCACCTAATGAGCTCAAACCCAAAGCGGACAAATGCATCTTCATAGAATACGCCAAGAACAGTTGGGTATACCTTCTATCTCAGATCCGAGTGCAAAGTGTTTGTTGCTGGAATGGATCCTTTCCTGAGAAAAGGTTTCCCTCGAAAGAATTGAGTGGGAGGAAGATAGAACTTGATGAGGTTATTGAACCTTGTTTCAATCAGAGTAGCGCAGCGCAGAAAGTTGTTTCTGTGAAGCCTATGTTAGTTGAAGAAAGAAGTTAATGATGATGATCATGAAGCTTCGGATCAAGTTACTATCGAACCTCGTAGGTCGACAAGGACGTGTACTGCTCTTGAGTGGTACAACAACCCTGTCTTAAAGGTCATGTTGTTGGACAGCGATGAACCTACGAGCTATGGAGAAGCGATGATGGGCCCGGATTCCGACAAATGGATGAGACCATGAAATCCGAGATAGGATCCATGTATGAAAACCAAGTATAGACTTTGGTAGACTTGCTCGTTGGACGGCAGGTCGTTGAGTACAAATGGATCTTTAAAAATGAAGACAGACGCTGATGGTAAATATCACCATTTGTAAAGCTCGACTTGTTGCAAAGTTGTTTGTGACAAGTTCAAGGAGTTGACTACGATGAGATTTTCTCACTCGTAGTGGTGCTAAAGTCTGTTGGAATTATGTTAGCAGTTGCTGCGTTTTCAATTATGAAATCTGACAGATGGATGTCAAAACATCATTTCCTTAACGGTTTACTTGAGGAAAGGTTGTATGTGATACAACCAGAAGGTTTTGTCAGCCCTAAGGATGCTAAAAGGTGTGCAAGCTTTGGTGATCCTTCCATGGACTGAAGCAAGCATCTCGGAGTTGGAATATACACTTTGATGAGGTGATCAAAGTTTTTGATGTTTATACAAAGTTTACGAGAAACTTGTATTTGCAATAAAGTGAGTGGGAGCACTATAGAGTTTCTGATAAGTATATGTGGTTGACATATTGTTGATCGGAAATAATGTAGAATTTCTGGAAGGCATAAAAGGTTGTTTGAAAAGTGTTTTTCTAAGGAAGACCTGGATAAAGCTACCTAATTGTTGAGCATCAAAATCTATAGAGATAGATCAAGATGCTTGATGAGACTTTCAATGAGTGCATACCTTGACAAGATTTTGAAAGAGTTCAAAATGGATCAGCCAGAGAAATAGTTCTCGTCTGATTTGTAAGGTGTGAAGTTGAGTGAGACTCAAAGCTCGACAACGGCAGAAGAAAGAGAAAGGATGAATGTCGTCCCCTATGCCTTAGCCATAGGCTCTATATTATGCCATGCTGTGTACCGCACCTATGTGTGCCTTGCCACGAGTCTGTCAAGGGGTACAAGAGTGGTCCAGGAGTGGATCACTGGACAGCGGTCGGAATTATCCTTAGTAACCAGAGGACTAAGGAAATGTTTCTTGATTATGGAGGTGATAAAGAGTTCGTCGTAAAGAGTTACGTCGATGCAAGCTTTAACACCTATCCGGATGACTAGTAGTAGCAATCTGGATACGTATAGTGGAGCAGCCATTTGGAAATAGTACCAAGTGGAGTGTGGTAGCAGTGATTACGGTTTGACATAGAGATTTGCAAAGTACACACGGATCTGAATATCCCAGACCCGTTGACTATAAGACCTCTCTCACATGCAAAGCATGATCGAGCCCCAAAACTCATTGGGTGTTAGATTCATAACAATGCGAATCACATGGTGATGTGAACTAGATTATTGACTCTAGTGCAAGTGGGAGACTGTTGGAAATATGCCCTAGAGGCAATAATAAATTAGTTATTATCATATTTCCTTGTTCATGATAATCGTTTATTATCCATGCTATAACTGTATTGATCGGAGACTTAAATGCATGTGTGGATACATAGACAAAACCATGTCCCTAGTATGCCTCTAATGGACTAGCTCGTTGATCAAAGGATGGTTAAGGTTTCCCAGCCATGGACATGAGATGTCATTTGATAACGGGATCACATCATTAGGAGAATGATGTGATGGATAAGACCCAAACTACAAACATAGCATATGATCGTGTCAGTTTATTGCTACTGTTTTCTGCATGTCAAGTATATGTTCCTATGACCATGAGATCATGCAACTCACGGATATCGGAGGAGTGCCTTGTGTGTATCAAACGTCGCAACGTAACTGGGTGACTATAAAGGTGCTCTACAGGTATCTCCGATGGTGTTTGTTGAGTTGGCATGGATCGAGACTGGGATTTGTTACTCCGTGTGACGGAGAGGTATCTCAGGGCCCACTCGGTAATACAACATCACAACAAGCCTTGCAAGCAATGTGGCTAAGTGTTAGTCACGGGATCTTGTATTACGGAACGAGTAAAGAGACTTGCCAGTAACAAGGTTGAACTAGGTATGGAGATACCGACGATCGAATCTCGGGCAAGTAACATACCGAAGAACAAAGGGGACGTTATACGGGATTAACTGAATCCTTGACATAGAGGTTCGACCGATAAAGATCTTCGTAGAATATGTAGGAACCAATGTGGACGTCCAGGTCCCGCCATTGGTTATTGACCGTAGAGGTGTCTCGGTCATGTCTACATAGTTCTCGAACCCGCAGGGTCTGCACACTTAAGGTTCGGTGACGTTTCGGTAGTGTAGAGTTATGTATGGTGGTGACCGAAGGTTGTTCGGAGTCCCGGATGAGATCCCGGACGTCACGAGGAGCTCCGGAATGGTCCGGAGGTAAAGATTCATATATAGGAAGTCCCAGTTTGGTTTCCGGAAAAGTTTCGGGCTCATCGGTAGTGTACCGGGAGTATCGGTATTGTACCGGGAGTGCCGGTAGTGTACCGGAGGACCTCCGGGAGGGGTATTTCGACCCCAAGAGGTCCATGGGCTGTGGGAGAATAATAACCAGCCCTTAGTGGGCTGGGAAAACAGCCACAAAGGCCCATGGCGCAGGAGAGAAAGTCCTAAAGCAAAAAGTGGAAAATCAGCCAATAGGAGGCAATCCTACTCCAACTAGGATTGGAGGTGAAGTAGGATTGCTCCCACCTCCTATTTCGGCCGACCCAAAGGCCTTGGCTGCCTCTCCTCTCCTCTCCTCCTATATATACTAGTGGATTGGGTGGTTTTTGGACAGAATTTCCGGCCACGTGCTACCCGTTTCACTGGTGCACAGTTTCTCCTCTAGATCGGATTTCTGCAGCGCTTAGGCGAAGCCCTGCCGGAATTGCTCCACCACCACCATCACCGGAGCGCCGTCACGCTGCCGGTGAACTCTCTCTCCTCTCCACCTCCTCTTGCTGGATCAAGATGGTGGAGATCGTCATCAAGCTGCACGTGTGCTGAACGCGGAGGTGCCGTCCGTTCGGCGCTAGATCGGAAGGACCGTGATCGAGATCGCGAGACGGTTCGTGATGTGATCACGGAACGGATCGTGATGAGTTCGCGGGATAGATCGTGATCAAGATCGTGAGATGGATCGTGATGAGATCGCGGGACGGATCGTGATGAGTTCACGGGACGGATCATGATTGGATCGCGGGACGGATCGTGATGAGATCGCGGGACGCTCGGCGATTTGGATCGCGAAGATGTTCGACTACACCAACCGCGTTTCTTAACGCTTCCCGCTTAGCGATCTACAAGGGTACGTAGATCCACTCTCCCTCTCGTAGATGCTCATCACCATGGATAGGTTTGCGTGTGCGTAGGAAAATTTTTGTTTCCCATGCGACGTTCCCCAACACTGAGGAGTGGGCTTCATTTCATTACCTGGAACCCGCCAATGAATGATCTCTTCGGCAGGAAGGGTGCCCGCAAGTACAAAATCCATCAGAAATTCTTCAGTAATACAAGAACCGACCCAGTTGCAGGAGTTAGACACGCGAGACATGGCGACAGTTTTTAACTGTGCAAGGTAACCATATACGGCGAGTCAAGAAAATGGCGAATAAACATGGGCGGGTTAAAAGCTGAAGATCTTAAGGATGAGACGCCAAGATCTGGCTGATGAGAGTCGGAACAGCATGGCGGGTCAACATCACGAAAGGACAGGGTGAAATTCGGCTAAGTACTGAAAACAGGTTCCGCGAAATATTGCTAGATTGCGGATCTACAAAAACAAAAGAAATGTCTATATTTCCAGTCCTAGAGATGAACTGGTGAAAGACTGAAAACGACGGGCGGAGCCGTGGTGAATCTAAATAGCAACAGTATCGATCTCCTACCTAGCGGCTCCATGGGGACAGAATATGGTCGAGGGCTCATGGACTAAACGTGGCTGGCGTTGGTAGGAACCCGAGTTTTAAAACCCGCAATGGCGGAGCTCCATGAATACCCTACCGGAACTGTTGCGGATCTGAGAAGAGAAGGACTCACCGGCGACGGCGTGATGGAAGCGGAAAGTACTCTGGTCCACGTCAGGTTGATGCACCGGCCTGGTCGATGACGAGGAGGAGACGGCACCGGAGCGGAAGGCGCTGGAAAAGGGAATGTCGGGAGGAAGAAGATGATGGAGAAAGCGGGAGAAGGCAATTGTCGCCCCGGGCGGTCCTATTTAATAGGGAAAGGCGGGACGGGCGTGAAAATCCAGGCGTCAGACATCATTTGACCGAGGCGAACTCCTCGATCTTCGGGTGATTCATTTAATAAGAAGATTCGTTGCGTGCGTCAGAGGATCTTTTTTGCAGATTTGACATGATGTCACGGCGGGTCATTCTCGGGCGACTCGCTGAGGAGTAAGAAGAAAGGCTAAAGTAAGCAAGCTCAAATCAACCTAGGGCCTAATGTTGGGGATATAACCCCACGGTGAGACCCGCCCTGAGGTTTCCGGGTCATACCTGGCGGCTCGTATACCAACCCAAGAGGGTGCCGTGGAGACTTAAGGGCCCAAGAAGCTTAGCGGCTTGACAGGATAGGCCGGCAGGTGGCCTGGATGAAGAAGACCCAGGCGTGTAAGCCGCCCGGGGCCAACTTGGTCAGGAAAGGCAAGAGAGGATATAGGTAGGCTCGACATGTAATGAGAGTCGGTTACAACTTTTATGATCCGTGGTCTTGACCTCCTATATAAAGGCAAGACTCGGGGCAACTTAGAGATCAGGGTTATCGAGAACTAGGTCAAGCAACAGCTCCCTTGTAATCGATACATCAAGCAATACAAGCACAAGCAGGACGTAGGCTATTACCTCGACCTCAGGGGCCGAACCTAGGTAAACTCGTGTCCTTCGTACCAACCAACCCCTATGAGTCCATCACGTTAGCTATGGCCCCGAACCCAAGTCCGTTCACCCGGACATCTGCCGTGATAAAACCAAGACACTATGTCTACTTAAAGAAACACAAGTCTGAAACCTTTGAAAAGTTCAAGGAATTTTAGAGTGAGGTAGAGAGTCAATGTGACAGGAAAATAAAGTGCCTACAATGTGATCGTGGCGGAGAATATTTGAGTCATGAGTTTGGCACGCACCTAAGGAAGTGTGGGATTGTTTCACAACTCATGTCGCCTAGCACACCTCAGCGAAATGGTGTGTCTGAATGTCGTAATCGCACTCTATTGGGCATGGTCCGATCTATGATGTCTCTTACCGACTTACCACTATAATTTTGGGGAGATGCATTAGAGACTTCCGCATTCACTTTAAATAGGGCACCGTCTAAGTCTATTCAGACGACACCGTATGAATTATGGTTTAGAAAGAAACCTAAGCTGTCGTTTCTGAAAGTTTGGGGATGCGATGCTTATGTGAAGAAACTTCAACTTGAGAAGCTCGAACCCAAAGCAGAAAAGTGCGTCTTCATAGGATACCCCAAAGAAACTGTTGGGTATACCTTCTACCTCAAATCAGAAGTCAAAGTCTTTTTTGCCTAGAATGGATCCTTTCTAGAGAAAGAGTTTCTCTCGAAAGAAGTAAGTTGCAGGAAAATAAAACTTGATGAGGTAATTGTACCTCCACTCGAACCGGAGAGTAGCATAGCACAGGAAGTTGTTTCTGTGGAGCCTGCACCGGCTGGAGAGGAAGTTAATGATGATGATCATGAAACTTTAGATCAAGTTGCTATTCGAAGGTCCACTAGGACATGTTCCGCACCAGAGTGGTATAACAACCCTGTCCTGGAGATCATGTTGTTGGACAACGGTGAACCTTCGAACTATGAAGAACCGATGGCGGGCTCGGATTCCAACAAATGGCTTGAAGCAATGAAATCTGAGATAGGATCCATGTATGAGAACAAAGTATGGACTTTGGTGGACTTGCCCGATGATCGGCGAGCCATAGAAAATAAATGGATCTTTAAGAAGAAGACTAAAGCGGATGGTAATGTGACCGTCTATAAGGCTCGGCTTGTTGCTAAGGGTTATCAACAAGTTCAAGGAGTTGACTACGATGAGACCTTCTCACCCGTAGCGATGCTGAAGTCCGTCCGAATCATGTTAGCAATTGCCGCATTTTATGATTATGAGATCTGGCAAATGGATGTCAAAACGACATTCCTTAATGGTTTCCTAAAGGAAGAATTGTATATGATGTAGCCAGAAGGTTTTCTCGATCCTAAAGCTGCTAAGAAAGTATGCTAACTTTAGCGCTCCATCTATGGGCTGGTGAAATCATCTCGGAGTTTGAACATTCGCTTTAGTGAGGTGATTAAAGCGTTTGGATTTATACAGGTTTATGGAGAACCCTGTATTTACAAGAAAGTGAGTGGGAGCTCTGTAGCATTTCTTATATTATATGTGGATGACATATTGTTGATGGGAAATGATATAGAACTTTTTGAAAGCATAAAGGCCTACTTGAATAAGTGTTTTTCAGTGAAGGACCTTGGAGAAGCTGCTTACATATTAGGCATCAAGATCTATAGAGATAGATCGAGATGCCTCATAGGTCTTTCACAAAGCACATACATTGACAATATATTGAAGAAGTTCAATATGGATCAGTCCAAGAAGGGGTTCTTTCCTGTGTTACGGGGTGTGAGATTGAGTATGACTCAATGCCCGACCACGACAGAGGATAGAGAAAAGATGAGTGTCATCCCCTATGCTTCAGCCATAGGCTCTATTATGTATTCCATGTTGTGTACCAGACCTGATGTGAACCTTGCCATAAGTTTGGTAGGGAGGTACCAAAGTGATCCCGGAGCGGAACACTTGACAGCGGCCAAGAATATTCTGAAGTACCTGAAAAGGACCAAGGACATGTTTCTCGTATATGGAGGTGTCGAAGAGCTCATCGTAAAGGGTTACGTCGATGCTAGCTTCGACACAGATCGGGATGACTCCAAGTCACAAACCGGATACGTGTATATTTTGAACGGAGGGGCAGTCGGCTGGTGCAGTAGCAAGCAAAGCGTCGTGGCGGCTTCTACATGTGAAGCGGAGTACATAGCTTCTTCGGAAGCAGCACATGAAGGAGTCTAGCTGAAGGATTTCATCAACGACCTAGGAGTGATACCCAATGCGTCGGGCCCGATCACTCTACTCTGTGACAACACTGGAGCTATTGCCCTTGCCAAGGAGCCCGGGTTTCACAAGAAGACAAGACACATCAAGCGCCGCTTCAACTCCATTCGTGGATATGTCCAGGATGGAGATATAGACATTTGTAAAGTACATACGGATTTGAATGTGGCAGATCCGTTGACTAAACCTCTCTCACGAGAAAAACATGATCAACACCAGAAATCGATGGGTGTTCGATACATCACAATGTAACTTGATTATTGACTCTAGTGCAAGTGGGAGACTGTTGGAAATATGCCCTAGAGGCAATAATAAAATGGTTATTATTATATTTCCTTGTTCATGATAATTGTCTATTGTTCATGCTATAATTGTATTAACTGGAAACCGTAATACATGTGCAAATACATAGACCACAACATGTCCCTAGTGAGCCTCTAGTTGGCTAGCTCGTTGATCAATAGATGGTCACAGTTTCATGAACATGGCCATTGGATGTCGTTGATAACGGGATCACATCTTTAGGAGAATGATGTGATAGACAAAACTTAATCCTAAGCATGGCACAAGATCGTGTAGTTCGTATGCTAAAGCTTTTCTAACGTCAAGTATCGTTTCCTTAGACCATGAGATTGTGCAACTCCTGGATACCGTAGGAATGCTTTGGGTGTGCCAAACGTCACAATGTAACTGTGTGGCTATAAAGGTACACTACGGGTATCCCCAAAAGTATCTGTTGGGTTGGCACGAATCGAGACTGGGATTTGTCACTCTCTATGACGGAGAGGTATCTCTGGGCCCACTCGGTAAGACATCATCATAATGAGCTCAATGTGAATAAGGAGTTAGCCACGGGATGATGTGTTATGGCACGAGTAAAGAGACTTGCCGGTAACGAGATTGAACAAGGTATAGGGATACCGACGATCGAATCTCGGGCAAGTGTCATACCGGTAGACAAAGGGAATTGTATATGGGGTTGATTGAATCCCTGACATTATGGTTCATCCGATGAGATCATCATGGAGCATGTGGGATCCAACATGGGTATCCAGATCGTGTTGTTCGTTATTGACCGGAGAGATGTCTCGGTCATGTCTACATGCCTCCCGAACCCATAGGGTCTACACACTTAAGGTTCGATGACGCTACGGTTATAGGGAAATTGTGTACGTGGTTACCGAAGGTTGTTCGGAGTCCCAACCGAGATCCCGGATGTCGCGAGGAGTTACGAAATGGTCCGGAGGTAAAGATTCATATGTAGAAAGTGAGGTTTTGGTCACCAGAAGTGTTTCGGGCATCACCGGTAACATACCGGGACCACCGGAAGGGTTCTAGGGGTCCACCGTGTGGGGCCACTGGCACCAGAGGGCTGCATGGGCCGAAGGTTTAGGGAACCAGCCCGTAGGTGGGCTGGTGAGCCCCCCACAAGGGCCCAAGGCACAGGAATATGTGGGAGGGGGCAAACCCTAGGGGCAGATGGGCCCTCGGCCCACCTAGGGCGCCGCCCCTCCTCTCCCCTCTTGGCCGCCGGCCACAAGTCCATCTAGGGTTGGCCGCCGGCCCTAGGGTGGGAACCATAGGGGCTGCGCACCCTCCCCCTCCCCTATATATATGTGGGGTTTGGGGGGTTGCAACACACAAGCCTCTCTCCCTCTCGGCACAGCCCTAACCCTCCTCCTCCTCGTCCTCCGTAGTGCTTGGCGACGCCCTGCCCGAGTACCACACAGCTCCACCATCACCACGCCGTCATGCTTCCGGAGCTCTCCCTCAACCTCTCCTTCCTCCTTCCTGGATCAATGCCTAGGAGATGTCACCGGGCTACATGTGTGTTGAACGCGTAGGCGCCGTTGTTCGGTGCTTAGATCAAAATCGACCACGATCTGAATCGCTGCGAGTACGACTCCACCAACCGCATTCTTGTAACGCTTCCTCTTTGCGATCTTCAAATGTATGAATATTCACTCCCCCTTTGCTCATTGCTGGTTTCTCCATAGATTTATCTTGGTGACACGTAGAATTTTTTTGATTTACTACTACGTCTCCCAACATAAAGATGCTCTACAGGTATCTCCGAGAGTCTTTGTTGAGTGGGCATGGATCAAGATTGGGATTTGCTACTCCGTGTGACGGAGAGGTATCTCAAGGCCCACTCGGTAATACAACATCACAATAAGCCGTGCAAGAAATGTGACTAAGTGTTATCCACGAGATCTTATATTACAGAACGAGTAAAGAGACTTGCCGGTAACGAGATTGAACTAGGTATATAGATACCGACGATCGAATCTTGTGCAAGTAACATACCGAAGAACAAAGGGAACAACATACGGGATTAACTGAATCCTTGACATAGAGTTTCAACCGATAAAGATCTTCTTAGAATATGTAGGAACCAATATGGCCATCCAGGTCCCGCTATTGGTGATTGACCGTAGAGGTGTCTTGGTCATGTCTACATAGTTCTCGAACTCGCAGGGTCTGCACACCTAAGGTTTGGTGAAGCACTAGTAGAAAACAGACCTTTCGTCCCGAGCTTTAGTCCCGGTCTGGTCACGAACCGGTACTAAAGATTGTATTAGTCCCGGTTCGTGCCGGCTACAACGGCTAGGAGTAGGGCGACCCTTAGTACCGGCTCGTGAGGGACCTTTAGTACCGGTTCGTCTCACGAGCCGGTACTAAAGGGGGCATGGTAGGGTTTTGGTCAGACATGGGCCCCGCTTGCACCTTTAGTATCGACTAGTGTCACCAGCCGGTACTAAAGGGCAACCTTTAGTACCGGCCGGTGCACCAGCCAGTACTAAAGACTTCCTACAGATACATCCGTCCGTAGCCGATCGAAAGAGCTCTGTTGTCTCCCCTGTTCTTCTTCTTGCTCAAAGCTCATCCTCCATTTTGCCATGGATTTGTCAAGATTTGAAGGCACCCCATCAATCCAAGTGTTCATAAAGGCTAGCAACTTTGCTCCTTCATCTCTTGCTAGATTAGCTTGTGGTATGCTCAAAGATATGTGATATGTGATTTGTGGGAGTTTATTTGATTTATATCCAATTTGAGCTCAAATTAACTTGTTAGGTTGCATATGTGTAGGTGTGGTTTATTTGGTGTGCCTTCCCATGTTCTTCTTCTTGCTCGAAGCTCATCCTCCATTTTGCCAAGGATTTGTCAAGATTTAAAGGCACCCCATCTATCCAAGTGTTCATAAAGGTTAGCAACTTTGCTCCTTCATCTCTTGCTAGATTAGCTTGTGATATGCTCAAAGAAATGTGATATGTGATTTGTGGGAGTTTATTTGATTTATATCCAATTTGAGCTCAAATTAGCTTGTTAGGTTGCATATGTGTAGGTGTGGTTTATTTGGTGTGCCTTCCCATGTTCTTCTTCTTGCTCGAAGCTCATCCTCCATTTTGCCAAGGATTTGTCAAGATTTAAAGGCACCCCATCTATCCAAGTGTTCATAAAGGTTAGCAACTTTGCTCCTTCATCTCTTGCTAGATTAGCTTGTGGTATGCTCAAAGATATGTGATATGTGATTTGTGGGAGTTTATTTGATTTATGTCCAATATGAGCTCAAATTAAATTGTTAGGTTGCATAGGTGTAGGTGTGGTTTATTTGGTGTGCCTTCCCACCATCCCCGTCCGTCCTAACCACCGTCCATCATCCGCACCGTCTCGTCGCGGCACTGGCCACCTTGGTGAGCCTCTTGTTCTTCTTAAAATCTTTTAATTTTTTTTACTTATATGATTTAGATAGCTGCGTGTACGATTTACTTACTTGTATTATTGTTAGTTATTCTATAGTGTAATGGTTATGGTATCCGCCCACGTCGGCCCTCGTCCAGTCTATGATTCAGATGTGGTATGTTGTTAATTATCTTTTATAACTATTTCACACATCATCTAATGTCTATGAAAATTAATTATGCCACCAAATTGACATAGATATTTTTATCTATAGGAAGTAGTTGAACCAGAAATTCCAACCGACTATGCAATTCTGCTCGAGAAATTAACACAAGCTGAAAAAGAAATTGATAATTTAAAAGAAAAATTGAAAAAACTGAAGATGAGAAGATGGGATTGGAGTTGCATGTTGCCGATATCGTCGATGATCACAAGAACAAGATGGTTGGAATGCGCTTGAAGCTTAGAAAGATTAGAAAATATGCCATTGATAATAAAGAGGCTTGGTATCATTATTCTATTGGCTCAATTGTTACTTTAGTTGCGATTATGATCGCATTTGTTGTTGTATTCACATGTTTTAGATAGTTGGTGTTGTTTTATGAGATGTATATGTTGTAACTATAAGTATCCATTATTTGCAGTAATAACATTTGATCACTGCTAGCTCTACTTTTGGTTGTAATGTGATGATGAAGTTGTATTTATTTGGTCACTTCGATGTTGTGTAGTGAACATGAGCCGGCAATGGATGTACGATGACCGAGTAAGTCCAGGGTTTCTTAATGGCCTGCATGATTTTATTCGTGTGGCTGAGACAAATAAGCAGAATGGTTTCATGTGTTGTCCATGTCGTGACTGTTAGAATGATAGGAATTACTCTAACTCAAAAACCCTTCACTACCACCTGCTGAAGTCTGGTTTCATGTTCGGCTATAGTTGTTGGACCAAGCATGGAGAAAGAGGGGTTATAATGGAAGACAATGAAGAAGAAGAGGATGATGACAACTATCCTTTCGCTGATACAACAATGGGGGAAGCTGGAGAAGAGGCATCAATGGGGGAAGCTGAAGAAGAGGAATCAGATGAGCCCGCTGATGATTTGGGTTAGGTCATTGTTGATGCAAATAGAAACTGCGAAAATGATAAGGAGAGGTTGAAGTTGAAACGCATGTTAGAGGATCACAAGAAATTATCGTATCCAAATTGATGACCAGAAAAAGCTGGGTACCACGCTGGAATTGCTGCAATGGAAGGCGAAGAATGGTGTAACTGACAAGGGATTTCAAGAATTGCTGATAATGATAAAGAAGATGCTTCCAAAGGATAACGAATTGCCTGAAAGTACGTACGAAGCAAAGAAGGTTGTCTGCCCTCTAGGATTAGCGGTGCAGAAGATACATGCATGCCCTAATGACTGCATCCTCTACCGCGGTGAGGAGTACGAGAATTTGGATGCATGCCCGGTATGCGGTGCACTGCGCTATAAGATCCCCCGTGATGAAACTGGTGATGTGGAGGGCGAACGCCACAGGAAGAGGGTTCCTGCCAAGGTGATGTGGTATGCTCCTATAATACCACGGTTGAAACGTTTGTTCCAAAACAAAGAGCATGTCAAGTTGTTGCGATGGCACAGAGAAGAACGTAAGAAAGACGGGATGTTGAGAGCACCCGCTCATGGGTCGTAGTGGAGAAAAATTGAGAGGGAGTTTGAGGACTTTGCAGCTGATGCAATGAACTTATGGTTTGGTCTGAGTACAGACGACAGGAATCCTTTTGGCGAGCAGAGCTCCAGTCAAAGCACCTAGCCCGTGACTCTATGTATCTGCAACCTTCCTCCTTGGTTGTGCATGAAGCAGAAGTTCATTATGATGCCAGTGCTCATTCAAGGCCCTAAGCAACCCGGAAACGACATTGATGTCTACCTACGGCCACTAGTTGATGAACTTCTACAGTTGTGGAAAAAACCAGGTGTGCGTGTGTGGGATGCACACACACAGAAGGAAATTGACCTACGAGCGTTGTTGTTTGTAACCATCAATGATTGGCCTGCTCTTAGTAACCTTTCAGGACATACAAAGAAGGGATACAATGCATGCACGCACTGTTTAGATGATACTGAAAGTATATATTTGGATAAATGTAAGAAGAATGTGTACCTGGGACATCGTCGATTTCTACCGATCAAGCATATCTTAAGAAAGGCATGCAACCATTTCAAAGGTGAGCCAGATAACCGGAAGAAGCGTGGCCTCCGTACTAGTGAATATATATTTGATATGGTCAAGGATTTACAGGTAATCTTTGGAAAGGGTCCTGGCGGACAATCTGTTCCAAATGACGCCAACGGACACGCACCCATGTGGAAGAAGAAATCTATATTTTGGGAACTTGAATATTGGAAAGCCCTAGAGGTCCGCAATGCAATTGACATGATGCATGTGACGAAGAATCTTTGTGTGAACCTGCTAGGCTTCTTGGGCGTGTATGGCAAGACAAAAGATACACAGGAGGCACGGGAGGACAAGCAAAGAATTAATGAAAAAGACGGCATGCCTCCAAAGCGGTATCAAGGTCCTGCCAGCTACGCTCTTATGAAAGAAGAGAAGGAAATCTTTTTTGAATGCCTGCTCGGTATCAATGTCCCGTGTGGCTTCTCGTCGAATATAAAGGGAATAATAAATATGGCAGAGAAAAAATTTCAAAATCTAAAGTCTCATGACTGCCATGTGATTATGACGCAATTACTTCGGGTTGCACTTAGGGGGCTTCTACCGGAAAATGTTCGATTATCCATTGTGAAGCTATGCACATTCCTCAATGCAATTTCTCAGAAGGTAATCGATCCAAAAATCCTACCAAGGTTACAGAATGACCTGGTCCAATGTCTTGTCAGTTTTGAGTTGGTGTTCCCTCCATCCTTCTTCAATATTATGACGCGCGTTCTAGTGCACCTAGTCGAAGAGATTAACATTCTGGGTCTTGTATTTCTACACAATATGTTCCCCTTCGAGAGGTTCATGGGAGTCTTAAAGAAATATGTTCATAATTGTGCTAGGCCAGAAGGAAGCATCGCCAAGGGATATGGAACAGAGAAGGTTATTGAGTTTTGTGTTGACTTTTTTCCTGACATTAAGCCGATTGGTCTTCCTGAATCGCGGCATGAGGGGAGACTGGGTGGAGAAGGCACATTAGGAAAGAAAGAAGCAATAAATATGGAGGCATTCTTACACTCACGCACACTACACGGTTCTACAAAATTCCACCTTGGTGACTCCATATATGGAGGAACACAAGGATATTGTACGGTCCAAGAACTCGGAGCAGTCTGACCCCTGGATTGAATGTAAACACATGAAGACTTCTGCCAATTGGTTGCAAACAAAGCTCATCAATGACAACGATGTTCCAGATGAACTGTACAGGTTGGCCAAGACACCAAGTTCGACTGTAACGACTTTCAAAGGGTACGAGATAAATGGGAATACATTTTACAAGATCGCCCAAGATAAGAAGAGCACCAACCAAAACAGTGGTGTCCGCTATGATGCAACCAACTTTGAAGACACATATTATGGTTACATAGAGGAGATATGGGAACTTGACTATGGACCTGATCTTAAGGTCCCTTTGTTTCGGTGCAAATGGGTCAAATATACTAGAGGCGGGGTATAGGTAGACCCACAGTACGGAATGACAACAGTGGATCTCAACAATCTTGGATACACAGACGACACATTCGTCCTAGCCAATGATGTGGCTCAGGTTTTCTATGTGAAGGACATGTCTAGCAAACCGAGGAGAAAAAAAGATAAGGAAGCGAATACATCATACCTTGAGCCAAAGTGCCACATAGTTCTTTCAGGGAAAAGAAACATTGTGGGAGTGGATGACAAGACAGACATGTCCGAAGATTATGAAAAGTTTCATGAAATCCCTCCCTTCACAGTGAAGACTGACCCAAGCATCCTCTTAAATGATGAAGATTATCCATGGTTACGGCGCAATCATAAGAAAGGGACAAACACGCAGAAAAAGTCTTACACCGCGAGATCCCATTCTGGAATGTGACCGGCTTCACCGTCATCAATTTCTATATATCTATGTGAAGGACATGCATGCATTTCCTAGCTAGCATGGTATATCTTTGTAACAATTTGTACACGAAGTGCATCCAGCTTTTGCCGTAACCCTCTCAACTCTCTAGAAGTTGCTATGTGGGTGAAATTATGATGTCATGCCAAGTTGCAACCTTTTCAGAGTTCATTTGTACTGCTTTTCAAATTCGGGGCCATTTAGCTCAAAATAAATCATTAAATGCATGAAAAATATCAAATGAAGTCAGAAAGGGTTGAAAATTGATGATTTGCCTTTGAATGGTGCATATTGAACACACAAAAAGTATGTAGTTAAAATAAGTTATCTAAAATGAAATCCCTTTGTAATAGATGAGTTTTTGTCCGAGACCCTCATACTTCTTATGAGATTGTCCAGTTTGTACACGAAGTGCATCCAATTTTTGCTGTAACCCTCTCAACTCTCTAGAAGTTGCTATGTGGGTGAAATACTGATGTCATGCCAAGTTATAACCTTTTCAGAGTTCATTTGTACTGCTTTTCAAATTCAGGGTCATTTAGCTCAAAATAAATCATTAAATGCATGAAAAATATCAAATGAAGTCAGAAAGGGTTGAAAATTGATGATGTGCCTTCGAATGGTGCATATTGAACACACAAAAAGTATGGAGTTAAAATAAGTTATTAAAAATGAAATCCCTTTGTAATAGATAAGTTTTCGTCCGAAACCCTCATACTTCTTATGAGATTGTCCAGTTTGTACACAAAGTGCATCCAATTTTTGCCGTAACCCTCTCAACTCTCTACAAGTTGCTATGTGGGTGAAATTATGATGTCATGCCAAGTTACAACCTTTTCAGAGTTCATTTGTACTGCTTTTCAAATTCAGGGTCATTTAGCTCAAAATAAATCATTAAATGCATGAAAAATATCAAATGAAGTCAGAAAGGGTTGAAAATTGATGATGTGCCTTTGAATGGTGCGTATTGAACACACAAAAAGTATGGAGTTAAAATAAGTTATTAAAAATGAAATCCCTTTGTAATAGATGAGTTTTCGTCCGAAACCCTCATACTTCTTATTAGATTGTCCAGTTTCTACACGAAGTGCATCCAGTTTTTGCCGTAACCCTCTCAACTATCTAGAAGTTGCTATGTGGGTGAAATTATGATATATCATGCCAAGTTACAACCTTTTCAGAGTTCATTTGTACTGCTTTTCAAATTCAGGGTCATTTAGCTCAAAATAAATCATTAAATCAATGAAAAATATCAAATGAAGTCAGCAAGGGTTGAAAATTGATGATTTGCCTTTGAATGGTGCATATTGAACACACAAAAAGTATGTAGTTAAAATAAGTTATTTAAAATGAAATCCCTCTGTAATAGATGAGTTTTTGTCCGAGACCCTCATACTTCTTATGAGATTGTCCAGTTTGTACACGAAGTGCATCCAGTTTTTGCCATAACCCTCTCAACTCTCTAGAAGTTGCTATGTGGGTGAAATTATGATGTCATGCCAAGTTACAACCTTTTCAGATTTCATTTGTACTGCTTTTCATATTCAGGGTCATTTAGCTCAAAATAAATCATTAAATGCATGAAAAATATCAAATGAAGTAAGAAAGGGTTGAAAATTGATGATGTGCCTTCGAATGGTGCATATTGAACACACAAAAAGTATGGAGTTAAAATAAGTTATTAAAAATGAAATCCCTTTGTAATAGATAAGTTTTCGTCCGAAACCCTCATACTTCTTATGAGATTGTCCAGTTTGTACACAAAGTGCATCAAATTTTTGCCGTAACCCTCTCAACTCTCTACAAGTTGCTATGTGGGTGAAATTATGATGTCATGCCAAGTTACAACCTTTTCAGAGTTCATTTGTACTGCTTTTCAAATTCAGGGTCATTTAGCTCAAAATAAATCATTAAATGCATGAAAAATATCAAATGAAGTAAGAAAGGGTTGAAAATTGATGATGTGCCTTCGAATGGTGCATATTGAACACACAAAAAGTATGGAGTTAAAATAAGTTATTAAAAATGAAATCCCTTTGTAATAGATAAGTTTTCGTCCGAAACCCTCATACTTCTTATGAGATTGTCCAGTTTGTACACAAAGTGCATCCAATTTTTGCCGTAACCCTCTCAACTCTCTACAAGTTGCTATGTGGGTGAAATTATGATGTCATGCCAAGTTACAACCTTTTCAGAGTTCATTTGTACTGCTTTTCAAATTCAGGGTCATTTAGCTCAAAATAAATCATTAAATGCATGAAAAATATCAAATGAAGTCAGAAAGGGTTGAAAATTGATGATGTGCCTTTGAATGGTGCGTATTGAACACTCAAAAATTATGGAGTTAAAATAAGTTATTAAAAATGAAATCCCTTTGTAATAGATGAGTTTTCGTCCGAAACCCTCATACTTCTTATGAGATTGTCCAGTTTCTACACGAAGTGCATCCAGTTTTTGCCGTAACCCACTCAACTCTCTAGAAGTTGCTATGTGGGTGAAATTATGATGTCATGCCAAGTTACAATCTTTTCAGAGTTCATTTGTACTGCTTTTCAAATTCAGGATCGTTTAGCTCAAAAAAAATCATTAAATGCATGAAAAATATCAAATGAAGTCAGCAAGGGTTGAAAATTGATGATTTGCCTTTGAATGGTGCGTATTGAACACGCAAAAAGTATGGAGTTAAAATAAGTTATTTAAAATGAAATCCCTCTGTAATAGATGAGTTTTCGTCCGAGACCCTCATACTTCTTATGAGATTGTCCAGTTTGTACACGAAGTGCATCCAGTTTTTGCCGTAACCCTCTCAACTCTCTAGAAGTTGCTATGTGGGTGAAATACTGATGTCATGCCAAGTTACAACCTTTTCAGAGTTCATTTGTACTGCTTTTCAAATTCAGGGTCGTTTAGCTCAAAATAAATCATTAAATGCATGAAAAATATCAAATGAAGTCAGAAAGGGTTGAAAATTGATGATGTGCCTTCGAATGGTGCATATTGAACACACAAAAAGTATGGAGTTAAAATAAGTTATTAAAAATGAAATCCCTTTGTAATAGATAAGTTTTCGTCCGAAACCCTCATACTTCTTATGAGATTGTCCAGTTTGTACACAAAGTGCATCCAATTTTTGCCGTAACCCTCTCAACTCTCTAGAAGTTGCGATGTGGGTGAAATTATGATGTCATGCCAAGTTACAACCTTTTCAGAGTTCATTTGTACAGCTTTTCAAATTCAGGATCATTTAGCTCAAAATAAATCATTAAATGCATGAAAAATATCAAATGAAGTCAGAAAGGGTTGAAAATTGATGATGTGCCTTCGAATGGTGCATATTGAACACACAAAAAGTATGGAGTTAAAATAAGTTATTAAAAATGAAATCCCTTTGTAATAGATAAGTTTTCGTCCGAAACCCTCATACTTCTTATGAGATTGTCCAGTTTGTACACAAAGTGCATCCAATTTTTGCCGTAACCCTCTCAACTCTCTACAAGTTGCTATGTGGGTGAAATTATGATGTCATGCCAAGTTAAAACCTTTTCAGAGTTCATTTGTACTGCTTTTCAAATTCAGGGTCATTTAGCTCAAAATAAATCATTAAATGCATGAAAAATATCAAATGAAGTCAGAAAGGGTTGAAAATTGATGATGTGCCTTTGAATGGTGCGTATTGAACACGCAAAAATTATGGAGTTAAAATAAGTTATTTAAAATGAAATCCCTCTGTAATAGATGAGTTTTCGTCCGAGACCCTCATACTTCTTATGAGATTGTCCAGTTTGTACACGAAGTGCATCCAGTTTTTGCCGTAACCCTCTCAACTCTCTAGAAGTTGCTATGTGGGTGAAATACTGATGTCATGCCAAGTTACAACCTTTTCAGAGTTCATTTGTACTGCTTTTCAAATTCAGGGTCGTTTAGCTCAAAATAAATCATTAAATGCATGAAAAATATCAAATGAAGTCAGAAAGGGTTGAAAATTGATGATGTGACTTCGAATGGTGCATATTGAACACACAAAAAGTATGGAGTTAAAATAAGTTATTAAAAATGAAATCCCTTTGTAATAGATAAGTTTTCGTCCGAAACCCTCATACTTCTTATGAGATTGTCCAGTTTGTACACAAAGTGCATCCAATTTTTGCCGTAACCCTCTCAACTCTCTAGAAGTTGCGATGTGGGTGAAATTATGATGTCATGCCAAGTTACAACCTTTTCAGAGTTCATTTGTACAGCTTTTCAAATTCAGGATCATTTAGCTCAAAATAAATCATTAAATGCATGAAAAATATCAAATGAAGTCAAAAAGGGTTGAAAATTGATGATGTGCCTTTGAATGGTGCATATTGAACACACAAAAAGTATGGAGTTAAAATAAGTTATTAAAAATGAAATCCCTTTGTAATAGATAAGTTTTCGTCCGAAACCCTCATACTTCTTATGAGATTGTCCAGTTTGTACACAAAGTGCATCCAATTTTTGCCGTAACCCTCTCAACTCTCTACAAGTTGCTATGTGGGTGAAATTATGATGTCATGCCAAGTTACAACCTTTTCAGAGTTCATTTGTACTGCTTTTCAAATTCAGGGTCATTTAGCTCAAAATAAATCATTAAATGCATGAAAAATATCAAATGAAGTCAGAAAGGGTTGAAAATTGATGATGTGCCTTTGAATGGTGCGTATTGAACACGCAAAAATTATGGAGTTAAAATAAGTTATTAAAAATGAAATCCCTTTGTAATAGATGAGTTTTCGTCCGAAACCCTCATACTTCTTATGAGATTGTCCAGTTTCTACACGAAGTGCATCCAGTTTTTGCCGTAACCCACTCAACTCTCTAGAAGTTGCTATGTGGGTGAAATTATGATGTCATGCCAAGTTACAATCTTTTCAGAGTTCATTTGTACTGCTTTTCAAATTCAGGATCGTTTAGCTCAAAAAAAATCATTAAATGCATGAAAAATATCAAATGAAGTCAGCAAGGGTTGAAAATTGATGATTTGCCTTTTAATGGTGCGTATTGAACACGCAAAAAGTATGCAGTTAAAATAAGTTATTTAAAATGAAATCCCTCTGTAATAGATGAGTTTTCGTCCGAGACCCTCATACTTCTTATGAGATTGTCCAGTTTGTACACGAAGTGCATCCAGTTTTTGCCGTAACCCTCTCAACTCTCTAGAAGTTGCTATGTGGGTGAAATACTGATGTCATGCCAAGTTACAACCTTTTCAGAGTTCATTTGTACTGCTTTTCAAATTCAGGGTCGTTTAGCTCAAAATAAATCATTAAATGCATGAAAAATATCAAATGAAGTCAGAAAGGGTTGAAAATTGATAATGTGCCTTCGAATGGTGCATATTGAACACACAAAAAGTATGGAGTTAAAATAAGTTATTAAAAATGAAATCCCTTTGTAATAGATAAGTTTTCGTCCGAAACCCTCATACTTCTTATGAGATTGTCTAGTTTGTACACAAAGTGCATCCAATTTTTGCCGTAACCCTCTCAACTCTCTAGAAGTTGCGATGTGGGTGAAATTATGATGTCATGCCAAGTTACAACCTTTTCAGAGTTCATTTGTACAGCTTTTCAAATTCAGGATCATTTAGCTCAAAATAAATCATTAAATGCATGAAAAATATCAAATGAAGTCAGAAAGGGTTGAAAATTGATGATGTGCCTTTGAATGGTGCATATTGAACACACAAAAAGTATGGAGTTAAAATAAGTTATTAAAAATGAAATCCCTTTGTAATAGATAAGTTTTCGTCCGAAACCCTCATACTTCTTATGAGATTGTCCAGTTTGTACACAAAGTGCATCCAATTTTTGCCGTAACCCTCTCAACTCTCTACAAGTTGCTATGTGGGTGAAATTATGATGTCATGCCAAGTTACAACCTTTTCAGAGTTCATTTGTACTGCTTTTCAAATTCAGGGTCATTTAGCTCAAAATAAATCATTAAATGCATGAAAAATATCAAATGAAGTCAGAAAGGGTTGAAAATTGATGATGTGCCTTTGAATGGTGCGTATTGAACACGCAAAAATTATGGAGTTAAAATAAGTTATTAAAAATGAAATCCCTTTGTAATAGATGAGTTTTCGTCCGAAACCCTCATACTTCTTATGAGATTGTCCAGTTTCTACACGAAGTGCATCCAGTTTTTGCCGTAACCCACTCAACTCTCTAGAAGTTGCTATGTGGGTGAAATTATGATGTCATGCCAAGTTACAATCTTTTCAGAGTTCATTTGTACTGCTTTTCAAATTCAGGATCGTTTAGCTCAAAAAAAATCATTAAATGCATGAAAAATATCAAATGAAGTCAGCAAGGGTTGAAAATTGATGATTTGCCTTTTAATGGTGCGTATTGAACACGCAAAAAGTATGCAGTTAAAATAAGTTATTTAAAATGAAATCCCTCTGTAATAGATGAGTTGTCGTCCGAGACCCTCATACTTCTTATGAGATTGTCCAGTTTGTACACGAAGTGCATCCAGTTTTTGCCGTAACCCTCTCAACTCTCTAGAAGTTGCTATGTGGGTGAAATACTGATGTCATGCCAAGTTACAACCTTTTCAGAGTTCATTTGTACTGCTTTTCAAATTCAGGGTCGTTTAGCTCAAAATAAATCATTAAATGCATGAAAAATATCAAATGAAGTCAGAAAGGGTTGAAAATTGATGATGTGCCTTCGAATGGTGCATATTGAACACACAAAAAGTATGGAGTTAAAATAAGTTATTAAAAATGAAATCCCTTTGTAATAGATAAGTTTTCGTCCGAAACCCTCATACTTCTTATGAGATTGTCCAGTTTGTACACAAAGTGCATCCAATTTTTGCCGTAACCCTCTCAACTCTCTACAAGTTGCGATGTGGGTGAAATTATGATGTCATGCCAAGTTACAACCTTTTCAGAGTTCATTTGTACAGCTTTTCAAATTCAGGATCATTTAGCTCAAAATAAATCATTAAATGCATGAAAAATATCAAATGAAGTCAGAAAGGGTTGAAAATTGATGATGTGCCTTCGAATGGTGCATATTGAACACACAAAAAGTATGGAGTTAAAATAAGTTATTAAAAATGAAATCCCTTTGTAATAGATAAGTTTTCGTCCGAAACCCTCATACTTCTTATGAGATTGTCCAGTTTGTACACAAAGTGCATCCAATTTTTGCCGTAACCCTCTCAACTCTCTACAAGTTGCTATGTGGGTGAAATTATGATGTCATGCCAAGTTACAACCTTTTCAGAGTTCATTTGTACAGCTTTTCAAATTCAGGATCATTTAGCTCAAAATAAATCATTAAATGCATGAAAAATATCAAATGAAGTCAGAAAGGGTTGAAAATTGATGATGTGCCTTTGAATGGTGCGTATTGAACACGCAAAAAGTATGGAGTTAAAATAAGTTATTAAAAATGAAATCCCTTTGTAATTGATGAGTTTTCGTCTGAAACCCTCATACTTCTTATGAGATTGTCCTGTTTGTACACAAAGTGCATCCAGTTTTTGCCGTAACCCTCTCAACTCTCTAGAAGTTGCTATGTGGGGGAAATTATAATGTCATGCCAAGTTACAACCTTTTCAGAGTTCATTTGTACTGCTTTTCAAATTCAGGGTCGTTTAGCTCAAAATAAATCATTAAATGCATGAAAAATATCAAATGAAGTCAGAAAGGGTTAAAAATTGATGATGTGCCTTTGAATGGTGCATATTGAACACACAAAAAGTATGGACTTAAAATAAGTTATTAAAAATGAAATCCCTTTGTAATAGATGAGTTTTCGTCCGACACCCTCATACTTCTTATGAGATTGTCCAGTTTGTACACAAAGTGCATCCAGTTTTTGTCACAACCCTCTCAACTCTCTACAAGTTGCTATATGGGTGAAATTATGATGTCATGCCAAGGTACAACCTTTTCAGAGTTCATTTGTACTGCTTTTGAAACTCGAGATATGAATATTTCAAATGCCATATTTAATCAAATTATCTTATACAACAGTTGAAGTTCAAACATGCATGGAAATGCCATAAACAGATTCTTTATATTTTTCTGATATTTTTCATATATTATTTATTTCCATTGGAGTCTTACGTTTTTTCTATGATTTTCTAAAGTTTACGGGGGTTTCTGAAAATAATAACTAATATATAATTAAAAACACTTTTAGTACCGGTGCTATCCACGCACCGGTACTAAAGGTCCACCGCCCCCGCGCCCTTTTGGCAGGACCTTTAGTACCGGTGCGTGACTAGCACTGGTACTAAAGACCCTTTAGTACCGGTGCGTGCCACGCACTGGTACTAAAGGTCCACCGCCCCCGCGCTGTGTTGGGAGGACCTTTAGTATCGGTGCGTGGCTAGCACCGGTACTAAAGACCCTTTAGTACCGATGCATGCCACGCACCGGTACTAAAGGTCTGTCTGGTATAAAAGGAGGACTTCGTCGTCCTGGGCCGAGCAACGCACCGGAAGAGCTCAACTTGCGTCGCCCGACTGCCGAAATCGCCATTGCCATCGCCCTCGCTGTCGTCGCCCTTGCCGCCGTCGCCCTCGCTGCCGTCGCTCTCGCCGTCGCCGCCCTCGCTGCCGTCGCACCACCACCGCGCCATTTCCGTTGCCCTCACCACCGCCGCCGTCGCACCACCACCGCCATCACTCTCGCTGTCGTCGGTCGCGCCGCCGTCGCCCTCACCACCGCCGCCGTCGCCCTCGCCATCGTCGCCCTCGCCGTCGTCGCCCTTGCCGCCGTCGCCCTCGCCGCTGTCGCTCTCGCCGTCGTCGCCCTCGCCGCTGTCGCACCACCACCGCGCCACTGACGTCGCCCTCACCACCGCCGCCGTCGCACCACCACCGCCGTCGTCCTCGCCGTCGTTGCCCTCACCACCGCCGCCGTCGCCCTCACCGCGGTCGCCCTCGCCTACCCAGACGCCGCCCCTTGCCGTCGTCGCCCTCACCAACGCCGTCGTCACCGTCGCCCTTGCCTACCCGGACGCCACCTCTCGTCGTCGGTCCCGTCGCCGCCAGCCCGCTCACTCCGGCCGCCGCTCCGTGATCCCGTTGCCGTCGCCCCGAGCCCGTCGCCGATGCCACCTCTGGGTCAGGAGGCTAGGTGAGATCTCTCGGTCGACCCCTCTCCCCGACGATCGCCCCGATGATTGCCGGACTAGTGTGTGGATGCTAGGGTATCTAGGGTCCCTCGACGTCGAACCCCGACACCCCAACACGACACCCCCGACACCCGACCCCGACCACGACACAACACCCCTATTTAGTTAGTTAGTTAGTTAGTTAGTTAGGTTGACAGGTTATTAGGATGTTTAGTGTTAGTTTATGTTTAGTTTATGTTTAATTTAGTTTTAATTTAGTTTATGTTTAGTTTAGTTTTAGGTTTAATTTAGTTTGGATCCTAATGCGTGTGTGACTTTCGGTCTGTCGTCGATCCTAATTTAGTTTAGGGTTTCATGTGTGTTCTTGATGGAGGAATCCCGACTGTTGTCGTGGGGGCGCTTCCTCTTTCTCCTCTTCTTTGCGATATACTCATCGATATACTGTGCAAGAAGAGGAGAGGGGAAGCGTCCATCACCCCGCCGGTCGAACCTATTACTACGAGAGAGTGCCCACCAACATATATACACCATCGTATCAATGTGAGAGAGTGCGCACCAACACACCATGAGATATGTGAGAGTTATTTAAGGAAAGTCTCGACAGACCGATAGTCACACACGCATTAGGATCCAAAGCGGTGCCGTAATTCTTGATTTTGCTAGATGCTAAGTGTTAATTTTGCTAAGTGTTAACTTTGTTAAGTGTTAATTTTGCTAAGTTTTATTTAATTTGTTTTCGTAATTAAGTGTTTCTTCTCGACGTCGACGATGCCGATCCCGCATCCTCGTCGTCGAGTCGCCGGAGGAGGTTACTTGCTTGAGCCGAGGGGCCCTGTCAGGGACTGGACTCTGCCGGGCTGGTACTGGGAGGTGTTGCCTTCCGGGCGGCGCAGCTTTGTGAGGAGCCAACCCGTCGTCGACCCGGAGGTTCTGTGGTGGCGGCCGCATGGGCCACAGACGATCGAGAGGCTTGAGTCCCCCGCGGAGGGGGTACAGTACCATGTCAGCAAGGAGAACGAGCACGTCCGATGCTACATGGCAGCTTTGGAGGCCAGGTCCGACAATACCTGGCAGATTCTTCAAGGATCTCACTAGAGCTATGTTCCTGTGATGGTTCCTTCTCTTTGGGTGTCCACCGCCTGCCCTGATATCCGTCGGGCGCTAGGGTTCTAGCTAGATCGATATATTATCTAGCTACTATTATGATGTATTAGCTAGATCGATGGAGATTAGCCGATGTATTGAAAATTATCCAAGATTATGCAGATGAGATCTTTTCTAAGAACTATACTATATATGTATTCGATGATGCATTATTAATTAACTATCAGTTATTTTGCTTCTTGAATGCATGCTAATTTAAATAGTAATTATTTTTATCAATATTATTATGGACTAGTTATTAAGCTATGGACAATACCAGTATTGCTCATGAAGAGGACATCTTCGACATGATACGCTCCTCCGAAAACCCATCGGACCTTCGAGGTGAATCACATGATCATGATGATGGCTCGCAATATATGAACGATCACGGTGATGGATGTGAGACCGAGGAAGAACAACTTATGTTCCAAAATCCGGAACAACCAACAATGTTCGGCGAGGTATATACACATCCATTAGCCTCTGGTGATCATTACGTGTGTATTAATTGATTTGTATATATATATATATATTAAAAAATCTTTCTTATTTTAATTAGCAGCCCTCCGGATTGAGACAATCTAGCAGAAATGTACGAGGCGCTGCCAAAATATTGGACGGCAACGTAAAGCATAATCTTGATGCTTTCAAACATAATGGCGAACCAACTCACCCTGAAGCCAATGCCAAGACATTTGTGCGTCAATGCGGAGTGGTTGTTAGGGACGGAGTCCCGATCACAATGCATGAATGGATTCAGCCAAAGGAACCAAAACCAGGAGTGAATTATGTCGATACAAGAATTAAAGATGCCCTTTGGCGAGAGCTCATGGAGCATTTCACCCTACCAGATTCTCTCTCGGAGCGTCAAAGGAACAAAGTCAAGGAGTTTGCTCTCCATAAGATGGCCGGCACATTCCAGACTTGGAAGAAAAGATTATGGGCCGAGTACAATGCTAGAGGCAAGAAGGCGCCCGAATTCAAAGGAATATACGAGAAGGTAAGGGATCACTGGGACGCATTTATCGAGTACAAGACATCGATAGCTGCTATGGAGAAGTCGGCAAAGAATAAGATAAATGCTGAGAAAAAAAGTATCACCATAAACTAGGGACAGGTGGATACAAGTCAGCCATTCCTAAGTGGGATGCATTAGAGAATAAGATGCTTGCTGAAGGGATCACTCCAGTAACCTTCAACTGGCCCAAGAGGTGCAGGAATTGGTTTTTTGCGCATGGGGGAAAGTTGGACCCAGCCACAGGGAAGATTATTGCACTGGCCAGTCCGAAGCATGCATCAGATGAGTTGATTCAAGCAATAAAAGATGCCCAAGAAGGACGGTTTCACCGTCCGATAGAGAGAACAACAAGCTTACACGCGCCCTCAGGAATGCCGAACACGGAGGACGAACACGAGGCATGGGCGTTGTTCTGTGGTACGAGGGGTTTGCGGGATGGCAGGACAGTTATAAAAGCCATTCGAGAAAAAAGAAGGTGGAAGCAGAGCGACTTTCGAAGTTGGAACAGAAGTACGAGCAGCAGCAGCTGCAGATACAGGTACTAACCCAGCAAAGGGAAACTCCACAGCAGGAGGCAGGGGAAGAACCCGTCCCATCTACAACGCCGAAAAGCAGCGTGGGTTCCACGGGGGCACCGCTGGTCACACCCCCATGGATGATATCACCGAGAAGACATCTTGTGAGCTAATCCAGAAAATGAAGAACATACCCGTGCGGGTCGCGACGGGCTATGCTTTACTAAATACACCTGATGTTCTCTGGCATTGCAATCCGGTTCCAGCTGGGTATGCTCGTGTCACGGTGGACGCAATAGAGTCGGGATATGATGAAATATTGCTTGACATCCCTGGAGGTGAGGGGGAGTCCACATTGGTAGAAGCCGGCCGTGGTCTCATTCTATGGAGTAAGGACTGCATCGTCTTTCCACACTCCGCGCTAAGGCCACCGGCTCCTCCGAGTATCGATGTCCAGCGCGAGGGATCCCAGCCAGAGGCATCGCAGCGCCAGCAGTCCTCCCCACCTCGTCAGCAGTCCTCCCCACCTCGCCAGCAGTCACCTCGGTAGCAGTGACCTCGACAGCAGTCCTCCCCACCTCGAGCACCCCCAGAGTCGTCCCCACCTCGAGAGGTGTCCCACCTCGCCAGCAGTCCTCCCCACCTCGCCATGAGAAGTCCTCCCAACCTTGGGACGGAGCACGACGCGAGTCCATATCATCATAGATATCGATCTCCACCACGTGAGCCGACTCCACCCCAGCAGCGGTCCCGCCAGCAGGGCTCCCAAAAGAGGAAGGCCACCAGCAGTCCTCTTCTGAAGAAAGCAAAGAAGAAACCCGAGCCTCCGGCCAAAAGGAAGCTGCCTTATGACATGACACCGGAGGAAAATAAAATTGAATGCGGTCTCCAAGTGAAAGCCTTTTTGCAAAGAAGACCGTGCCGCCAAAGGAGGTAATGCCCAAGGAAGTCCAAGAGCACTTTATGGAACACTTTATTGATCGACCCTCGGCTTATGTCGAGCGTTTGCCGACAGACTATGAGAGACAGATTCAGAAGGCAAGTGAGCAGAGAAGTCGGCCCAGCCCAAGGAAGAAGTCGGGAAGTACGGCATCAACTAGCGGGAAAACAGTTCCCCGGCTCGGAGAACAATCCAAGCAATCGATCTCTCCACTCCAGGTGAGTACCAATCCAAGCAAGCAACCGATCCAACCAGTCGACGTGCAAGGCAACCCAATCGACCTCGAAGTACTAAAGGTTGTAGGTCTCACTCTTGACCAAATCCTTGGCACCGAGGAAATCCGTGGGTACGATGCAACTAAGTACGCAATGCAATATGTCGTCGGAAAACCACTTGTCACCCCCGAGCAGTACATGGAACTACCAACTGCGATGCGACAGTTGCATGATTGGTACATGCGTGAAGCAAAGCGAGGGGAGACGATGGTCATGGTCAAAGTAAGGAAAGAGCATTACGTCAATGCATGTGACATATGTCTTGAATTCTCAGAACTTTTCCAGCTATACCACATGGACTCTATCAACAAAACTCTCATCAGTTGCTATTGTCTGTAAGTGATTTATATCTTTAGTAATTTAAGTCTCTAGCTAAGATATCATTCATTGTCTTATCCTCACTATATATGTTCTTTTCTATGCTATTATGTAGATTGAAGATGTGGGAATTGAAACAAGAGGGAATCGATGACATTGGGTTCATCGACCCAAGTACCATTAATGGTCATGTGGTAAAACATTATGCCAAGGACACAGAACATCTCTTGGAAAATTTTCTAGAGGCACTAATGAATACCAAATCTAATATAATATTTCCTTACAACATGGGATGAGTATTTACTCTCTTGTATACTACAAATTCTATTTTTGCTTATTAGCTCGCTGTCAAGTGTAGTTGATGAGTTATATGTGCATGCCTGCTTAATTATATAAACTTCTGCGCAGAGACTACTATATCCTCCTATATATTATCCTCGCGTATGGACTTGTTCAAGTGTACGACTCACTAGATACGCCAGAACAATCATACGTGGACTTGTATTTTATGATAGAACGGTAATTTCAATCTTTATCGACCTCGCTTTCTTTCATTATTTCCTGATATCAAAAGTAATTATAATAACTCTTTCGTTCTTTTTCTTTGCCGGGTAGTGTTTGGAAAAAGATGATAGAAAAAAACCATCCCGGTCGTCAATGGAAACCGAAGCTGAAGTGGAAAAAGATGAAGGTAATTAAGTAGTACTACTAGGTCTGTGCATCTCATTAATTCTCTTTTCAATACCATTATCATGCTCGATTATTAATTATCTTATTCAATTCTATTCTTTTGCAAAGTGCGCGAAGCAGCCACAAGGGACAAATTTATGTGGATACTTCCTCTGCGAGAACATTCGCATCCAGACCGAAGACCGTATACGTCGCAGAGGAGCACGTGAAAGACAACTCCAGCTTTGGGAGATGTTGTGGAAGCTCTCACACGAAAAACGCTTCGTAGAACTTCAAGAGGAATTTGCGGCATTTCTTCTTCGACATGTCATTGATGTAAACGGAGAGCACTATTCCTTACCGCCGCCTCAATAATGCCAGCAAATCAGTAGTAGAGAACTGAGATTTCATCCGGAGCATTAGCTAGCTAGTCCCGACCGGGTGTTGGACCTTAAGTTAATTATAAGTCCCGAATTTATATGGATGTGTAATTCCATTTGTATATATATATACTGTGTATGAGATATTGTATATTATATTACATATATATATATATGCATGAACTTGTGTACCGTTTACAGTATGTAGCACCATAAAATATATTTGAAATGAATGGAAAACATAAATAATAGAGAGGAAAATTAAAACCTAATTAAAAGCTAAAACAAAAAAATAGAATACTATCGGTACTAAAGATCTTCCACCACCAGTCCACGCAGGCAGCCACGTGGAGGGCCTTTAGTACCGGTCCGTGGTCCAACCGGTACTAAAGGTCTGGACCTTTAGTCCCGACCCGTTAGTATTGGTTGGGGAACCGGTACTAAAACCCCATCCAGCCCGGGACTATAGGCCTGTTCTGCACTAGTGTAGAGTTATGTATGGTGGTGACCGAAGGTTGTTCCGAGTCCTGGATGAGATCCTAGACACCACGAGGAGCTCTGGAATGGTCCGGAGGTAAATATTCATAAATAGGAAGTCCTGTTTTGGTCACCGGAAAAGATTTGGGTATTTCGGTAGTGTACCAGGAGTGCCGGGAGGGGTACCGGGGACCATTGGGAGGGGTGTCTCGACCCAAAGTGTTGGGGAACGTTGCATGGGAAACAAAAAAATCCCTATGCTTCACCAAGATCAATCTAGGGGATGAGCATCTATGAGAGGAGATATTGGATCTACGTACCCTTGTAGATTGCTAAGTGGAAGCATTAAAGAACGTGGTTCATGTAGTGGTACGTCTCTGCGATCCAAATCGCAAGCCGTCCCACGAACTCCCGATGAAGTACCGAACGGACAGCACCTCCACGTTCAGCACACGTGCCGCTCGCTGAAGATCTCCGCCTTCTTGATCCAGCAAGAGGGAGCGGATAGGTAGATGGGTTCTCCGTCACCACGACGGCATGGCGGTGGTGGTGGTGGAGCTGATCCGGCAGAGCTTCGCTAAGCGGCACCGAACCAATCTACTTGAGGAGAGGCAATCGGGGGGGAGGAAGGGCTGTGTTGTGACTTAGGGTGTGGCTTCCCTCCTCCCTCTCACATATGTATAGGGGAATAGGAGGAGGCTGGCCGCCCTAGGGGTTCCCCTAGGGTTTGGTGCGGCGGCCAAGGAGGTGGGGCAGCGGCCAGGGTGGCTTGGCCACCAAGTTTGGTGGCTAGCCCACCCTTTTGGCCCAGCCCAAGCCTCTAGCCGCATGGGCCTTGAGTTGGGAGGAGCGGCCAGCCTACCAAGGGCTGGTTCGCACCCTCTCACAGCCCATGCGGCCCTTCGGAGTAGTTGGTCCCACCCGGTGGACCCCCAGGAACACTTCCGGCACTCCGTCACACCACTTGAAGGTCACGGAACTTTTCCGGAACTCAAACACCAACTTCCCATAGATGAATCTTTACCTCTGGACCACTCCGGAACTCCTCGTGACATCCGGGATCTCATTCGAGACTCCGAACAACCTTCGGTCACCAACACACATAACTCATCTATACCGAAATGTCACCAAACCTTAAGTGTGCAGACCCTGCAGGTTCGAGAACCATGTAGACATGACCGAGACACCTCTACGGTCAATAACCAATAGCGGGACTTGGATGCCCAAATTGGTTCCTACATGTTCTATGAAGATCTTTATCGGTCGAACCACTATGTCAAGGATTCAGTTAATCCCGTATGATGTTCCCTTTGTCCTTCGGTATGTTACTTGCCTGAGATTCGATCGTCGGCATCTCTATACCTAGTTCAACGTCGTTACCACACTAGTAGACAACAGGGCATTGGTTCGGGCCGGGCAAGCACATTAGTCCCAGTTCAGTCACGAACCAAGACCAATGGGGGCAACAGTCCCGGTTTGTGCGGCTAAGGGGCTGGGCGGGCCACGTGGGGCATTGGTCCCGGTTCCACACACGAACCGGGACCAATGTGCCTTGCTCCTGGCCCACAACCATTTATCCCAGTTCGTGGCTGGATTCGGGACCAAAGGGGGTCCTTTAGTCCTGGTTCCAGCCACGAACCAGGACCAATAATATGCCTATATATACCCCCTTGCCAGTGAGCAGAGCACTCCACATTGCTTTGTTTTTCAGGCCGGCGAGGGGAGAGCTTTGTGGTGCTCTAGCTCACCTCCTATGCAGACGAGGTGTTTGATGACATGCCCAAGCCAAACTTAAGCTTTCTCCTCTCGAAGCTCCTTGTCCAAACTCCATTTTCGTCAAGATTTGTCTAGGTTTGGCGGTCCGTCCTATCTCGTCCTCGTCCTGAAACTGCCGTCGATCTCCCGCGTGTGGTGAGCCTCTTGATCTTATCTTCTTGCTAAAAGAAAATATACTTACTCGTATGATTTTCTTACTTTTATTATTGTTTGTTGTTATATAGTGCCATGGTTATGGTATCCGCCCACGTCGGCCCTCGCCCAGTCTATGATTCAGATGTGGTATATTATATTTTATATAAATATTTCACATATCTAATGTCTATGACAATTAATTATGCCACCAACTTGACGTAGATGTTTTTATCTATAGGAAGTAGTTGAACCAGAAATTCCAACCGACTATGCAATTATGCTCGAGAAGTTAACAGAAGCTGAAAAAGAAATCGATCATTTGAAAGAAATATTGAAAAGAACTGAAGATGACAAGATGGGATTGGAGTTACATGTTGCCAATATCGTCGACGATCACAAGACCAAGATGGATGCAATGTGCTTGAAGCTTAGAAAGATTAGAAAATATGACATTCATACTGAGGCTTGGTATCATTATGCCGTTGGATAAATTGGTACCTTAGTAGCGGTTATGATTTTATTTGTTGTTGCATTTAAATTTTCTACGTAGTTTCGCTGTATGTTTTAATTAGATGCTCTAGAGAGCTATATGTTGTTCAATAATGACAACTATGTATGAACTGTACGTATTTATTTTGGTCATTATTGTGCTTTGGCTTTAATGTGATGATGAATTTCTATTAATTTGGTCACTTCTCTATTCATGATATGTTGTAATAGTTTTTAATACACTTTATTATATAACGCATGCAGATGAACCGGCAATGGATGTACGGTGACAGACGCACCTCCGAGTATATTAAGGGCCTGCATAATTTTGAACACACAAAAAATCTGAAGTTCAAATAAGTTCATGAAAATGAAATGCCTGTTGTAACCGATGAGTTTCTGTCCGGAACCCTGATACTTCGAAAAAGACTGTCCCTTTTGTACACGAAGTGCATCCAGATTTGTCATAACCCTCTCAACTTTTGAGCACATGCTATGTGGGGGAAATGATGATACCATGCCAAGTTTCAACCTTTTCAGAGTTCATTTGTAGTGCTTTTCAATTTCAGGGTCTTTTAGCTCAAAAAAAAATCAATAACTGCATGAAAAATAACAAATGATGTCGTGAAGGGTTGAAAATTGATGATGTGGCTTTGAATGGTGCATTTTGAACACACAAAAAAATCTAGAGTTCAAATAAGTTCATGAAAATGAAATGCCTTTTGAAACCGATGAGTTTCCGTTCGGAACCCTGATACTTCGAAAAAGACTGTTTGTTTTGTACATGAAGGGCATCTAGCTTTTGCCGTAACCGTCTCAACTTTTTAGCACATGCTATGTGGGTGAAATGATGATACCATGCCAAGTTTCAACCTTTTTAGAGTTCATTTGTAGAGCTTTTCAATTTCAGGGTCATTTAGCTAAAAAAATCAATAACTGCATGAAAAATAACAAATGATGTCGGGAAGGGTTGAAAATTGATGATGTGGCTTTGAATGGTGCATTTTGAACACACACAAATCCTAGAGTTCAAATGAGTTCAAGAAAATGAAATGCCTTTTGTAACCGATGAATTTCCGTCCGGAACCCAAATACTTCGAAAGAGACTATCGTTTTGTACACGAAGTGCATCCAGCTTTTGATGTAACCCTCTCAACTTTTTAACACATACTATGTGGGTGAAATGATGATGCCATGCCAACTTTTAACCTTTCTAGAGTTCATTTGTAGTGCTTTTCAATTTCAGGGTCATTTAGCTCAAAAAAATCAATAACTGCATGAAAAATAACAAATGATGTCGGGAAGGGCTAAAAATTGATGATGTGGCTTTGAATGGTGCATTTTGAACACACCACAAGCCTGGAGTTCAAATAAGTTCAAGAAAATGAAATGCCTTTTGTAACCGATGAGTTTCCGTCGAGAACCCTGATACTTCAAAAGAGACTATCCGTTTTGTACACGAAGTGCATCCAGCTTTTGCCGTAACTCTCTCAACTTTTTATCGCATGATATGTGGGTGAAATGATGATACCATTCCAACTTTCAACCTTTTCAGAGTTCATTTGTAGTACTTTTCAATTTCAGGGTCATTTAACACAAAAAAATCAATAACTGCATGAAAAATAACAAATGATCTCGGGAAGGATTGAAAATTGATGATATGGCTTTGAATGGTGCATTTTGAACACACAAAAAGCCTGGAATTCAAATAAGCTCAAGAAAATGAAATGCCTTTTGTAACCGATGAGTTTCCGTCCGGAACCCTGATACTTCGAAAGAGACTGTCCGTTTTGTACATGAAGTGCATCCAGCTTTTGCCGTAACCCTCTCAACTTTTTAGCGCATGCTATGTGGGTGAAATGATGATACCATGCCAACCTTCAACCTTTTCAGAGCTCATTTGTAGTGCTTCTCAATTTCAGGGTCATTTAGCTCAAAAAATCAATAACTGGATGAAAAATGACAAATGATGTCGGGAATAGTTGAAAATTGATGATGTGGCTTGATATGGTGCATTTTGAACACGCAAAAAGCCTGGAGTACAAATAAGTTCAAGAAAATGAAATGCCTTTTGTAACTGATGAGTTTCCGTGCGGAACCCTGATACTTCGAAATAGACGGTTTGTTTTGTACACGAAGTGCATCAAGCTTTTGCCATAACACTCTCAACTTTTTAGCATGTGCTATGTCGGTGAAATGATGATACCATGCCAAGTTTCAACCTTTTTAGAGTTCATTTGTAGTGATTTCCAATTTTAGGGTCATTTAGCTCAAAAAAATCAATAACTGCATGAAAAATAACAAATGATGTCGGGAAGGGTTGAACTTGATGATGTGGCTTTGAATGGTGCATTTTGAGCACACAAAAAGCCTGGAGTTCAAATAAGTTCAAGAAAATGAAATGCCTTTTGTAACCGATGAGTTTCCGTCCGGAACCCTGATACTTCGAAAGAGACTGTCTGTTTTGTGCACGAAGTGCATCCAGCTTCTCCCGTAACCCTCTCAACTTTTTAGCACATGCTATGTGGGTGAAATGATGATACCATACCAACTTTCAACCTTTTTAGAGTTCATTTGTAGTGCTTTTCAATTTCAGGGTCATTTAGCTCAAAAAAATCAATAACTCCATGAAAAACAACAAATGAAGTTAGAAAGGGTTGAAAATTGATGATGTGGCTTTGAATGGTGCATTTTGAGCACACTAAAAGCCTGGAGTTCAAATAAGTTCAAGAAAATGAAATGCCTTTTGTAACCGATGAGTTTCCGTCCGGAACCCTGATACTTCCAAAGGGACTGTCCGTTTTGTACACGAAGTGCATCCAAATTTTGTCGTAACCCTCTCAACTTTTTAGCACATGCTATGTGGGTGAAATGATTATATCATGGCAACTTTTAACCTTTTCAGAGTTCATTTGTAGTGCTTTTCAATTTAAGGGTCATTTAGCTCAAAAAGATCAATAACTAAAATTATAAACCTCTAGTATTTTTGAAACTAAAATTATATAAAACCCAAAAATTACCAAATTGAATATAATCTTAAAATAAAGTAATATTAAGTAGTAGGAAAAATAGCACAGAAATAACATAAAAAATAGCAAAAGTGAAAATGGATGCGCTTACACTAAAATTCAACCTAAATTCAAGGTGCTAGTTAGGCACCTAACTAGCATTTTGAATTTAGGTCAAATTTCGTGTATAAGGGCATCTATTTTCACTATGAGAGGAGCTTGACAGGTCAAGCGCATCGGGGCTTATAAACAGGTGTTGTCTCCCCTCGACTAGCGAGGTGGGACTAAACATTTGCTGCTTCCCCGCCGGCCGACGAAAAGGGACCAGTGGTCCCGGTTGGTGCCACCAACCGGAACCAGTGCCCCCCTTTTGTCCTGGTTGGTGCCACCAACCGATACCAAAGGTCCTTGTTTCCCGCCCTTTGGGCTGCTGAAAACAGGGCTTTGGTCCCGGTTGGTGGCACCAACCGGTACTATAGGTGGGCATTGGTCCCGGTTGGTGCCACGAACCGGGACCAATGCTTCTTCTATATAAGAAGCACTTAGGAAATCTTGTAGTTTTCATTGCCCTCCTCGTCTCCCCGTCGCCGTCCCTGCAGCCCCCGTCGCCTCCCCGTCGCCGCCCCCTCCGTCGTCATCCCCCTCCTCATCACCGCCCTGTCCCTGTCGCCTCCCCTATTGCCGCCCCGCCCTCGTCGCCGCCCCCGCTACCCCCGTCAACGCCTCTCCCCCATTGCTGTCTCCCCCGTCGCCCATGTTGCCGCCTCCCCCGTTGGCCATGTTGTCGCCCCACCCTCGTCGCCGCCCCTGCCGCCCCTCCCCTTCCCTCGTCGCCGCCCCCGCCGCCCCTTCCCCGCTGACGCCACCGCCCCCATCGCCTCCCCTTGCCGTCGCCGCCCCTCCCCTGTCGCCTCCCCTGCCGCCCCCGATGCCACCCCATTCCCGTTGCCCCACTGCCCCCGTCGCCGCCCTGTCGTGGCCCGGCCCCCGTCGCCGCCCCCGCTATGAGCCGCCGCCGCCCCGGCTCCTTGCAATTTTTTTAAATATATGTTGATTTTTTATATGATGAATGTTTATGTTAGATTAGTATGTGTAGGTTATATTACAGAATTTTTTTATGATGAATGTTTATGTTAGATTAGTATGTTCATGATGAATGTTTATGTTAGATTAGTATGTTTATGATGAATGTTTATGTTAGATTAGTATGTTTATGATGAATGTTTATGTTAGATTAGTATGTTAATGATGAAAAATTTTGGGTTTTATGAAAAATAAGTGATTAAAAGATAAGAAAACATTCTCATAGGAATTTGTCGACGATGCCCGGCCCGCATCCTTGTCGTCGAGTACTCCACGAGAGCCTTCTTGATAGGCGCCATGTCCGGGACTGGGCTCCGCCGGGCTGGCACTGGGAGGTGCTACCTTCCCGGGCTCGGAGGTTGGTGAGGAATGCAGGTATTGTCGTCGACCCGGACCTTCTGTGGTGGCGGTCACACGGGCCACTTTCGGTGCAGAGGGAGCGGGCACCGGCAGAGGTGGTACGTCACCGTGTCAGGGAGGAGGACAAGCATGTCCGTCACTACATGGCGTCGTTGGATGCCCGGTTCGACAATACCTGGCAGATCCTTCAGGGATCTCACCCGAGTTATGATCCTGTGATGGTTCCTCATCTTTGGGTGTCCACCGTCGGCGACTCAGAGACCGCTAGTGAACCAAGTTCACCGTCCTCCACTTTGGATTCTAGGATATTCGATCTGCATTAGTGATCTTATATGATAATATTCGAGATGTATTAGTTAATATTTGATGATGCATTAACTGGATTATTCGGGATGATGTATTAGTGATATTATATTCAAGTTCATTATAAATATTAATTTATTTGTGATATTTTATCGGTATAATGCGTGTGTGACTTACGATCTGTGGTTGCTCCTTGTGTGACTTTCATGTGTGTTCTTGATGGAGGAATCTCGACTGTTGTCGTGGGGGGCGCCTCGTCTTTCTTCTCTTCTTTGTGATATACTCGTCGGTATAATGCACAAGAAGAGAAGAGGCAGGGCGTCCATCACCGACGGTCGAACTATTACTGTGAGAGATTGCCTACCAACATATATGCACCACCATATCAGTGTGAGAGAGAGCGCACCAACACACCATGAGATATGAGAGTTACTTAAGGAAAGCCTCGACGGACCGAACGTCACACATGCATCTGGAACCACAGAGTGCCGTAATTCTTGAACTGGATTATTCGGATGATGTATTACTGATATTATATTCGAGTTCATTATAAATGTATTTGTGATTTGCAAGTCATTCCGGTAAAACATAGGGGATTTTTTTTCTATGTCATTGCTCGATATATGAAACGGGTTGACTTTAGGTCTATTTTGGCTCATTATGTGTCTTTTAGTGAGGGAGAGTGTCCACCATATATATATATATGAGAGAGGAAGAATCCCGACTGTTGTCGTGAGGGTCGCTTCTCCTTCGTTCCCGTGTGCTAGACATTTTGGTTTAGTGCACTCGGGGACTTATGGAGGAGCCACCATCATCGACGGTCGCAATATCAGAGGGAGTGCCCACCATATACATGAGATGAGAGTCTAGGAAGGAAAGACTCGACAGACCTAAAGTCAAGCCGTTGCATATTGAGTAATAGTGATCTGTGTGTTGATCAGTTTTCTCGTAGTTTACTTCGATCGATTTTAAATGTTCCAACTATGAACATAGGAAATGGCTGACGACGAAAGTGAATTCAGTATGTGAGAATATTGTGAAGACGAGCGCGGCCTGTGTGACAAGACTTTCCTAGTTGATGGTAGGCGCTTCAGCATCATGCTGGATGAGACTTTCGAAGTGGATACAGTAAGTCAGGATGACAAGTCTTTTTTCGTAATTAAGCATGACTTCCGCCTCTTTTGCTTCAACTTATAATTAATTTTAATTTTTTACTGTTCTACTAGTGTATCAACTGCCATGCAAGAATTGTCGCCTTGCATAAGATTGGTTTCAATACTAAAAAAGATATGGAGGTAAAGATAGTTCACTTGAGGACCGAGCATGGTTTTACATTTGCGGTAAAATTGTACCATGCAAACACCTATTGCTATTTTGAATGCAAAATTGGCAAGCACTATGCAAGGCTTATGCATTTGAGCCTAATATGCTTATCACCTTTGGTATTTGTCGAAGATGAAATTGAAGGTAATATCGACATCTGGGTCGATGTGCAGACGCCTCCAGTTCTACCATTATGTGAGTTTCTCAACCATATTTATTAAGTAACTTATATTGTTTATTTAAAAATAGTTGACAACTTATTTGGATTGACAACTTATTTTCATTCTTCAAAAAATGTATGGAAGATGGTAGACAGAACCTACTATTACAGTGATGAAGCAGAATTAACTTATAAGGAGAAAGATCATCTTACCGCATTTCTTAGTCATCTTGAGAATTACAATAGCTATTATCAAACTCCTGCACATTATGGTCAATACGTGCCACTAGTGCACGTGGTGAACTATGGTAACATCCATGGAGATTGCATGGTAAGATTTTAATTCTACTATTACGACAGCCGTGCATCTTTTGCATAAATTCTTCTAAAACTAAACTACATTGCTAACTACAAAGTTATTACTATGTTTTTCAATAGAAAATCCCAGAGGATTGTGTGCCTCATATGATGTTTCTGAGAGGTCACATTGTTGTTACGAGCTTAGGGCCACCACGGCCAGGTCAGCCTACGCATCACTCCTGTCCATACCGAATTTCTAAAACCGATGGAGTCATGACAATAAAAGATTGGAAAAAATGTATGCTCAATCGTAGAGAGCTACTTGGAAGCAACATTGTGCGTAGGCCAAGAATGGGAGACAGGATGATCTCCGTTCTCCATAATGGAGAGTCAAGGCCTATCTTGTTTTATGATATTGTACCTAAGAGAGGGTAGAGTAGGTTCTATGAGATAGGAGTATGTAGGTCCTAGGTACAATGTGTTATTATGTGCTACAATGTGTTAGAGTTCATGAGGAGGAGGAGGAGGAGGAGGAGTTGTAATTATGACTAGTCACCAACTTGTTATATGATGTCTCATTGACGAAAATGATGATTAAATTGTGTCATATGTTCTATCTATAAGTATAGTACGTAGCGTCGTGACCAAGCACGGAGATAAGAGAGATCACTTCTCTCTATTAGCTATCTAACAAAATATATGAAACCCCTAAATTAACCCTCCAAAACCCTCACCCCCCCCTCTTTAAAAAAACAGCTCCTGAGCTATTGACGCGTGGAGGCTCTTTGGTCCCGGTTGGTGTTACCAACCGGGACCAAAGGCCCTCCTGCCTGGGCTCGGCTGAGCAGCCACGTGTAGCCCCATCTGTCCCGGTTCGTAAGCGAATCAGGACTAAAAGTCATGGGCTTTATTCCCGACCCTTTAGTCTCGGTTCCTGAACCGGGACAAATGGGCTTACGAACTGGGACAAATGGGCCTTTTTCCACTAATGCCAGCAAGTCTCTTTACTCATTCCGTAATACAAGATCCTGCGACTAACACTTGGTCGCATTTCTTGCAAGGGTTGTTGTGATGTTGTATCATCGAGTGGGCCCTGAGATACCTCTCTGTCCCACGGAGTAACAAATCCAAGTGTTGATCCATGCTAACCCAGCAGACACCCTCGGATATACCTATAGAGTACCTTTATAGTCACCCAGTTATGTTGCGACGTTTGATACACACAAGGCACTCCTCTGGTGTTAGTGAGTCGCATTATCTCATGGTCATAGGAACATATACTTGACATGCAGAAAAACAGTAGCAATAAACTGACATGATCATATGCTATGTTCATAGTTTGCGTCTTGTCTATCACATTATTCTCCTAATTATGTGATCCCGATATCAAATGACATCTCATGTCCATGGCCAGGAAACCTTAACCATCTTTGATCAACGAGCTAGCCTGCTAGAGGCATACTAGGGACACGGTGTTTGTCTATATGTCCACACATTTATTTAGTTTCCAATCAACACAATTATATCATGGACAGTAAACGATTATCATGATCAAAGAAATATAATAATAAACACTTTATTTATTGCCTCTAGGGCATATTTCCAACAGTCTCCCACTTGCACAAGAGTCAATAATCTAGTTCACATCACTATGGGATTTACATTGTAATGAATCGAACACCCATGCAGTTCTGGTGTTGATCATGTTTAGCCCTTGGAAGAGGTTTAGTCAACGGGTCTGCAATATTCAGATCCCTGTGCACATTGCAAATATTTATGTCCTTCTCCTTGACATAGTCGCGGATGGAATTGAAGCGTCACTTTATGTGTCTGGTCCTCTTGTGAAACCTTGGTTCCTTTGCCAAAGCAATGGCACCATTGTTGTCACAAAATAGAGCCATTGGATTCAGTGCACTGGGCACTACTCCAAGATCTGTCATGAACTGCTTCATCCAGACACCTTCCTTCGCTGCCTCCGAAGCCTCTATGTACTCCGCTTTGCATGTAGAATCAGCTACCACACTTTGCCTGGAACTGCACCAGCTTACCGCTCCCCCGTTGAGAATAAATACGTATCTGGTTTGCGAATTGGAGTCATCTGGATCAGTGTCAAAGCTTGCATCGACGTAACCCTTTACGAAGAGCTCTCTATCACCTCCATAAACGAGAAACATTTCCTTAGTGCTCTTCAGGTTCTTATGGATATTCTTGATCGCCGTCCAATGCTCCATTCTAGGATCACTTTGAAACCTTCCAGCCATACTTATGGCAAGGCTGACATCAGGTCTTGTGTACAACATTGCATACATGATAGAGCTTATGGCTGAAGCATAGGGGATGACACTCATCTTCTCTCTATCTTCTGCAGTCGCTGGGCATTGAGTCTAACTCAACTTCACACCTTGTAACACAGGTAAGAACCTTTCTTAGACTGATCCATTTCAAAATTCTTCAAAACTTTATCAAGGTATGTGGTTTGTGAAAGTGCTATCAAGCGTCTCGATCTATCTCTATAGATCTTAATGCCTAATATGAAAGCAGCTTCTCCTAGGTCCATCATTGAAAAACTCTTGTTCAAATATTCCTTCATGCTTTCCAGCATTTCTATATTGTTTCCAATCAGCAATATGTCATCCACATATAATATTAGAAACGCCATAGAGATCCCACTCACTTTGTTGTAAATACAAGCTTCTCCGTAAACTTGTATAAACCCAAATGCTTTGATCACCTCATCAAAGCACTTATTCCAACACCGAGATGCTTGCACCAGTCCATAAATGGATGGCTGGAGTTTGCAAACGTTGTCAGCATTCTCTGGATCGGCAAAACCTTCCAGTTGCATCATATACAACTCTTCCTCAAGGAAACCATTAAGGAACGTTGTTTTGAGATCCATCTACCAAATTTCATAGTAGAAATATGCAGCTATTGCTAACATGATTCTGGCGGACTTAAGCATCGCTACGGGTGAGAAGGTCCCATCGTAGTCAACTCCTTGAACTTGTCGAAACCCCTTTGCCACAAGTCAAGCTTTATAGCCGGTAATATTACCGTCCGCGTCTGTCTTCTTCTCAAAGATCCATTTATTCTGAATGGCCTTTCGCCCTTCAAGTAATACTTCCAAAGTCCATACATTGTTTTCATACATGGATCCCATCTTGGATTTCATGGCCTCTAACCATTTCCCGGAATCCGGGCCCATCATCGCTCCTCCATAGCTCGTAGGTTCATTGTCGTCTAACAACATGACCTCCAAGACAGGGTTGCCATACCACTTGGGAGCAGTACGCGCCCTTGTTGACCTACGAGGTTCAATAGCAACTTGATCCGAAGTTTCATGATCATCATCATTAACTTCCTCCTCAACCGTCATTGGCTCCACAGAAACATCTTTCTACGTTGCGCTACTCTCTGGTTGAAGTGAAGGTTCAATAACCTCATCAAGTTCTACTTTCCACCCACTCAATTCTTTCGAGAGAAACTCTTTCTCACGAAATGTTCCGTTCTTTGCGGCAAACACTTTGCCTTCAGATCTGAGATAGAATGCATACCCAACTGTCTATTTTGGGTATCCTATGAAGACGCATTTCTCCGCTTTGGGTTCCAGCTTTTCAGACTGAAGCTTTTTGACATAAGCATCACATCCCCAAACTTTAAGAAACGACAACTTTGGCTTCTTGCCAAACTACAATTCAAATGGCGTCGTCTCAACGGATTTCGATGGTGCCCTATTTAATGTGAATGCAGTTGTCTCTAATGCATAACCCCAAAATAATAGTGGCAAATCGGCAAGAGACATCATAGAACACACCATATCTAATAAGGTTCGATTATGATGTTCGGACACACCATTACGTTGTGGTGTTCCGGGCGGTGTCAATTGTGAAACAATTCCACACTATCTTAAGTGGCTGCCAAACTCATAACTCAGATATTCTCCTCCTCAATCAGATTGTGGGAATTTAATCTTCCTGTTACGATTATTCTCACTTCACTCTGAAATTGCTTGAACTTTTCAAACGTTTCAGACTTGTGCTTCATTAATTAAATATACCCATATTTACTTAAGTCACTAGTGAAGGTGAGAAAATAACGATATCCACCACGCGCCTCAATGCTCATTGGACCGCACACATCAGTATGTATAATTTACAACAAGTCACTTGCCCGTTCCATTGTTCCAGAGAATGGGATTTTAGTCATCTTGCCCAAGAGGCATGGTTCACATGTATCAAGTGATTCAAAATCAAGTGACTCCAAAAGTCCATCAGCATGGAGCTTATTCATGTGTTTTACACCAATATGACCTAAATGGCAGTGCCACAAGAAAGTGGTACTATGATTATCAACTCTACATTTTTTGGCATCAATGTTATGAACATGTGTGTCATCACTATCGAGATTCGATAGGAATAAACCCCTCACATTGGGTGCATGACCATAAATGATATTACTCATATAAATTGAAACACCATTATTCTCTAATTTAAACGAGTAATTGTCTCGCAATAAACAAGATACAGATATAATGTTCATGCTTTAGACCAAAGAGCTAGCGTGCCGATGGAGATCACATCAACCTTGGAACCATTTCCCACGCGCATCGTTACTTCATCCTTAGCCGACCTTCGTCTGTTCTGTAGCACCTATTTTGAGTTGGAAATGTGAGCAACCGAACCGGTATCAAATACCCAGGCACTGCAAGGAGAGTTGGTAAGGTACACATCAATAACATGTATATCATATATACCTTGTTTGGTGTTGGCCGCCTTATTGTCGGCCAGATACTTGGTGCAGTTCCGCTTCTAGTGACTAGTTCCCTTGAAATGAAAGCACCCAGTTTCTGGCTTGGACCCAGCCTTGGGTTTCTTCACGGGGGGAGCAACTGCTTTGCCACCCTTCTTGGAGTTACCCTTCTTTCCCTTGCCATGCTTCTTGAAACTAGTGGTTTTATTGACCATCAACACTTGATGTTCTTTCTGGATTTAAGACTCGGTGACTTTCAGCATCGCAAATAGCTCGGCGAGTGACTTGTTCATCCCGTGCATGTTATAGTTCAACACGAAGCTCTTGTAGCTAGGTGGCAATGATTGAAGAACTCTATCAGTGATCGCCTCCGACGGAAGGGGCATCCCTAACTCCGCCAGACGGGTCGAATACCCAGACATTCTGAGTATATGTTCACTGATAGACCCGTTCTCCTCCATCTTGCAAGCATAGAACTTATCGGAGGTCTCATACCTCTCGATCCGGGCATTCTTCTTAAAGATAAACTCCAACTCTTGGAACATCTCATATGCTCCATGACGTTCAAAACGTCTTTGAAGTCCTGGTTCTAAGCCATACAACATTGCACATTGAACTATTGAGTAATCTCCAGAACGTGCCTCCCAAGCGTTCTTAACGTCTTCGGATGACACGGGAGCGGGTGGGTCACCAAGCGGTGCATCACGGACATAAGCCTTCTGGGATGTTGTGAGGATAATCCTCAGATTACGGGCCCAGTCAACAAAGTTACTTCCATCATCTTTCAACTTAGCTTTCTCTAGGAAGGCATTAAAATTCAAGGGTGCTACTGCGCGAGCCATTGATCTACAACATAAATATGCAAAGGTTACTAAGACTATTGTTCAAGATAATGAGTTTAGTTAACAAATTACTAAAGCTCCCACTCAAATTGACATCCCTCAGGTCATCTGAGTGACACATGATCCCTATTCACCAACTCAAGTCCGATCATCATGTGAGTTAAGGTAGTTTCAATGGTGAACATCATCATGTTGATCATATCTACTATATGACTCATGCTCGACCTTTCGGTCTCTTGTGTTCCGAGGCCATGTCTGTACATGCTAGGCTCGTTAAGTTTAACCTGAGTGTTCTGCATGTGCAACATTGTCTTACACCCGTTGTATGCGAATGTGGAGTCTATCACCCCCAATCATCACGTGGTGTCTCGACACGACGAACCTTCACAACGGTGCACACTCAGGGAGAACACACTTCATCTTGAAATTTAAGTGAGGGATCACCTTATAATGCTACTGTCGTCCTAAGCAAAACAAGGTGCATAAAAGGATTAACATCACATGCAAATCATAAGTGACATGATATGGCCATGAACTTGTGCTTTTGATCTCCATCTTGAAAGCACCGGCATGATCTCCATCGTCACCGGCATGAAACCATGATCTCCATCAACGTGTCGCCATCTGGGTTGTTGCGCCCACCATGCTTCTACTACTATTTCTACCGTTTAGCGATAAAGTAAAGCATTACATAGCGCTTAATGATTGACATGCAGGTCATACAATAATTAAAGACAACCCTATGGCTCCTGCCGGTTGCCGTACTCGACGATATGCAAGTCGTGATATTCTATACAAAAACATGATCATCTCATACATCACATGTATCACATCATGAAATTGGCCATATCACATCACAACATACCCTGCAAAAACAAGTTAGACGTCCTTTAATTGTTGTTGCATGTTTTACGTGGCTGCTATGGGTATCTAGCAAGAGCGGTTCTTACCTACGCAAAAACCACAACGGTGATATGAAGATTGCTTTTCAACCTTCTACAAGGACCGCCTTAATCAAATCCGATCCTACTAAAGTGGGAGAGACATACACCCGCCAGCCATCTTTTTGCGACAAAGTCACATGTCACTCGATGGAACACGGTCTCTCGTAAGCATACGAGTAAAGTCGGTCCGAGCCACTTCATCCCATAGTACCGCTGAACCAAAAAAAAGACTAAGGAAGGAAGCAACCTAAATATCAACTCCCACAAACTCTTTGTGTTCTACTCAAGATCTCATCTATGCATAGACCTAGCTCATGATGCCACTGTTGGGGAACGTTGCATGGGAAAAAAAATCTTACGCTTCACCAAGATCAATCTAGGAGATGAGAATATTGAGAGGAGAGATTGGATCTACGTACCCTTGTAGATCGCTAAGCGGAAGCGTTGAAGAACGCGGTTGATGTAGTGGTACGTCTCCGCGATCCAAATCGCAAGCCGTAGAGGACTTCGGCCAAACCTTGAGGGTTTGAGGCTTCCTCCTCCCCTCCCTCCCTCATATATGTACTAGAGGATTTAGAGGGAAGAGCTAAACCTAATTTCCATGTGCTCCCTCTACTTCATCTAGATCGGTTTCTCCTCTAGTCTAGTTCCAGCGGTGCTTAGGCGAAGCCCTGCCGGAATTGTTCCACCACCATAGCCGATGTGCCGTCGCGTCACCGGAGAACACTTCTATCTCTCCGCTCCCTCTTGCAGGATCAATAAGGCATAGATCATCATCGAGCTGTACGTGTGCTGAACGCGAAGGTGTCGTCCGTTCGGCGCTAGATCGGAAGGACCGTGATCAGGTTTGCGAGACGATTCATGATTTGATTGCGGGGCGGATCGTGATGGGATCGCGGGACGGTTTGTGATTTTATCGCGAGATGGATCGTAATGAGATCGCGGGACGCTCGGCGATTTGCATCGCAAAGATGCTCGACTACATCAACCGCGTTTCTTAACGCTTCTCGCTTAGCGATCTACAAGGGTATGTAGATCCACTCTCCCTCTCGTAGATGCTCATCACCATGGATAGAACTTCCGTGTGCGTAAGAAATTTTTTGTTTCCCATGCAACGTTCCCCAACAGTGGTATCAGAGCTAGGTCTATGTGTAGATGAGATCTCGAGTAGAATAAAAAGGAGTTTGTGGGTGTTGATGCTTAGATTGCTTCCTCCCTTGGTCGTGTTTTGATTCATCGGTATTGTGGGATGAAGCGGCCCGGACCAACCTTACTCGTACGCTTATGAGAGACCGGTTCCATCGACTGACGTGTAACTTCGTTGCACAAAGATGGCTAGCGGGTGCCTGTTTCTCCTACTTTAGTTGGATCCGATTCGACAAAGACGATCCTTGAGAAGGTTGAAAAGCAATTTAGGTATCACCGTTGTGGTTTTTGCGTAGGTAAGAATTGTTCTTGCTAGGTACCCATAGAATCCACGTAAAACTTGTCGTCTAACTTGTTTTTGCAGGGTATGTTGTGATGTGATATGGACAATTACATGATCAGATATATGTGATATATGAGATGACCATGTATTGTATAGAATATCACGACTTGCATGTCGATGAGTACGGCAACCGGCAGGAGCCATAAGATTGTCTTGAATTATTGTATGACCTGCGTGTCAATCATTAAGCGTTATGTAATGCTTTACCTTATCGCTAAGAGGTAGCAATAGTAGTAGAAGCATGGTGGGTGCGACAACCCCGATGGCGACACGTTGATGGAGATCAAGATGATGGAGATCATGGTGTCATGCCGGTGACGATGGAGATCATGATGGTTCTTTAAGGATGGAGATCAAAAGTAGAAGTTCATGGCCATATCATGTCACTTATAATTTGCATGCGATGTTAATCCTTTTATGCACCTTGTTTTTCTTAGTACGATGGTAGCATTATAAGGTGATCCCTCCCTTAAATTTCAAGATAAATTATGTTCTCCCCGAGTGTCCACCGTTGCGAAAGTGCGTCGTGTCGAGACACAATGTGATGATCGGGTGTGATAGACTCTACATTCACATACAACGGATGCAGGCCAGTGTTGCGCATGCAGAACAGTCGGGTTAAACTTGATGAGCCTAGCATGTACAGACATGGCCTTGGAACACAAGAGACCAAAAGGTCGAACATGAGTCATATAGTAGATATGATCAACATGATGATGTCACCATTGAAACCACCTCAACTCACGTGATGGTCAGACTTGAGTTGGTGAATTTGGATCATGTATCACTCGAATGACTGGAGGGATGTCAATTTGAGTGGGAGTTCTTAAGTAATATGATTAATTGAACTCATTATCATGAACATAGTCAGTAGTGTCTTTGCAGAATTATTTTGTTGATTACTAGCTCATGTTGTAGCTCCCTTGGTTTTTTGTATGTTCCTAGAGAAATACAGTTGAACGATGTTGGTAGCAATATTACGGACTGGGTCCGTGCTCTGAGGATTGTCCTCATTGCTGCACAGAAGGTTTATGTCCTTAATGCACCGCTCGGTGCGCTACCCCCTCTAGCGTCATCTGTAGATGTTGTGAACATCTGGCACGCACGTTCCGATGACTACTTAATAGTTCAGTGTGTCATGCATTACGGCTTAGAATTGAGGCTCCAAAACATTTTGAACGTCACGGGACATATGAGATGTTCTAAGAGCTGAAATTGGGATCTCAGGCTCGTGTCCGTGTTGTGAGATATGAGATCTCCAACAAGATACTTTGCCTGCAAGATGAAGGAGAATAGCTCAATCGTTGGGCATGTGCTCAGATTGTCTGGGTGCTACAATCGCTTGAATCGAGTGGGATTTGATCTTCCACATAAGAAAGTGATTCATATAGTTTTCCATGTCACTATCACTAAGCCACTAGACCTTCGTGATGACCTATAAAAGGCCAAGGATGGAAATAATGATCCCTGAGCTATTCACGATGTTTGACACCGCGAAGGTAGAAATCAAGAAGGAGCATCAAGTGTTGATGGTTAGTGAAACCATTAGTTTCGAGAAGGGCAAGGGCTAGGAGGGAAAATTCATGGATGGCATGTCAGTTGCTACTTCAGTGAAGCAACCCAAGATTGAACACAAACCCGAGACTAAGTGATTCTATTATGAGGAGAACGGTCGCTGAAACAGAACAACCCTAGATACTTGGTAGATAAGTATCCTAGCAACATTGACGGAAGTATATTTGATATACGTGTTATTGATGTGTATCTTGCTAGTACTCCTAGTAGCACCTGGGTATTGGATACCGGTTCGGTTGCTAAATGTTAGTAACTCGAAATAAAAGCTACGGAATAAACGGAGGCTAGCTAAGGGTGAGGTGACGATGTTGGAAGTGTTTCCAAGGTTGATGTGATCACCATCGCACGCTCTCTCGACCCTCGAGATTAGTGATGAACCTAAATAAATGTTATTTGGTGTTTGCGTTGAGCATGAACGTGACTAGATCGTGTTTATTGCAATACGTTTATTCATTTAAGTTAGAGAATAATGGTTATTCTGTTTACATGAATAATACCTTCAATGCTCATGCACCCAATGAGGATGGTTTATTGAATGTTGATCATAGTAATACACATGTTCAGAACATTGATGCCAAAATATACAAAGTTAATAATGATAGTACCACATACTTGTGGCACTACCGCTGAATGTCATATTAGTGTGAAGCGCATGAACAAACTCCATATTGATGGATCTTTGGACTCTTTCGATTTTCAATCGGTTGAGATATGCGGACCATGCCTCATGGGCAAGATGACTAAAACCCTGTTTTCCGGCTTGATGGAACGGGCAAGTGACTTATTGGAAATGATACATGTTGATGTATACGGTCCACTGAGTGTTGTAGAGTGTGGTGGATATCATTATTTTCTTACCTTCACTATCGTGGAGGTGAATATCTGACCTATGAGTTTGGTATACAACTTAAGACAATGTGGAAGTTGTTTCACAACTCACGCCACCTGGAACAACATAGTGTGATGGTGTGTCCGGATGTCGTAGTCGTTCTCTATTGGATATACTGCGAACTATGATCTCTCTTATCTATTTTCCACTATCATTTTGGGGTTATGCATTTGAGACAACTACATTCACTTTAAAAGGGGCACCATCTAAGTCCGTTGAGATGACACCATATGAATTTTGGTTTGGCGGAAACCTAAGCTATCATTTCTTAATGTTTGGGGCTGCGACGTGCTACTTCTCGAGCATGCGTTGGTTTCCCGTGAAGAGGGCGCTTTGATGTAGCAAAGTAGATAAGTATTTCCCTCGGTTTTTGAGAACCAAGGTATCAATCCAGTAGGAGATACAAGCGAATAGATGTACCTGCACAAAGAATCAAACTCTTGCACCCAACGCTATAAAGGGGTTCTCAATCCCTTCACGGTTATTTGCAAAGATGAGATCTAGTAGAGATAGATATAATAGGATGCTTGAACAGAAAGTGAAACTAAAACTAAAAATAGGGCAGCAAGTATTTTTGGTATTTTGATTTTAGATCTGAAATTATAATATGGAAAATAGACCCGGGGCCGTAGGTTTCACTAGATGGCTTCTGTCATGATGGCAAGTATTACGGTGGGTGAACAAATTACTGTCGAGCAATTGATAGAAAAGTGAATAATTATGAAGATATCCAAGGCAATGATTATGCATATAGGCATCACGTCCGTGAGAACGACACAGAAACGATTCTGCATCTACTACTATTACTCCACACATCGACCGACTCCTGCCTGCATATAGAGTATTAAGTTCATGAAGAACAGAGTAGCGCATTAAGTAAGATGACATGATGTAGAGGGATAAACTCAAGCAATATGATGAAAACCCCATGTCGTGGTTTTGTCACGGCAGATGTCCGGGTAAACGGACTTCAGTTCGAGGCCATTGCTAACGTGATGGACTCAAAGGGGTTGATGGGGACGAAAGACACAGATTTACCCAGGTTCGGCCCCTCAACCTGAGGTAATAGCCTACGTCCTGCTTGTGTTTGTATTGCTTGATGTATCGATTACAAGGGAGCTGAAGCTTGACCTAGTATTCGACAACCTGATCTCTAAGTCGCCCCGGGTCTGCCTTTATATAGGAGGTCTAGACCATGGGTCATACAATTGGTAACCGACTCTCATTGTCTATCCGAGTCTTCCTCTATCTTCTTGTCCAAGTTGTCTCCGGGCGGCTTACACAACCGGGTCTTCTGGGCCACTGTCCGTCCCACCTTATGAGCCGCCAAGCTTCCTGGGCTTTAGGACCACGGGCTCACCTTGGGCCAGTGTACGAGCCGCCAAGCATAACCCAGAGCCCATAGGGCGGGTCATACCGCGGGGTTATATCCCCAACATTAGGCCCCAGGTTGATTTGAGCTTGCTCACTTCACCCTCTTGTCTTGCTCTTTTGGCGAGTCGCGCGGAATGACCCGCCATAACATCACGTTGACCCTGCAGAAAAGATTTGCTGACGTACTCACCAAATCTTCGCATTAAGTGACCGTCCCGAAAAACGAGGCGTCCGCCTCGGCCGAAACGTTTCTGTCGCCTGGATTTTCACGCGTATTCTACCTTCTCCTTTTAAATAGGACCGCCCTAGGTGGTTTATTTCTTCTCCCTCTCGCTTCCTCGTCTTCCAGCTCACGTGCTGACCAAGCATAAAGAGTTGGCTGAAGCCTCGAAGAAGTTGGAGTCTGAATCTTCTGCCTTTGAGAAGATGACAGCCGAAGAGCTTCACGCCGGTTATGTGAACCGGCTTTCCACCAGCCGGGATCTTCCTTAGCCCCCAAGGGATGGCTTAATCTAGTCCAAAGTTGAGCCGGGTCTTTCATGATCTTCCTTGTAGAAAATCCAAATCCGTAGCCCCCAAGGGCCGGCTCAATCTAGTCCAAAGTTGAGTCGGGTCTTTCATGATCTTCCTTGTAGAAAATCCAAATCCATAGCCCCCAAGGGCCGGCTCAATCTAGTCTAAAGTTGAGCCGGGTCTTTCAGTGCCAAAACGTCTGAAAATAGACATTAGCCCCCAAGTGTCATACATATTGCTTGCGATCTATTAGGAGACTTGCCTACTAATGCTATGCTTTGACATGCCACAGGAAACTTTAGCTAAAGCCGGTCGCAGTTGACGGATCTGAAGACCAATCTGGCTGCTCAACAAACGGCTCGAAGTGCCATAGACGAGAAGTGCCGGCTCCTCTCTGAGGAGTTGGCTACAATCAAGGCCGACTTCGCCTCCTTTAAAGAGTCAGCCGAGTCTGAGAAGGCCTCCTTGACCAAGCGGGCGTATGACGCCGATGAACGACTGATAGTTGTATCAGATGAACTCCGAGCCTTGAAGCGTCATATTACCAGAATGATAGCCGCCCTCTTTGGTAAGTTTCTAATAACTTGTGCTTCAATGGTCATATAATACGGGTACTTGCACCTCACCATGAAATTTCCGACTTATGTAGGCCCTAGGAGCCGGCAACTGGCTTCTGACAGTCTGTTGCCGTTGAAGGCTATCTATACCCTGACGAAGCAGCTGTACTGTGGCGTGGTGTGCACTATTAAATCCGTGCAATACAAAGACAAGATTCCTGCGACTCTCAAGGGCGTCTTGGAGCTCTTGTCCACCATGCCCAAGCAAATTGCCGAGTTAAAGAAATCAGCCGCCCGACAAGGGGCGATTGCGGGCATCAGCCGGGCCTTGGCTTTCTCTCCGGAGCTGACGTCAGCCATGATGATGGATGGATTCCCTTCAAAGAAAGACGACGGCTCTAAGTTCACCGATGCTGACTACAGCTAGTGCATGAAGGATTCCAGAGTGTTGGCTTCCATCTTAGTGGAGGAAGCTGATCTGACGATCTACCAGGCGGCTTATGGCTCTGAGCAAAAGAGAATCTGTGGCCTGTTTTACGAGTGCAAGGACTTAATGCCTGCCCACAGTAAGGACCTCTTCGCTCCTGACCTTGACCCGTCTCCTTACTTTGAAGAAGGCTCTTTTGCGGCTCTAACAAACTGCAACTGGGACTTGGGAAATCTCCAGATCGGGGCCACCGAAGAGCCGGAGCAGGATGACCCGGCAGCTAGCTAGTCCTTACTTTGAAAAACTTGTAACAGCCGACTCTCCATGACTCGCCGTGTGGCGTTGAAAATACTTGTCCGAAATTTTGGGCTCCTTAGGGAGTGTATGTAAGAGACTATATGTCACTTTTGCGTCTGCTGAATCTTGTTCTATTACGTTGTATAAAATGATCCGGCTCTTCAACTGTCATTGTCTTTGTATGCTACTTTGATCACTTATGCTGCTTTGTCAACATAGAAGACATCGGTGGCCAAGATTAGGTAAGCTACACCCGGAGGTGGTAAGCCCCCTTGGCAATCATGGCTAATCTAGTTAGCCAGGGATGGCATAAAGCCTGGCCGATAAGGCATTAGAAGCTATACCCGGAGGTAAGAAGCCGCCCTCCGCCGGTTGTTTAGAGTTAGATAAGCTACACCCGGAGGTGGGAAGCCCCCTTGGCAACCATGGCTAATCTGGTTAGTCGGAGATGGCATCAAGCCTGGCTCATAAGGCATTAGAAGCTATACCCGGAGGTAAGAAGTCGCCCTCCGCTGGTTGTTAGGGTTAGATAAGCTACACCCGGAGGTGGGGAGCCCCCTTGGCAACCATGGATAATCTGGTTAGCCGAAGATGGCATAAAGCCTGGCCGATAAGGCACTAGAAGCTATACACGAAGGTAAGAAGCCTTCCTCCGCCGGTTGTTAGGGTTAGATAAGCTACCTCGGAGGTGGGAAGCCCCCTTGGAAACCATGGCTAATCTGGTTAGCCAGAGATGGCATAAAGCCTGGCCGATAAGGCATTAGAAGCTATACCCGAAGGTTAGAAGCTGCCCTCCGCCGGTTGTTAGGGTTAGATAAGCTACACCCGGAGGTGGGAAGCCCCCTTGGCAACCATGGCTAATCTGGTTAGCCGGAGATGGCATAAAGCCTGGCCGATAAGGCATTAGAAGCTATACCCAGAGTTAAGAAGCCGCCCTCAGCCGGTCGTTAGGGTTAGATACCCATCGGTAAAAAACTTCCTACAACCGCGGCTAATTTGGTTAGCCGGAGATTTGGCATGAAGCCGGCCGATAGGGTGTTAGAAGCGATACCCGTCGGTAAGAATCCCCCTTCAGCAATATGGCATAAACGCCGGTCGATAAAGCATTAGAAGAGATACCCGAAGGTAAGAAGCCGCCCTCCGCCGTGGCTAATCATGTTAGCCGGAGATTTTGGTGTAGAGCCAGGCCGATAAAGCATTAGAAGCGATACCCGAAGGTAAGAAGCCGCCCTCCGCCACAGTTGATATATCAAGTGGAATTTTTATGAACTCTTCTTGTATGAACAAAGATATGTGTAACAGAAGAGGTTCCATCTTGCGGGGATTTTATTTTATTTATATATGGTATCCACAGCCGGCCGATGACCCATTGGAATCTCTTGGTGCCGGTTGCTGCTGGAACCCGCCGGTGACTCGTAGCGCCGGCTAAAATTCTGGTTAGGGAGAGGGGTTGAATTAACACGGCTCCGGCTGTAGGTATACTTTTCCTGCTGGGCCATCGCCGTCTGCAAGTATCCAACGGCGTTTCGCACATCCTCCGCAAAGGGCGCCTCATCCGGAATAGGAATTGTTTCGAGCCGGGTGGCTACTGCCACCATATTATCGGCCGGGTTAGAATAATGACCTGCCGGTGTTGGAAAGGCTGCAAGCGAGGCCTGATTTTGCCGGGTCGGTTGAGTCACTAGCCGATCCGCCGGGCGGCTTCCAGGTGCATCCGTTGTTCGCCTTGTCCCTGGCATGTTGAAGAGGTTTCTTGCCTCATAATGTTCCGGCAGACGGCATTGATGCCTCATCCGATGAACCGCGGCTGCCGATTGTTGCTCCAGTCCAAGACGGAAAGCATCTGTCTTGATGCGTTCTGCCTCTTGCTCCATCTGGGCTTTTAACTCAGCCATCCTCTGCTGCTATTCCGCCATCCGGTCCTTGATCCTTGCAATCTCCATGTTCCTAGCCGCTTGATTGTCCGGTGTAACATCAGTAGCCATTAGGGCCGCGAGCTTGTCCATCAGCTCCAAAAGAACTTGAGCCGGCGGCGGCGGGTTATCGCCTGAGGTGGCGGCCCCTGCGGGCATACTATTCATGCCAAGGACTGACCCCGCCATGAACACGGCAGCATGAACCGGCGGCCCAAGATCATCCGCCTCACAGCGATCCGACTCAGGGCAGAGCTCATCGTAGCCCCCGAGCCCGCCGTTGTGAAGCCTCTAGACCGACTCTGTTTCTCTGCTTGAAGATTCGTTCTCTGAGTAAACGAGAGTTTCCTGTGATCCGGAAGCTTCCAGATCCATACCTTGAATAAAGCCCACGAAGACGTGCTTCCGGCTCGGGCTAACGCGTGCGGGTTGCACACTACGAGTAGGTTGCAGACACCGAGCCGGCTCGACGAGGTTGGTGCAGACGTCCGACCCGGGTGTTGCTCCATCAACTTTTCTGATGAACACGTGGATCCCAATGAATGGAACCCGGAAGCCATACTCCACAGAGCCGGCATCAAGCCCCCAGCCCGTGTCGTCGATGTAGAGCCGGCCGTGGCGACTCTTGCACATCCTACCAACCATGTATCCCATGAGCCCCGGGAGAGAGTCCTTTGAGAACTCAACACCACCGAGCGCAAGCCCCACAGTGGGTGCCAACTGTTGTGGTTTTGTCACGGCAGATGTCCGGGTAAATGGACTTTGGTTCGAGGACATTGCACACGTGATAGACTCAAAGGGGTTGATGGGGACAAAAGAAACGGATTTACCCAGGTTCGGCCCCTCAACCCGAGGTAATAGCCTACGTCCTACTTGTGTTTGTATCGCTTGATGTATCGATTACAAGGGAGCTGAAGCTTGACCTAGGATTACAAGGAATCTGCATTGACTACTATTACTCCACACATCGACCGACTCCTGCCTGCATCTAGAGTATTAAGTTCATGAAGAACAGAGTAACGCATTAGGTAAGATGACATGATGTAGATGGATAAACTCAAGAAATATGATGAAAACCCCATCTTTTTACCCTTGATGGCAACAATACAATATGTGCCTTGCTACCCCTACTTTGTTACTGGGTGAGGACACCGCAAGATTGAACCCAAAACTAAACACTTCTCCCATTGCAAGAATTACTAATTTAGTTGGCCAAACCAAACCAATAACTCGAAGAGACTTGCAAAGATATGAAATCATGCGTATAGGAATTCAGGAAAGACTCCTAATATTCATGGATAATCTGAACATAAACCGCGGAAGTACATCCAGAGATTCGAAATGTAGGTGCTCCCACCTCCACACCCCTCCCTCCGGCGATTCCTAGGCGATCTGGAATTCTAGCCAGATTGCACGTTTTTCCCTCCGATCATCAATTCAGGTGATTGCTCATGTTATTGGAAACATCCTTTTTGATGGGTTCTTTTGGTGGCTCCACTTTGGATCTGGATTTCTCCCATGGTGTGGCTTTTGCGGATGACGTGTTCAAACATTCTGGCCTTTCCGTGCACCCGATGGATCATTGGCGCTCTTTCATCATGGTGGTTTCCTTCAGTCGGCATTCTTTTCGCTTATCTAATGTTGTTGTGGCTGCCGCTCTTGAGTCAGCTATTGGGGGTTCGGCCATTGATTTGATGGTGGAATGCATCAAGGACAAGGTTTTCTCATTCGGGGTTTCCTGTAAACAAGTTGGTTTTCTCATTCTTGATCTGCGTTCTTGTAAGTGCTCTAGTTTCAAATGTTTCTTCCACCTTTGGGGTAATGGTGGGCCAAACTGGTGGCGTGAATTCAAATTATGGAAGAAGCAATGTGATGCGGAGTGGATTCTAGTGAGCCCATCCAAGCGACGCTCTGCTCTTGGTCTGATGGCAATGCATTCCAGACCGATCAAATTGTGTTCAAGTCTGGATCTTCCACTCGTAAGAAACTTTCTTTTGCAACTATGCAGCAGTATGAAGTTTGCAAAGGCTATCGGTGCCCTGCCATGTCTGATGAGATTTCTGCCCTGCAATATGCTGGTTACAACATGCCACAGCATGAGAAGGTGATCATTCATCCATCGCCGCCGGTAGAACTCCGGTGGACGATCGCCTTGCCGCACATCACCTTTGGAACGGTTCCTCAATTCCCATTTGTCACTGCGGTTTCCGGGATTCAGGTTTCACCCAACGATTTTTCAGGTAATTTGGTCGCCGGTGATGGCGTGATTGGTTCTACGACACCCGTCACACCAGCTCTTCGGGGCGGGAACTCTATCCTTCCAAATATTCCGCCAATGGATGTTACACCCGGTTTGAATGAAAGCTTTGCAAATGGGCCGGCCCTTGAGAGGCCTGCTAATCAGGATCATGGGATCTCGCTCCCATCTTCACAAGAGGCCTGGAATTTTTTTGATAATATGATTAATGACATGGTGGCTGAGATACTCTCTTGCACCGTTTGCCGCCGTCAGGGACACATGGCCTCTAACTGCCCAACTAGAGAGATTTGCTCCTCCTGCTGCCGGGTGGGCCACACCAAATCTGAATGTGTTTCTTTTGCAATAGAAAATGGACTTGCTTGGAAATGGAAGAGCCCCCCTGTTTCGGATTTTTTGGGAACCTCTACCTACCCCGAGGATACTGTGTGTGCTGCAGAACCACCCTCTCCCGTCCCAGCGCATTCTCCAAGCACACCATCGGAGCCGCCTCCATTGACGCCTCCGCCTCAGCTTACCCTCCTCCCATGGCCAACTTCGAGCTTGACCCGGAGCGCTACGTCCCCCATGGGAAGCACATCATCGACGGCGGTCCTCACCATTTGCCCCGGAATTATGTCACACCGGTAACTCCTATCGCCCGTCGGCATGAGCAATACCTAGTGGCGGAAGTAATGCCTCCACCACCCGCCAATCAGATTGGTCAGGTATGCCAGCAAGTTGTCGAGCTGTTGAACAATTAAGGTTTTCATGTTTGCTCAGCCCAACCTTGGATTGCGGGCGTGGGTCTTTTGGAGTTAAGGGATGCTGGCGAGAGATTTTCCACCGTTCAGATGGTCCCACAGGACCTTGGGAACGATTCTTTTGTCCGCTTCATGAAGCATAATGAGGGCGAGGGTTTTCGTGCTGCTTCAGGTTTTCATCAGGGATGTCTTATTTTTTTAGGAGTTCCACTAGATTTGCGGAACATAGAAGACCTCCGAGCGGCTGTCAACACCTTTGGAGAGTTTCACCACTGGGTCAGTGATGACCCATATCTTAGATCAGTGGTCTTTGCATCTTTCCCTGATGATGCTCTGGTGCCCCGCAGTGTCACTTTCTCTGAATATGCTACATGGGGTGGGACAAGGGTCTCCAGGTCAGCTGTTGTATACATTCTTGGCGCCAACTTTGCTGAGCAGTTGCCCCAGGATGGAGATCCTACGCCCCTCAATGGTGACCCACATCCTCTGCCGGGGAACCTAGTAAATGACCACCAGATGTTTGCCCTTCCCCCATATCCAGCTATTGGGTGGAATGATGCCCCGCTACCTCCGATGCCTGAGCACAACCAGGAGCAGAACAATCAGCATGAAGAGGATTGATGGGGTTGGAATGAAGATGCACCCGTGGATCATCAGGAGGCTCCGGCTCAGGATCAAGAATCCATGGTTATTGATCAACCTGAATCTTCAGAGTCTGTCCAAGTGATGCAGCCAATCAACCCCCAGCAAAACCCTGTTGCAGTTCAGGAGGTGCAGCCACAAGCGCCGAAATTCAATCCCCTGGCCATTATACCTTACCAGCAACCCATCATTCAGCCTATGAATCTGATGGTTGGTATGATAAGAGTGGTTTATGGTCCACCATTACCACCAGTGTTAGCTTGGAAGAGGACTTTTGAAACCTTGATGAATGTCTGTACCACCACGCAAATTCCCAGGAGTCTTTTCATCCTCCCTGCCCTGCCTCTAGTTTTATGCAAGCGGTCATGGTCTAATGCTTTTGATGATGTCAACTGGGTCTCCAACATAACCCTCCTGCCAGATGATACGGCTACGTCCTCTACTTCGGCTGGGAACCGGCCTGTCACCAGGGCCCTCTTTTCTGATAATGCAGGTACTGTCACTCCTACAATCAACTCAGTGGACTCTACCAACGAGCAGCTCTCCTTCTCAGCTTAGTGTGCTCGGAAAAAGGGCACTCGCAAGAAACCAACACCAGTTGTCGACTCTTCCGTCCGTAGGTGCACAAGGGGATCTGCAAAGCGGGATGGCTTTAAGCCTATACTGTAGGAGCTGCCGGTGCCGCTCCCAAAGAAGAGGAAACCGCGCTCCAGGCCACTTCAGCAGGCGGATGCAGAGGCAGTACCAGCTGGAGAAGGTGATCAGCATCAAGACCTCCCACCCGCCACGCCCATCAAAGTGATACAAGCTATCGGTGCAGGCCTTGGCATTGCTCCGGAGAAGCTGACTGTGGATCTTCCTATGAAAGATCCAGCCAAACTGTCCCCAAGCAAGAATGATGATTAGGACACCTTCTGGATACTTGTTTTCGGGTCTGAATCCCTCTTTCAATTGATGTCTCGAAACTTGTTATGTTTGCACTTCCGCTGGTTTTTCTATACTTGGTTACCCTGAACTATGTATGCGCCGGTCGCTGTGCGACTGTGCTTTTGCTGCTACAAATCTATGTTGTTATGGATAGTCTTTCAACTAGAAGCTGGCGGGTACTCTGTTGGAATGTTCGGGGATTAAATTCTGATGTGTGCCAACGGGCTGTTAGAAACAAGATTGATGAAAGTTCAGCCGTTGTAGTTTGCCTACAGGAAACCAAAATGCAAAACATTGATCATCGCATTATTAGGAGTTTTTGTCCTAAGCGTTTTGATTGTTTCGTGTATAGTCCATCTTCTGGAGCCTCTGGTGGTTTGATTGTTCTATGGAATTCATCGGTTCTAAATGGTGCGCTCTTGGACACTCGGAGATTTGGTCTCATTATCACTTTTACTTCCAAGCACAATAATGAGAAATGGACTTTGGTTAATGTGTATGGACCATGCCAAGGGAAAGACAGGGACCTCTTTGTCAGTTGGCTATACAACCTGATCATACCTGTTGATGAAAATTGGTTGTTGCTAGGGGATTTCAAATTCATTCGATCCACCTCTAATAGGAACAAGCCTGGTGCAGATATAAATGATATTTTCATCTTTAATGAGATCATAGGTCACCTGGGTTTATTAGAGTTACCCCTTAAGGGCAGATCCTATACATGGTCAAACATGCAGGACTCACCCCTCCTTAAACAATTGGATTGGTTTTTTACTTCTGCCAATTGGATTTCCTGTTACCCTCTAACACAGGTGTTGCCCTTGGCCAAAACTACATCAGATCATGTCCCATGTGTGGTGTCTATCAACACAGCCATTCCCAAAAGCAATCTTTTCAGATTTGAAAATTACTAGGTTGAGCTTTCTGTTTTCCTGGAGTGTGTGGAAAAGTCCTGGAATGTACCCACTAAGAAAGGGCACATCACTGCCATCATCATGGACAAATTTAAGGTTTTGAGGCAGGCACTTAAGAAATGGCAGACTGGACTCTCAAGAATCAAACATCTGATTGGCAATTGCAATCATGTGATTTTGTCCCTCGACAATCTGAAAGAGATCAGACCACTCTTTAGGCCTGAAGCTAATTTCAGAGTGATTTTTAAGTTACACTTGGAACACCTACTTCATTTGCAGTTTCTCTAGTAGAAAAAGAGAGCCACCATTCGGTCTGTCAAAGTAGGGGAGGAGAACACTAGGTTTTTTCATGCTATGGCCACAGAGAGATACAGGAGAAATTCTATTTCCTCCTTGAAGCTTGATGATGTAACTACGACTTCTGATCATGCACAAATTGTCGGATGCTTCTGGTCAGCTTATAAAGCCAGGATGGGTCAGTCACATGGAATCAATCTTGTTTTTGATCTTCAATCACTATTACACAAGGTAGATGGGTTGGATGATCTGACACTGCCTTTCACTACGGAGGAAATGGACAGGACCGTCAAGGAAATGCCCATTGACAAAGCACCAGGCCCTGACGGTTTCAACGGGTTGTTTTTAAAAAAATGCTGGCATATCATCTGTGAGGACTTCTATACTCTTGCCACAGAATTCCATGCTAGACACGCTAGACTTGAAAATATGAATTCTTCTTACATCACCTTGGTACCCAAGAAGGGCTTCCCTGAACAGGTTGGGGATTTCAGGCCCATTTCTTTAACTGGTATGGGGTTGAAGTTTCTCTCCAAGATGACGGCCAATAGGCTCCTGCTGCACATTATGAAGTGCATTCATAAGAACCAATATGGATTCATTAAATCAAGGACAATTCAAGCCTGTATTGGTTGGACTTTGGAATACCTGCACTAGTGCCACTAATCCAGAAGACCAATTGTTATTATCAAGATTGATTTTGAAAAAGCCTTTGACTCCATTGAACATGAATTCATCTTTCAGGTACTCGGGAAAAAAGGATTCAATAATAAATGGATTCTTTGGGTCCAACAGTTCCTTTCCTCTGGATCATCCTCAGTATTGCTCAATGGAGTTCCTGGCAGAAAATTTCAATGTAAAAAGGGTGTCGGACAGGGAGATCCTATGTCTCCCCTTCTCTTTGCAATTGCAGTAGATTTCCTTCAAACATTGGTTAATGATTTGTTGCTGGCTGGAAAAATCAAGCTGCCAATCCCTTGCCATGATACAGACTTTCCCATTGTTCAGTATGCTGATGACACCCTTATTATTATGCCTGCTGAGGAGTCTCAATTGATGGAATTAAAAGGAATGCTTCTCATGTTCTCTCAGTCCATCGGGCTCCATATCAACTACCATAAATCTACTATGTTGCCAGTTAATGTATCTTAGGATGACCTGCAGAGGCTAGCTGGTTCTATGGGTTGCAAAGTTGGTACTTTGCCCTTTACATACCTAGGTCTACCTGTTGGCATCACTAGGCCAAAGATTGCAGATTTGATGCCATTGGTGGACAATATGGAAAGGAGACTCTCTGCCAGCTCCTCCTTCTTGGCTTAGGGGGGAAGACCTCAATATCTAAACTCTGCTCTATTCTCAGTACCTATATTTTATCTATGCAGTTTGGATATCCCCCCCAGGAATAATGAAGCAATTGGAGAGATTACAAAGGCAGTGTCTTTGCAGAAGAAATGGTCAGGACCAAGCTCCTGCACTTGTTGCCTGGAATTTGGTTTGCAGACCTAAAAAGAAAGGAGGCCTTGGTATCTTGAATCTATCAGTTCAGAATGATGCTTTACTCCTTAAACATGCTGATAAGTTTTTTAACAAGACTGATGTGCCTTGGGTCAATCTGATCTGGAATACATACTACCATGGCAGAATTCCTCAAGGAACATCTTTGTGTGGTTCTTTTTGGTGGCAGGATATTTGTAAGAGGATGGACAATTACAGAGCTATCACCTCTATCACACCAAATAAGGGAGACACATTGCTCTTTTGGTCTAATTCCTGGATGGTTGGAGGTTCAAATACACCCCTAGCACACAGATTCCGAAGGTTGTTTTCCTTTGCCATTGATACCTTCTCCACAGCTGAAGAAGTCTTTACTGCCTTTGATGCCAATGAAATGACTGGGTTGTTCCATCTGCCGCTCTCTGAAAGAGCTTTCCAGGAACTGAAGACCCTTCAGGGCCTCCTACAGCAATTGCCAAGGGACCAATCCATGAATGATATTTGGTTGTGGGCAGCTGATGGTAAGGGATACTCAGCCAAGAAATTCTATTTGCATGTCCACCAGCCCATTGTTTCAAACCCCCTTCTCAATTGGATCTGGAAAATTTGATGCACCATGAAAATCAAGGTGTTTGCATGGATGCTTGTTATGGACAGACTGAATACCCAAGATATGCTTCAGCGCAGACACTGGAAAGTATCAGAATCCAATTTATGCGTTCTCTGTCATGCCAGAGTTAAAGAGGATCGGGACCATCTCTTCTTCAACTGCTTGTTTAGCACCAGGATTTGGAATTACCTACAAATACAATGGCAGGGTGCATCCATGGGGGAAATTGTAATTGCAGCCAAAAGAGTTTTTAATCAACCTTTCTTTACTGAAGTTGTCTTCATTGCCTACTGGAACATCTGGATCATCAGAAATGATAGGGTTTTCAGGAATGAACGACCCACCTTCAGGAGATGGAAGGCAGCTTTTGTTACTGGTATAACCTTGTTAGCTCATAGAATTAAGGCTAGCTATAGGGATGACCTACTAAAGTGGGTTTCCTTTTTACCTCCTTGAGATTACGTTAGTCTTCCTAATGCTCTAACTCTATAACTTTAGAGATTAGATTCTGCCTTGTAATCTATTATATGCCATAAAAGCAAAGGATGTGGGGTGCTCTCCCCTACAGTAGTTGGTCAAAAAAATCTGAACATAAACCCACAATTCATCAGATCTCGACAAACACACCGCAAAAGAGTATTACATCGGATAGATCTCCATGAAGATCATGACGAACATGGTATTGAGAAGCAAAGAGAGAGAAGAAGCCATCTATCTACTAGCTATGGACCCGTAGGTCTGTGGTGAACTACTCACGAATCATCGGAGAGGTAATGGAGTTGATGTAGATGCCCTCCATGATCGAATCCCCCTCCGACAGATTATCAAGAAAGGCTCCAAGATTGGATCTCTCGAGAACGGAGGCATTTGGCGGCGGAAAAGTGTTTTCGTGGCTCTCTTCGATAATGTTGGATCATTCGGGAATTTATAGGCCGGAGATTAGGGTTAGGGGAGTTGTCAGGGGCCCACAAGCCTGCCCGGCGTAGGGTACCCCCCTGGCCGCGGCAAGCGGGCTTGTGTCCCGGTGGCAGCTCCTCTGCCTTGGTTCTCAAGTCTCGTGGCTTCCTTTTATTCCAGAAAAAATTCCTTCCAAAGGTTTTATTCCGTTTGGACTCCGTTTAATATCTCATATCTGCAAAACTCAAAAACAAGGAAAAAACAAAAACTGGCACTTGGCTCTAGATTAATAGGTTAGTCCCAAAAATAATATAAAATAGCATATTAATGCATATAAAACATCCAAAATAGATAATATAATAGCATGGAACAATCAAAAATTATAGATACGTTGGAGACGTATCAGCGTCCCCAAGCTTAATTCCTGCTCGTCCTCGAATAGGTAAATCATAAAAATAGAATTTTTGATGTGGAATGCTACCCAACATATTTATCCATGTAATGTTATTTATTGTGGCATGAATATTTAGATCCGTTAGATTCAAAACAATAGTCTAATATTGACATAAAACAGTTATACTTCGAGCACACCAACAAGGTAATCGTGTCCTTTCGAAATAACATGGTCTTAGAAAGTTATCCCTATGAAATCATATGGTCTGGCTATGCTCTATCTTCCCCACACAAAGTATCTAGATCATGCACAACCCCGATGAACAAGTCAAGCAATTGTTTCACACTTTTGGTGTTCTCAAACCTTTTCAATTCCCATGCAATACATGAGTGTGAGTCATGGATATAGCATTATAGGTGGAATAGAATATGGAGCAGGTGCAAGGGAAAAAGGAGAATAGTCTCACATCAACTAGGCATATCAATTGGCTATTTAGATGCCCATCAATAGATATCAATGTGAGTGAGTAGGGATTGCCATGTAATAAATGCACTTAGAGCTATAAGTGTATGAAAGCTCAAAAAGAAAACTAAGTGGTCGTGCATAATGAATATCCACTAGTTATATGAAAGTGACAAAATAGGAGACTCTCTATCATGAAGATCATGGTGGTATTTTGAAGCACAAGTGTGGAAAAAGATAGTAGAAATTGTCCCTTCTCTCTTTCTCTCATTTTTTATTTTTTTTATATTTTGGTGGGCTTCTTTGGCCTCTTTTATTTATTTTTGTTTGGGCTTCGCTAGCCTCTTTTATTTTTTGTAAAGTACGGATACTCGTCCCAACTTGTGAGGGAGTCATAGCCTCCATCATCCTTTTATCTCATGGGACAATGCTCTATTAATGAAAAATCATCACATTTTTATTTACTTATAACTCAAAGAAAAAGAAATTACAACTCGATTCCTATGACAAGATATAACTCTATATGCAATATGAAGTGATGATGCAAGTCATAGAAAAACTACATGATGGAAGTTGCATGGCAATATGTCTCGGAATGGCTATGAAAATGCCATAATAGGCAGGTATGGTGGCTGGTTTGAGGAATGTATGGCTATGGAAGATCATGAAGAACATGGTATTGAGAATCAAAGAGAGAAACGAAGTCATCTAGCTACTAGCTATGGACCCGTAGGTCTGTGGTGAACTACTCACGCATCATTGGAGGGGCAATGGAGTTGATGTAGATGTCCTCCATGATCGAATCCCCCTCCGACAAATTATCGAAAAAGGCTCCAAGATTGGATCTCTCGGGAACGGAGGCTTCTGGTGACGGAAAAGTGTTTTCATGGCTCTCTTCGATAATGATGGAATATTTGGAAATTTATAGGTCGAAGATTAGGGTTAGGGGAGTTGCCAAGGGCCCACAAGCCTGCCCGACGCGGGGTACCCCCTGGCCATGGTAAGCGGGCTTTTGGCCTCTGGCGGCTCCTCCGCCTTGGTCTCAAGTCTCGTGGCTTCCTTTTATTCCAGAAAAAATCATTCTGGATGTTTTATTTCATTTGGACTCCATTTAATATTCCTTATCTTCGAAACTCAAAAAACAAGAAAAAACAGAAATTGGCACTAGGCTCTAGATTAATAGGTTAGTCCCAAAAATAGTATAAAATAGCATATTAATGCATATAAAACATCCAAAACAGATAATATAATAGCATGGAACAATAAAAAATTATAGATATATTGGAGACGTATCACGACGCTTATGTGAAAAAGGAGTTTTCACCTAATGAGCTCGAACCCAAAGCGGACAAATGCATCTTGATAGAATACCCTAACGTAACAGTTGGGTAAACCTTCTAATTTAGATCCAAGCACAAAGTGTTGTTGCTAAAACGGGTCCTGTCGGGGATATACCCCGCGGTATGGCCGGGCCTGGCGACTCACAGGAGACCTGGTCAAGACATGGTGTTTATTGATGACCTGGCAGGCGGGTCGCAGGATGACCAGGCCCAAGACCCGACATGTAAGCCGGCGCCAGGCGGCTCACAAGAGAAGGCCCAAAGGAGAGAGGATTTCCTTACAAGAGAAACAAGACCTGGAATAGGATTCGTGAAAGACTAGTCCTAGTCCTACTGGGAGTAGGACTCTATTTGTAAACCTATCCTCTCCACTTATATAAGGAGGGGTAGAGTGCCCTTAGAGAGACGAGTTTACAAGTTCTCAAGTTTAAACAGACACAAGTCATTAGAGATAGACGGATTACAGGCTCTCGAGATTAGAGGTAGCAAGACAACACCCTTGTAACCGAGAGATCTTCTTCATCATCAATACCAGACAAGCAGAATGTAGGCTTTTACCTCCATCGGAGGGGCCGAACCTGAGTAAACTCGCGTCTCTCGATTCCAACCAACCCCTTCAAACCGCCACATAGTTGCGCTTCTGCCCCGAACCTAAGTTCGTTCATCCAGACATCTGCCGTGACAAATCCACGACAGTCGGCGTCCACCGTGGGGCACACACGATGAAATTATGTTTTTGAAGGGATCTTTTCAGGGATCGAGAAGCTCGTAACATGCCATATGAAGGAAGAGCCAGCACAGAAGGATCATGTCATCAATGTGCAGCTGGAACAGTGTATACAAGTTTCGGACTGAGAGATTTTAGGGTTGCGCATTGTGCGGCCGTCGCACGCGTCGTGATGATCCGTCGAATCCGCGACAATAATATTTTAGGGTTGCAGTTTTTGACGGTCCGTCGATCGCAAGCTGCATGGAGACGTACATAAAATTTTCATGGCAGTCGTTCTGTATGATCTGTCGAGGTATGGGAGCAACTTCACGTCCTTACATCTACTTCAAGTCACGAGCAAAAGAAAAGAAAAGGGGCTCGATCCAGTTGGGCAAGTCGGCTGTCTGGTCAGGTTGACCTCATTTTATCATCTCTGAGTCTGCAAAGCCGAGTCGTATCATGACATCTTCAGGTCGTCAGATGGGGATAAAAAGTTGTCCCTCTCCGAGCCGGCCACGTCGGGTTACGACCTTGCCTCGGCTTGAGCCGCCGCTCCCGCCAGTGCCTGCCTCGCCGTTGTGGCCTCGGTTCCGGGTTGGCCTTGTCTCCGAATCGACCTCGCCTCGCCTCGAGCGCCGTCACTGCCAGCGCCTGCCACAGCCACCTGAGCTCGCTTCGCAGCAGCGGCTTCGCTTCGATTCGACCTCGCCTCGCCTTGAGCCGCCGCTCCGCCTTGAACCGCCGCTGCACTGGCCCCGCCGCCGCGGCCTCACCCTGCCTTGAGTCGCCCCGTCTCCTTACCATGGCTCCAGGCCGACGGCCGCTTCGGCCAGCCGCCATCCCGCGCCGCTGCTCCTGCCGGCTGTCGTCCCGCGCCGCTGCTACAGCAAGCCACCACCCTTAGAGCCACCGTCTCCTCCCGCCGACGAGCCGCCCTGCGTCCCCGTGCCGCCGCACCTACCGGCGAGCCGCCCCGCGCTACCGCCGGCGAGCCGCCCTGCATCCCCGTGCCACCGCTCCTACCGGCGAGCTACCCCGCGCCGCTGCGCCAGGCCGACCTGCACCGTCTCCGTGCTCGCCACTCCGGTCGCCGGACACGCGCCTGCTTCGCCTCGAGCCGCCCACCTCCGAAATTGCCTCCGCCTGTGCCAGCCTCACCTTCGAGCCACCCGTCTCCGAAGTTGCCTCCGCCGGTGCCTGCCTCTGTGCATTAGCGACAAACAAAAAAGAGCTGCAGGTCTGCAGCAATAGCTGGACCCGTGAAGGACCACCAGTCTCAAATCCATAGCCAAAGCAAGCAACGATCGAAGGAAAAAGTTATACTACTGTGAGGGGCAAGCTACGAGAAGACAATGGTGCAAAGTACTGGTCCAACGTTTTGGTCATGATATGCTCATTGGATTTACTCCATTAAACCGTTGGATGCGTCCAGAATTATAAGAGAAATATGCCAAGACAAACTTGATCAATTATGGGGACGGACACCATGAGTGACTGCAGCAGACGAGTCCTCAGTCAAACGTTATTAATCTCTGCTCCATATCAAAGCTCTGAGCTGCTCAACGACCGACGGGCACACGCGAAGCACACAGTGTTATGGCAGCTATACATGATGTGGCTCCAGGCAAGAGCTAGAGTCCGCGTGACGTCGGTGCACACGGCCATGGAGTATTACAAGACAAAACCTATATGAATATTTTTTTCGACAGATTAAGATGGGCATTATTCAACTCCGACGTTTGAGTTCATCCAATAAAAAAGATCAGGTGCTATTTACCTTTTTTCGGTACATAATAATTCATATGAAAACAATTACTCTATCTTTGACGTATAATATTTTTACGCAGGACAACTGTTCGTGGGGCATTATACCGCGGAGTTGGGGCAGACACCAATGTGTCGCTTTGCTTGATGGACACGCGTGAGTCGCCGTCCCCGTGAACGGTCTACATCAACTCGCCAGTACAGCGCGCGCTCACCCGCCAGTATGAGCTACCTAATGGACATGGCAAGCCGCCGCACTCGCGATATGGTCTTCACCAACAACGCCATGGCAGACTCGTCGGCTTACGACGCCACCGGCGACTCGCACATCCGTGCTGGCCTACAACGCCATGGCCGTGGGCAACTCACAGACCGCCCGGCTCATAACGTCGTGGCCTTCTCTCACGACCGCGCCGGCTTAACAATGCCATGGCGACTTACCGTCCATACTGGTTTCTGACACCACGGGCGACTCACCAATTGCGCCGGCTTACAACGTCGTGGCTGACTCTCGCCATCCGCGTCGGCTTACAAAACCGTGGTCGTCTCTTGCCATCTGCGATGGCTTACAACACCGTGGCCGTCTCTCGCCATCCGCGCCGGCTTACAACACTGTGACGTTTTTTACAACAGCACCATCTTAGAATGCCGCGGATGGTTTCTACGTCTACATCAACACGCCAATGACTGCATACATCAGTATGAGTCGCCCAACGGATGCGCACAAGACGCCACCCACAGTTTGATCTACATCAACATATCGGTGTAGTGCTTGCCTATACGAGCCGCCCGACAAACGCGCGCAAGACACTGCCCGCAGCCTGATCTATAGCATACCGGTGCAGTGTTCGTCTATACGAGACGTCCGACAGACAGGCGCACAAGTCGCCACCATTGCAGTTTAATTAACTTCAACAACCAGCCGGGACGAACCATCGACCGGATTTTCCCTCAGCCGCTTCGAAAAAATTATGCAGGCCGTTAATATACTCGGAGGTACGTCGGTCACCGTACATCCATTGGTGGTTCATCTGTGTGCGTTATATAATAAACTGTATTAATAGACAGAACGAGGACCGACAAAGGCGGATACCAAAACCATCGCACTATATAATAACAAACAATAATAAAAGTAAGAAAATTATACAAGTATCTATCTAAATCATACAAGAACTTTTTTCTTTTAGAAAGAAGATAAGAAGAAGAGGCTAACCACGATGGTGTCGGCGCCGAGATGAGCGCGGGCGATCGACGGCGGTGAGAATGGGGACGGGACATGACGGACCGTCAAACCTAGACAAATCTTGAGGAAAATGGGCCAAGAAGCTTCGAGAGGAGAAAGCTTAAGTGTGGCTCAGGCATTTCATTGAACAGCTCATGTTGGGGATATAACCCCGCAATATGACCCTCCTTGGAGGCTCCGGGTCATGTTGCTGGCTCGTGAGCCGGCCCAAGGGTGAGCCGTAAGACTGGTGGCCTAGGAAGATAGGCGGCTCAAGGTGTGGGACGTACGACGGCCCGGACAGAGAAGACCCAGGCGTGTAAGCCGTCTCAAAGACAGCTTGGACAAGAAGATAGAGAGAGACTCGGACATACAATAAGACTCGGTTAACAATTGTAACGACCCAGTGGTCCTGGCCTCCTATATAAAGGCAGACCCGGGGCGACGTAGAGGACAGGTAATCGAGAACTAGGTCAAGCTTCTAGCTCCTTGTAATCGATACACAAGCAATACAAACACAAGCAGGACGTAGGTTATTACCTCGACTTGAGGGGCCAAACCTGGGTAAATCCGTGTCTTTCGTCCCGATCAACCCCTTTGAGTCCACCCCATTAGCGATGGCCTCGAATCCAAGTCCGTTCACCCAGACATCTGCTGTGATAAATCCACGTCGGGGACCATCAGAGGATGAGCAGGCGGCTCTAGATGCACAAGCCCTCGCGGACCGGGCGAGGAACATGCGAGAGGCGAAGATAGCGGCAACCCGTCCAGAGCCGACGCTTTCCGTCTCAATGGGAGTAGTTAGTACCAGAGCCGTAGGGGTGCCATGCTTAACTCCGGCTCTAAGAAGTGAACGACTACCGAAAGATTTTAAGGGGCCTCAAAAAGTTCCGAATTACACAGTCGATCTACCCCCTGAGGCTTGGGTTGAGAGTTATGAGCTCGCCATGGAGATGCTGGACGTCAGTGAAGCGGTATGTGCAAAATATTTCATCATGATGCTTGAGGGTCCGGCTCGCACATGGTTGAAAGGTCTGCCGCCTAACACGATAAGTTCATGGGCGGAGCTGAGAGCGAAGTTTATTAAGAATTTTCAGGGGACCTGTAAGCAGCCTATGACCATTGTAGACTTGGACCATTGTGTTCAACAGGAAAATGAGTCGGCCCATCATTGGGTCCGGCGGGTGTCGACCATTATTCACTCTTCAAAGCAAATCACGACGGCTCAAGCGGTGCTTATTCTGGAAAAAGAACTGTCATTTTGTTCCATTGAAACAGAAGCTCGGCCGGCTCAAGCGCACGTGTCAGGATATGGGAGAGCTCATGACGGCCCTGACAAAGTATGCCGACTCAGATAACACCAAGGATCCAAGCTCGGATGATGAGAAAGCCAATCAAGGGAAGAAGAACAATCAAGGCAAAGGCTTTGTGAACAATGGGAATCAGAATAAATGGAAGAAGTTGATGGCGGGTCAGAGCTAGTGGCAAACACCAACACAGAACAGAACCATCCCAAGGGGAACGGAAAATTCAGACCGTTTCACCAAAGGAAGAGGGGTCCTTTCAATTTAGAAGAAGTGCTTAAGAAGCCTTGTCCGGAGCACGACACGCCTGATAAGCCGGCGTTGCATGCGTGGGATGATTGCTTTATCATGTAGAGATTCAAAAACCAACGTTCCCAGACACGCAATAACCAGGGCGGTGGCTCGCCTGGTGGCTCAGGGCACGGTGGATCAGGGGCTGGATTCGGCGCCGGCGGGCATCCGGGTCAGAATAACCAAGGGGGCACCAACAGCATCCTGGCAACAACAGCAATAACAACAATCAGCAGCAGTAGCAGCAGCGCAAACAATCCGGCTTTCAGAGTAACCCGAAGCAGCTCAGTTCTGGATAGTATCACGTGTTCATGACCGGTCACAGTAAACGAGACGAGAAGTTGCGGAGGCGAGCGGTTAATGCGGTTGCTCCGGCTCTCCCGCGGTACTTACCATGGTCTAAGTATGACATAATGTGGAGCCGGGAGGATCACCCGCCGCGGGTAGATGACCCGGGCCGGCTGGCTTTAGTGGTGGCCCCTCAGGTGAATGGCTATATGGTGAACAAGGTGCTCATGGACGGAGGCAGCAGTATCAACATCCTTTATTATGACACTTTCTGGCGGATGAAGTTGCTTGACAAAGACCTTAAACCTTCCTCCACCGTCTTTCATGGTGTGGTCCCGAGTAAGTCGGCATACCCAGTGGGCCGGATTTCTTTGGAAGTGGCTTTTGGCGATGAGTATAATTATACGGTGGAGTCCTTGTGGTTTGAGGTGGTTAAAATCAAAAGTCCCTATAATGCACTGTTTGGGAGGCTGGCTTATGCCAAATTTATGGCTAGGCCTTGCTATGTTTATTTACAACTCAAAATGCCCGGCTTAAATGGTACAATTACCGTTCACGGTAATCGGAAAACGGCTCTCTAGTCTGAGGAAGGAGATGCAGCGTATGCAGAGTCTAGTTGTGCCCAGGATGAGCTAAAGTTCTACAAGGAGAACGTTGACCCGGAGGATATGACCCCGCTGAAGAAGCCTACTACGGAAGTTGAGCCGCCACTCAAGTTTTCAGCGGATGATACCAAGGCAGTAGATTTCAATCCGGGCGACTCATCCAAGCAGTTCATCATTGGGGCTCACATGGATCCCAAATAGGAAAGCGCGCTCATCGAATTCATCCGTGAGAATCGGGACATCTTTGCATGGAAGCCTTCTGACATGCTGGGTGTACCGAGAGAGTTCGCTGAGCACAACCTTAATGTGGATCCGAAGTTTAAGCCAATTAAATAGTTTCTACGACGGTTCAACGAAGAGAGATGTAAAGTTATTGGGGAGGAAGTTGCCCGGCTCTTGGCTGCAGGCTTTATAGTGGAAGTTTTTCACCTGGAGTGGTTGGCTAACCCGGTGCTAGTGCTCAAAAAGAATGGCACCTAGCGTATCTGTATAGATTACACAGACCTTAACAAGGCTTGTCCGGCTGACCCTTTTGCACTCCCTTGTATCGATCAAATTATTGATGCTACAGCCGGGTGTGAAAGTTTATGCTTCCTGGATGCATATTCAGGTTATCATCAGATCAAGATGGCAATGAAAGATCAGGAGAAGACGACATTTATTACACCCTTTGGGGCGTTCTGCTACATCTTCTTGCCTTTCGGGCTCAAGAGTGCCCAGCGACTTACCAACGATGTGTGCAGAACTGCCTTCACAGTCAGATTGGCCGAAATGTTCATGCTTACGTAGACGACATTGTGGTTAAATCCAGAAAGAAAGAAACTCTCCTAGAGGATCTGAAGGAAACTTTTGACAATCTCCGGGTCTACAAGATGATGCTTAACCCGACGAAGTGTGTTTTTGGTGTTCCAGCAGGAAAGCTTTTGGGTTTCTTGGTCTCTGAGCGGGGCATCGAGGCTAACCCAGATAAAATTAAGGCTATCACTTCTTTAGGAGAGCCGACACGCATTAATGATGTTCGGCGCCTTGCAGGACGGATTGCTGCGTTGAGCCGGTTCATAAGCCGGCTTGGGGAGAAGGCCATTCCCTTATACCAGATGATGAAGAAGACAAACAAGTTTAAGTGGAGCAAGGCAGCGGCTGAAGCACTTGAAGCTCTTAAAAAACAGTTGACTGAGCCACCAGTGTTAGCCGCTCCGGCTGAGAAAGAGTCGTTGCTCCTTTATGTGGCGGCTAACAACAGAGCGGTCAGTGTAGCAATTGTGGTTGAGCGCAAGGAGGCAGGGAAGGAATATCCTGTGCAAAGGCTGGTTTATTACATTAGTGAAGTTTTGGCAGAGTCTAAGCAGAGGTATCCGCATTGGCAGAAGCTGGTGTACGGAGTTTTCATGGCTAACCGCAAGTTAAAACAGTATTTTTTGGGGCACCAGATAACCGTGGTCAGTTCTGCCCCGTTGGGAGATATCATTCAAAATAGAGAAGCCACAGGGAGGATTGCCAAGTGGGCCTTAGAGCTGGGTCCTCTTAACATCAAATATGTTCCTCATACAGCAATAAAGTCTCAAGCTTTGGTGGATTTCATAAATGATTGGACAGAATGTCAAGCTCCCAAAGAGAAGCCGGGTAACACATATTAGACTATCCACTTTGATGGGTCCAAGCAGCTAGAGGGGTCCAGTGCAGGGGTTGTTCTCACCTCCCCGAAGGGTGACAAGTTTTGTTATGTGCTCCGGTTAATGTTTCCTTGTACTAATAATGCAGCTGAGTATGAGGCACTGCTCCATGGTCTCAGAGTCGCTAAAGAGATGAACTTAAGGCGGGTTAGATGTTTAGGCGACTCAGATCTTGTGGCTCAGCAAGTTTCAGGTACTTGGGACTCCAAGGATCCGCGGATGGCGGCTTATCGACAGGCGGTTGATATCATTGTCGGTCACTTCAAGGGGTACCAGGTGGATCATATTGATCGTCGTAGGAATGAGGCGGCTGATGCCTTATCACGGTTAGGTTCTCAACGAAAGCCGGTACCACCTAATGTTTTTTCTGGACGTATTGCATCATCCGACTGTCAAGATACCCTCTGAGGAGGATCTGGCTATTCCTGACCCGGAGGCGGAATTGGTGGCGGCTCTACATGCTATCCCAGACTGGACTATTCCTTATTTGGCGTATCTGACACGTGGCGAGTTGCCTCAGGAGGAGGATCTGGCCAGGAAGATCACCCGACATTCTAAGTCTATGACGATTATCAATGGTGAGTTACATAAGTGTAGTGTGACGGGTGTCTTTCAGCGCTGCGTCTCACCGGAGGAGGGCCGGCAGATCTTGAGTGAAATTCATGCTGGTGACTGTGGACATCATGCCGGGTCAAAATCTTTAGTGGCCAAGGCTTTTCGACATGGGTTTTTCTGGTTGACGGCTCACAAGGATGCAGAAGACTTAGTCCGTAAGTGTGACGGCTGTCAAAAGTTTGGCCGGCGTGCTCACATTCCGACTCAAGAGTTGAGGATGATACCAATCACTTGGCCGTTTGCGGTCTGGGGGCTTGATATGGTAGGGCCTTTCAAGAGATCCGAGGATAAGAAAACACACCTTCTGGTGGCGATTGATAAATTTACTAAGTGGGTAGAGGCAGAGCCGGTCAGCAAATGTGACGCGGCTACAACGGTTCAATTTATTAAGAAGCTGATCTATCGCTTTGGTTACCCACACAGTATCATTACGGACAATGGAACAAATCTATCCAAAGGAGTTATGAAAGCGTTATGTGAGAAGGAGCACATCCACAGTCTAATGGTCAGGCGGAGCGAGCCAATCAGGAAATTTTAAGAGGAGTCAAACCACGGCTCATGGTTCCTTTGAAGCGGACACCCGGATGTTGGGTTGAGGAGTTGCCTTCCGTCTTATGGAGCATTAGAACTACCCCTAACAGATCTACAGGTTTCACGCCTTTCTTCATGGTGTATGGTGCTGAGGCGGTTCTACCCAGCGATATCCGGCACGACTCACCAAGGGTAGCGGCTTATGTTGAGACAGACAATGAGGTGGCACGCCAAGATGCGTTGGACGCCTTGGATGAAGCACGAGAGTTAGCAGCAGCCAGGTCGGCAATTTATCAACAAGACCTGCGACGCTATCATAGCCGCAGGGTGAAGACCCGGACGTTCCAGGAAGGTGACCTGGTGCTCCGGTTAATTCAAGACCAATCTGGAATGCGTAAGTTATCTCCACCATGGGAGGGGCCTTTTGTGATCAACAGAGACCTTAACAATGGGTCATATTACCTCATTGATATCCGAGATGAGTCGGAAACCGCGGGTCAAGAGACGTTGCGGCCATGGAATATCGCGCATCTGTGACCATACTTTACTTAGCACGCGTTGAAAGCCGCTATCATTATATATATCATGTTTACATGAGTAAAAGCTAGCATCCCCGCAAAGACTGGGGCCTCTGCTCTTATGTATGTCTTTGTGCAATCAAGATGAAATTTTTCCGGCTCAAAAATTTGAGTTGAAGTGGTTTGTTCGCCGTCAAAACGGCTGATCTATCATCTGGCTTTATGCCCTATCAAGCGCTGTTGCAAGGAGGCTTGTTGCCTTCAGGTATAGCTTACATCTCCCCTGCACAGTCTGCTTTTACGCTGTTGCAAGGAGGCTTCTTGCCTTCGGGTATAGCTTACATCTCCCTTGCACAGCCGGCGTTATGCCAAATTAAGCACTGTTGCAAAGAGGCTTCTTGCCTTCGGGTATAGCTTACATCTCCTTTGCATAGCCAGCTGTTATTAAACTGTTGCAAGGAGGCTTCTTGCCTTCGGGTATAGCTTACATCTCCCTTGCACAGTTGGCTTTATGCCCTTTCAAGCGCTGTTGTAGGGATGCTTCTTGCCTTCGGGTATAGCTTACATCTCCCCTACACAGTCTGCTTTTACGCTGTTGCAAGGAGACTTCTTGCCTTCGGGTATAGCTTACATCTCCCTTGCACAACCGGCGTTATGCCAAATTAAGCACTGTTGCAAAGAGGCTTCTTGCCTTCGGGTATAGCTTACATCTCCTTTGCACAGCCAGCTGTTATTAAACTGTTGCAAGGAGGCTTCTTGCCTTCGGGTATAGCTTACATCTCCCTTGCACAGTTGGCTTTATGCCTAGTTTGGTTACATTAAGCGCTGTTGTTGATAGAGGCTTATTACCTGGTATAGCTTACATGACCCTAAGACAACAGTGTGTACACCAAATTCCAGTTGCTTATCAACTGCGGCCATCGAAGGGGGCTTCTTACCGATGGGTACCGCTTATCTCACCCTAATGGTCGACTTTATGCCACTTCCAGTTACTTATTAACCACGGTTGTCGAAGGGGGCTTCTTACCTACGGGTTCACTTATGTCACCCTAACAACCGGCGTTTACGCCAAAACTCAGTTGTTTATCAACTGTAGCTGTTGAAAGAGGCTTATTGCCTTCGGGTATAGCTTACATCTCCTTTCAAACAGCCGGCTTTATGCTGTATCAGGCTAATTATTAGCCGCGGCTGTCGATGGAGGCTTCTTGCCTTGGGGTATAGCTTACATCTCCCATCGACAGCCGACGTTCGCGCATACAACATTTTCTGTAAAAAGGAGGCTTCTTACCGTCAGGTATAGCTTACATTACCCTTCATATAGCCGGCTTTAGGCCGCTTCCGGTTCATCAATAGCCGCAGTTGTCGATAGAGGCTTCTTACCATCAGGTATAGCTTACATTATCCTAAGACAACCGGCTCCTTAATGGATTCATCCGACAAGAGCCGGAGCCATGTTGCTCCAGTTGACAAAATTCAAGTTTTCAAAGATATTATCCGGCTCTAATCTTCTGGAGAAGGAATGACGTCTTCAAAGACAAACACCCCTCATCAGAAAAGCTCAAGGTATATTTATGCAAAGGAGCGATCAATCAATGGAGAGCCGGCAACACATCAAATTGAAACACGGAGAGACGGAAAGTATACAAAAAGAGATGGAAATATATACAGCCGACACTATCTTTAGAACGGCAGAGGCATCCTTAAGCTATTACAAAAGTTGCTCTCATAAGGAGCAAAGGCATTAGCAAGTTTCTACCGCCCACGGCGGGTCATTGCATGAGCCATCGCTCAGAAGGTTACAAAATGCAAAGTCAGACGGCCGGATCATCCTGCTCCGGCTCTTCTACTGGCTTCATCTGGAGAGTTTCCAAATCCCAGTTGCAGTCAGCCAGCGCGGGCGAAGGACCCTTCCTCAAAAAAGGGAGACGTGTCGAGATCATTAGGAAAGAGTTCTTTACTGCGGGCAGGTGTTAGAGATTTCCATTCGTAGAGAGGCCCGCGGATCCTCTTATCCTCGCCATCATAAGCCGCCTGGTAGACATTTAAGTTGGCTTCATCTGCAAGTACAAACGCCAAGAAGCGGGAGTCCTTGACACACTGGATGTAGTCCGCCTCTATGAATTCTGAGCCATCGTCTTTCTTCGATGGATAGCCATCCATCATTTCAGTCGGCGTCAGCTCAGGGGCGAAGGCCAAAGCCCGGCTCAATCCGGCGACTGCTCCTTGACGAAAAGCTGATTTCTTCAGTTCTTCAATCTGTTTTGGCATGGTGGAGAAGAGTTCCAAGACCCCTTTCAGAGCGGTGGGGATCTTCTCCTTATATTGAACACTCTTGATCGTGAAGATGGCGCCACAGTATAGTTGTTCCGCAAAGGTGTAGATGGCCTTCAGTGGCAGAAGGCTATCAGAAGCCAACTGCCGGCTCCTGGGACCTGGATAAGCCGGATAAAGCTAATGATTTGCCAGTTTTTTCAATAGCAATGTTAAAATACAAAGTAAAACAGAAGCTTACCAAATAGGGCGGCTGACATCTTCGCTATGTGCCGCTTCAGGCCTTGGAGTTCCTCCGCCACAGCTATAAGCAGCTGGTCGGCGTCGTCCGCCCGTTTGGTCAGAGCAGCCTTTTCAGATTCTGCCGTTTCTTTCAAAGAGGTAAGCTCAGCAGTGGCATTGGCCAGCTCCTCAGAGAGAAGCCGGAACTTTTCGTCAACAATGCTTCGGGCTTCTTGCTGAGCTGCCAAGTTGGCCTTTAGATCCGTCAACTGAGACCCGGCTTCGTTTAAGGCTTCCTATAACACATCAAAATACAGGATAAGTCGCCAAAATATAGGACAAGTGCTATAAGCGAATTTCTGCAAGTCTCAAATAGATTGCAAGCAATATATTTGACACTTGGGGGCTAATGTATATTTGCTTTTTCAGTACAGTTCTGGTTCATCTCCTTCGAAGTTAACCCGGAACTTGGGGGCTACACTATGGCTCTTCAAAGACTACTCCTGATGAAAGATCCGACTCAATTTTTTCAAAGTTCACTCGGCCCTTGGGGGCTACGATTATATCTTTCTAGCAGGAAGGTAAAAGATCAAGCAAAGCAATTAAAGTATTACCTCTGAGCTGGATGATGGTGGCGGGTCAAACAAATTCTCTTGCGGGGCATCTTTTTTAGCCCTCTTGGTCGCGCCCTTCTTCCTGGATTTCTTTGAAGGGGCAACATATTCCTTCTTCCAGAAGTCTGAGTCGGCCTACAGGAATGACCCGGAGAATGAATAGCAAATCAACAAAGTGCAAACAACATCTAAGAGACGGATGGGAAGAGATTAACTTACATCGGGAGCCGGATTATTGACGCAGAAAGGCGCCAGGCCGATGGCACTGCATGAGCCGGAGGCTTCGTGGACAAGGCTCCAGATGGTAGTGGTAATATCATCCTCTGTCAGTGTTGACTTGCTGAAGCAGAACGAGCTGTCATATTTGCCTTCGTACTCGCACATAAGCCGACCTCTGCGGCTTAAAGGCAAGATCCGCCAGGAAATCCAGCAGCGGATCAAATCCAATCCTATTAAACCGTTGGCCAGGAGCGCTTTGATCTTGGCGTGGAACGGCTCGTATCTGGCACGCTCTGAGGCTGAGAGCCGGCCGGGAAGCTCTGTGTCTGTCCTAAGCCGGGAGGGGCGGTAACCCGCCAACGAGTGCTCTTTCTCAGGAGAGGTCTCTTGGTAGTAGAACCACGTCTTATTCCAATTCTTTAGGTGACTCGGCATTGGAGTGGCAGGAAAGATGATGTCTCGACGGCGTTGAATAGAAATGCCACCCAGCTCCAAACTCGGACCACCCTTCATTTCAGTTTGGCGGTTGGCATAGAAGAACTCTCGAAAGAACCCCACGGACGGCTTGGTTTGCAGATAAGCTTCACAAAGAACTTGGAAGTTGCAGATGCTTGAGACGGAGTTGGGTGCCAAGTCTTGAGGATGCAGCTTGTAAAAATGAAGAACATCCCGGAAAAACTTAGTGTCGGGCGGCACGAACCCTCGCTCGATGTGATCAGTGAAGACTACTATCTCTCCTTTTTGGGGAGAAGGCCGGGTCTCTTTGCCCGGAACCCGCCAATTGAGGACCTCTTTGGGAGGGAGAGTACCCGCTTCAACATAATCCGCTAAGTACTCCTCCGTAACGCAAGAACCAACCCAGTTGCATGAGTTGGACGCACGAGACATATTGGCGGCTTAAATACTATGCAAAGTAAAGGGCGTGATGAGTCAAGCGCAAGCAAGTATTTATGACGACTTACAGGTTTAAGGTTTCTACGGATAATGTGGAAAGACCCGGTTGATGAGAGTCGGAGAAGCTTAGCGACTCAACAGAGGAAAGGAAGATTGAAAATCGGCTAAGTCCTAAAAAACAGATTCCGCAAACTACTACTATGGCTACGGATCTACAAAAGCGGAGAAAAGGATTTTAATCCTGACCTAGCGGTGAACAGCGGAAGAAAAGAAAATGGACCGGAGCCATCGCGGTCCGCGCATTACGCATGGCCGGCCCGCGCGCGGCGGCGAGGCGAGAGCGCACTCTAAAGGCGCCAACGGCGTCGAGATACACTCGCGGTGGCGGTGCCGGAGCCCGAGCGGCGGCGGCGGAGCCCCCGGTGGAACCCTACTACGGTGGTGGGCGATCTAAGAAGAAGGAGAACTCGCCGGAGATGTCACGGAGGAGGCGGAAGGTCTCTGGTATGAATCAGGGTGATGCAGCGGCCCGGTTGGTGTAGCTACGAAGACGGCGCCGGACGACAAGGACGCTGGAGCGGCAGCGACAGGAAGAAGAAGAAGAAGAGGCGTGAGCGGGAAGAGTGAAAGGCTTCGACCCGCACGGGTCGTATTTAAAGAGGGAATGAGGAAGGCGCGAAAATCCAGGTGACGACACCGTTTGACCGAGGCGGACGCCTCGATTCTCGGGATGACTGTTTAATGAAAGATTCGGTGATACGTCAGCGGATCTCATGACGTCACGTCGGGTCATTTCCGGGCGACTCGCCAAAATCAGAAGAGAAGGATGAAGTGAGCAAGCTCAATTCAACCTAGGGCCTAATGTTAGGGACATAACCCCGCAATATGACCCGCCCTGGAGGCTTCGGGTCAGGTTGCTGGCTCGTGAGCCGGCCCAAGGGTGAGCCGTAAGACTGGTGGTCCAGGAAGATAGGCGGCTCAAGGTGTGGACCGTACGACGGCCCGGACGGAGAAGACCCGGGCGTGTAAGCCGTCTCAAAGACAGCTTGGACAAGAAGATAGAGAGAGACTCGGACATACAATAAGACTCGGTTAACAATTGTAATGACCCGGTGGTCCTGACCTCCTATATAAAGGTAGACCCGAGGCGACGTAGAGGACAGGTAATCGAGAACTAGGTCAAGCTTCTAGCTCCTTTTAATCGATACACAAGCAATACAAACACAAGCAGGACGTAGGCTATTACCTCGACTTGAGGGGACGAACCTGGGTAAATCCGTGTCTTTCGTCCCGATCAACCCCTTTGAGTCCACCCCATTAGCGATGGCCTCGAATCCAAATCCGTTCACCCGAACATCTGCCGTGATAAATCCACGACAGCTCATGTGCATAGGAGGTGAGCTAGAGCACCATAAAACTCTCCCACGGCCGACCAAAAAAACAGAGCAGTGCACTGCTCTACTCGAGGCAGAGGCTATATATAGGCCAACCTTTGGTCCCGATTTTTGGCTAGAACCGGGACTAAAGGACACCATTTGGTTCCGGTTTCTTCCACAAACCGGAACCAATGATTGTGGGTCAGGAGCAAGGTCCATTGGTCACGGTTTCATCGGGACCAAAGGGGTCAGACAAACCGGGACCAATGGCCCACGAGGCCCCGCCGATGCCCTGGCCTCACGAACCGGGACCGATGCCACCATGGTCCCGGTTCCTGAGTGAATCGAAATTAATGTCATTTCAGTCCTGGACCAAAGCCGTGTTTTCTACTAGTGTATGTGTGGTCCCGTCTACCTTTTGGTGTGTTTTTTTTTCTCTTTTCTGGCGACGAAACCGGGGCATAGAAAGGTTTTGAGACTATTCGATTTTCATAATGTGCATTTTGAGAGTATTCGGTTTTCATAATGTACCAATGCATCGGTACAGAGGGAGTACTTTGTTGTCCAAACTCTTTGTGGTGATTTCTGGTGGCGAAACTTCGGCATCAACATTTCCTATAAAAAACACATCTGAGATTGTCTCGATCGTGCACCCATACCAAGCCTACAATAGTGCCAATCAACAGAACCAGCCCATAAAAGAAGGGAACATGATACGAGCGTCAACGCCCAGTTACAATCATAAGCTATAAATAAACGATGATACGCGGATCTCCGAACTCTCTCTCTCTCTATATATATATTCAACACCTGTTGTTTTCGGAATCTCGCCATCCGAAATTGTCTTACGCTCTCTCGACAGCTCAGAAACGCAAGTTTACGCCGCCTCTGTCATCCGAGCCGGTCAAACAAACAAACAATCAATCAATCAACGAATGGTCCCGTTCGGCAGCTTGTTTTGCTCCAAATCCCGGCAGCCTACTGACCACCCACCTGTTTCGATTTTACTATACAACTTTCACACAAAACCTGATGTCGACTCCAATGGCAGTTCTCAGATCCTATGGAACTTGTCAGAAGCTGGAATCCTCGCCCGGTTCAACGGGGAGTGGCACGATACGAGGTCGTTGGCGCCCTCCGACGTTCTGATCCGGATACCTCGGCGACCGATGATTGGGTTGGGTCCATGGATTTTCATGGACTCCCATGCATGATTGCATCAAGAAAAAAAAAGGAACCAGCAGTGCTGCCGGTGCCGGTGCAGGGGATCGACACCTGGTCCGTCCGTGTCCATGGACCGACCCTGACTGGGACGTCCGACTCCACACGAATCCTCCAGGGCGGCGTAATCAATTGCCGACACACGCGCATCATTAGCCGATAAGACGCAGCATCACCCACGCACTAATCCCACCGCGGGGCCCACGCTAAACCCAAACCTTGTGAGCACCTCGCGCCGGTCCACTCCACTGGGACGATGCCCATCATATGCCGTACGCACGAGGCAGTACTACGCCGGACTCGGCCGGCGCAGGGGAGGAGGCGGCCCACCACCGCCTTAATTAACCGCGGCCACGGCGCGCCGACAAGAGGGGAGACGCACCACGGTACGCTACGCGCCACGTCGGCGCGGCCCACCACCGCCAAACCACGGCCACGGCGCGCCGACACGAGGGGAGACGCTACGGCGGTGGCGGCGACTGCCGTTGCTTTTGAGGCGGGTGGGAACTGGGGCCGGACATGGCCGTGTTTCTCTTGAGAAAAGCGCACGAGCTTGCACTGCTGCTTTCGTGGAATCCGGCAATGATGATGTGGAATCAAGATGAAGAAAGAAACAGACACGAAAGGGAAGAGTGCATGCACGAAACGGTTCTTGAAGCTTATGTTTGCCGGAGTATCTTCCTTTACAAACACTCTTTATATCTGATGAACATCTCAGGGGAGGTACACACATGGCCATGCATGCACCTTGCTTAGCTGCATGGCCAAGCACGCGCTCACACACGCACACCCTGTGTCTACTGCTACCAAGCTCGCTCGCCGTCGCAGTCGCCGGCCGACTCGGCCAGACAGACATCCCGCGGGACGGCGGTGGCAGTCTAGGCCGGTCCCTACTTAGTGCTAACCCCCTGGCCGGGCTGACTGCGACGTCGCGGCTCCATTATTGGTCGGGTCGGTCCCCGAGCTCGCCCGGCATTTCACCGAACACCTTGCGTGTCGGATCCACGCTTGCTGGCTTCCCCATGTCTTCCTTTTCTTGTTGTGCACTGAACTGAACTAGTATCTGCTCGCTCGCTGAGATGACTGATGCTCTGCTACTGCTAGCTAAGCTCACTGCTGATTGCTGCTAAGGACTAATTAAGAAGCGCTAGTACTAGGTATGTAGGCGGTGGGAGGAGGAGGAGGAGAGCCGAAGGACCGGCGGGGGGTTTACAGCGGTTCACTCGTCGTCGTCGGTGTCGGGGGTGGGCTCCCGGTTGAGGTCGGGGTTCTTGGGCCGGCGGCGCTGGGACGGCGACGGCGGGGCCGGAGGGGGGGCGCCCGGGACGAGGATCCCGCCGGAGTGGAGCGCGTCGACGCGCGCGCCGACCTCGGCGGCCTTCTTGCGGATGGCGGCGGCGGTGAGGTCCCCGGGCGCGGCGGCCGGGGCAGCGCCGCCGTCGAGGAGCTGGTCGGGGAAGTTGAGGCGCGCGGAGCGGCCGCGGAGGTAGAAGACGGCGGTGTCGTAGGCGCGCGCGGCGGCGACGGCGGTGGCGTAGGAGCCGAGCCAGATCCGCGACCGCTTGTTGGGCTCCCGGATCTCGGCCACCCACTTGCCCCACTTGCGCATGCGCACCCCACGGTACTGCCTGCCCGCTCCTCCCCGCCCCGCGCTGGCGACGGTGACGCCGGACGGCGGCGCGCGGGACGACAGCGGCTGCGCGGCAGTGGGCCGCTGCTGCGGCGCCGGCGCCGGCGGGTAGAAGGCCGTGGCTTCCCTCTCCATGGCGGCGCCCGCGCACCCGATTCGGCGGCCCGCCCGGGTCTGGGGGCTGGTTGGTTGCTGCTGCGGCGTGCGGCGTGGGCGCTCTGCCGCTCTGTGTGTGTCGGTCTCTCTCTACTGGTGCTGGTGCTGGGCCTAGGGGGTGGTGGGGTTATAAATAGAGGGGATTAAGTGCGTGGCGCGGCGCCGGATTAGTGATGGCGGAGGCGGTGTCGAGTTGGTGGGTGGGTGATTAGGGATGGGATGGGATGGGGTGGGATTCATCGAAGGCGCTGGATGGATTTCTTTCTCTCTTTCTAGCCGGTGCGTGCGTGCGCGCGCGCGCGTGAGTGAGACAGGGTGCACTGGATCGTCTCGTCGTCTCTAATTCGGAGGTCAGCGCTGCCCACGGCAGCAGCTTGGAGCTTCTCTCTCTTTTTTTTTTTTGAGCTATGAACTTGTGCGGTACTACTCGAGTCAGGTGCGGTGTAGTGTCTGGTGTCTGGTCGGTGTTGCACAGAGGATTTATGTATTTGGTACAGCGGTAAGTATGACGGGGCTTAGGGAGACCCACGACACGCGATCAGATTCCGATGGAGCTAACTAACCAAAGTTTTGAGTCGTCGTGCTCCACGAAATCATGCACACAGTCCGCGATTGATACAAGTACGAGCGTCGATCAGTCGATCGCAAATATCCCGCGAGGCGACCCGTCGTAGCACTAGCACGGACAGTCTCGTCGTAGCCGCGCCTAATGCAAAGCCGATCGACGGCGCGCCGCGCTAGCCAGCACTAGCTAGCTAGCCGGTCGCGCCCGGCCCCACCACTGTCTTACGGGCGAGAAAGTCTAGGTGCCTGGCTAGCGCGAGGGATGGACGGACGGACGCCGTGGATCCCATGTCGGCCGGGCGCGGGCCACGTGTGCCGTCGCGTCGGACGGCACGGCACGAGGAAGCGAGCCAGCGGCACGGAGACGGACGAGCGAGAAGGCAGGCAGCGTGGAACTCTGCGCTGGCGGCGGGCCGTGGGCCGATCGCTACGCAACCGAGCTAGCTCGCGCGGCGGCCACGTGGACGGGCGCCGACGAGGGGGAGCTCGCGGCCGGGATACGGAAGCTCACGGTCACGGAGGCGAGGCGAGGTGAGGTGGCGCCCGCGCGGGGCCGTGTCGCGCCGCTGGGGTCCCCGACAAGGACGGCGACCGCGACGGCGTTGCTATCCATCCATCCATCGGTTTGTTTGGGTTGGTGGTGGCGCCTGCCTGCCTATGCGGGTGGGCCCGGAGATTCGTCGCCTGCTGCTGCGTCGTCAACTTTGGGCGAACGGTTTGTTTTGTCCGGGCCTGGGCCTTGTTTATTGCTTGAGCGGCTGCCGTTGGACGGTGGCCGGCCCGCCCGCCAGGTGACTGAATGTGACTGTGAGGCGGTGAGCGACCGACCCGACCCGACCGGCATGAGCTAGTGGAGAGAGTGGTTTACTGCTGAGCTGTTTCTTCTAGCAGCTTCTTCGGAAGGAGAGGAATTCCGGGTTGTTCGACGCTATCCGTGCCATGCCTACTTCGGCCGGGCTAGCCACGAGATATTTTCCGTCTCGCTTCGGGTAAATCGAACGTTCCAGACTTCCACTTACTGCGAGACCGCCCAGCTAGTGACTGGTTTTACTCGTGACTTATTTTCATTTTAAGTTGACCGGCGAGCTGTTTCTAGTAGCTTGATGCTACGTCGGTCGGATTAGCCAGCAGATGTTTAATGTTTTCCCTTTGACTTTGGGTGAATCGAGCATTCGGCTACACACCCCTATGTACAATTCGGTTCAATCGCTTACTCGTACTACTACTTCTCTTGAAAATCGCTGGATGCCCGTACTACTGTTCATGACGCAAGTTTTCCTACGGCTGCAGAATGGACTGACCGTGATCGTTCCCCGTGTACTTGTACTAGCACTATCAACCATCGGCCCCCTGGCGATTGGCAGATATCGCTGGTGTGACGCCTGCTTTTACTTGTACTATAATTGCATGCAGATATTAGACTAGGAATTGTTAATATAAGGCACTATTTAATTTGCACGTAGATATTAGGTAGGATATTATTTATGCGTTAATTATGTAATTTGCGATGACATTGTTATTTGTGTACTAATTACACGTTAAACATGTGAATCGCTCGTCATTGGAGCAGCCTGGGTCTGCCCTTTTCAATATTGTTATATTGGTATAGATACATATATGTATAGTGAGCTTCGAATAAGGAAGAGCATCTCCAACCGCTCCAGGCTCCTTTTTTATCGTCGACGCTAGAAAAACGCCTAGTCGCGCATCCAGCTCCTCGTTTTTCGTAGGTTTGAACCGAAATTACATCAGGTGAACCCGGGCCGAACCCAGTACATGGGAGGGCATCTGGGGCATCGGCTCAAGCGAAAAGGCGAGTGGGGCCACGCTGTCGGTAACTCCGGTTTCCCATCTTTTTTTGTCTTTCCCTCCCTCATCATCCCCATCTTCCCCCGCCGTTCCCGCCATTCTCCCCCATCTCTCCCTGCCATCCCCGTCATGCCGCCAAAGAAGTATGTCGCCCCTCGCCTAGCCACCGAACCCGCAACACCAAAGCCGAGGAAGCTGAGGGCGCGGATGCCAAGGCCCGCGGGCTTGACAAACGCCCAGTGAAAGGCCGACGTTGAGCGTTGGGCGACAGTCACCAACGATTGGCGAAACAGGCTGACCATGAAGAAAGGTAGGGATGTGGCAGCGGAGTAGGAGGTGTCGTTGTCGGTGTCAAAACCAGCGGATCTCGGGTAGGGGGGTCCCGAGCTGTGAGACTATGATTGATGGTAACAGGGAACGAAAGAGGCGATGTTTACCCAGGTTTGGGCCCTCCTATGGAAGTAAAACCCTACGTCCTGCTTGATTATATTGATGGTATGAAAGTTATAGATTTGATCTACCTCGAGATCTAATAGCTAAAACCCTAGATGAGTTTCCTCGCCCTATGATCTAAAACCCTCCCAGTTTATATAGACACCGGGGGGTATTAGGGTTTACACATGGTAGGTCTCCTGCCGAGGATGGAGATGCCGATTTCCTCATATTGACTTGGAGTGCACGACGTGCCTTTGGGAGTTCCTTCTGGAATGTGGGCTCTCAATGTATCCGACCCTTCCTACGACAATCAGAGAATGGCCTAGCAAGCCGACCTATTAAGAGATAGGCCGATGGCCCGAGGACCCCTTAGTCCAGGACTCCCTCAGTAGCCCCCGAACTAGCCCCCAACGCCAAGGGTCTTAGCTTCGGCTTCTCCATGTGACTAGAGTCTTCGGCTTGCGGGGTGAGTTCTTCTTCCCATTTAATGATCGACTGAGATTAGTTCGGCCTCCGATGACGTGTAATATTTCCGATCGTATGATCGAATGAACACCGTGAGTCGCTTAGTCCCGAAGGCCAATCGTCAAAGTGCAAATAGTGTATACTGACAACCTTTCTGACAAAGGGTCGCGACCCACCACGACCACTGAACCTGTTATGAAAACTCGATTCGCGGTTCGAGGCCGTTTTTACCTTAACACGATTCATCAATGCATAAATCGTGCTCTGTTTCACACGGGATATGATTAATCATATCTAGTTTCTTCACGCGCATATAACAACACGCATGTCTTGGGAAGCAGAGGGATTCGCGGTGGTGCAGTAAAAGGAGGCTACTCATCATCATGCCTCATAAAAGGGAAAAAACCTCAAGTCCTATTCACGCTCCCCATTCGCATCCTCTGCTTCCTCAATCTCCCTAGGCTCCGAGACCCCAGATCCAGTTCCTCCTCAACTTCTCCTCCGAGCTTTAGCCATGGCAGGCTCGGGTTCCAACGGCAAGTGGGAGGCCTCCACGGTCACTGACCAAGACATCCGGGACCTGAAGGAAGCCGGTTACCTCCCCACCAACGTCTACCACCGCGCCCCGGAGAAGAACCAAGTGGTTCCCACCCCAAGCCAGGCGAGAGGGTGGTATTCGTCCCCCACTTCATCCGGGGACTAAGCTTTCCACTCCATCCGTTTGTCCGGGGGCTCATGTTCTTCTATGGACTAGACTTCCACGACCTCCCCCCGAACTCCTTTATGCACATATCAACATTTATCATCGTCTGTGAGGCCTTTCTGCTGGTCGAACCGCACTTCGGCCTGTGGCTCAAGGTCTTCAATGTCAAGCCAAAGACCTTTGCGAGCGAGCATGCGGACTACGGAGGGGCGGTCATCAGCAAGCTCCCCCGCGTCGGATGGCCGACCGACACCTTCATTGACACCATCAAGATCTGGCAAAAGGAGTGGTTTTAAAACACCGAGCCAAGAGAAGAAGGTCGGGTTGCTCCGTCCGAGTTTAGATCCGGACCCCCCTTAAGATTGACCTCATGGCTCCGAAGGAGCCTCGACTAGGGGTTAGATGCGGAGGTGGACGCGCTGCAGAAGTGCATCACCGTGATGATCAAGGCCAAGAAAGAGCTGGTTAACATGGTCCAAATCATGCTTCGGTGCCGCATCCTTCCCTGCGAGCGCCGGGGCTCCCCCATGTGGGCTTATCAGCTTGACAATGAGCCTACCATTCGTCGACTCTTCCGCACCACTCCGGAGAAACAGTGGAAGGTGTTGTTCAAGGCGTAGAAGAGTTGGCTAGCCGAAGAGGAGGATCGGGGCCTACACGTTGATAACCCTCCTACCCAGGTATAACGTAATTTCAATTGATTGGCTCTGTTTTCCGACAGAGAATCTAAACACCTTTCCCATCATCTTTGCAAAAATGGTTGAGCAAAGCCACGGGCATCAACTGCCTGGCACCATAGCCCGAAGACCCCAGGTCAAAGATGTTGTCGAAGATGCTCGTCGCGGCGCCTTACAAGGCGCCAGAAAAGAAAGAGAAGAAGAAAGGCCGAGGAGGTCTTCGCATAAAGGACCAGCCGGACGCTGCGTCCGAGGAAACCCATGCCCCGTCTAACCACGAGGACGACGAGAAGGGGGATTCCCCCCTCACAAAAAAGAGGGCGGTGTCATCAGACACCGCGGAGGAGGTACCTCCTCCTGCTCCAAAAAGGGCACGTCGGGCGACGTTGGTTCTGCCCGATGATAGTTCGGACTCAGATACCGAGTCCGAGGACTTCGAGAAGGTTCCTCAAAGGAACCTAAGGGTCAAGCCCATAGCTCGAAGGTAAGAATCCGAAGACTCACTAAGCTATTTATGCCAAGTTTTTAGTGTTATTAATGTGTGAGAGCCTTTTGATTCGCAGCCCACCACGCCTTCTCCCCAGCGACCAAGTTTCGAATGGGTAGACTCCACCTGCCGAGCTAGTGGAGAGTGGAATTGCGTCGCATCCCACTTCTCCGGGCGTCGGGAAGGATGCCGTGGAGGTGTCATCCCACCGGGCTCCTTTGGAGCCGAACACAAGCGGTGAGGGTGAAGATGTCATGGTCGAGGTTAACGCCTCGGTCGTCGAAGACCGAGAGGAGGAGCCCCTCCCAAACATTGAGGAGATCGGACGAAGGGATGTCCAAGCCCCTCCGAGGTCATCTCCGGAGTGCACCATGCCTCCGGAGCCACCGGTTCAATCATCGGTTGGAGGTCAAACTAACTGATCACCACCGGCGCCACCAATGACTGGGTGGTCGGTCATGGAGGAGACTCTGTCAAGCGCCTCCATCTCCGTGGATCAGCAAAGCATTCAGTCCATTGATAGCGGACTCAAGGAGGCCTTCAACGGTCTCCTGACGGGCTTCCAGGTGAGCCACGTAATGTTTTTTTTCCTGAAATTTTAATTTATTAGGTTTGTGCTATCGTTATATATAGCAGCCCCCCGAGCCCTGGGTGAATTTAGAAAAACTCACCCGGGGGTCAAATACAAAGAAATGACCAAGTAATGTACAAGACATTATTCAACCTATAATGTTCTAATAGTCCTTAAGAGGACCGTACATAGTGTCATCGTCTTTGACAGTTCGGGTGTTGAACTCATATAAACTGATAAATATATGCTATTTTGTAGGCTTCGTCATTAGTGGTGGCCGTTAATGCTACCGAGCTTGACGAGCTAAATCTGAAGCTCAAGAGCTCCGAAGACGAGCTTAACACTCTGAATAAGAGATTCGACGAGGCGCGAGGTAAGCTGGATTTTAATATCCGTTTTTTTCATCATTAGTGATCCGCACTGTCGACTAGTATGGTTATATGTTTATTGCTTAGACAGCCTCGGCGAAGGAAATTGAGAAGATCAAGGCCGAGCTGTAGAAGACGAAGCAAGAGGCCGCGAACGAGAAGGCATCGGGCGAACAAGTGGTTGCCGCGCTGTGCACCTTGAAAACCACAAGTGCCAAGCATGATGTGCGGGTGGAGGAGGTTCAACAGGAGCTCAAGGACTCTAGCTTGAAGTGTGAGGGCCTTGAGCAGAAGGGCAAGGAGCAAGCCACCGAGCTATCCACTCTAAAATCCGATCTTCAAAAGGAGTGGGTGGATAGGCGGTTCTTTGAAGAATATATCCGCCAAGTCAAGGCTGTCATAGATGGTAAGCCGTATTTACTGCAGTGTGCCTTCGGTGATAGAAGGTTCGCATTGCTCACCCAGGTGTGGCATTCCTCAGGCGCATGTTTGGACCTCCAGAAGAGCGTAGCAGATGCGAACAATTTCTACTCTTCGCAAGAAGAAGGAGATGACGCTCGGCTCTTTTGGGCGCAGTTTGAAGCCCCCGAGCGCTCTCCTCTTATCATCGAGAAAATGAAGCAGTTGATGGAGCTACACAGGATGGCGGAGCCGGCCATGAAGGATCTCTGTATCTGGCTATGGCCCGACGAGCCATTGCCGAGCAGCTACTTCGGCCTGGTGCGGAAACTGAGCGACGCCTCGCCACGGATCGACGCGCTAAGGCATTCTTCCTGTATCTAGGGAGCTCGGATGGCCTTTGCAAGGGCCAAGGTGCACTGGCCGGGGCTAGATCCAACGAAGATAGCCACCGCTCCTCCGCCCCCTGGAAAGGAGCATAGGTGCCCTGAGCGATACTTCTCCATAGTGATGGAGGGTGCTTGGGCGATAGAGGCTCAGTGTTCAAAAGATAACCTTTATGAGTAAATGCGTTGTAATATGTCCGAAGACCTTTTAATGCTTTTATGTTATGATGCATGGTTTATCATGTCTTTTATGTTTTGCATTCGCTATAACTCCTGTGTGGCCGTTTAAACTGGAAGTTGCGAGTCGTCGACTTCAGCCCCCATGTAGATACTATGCAAGGTGTCTCTACCTCCACACTGTTACCCTTAGACGAGCTATCGGTATCCGAAGGCGGCAGTGTGAGGTGGACAAGGCAATCAGACCATAATGCTTTATTGCTTTCACTTAGCCGTAGGAGCGTGAAAAAGGAATGCGGGGGGCTGATTGTTGGGGAACGTTGCATGGGAAACAAAAAATTTCCTACGCACACGCAAGATCTATCCATGGTGATGAGCATCTACGAGAGGGAGAGTGGATCTACCTACCCTTGTAGATCGCTAAGCGGGAAGCGTTAAGAAACGTGGTTGGTGTAGTCAAACGTGTTTGCGATCCAAATCTTCGAGCATCCCGCGATCTCATCACGATCCGTCCCGCGATCCAATCATGATCCATCCCGCAAACTCATCACGATCCATCCCACGATCTCATCACGATCCGTCTCGCGATCTTGATCACGGTCCTTCCGATCTAGCGCTGAACGGACGACACCTCCACGTTTAGCACACGTACAGCTCGATGACGATCTCCGCCTTCTTGATCCAGCAAGAGGGAGTGGAGACGTAGATGAGTTCTCCGGCAGCGCGACGGTGTTGCGGCGATGGTGGTGGAGCTATTCCAGCAGGGCTTCACCTAAGCACCGCTGAAAACCGATTAGAGGAGAAACTGCGATCTAGAGGAGAGGCAGCACGTGGCTATTAGGGTTAGCTTTTTCCTCTAAATCCTCTAGTATATATAGGAGGGAGGGAGGGGAGGAGGAAGCCTCAAACCCTCAAGGTTTGGTCGAAATTTGAGGTTGAGGAGTCCTACTCCAATCCTATTAGGAGTAGGATTCCTCCTTTCCACATGGAAACTCTTTCCACCTCTCCACCTTTGGATTTTTTCCTTCTCAAACCACTCCAGTCGCATGGGCCCTTAGAGGAGGCTTCGGCCAGCCCACCAGGGGATGGTTTACCTCCTCCCATAGCCCATGTAGCCTCTAGGGTCGAAATACCTCTCTCGATGGTCCCTCGGTACACTACCGGCACTCCCGGTACACTACCGATGAGCTCGAAACTTTTCCGACGACCAAAACAGGACTTACTATATATCAATATTTACCTCCGGACCATTCCGGAGCTCCGTCCGGGATCTCATCTGGGACTCCGAACAACCTTCGGTCACCACCATACATAACTCTATACTACCAAAACGTCACCGAACCTTAAGTGTGCAGACCTTGCGGGTTCGAGAACTATGTAGACATGACCGAGACACCTCTACGGTCAATAACCAATAGCGGGACCTGGATGCCCATATTGGTTCCTACATATTCTATGAAGATCTTTATCGGTCGAACCTCTATGTCAAGGATTAAGTTAATCCCGTATGATGTTCCCTTTGTTCTTCGGTATGTTACTTGCCCGAGATTCGATCGTCGGTATCTCGTTCAACCTCGTTACCGGCAAGTCTCTTTACTCGTTCCGTAATACAAGATCCCGTGACTAACACTTAGTCACATTGCTTGCAAGGCTTATTGTGATGTTGTATTACCGAGTGGGCCCTAAGATACCTCTCCGTCACACGGAGTAACAAATCCCAGTCTTGATACATGCCAACCCAAAAGACACCCTCAGGGATACCTGTAGAGCACCTTTATAGTCACCCAGTTACGTTGCGATGTTTGATACACACAAGGTACTCCTCCGGTGTCAGTGAGTTGCATGATCTCATGGTCATAGGAACAAATACTTGACATGCAGAAAACAGTAGCAATAAACTAACACGATCATATAATACGTTTGTAGTTTCGGTCTTGTCCATCACATCATTCTCCTAATGGCGTGATCCCATTATCAAATGACATCTCATGTCCATGACTAGGAAACCATAGCCATCTTTGATCAACGAGCTCTTCTATTAGAGGCATACTAGGGACATGGTGTTGTCTATGTATCCACACATGTATCTGAGTTTCGATCAACACAATTATAGCATGGATAATAAACGATTATCATGAACAAGGAAATATGATAATAACCAATTTATTATTGCGTCTAGGGCATATTTCCAACAGTCTCCCACTTGCACTAGAGTCAATAATCTAGTTCACATCACCATGTGATTCGCATTGTTATGAATCTAACACCCAATGAGTTCTGGGGCTCGATCATGCTTTGCATGTGAGAGAGGTCTTATAGTCAATGGGTCTGCGACATTTAGATCCATGTGTACTTTGCAAATCTCTATGTCAAATTGTAAACACTGCTACCACACTCCACTTGGAGCTATTCCAAATGGCTGCTCTTCTATACGTATCTGGATTGCTACTAAGAGTCATCCGGATTGGTGTCAAAGCTTGCATCGATGTAACTCTTTATGACGAACTCTTTCTTACCTCCATAATCGAGAAACATTTCCTTAGTCTTTTAGTCACTAAGGATGATCTTGACCGCTGTCCAGTGATCCACTCCTGGATCACTCTTGTACCCCTTGACGGACTCATGGCAAGGCACACACAGGTGCGGTACACAACATGTCATACTATACAGAGCCTATGGCTAAGGCATAGGGGACGACATTCGTCCTTTCTCTTTCTTCTGCCGTGGTCGAGCTTTGAGTCTCACTCAACTTCACACCTTACAAAGCAGGCATGAACAGTTCTCCCTGACTAATCCATTTTGAACTCTTTCAAAATCTTGTCAAGGTATGTACTCATTCAAAGTCTCATCAAGCATCTTGATCTATGTCTATAGATCTTGATGCTCAACAATTAGGTAGCTTTATCCAGGTCTTCCTTTGAAAAACTCCTTTCAAACAACCCGTTATGCTTTCCAGAAATTCTACATCATTTCCGATCTACAATATGTCAACCACATATGCTTATCAGAAACTCTATAGTGCTCCCACTCACTTTATTGTAAATACAAGTTTCTCATAAACTTTGTATAGACTCAAAAACTTTGATCACCTCATCAAAGTATATATTCCAACTCCGAGATGCTTGCTTCAGTCCATAGAAGGATCACTGAAGCTTGCTCACCTTTTAGCATCCTTAGTACTGACAAAACCTTCTGGTTGTATCACATACAACTTTTCCTCAAGTAAACTATTAAGGAAACGATGTTTTGTCATCCATCTGCCAGATTTCATAATTGACAAATGCAGCAATGGATAACATAATTCCAACAGACTTTAGCATCTCTACGAGTGAGAAAGTCTCATCGCAGTCAACTCTTTGAACTTGTCGGAAACTTCTTTGTGACAAGTAGAGCTTTATAAGTGGTGACATTTACCATCAGCGTATGTCTTCATCTCAAAGGTCCATTTGTACTCGACTCTTCATCTCAAAGGTCCATTTGTACTCGACGACCTGTCGTCCAACGAGCAAGTCTACCAAAGTCTATACTTGGTTTTCATACATGGATCCGTTCTCGGATTTCATGGCCTCTAACCATTTGTCGGAATCCGGGCCCATCATCGCTTCTCCATATCTCGTAGGTTCATCGTTGTCCAACAACATGACCTCCAAGACAGGGTTGTCGTACCACTCAAGAGTAGTATGCATCCTTGTCAACCTACGAGGTTTGATAGTAACTTGATCCGAAGCTTCATGATCATCATCATTTTCTTCCTCTTCAACAGACGTAGGTTCCACAAAAACATCTTTCTGCGCTGCGCTACTCTCTGGTTGAAACAAAGGTTCAACAACCTCATCAAGTTCTATCTTCCTCCCACTCAATTCTTTCAAGAGAAATTTTTTCTTGGGAAAGTACCCGTTTTAGCAACAAACACTTTATGTTTGGATATGAGATAGAAGGTTCACCCAACTATTCTTAGGGTAATCCATGAAGATGCATTTGTCCGTTTGGGTTTGAGCTCATTAGGTGAAAACATTTTTCCACACAAGCGTTGGAGCCCCAAACATTAAGAAATGACAACTTAGGTTTCTATCAAACCATAATTCACACGGTGTCATCTTAAAGGATTTAGATGGTGCCCTATTTAAAGTGAATGTAGTTGTCTCTAATGCATAACCCCAAAACTATAGTAGCAAAACGATAAGAGACATCATAGCCCACACCATATGCAGTAGAGCAAGACTATGACATTCGGGCACACCATCACACTATGGTGTTCCAGGTGGCGTGAGTTGTGAAACGACTTTCACATTGTCTAAAGTTGTATGCCAAACTCGTAACTCAGATATTCACCTCCATGGTCATATCATAGACATTTTTATCTTCTTGTCACGATGATCTTAAACTTCACTCTAAATTTGCTTGAACTTTTCAAACAATTCAGACTTGTGTTTCATTAAGTAAACATACACTATATCTACTCAAATCATCAGTGAAGGTAAGAAAATAACGATATCCACCGCACGCTACAAGACTCATTGGATTGCATACATCAAAATGTATCATTTCCAATAAATCACTTGCCCGCTCCATCAATCCGGAGAATGGGGTCCTTAGTCATCTTGCCCAAGAGGCATGGTTCGCATGTCTCAACCGATTCGAAATCGAATGAGTCCAAAGATCCATCAACATGGATTTTCTTCATGCGCTTTATACCAATATGATGTTTAGCGGCAGTGCCACAAGTATGTGGTACTATCATTATTAACTTTGTATCTTTTGGCATCAATGTTATGAACATGTGTATTACTATGATCAAGATTCAACAAACCATTCTCACTGGGTGCATGACCATTGAAGGTATTATTCATGTAAACAGAATAACAATTATTCACTAACTTAAATGAATAACCGTGTTGCAATAAACATGATCTAATCACGTTCATGCTCAACGCAAAACACCAAATAACATTTATTTAGGTTCGTCACTAATCCCGAAGGTAGAGAGAGCGTGCGATGTCGATCACATCAACCTTGGAAACATTTCCAACACACATTGTCACCTCACCCTTAGCTAGTCTTCGTTTATTCCGTAGCTTTTACTTTGAGTTACTAACATTTAGCAAGCGAACTGGTATCCAATACCCAGTTGCTATTAGGAGTACTAGAAAGGTACACATCAATAACACGTATATCAAATACACTTGTGTCGATGTTGCCAGCCTTCTTATCTACCAAGTACCTTGGGTTGTCCCGCTTCAGCGACCACTCACCTCATAATAGAAGCACTTAGTCTCGGGTTTGGGTTCAACTTTGGGTTGCTTCATTGGAGCAGCAACTGACTTGCCATCCATGAAGTTTCCCTCCTTGCCCTTGCCCTTCTCGAAACTAGTGGTTTTACTAACCATCAACGCTTGATGCTCCTTCTTGATTTCTACCTTCGTGGTGTCAAACATCACGAACAGCTCAGGGATCATTATTTCTAACCCTAGCATTTTATAGTTCATCATGAAGTTCTAGTAGCTTAGTGACAGTGACTTGGAGAACTATATCAATCACTATCTTATCTAGAAGATCAACTCCCACTCGATTCAAGCGATTGTAGCACCCAGACAATCTGAGCACATGCTTAATGATTGAGCTATTCCCCTTCATCTTGCAGGCAAATAATCTTGTTAGAGATCTCATATCTCACAACATGCACACGAGCCTGAGATCCCAATTTCAGCTTTTAGAACATCTCATATGTTCCATGACATTCAAAACGTTTTGGAGCCTCAATTCTAAGCCGTAATGGATGACACACTAAACTATCAAGTAGTCATCAGAATGTGCCTGTCAGATGTTCACAACATTTACAGACGACGCTAGAGGGGGTGGTGCACCGAGCGGTGCATTAAGTACATAAGCCTTCTATGCAGCAATGAGGACAATCCTCAGATCACGGACCCAGTCCACAATATTGCTACCATCATCATTCAACTCTATTTCTCTAGGAACATATAAAAATTCAAGGGAGCTACAGCGTGAGCTAGTAATCTACAACATAATTTGCAAAGACATTATTGACTATGTTCATGATAATGAGTCAATTAATCATATTACTCCACTCAAATTGACATCCCTCCGGTCATTTGAGTGATACATGATCCAAATTCACCAACTCAAGTCCAATCATCACATGAGTTGAGGTGGTTTCAATGGTGAACATCATCATGTTGATCATATCTACTATATGACTCATGTTTGACCTTTCGGTCTATTGTGTTCCGAGGCCATGTCTGTACATGCTAGGATTGTCAAGTTTAACCCGAGTGTTCCGCATGTGCAACACTGGCTTGTACCCGTTGTATGTGATCGTAGAGTCTATCAGACCCGATCATCACGTGGTGTCTCGACACGACAAACTTTTGAAACGGTGCACACTCGGGGAGAACACAATTTTTACCTTGAAATTTAAGTGAGGTATCACCTTATAATGCTAACGTCGTCCTAAGGAAAACAAGGTGCATAAAAGGATTAACATCACATGCAAATCATAAGTGACATGATATGGCCATGAACTTGTGCTTTTGATCTCCATCTTGAAAGCACCGGCATGATCTCCATCATTACCGGCATGACACCATGATCTCCATCATCTTGATCTCCATCAACGTATCGTCTCATACATCACATATATATCATCATGTAATTGGCCATATCACATCACAACATACGCTGCAAAAACAAGTTAGACGTCCTCTAATTGTTGTTGCATGTTTTACGTGGCTGCTATGGGTATCTAGCAAGAACAATTCTCACCTACACAAAACCACAATGGTGATACTTAAGTTGCTTTTCAACCTTCTCAAGGACCGCCTTTGTCGAATCCGATCCAACTAAAGTAGGAGAAACAGACACCCGCCAGCCATCTTTGTGCAACGAAGTTACACGTCAGTCGATGGAACCGGTCTCTCGTAAGCATACGAGTAAGGTTGGTCCGGGCCGCTTCATCCCACAATACCTCTGAACCAAAACACGACCAAGGGAGGAAGCAATCTAAGCATCAACGCCCACAAACTCTTTGTGTTCTACTCGAGATCTCATCTACACATAGACCTAGCTCATGATGCCACTATTGGGGAACGTTGCATGGGAAACAAAAAATTTCCTACGCACAAAAAAGATCTATCCATGGTGATGAGCATCTACGAGAGGGAGAGTGGATCTACATACCCTTGTAGATTGCTAAGCGGGAAGCGTTAAGAAACGTGGTTGGTGTTGTCGAACGTCTTTGCGATCCAAATCGTCGAGCATCTCGCGATCTCATCACGATCCGTCCCGCGATCCAATCACGGTCCGTCCCGCGAAATCATCATGATCCGTCCCATGATCTCATCACGATCCGCCTCGCGATCTTGATCACGATCCTTCCGATCTAGCGCCGAACGGACGACACCTTCACGTTCAGCACACGTACAGCTCGATGATGATCTCCTCCTTCTCGATCCAGCAAGAGGGAGCATAGAGGAAGATGAGTTCTCCGGAAGCACGACGGCGTTGCGGCGATGGTGGTGGAGTGATTCCAGCAGGGCTTCGCCTAAGCACCGCTGAAAACCGATCTAGAGGAGAAACTGTGATCTAGAGGAGAGGTAGCACATGGCTATTAGGGTTAGCTTTTTCCTCTATGTCCTCTAGTATATATAGGAGGGAGGGAGGGGAGGAGGCATCCTCAAACCCTCAAGGTTTGGTCGAAATTGGAGGTGGTGGAGTCCTACTCCAATCCTATTAGGAGTAGGATTCCTCCTTTCCACTTGGAAACTCTTTCCACCTCTCCACCTTTGGATTTTTTTTCCTTCTCAAACTACTCCAGCCGCATGGGCCCTTAGAGGAGGCTTCGGCCAGCCCACCAGGGGATGGTTTACCTCCTTCCACAGCCCATGTAGCCTCTTGGGTCGAAATACCTCTCCCGATGGTCCCCCGGTACACTACGGCACTCCCGGTACACTACCGATGAGCCCGAAACTTTTTCGACGACCAAAAGAGGACTTCCTATATATCAATCTTTACCTCCAGACCATTCCAGAGCTCCTCGTGACATATGGGATCTCATTTGGGACTCTGAACAACCTTCGGTCACCACCATACATAACTCTATACTACTGAAACGTCACCGAACCTTAAGTGTGCAGACCCTGCGGGTTCGAGAACTATGTAGACATGACCGAGACACCTCTACGGTAAATAACCAATAGCGGGACCTGGATTCCCATATTGGTTCCTACATATTCTACGAAGATCTTTATCGGTCGAACCTCTATGTCAAGGATTCAGTTAATCCCGTATGATGTTTCCCTTTGTTCTTTGGTATGTTACTTGCCCGAGATTCGATCGTCGGTATCTGTATACCTAGTTCAACCTTGTTACCGGCAAGTCTCTTTACCCGTTCCGCAATACAAGATCCCGTGGCTAATACTTAGTCACATTGCTTGCAAGGCTTATTATGATGTTGTATTACCGAGTGGGCCCTGAGATACCTCTCCGTCACATGGAGTAACAAATCCCAGTCTTGATCCATGCCAACCCAACAGATACCCTTAGGGATACTTGTAGAGCACCTTTATAGTCACCCAGTTACGTTGCGATGTTTGATACACACAAGGTACTCCTCCGGTGTCAGTGAGTTTCATGATCTCATGGTCATAGGAACAAATATTTGACATGCAGAAAACAGTAGCAATAATCTTACACGATCGTATGCTACGTTTGTAGTTTGGGTCTTGTCCATCACATCATTCTCCTAATGACGTGATCCCGTTATCATATGACATCTCATGTCCATGACTAGGAAACCATAGCCATATTTGATCAATGAGCTAGTCTATTAGAGGCATACTAGGGACATGGTGTTGTTTATGTATCCACACATGTATCTGAGTTTCCGATCAACACAATTATAGCATGGATAATAAATGATTATCATGAACAAGGAAATATGATAATATCCAATTTATTTTTGCCTCTAGGGCATATTTCCAACACTGATGACTAGGCCCTAGTCATTTGTGATGTTTGGATGAACCTCGGCTAAAGCCAACATCACATGGTTTGTACGAATACGAAACCCATCGTATGACACGGAATAACCTCTAATGATGTCTTTAGTATAACACTTAAGCTCGGATCCACAGACCGTTCTCGCATACTGTGATAGTCAGTTTTCGACTTTCTCCCCTGAGGTGCTTGACCTGGCTAGCTGGAAGTACAATCGCACTGGTTCTCCCTTTGCCCTTTTGGTCGAACGAGCGGAACGTAAAGGGGAAAGCACAGGAGCCGGGCAACCCAACTATTGACCCAAGACATAGTTTGGAACCAATGCATATAAAGCAAACTCCGAGATGCCAAACACACGATCGATTGTGCTTAGGGCGATATTTTAAATTCGAGCCGCTGGTCTATTAGCCGGTTGCGTCGTGAAGTGTACCGAATAGTTTCGCAAGAAGCATTGAGGAGGGAGGAAATAGAGTATGTACCAAAAAGACAGCGAAGCGACCATGCATAATGGTCTTATATTTTGCTTCATAACTCTTATAGCTCAAATTGCCGAAGCAACTGTTTACAGGTACTTGAAGATGAAATATAAAGTTTACAGGAGGGGTTGTACCAGTGGTCTTTGATGGGTGGCCTGACGTCCTCGATATGCCGTGTCTCTTGTCCACTCCTATGCCTGCTAGGGGGTTGCATTACTTTATGGGTAATATTGTCGGCGAGCGGACCTTGGAAAGAGGATCTTCAGAAGTCGCCCAAGTATTGGTGGGCTTTACGCTTTAGCAGGTCCTTGATGGTACATGTTGTATGTCCGAAGACTTTATGTTGCTAGTAGTTCGGTCCAGCCGAACACTTGTGCTTTGATAGCTGTTCCCCACTGCTGCCCCTGGAATCTTAAGTGCAAAATTGTGCCTTCTTGGCACGTGTTTTGCGGGTATTAGGGCTGTGCAGTGGGGAGCGAGTCCCTATTTCTGGCGAGAAGAATGTTCTGGGAGTTCGGGTTGAAACCAACTCACTTCCCAACCTTACGTGCCTTTACGGAAGATGTCGGCATTTGCTGACCATCATTGTAATGAAATTGGCCGCTAGGGTCAATGCATGTTCCTTGGTTCGGAGGGAGCACTCTGTTTTGCCGGTGACAGTAATGACCCCCTTGGGGCCGGGCATCTTGAGCTTGAGGTATGTGTAGTGTGGGAGGGAGTTAAAACGAGCGTGCGTTGTACAGCCTAGCAGGGCATGATAATCGCTGCGGAAAGGTACAATGTCAAAAACCAAGTCTTTACTTCGAAAGTTATCAAGCGAACCAAACACTACTTTCAGGCTTGCATAGCTTGTGTACTGGGCTTCGACGCCTGGGATCACTCCTTTAAAGGTTGTGTTGCTGGGTTTGATCCTTGATGGATCTATACCCATCTTTTTCATCGTGTCTGAGTAAATCAGATTAAGGCTACTTCCTCCGTCCATTAGGACTTTAGTGAGGTGATAACCATCTATGATGGGGTCTAGGGCGAGGGCGGCTGAACCCCCATGACGGATACTGGTCGGGTGGTCATGTCGATCGAAGGTGATCGGGTACGCCGACCATGGGTTGTACTTTGAGGCTACAGGATCTACGATGCAGACCTCTCGAAGGGCGTGCTTCCTCTCCTTTTTGGGTATATGAGTGGCGTATATCATATTCATGATTTTTACCTCTCGAGGGAACTGCTTCTGTCTGCCACCGATTGGACCGCGAGGCTCATCCTCGTCGTTGTTGCGTGGGCCCTTGCCTAGATCCTTGGCTATGAGTTTGCCGGCCTATTTGAGCACCCAACAGTTACGGTTGGTGTGGTTGGCGGGCTTCTCTTGAGTGCCATGGATCTGGAAAGGCCTCCATGTTCTTGTCTAGCGGGGTGGGTCCATCGCGATTGACTTTAGGAGGCTTGTTCCGCTACCGAGGTCAGGAATTGCGTAAGCCGGTGTTAACGGCCGTGTCATCGGCATAACTATTGTTGTGTCAGCGCTTATTCTTGTTGCGTTTTGGTTTCTCGTTTCTATCCCGAACTTCGAAGGTTCCGGGGTCTTCGGGGTTGTGGCTCCGTCTTGCTAGCCAGTTATCCTCGCCCGCGCAAAAGCGAGTCATGAGTGGTAAGGGCGGACATTGTCCTAGGTTTATCATGACCGAGCTAGCGAACTAGCCATTCATACCGAATATTGTGCCTGTAGGAGGTTATTAGCTCGGCGTCCGGGCAATCAACGATCTGGTTTTTCTTGGTCAAGAATCGACTCCAGAATTGCCAAGCGGACTCTCCTGCTTTCTGGACGACATTGCTCAGGTCGGAGGAGTCCGGCGGCCGAACATAGGTGCCTTGGAAGTTGGATCAGAATGCATCCTCTAGATCCTCCCAGCACCCGATGGAATTTTTGGGGAGGCTTTTTAAACAGTGCCGAGCTGGCCCCTTAAGCTTTAGGGGTAGATACTATTGGGAGACGTAGTAGTAAATAAAAAAAATTCCTACCTGTCACCAAGATCTATCTATGGAGAAACCAGCAACGAGTGGGGAGATATTGCATCTTCATACCTTTGAAGATCGCTAAGTGGAAGCGTTAAAAGAACGCGCTTGGTGGAGTCGTACTCGTTGCAATTCAGATTGCGGTGGACTCCGATCTCAGCGCCAAACAACGGCGCCTCCGCGTTCAACACACGTGCAGCCCGGTGACGTCTCCTACGCCTTGATCCAGCAAGGAGGAAGGAGAGGTTGGGGAAGAGCTCCGGCAGCACAATGGCGTGGTGACGGTGGAGCTGCGTAGACTCCGGCAGGGCTTCGCCAAGCGCAACGGAGAACGAGGAGAGGGAGGAGTAGGGCTGCGCCGAGAGAGGAAGAAAACCGTGTGTTGGGCAGCCCTAAAACCTCACATATATATAGGGGAGAGGGAGGAGGAGGCACCCCGTCTAGGGTTCCCACCCTCGAGGGTGCGGCAGCCCTAGATGGGCCTTGGCCGCCAGCCAGAGAGGGAGGAGAGGAGGGTGCAACTTTAGGTGGGCCTTAGGCCCATCTGGACCTAGGGTTTCCCCTCCCTCCACCTTTCCTGTGCCTTGGGCTGGGGTGGGAGGCTCACCAGCCCACCTAGGGGCTGGTTTCCTCCCACTCTTGGCCCATGAAACCTTCCGGGGCTGGTGGACCCACTTGGTGGACCCCCGAAACCCTTCTGGTGGTCTCGGTACGTTACCGGTAAATCCCAAAACACTTCCGATGGCAAAATCCTCACTTCCTATATATCAATCTTTGTCTCCGGACCATTCCGAAACTCCTCGTGACGTCCGAGATCTCATCCGAGACTCTGAACTACCTTCGGTAACCACGTACACTATTTCCCTATAACCCTAGCGTCATCGAACGTTAAGTGTGTAGACCCTACGGGTTCGGGAGACACGTAGACATGACCGAGACACCTCTCTGGTCAATAACCAACAGCGGGGTCTGGATACCCATGTTGTCTCCCACATGCTCCACAATGATCTCATCGGATGAACCATGATGTCGGGGATTCAATCAATCCCGTATTCAATTCCCTTTGTCTATCGGTATGATACTTGCCCGAGATTCGATCGTCGGTATCTCTATTGTTGGAAATATGCCCTAGAGGCAATATATAAAGTGTTTATTATTATATTTCCTTGTTCATTATAATCTTTTATTATCCATGCTATAATTGCATTGATTGGAAACACATTGCATGTGTGGGTAAATAGACAACACTGTGTCCCTAGTATGCCTCTAGTGAACTAGCTCGTTGATCAAAGATGGTCAGGGTTTCCTAGCCATTGACATGTGATGTCATTTGATGACGGGATCACATCATTAGGAGAATGATGTGATGGACAAGACCCAAACTACAAACGTAGCATATGATTGTGTCAGTTTATTGCTATTGTTTTCTGCATGTCAAGTATATGTTCCTATGACCATGAGATCATGCAACTCACAGATATGAGAGGAGTGCCTTGTGTGTGTCAAACGTCGCAACGTAACTGTGTGACTATAAATGTGCTCTACAGGTATCTCCGATGGTGTCTGTTGAGTTGGCATGGATCAAGACTGGGATTTGTTACTCCGTGTGACGGAGAGGTATCTCAGGGCCCACTCGCTAATACAACATCACAATAAGCCTTGCAAGCAATGTGACTAATTGTTAGTTGCGGGATCTTGTATTACGGAACGAGTAAAGAGACTTGCTGGTAACGAGGTTGAACTAGGTATGGAGATACCGAAGATCGAATCTCGGGCAAGTGACATACCGAAGAACAAAGGGAACGTTATACGGGATTAACTTAATTCTTGACATAGAGGTTCGACCGATGAAGATCTTCGTAGAATATGTAGGAGCCAATGTGGACGTCCAGGTCCCGCCATTGGTTATTGGCCGTAGAGGTGTCTCGGTCATGTCTACATAGTTCCCGAACCCGCAGGGTCTGCACACTTAAGGTTCGGTGACGTTTCGGTAGTGTAGAGTTATGTATGGTGGTGACCTAAGGTTGTTCGGAGTCCCGGATGAGATCCCGACGTCACGAGGAGCTCCAGAATGGTCCGTAGGTAAAGATTCATATATAGGAAGTCCCAGTTTGGTCGCCGGAAAAGTTTCGGGCTCATCGGTAGTGTACCGAGAGTACCGGTAGTGTACCGGGGGACCTCCGGGAGGGGTATTTCGACCCTAGAGGGACCATGGGATGTGGGAGAGTATTAACCAGCCCTTAGTGGGCTGGTAAATCAGCCTAGAAAGTCCCATGGCGCAGGATAAAAGGCTAAAAGCAAAAAGAGCAAAAATCAGCCAATAGGGAGCAATCCTACTCCAAGTAGGATTGGAGGTGGAATAGGATTCCACCCCTCTCTAGTTCGGCCGAACCAAGAGGCCCTTGGCTGCCTCTCCTCTCCTCTCATCCTATATATACTGGTGGAATAGCTAGGGTTTTAGCTGAAAATACGGCCACGTGCTACCCGTTCCACCGGTGCTCCTCTAGATCGGTTTTCCGCAGCGCTTAGGCGAAGCCCTGCCGGAATCACTCCACCACCATCACCGGAGCGCCGTCACGCTGCCGGTGAACTCTCTATCCTCTCCACCTCCTCTTGCTGGATCAAGACGGTGGAGATCGTCATCAAGCTGCACGTGTGCTGAACGCGGAGGTGCCGTCCGTTCGGTACTAGATCGGAAGGATCGTGATCCAGGCCACGGGACATTCATGATCGGATCGCGGGACGGATCGTGACGAGATCGCGGGACGGTTCGTGATTAGATCGCGGGACGCTTGGCGATTTGGATCGCGAAGAAGTACGACTACACCAACCGCGTTTCTCAACGCTTCCCGCTTAGCGATCTACAAGGGTACGTAGGTCCACTCTGCCTCTCGTAGATGCTCATCTCCATGGATAGGTTTGCGTGTGCGTAGGAAATTTTTTGTTTCCCATGCGACGTTCCCCAACACTGGCATCATGAGCTAGGTTGATGGTTCGATGAGATCTCGAGTAGAACACAAAAGGTTTGTTGGCGTTGATGCTTAGATTGCTTCCTCCCTTGGTTGTATTTTGGTTCAGCGGTATTGTGAGATGAAGCGGCCCGGACCAACATTACTCGTACGCTTACGAGAGACCGGTTCCCTTGACGCAACTTGTTGCTTAGATGTCTTGCGGGTGACAATTTCTCTCACTTTAGTTGGATCGGATCCGACAAAGGCGGTCCTTGAGAAGGTTGAAAAGCAATCTATGTATCACCGTTGTGGTTTATGCGTAGGTGAGAATCGTTCTTGCTAGATACCCGTAGAAGCCACGTAAAACATGCAACAACAATTAGAGGACGTCTAACTTGTTTTTGCAGGGTATGTTGTGATGTGATATGGCCAATTGCATGATGAGATATATGTGATGTATGAGATGGTCATGTGATGTATATAATTTCACGACTTGCACGTCGATGAATACGGCAATCGACAGGAGCCATAGGGTTGTTTTAAATTATTGTATGACCTGCGTGTCAATCATTAAGCGCTATGTAATGCTTTACTTTATCGCTAAGCGGTAGCAATAGAAGTAGAAGCAGGGCTGGCGCCACAACCCCAATGGCAACACATTGATGGAGATCAAGATGATGGATATCATGGTGTTGTGCCGGTGACGATGGAGATCATGCCGGTGTTTCGAAGATGGAGATCTTAAACACAAGTTCATGGCCATATCATGTCACTTATGAATTGCATGAGATGTTAATCCTTTTATGCACCTTGTTTTGCTTAGTACGGCGGTAGCATTATAAGGTGATCCCTCACTTGAATTTCAAGATGAACTGTGTTCTCCCCGAGTGTGCATCGTTGCGAAAGTTCGTCGTGTCGAGACACCACGTGATGATCGGGTGTGATAGACTCTACGTTCACATACAACGGGTGCAAGCCAGATTTGCACGTGCAAAACACTCGGGTTAAACTTCACGAGCCTAGCATGTACAGACATGGCCTCGGAACACAAGAGACCGAAAGGTCGAACATGAGTCATATAGTAGATATGATCAACATAATGATGTTCACCATTGAAACCACCTTAACTCACGTGATGATCGGACTTGAGTTGGTGAATTTGGATCATGTGACACTCAGATGACCTGAGGGATGTCAATTTGAGTGGGAGCTTTAGTAATTTGATTAACTAAACTCATTATCTTGAACAATAGTCTACGTAACCTTTGCATATTTATGTTGTAGATCAATGGCTCGCGCAGTAGCACCCCTGAATTTTAATGCGTTCCTAGAGAAAGCTAAGTTGAAAGATGATGGAAGTAACTTTGTTGATTGGGCCCGTAATCTGAGGATTATCCTCACGGCTTCCCAGAAACAATATGTCCTTGATGCACCGCTTGGTGACCAACCAGAAGACATGACCTTCGAAGACGTTAAGAACACTTGGGAGGCTCATGCTGGAGACTACTCAATAGTTCAGTGTGCAATATTGTATGGCTTTAAAACGGGACTTCAAAGACATTTTGAACGTCATGGAGCATATGAGATGTTCCAGGAGTTGAATTTTATCTTTCAGAAGAATGCCCGGATCGAGAGGTATGAGACCTCCGATAAATTCTATGCTTGCAAGATGGAGGAGAACGGGTCTATCAGTGAGCATATACTCAGAATGTCTGGATATTCAAACCGTCTAGCTGAGTTGGGAATTTCCCTTCCACAAGAGGCGATCATTGATAGAGTTCTTCAATCACTGCCACCTAGTTACAAGAGTTTTGTGATGAACTATAACATGCACGGGATGAACAAGTCATCATCCGAGCTGTTTGCGATGCTGAAAGTCGCTGAGTCTAAAATCCAGAAAGAACATCAAGTGTTGATGGTCAATAAAACCACTAGTTTCAAGAAAAATGGCAAGGGCAAAGGCAAGAAGGGTAAAACCAAGAAGGATGGCAAAGCAGTTGCTACTCCTACAAAGAAGCCTAAGCATGGACCTAAGCCAGAAACTGAGTGCTTTCATTGCAAGGGAACTGGTCACTGGAAGCGGAACTGCCCCAAGTACCTGGCTGACAAGAAGGCGGCCAACGACAAACAAGGTATATATGATATACATGTTATTGATGTGTACCTTACTAGTTCTCGTAGTAGTGCCTGGGTATTTGATACCAGTTCGGTTGCTCACATTTGCAACTCAAAACAGGAACTACGGAATAAACGAAGACTGGCAAAGGACGAAGTGACGATGCACGTGGGAAATGGTTCCAAGGTTGATGTGATCGCCGTCGGCACACTCTCTCTTCGATTACCATCAGGATTAGTGATGAACCTGAATAATTGTTATTTAGTGCCTGCGTTAAGCATGAACATTATATCTGGATCTTGTTTATTGCAAGAAGGTTACTCATTTAAATCAGAGAATAAAGGTTGTTCTATTTACATGAGTAATATCTTTTATGGTCATGCACCCAATGTTAGGGGTTTATTCATATTGAATCTTGATAGTGATGACACACATGTTCATAACATTGATGCCAAAAGATGTAGAGTAGTTAATGATAGTACCACTTTCTTGTGGCACTGCCGTTTAGGTCATATTGGTGTAAAACGCATGAGGAAGCTCCATGCTGATGGACTTTTGGAGTCACTTGATTTTGAATCACTTGACACATGTGAACCATGCCTGATGGGCAAGATGACTAAAATGCCGTTCTCAGGAACAATGGAACGAGCAAGTGACTTATTGGAAATCATACATACTGATGTGTGCGGTCCAATAAATGTTGCAGCGCGTGGTGGATATCGTTACTTTCTCACCTTCACTGATGACTTGAGTAGATATGGGTAAATTTACTTGATGAAACACAAGTCTGAAACATTGAAAAGTTCAAGCAATTTTAGAGTGAAGTTGAGAATCATCGTAATAAGAAGATTAAATTTCTGCGATCTGATCGAGGAGGTGAATATCTGAGTTATGAGTTTGGCAGTCACTTAAGACAATGTGGAATTGTTTCACAGTTGACACCGCCCGGAACACCACAGCGTAATGGTGTGTCTGAATGTCGTAATCGAACCTTATTAGATATGGTGCGTTCTATGATGTCTCTTGCCGATTTGCCACTATCGTTTTGGGGTTATGCATTAGAGACAGTTGCATTCACTTTAAGTAGGGCACCATCAAAATTCGTTGAGATGACGCCATATGAACTGTGGTTTGGCAAAAGGCCAAAGTTGTCGTTTCTTAAAGTTTGGGGATGTGATGCTTATGTCAAAAAGCTTCAGCCTGAAAAGCTGGAACCCAAAGCGGAGAAATGTGTCTTCATAGGATACCCGAAAGAGACAGTCGGGTATACCTTCTATCTCAGATCCGAAGGCAAAGTGTTTGTCGCTAAGAACGGAACATTTATTGAGAAAGAGTTTCTCTCGAAAGAGTTGAGTGGGAGGAAAATAGAGCTTGATGAGGTTATTGAACCTTTACTTCAACCAGGAAGTAGTGCAGCGCAGAAAGATGTTTCTGTGGAACCTACAACGGTAGAAGAGGAAGTTAATGATGATGATCATGAAGCTTCAGATCAAGCTGCTATTGAACCTCGTAGGTCGACAAGGGAGCGTACTACTCCCGAGTGGTACGGCAACCCTGTCTTGGAGGTCATGTTGTTAGACAACAATGAACCTATGAGCTATGGAGGAGCAGTGATGGGCCCGGATTCCGAGAAATGGTTAGAGGCCATGAAATCTGAGATGGGATCCATGTATGAAAACAAAGTATGGACTTTGGAAGTACTACCTGAAGGGTGAAAGGCCATTCAAAACAAATGGATCTATAAGAAGAATACGGACGTGGACGGTAATGTCACCGTCTATAAAGCTCGACTTGTGGCAAAGGGTTTTTCACAAGTTCAAGGAGTTGACTACGATGAGACTTTCTCACCCGTAGCGATGCTTAAGTCTGTCAGAATCATGTTGGCAATAGCTGCTTATTTCGACTATGAAATTTGGAAAATGGATCTCAAAACGGCGTTCCTCAATGGTTTCCTTGAGGAAGAGTTGTATATGATGCAACCCGAAGGTTTTGTCGATCCAGAGAATGCTGACAAAGTTTGCAAACTCTAGCGATCCATTTATGGACTGGTGCAAGCATCTCGAGGTTGGAATAAGCGCTTTGATGAGGTGATCAAAGCGTTTGGGTTTATACAAGTTTATGGAGAAGCTTGTATTTACAAGAAAGTGAGTGGGAGCTCTATAGCGTTTCTAGTGTTATATGTGTATGACAGATTGCTGATTGGAAACAATATAGAAATGCTGGAAAGCGTGAAGGAATATTTGAATAAGAGTTTTTCAATGAAGGACCTAGGAGAAGCTGCTTTCATATTAGGCATTAAGATCTATAGAGATAGATCGAGACGCTTAATAGCACTTTCACAGAGCACATACCTTGATAAAGTTTTGAAGAAGTTCAAAATGGAACAGGCCAAGAAGGGGTTCTTGCCTGTGTTACAAGGTGTGAAGTTGAGTAAGACTCAATGCCCAGTGACTTCAGAAGATAAAGAAAAGATGAGCGTCATCCCCTCTGCTTCAGCCATAGGCTCTATCATGTATGCAATGCTGTGCACAAGACCCGATGTCAGCCTTGCCATAAGTATGGCTGGAAGGTTTCAAAGTGATCCTGGAATGGAGCACTAGCAAGCGGTCAAGAATATCCTTAAGTACCTTAACAGGACTAAGGACATGTTTCTCGTTTATGGAGGTGATGAAGAGATCGTCGTGAAGGGTTACGTCGATGCAAGCTTTGACACTGATCCGGACGACTCTAAGTCGCAAACCGGATACATATTTATTCTTAACGGGGGAGCGGTAAGCTGGTGCAGTTCCAAGCAAAGCGTGGTAGCTGATTCTATGTGCGAAGCGGAGTACATCGCAGCCTCGGAGGCAGCGAAGGAAGGTGTCTGGATGAAGCAGTTCATGACAGATATTGGAGTGGTGCCTAGTGCGCTGAATCCAATAAACCTGTTCTGTGACAACACTGGTGCCAAGGTTTCACAAGAGGACCAGACACCTAAAGCGACACTTCAACTCCATCCGGTTCTACATCGAGGACAAGGACATAAATATTTGCAAAGTGCACACGAATCTGAATGTTGCAGACCCATTGACTAAACCTCTTCCAAGGGCTAAACATGATCAACACCAGAACCGTATGGGTGTTCGATTCATTACCCTATAAATCACATAGTGATGTGAACTAGATTATTGACTCTAGTGCAAGTGGGAGACTGTTGGTGTTGGAAATATGCCCTAGAGGCAATAATAAAATGGTTATTATTGTATTTCCTTGTTCATGATAATTGTCTATTGTTCATGCTATAATTGTGTTAACCGGAAACCATAATACATGTGTGAATACATAGACCACAACATGTCCCTAGTGAGCCTCTAGTTGACTAGCTCGTTGATCAATAGATGGTCACGGTTTCATGGCCATGGACATTGGATGTCGTTGATAACGGGATCACATCATTAGGAGAATGATGTGATGGACAAGACCCAATCCTAAGCATAGCACAAGATTGTGTAGTTCGTTTGCTAAAGCTTTTCAATGTCAAGTATCGTTTCCTTAGACCATGAGATTGTGCAACTCCCGGATACCGTAGGAATGCTTTGGGTGTGCCAAACGTCACAACGTAACTGGGTGGCTATAAAGGTGCACTACGGGTATCTCCAAAAGTATCTGTTGGGTTGGCATGAATCGAGACTGGGATTTGTCACTCCGTGTGACGGAGAGGTATCTCTGGGCCCACTCGGTAAGACATCATCATAATGAGCTCAATGTGACTAAGGAGTTAGTCACGGGATGATGTATTACGGAACGAGTAAAGAGACTTGACGGTAACGAGATTGAACAAGGTATGGGGATACCGACGATCGAATCTCGGGCAAGTACCATACCGATAGACAAAGGGAATTGTATACGGGATTGATTGAATCCCCGACATCGTGGTTCATCCGATGAGATCATCGTGGAGTACGTGGGAGCCAACATGGGTATCCAGATCCCGCTGTTGGTTATTGGCCAGAGAGGTGTCTCGGTCATGTCTACGTGTCTCCCGAACCCGTAGGGTCTACACACTTAAGGTTCGATGACGCTAGGGTTATAGGGAAATGGTATACGTGATTACCGAAGGTTGTTCGGAGTCCCGGATGAGATCCCGGACGTCACGAGGAGCTCCGGAATGGTCCGGAGGTAAAGATTGATATATAGGAAGTCCAGTTTTGGTCACCGGAAAGTTTTCGGGCTCATCGGTAGTGTACCGGGAGTGCCGGGAGGGTGCCGGAGGACCCCCGAGAGGGGTGTGACGACCAAAGGACCTCATGGGCCCTTAGAGGAGGTGTGCCAACCCATATTGGGTCGGCCAAGACCATCTATGTGGGCCCATGTGGCTGGAGATAAGGAGATAAGGCAAAAGGGATTTAAAAGGAGGAGATCCACCTCCCTTGTGGGAGGTGGACTCTCCCTTTAATTCGGCCGACCCTCTCCTCCTTGGAGGAGAGGCCAAGCGAGCCCTTCCACGTCCCTCCTCCTATATATACTTGAGGTTTTGGATGTTTTGGGAGAGGATTTGATCTCTCTCTCTCACGGCAAAGCCCTACCTCTCTTCTTCCTCCTCCGCAGCGCTTAGGCGAAGCCCTGTCGGAATACCTTGCTACTCCACCACCACCACGCCGTCGTGCTGCTGTTGGAGCCCTTCCCCAACCTCTCCTTCCTCCTTGCTGGATCAAGGTGTTGGAGACGTCACCGGGCTGCACGTGTGTTGAACGCGGAGGTGCCGTCCGTTCGGCACTTGATCGGATCTACCGCGATCTGAATCGCTGCGAGTACGACTCCATCAACCGCGTTCTTGTAACGCTTCCGCTTAGCGATCTTCAAAGGTATGAAGATCCACTCTCCCCTTGCTCGTTGCTGGTTTCTCCATAGATGGATCTTGGTGAACGCGTAGGAAAAATTTTGATTTACTACTACGTTCCCCAACAGTGGCATCATGAGCTAGGTCTATGCGTAGAATCTATGCACGAGTAGAACACAAAGCAGTTGTGGGCGTCGATTTTGTTAATATGCTTGCCGTTACTAGTCTTATCTTGATTCGACGGTATTGTGGGATGAAGCGGCCCGGACCAACCTTACACGTACGCTTACGTGAGACCGGTTCCACCGCCTGACATGCACCAGTTGCATAAGGTGGCTAGCGGGTGTCTGTCTCTCCCACCTTAGTCGGATTGGATTCGATGAAAAGGGTCCTTATGAAGGGTAAATAGCAATTGGCATATCACGTTGTGGTTTTGGCGTAGGTAAGAAACGTTCTTGCTAGAAACCTATAGCAACCACGTAAAAACTTGCAATTACAAATTAGAGGACGTCTAACTTGTTTTTGCAGCATATGCCTTGTGATGTGATATGGCCAGAAGGATGTGATGTGATGCATTGTGATGTATGAGATTGATCATGTTCTTGTAATAGGGTTCACGACTTGCATGTCGATGACTATGACAACCGGCAGGAGCCATAGGAGTTGTCTTATTTATTGTATGACCTGCGAGTCAATCACAAACGCCATGTAATTACTTTACTTTATTGCTAAGCGTTAGCCATAGCAGTAGAGTAATAGTTGGCGAGACAACCTCATGAAGAGACGATGATGGAGATCATGATGATGGAGATCATGGTGTCGTGCCGGTGACAATGATGATCATGGTGCCCCGAAGATGGAGATCATAGGAGCAAGATGATATTGGCCATATCATGTCACTATATTGATTGCATGTGATGTTTATCATGTTTACATCTTATTTGCATAGAACGACGGTAGTAAATAAGATGATCTCTCAATAAAATTTCAAGAAAGGTGTTCACCCTAACTGTGCACCGTTGCTAAGGATCGTCGTTCCGAAGCACCACGTGATGATCGGGTGTGATAGGTTCTAACGTTCGCATACAACGGGTGTAAGCCAGATTTACACATGCGAAACACTTAGGTTGACTTGACGAGCCTAGCATGTACAGACATGGCCTCGGAACACGGAGGACCGAAAGGTCGAACATGAGTCATATAGAAGATATGATCAACATAGAGATGTTCACCATGGATGACTAGTCCGTCTCACGTGATGATCGGACACGGGCTAGTTGACATGGATCATGTATCACTTGGAAGACTAGAGAGATGTCTATCTAAGTGGGAGTTCATTAATAATTTGATTAAATGAACTTAATTATCATGAACTTAGTCTAAATATGTCCTTGCAAATTATGTCGTAGATAGCTCACGCTGTAGCTCCCCAGTTTTATTGATACAATCCTAGAGAAAAGTAAGTTGAAAGTTGATGGTAGCAATAATGCGGACTGGGTCCGTGATCTGAGGATTGTCCTCATTGTTACACAGAAAGCTTATGTTTTTTATGTACCGCTAACTGCATCACTCCCTCAAGCGTTGTCTGTAGATGTTGTGAACATATGACAGGCACTTTTTGGTGACTACGTGATAGTTCAATGCGTCATGCATTACGGCTTAGAATTGAGGCTCCAAAACGTTTTGAACGTCACGGAACATATGAGATGTTCTAGGAGCTGAGATTGTGATCTCAGGCTCGTGCCTATGTTGAGAGGTATGAGACCTCCAACAAGATTCTTTGTTTGCAAGATAAAGGAGAATAGCTCAATCGCTGAGCGTGTGCTCAGATTGTCTGGGTGCTACAATCACTTGAATCAAGTGGGAGTTAATCTTCCAGATGAGATAGTGATTAATGCAGTTCTCCAAGTCACTGCCACCAAGCTACTAGAGCTTCGTGATGAACTATAACATGCCAGGGATGGATAAGATGATCCCTGAGTTGTTCGTGATGTTTGACACCACGAAGGTAGAAATCAAGAAGGAGCATCAAGTGTTGATGGTTAAGTGAAACCACTAGTTTCAAAAGGGGCAAGGGCAAGAACGGAAAACTTCAGGAATGGCAAGCCAGTTGTTGCTCTAGTGAAGAAACCCAAGGTTGAGCCCGAACCCGAGACTAAGTGCTTCTGTTATGAGGAGAATGTTCGCTGAAGCGGAAAACCCCTAGATGCTTGGTAGATAAGAAGGCTGGTAATGTCAATGGAAGTATATTTGATATACGTGTTAGTGATGTGTACCTTGCTGGTACTCCTAGTAGCACCTGGGTATTGGATACCGGTTCGGTTGCTAAGTGTTAGCAACTCGAAATAAAAGCTACGGAGTAAATGGAGACTAGCTAGGTGAAAGGTGACGATGTGTGTTGGAAGTATTTCCAAGATTGATGTGATCACCATCGCACGCTCTCTCTACCTTCAGGATTTGTGATAAACCTAAATAAATGTTATTTGGTGTTTGCGTTGAGCATGAACGTGATTAGATCATGATTAGTGCGATACGATTATTCATATAAGTTAGAGAATAATGGTTATTCTGTTTACATGGATAATGCCTTCAATGGTCATGCACCCACTCGAAATGGTTTATCGAATCATGATCGTAGTAGTACACATATTCATCACATTGGTACCAAAAGATACAAAGTTAATAATGATAGTACCACATGCTTGTGGCACTGCCACGTAATGTCATATTGGTATAAATCGCATGAAGAAACTCCATGATGATGGATTTTTTTGACTCACTCGATTTCGAATCGGTTGAGACATGCGAGCCATGCCTCTTGGGCAAGATGACTGAGACCCCGTCATCCAATATGATGGAGCGGGCAAGTGGCTTATTGGAATTAATACATGATGATGTATGTGGTCCAATGAGTGTTGAAACACACAGTGGATATCGTTGTTTTTCTTTACCTTCACTGATGATTTGAGTAAATATGGGGATATTTACTTAATGAAACACGAATCTGAAATGTTTGAAAGGTTCAAGGAGTTTCAGAGTGAAGTTAAAGATCATCGTGACAAGAAGATAAATGTCTATGATACGATCATGGAGGTGAATATCTAAGTTACGAGTTTGGTATGCAATTTTAGACAATGTGGAAATTGTTTCACAGCTCACGCCTCCTGGAACACCATAGTGTGATGGTGTGTTCGAACGTCGTAGTCGTGCTCTATTGGATATAGTGAGTACTATGATGTCTCTTACCGTTTTACCACTATCGTTATGGGGTTATGCATTAAAGACAAATCCATTCACTTTAACAGGGCACCATCTAAGTCTATTGAGATGACACCGTGAGAATTATGGTTTGACAGAAGCCTAAGCTGTCATTTCTTAATGTTTGGGGCTGCGACGCTTATGTGAAAATGGTTTTTCACCTAGCGAGCTCGAACCCAAAGCAGACAAATGCATCTTCATAGAATACCCTAATGAGACATTGGGTATACCTTCTATCTCAGATCCAAGCGCAAAAGGTGTTTGTTGCTAAGAACGGGTCCTTTCTTGAGAAAGAGTTTCTCTCGAAAGAATTGAGTGGGAGGAAGATAGAACTTGATGAGGTTGTTGAACCTTTGTTTCAACCAGAGAATAGCGCAACACAGAAAGATGTTTCTGTAGAGCCTACTCAGTTGAAAAGGAAGTTAATGATGATGATCATGAAGCTTCGGATCAAGTCACTATCGAACCTCGTAGGTCGGCAAGGACGCGTACTGCTCCTGAGTAGTACGACAACCCTGTCTTGGAAATCATGTTGTTGGACAACGATGAACCTACGAACTATGGAGAAGCGATGGTGGGCCCGGATTCCAACAAATGGCTAGGAGCCATGAAATTCGAGAAAGGATCCATGTATGAAAACCAAGTATGGACTTTGGTAGACTTGCCTGTTGAATGGCGGGTCATTGAGTACAAATGGACCTTTGAAATAAACATAGACGCTGATGGTGAAGTGTCACCGTTTATAAAGCTCGAATTGTCGCAAAGAAGTTTCCGCCAAGTTCAAGGAGTTGACTGCGATGAGATTGTCTCATCTGTAGCGATGCTAAAAGTCTATTAAAATTTTGTTAGCAGTTGCTGCATTTTTCGATTATGAAATCTGGCAGATGGATGACAAAACAAGGTTTCCGTAATGGTTTCTGTGAGGAAGAGTTGTATGTGATACAACCAGAAGGTTTTGTCAATCCTAAGGATGCTAATAATATGCAAACTCCAGCGATCCTTCTATGGACTGGAGCAAGAATCTCGGAGTTGGAATATATGCTTTGATGAGGTGATCAAAGTGTTTAAGTTTATACAAAGTTTATGAGAAACTTGTATTTGCAAGAAAGTGAGTGGGAGCACTATAGAATTTCTTATAAGAATATGTAGTTGACATATTATTGATCGGAAATGATGTAGAATTTCTGGAAGAGCATGAAGGGTTGTTTGAAAAGAGTTTTTTCAAAGGAAGACCCAGATAAAGCTACTATTTTATTGAGCATCTAGATCTATAGGGATAGATCTATTCGCTTGATAAGATTTTTCGACGAAGACATACCTTGACAAGTTTTTGAAGGAGTTCAAAATAGATGGGTCAAAGAAGGAGTTCTTGACTGTATTGTAAGGTGTGAAATTGAGTAAGACTCAATACCCGACCACGGCAGAAGATAAACAAAAGATGAGTGTCATCTCCTATGCTTTAGCCATAGGCTCTATATAGTATGCCATGCTGTGTACCGCACCTGTGTGTGCCTTGCCATGAGTCTGTCAAGGGGTACAAGAGTAATCCAAGAGTGGATCACTGGACAATGGTCAAAGTTATCCTTAGTAACTTGAGAACTAAGGAAATATTTCTCGATTATGGAGGTGATAAAGAGTTCATCGTAAAGGGTTACGATGATGCAAGCTTTAACTCCAATCCGGATGACTCTTAGTAGAAATCTGGCTACGTATAGTGGAGCAGCCATTTGGAATAGCTCCAAGTGGAGCGTGGGAGCAGTATCTACAAATATGACATGGAAAGTTTGCAAGGTACACACGGATCTGAATGTCGCAGACCCGTTGACTAAAACCTCTTTCACGAGCAGAACATGAACGAACCCCAGAACTTATGGGTGTTAATCACATGATGATATGATCATATGGTGATGTAAGTGTTAATCACATGGTGATGTGAACTAGATTATTGACTCTAGTGCAAGTGGGAGACTGTTGGAAATATGCCCTAGAGGCAATAATAAAATGGTTATTATTGTATTTCCTTGTTCATGATAATTGTCTATTGTTCATGCTATAATTGTGTTAACCGGAAACCATAATACATGTGTGAATACATAGACCACAACATGTCCCTAGTGAGCCTCTAGTTGACTAGCTCGTTGATCAATAGATGGTCACGGTTTCATGGCCATGGACATTGGATGTCGTTGATAACGGGATCACATCATTAGGAGAATGATGTGATGGACAAGACCCAATCCTAAGCATAGCACAAGATTGTGTAGTTCGTTTGCTAAAGCTTTTCAATGTCAAGTATCGTTTCCTTAGACCATGAGATTGTGCAACTCCCGGATACCGTAGGAATGCTTTGGGTGTGCCAAACGTCACAACGTAACTGGGTGGCTATAAAGGTGCACTACGGGTATCTCCAAAAGTATCTGTTGGGTTGGCATGAATCGAGACTGGGATTTGTCACTCCGTGTGACGGAGAGGTATCTCTGGGCCCACTCGGTAAGACATCATCATAATGAGCTCAATGTGACTAAGGAGTTAGTCACGGGATGATGTATTACGGAACGAGTAAAGAGACTTGACGGTAACGAGATTGAACAAGGTATGGGGATACCGACGATCGAATCTCGGGCAAGTACCATACCGATAGACAAAGGGAATTGTATACGGGATTGATTGAATCCCCGACATCGTGGTTCATCCGATGAGATCATCGTGGAGTACGTGGGAGCCAACATGGGTATCCAGATCCCGCTGTTGGTTATTGGCCAGAGAGGTGTCTCGGTCATGTCTACGTGTCTCCCGAACCCGTAGGGTCTACACACTTAAGGTTCGATGACGCTAGGGTTATAGGGAAATGGTATACGTGATTACCGAAGGTTGTTCGGAGTCCCGGATGAGATCCCGGACGTCACGAGGAGCTCCGGAATGGTCCGGAGGTAAAGATTGATATATAGGAAGTCCAGTTTTGGTCACCGGAAAGTTTTCGGGCTCATCGGTAGTGTACCGGGAGTGCCGGGAGGGTGCCGGAGGACCCCCGAGAGGGGTGTGACGACCAAAGGACCTCATGGGCCCTTAGAGGAGGTGTGCCAGCCCATATTGGGTCGGCCAAGACCATCTATGTGGGCCCATGTGGCTGGAGATAAGGAGATAAGGCAAAAGGGATTTAAAAGGAGGAGATCCACCTCCCTTGTGGGAGGTGGACTCTCCCTTTAATTCGGCCGACCCTCTCCTCCTTGGAGGAGGGGCCAAGCCAGCCCTTCCACGTCCCTCCTCCTATATACTTGAGGTTTTGGATGTTTTGGGAGAGGATTTGATCTCTCTCTCTCTCACGGCAAAGCCCTACCTCTCTTCTTCCTCCTCCGCAGCGCTTAGGCGAAGCCCTGTCGAAATACCTTGCTACTCCACCACCACCACGCCGTCGTGCTGCTGTTGGAGCCCTTCCCCAACCTCTCCTTCCTCCTTGCTGGATCAAGGTGTTGGAGACGTCACCGGGCTGCACGTGTGTTGAACGCGGAGGTGCCGTCCGTTCGGCACTTGATCGGATCTACCGCGATCTGAATCGCTGCGAGTACGACTCCATCAACCGCGTTCTTGTAACGCTTCCACTTAGCGATCTTCAAAGGTATGAAGATCCACTCTCCCCTTGCTCGTTGCTGGTTTCTCCATAGATGGATCTTGGTGAACGCGTAGGAAAAATTTTGATTTACTACTACGTTCCCCAACAGTTGGAAATATGCCCTAGAGGCAATATATAAAGTGTGTATTATTATAATTCCTTGTTCATTATAATCGTTTATTATCCATGCTATAATTGCATTGATTGGAAACACATTGCATGTGTGGATAAATAGACAACACTGTGTCCCTAGTATGCCTCTAGTGAACTAGCTCGTTGATCAAAGATGGTCAGGGTTTCCTAGCCATTGACATGTGATGTCATTTGATGACGGGATCACATCATTAGGAGAATGATGTGTTGGACAAGACCCAAACTACAAACGTAGCATATGATCGTGTCAGTTTATTGCTATTGTTTTCTGCATGTCAAGTATATGTTCCTATGACCATGAGATCATGCAACTCACAGATATCGGAGAAGTGCCTTGTGTGTGTCAAACGTCGCAACGTAACTGGGTGACTATAAAGGTGCTCTACAGGTATCTCCGATGGTGTCTGTTGAGTTGGCATGGATCAAGACTGGGATTTGTTACTCCGTGTGACGGAGAGGTATCTCGGGGCCCACTCGGTAATACAACATCACAATAAGCCTTGCAAGCAATGTGACTGATTTTTAGTTGCGGGATCTTGTATTACGGAACAATTAAAGAGAGTTGTCGGTAACGAGGTTGAACTAGGTATGGAGATACCAACGATCGAATCTCGGGCAAGTGACATAGCGAAGAACAAAGGGAACGTTATACGGGATTAACTGAATCCTTGACATAGAGGTTCGACCGATGAAGATCTTCGTAGAATATGTAGGAGCCAATGTGGACGTCCAGGTCCCGCCATTGGTTATTGGCCATAGAGGTGTCTCGGTCATGTCTACATAGTTCCCGAACCCGGAGGGTCTGCACACTTAAGGTTCGATGACGTTTCGGTAGTGTAGAGTTATGTATGGTGGTGACCGAAGATTGTTCGGAGTCCTGGATGAGATCCCGGATTTAACGAGGAGCTCCAGAATGGTCCGGAGGTAAATATTCATATATAGGAAGTCCCAGTTTGGTCGCCGGAAAAGTTTCGGGCTCATCAGTAGTGTACCGGGAGTACCGGTAGTGTACCGGGGGACCTCCGGGAGGGGTATTTCGACCCTAGAGGGACCATGGGCTGTGGGAGAGTATTAACCAGCCCTTAATGGGCTGGTAAGTCAGACTAGAAAGGCCCATGGCGCATGAGAAAAGGCTAAAAGGAAAAAGAGCAAAAATCAGCCAATAGGGAGCAATCCTACTCCAAGTAGGATTGGAGGTGGAATAGGATTCCACCCCTCTCTAGTTCGGCCGAACCAAGAGGCCCTTGGATGCCTCTCCTCTCCTCTCCTCTTATATATACTGGTGGAATAGCTAGGGTTTTAGCTGAAAATACGGCCACGTGCTAGCCGTTCCACCGGTGCTCCTCTAGATCGGTTTTCCGCAGCGCTTAGGCGAAGCCCTGCCGGAATCACTCCACCACCATCACCGGAGCGCCGTCACACTGCCGGTGAACTCTCTCTCTCCTCTCCACCTCCTCCTGCTGGATCAAGACGGTGGAGATCGTCATCAAGCTGCACGTGTGCTGAACGCGGAGGTGCCGTCCGTTCGGTACTAGATCGGAAGGATCGTGATCAAGGCCACGGGACGTTCATGATCGGATCGCGGGACGGATTGTGACGAGATCGTGGGACGGTTCATGATTGGTTCGCGGGACGGTTCGTGATTAGATCGCGGGACATTCAACGATTTGGATCGCGAAGAAGTACGACTACACCGACCGCGTTTCTCAATGCTCCCCGCTTAGCGATCTACAAGGGTACGTAGGTCCACTCTGCCTCTCGTAGATGCTCATCACCATGGATAGGTTTGCATGTGCGTAGGAAATTTTTTGTTTCCCATGAGATGTTCCCCAACATCTATACCTTGTTCAATCTCGTTACCGACAAGTCTCTTTACTCGTTCCGTAACACATCATCCCGTGGCTAACTCCTTAGTCACACTGAGCTCATTATGATGATGTCTTACCGAGTGGGCCTAGAGATACCTCTCCGTCATACGGAGTGACAAATCCCAGTCTCGATTCATGCTAACCCAACAGACACTTTCGAAGATACCCGTAGTGCACCTTTATAGCCACCCAGTTACGTTGTGACGTTTGGCACACCCAAAGCATTCGTACGGTATCTCGGAGTTGCGCAATCTCATGGTTCTAAGGAAATGATACTTGACATTGGAAAAGCTTTAGCAGACGAACTACATGATCTTGTGCTATGCTTAGGATTGGGTCTTGTCCATCACATCATTTTCCTAATGATGTGATCCCGTTATCAATGACATCCAATGTCCATGGTCATGAAACTGTGACCATCTATTGATCAACGAGCAAGTCAACTAGAGGCTCACTAGGGACATATTGTGGTCTATTTATTCACACATGCATCACGGTTTCCGGTTAACACAATTATAGCATGAACAATAGAGTATTATCATGAACAAGTAAATACTATAATAACCATTTTATTATTGCCTCTAGGGCATATTTCCAATAGTCTCCCACTTGTAATAGAGTCAATAATCTAGTTACATTGTGATGAATCAAACACCCATAGCATTCTGGTGTTGATCATGTTTTGCTCGTGAGAGAGGTTTAGTCAACGGATCTGCGACATTCACATCCATATGTACTTTACAAATATCTATATCTCCCTCCTGAATGTAATCACGGATGGAGTTGAAGTGGCGCTTGATGTGTCTTGTCTTCTTGTGAAACCTGGGCTCCTTCGCAAGGGCAATAGCTCCAGTGTTGTCACAGAATAGAGTCATCGGGCCCGATGCACTTGGAATTACTCCTAGGTCGGTGATGAACTCCTTCATCCAGACTCCTTCCATTGCTGCTTCCGAAGCAGCTATGTACTCCGCTTCACATGTAGATGCCGCCACGACGCTTGCTGCTGCACCAGCAGACCGCCCCTTCGTTCAAAATATACACGTATCCGGTTTGCGACTTGGAGTCGTCCGGATCTGTGTCGAAGCTAGCATCAACATAACCCTTTACGATGAGCTCTTCGGCACCTCCATATATGAGAAACATGTCCTTTGTCCTTTTCAGGTACTTTAGGATATTTTTGACCGTTGTCCAGTGTTCCGCTCCGGGATCACTTTGGTACCTCCCTACCAAACTTATGGCAAGGTTCACATCAGGTCTGGTACACAACATGGCATACATAATAGAGCCTATGGCTGAAGCATAGGGGATGACACTCATCTCTTCTCTATCTTTTGCCATGGTCGGGCATTGAGTCGTACTCAATCTCACACCCTGTAGCACAGGCAAGAACCCCTTCTTGGACTCATCCATATTGAACTTCTTCAATATCTTTTCAAGGTATGTGCTTTGTGAAAGACCTATGAGGCGTCTCGATCTATCTCTATAGATCTTAATACCTAATATGTAATCAGCTTCTCCAAGGTCCTTCATTGAAAAACACTTATTCAAGTAGGCCTTTACACTTTGCAAGAGTTCTATATCATTTCCCATTATCAGTATGTCATCCACATATAATATGAGAAATGCTATAGAGCTCCCACTCACTTTCTTGTAAATACAAGGTTCTCCATAAACCTGTACAAACCCAAATGCATTAATCACCTCATTAAAGCGAATGTTCCAACTCCGAGATGCTTGCACCAGCCCATAGATGGAGCGTTGGATCTTTCATATTTTGTTAGCATCTTTAGGATCGACAAAACCCTCCAATTGCATCATATACAGTTCTTCCTTCAGGAAGCCATTAAGGAATGCCGTTTTGACGTCCATTTGCCAGATCTCATAATCATAAAATGCAGCAATTGCTAACATGATTCGGACAGACTTCAGCATCGCTACGGGTGAGAAAGTCTCATCGTAGTCAACTCCTTGAACTTGTCGATAACCCTTAGCGACAAGCCGAGCCTTATAGACGGTCACATTACCATCCGCGTCAGTCTTCTTCTTAAAGATCCATTTATTTTTAATGGCTCGCTTATCATCAGGCAAGTTCACCAAAGTCCATACTTTGTTCTCATACATGGATTATATCTTGGATTTCATGGCCTCAAGCCATTTGTTGGAATCCGGGCCCGTGGTCGCTTCTTCATAGTTCGAAGGTTCACCATTGTCCAACAACATGATCTCCAGGACAGGGTTGCCTTACCGCTCTGGTGTGGAACGTGTCCTAGTGGACCTTCGATGTTAAATAGTAACTTGATCTGAAGTTTCATGATCATCATAATTAACTTCCTCTCCAGTCGGTGTAGGCTCCACAGAAACAACTTCCTGTGCTGCGCTACTCTCCGGTTCCAGTGGAGGTACAATTACCTCATCAAGTTCTATTTTCCTCCCACTTACTTATTTCGAGAGAAACTCTTTCTCGAGAAAGGATCCATTCTTGGCAACAAAGACTTTGCCTTCGGATCTAAGATAGAAGGTATACCCAATAGTCTCTTTGGGATATCCTATGAACACGCACTTTTCCGCTTTGGGTTCGAGCTTCTCTGGTTGAAGTTTCTTCACATAAGCATCGCATCCCCAAAATTTTAGAAACGACAGCTTAGGTTTCTTTCCAAACCATAATTCATACGGTGTCGTCTCAACGGACTTTGACGATGCCCTATTTAAAATGAATGCGGCAGTCTCTAATGCATATCCCCAAAATGATAGCGGTAAGTCGGTAAAAGACATCATAGATCGCACCATATCCAATAGAGTGCGATTACGTCGTTTAGACACACCATTTCACTGAGGTGTGCCAGGCGGCGTGAGTTGTGAAGCAATTCCACATTTCCTTAGGTGCGTGCCAAACTCGTGACTTAAATATTCTTCGCCATGATCAGATCGTAGGCACTTTATTTTCCTGTCACGTTGATTCTCTACCTCACTCTAAAATACCTTGGACCTTTCAAAGGTTTTAGACTTATGTTTCATTAAGTAGACATACCCATATCTGCTCAAGTCATCAGTGAGGGTGAGAACATAACGGTAGCCACCGTCAGCCTCGACGCTCAATGGACCACATACATCGGTATGTATTATCTCCAACAAGTCAGTTGCTCGCTCCATTGTTCCGGAGAAAGGAGTCTTGGTCATCTTGCCCATGAGGCATGGTTCGCACGTGTCAAATGATTCAAAATCAAGAGACTCCAAAAGTCCACCAGCATGGATCTTCTTCATGCGTTTGACACCAATATGGCCAAGGCGGCAGTGCCACATGTAAGTGGGACTATCGTTATCAACCTTACACTTTTTGGTACTCACACTATGGACATGTGTCCCATCACATTTGAGATTCATCAAAAATAAACCATTTACCAGCGGGGCATTACCATAAAACATATCTCTCATATAAATAGAACAACCATTATTCTCAGATTTAAATGAGTAGCCATCTCACGTCAAGCGAGATCCAGATACAATGTTCATGCTCAAAGTTGGTACTAAATAACAATTATTAAGGTTTAAAACTAACCCCGAAGGTAGATATACAGGTAGCATGCCAACGGCGATCACATCGAACTTGGAACCATTCCTGATGCGCATCATCGCCTCGTCCTTTGCCAGCCTCCGCTTATTCCACAGCTCCTGCTTGGAGTTACAAATGTGAGCAACTGCACCGGTATCAAATACCCAGGAGCTACTACGACCGCTGGTTAGGTACACATCGATAACAAGTATATCACATATACCTTTAATGTTGTCAGCCTTCTTATCCGCTAAGTACTTGGGGCAGTTCCGCTTTCAGTGACCGGTACCCTTGCAATAAAAGCACTCAGTCTCAGGCTTGGGTCCATTCTTGTTCTTCTTCCCGACAACTTGCTTACCGGGCGCGGCAACAACTTTGTCGTCCTTCTTGAAGTTCTTCTTACCTTTGCCTTTCTTGAAACTAGTGGTCTTATTCACCATAAACACTTGATGCTCCTTTTTTATCTCGACCTCTGCTGATTTCAACATCGAGTACAACTCAGGAATGGACTTCTCCATGTCCTGCAAGTTGTAGTTCATCACAAAGCTCTTGTAGCTAGGTGGAAGCGACTGGAGGATTCTGTCAATGACCGAGTCATCTGGGAGATTAACTCCCAGCTGAGTCAAGCGGTTGTGCAACCCAGACATCTTGAGTATGTGCTCACTGACAGAACTGTTCTCCTCCATCTTACAGCTGAAGAACTTGTCGGAGACGTCATATCTCTCGACCCGGGCATGAGCTTGGAAAACCAGTTTTAGCTCTTGGAACACCTCATATGCTCCGTGTTGCTCAAAACGCTTTTGGAGCCCCGGTTCTAAACTGTAAAGCATGCCGCACTTAACAAGGGAGTAATCATTGCAGCGTGACTGCGAAGCGTTCGTAACGTCTTGGTCTGTTGGGAAAATGGGTGGGTCACCTAGCAGTGCATCAAGGACATACAATATCTTAGAAGCTATGAGGATGATCCTCAAACTACGGACCCAGTCCGCATAGTTGCTTCCATCATCTTTCAGCTTGGTTTTCTCTAGGAACGCGTTGAAGTTGAGGGTGACATTCGCGTTGGCCATTGGATCTACAATATAGATTGTAAAGACAATTTTAGACTAAGTTCATGACAATTAAGTTCACATAATCAAATGAACTCCCACTTAGATAGACATCTCTCTAGTCATCCAAGTGATACATGATCCGTGTCAACTAGCCCGTGTCCGATCATCACGTGAGACGGACTAGTCATCCATGGTGAACATCTCCAAGGTGATCATATCTCCTATACGACTCATGTTCGACCTTTTGGTCTTCCGTGTTCCGAGGCCATGTCTGTACATGCTAGGCTCGTCAAGTCAACCTAAGTGTTTCGCGTGTGTAAATCTGGCTTACACCCGTTGTATGCGAACGTTAGAACCTATCACACATGATCATCACGTGGTGCTTCGGAACAACGATCCTTAGCAACGGTGCACAGTTAGGGTGAACACATATCGTGAAATTTCATTGAGAGATCATCTTATTTACTACCGTCGTTCTAAGCAAATAAGATGTAAACATGATAAACATCACATACAATGAATATAGTGACATGATATGGCCAATATCATCTTACTCATTTGATCTCCATCTTCGGGGCACCATGATCATCACTGTCACTGGCACGACACCATGATCTCCATCATCATGATCTCCATCATCGTGCCTTCATGAAGTTGTCTCGCCAACTATTACTTCTACTACTATGGCTAACGTTTAGCAATAAAGTAAAGTAATTACATGGTGTTTATGATTGACACGCAAGTCATACAATAAAAGAAGACAACTCCTATGGCTCCTGCCGGTTGTCATACACATCGACATGCAAGTCGTGAATCCTATTACAAGAACATGATCAAACTCATACATCACAATGCATCACATCACATCCTTTTGGCCATATCACATCACAAGGCATATGCTGCAAAAACAAGTTAGATGTCCTTTAATTTGTAGTTGCAAGTTTTTACGTGGCTGCTATAGGTTTCTAGCAAGAACGTTTCTTACCTACGCCAAAACCACAACGTGATATGCCAATTGCTATTTACCCTCCATAAGGACCCTTTTCATCGAATCCAATCCAACAAAGGTGGGAGAGACAAACACCCGCGAGTCACCTTATGCAACAAGTGCATGTCAGGCGGTGGAACCGGTCTCACGTAAGCGTACGTGTAAAGTTGGTCCGTGCTGCTTCATCCCACAATACCGCCGAATCAAGATAAGACTAGTAGTGGTAAGCAAATTAACAAGATCGATGCCCACAACTGCTTTGTGTTCTACTCGTGCATAGATTCTATGCATAGACCTAGCTCATGATGCCATTGTTGGGAGACGTAGTAGTAAATCAAAAAATTTCCTACGTGTCACCAAGATCTATCTATGGAGAAACCAGCAACGGGTGGGGAGAGATTGCATCTTCATACCTTTGAAGATCGCTAAGCGGAAGCGTTACAAGAATGCGGTTGGCGGAGTCATACTCGTCACGATTCAGATCGCGGTTGACTCCGATCTTAGCGCCGAACAACGGCGCCTCCGCGTTGAACACACGTGCAGCCCGGTGATGTCTCCTACGCCTTGATCCAGCAAGCAGGAAGGAGAGGTTGGGGAAGAGCTCCGGAAGCACAACGACGTGGTGACGGTGGACCTGCATGGACTCCGATAGGGCTTCGCCAAGCGCTACGGAGAACGAGGAGAGGGAGGAGTAGGGCTGAGCCAAGAGAGGAAGAAAACCGTGTGTTGGGCAGCCCCAAAACCTCACATATATATAGGGGAGAGGGAGGAGGAGGCCCCCGATCTAGGGTTCCCACCCTAGAGGGTGTGGCAGCCCTAGATGGGGCTTGGCCGCCGGCCAGAGAGGGAGGAGAGGAGGGCGCAACCCTAGGTGGGCCTTAGGCCCATCTAGACCTAGGGTTTCCCCTCCCTCCACCTTTCCCGCGCCTTGGGCTGGGGTGGGAGGCGCACCAGCCCACCTAGGGGCTGGTTCCCTCCCACTCTTGCCCATGAAACCTTCTGGGGCTGGTGGCCCCACTTGGTGGACCCCCGAAACCCTTCCGGTGGTCTCGGTACGTTACCGGTAATTCCCGAAACACTTCCGGTGGCCAAATCCTCACTTCCTATATATAAATCTTTGTCTCCAGACCATTCCAGAACTCCTCATGACGTCTGGGATCTCATCCGGGACTCTGAACTACCTTCGGTAACCCCGTACACTATTTCCCTATAACCCTAGCGTCATCGAACCTTAAGTGTGTAGACCCTACGTGTTCGGGAGACACGTAGACATGACCGAGACACCTCTCCGATCAATAACCAACAGCGGGATCTGGATACCCATGTTGGCTCCCACATGCTCCACAATGATCTCATCGGATGAACCACGATGTCGGGGATTCAATCAATCCCGTATTCAATTCCCTTTTTCTATCGGTATGATACTTGCCCGAGATTCGATCGTCCGTATCTCTATACCTTGTTCAATCTTGTTATCGACAAGTCTCTTTACTCGTTCTGTAACACATCATCCCGTGGCTAACTCCTTAGTCACACGGAGCTCATTATGATGATGTCTTACTGAGTGGGCCCAGAGATACCTCTCCATCTTATGGAGTGACAAATCCTAGTCTCGAGTCGTGCCAACCCAATAGACACTTTCGGAGATACCCGTAGTGCACCTTTATAGCCACCCAGTTACGTTGTGATGTTTGGCACACCCAAAGCATTCCTACGGTATCCGGGAGTTGCACAATCTCATGGTGCTCAGGAAATGATACTTGACATTGGAAAAGCTTTAGCAGACGAACTACACGATCTTGTGCTATGCTTAGGATTGGGTCTTGTCCATCACATCTTTCTCCTAATGATGTGATCCCGTTATCAATGACATCCAATATCCATGGTCATGAAACCATGACCATCTATTGATCAACGAGCTAGTCAACTAGAGGCTCACTAGGGACATATTGTGGTCTATTTATTCACACATGCATCACGGTTTCCGGTTAATACAATTATAGCATGAACAATAGACAATTATCATGAACAAGGAAATACAATAATAACCATTTTATTATTGCCTCTAGGGCATATTTCCAACAGATACTTGATGGCGTGGGGATCATCTTCCCGCGCCATGTGGATGTGGAGGAGGAAATCCTTGATCCTTACAGTTGGGTCAGTTATCCCATCATATTGCTCTATGTTTACGGGTTTAAACCCCTCCAGAAACTGATGTTGCATCACCTCGTCCGTGAAGCATAGTGGGTGGGCAGCGCCTCTGACCCGAGCTATGTCGTGCCGGTAATCAACGTCTGTTTTGGCCCGGTTTCGTTCCGACCTTTGTTGTTGCGGTCGAGCCAAGGTCGGTACCCCTCCCGTCTATCGGGTGAGTACCCTCTGGATCCGTAGATGGATCTCGTACGACCTTCTCTATGGTCTAGGTCGTGTCGCAGGTCAAACCTATCATCAAGCTCTATTGGGTCTTTTCCCCGTCTTCGGGGTATCGTCGGCCTATAACCGATGTCGTTGGCCGTCCGGTCTCGTCCTCAGGGAGGGAGGTCAGGCTTGTCGTATGGAGTATATTTGGGAGATGGCATATTAGTAAGCTCTTCATCGAATTGTGCAGCAGCCTTCGGCGTGGATAGCTTTTGGGTTGGTCCAATCACTACTAGGGAAAACCCTAGTAGTAGCGCTCAAAATATGCATAGTAGTAGCGCTGGGTCCAGCGCTACTGCTATCGCGCTACAGCTAAGTTTTAGCAGTAGTGCTAGCCTGGCAAGCGCTACTACTATGTGTTGTTAACACTAGCGCTTGCCAGGCCATCGCTACTGCTAACTATCTGTAGCGCTTGGATGAATGAAGTCCTGCTGCTAATCCAGCGCTGCTATTAGATGATTTCTAGCGCCACTGCTAGTATTCCTGCTTTCACAGATTTACACCCTCTACGTATTTGTGATGTAGTTATATAGGATCTATACATTAGTTTCATCAGATCATACTAAACATACACTATTATCATCATATCATAGACATACAATACTCTCATCATACCATCATCATCATTAAACACAAATATCATCACATCTCGAAAATAGCGATACACAAGAGTGATCATGTCATGTCTCGAATAAGTGCAAATGCATGGTCATGGCACAAACACATGTTTTCATCATCTCTATCTCAACCATGATGTAGAGGAGAAGAGCGATCAGCATGAGCAAGAGCGCGACTATGTAGTACTTGAGGCACTGGCGGTCCTACCCCTGCTCATGCCGCAGTGTCCACCTCAAGTAACTACTTTCTGCTTCGACTCTGCTGTCAAACCCTCTGTGGCTAGCACCCGGGTACCTGTACACCTAGGCCTGAGCGTGTGGCCAGTGGTCGTAGACTCCTGGAACCCTCCCAACGAACACGACGTGCCAGTCCTTCGCCATCTCTGATCTATGTACCTGCATCGACAATTGATCAATTGAAAATAATATGCAACATAATGTACTTAAGAAAACAAAGAGGCATAATTAGCAAAATATAGGCAACTTTTAGTAAAGATAAGTGACGAAGTTCCTCATATATACCCTAACTAATTAACTAGCAAGAGCGATCAGTCCTCCATGTCGGCGGTCCAATCTTCATAGTTAGGGATGAAGCACCCGAGCTTCGTGTAAGGCTTAAGGTCCAGACGCTGAGCGAGTAGCAGTGCTCGGACATCATCCCGCGTCATTGTTGGCCCATCGTAGAACATCCCTGTTGGTTCCAGGATCTGCTTCATCATCACTTGGGCAAGTTCACATTGTACGTGATAAAACTCAGCTCGGAGTCGATGATCCGGTGTCTATCCTATGCTTGTGGCCCAGCTGACAATCTCGGCATGTTCGGTACTAGGTGACATGCGAAGGCGTTGATTATCCCTTCTTTACTCGAGCATGTGATGCATGAGGTAGAATCCATCAGCCTGACTGGTGTGCGGTTGCTGGATGCAACAGAAGTCGGTCTTATGGCAGAAAACCAGCCTGTCCTTCCTGTTCCTTTTCACCTTTATATATCCACCAGACATGCTGAAGGTAAACATGGCACTATTGAGAACTCTCTTTGCATGCATGTAATCCTTTTTCTTGATGTTCTTCAATAAGTCCAATTATATAGCATTGGAGTATTCCAGGTCCAGAACGATGAGCATGATGCCGCCCCCGCTGCGCAAATGAAGCACACACCTCTAATTAGCCTCCATGCTTGCAAAGGAATGATTAATGACACTTACGAAAGGATATGCGCGGATGACTTACGTGGGATGATAAGGCAGGAGAATCGCTTCCTTGTCCTTATTAGCGATCATGAATCTGCCAAGGTACTTGCTCGCATAGTCATGGTGCTCTTTGCAAACTGCCAAGTAGCTCTCGTGCATATAGAACGGTCCCGCGACACAGATATATCATATGTTCTCGATCCTGATGATTTAGTTGACATACATCGCATACATGTGGATGAACTAGAAATCCAGCTTGGTCATGTGGAACATCTTGTAGATGTAGTCGAATTGCAGGATGAACTGATTCACGGGCCAGGTGTCGGCGTACAATTTCCCACCCGGCACCTGAGCTGCGTAAAGCGGGTATCCTGGTTTTTCTGCGATCAGAAGGCTTTTTTCTATGGCCAGCACATCTTCATGGAGTCTCCTTAGATCATTGGTCAGTATGTTATCTAGCGCTTTGGGGGTACGATCGGCTTGCCGGTGACATGGAAACGATTCTTACCTTCGACAGGTATTCTGTCTACCACCCGGGGCTTCAGAGGCGGCTGGCTGCTTGAAGCAGCTCTAGTGCCTTTAGGGCCTTTCTTTTCTGGTCTCCTCCTTGGCTTCTTGGTGGGTGGCATGGGTAGTGAGCCCAACATACCTTCCCTAACCACCCCCAAGTGTCATCGGGCTAAACATTGGACGGGCCTTGGGGGGTTGCTAGGTAGAGGCGACATCTGGAGGCATCTCCTACGAGGATTGCTTTAAGAGAGACTTTTTGCATTCCGCCTTAGGATTTTCCGGCTCCGGTAAATCAGGCAGCATCAAGTCATCATCTCCATGCTCATAGCCTGAGTCTTCATCGTCTTGAGCCATCAACCTTCCATCATCGTAGGCGGTATTGAAATACTTGTCTGGGTCATCCTCCTCCTCCTCCATGTCATCAACATTTGCTTCTTCGACAACGGGGGCGACATGATCTGGCACTAATGGAGGCTCTCCCTCGCATCGTCTTCTACCACCCGCCACGATAGGTGCTGGTAATGTGGTAGGTGGGGTGGTGTTCATACCTTCTTGAGAAGGTGGCGTTGGCATGATACTAGGCGCCTCGAGACAAAGAAGAGACTTCGGCCAAGGCAAGAACCAGCTCTTGCATGTGCCAATCCTCGAGGGGGTCTCATCGTTATCGGCTGGTACTAGAGGAGGCAAATCCTTGAAGCCCGCTAAGACACTGGCCATGTTAACCTTGAAGACGCCATCGGGCATCTCTCGATTGTGGAACATGCGGTCCTTCGGCTTCACGATCGTTGCCTTTCCCACGACCACATTTTGGCCCTTGATGTCGTACAATAGGGTGCACGGGGTATCATCGGCCTATGAAGAAGACATGTCTGCGACGTTAAACATCCGAAAGGCAACTGAAATAGAAGACTATAGACATGCTGGTGAAAAGGGTATGACGCATAATTACCGTGAGGGCATCGAGCTCAGCTAGCGATGAAGGCCCGCCGAGCATGCAAGAGATGGAGGTCGGGCTGCTATGAACATCAGCGGGGCCTTTTGCGGTTGCTTGAGTAGGTGTCGGTGTTGTGGTGTTCGCCGAATTGCTCCCGACAAAGCTGGGAAGGGCAAAGTCCTTCGGTCGTGCATTTGGATAGTTCTTCGTGAAATCGAAAAGTGCCGGAATCTAGTTGACCACCGCGTCAGTGACCGCTGCATTGATGGCCCCGCGCAACTATTCTTCGGTCTCAGATTTGGTCTTATTGACCGCAATCGGGATCCTGTCGTCGATGGTTTGTTGAGTGACGACCGACCATCTCTTCCTTCTTTGCTCTGGCTCCTCACGGTAGCACGTATTTCACGAGGCACCATCTCCGACATCGTGCACACGTCCATAGGATGGCGGCTTGTCCACCGTGACCTTTTTCAGTATGTTCAGGGCCCAGTTGAATGGGTTGTCCCACTTGGGCGTCGCCGACGACTGTGACGACTCGTCGCTTTCGGCTGCCTTTTGGTGCCGCTCTTTCTGCAAAAGGGACATTGATGGTTTACTCATGTGACAAAACTTGTAGTCGAATTGATTGGAAGCTGATATGATAATGTGTTAATATAACAATTCCCAAAAGTCTCATGAAGTCCCTCGTGTTCGGGTCTGTGTAAAAGATCTTGTTGACTTTGTCCCACTTGTACCGAGCCCTGATCCATTCTTGCTCCAGCGGGTCGGTGAACTCCGCCCAGGGGTCTGGGATTCTGTGACTTTCATGTTTGGCGTCCTCCTTGGCCCATACGTGCCTCTTCCCCTCGTAACCACGGCTTCTGAGGCGGTGGGGAGGCGTGTTCCTGGCCTGGAGCGCCTTCATTTTCTCTGACCTTGCCTTGAATTCTTCTTTACCGCAATTCTCCTTGAATTTTTATAGTCCTCTTCCGTTATTGACGGATTATCAGCATGAATCTTGGACCATGGTTCATTCTTCTCATTCACTTTTTTTACCCGAACTTTCCAGGAGGACAAGTCGTTGGTGAACATCACCATCGCCTTGGCGTTTATCCTTGTCATGGCGACGTCATCCCACGGGTCTTTAAATGTGCTGTCATCCCGGCCAGGGAATAGGAACCTATTGTGCAACTTCTTTAGGAGGATGTGCTCCATATGTGGTATCTTCTTCAAAAAAACATCATTGATGTTCGCGGTTTCCCTAAGGATGCATCCTAGTTGATTGCCCCAGCATGAGCGCGCTTCCTCCGGCGCCGTTGGCTCTAACTTCTTGGGGTGCATCTCCGTGACCACAATTTGTCCGATGCCGAGCTCGTTTGGTTTTCGTGACCTCTTCTTCTTTGGTGCTTCTCGGGGGTGGTGGTGGTGCCGGTGTCGGTGTCGGTGTCAGGGTTGGTGCCACTACCGCCACCATGTAACCCCATCTGGTGTTCATCCAGGTAATTGAAATAGCGATTTGTTGCCTTGTGGGGGTCTACTACGATGCGAGCAGAACCCCTGGCTTTGGCGTCGATAGACATGTTTCCTATTCAACAATTGTAAATAAAAGATATAATGAAGAGAAAAAGGGGCCTATATATATTTGGTCGGAATGTTGATTCATTCCCCTTCCGGCAAATCCCGGGTACTCCATATGTCCTAGTTTCTAGCACAAGTTGCGCCTGAAATTTTTGGCATGACCTTTGCTAGAAAGTGGACATATGGAGCGCCTGAAATTTGCCGAAACAGAAATGAATCAACATTTTGGCAAAACATAGGCCACTCGAGTATTTCGCCAAAACATGCCTACCTCATTAGTACAGTGATTACATGCTTGAACTTACACGATAAAAACAAGTCTTCGTGTGTTTGTTTATGAAAGGAAAACTAGAGAATGCAAATTTTGACCACCTAATTCATGTGAATTGCTGGGTTGGTCTGACTCCCATCTGCTTAAGTTATCCTGCACTTACTAGTACAAGAAAAACCATTGTCTGTTGCTCTAGTTAACAACTATACTAATGCATCTAAATAAATAAAGCGTAGCCCCATATTGAGCAAGGGAATATATATCCAGTTAATTTGACTTTAGTGAAACAAAATTCAGTTAACTCCTTACAGTAAATTCACTAAACTCCTCATAATAATTTGGAATTTGACCACAAGGACTGTCAGCAAGAATGTTCCAATGAAACATTTTTTTAAGATGACCCATAAGACTAACTAAAAATATTTAGGAATATACTCCAGCCTTGAGTAATCTTGTGGAATCATATTCATTGTTTCCAAAATAAATTGATTGATTGTGGACTAAAATTATTTGGAAATAAGATAGCAAGGAGGCCATTATTTGGATATCATGAATCATGTTATTGGAGATTTGCACCATGTTACTGCAGATTTAAACCATTAATCATGCATTTTATACAGGCTTTGTCAAATTCGTGCATCTTGGACTTCGACATCCCATTTACGATGATCATGGTTACATGGCAAGTTATTTTGACTGTTGTTCCTACTGTGATTTGGGTCCTGTACATTCAGGTGAGCATCATGAAAGATCCCTACATTCATCTTCTTGTGCAGAGCAAAAATGTGAACAATGCTACTGTTGTAGGGATACACATTTGGTGTTAACTGAATTTAGTGAAAATGTGAATAATGCTACTGTCTCCATCATTTTGATTTCACTAAATAGCAGTGCTACATTGACACGGATGCAACGTTCAGGCAAAAAATAGCTTCATTTAGACAAATCTTCGGTGCAATGCTGATTTTTTACACTGAATTTGTACACTGATCTTTTATAGGCAACATCATCTATCATCACCAAAGCCCAAACAGAGCAAAATCTAGAAATTGAAATGGCTCGATGGGCATGGGCATGAGAGGAAGCAGAGGAGAGGGGAGGGATGGGATGGGGTTTTACCTTGGACGGAGTGGAAGAAGAAGCGGCCACCTTTGGCGTGGGAGCAGCACGCCGAGGAGAAAAGGAGCGATCTTGGGGTCGCGGGAGAGGAGACGAGCGGGTGCAGGTCAGCTGGCGATGCCGTCGCTCTTGATCTGGCCGGGATCCTTCGCCGTCGCAGGCTGGGGGAGGTGGATAGGCGGAGGAGGGAGAGTCGGGTCCGACATCGAGGTCTAGGACGAGGAGGAGGCCGGCGTCGAGGTCCAGGACGAGGAGGAGGCCGGAGGAGGCCAGCGTCGAGGCTGATGGCGGCACAGGCGACGACAGCGCAGGAGAGGAGAGGTGGGAGTGGCGGTGGAGAATGGGAACTGGTGAAATTTGGAGCCCCCGTGGGGGTTAACCCCAAATAGCAGTAGCGCTGGTTTAGGAACCATCGCTATAGCTAAGGTAGCTATAGCGCTGGTCCCTAAACCAGCGCTACAGCTAAATATTCCAATTTTTTTTTAAATTTTTCCTTTTCTAGTTTTTAGTTTTCTTTTCTTTTATTATTTTCCTTTTATTTTCTATTTACTTATATTTTCTTTTGTATTGCTTTCTCCCTTTTCTTTTTGTTTTTTTGTTTTTTTCTCCCGACGACGGCGTCTCCATTTCCCACTGCGCGAATATTATCACCGGAACCATTCATGTGGTGGTAACATATCAATTGACCGATAACGGTTACTTAAGTGTGTACACAATATATATATATATATATATATATATATATATATGATGGTTTCTGATCAGCTGTGTCGACGACGTTTCACATTGAGCTTCTTCCCTTTATTGTTCATTGCCGAGTAATTGAGCCCCTCCTTGTGACTTTTCCGGAGTCATGGAGTACGATCTTTATTAGGTAATGTAGTATTTATTCTTCTTTTCTCGTATGCTTCATCGTCATCGTCATCTTCCCTCATTGGGTTGCCGTATTGGTCGTAGTCTTCCTTGTTGGCGACTCCATCCATTCCGATGATGCTCGTTTTGGATCTCCTCACGACAACACGGCTGGGATTGGCCGGGGCGGTTATGAAGAAGCATTGTGTCACGTGCTTAGTGTGTACCCATGTCTCATTTTTGGCAATGACGTTAACATTCACGGGAGTGCTCTTCACATCGGGTATAGACATAGTGGTGAAATACTTGTTTTCTCTTATGACGTCCTTGGCCCATCTGACACAAAACATCGTCGCATCGTGCATTCCAGCATAGTCAACCTCCCAGATCTCTTCGACCCTTCCATAGAATCTTTCAGTTCTGCTGTTGGCATCGGTCACACATTGAATTGTGACCCTGGAGTTCTAGTAATCATTATCCATGTCTTTGGCCTCCGTGTAGAACGTATACCCATTGATATCATAGGACTGATAGGTTGTGAGCTTAGGCGCGGGGCCATGTGCTAAGGCGTGTATTAGCAATCTGTTCGAACTGCCCTCTTCCAGGAGATTTTCAAGAACTTGCTCTTTGAACCAACGCAAGAAAGTGGCGTTGTGCTCTATAGTAACTTTGTCGCTCGTCTTGAGCATCCCCTTATCATGGTACTTCTTTGTGATGCTTTATTTGTGCCGTTCCACATAATCATCTACCACATCTAGGTGTTGTAGGACTACTAAGTTAGCCATGTCAAAGTCATTCCGTCGATCCGAGTAATCCACGTGCAATTCCCTCTGGCCGTTGTTATGACCATCTCCTTCGAGCTTCCCATCCTGCTTCTTGACGGGCAAACCAACAACAGGGTCTCCGACGCCTATATAATTCTCGCAAAAGGAGACACACTCATGCATCAAATACCCCTGGATGATGCTCCCTTCGGGACGGAACATGTTACGAACGAATCCTTTGATGACCCCATTCATCCTCTCAAACGGCATCATGCTGTGAAGGAATGTCGGCCCGAGGTCAATGATGTTGTCCACAATGTGGACACACAGATGCACCATGACGTCAAAGAATGCGGGCGGGAAGTACATCTCAAGCTCACATAGTATGACAACGATCTCTTCCTGTAGCCTTCGGAGCCGCTTCACACTTATGGACTTTTGGGAGATAACGTCGAAGAAGTTGTAGAGACCAGTAAGCGTGTCATGGACGCGCTTCTCCATTATCCCACTAATGGCAACCGGGAGTATCTGCATCATCATCACGTGACAGTCATGAGACTTCATCCCGCTGAACCTTTTCTTCTTGGGGTCTAGAAATCTGCTTATCTTCCCACAGTAACCGGAACTGACTTTGATTCCCATAAGGCACTTGATGAATTGATCGATCTCCTTCACACTTAAGGTGAAGCAAGAAGGGGGCAATAATTCTCCTCCTTCTTGTTGACTTTTTTGCCCCTTTCCCCCTCCTTCGTCTCTGTCTCCGTCTCCTCCGTTAACTTTTTACGGTGGAGATCTTTCATGATCTTCAAATCTCCCAAGTCTTTCCTTGCCTTCGGCCCATCCTTGGTCTTCTCCGGCATGTTCATCAGTGTGCCAAGCAAGTTCTCGAGGACATTCTTCGTGATATGCATTTGATCAAGGAAATGAGGCGTGTCGTGATTGGGCCAGTACTCCAAGTTCCAGAAAACAGACCTCGTTTTCCATACCTTCAGCAACGGCTCCAGCGCCTTTTTAATCTTTCTGGCGCGGGGCATTGTTCCCTGTTTCTCAACAGCTTGTCGATTTCTGCGCCACTCCTCTTACGTGGAGGTACTCGAAGCTCATCCAACCCATTGAATAGATCTCCACGCTTTCTCCACGGGTCATCCTTCTTGAGCCATCTACGATGCCCCATGTACACAATTTTCCCGGACCGGCCATCTTTTGTTGACATAAGTTGCTGAGACATTGTATCATCCATGCACCTCGTGCATCCGCAGTATCCATGGCACACCTGGCCTAAGGTGTACCCGTAACCAAGATAGTCGTGCACCATCATCATCAGTGCGGCTCTCATATGGAAATACTCTCCTTTGCTGGCGTCCTATGTCCATGCCGGTGTTTTCCATAACGTGTCTAGCTCCTCTTACAGAAGCCCCATATACAGGTTAATACTATTTCCCGGCTCATGTGTACGTACTTTGTCTTCATGCACTTCCAAGGGGGGAGGTTGTACGCCCGTACAAACACGGGCCATGTGCTATGGTTGGTGTTCTGGTTTCCAAAAGGATTCATGCCATCGATACTCGCACCAAGCACGATATTCCTTGGATCTTCTGCAGCAAATCCATATACGGTGTTGAATGCTCTCCACTAGCTACCATCTACGAGGTGTCTCAGCTTCAGGTCATCTCCATCTCGGGCTTCTTCCTCTCCGCGTGCCAGCGCATGAGATTTGCTTCCTTAGGATCTACAAAATACCGCTGTAGACGAGGAGTGATCGGAAATTACCATACAACTTTTTGAGGAGCTTTCTTTCCTGCCTTCTTCTATCGAGAAGCATTGCACACTGGACAACTGTTTTTTTCAGCGTGCTCCCCCTGATAAATGATGCAATCGTTGATGCATCCGTGGTACCTAATGTGCGGCAAATCAAAAGGGCAAACAATTTTCTTGGCCTCCTCGACACTAGTAGGACACGGGTTCCCCACGGGAAGAACTTTATTATGTAGATACTTCAAATGCTCATCGAGGCTTTTGTCTGTCCATTTGTTTTTGGCCTTCGTCTTCAGAAGTTCGAGCGTGAAACTCAAGTGGGTCACCTCGGGATCGCAACCGTCATACAATGGAGTCTTCGAGTCTACTTCAAGTTGCGCCAGCTTGGCCTCCTCTCTAGAAGCAGCTCTCTCGCTAGTCGTACTCTTGCGAATGAGATCTCGAACAAGAGGGTCCAGCACGACTGCACTTAGTAGCGTCGAAGACTGCAGCGTGACCTCTTCTCCGCCATGTTCGGACTCTTCTTCGCCGTGTCCGGAATCTTCTACGATGCAGTCATTTCCAGACTCTTCCCCAGTGCCATCGTCGTGTCGATCGGTCATCTCTTCGTTGAGCCCCATGTCGTTATTCCCTGTCATGTGGACGTCCTCATCATCATCAGCTTCTTCGCTTATCCATTGAGTATAGCCATCTATGAAACCATTCTTCAGCAGGTGTGCCTTCAAAGTGCCACGATCAAAAGGGTCCAAAAGGACTCCTTCCATGCATCTTGCACACGGACATCTAATCCTAGTCTGATTATTTGCGTACATGTCCATCACCGTGGATTGGATGTACCACTCCACCTTCCATCCACTCACCGTCAACACCGATTGCACGGTATAACAAGCAAAAGGGTTATAAAATAAATAATGCATGCATGCTTCAAAGTCATATAAAATTTTGGCATGACCTTGCCTAAAAATAGAAAATATTGAGTTTGCTCGAAATTCACCAAAACGGAAATAAATCGACATGTCGGCGAAATATAAGCAACTCGAGGGCATGTCACTCACACAAATCTCTCCATATATCCCAAACACACATATTCGCATTCACACACATATTCCCATTCTTGAAATGAACAACTTTTTACTCACCTATATATCTCTCAAGAGCGATACCGATCGAGAGAGCATGCCGTTAATTACATAATGAGAGAGACCGATCGAGGCGTGTGGATGGCTAAATAGTTAGCTAGATCTAGTTCTTGGGGAGGAGAGGTGAATCTAGCTAGCTAACTAATGAAGAGGGAGTTATGTTGGAGGGGGACATTAATGGGGGGAGAGGAAGAGAGGTAGGAGAAAGAGATAATGTGAGAGAGGCCATTTATGGAGGAGAGTTATGGTGGAGGGGGACATTAATGAGGAGAGAATTAGAGAGGTAGGAGGAAGAGAGAAGAAGAGCAACAATGGTGGATAGTGGAGAGGGGAAAGGAGGGGAGAGAGGGCAAAGTGGGGGAGAGAGGGAGGGGTGAAAAGGTGGCAGTAGCCGCAACTAGCAGTAGCGCTGCTTACAAAAAAGCGCTGCTAGTATGTGTGGCACATTAGCAGTAGCGCTTGCATCTCAGAAAGCGCTACTGGCAATAGCCTTAGCAGTAGTGCTTCCTCCCACCCAACGCTATTACTATAAATAGTGTCGGCGGGGTCGTCGGGGCCACCTTATCAGTAGCGCTTTCTTAGCACCTGGCGGTACTGCTAAGCCCTTACTTGTAGCGCTACAGGAATACAACGCTATTGGTAATTAGCAGCAGCGGTTTTATTTTTCCAGCACTACTAGTAGGCTCCTGTCTATAAGGTTTTCCCTAGTAGTGAATAGATCGGTACTATATCCTTCCCCAGCTGATAGGACCCTCGTCCATCTATTGAGGTTTTCCTGTTCGGCCTTAAGCTACCGTTCTTTTGCCTTTAGGCTGCGGGGCGTGGCTATAAGTTGTTGCCTGAACTATTCCTAATCTTCAAGGTTTTCATGGATGGCGAATTCCTCGGCTTCCGGGATGTCCTCCTCCTCGATAGGGGGGAGGTAGTTGTCGTCCTCAGAATCGTTTGGATCATCGGGGTTGCGCTAATCTGCCGGCCTCTCCTGATCATCTAGCAGGTCTTTGAGGATATTGGGATCGCCGAGATCTTTTGAGGTATCTCCATCCCTGGTGCCAGCGATAGCTTTTGTTCCCTTTTTTGCATTTGATCGTTGATGCGGCTTCCGGCGCCTTGACGACGCTTCACCCGATTTGTCGCCATCGTTTTTGGGTGTGTGCTTATCGTTATCGGTTGGAGTGTCCACCATGTTGACGTCATAGGTGAAGGTTGCGTCCCATCACCCGGTGTTAACTGGGGTGGGAGTGCAATCTTCCTCATCCATGTCTTCTGCCTCCTCGGAGGCATAGTCCAGCATGTCGGTTAAATCGTCGAGAGTGGCTATCAAGTGGCTATTGGGTGGGATGAAAAATTCTTCCTGATCTGCCTTGAGACAGATCTGAGCATGGATCGGGGTTGGGTCGTCAGTAATTTTCATCGACAAGATCCGATCTAGGGCCTCGTTGAGTGTCGAGCGCTCGATCGGGTCAACCTGCTCAGAGCTTTCGGAGTTAACCTCCGATGCATCCGCGAGGGGAGTGTTTGGTAGGAATAGGTATCCGTATGTTTGGCGCTATGATCGGATCCGGACTAAAAGTCAGGTCGTCGCCGGGGTGGATCCCGTGGGTGGGACCGAAAGCGGAATCTGAGGTTAAAGCCTTAGAGTCTTCGGGCACGACAGGCGAGACTGCGAGCCCAGTTAGCGAAAGATCGCCCCGAGAGTCTACGAAGAACTCTAGGTTCCCAAATCTGACCTCTTGATCAGGGGCAAAACTACTGACCCGGCCTAGACGGTCGGTTGGGTCGGCGTGCCGCACAATGCTGCCGAAAGCAAAAGTCTGTATGAGGACAAAGGTGTCCATGTCGCGGACTTCTTTGTTGATGACAACGCGAGCCATCGATTCCTTTGGCGATCATAGCAGAACTCTCAATGAAAGCACCAATGTTGGTGTCAAAACTGGCGGATCTCGGGTAGGGGGTCCCAAGCTGTGAGACTAGGATTGATGGTAATAGGGAACGAAGGAGACGATGTTTACCCAGGTTTGGGCCCTCCTATGGAGGTAAAACCCTACGTCATGCTTGATTATATTGATGGTATGAAAGTTACAGAGTTGATCTACCTCGAGATCGAAAATCTAAAACACTAGATGAGTTTCCTCGCCCTATGATCTAAAACCCTCCCAGTTTATATAGACACCGTGGGGTACTAGGGTTTACACATGGTGGGTCTCCTGCCGAGGATGGAGATGTCAATTTTCTCATCTTGACTTGGAGTGCACAACGCGCGCCTTCGGGACTTCCTTCTGGAATGTGGGCTCTCATTGTATCCGGCCCTTCCTGCGATAATCAGAGAATGGCCCACCAAGCCGGCCTATTAAGAGATAGGCTGACGATCCGAGGACCCCTTAGTCTAGGACTCCCTCAGTCGTCTCGCACGGCCATCGCGAACGAGTGCCAGCTCTTTCCACCTCGTCAACAAGCGGGCTATATCCCACAAGCCGCTTGGGGCAGTCAGAAGAGCGTCGCGTCGCCGACCAACTTCTCGCTGGTAGTGTGGGCATACGCGCCCTTGCCTAAATATCCTGATGGCGCCTCGCTCGTCGGCTTCAACCCCAACATCACCTTCCCGCGCACACCCTCCGTGTTCTCCACCGGCCTCAACGCCCAATACGAATACTTGTCGATGTACTCAGGTTCATCCACGACGGCTCTATGTCATGGCCCCTGCCTTCCGCACCTAGTTCGGCTCCATAGTTCAACAACGTCGACGTTGAGATGGACGAGATCATCGCAAACGGCTCGGCCACCGCCTCTTTGTTCCTCGGGTTCCACGTGAAAGAGGAGACGGTGGACATCACCGATGACATGGAGGACGTCGAGCTCGATGATGCTGAGGAGAAGGTGGCAGAGGAACAACCGGCAAAGTCGAAGCCGGTGACCAAAGGAAGAAAGAAGCGGCAGGGCATCCAACGGCAAGCCGGCTGAGCCTCGGGTCAAATGGACGACGAAGGAAGACGAATGCCTCGACAAAGCATGGAAGACTATCAGCATCGACCCCATCACTAGCGCAAATCAGAACATCGACACGTACTGGAGAAGGGTCAAGATGACGTTCGACGAGCGCAAGCTGGTCGACCCCGAGTTTGTCGGCATCCACATGGACCGCAGTGACAAGGCCATGTAAAACCATTGGCCTAGCATACAACAAGCCTACAACAAGTGGCATGGGATTCAAGGGGAGGTCATGGCTCGCCTAGAGGGCGTGCCAATATCGAGCGCCAAGTATGTCCATGGCTCGCTGACCCAGCTCTTTGCTTGTTCTTTGCCGACAATTTATTCTTGGTCTGTGTCGATGGTTCGGATGTTCGACATGTATCGTCCGGAAAGCAGCAATGTTGACTTCAAGTTCCTACATGTCTTCACATGGATTGAGTCGTGCGAGAAATGGCATGAGGCCCGGTTCGCTCTCGCCAAGACTAAGGATGGAGTGTACAACCCGAACGCGTCTGTCTTGGGGGCGTCTCAAGGGCGGCCTGATGGCAACAAGAAAGCGAAGAAGGCGAGGGACTCAGCGCGTGCTGCCAAATGGCTGCAATCGTCGATCGAGCAGTGCATCTCTGACGCCAGGAGTCACTTTGCCATGAGGGAGGAGAAGTCTGAGGCGAGGTGGTCTGCACTGATGACGAAGCAGGACGTCAAGCTTGACCTTCTCAGGACCAATGTCACCGCAAAGAAGAGGAACACCGACCTGGCGTTTCTTATGGGAGGTGACATGCTCTGCCATGAGGGAGAAGTCCGAGGCGAGATGATCGACACTGATGACGAAGCAGGACGTCAAGCTCGACCTCCTCAGGACCAATGTCGCCACGAAGAAGAGGAACACAGACTTAGCGTTTTTGATGGGAGGTGACACGCTCTGCCATGAGGGAGGAGAAGTCCGAGGCAAGGTGGTCAGCGCTAATGACGAAGCAGGACGTCAAGCTCGACCTTCTCAGGACCAATGTCACAGCGAAGAAGAGGAACACTGTCGTGGTTTTTTCATGGCAGATGTCCGAGGACTTAGATTCGAGGCCATTGCTAAGGTGATGGACTCAAAGGGGTTGATCGGGACGAAGGACACAGGTTTACCCAGGTTCGACCCCTCAAGTAGAGGTAAAAGCCTACGTCCTGCTTGTGCTTGTATTGCTTGGAATCTCGATTACAAGGGAGCGGAATCGCTTGACCTAGCTCTCGATTAGTTAGTTTCTATCTAAGTCGCCCCGGGTCTCGCCTTTACATAGGAGGTCAAGACCACGGGTCATACAAGTCGTAACCGACCCTCACAACGTGTCTGAATCTATCTCTACATTGTCTTGCCTTCCTAAGCAAGCTGTCTTCGGGCGGCTCACCTGCCGGGGTCTTCATACCTTCTTCGTCCGGGCCACGTCTTGGCCCATCTTGGCAAGCCGCCCAATGTCTTGGGCTTGAGTCTTCAAGGCCCATCCTTGGGCTGGTGTATGAGCTGCCAGGTGTGACCCGGAGCCTCCGGGGCGCGTCTCACCACGGAGTTATATCCCCAACATTAGGCCCTAGGTTGATTTGAGCTTGGTCATTTGAGCCACCTTCTTAACTGGCGGTGAGTCCCGCTTATGTCACCTGAAAGTAAGACAAAATGACCTGCCGTGATGTCATATCAAATATGTCTGAAAGATCCTCTGACGACCACAACAAATCTTTCCCTTATTAAATGGACGGCCCGAGAATCGAGGCATTCGCCTCGGTCAATCAATCCGTCACCTCGATTCTCGCGCCCGTTTCCACCCTTTGCCTATTAAATAGGACCGCGAGGAGCGGATTTCATTTCCTTCTCCACTTCGCACTTCTTCTTCTTCCTCCCGACGCAGCCGCTAAAGCGTATCTTGCTTTAGCGAAACTTCCACACCGACGTCACGCCGGGCCGCTGCATCGACCTGATCGTACCAGAGATTCCACCACGTTCGTCGCATCCCTTGTGGTAAGTCCTTCTCCTCCCATAGATCGGAAGTTTTCGATAGGGTTCCATGGAGTCCTCCGCCCGCATAGAACACGAGCTTCTTCGCAATGGTAGATAATGCCTACATCAGCGAACAAGATATTGCCTTCTTTTCCATTGCGGTGCACCATAGGAGAATGACAATAGCATTGCGCGGATCTGTAGTTGCTCCGTTCGCTATCTTCATGGACGTCACTGGTTCGACTGTTCATCACCGAGTCTTGGTTAAGCTTGATTTCCCTCTGTTTTGTAGATCTATAACTGCATAGGTAGTTTTTCAAACTTGTTTTCCACACTTTGTGAAATTTTACTTCGTCTTCTTGTAGACTTGACCCGCCAGCAAAATTCTGTCTCTCGCCAAACAACTCTTGGTGGCTTAACTTTATAGAACCTTCAACTTTTTAGCCTCCCTTAGTCGTCTGACATCTTCTGACCCACCGCACATTGTTACTTTGCACAGTATCGAGTTGCCGCCATGTCTCATGCATCCAATTCATGCAATTGGGTCGGCTCTGCTATCACTGAGGAGTTCCTGATGGATTTTGTAAACGCGGGTATCTTACCCGCCAAAGATGTCATCCATTGGCGGGTTCCGGGTAATGAGCTAAAGCCCGTTCCTCAGGAGGGTGAGGTAGTTGTGTTTTCAGATCATCTCGAGCGCGGGTTTGTTCCCCCCGGCTCAAAATTCTTTCAGGACATTCTTCACTTCTTCAAGTTGCACCCTCAAGACCTCACTCCCAATTCCGTCTCCAACATATGCAACTTCCAAATACTTAATGAAGTTTATTTGCAAACAGAGCCATCCGTTGGTCTATTTCGTGAGTTTTTTTATGCGAACCGCCAGACAGAGGTGAAGGCCGGTCCAAGCTTAGAGCTTGGGGATTTCCATTCAGAGGCGCCGGGACATAACCTTTCCGGCTGTTCAGATGATGGTCATCCTAAAGACTGGAACAAGACTTGGTTTTACTGCAAAGACACCTCCCCAGAAGGAGAGCATCCCCTGCCAGGTTATCGTCCATCCCGACTCAAGACAACCTTTGAGCTTCCTGGCCGGCTGTCAACCACTGACCGGGCGAAGCACGCTTCGGCTCACGCAAAAGTTAAAGCCCTTATGGCCAATGGACTGAGGGGACTGGATTTGATCCGTTGCTGGATTTCTTGGAGGATCATGCCCTTGAGCCTGCGCAGTCGCCTCATGTGTGAATATATAGGCCAGTCTGATGACCCCCTCTGCTTTAACCGGACAACATTATCAAAGGATGATATTATGGCTTCCATCAGGAGCCTTGTCCACAAATCTTCAGGAGCTTGCAGTGCCATTGGGCTGGCACCTTTCGGTGCCAAAAACCCGGCCCCAGATGTAAGGGCGACTCTCGATGTCTTTATCTCTGTTTTAACTTATACTTTGTAACCTCTCAATCTTTTGACGGCTTATACTTTCAGGCAAGTTCCGACTTCTGGAAAAAGAAGTGTGTTCCTCCTCCGAAGAAGTCAAAGAAGAAAACTGACGACCGGAAGAAGAAACCTGGACCCCAAGAACAGCCCGAGGAACAGCCGAAAACTAACGACTTAGAGGTACAGCCTGATTTTTTGGCCGTCTCTTTATGCACCTTATTGACAATAATTATTTACAGGACGAAACAGAAACGATCCACGCCAACGTTCCTGAGGTAACTTACGTTTCATCCGACTCAGAGCATCTTGTTCCACAGATGATACGGTGGGTCATCTGGAAAGTTCCACTTTCTCATCCTCTTGCTTACTTAGACCCCTATTTTGTTTTGAAAAACCAACAACAAACCTCTCGATGCCAGACCCGGAGCACCGGCTCTAACGATCTCATGGCCGGATTATCTCCGACTCAACGGAAGCGGTCGGCTGCGGTACCTGTTGAACCTGACTTTACTTGTCCATCTTGTCTTTTGCAATTCGACATTGTCTTATATTGTCTTAACTATTTTTTAGGAATCACCCTGTTCGTCCAGCAACTCTACCGGAACTGCTCTGCCGCCTCTGAAGATTAACCCGGAGTATGTGTCCTTTATACTTATGTTCAAACTTGTATATAAAGCTCTAACCACGACCTCCTACGTTTTCCAAGGCCCAAGCAAAACGAAGGAAGACCAGCGGGTCTACCCTTGGCCACAAAGCTCAAGAACCGGATCTTGCCAAGCCGGATTCTCCTATGCCGCATGTTGACCCCTCGGCGGCTTCCAAGGAGGCACCTGAAGAGGCTCATCATTCTGCCGAACCGGCGGCCGACGATATGATTCCTGAGATCCCTCCAAGGACCCATTCCAAGCCACGAGCCCTTCAAAGGCTGCCAATGAATCAACTATTCGAGATGTCTTTGTTACCGGCACCGGCTTCCAAACTCCTCCGGCTCATGTTTTGACAAAACATACTGAGAGGGCCGAGGCTTCAGAGAAGACGGACTTTGAATTCACAGTGCTAGAAAAGTTAACAGCTGACGAGCTTCACGCCGGCTATTTAAATCGCCTCTCCATCAGTCGGGACATGGAACTCAAGTTTGTTAGCTTAATGAAGAAGAAATATGAGGTACTCATACTCTGCTACCTTCTATCCTTACTTAGCCCCCAAGGGCCGGCTTAGTATTGGCCAATGATAAGCCAGGTCTTCAAATCTTGTTTAGAAGTAGAAATAGCTAGCCTGTAGGCATATAAAGAGTCATCCGTAGCCCCCAAGGGCCGGCTCAATTTTGATGAAATTGAGTTAGAGCTTCAAATGTAGATAACCTTAAAGCCAAAGTGTAGCTCCCAAGGGCCGGCTCGATTTTGATGAAGTTGAGTCGGATCTTCAATTAAGATCTTTGAAAAGCCATATGTAGCTCCCAGGGGCCGGGTCAATCTTTGATAAAGTTGAGTCGGAACTTCAATGTAGACAGCTTGAAGAGCCTTGTGTAGCCCCCAAGTCTGGATTAACTTTGACGAAGATGAACCGGGACTGCATTGTAGTGTTTGGAGAACAAATAGACATTAGCCCCCAAGTGTCAAACATATTGCCTGCAATCTGCTTGAAACTTGTGCGACATTGCCTTACTCTTCCTCGACCTATGATATATCATTATGGCAACTTAATCCTCATTTTGCTTTCAATATGTCACAGGAAGCTTTAACTGAGGCCGGCTCTGAACTAACCGGCTTGAAAGGCCAGCTAGCCACTCAACAAGCCGCCCAAAGCAAAGCCGATGAGAAGTGCCGGCTCCTTGGCGAAGAACTGACAAAGATTATGGCTGAATTTGACGCCTTCAAAAAATCGGCTAAGACGAAACAAACCGCCCTGGCTCAACGAGCAGATGACGCTGACCAGCAGCTCGTGATCGTGTAGACGAGATGCACTCCTTGAAGCACCATATTGGGAAGATGTCAGCCGCCATATTTGCTAAGCATTTAAGTACTTAGAAAAATCTTTGTATGAATACTTATACTGACGACTTATGCCCAAATATCCGGCTTATGCAGGCCCAAGGAGCCGTCAACTTGCTTCTCATAGTCTGTTGCCTCTGAAGGCTATCTGTACTCTGATAGAGTAGCTATACTGCGGAGCTGTCTACATGATCAAGGCGGTGCTTTACAAGGATAACATCTCGCCGACTATGAAGGGGGTTATAGAATTGCTATCTACCTTACCGAAACAGATCCGAGAGCTGAAGAAATCAGCCGCCCGACAGGGAGCCATCGCAGCCATAAGCCGGGCATTGGCCTTTGCCCTGGAGTTAACTCCTGAAGACATGATGGACGGGTTTCCCTCCAAGAAAGATGATGGCTCAGAGTTTTTGGAGGCTGACTATGCATGGTGTGTGAAGGCTTCCAAAGTCCTTGCTTTCGTGTTAGCAGAGGAATTAAACTTGTCAACATACCAGGCGGCTTACAGTGCTGATCAGAAGAGAATCCGCGGCCCCCTCTTTGAAGCCAAGGACCTGATGCCTGCCCACAGTAAGCACCTTTTTGCTTATGAACTTGACCCGTCCCCCTTCTTTGAAGAGGGAAACTTTGCAGCTTTAACCCATCGCAACTGGGACATGGACAATCTTCAGATCATGGAGGCCGAAGACTCGGAGCAGGGTGACCCGCCAGCCAACTGATGAATTTGGCGACACCGTGGACAAGCCGACTTGGTGACCCGCCATGAGTGGTGTAAAAAACTTTGAAACATTTTTGAGCTCTACGAAGAGCATCTGTAATAGGCTTGTAGTAAACTGTGCCTTTGCCCGAACTGTGCCATCGTGCACATGTTGAATTTTCCGGCTTAATATATATGTCATCTTCCTTGCACTTTCATACTAGATGTTTTGCCGGCTCTTGGCCATTTAACCAAATTGCAAGAATAGATGTATCTTCACATTTGTTAGGAGGGCGGCTTAAAATAGCATAATCCAAAGATGTTGTATATTTCCTAACTTGTTTTTCAAAACAGCTCATGTGCCTGTTCTACTAGGTTGACTCGCCACTTAAAACTCCTTAACAGTACAGGGTCTTTGTGGAGATTGGCCGTTAAGTTTTTGAACCGGCTCAAGGTCTCTAAGCGAGATTAACTGAAAGGAAGTGTGATGTCCCACAAGAGACACGACGGGGCATGAGTACCCTGATAGCCCAAAAACTGCCTCTCACGTGACATAAATCCATCGTTTTAACCTTAAACAGTACATGGTCCTCAAGGATTAACTGTCTAACAGTACAAACGGGCCACATAGCGGAGAGTCGGTAGTAAGTGGGAGAGTTTATCATTGCTTTCCATAAGACGGCCCTCACGTGGCAAGAGGCGCCGTTTTAACCTTAACCAGTACAGGGTCTCTATGGAGATTGGCCGTCAATTTCTTTGAACCGGCTCAGGGTCTCTAGGTGAGATTAATTGGTAAGAGTTCGGCGGGTCACCTAGCAGAGTAGCATCAGCTTACAGGCAGGTTTAACCCTATTTGGATTAAGAGCCGATCAAGAGGGTGTGTAAGCTACACCCGATGGGTGGGAAGCCCCCAAGTGACCTTTGTTGATGGAATCAACTGTTTGGCTTAAGAGCCGACTAATAGGGTTTGATAAGCTACACCCGGTGGGTGGGAAGCCCCTAGACGATCATGTTGATGGAGTCAACTTTTTGGCTTGAGAGCCGACCGATAGGGTTTGATAAGCTACATCCGGTGGGTGGGAATCCCCCTGGACGATCATGTTGATGGAGTCAACTTTTTGGCTTGAGAGCCGACCGATAGGGTTTGATAAGCAACACCCAGTGGGTGGGAAGCCCCCTGGACGATCATGTTGACGGAGACAACTTTTTGGCTTTGAGAGCCGACCGATAGGGTTTGATAAGCTACACCCGGTGGGTGGGAAGCCCCCTGGACGATCATGTGTTTGCACAGATTGAGATATGCGAAACGGCAGAGGCCTCGGCTTGAAGGGATGCCAACTTCTATTCATATATAAATATGATATGTACAATGATAGTGTACGATGTCGAGTCTCAACCACTTAGGTATAGTAAGGCCGTAGATGCGCTATGTTCCACGGCCGATGGGTCTCCTGCCCCGAGGTATCTGAATCGTCTTGGATGTCAATGAGGTAATATGATCCGTTGTTGAGATTTCTGCTGACCACGAAAGGTCCTTCCCAAGGAGGAGACATTTTATGCATATTTGTCTGGTCTTCAATTAGCCGCAACACTAAGTCGCCTTCTTAAAACGACCGGGTCTTGACTCTATGGCTATGATAGCGGCGCAGGTCTTGCTGATAAATCGCCAAACGAGCCGCCGCCAGATCACGTTCCTCCTCCAGGGCATCAACGCGTCTTGACGCGCCGTCTCATTGTCCGTCTCAATGTAAGCCGTCACTCATTGTGAGGCATGACGGATGTCACTTGGTAACACGGCCTCTGCACCGTAAACCATGAAGAAAGGTGTATAACCCGTTGATCTGTTGGGTGTAGTCCTGATGCTCCATAAGACGGACAACAACTCCTCCACCCAACAACCCGGCGTTCACTGTAAAGGAACCATAAGCCTTGGCTTGATACCTCTTAGGATTTCTAGGTTAGCACGCTCCGCCTGACTGTTGGACTGTGGATGAGCAACCATAGAAACATCAAGATGGATGTGCTCAATGTCGCAGAACGTTTTCATAGCACCCTTGGACAGGTTCGTACCATTGTCCGTGATGATACTATGAGGGTAACCAAAATGGTAGATCAGCTTTTTAATAAACTGAACCGTCATAGCCGCGTCGCACTTGCTGACCGGCTCAGCTTCTACCCATTTGGTAAACTTGTCATCCGCCACCAAGAGGTGGGTCTTTTTGTCCTTGGATCTCTTGAAAGGCCCGACCATATCGAGCCCCCAGAATGCAAAGGGCCAAGTGATTGGAATCATGCACAATTCTTGAGCCGGAACATGAGCACGTCGGCCAAACTTTTGACAACCGTCACACTTGCGAACCAGATCCTTTGCATCCTTGTGAGCCATTGGCCAGAAGAAACCGTTCCTAAAAGCCTTGGCCACCAGAGATTTTGAGCCAGCGTGATGTCCACAATCACCAGCATGAATTTCATTCAAGATTTCCTTGCCCTCCTTCGGTGAGACACAACGCTGAAACACACCGGTGAAGCTGCACTTACATAACTCGCCATTGACTATCATCATGGACTTAGACCGTCTGGTGATCTGTCTGGCCAGATTTTCATCATCAGGTAACTTGCCATGAGTCAAGTACGCCAAGTAAGGTACAGTCCAATCGGAACAACATGCAGAGTTGCCACCAGCTGTCCCTCCGGGTCAGGAATGCCTAAGTCTTCCTCTGAAGGCAACTTAACTGACGGGTGATGTAAGACATCCAGAAAGACGTTAGGCGGCACCGGATTTTATTAAGAGCCTAACCTTGACAGGGCGTCAACCGCTCATTCCTGTGATGATCAATATGATCTACCTGATTATCCTTGAAGTGACTAGCAATGGCATCCACCGCCTAACGATAAGCCGCCATCCGCGGATCCTTGGAGTCCCAAGTGCCTGAAACTTGTTGAGCCACAAGATTTGAGTCGCCGAAGCCCCTAACCTGGCTTAAGTTTGTCTCCTTAGCCACCCCGAGGCCATGAAGGAGGGCTTCGTACTCAACTGCATTGTTAGTACAAGGGAACATCAGTTGTAGCACATAACAGAACTTGTCACCCTTGGGGGAGGTTAAGACAACTCCTGCCCCTGATCCTTCCAGCTGCCTGGACCCATCAAAGTGTATTGTCGAGTATGTGTTATCCGGATTTTCTTTGGGTGCCTGACACTCTTTCCAGTCATTTATGAAATCCACAAGGGCTTGGGACTTGACAATCATACGAGGTACGTATTTCAGATTGAGAGGTCCCAACTCCAATGCCCACTTAGCAATCCTGCCAGTGGCTTCTCTATTTTGAATTATGTCTCCCAACGGGGCAGAGCTGACCACGGTGACCTGGTGCCCTAAGAAATAGTGCTTCAGCTTGCGGTTGGCCATGAACACCTCATATACTAGCTTCTGTCAATGTAGATATCTCTGTTTGGACTCTGTCAGGACCTCACTGATATAATAAACCGGCCTCTGAACCGGATATTCCTTCCTTGCCTCCTTGCGCTCGACCACGATTGCAGCATTGACAACCCTGTTGTGAGCCGTCACGTACAAGAGCAAGGGTTCTTTCTCAGCCGCAACAGCTAAGACCGGCGGCTCAGTGAGCTGCTTCTTGACCGCCTCAAACGCTTCACCCGCCTCCGTACTCCAGACAAAATTGTCTATCTTTTTCATCATTTGATATAAAGGGATGGCTTTCTCACCAAGGCGGCTTATAAACCGGCTCAACACGGCGATCCGCCCCGCCAGGCGTTGAACATCATTGATGCACGTCGGCTTAGCCAAGGAGGTGATAGCCTTGATCTTATCCGGGTTAGCTTTAATTCCATGCTCAGAGACCAGAAATCCCAAGAGTTGGCTTGTCGGAACACCAAAGACACACTTCGTCGGGTTAAGCATCATCTTATAGACCTGCAGATTGTCGAAGGTCTCCTTTAGGTCGTCAACCAGAGTCTCCTTCTTCCTTGACTTGATCACAATGTCATCCAGATAAGCGTGAACGTTGCGCCCAATTTGGCTGTGAAGACAATTCTGCACACAGCGCTGGTAAGTCGCCTAGGCACTCTTGAGCCCGAAAGGCATAGACACATAGCAGAAGGCACCAAAAGACGTGATGAAAGCCGTCTTCTCTTGGTCCTTGACTGCCATCTTAATCTGATGATATCCAGAATACGCATCCAAGAAACATAAACTCTCACAACCCGTCGTAGGATTGATGATCTGATCAATGTGAGGAAGAGCAAAGGGATCAGCCGGACAAGCTTTGTTAAGATCTGTGTAATCTACGCACATGCGCCATGTGCCATTCTTCTTGAGCACGAGCACTGGGTTAGCAAGCAACTCTGGGTGAAAGTCCTTGACGATGAAACCCGCCTCCAAGAGCCGAGCGACCTCTTCCCGGATTGCCTTACGCCTCTCCTCGTTGAACCGCCGTAGAAATTGCTTGATAGGTTTAAACTTAGGATCCACATTAAGTTGGTGCTCAGCGAACTCTCTCGATACACCCGGCATGTCAAAAGGTTTCCATGCGAAGATGTCCCGATTCTCACGGATGAATTCGATGAGCGCGATTTCCTATTTGGGATCCATATTGGCCCCAATAGTGAACTGTTAAGATGAGTCGCCCGGAGTAAAATCCACCAACTTCGTATCATCCGCCGAAAATTTCAGGGGGCTCAACCTCTGTGGTAGGCTTTTTCAGCAGAGTCATGTCCTTCCGGGTCAACATTTTCCTTCTAGAACTTGAGCTCTGCCTCAGCACAACTTGATTCCGCGTAAGCCACATCTCCTTCCTCGCACTCAATAGCCGTATTCCGATCACCATGAACAGTAATCGTCCCTTTCAACCCGGGCATCTTGAGCTACAAATAGACATAGCAGGGCCTAGCCATGAACTTGGCGTAAGCCGGTCGCCCAAACAAGGCATGATAGGGGCTCTTGATTTTGACTACTTCAAACCACAAGGACTCTACCCTGTAATTGTACTCGTCACCGAAGGCAACTTCCAAGGAGATCCTACCCACGGGGTAAGCTGACTTGCCAGGCACCACACCATCAAAGACTGTCGAGGAGGGCTTAAGGTCTTTATCAAGCAGCTTCATCCGCCGAAAGGTGTCATAGTACAGGATATTGATGCTACTGTCACCATCCATAAGTACCTTATTCAACATATATCCTCTCACTTGGGGGGCAACCATAAGGGCCAGCCGCCCCGGGTCATCAACACGCGGCGGGTGATCCTCCCGGCTCCATGTGATGTCATACTCAAACCACATCAAGTATTGTGGTAGAGCCGGCGCGATCGCATTAACCGCCCGTTTGCGCACTTTCTGATCCCGCTTGTTAAGGCTAATTGTAAAAACATGATACTGGCCCGAACTGAGCTGCTTTGGATTACTCTGATACCCAGAGTGATTATTCTGTTGCTGATGATGGCCACCAGAGTGTTGATGATGTCCTCCTTGATTGTCGTGGCCATGATGACTGAAACCTGAGCCGCCGGACCCAAACCCGGCTCCTGACCCGCCTGGTCCTGATCCGCCGGGCGGGCCACCACCATCATTGTTATGTTGTCGCATGATGTGGTCCTTGAACTTCTACATGATGTGGCAATTGCCCCATGTGTGACCTGCCAGTCTGTCGGGCCGGCTGTGCTCCGGACAAGGTTTGTTGAGCATCTCCTCTAAGTTAAAAGGAGTTTTACCTTGTTAAAAGGTGGTCTAAACTTCCCATTGCCCTTAGGTCGATTGTGACTGGTGCTAGCGTTGGCCACCAATTCTGACCCGCCATCTGGGTTCTTCCTCTTGCTTTGGTTACCATTGCCTACCGCACCCTTGCCATGGTTATTCTTTTTACCCTGACCAGTTTTCTCCTCATCAGAGCGCGGATCCTTCGTGTTATCAGAGTCGGCATACTTTGTGAGAGCCACCATTAGTTCTCCCATGTCTTGACACGTGCGTTTGAGCCGGCCGAGCTTCTGCTTCAAAGGGACAAAGTGACAGTTCTTTCCCAGGATCAGCACCACTTGAGCCGTTGTGATCTGTTCAAACGAGTGGATGATAGTCGACACTCGCCGGATCCAACGATGAGCCGACTCATTCTCCTGTTGAACACAGTGATTCAGATCCACAATCGTCATAGGCTGCTTGCAAGTTCCTTGAATTTTCTTAATGAACCTTGCTTTCAGCTCAGCCCATGAGTTGATGGTATTGGGTGGCAAACCCTTCAATCACGTGCGAGTCGGACCTTCCAACATCGTGATAAAGTATTTGGCGCAAACCGCGTCACTGACATCCAACATTTCCATAGCCAGCTCATAACTTTCAATCCAGGCCTCTGGGGGCAGGTCTCCAGTGTAATTCGGGACCTTACGAGGGCCTTTCAACTCCTTCGGCAGACGCTCGTTCCGTAGAGCCGACACCAAGCATGGGACTCCCACAGCCCTGGTGGCTACTCCCGCTCCAACTGAGACGAAATGCGCGGGCTCTTGATGAGCCACCACTGCTAGAGCCGCTGCCTCTCGATATACTCTCGCTCGGTCTACTAGCACCTGCGCATCCAGAGCCGTCTGATCATCTCGCGGTAGCCCCTGGTGCCTACCACTGCTAGAACCCGCCGGTGACTCATAGCGTCGGCTGTAGCTGCGGCTGGGGAGGGGGGTTGAATGCACGCGGCTCCGGCTGTAAGTATACTTCTCTTGCTGGGCCATCGTCGTTTGAAGGTATCCAAGGGTGTTCCACACCTCCTCTGCAAAGGGCGCCTCATCAGGAATAGGGATTGTTTCAAGCCGGGTTGCTGCGGCCACCATGTTCTCTGTCGGGTTTGAGTAGTACCCCACCGACATTGGAAAAGCCACTGGTGAGGCCTGGTTTCGTCGGGGCGGGTTAAGCTGTTGTCAAGCCACTGGCCGACTTCCAGGCGCGTCCGCTGTCCGTCCCGTTCCTGGCAAATTAAAAAGATTCCTGGCCTCGTATTGTTCTGGTAAGCGAGACTGATGTCTCATCGGCTGCACAGCAGCTGCCGACTGTTGCTCTAGCACAATGCGGAAAGCATCTGTCCTAAGGCACTCTGCCTCCACGTCCATTTGAGCCTTTAACTCGCCAATCCCCTGTTGGACCTCCGCCATCCGGTCCTTAAGCCTTGTGATCTCCAAGTTCCGGGCGTCTTGATTATCCGGCGTGACTTCCGTCGCCATCAGGATTGCAAGCTCGTTCATCAGATCTAGAAGAACCTGAGCCGGCGGCGGCGTGTCAGCCCCCGTGTTTGCGGCTCCAGCGGCTGTGCTGCTTGTGCCCGGTGCTGACCCTGCCATGAACACGGCCGCATGGATCGGAAGCCTGTGATCCTCCGGCTCAGAACGCTCCGACTCGGGGTAAAGCTCGTCGTAGCTCCCGAGCCCACCGTTGTGAAGCGGGTAGATTGATTCCGCCTCTCCGCTCGAAGACCCGTCCTCTGAATAGACAAGAGTCTCCTACGACATAGAAGCCTCAAGATCCATCCCTTGATTGAAGCCCACGAAGACATGCTTCCGGCCCGGGTTAGCACGGGCGGGTCGCACGTGTTGGGCGGGTTGCGCGCACCAAGCCGGCTTGACGATGTTGGTGCAGACGTTTGGCCTGGGTGTAGATCCGTTGACCTTGCCGATGAAGACGTGGATTCCGCCGAAGGGAACCCGGAATCCATATTCGACAGAGTCGGCCTCAGGGCCCCAGCCGACGTCGTTGATGTAGAGCTGTCCACGGCGACTTTTGTTCATCCTTCCGACCATGTATCCCTCGAACCCTGGGAGAGAGCCCTTTGAGAACACAACAGCACCGAGCGCTAGCCCTACGGTGGGCGCCAACTGTCGTGGTTTTGTCACGGCAGATGTCCGAGGACTTAGATTCGAGGCCATCGCTAAGGTGATGGACTCAAAGGGGTTGATCGGGACGAAGGACACAGGTTTACCCAGGTTCGGCCCCTCAAGTAGAGGTAAAAGACTACGTCCTTCTTGTGCTTGTATTTCTTGGAATCTCGATTACAAGGGAGCGGAATCGCTTGACCTAGCTCTCGATTGGTTAGTTTCTGTCTAAGTCGCCCATGAAGAAAATTCCACTCCCTTCATTTGGTGAATCAAACAGATCATGGGAGTTGGTTGTCACTAGTGCAATTTCGGCAACACCTTCATCTTTACTATAGTCGGAGTTGGAGTGATAGCTTCTCTTGGAGTGGTTGACGGAGTCGGAGCCGGAAACCCATTCACCAACATGAGCTTGATGTTTCCTTCTAGTGTAGCTCTTGGTGTACTTGTCCTTCTTCTCTGAATCTCTACTTCTCCTTGAGGGTCTTTGTTCATAACGATCATCTCTACTCCTTCTCTCTCTTCGAGGTGATTCATCTCTTGAGCTTCGTCTTCTTGGTGACTTCTCTTCGTTTGTAGGGAGCCGTGCACTCATTGGAGTAGTGTCCGGGCTTCCCACAATTGTAGCAGTTTCGGTCATGACTTGACGAACGCTTCTCTTCATGTCTTGAGTTGGATCTTCAATCTTTGCTTATTTTCTTGTAGAACTTGTTGAATTTCTTGACCATGAGTCTTATCTCTTCATTTGTGACAAGGTTGTCACTTGAAGTAGCAGGATCATCACTTGTGGCTTTGTAAGCACCGCTAGACTTGTGGTGAAGCTCTTCCTTGTCTTTGAGTGTCATCTCATGAGCAACAATTCTACCAATCACTTCCGTTGGTTTGAGATCTTTGTAGTCAGGCATCATTTGGATCAATGTGCACATGGCGTCATATCTCTCATCCAAAGCTCGAAGTATCTTCCTGATAATAAATTTATGTGTCATTTCTTCACTTCCTAAGCCAGCAATCTCATTGGTGATGAGAGCTAGCCTAGAGTACATCTCAACGACTCCTTCACCATCCTTCATCTTGAACTTGTCAAGTTGTCCTTGAAGAAAATCTAACCTGGATTCTCTCACGGACTCAGTTCCTTCATGCATGTCAACCAAAGAATCCCAAATCTCTTTTGCATGTTCAAGACGACTGATTTTGTTGAATTCTTCAGAACATAGGCAGTTGAAGAGAATGTGACATGCTTGAGCATTGAGTTGAAACATCTTCAATTCATCCGCAGTCGCTTCATGACCGGGTTCCTTTCCTTCCGCAAAGAATTCACCTTGCAAGCCAACACGAACAACAGCCCAAACGATAGGATTATGACCAAGCAAATGCATTTTCATTTTATGCTTCCAACTAGCAAAATTAGTGCCATCAAAGTACGGACCTCTACGGTGATAATTTCCCTCACTAGATGTCATACTTCTCCTAGGTTGTGAAACCAATGCAACGCATACCAAAGCTCGGATACCACTTGTATGATCGAAAGCAGGTCTAGAGGGGGGATTAGACTACTTGACCAAATAAAACTATGCTTTTTCCCAATTTTAATTCTTGGCAAGTTTTAGCATTCATAGCATATCAAGTACACCCTACACATGCATGTCTAAGAGTACAGCAGGCAAGTAACAACAAGCATGAGTAAAAGGGATAGGGTAGGAAGATCAAACACAATTGTAGACACGTTGATTTTTCCCGTGGTTCCGATAGGTGGTGCTATCGTACATCCACGTTTATGGAGTCTTCAACCCACGGAGGGTAACGGTCGCGAGAGTCCACCGAGGGCTCCACCCATAAGGGTCCACGAAGTAGCAACCTTGACTATTCCATACGGCTTCCGTCCACGAAGGACTAGCCTCACTATGGATAGATCTTCACGAAGTAGGCAATCTCCTTGCCCTTACAAACTTCTTGGTTCACTCCACAACACGAAGTAGGAGGCTCCCAAGCGACACCTAACCAATCTAGGAGGCACGACCCTCCAAAAGGTAATAGGCTCGGTAATGACGATGAACTCCTTGCTCTTGTGCTTCAAGATGATAGACGCCTCAACACACAATCACTCTCTCACAGATTTGGCTTGGTAGAAGAGATGTGATTGGTGGAAAGCAACTTGGGGAGGCTAGAAATCAGATCCATATGGTTGGAGTGGAAGATCTTGATCTCAACACAAGGGTAGGTGGTTCTCTCTCAGAAAACTGAGTAGGATAGGTATGGAATAGTTTTGAGGCTTCTTTTTCGAGTAGGTGGTGGCAAAGGGGTATATATAGGAATCCCCAAAAATCAAACCATTACACACAAAATGACCAACTCAGTGACACCGATGTGTTAATCTCGGTGGTACCGAAGTGACCAAAAGGTGGCAACTTTTGAATCTCGGTGAGACCGGTATAGGAATCTCGGTTGCACCGGCAAGGTGACCAACGGTCAGAATTGCCAAACTCGGTGACGCTGATTCAACATTATCAAACGGACCGAAATTGTGAACTTGCATAATAGAAAGTTGGCAGCCCAACTCGGTGGCACCAAAAGCATTGTCGGCTGCACTGAAGGGTTAGGGTTTGGCTGAGTCTGTCTAGGGTTTGGAATCGCTCGCACCGGGATAGGAATGTTGGTTGCACCGATTTTGAATGTTTGGCTATAGACAGACTTTGGTGGGAGAGCTTGTGGATGTTTTTGGTGACTATCACTTGTGCACGTATGAGCATTTTGTTCACCAACAAAACCTTACCCCCTTTTAATAGTATTGGCTTTCCTATGGACTCAAAGTGATTTCTCACAAATGTAAAATGTAGAGTCCTCTTGCTTGAAGCTTGGCCAACCTATTTCCTTGCATCTTGGGGTGATTGCACAGTCTCCACAATCCTTTTGCCATCCCAATCATTGATTTTTTTTTGAAATATACTTGGTGGAAACATTAGTTCAGTGACTTATATGTTGTTATTAATTACCGAAACCACCAAGGGAGAAAATGTGTTTTCAATTCTTCACCAAGATCAATCTAGGAGATGAATGTCTACAAGAGGAGAGATCGGATCCATATACCCTTGTAGATCGCTAAGCGGAAGCGTTAAGAAACGCGATTGATGTAGTCGAACGTCTTCGCGATCCAAATCGCAAGCCATCCCACGATCCAATCACGATCTAGGGACGAACGAATGACACCTCCGTGTTCAACACACGTACAGCTTGATGACTTCCTCGCCTTCTTGATCAAGCAAGAGGGCAGAAGTAGTAGATGAGTTTCGGCAGCATAATGGCGTGGTGACGATGATGGTGAAGAACAATCTTCACAAGGCTTCACCAAGCACAACAGAAACTATGACGGAGGATAAACTAGAGGGACGAGGTTGCCGGCACACAGCTTGGGGAAATCGTTTTGTGTTCCGGGTGCTAGCCCTACCCCTCTTTTTATATGTTGAGCCTTGGGGTCGTTTCTTGGAGAAAGAGCCTCCTCAAAGTCGGTTTGGCACGCAAGGCAAAAGTCCCCCTTGGACTCCAGGACCAGATGCCAGGGTCCTTGGCGTCTGGCCCCAAACGCCAGGGTCCCTAGAGTCTAGCCCCTGGCCTTCGCAAAACTTCGTTTGCACCTTCCTAAAGCCTCGTGGGCTTTACCCCTTGGCCCAAATAAAGTGTTCTCATACCCGAACATTTCGGGAAACATCCGAAACCACTTCCGATGAATTCCGGAACCCTTCCGGAGAACAAACAATATTATCCCATATATCAATCTTTACCTCCGAACTATTCTGGAGCTCCTCTTCATGTCCATGATCTTATCTGGAACACCGAACAACCTTCGGTTACCAACATAATGTTGGAAATATGACCTAGAGGAAATAAATAAAGTGTTTATTATTATATTTCTTTGTTCATGGTAATCGTTTATTATCCATGCAATAATTGTATTGATTGGAAACACATTACATGTGTGGGTAAATAGACAACACTTTGTCCCTAGTATGCCTCTAGTGAACTAGCTCGTTGATCAAAGATGGTCAAGGTTTCCTAGCCATTGACATGTGATGTCGTTTGATAACGGTATCACATTATTAGGAGAGTGATGTGATGGACAAGACCAAACTACAAATGTAGCATATGATCGTGTCAGTTTATTGCTACTGTTTTCTGCATGTCAAGTATATGTTCCTATGACCATGAGATCATGCAACTCAGGGACACCGGAAGAGTGCCTTGTGTGTATCAAACGTCACAACGTAACTGGGTGACTATAAAGGTGCTCTACAGGTATCTCCGAGGGTGTCTGTTGGGTTGGCATGGATCAATACTGGGATTTGTTACTCCGTGTGACGGAGAGGTATCTCAGGGCCCACTCAGTAATACAACATCACAATAAGCCTTGCAAGCAATGTGACTAAGTGTTAGTCATGGGATCTTGTATTATGGAACGAGTAAAGAGACTTGCCGGTAACGGGGTTGAACTAGGTATGGAGATACCGACGATCGAATCTCGGGCAAGTAACATACCGAAGAACAAAGGGAACATCATAAGGGATTAACTGAATCCTTGACATAGAGGTTCGACCGATAAAGATCTTTGTAGAATATGTAGGAACCAATATGGGCATCCAGATCCCGCTATTGGTTATTGACCGTAGAGGTGTCTCGGTCATGCCTACATAGTTCTCGAACCCGTAGGGTCTACACACTTAAGGTTTGGTGACGTTTCGGTAGTATAGAGTTATGCATGGTGGTGACCGAAGGTTGTTCCGAGTCCTAGATGGGATCCCAGATGTCACGAGGAGCTCCGGAATGGTCCGGAGGTAAAGATTGATATATAGGAAGTCCTGTTTTGGTCACCGGAAAAGTTTCGGGCTCATCGGTAGTGTACCGGGAGTGCCGGTAGTGTACCGGGAGACCATCGGGAGGGGTATTTCGACCCAAGAGGCTACATGGGCTGTGGAAGAGTGAATAGAAGCCCTTAGTGGTCTGGTAGAAGTCCCACACAAGGCCCATGCGCCTGGGAAAGAAAAGCCCAAAGAGAAAAGGTGGAAAAAGGCAAAAAAAAGGCAAAAAAGGAAGGAGTCCTAGTCCTACTAGGATTGGAGGAGGATTCCTCCTCTCCTTCCAAGTCGGCCGAAGCCTAGAGGTCTTGGCCCTTGCGCCAAGCCTCCTCTTCGCTTCCTCTTAGATATACTACAGGTTTCAGGGTTTTTGCACTTGATTTTCAGCCACGTGCTACCCGTTCCTCTAGTGCATAGTTTCTCCTCTAGATTGGTTTTCTGCAGTGCTTTGGCGAAGCCCTGCCGGAATTGCTCCACCACCATCACCGCGGCGCCGTCACGCTGCTGGAGGACTCGTCTACCTCTCCGCTCCCTCTTGCTGGATCAAGAAGGCGGAGGTCGTCATCAAGTTGTACGTGTGCTGAACGCGGAGGTGTCGTCCGTTCGGTGCTTGATCGGGACGGATCGTGATTGGACCGCGGGACGCTCGGCGATTTGGATCGCGAAGACGTTCGACTACACCAACCGTGTTTCTTAACGCTTCCCGCTTAGCGATCTACAAGGGTACGTAGATCCACTCTCCCTCTCGTAGATGCTCATCACCATGGATAGATCTTGCGTGTGCGTAGGAAATTATTTGTTTCCCATGCAACGTTCCCCAACACATAATAACTCAACTATACGTACATACTCACTAAACATTAAGTGTGTAGACCCTGCGTATTCCAGAACTATGCAGACATAACCGAGACACCTCTACGGTTAATAACCAATAGCGGGACCTGGATGCTCATATTGGTTCCTACATATTCTACGAAGATCTTTATTGGTTGAACTTCTATGTCAAGGATTGAGTTAATCCCGTATGCAGTTCGCTTTGTTCATCGGTATGTTACTTGCCCGAGATTCGATCGTTGGTATCTCCATGCCCAGTTCAATCTCGTTACCAGCAAGTCTATTTTTTGTAAGACAAGATCACATGGCTAACTCTTTAGTCACTTTGCTTGCAATCTCATTATGATGTTGTATCACCGAGTGCGTCCTGAGATACCTCTCTGTCACAAGGAGTAATAAATCCCAGTCTTGATCCATGCCAACCCAATAGACACCCTCGGAGATACCTGTAGAGCACCTTTGTAGTCACTCAGTTATGTTGCGACATTTGATACACACAAGGTACTCTTCCGGTGTCAGTGAGTTGCATGATCTCATGATCATAGGAATAGATACTTGACATGCATAAAACAATAGCAATAAACTGACACGATCATATTTTACATTCATAGTTTTGGGTCTTGTCCATCACATCATTCTTCCAATGATGTGATCCCGTTATCAAATGACAACTCATGTCTATGGCCAGGAAACCTCGACCATCTTTGATCAACGAGCTAGTCCATCAGAGGCTCAATAAGGACACAATGTTATCTATGTACCCACACATGTATATGAGTTTCCAATCAATACAACTATAGCATGGATAATAAAAGATGATCATGAACAAGTAAATATAATAATAGCCATTTTATTATCGCCTCTAGGGCATATTTCCAACAGAACCACGTGCATATAAATTTTACAATCTCTCAAGATAGTGGATTAACATCAACTAAAATCATGACCTCTCCAAACCCACTTTATCAAAACTACATAAGATGGAATATTCACCGAACATGTGAGATTTTTGTAACATAAAGTTTACACTCTTCTAAAACCATTTTAAATAGTGTTACAAATATTATTATAAGTAATAGATTCATCTTAATAATTATCTACCCAATCATGATCATCTTAATAAGTAGTAGGCATAACAAAGTCATCATCAAGAGTGCCTATAGACATAATGTCACAATAAAAAAGCAATATTTTCATCTAAGTGTATTTTGACTTGAGTCATAAAGATTACCATGTCTATCGCAATCATATCTTTGTATAACTTGCTTATTGGTAGGGGTACTAAAAATATCATGTCATTAAACTCAACAGCCCCAAGCTTATAACTTTGGATATCACTAGCACATTTGATATTTATAGATTCATACTAATATCATTGCAATCATGCTCTTCATTCAATAATTATATCCCGATAGCCCTTTGTTTCATGGCCTCTTCATTATGAGCTATCGGTTTCCTACATGCAACAAATTTGAAAAGATGAGTAAGTGGATGATGGTCAAATGAAAAAAAATACATGTGCAATATATTTTTATTTTAAACTTTTAATTTTCCATTTTTGTGTGTCGACGATAAAGATAGCGTAAATAGGCAAGATAGAAAACAAGTAATGGGTTTGTGTGAAGGCACTTGTTTTCATACTATAGAAGACTCCCCGACAACGACGCTAGAAGTCTTTTGCTTACTCCAGTAGGAGTTGTTGGAATTACCCAAAGAGGAAGGGTGAAACAGAACAACAATAAAATAATTTCTTCAATTAAGAACCAAGGTTATCATCATGTAGAAGTCTCCCAAGCTAACAACGTAAGCAACACATGCGCACAAACAAATACAACCCTGCACCCAACTCTTCAAGAGGGTTGTCAAGCCCCTTATCTTGCTAGTTACAAGAATATACACAAATGATATGGATAGGATAAAAGTAGGACGACAAATAAAATGAGAAAATATGTAGAAAAATTCAGTAATGGAGAATAGACCCAGGGGGTCATAGGTTCACTAGTGTCATCTCTCACAAAGTAGGTGAATGAGATGGTAAACAAATTACAGTTAGGCAATTGATTGGATTGCAATATCCATGACTATGGACATTCATGTCAGAATCTCATACATGCACTACGTATGTGACCAGTTGACCATTAATCCAACAATGTCTACTACTAATACTTCACCCCAAAACTTCTATCCACAAAGTATAACAATAAGGACGATGACATAATGTAGACATGAAGAAGTCTATCAATATGACAAAAACCCATTATTTTTTCCTTAGTGGCAACAATACAATACGTGGCCCTTTTTGTCATTGGATTAGAGCACCCCAACATTGGACCCACTATAAAGCACCGCTCCGAATGAAGAAAAACCCTTGAACTTGGCTAAAAGGATTGATAGATCGGAGAGCACACAAATATATTTAATCATGCAACAACAAAACCTCAAAAGATTATATTGATTTCAATGATCAATCTAATCATAAAGTGATAATTTATCATGTCACTGCAAACACACCATCGATTGCATCAAATTGATCCCGATCATGTGAGAAGGCTCGCGGGAACATGGTACTGAAGATCCAAAACAAGAGAGAAACCATCTAGCTACTACTATGAACCCTATGATCCTAATGGAACTACTCACACATAATCATCAAGGCAGCAAGGTTGATGAAGATGGATCCGACAATGCCTCCCCCCTCTAGCAGAGCTTCAGAAGATGCTTCCAGATGAGATCTTCGTAGAATAGAGACTTGTGGCGCCAAGAAAATTCTTTCGAAAATACGGTGGAGTGTTTCGGTATTTGTAGAGGATTCTAAAGGTGGAATCAGGTCAAGGCGAATAATGGCCCCCACACGGCTAGGTGGCATGAGGGAGGAGAAGTCCGAGGCGAGGTGGTCGGCGTTGATGACGAAGCAAGACGTCAAGCTCGACCTTCTCTGGACCAATGTCGTCGCGAAGAAGAGGAACACCGACCTGGCATTTCTGATGGAAGGTGACACAACGACGATGGACCCGCAGGTGAAGGCGTGGTATTTGGCGAAGCACAACCTCATCTTGAACCTCATGCGGGGACCACAGACCCGCCCACGACGACGCTAACTGCAACTACATCCCCAGCCCCAACGCCGACGATACCCATGCCAACGCCGAGCACTACCAATGCGGCCCCAACGCCTACGCCAAGCTCTCCCACCCCTGCAGGCGAGGAGCTTGCCGTTTGATCGCCGGACTATTGTCTTTATGTTTGATCGCCGACCTATGGCATGATGATCGCCGAACCTGCGTCGTTTTTTGGTAGCTGAAAATAGAACTTTGAATTTTATGGGCGTCTGTGACCAAAACCTGGGGTGCGGCTGGAAACGTGACCCCCCAAGCCAAAAAAAACACCGGCGCAAACGCCTAAAGCCCTTCGCCTGGTGCGCTAGGGGACCAAACGGCCGGAGATGCTCTAAGATCCTTTGTCAATCAATCCCTGGAAGATCATGATTTCCCTTCTTTTTTTTCACTGCTGCTCCAGGCTGCCTAAACCTGCTCGGTTCTTATATGCACATCCATCTCAATCAAGCAACTGCATGTGCCCCCCGGAAAAAAGAATCTGCATATACTACGTAGAAACTTACTTACAACACATGTGGTGCAGAAAGAGCAGATAAAACAGAAGTTCATCTGGACAGCATAGATGATGTCTTGTAAAGAGCAGGCAGGCAGGCAGGCAGATTTGTCTTTGACTCACTACATTAACAGTTCCAGGCTAATCTTCAAGGTACACATTCATGACAGTGCATCCACATTTTTAGCAATGCTCTCACCACACCATGTCACAATGCCACCCACCCTTTGCAATACATGCCATTGCCAGACTTCAGACACTCTTCAAGTAGCTTTTCTTTGCAACCGAGCACCGGCCCGCCATCCACGTGTACACTGTTTTCTGTCATTCAAATTGCCTCCAGGGTTGACTTCTGTCCTCGTCAAGACATTCTCCAACTATGAGGTTCTCTCTTTTGGGGCCAGCTACTGCCCTAGTCCTAGTGAGATGCTTGTTGTCCACAAACAGCATCCTGAATGTCAGGCGATGGATGCTCTGCTTCAGATTTGAATTCGATGGTCGTTCGAGAAACAATGATCCTGAAAAGCAAAATAAGCGGTGAGTGAAAGATCTTGACGTGATCTTATGGTCTAATACAACATTTTTGCTGTGCAAAAATTAGTGCCACCAGAAGACACACATGACAGAATGTCACCCTGCCTGGTTTGTTGCTAGAGTACTTATTAGCAAAAAGAGTTTGGTGGGGAGAGAAAGACTGGTAAAACCGGCCGCTAAATGACAGGTATTTGGTTTCCGATTTAAATTGATTCCAGGCAGAACAATTCTGATACAAATAGGACAAGAATTGAGCAGATACGATAGCGCAGTTCTTTTAATCATGTTTCTTGGTTGCACAGAATTACAATTCTAAAATCAGTATTTTGGGCCTGCCTTACTGTTTCCCATTTCACAAATAGCAGTTTAAACTTCATGAAAATAAATGATTTCAGGAACCTACTGTTTCTCAAATGGTATTTGAAACTTCTTGAACATAAGGCATCGAAGAGTTTGTATAGCCCCTGAATAATGCATGAGCTCCTAAATTCAGTATGCTGCAGAAATCTGCAGCTCAAGTTAGCCATTTTCCCAAAAACACAAATGAAACACATATTGCCAACCTATTTGCATTATTCTTCATGAAATTGCAGGGGCACCCTGCCCTCTTGACAAGGTCCCGTCAGAAAACACTATTCCAATCAACGAGAAGGTAGTGTGTTACTCCTACAGCGCGTCAGAAAACACAAATGAAACGCTCAAGGCTCTAGGCTGAGTAGCATGAGCAACATTTAAACTGTTAGACTACTTCCAATGCATTGGTGCTAAGATGAGGTGCTAAGCACATTTAAAAGTTTAGCAACCAAAGCCCCCAATGCATAGATGCTTACCTTGTTGTAGCTAAGCACACTCTATTTAATGATTTAGGTACTAAAGTTCTTCATGCATTGGTGGGCTTCCTTTCATTTAAGTATTTTTCCTAGGTTCACGCGCTTGGCACCGTTTCTTCCTGGGGTCACCACACCCATCTCTCTTCTCTTAAATACCATGCCACATCAGATTTTTTGCCTATGTGGCAGCCTTAGCACCTGTACAAGGTGGAGCATTGGGAGGGGCCTTATGAGCCCAAACGACAGATTGAGTGAGTTGTCGGCTTGTGCCCAATAACCACGTCCTCTGAATCAGAACATTAAAATGAAGGCCAAGCAAAATAAGCATCTAAGAAAAAATAAAGATTATATGCATATAATGAAGAACCACAAGACTGAATGACTACCAATGCATGTGCCCACAAAAAATCTCGAAGCCAGCCATTAATCGCTCTGTGCAAAGTTTGCCCCTGTAATATCATTTACCATCCCTTGATCACTTATATAACCCAAACATCTGACTGCATTTTCCAACTGAAATGGAAAACTGGAAAATGACTACCGAAGTGTTGTTCATATTTCTGAAGTGGTGAGGTGTCATCAGTATTAAAAATTGAAGATGCTGCTTATGCTACAGAGGATTGGCAAAAATAAAATAGTCAAATAAACCAAGGAGACCAGCTGCGGGAAACTAGCAGAAGGGTTAGCAGATGACATTGGTTCAAGAGCAACTGCAGAGAGAAACTTTTAGATGCTGGACAATGTTGACATGATGATCATAGAGGAAGGTTTCTATGAATGTGGTGAAAAGATGGTGTTGCTTATGGAGATGACAAGATGGATCTGATAAAAAGGACGGCTGAAGCTATGATGTTCAGTTCAGCAGATTAGCGAGGGGTTAAGTTACAGATATTGTTTACTTGCCATAGAAATGGATACCAACTGAAGAAGGCTGTGTGATGATGCTCTCTTTATTAAGGTGGATAAATGATTGTTTGAGACAAAACAGGAAAAATTGAAGTGGCAACAATTGAAGTGAAGAAAGGACAGATATTGAAATTACTGACTAGTTGCATTCAGCACCGCACCGAGGAAAGCAATCAATCAAGCTTGAGGTGAAGCTGGTTCAAGAGTCAGACTGTGATGTAGAAATGACATGAACTCAAGGACACATGCCAGTGGTATTGTCTTGTTGATCAATTGATCATGCGACAGGGAGACTTCCCTCCTAGCGCCTCGCAAAACCTGTTGCCTAGCAAATCTGAGCATTGAGGTGTCACCAAGTTGGCGAAATTGAGCAGTGGGACTGAATTGCTGATAATGACTTAGCTGCTTGGTCATATGTTGGTTCTCCTAACATTCAGAAGGATGTTGTAATGAACCACTGTGATTACAACATATGTGGTTTGAGTCTGAAAAATGAGAAGGAATATTTGTTACTAACCCTACACTAGTTATCTAGAGTGGCATGTGGCAACTGGCCATGGTATATCCATTGAAAGCAATAGAAATACGAACACATATCCAACGGTTACCTGCTAATCCGTGCAAATCTCACAAATAACCATCCTCATCCTCGTCGTCACTACTCCAAAGCATGTCATCCTCCTTAAGTCGAAGCCCCAATATACCATCAACAATGTCCTCTTCAGCAAATGCAGACATTTTTGTAGCACCAAACACTTTGGTCCTGCTCGTAACAATGTCATCAACAACATCATCCAATTCATTCGTATCCCAATCCACTATGTACTCATCATCATCATCATCATCTTGCTCATCGTGCTCTTCACATCTAAACTCTGGAACCTTTCCACTCCGCATCATCTCCTCATCAACCTCCCCATTTTGCACGCTGTCCCAAGGCAGCCAAATATCAGCAACCTTCCCGAGCGCGCGGCACCCGTCCCCAACCACGACCATCCTCAGTGCGGCAGCGCGTGCATTCCGCACCGTGTCGGTGAAGTCGGAGTCATCGGAGACGAGCACGACCCAGTCGACGCCGCAGGCGATGGCGTGCTTCACCTGGCGTTTGAGCGCCTGGTCGGCAGCCTGCGGCTTGTCCGGGACGGTGCGGACATGGACGCCGGCGCGCCGGAGCTCGGAATCGAGCCCGTAACCGACTTTGGGGGTGAGGAGCTCTCGCGCGGCGTCCTGGTACTTGGTGTTGTTGGAGATGTAGCGCTCGCGGAACTTCTGGCGCTTCTTGCCCTTGAGGGAGCGGAGGCGGCCGAGCTTCTTGTTGCGCTCGCGCTCGTGGAGCTGGCGGAAGTGGCGGGCGAGGTCGGGGCGGGTGGGGAAGCGGCGGCCGCAGACGGCGCAGGAGTAGGGCACGGGCGGGGCGGCGGCGCCCGTGCGCTCGGCGCGGTCGAGGGCGCGGCGCTCGCGGCGGTCGGCGGAGACCCAGGCGGGGAGGTGGGTGAAGGCGTGGCGGTTGGCGAAGGCGGAGACGGAGTCGACGCGGCCGAGGAGGGAGGCCGCCTCGCGGAGGGAGGTGGCCGCCTCGAAGGGCGGCCCGCGCGGGGGCTTGTTGTCGAGGTCCCACAGCACGACCACCGTCGGGCTCCGCGCCGTCCACACGCCGTCCCCGCCGCGGAACATCTCGACGTCCGCCGCAGTGGGCGCCGCCGAGTACGGGTTGTCGGATGCCGCTGCCGGCGCTCGGAGTGGGGGGTCGGCGCGGAGGGAGAGGCGGTGGGGCGCGCGGTGGTGAAAGGGGGAGGGGTGGAGGACTGGCGGGTTGGGAGGAAGGTGGAGGAAGGAGAGTGGCGGCGGCATGGCCGGCGAGCGTGGACAGGTTGCGCGAGGCTAGAGGTGGATAGGAAGAAACTGAAGACGGAAGAAGATGGAAGAGGAGGGTCCCATCAACTATCTTTTTCTTTAACCCACACGCAAGTGCTGCATACACTTACCCTCGTCAGAAATAATACATCATATTCCTATGAACACCTTTAAAAAATTAAGATTATTTTTAAATTTATGACATCACGGTAAGCACCTCGTACTGACGGAAACATTTTCTACACTAAACGCGCATCGTCAAAAATCCTGAAACTAATCTAGAAATAAAACGAGCATCAGAACTTAAACCTTGATGGGTTAAAAATATCATTATATCCCTCTGAACATCCAATCATAAATTGGTTTACTCCATCAACTATCTCTTGCTACCTCTGCATTCATCGGTCAAAAGTGTTCACGGATGAGGTCAACTAGTCGCGCTACATTGGTGTCCAAATTTTTTGAAGCGCAATTCAGTCTGCATCGTCGTAGCAATATTGGGGTCCTTTTGAGATCCACGGGTCTCATTGTCTCTTCTTGCTTACAAAATACCGACCCTCATTTCATTTTATTGGGTAAAATTGGAATTATACAAAAGTATTGACAATATTTCATTTAGTTGAAATGGTTTTTTTCTTCATATTTTTTGGGGGCAGAGTGGAAGGGATTTCATTGCCACACAACATAGGAACATCCGCAGGTCGAGATAGCAGCCACACACATGTACGATCCTCCACAAGGTCATCATCACATGCGGCGGTCTATCCGGTTCAGGCGAGTCGATTAACTTCACGGCATCCATGCAATCCATCTCAATATCCACCAACAGCATCGACCATTGTAAAGCAAGATTTAGGCCCTCCGGGCACACCACCGACTCCGCATGCAGAGCACCTGAGCAATGCAAGAGAGACCGACACTCGATGAAGATGATGTCTCCGGCGTTATTCCGCAACACCATGCCGGCACCCGCATCCCCATTGGTGTCCATGTACGACTCATGGACGTTCAGCTTTACTCTGCCTTTAGGGGTGGTAGCCATTGTGCAGTAGTGGTTGTGGTAGCTGGGATCTGCAGAGCCGTCTTCCTGGTGCAGACATGATATATCACCATTTTCCCTTCAATAAGGTCACCTGCAGGAAATTGTTTATGCCTTGGAGAGATGCTTCATAACTGAGCAGGAAGCGTCGTGAGACTTCGACAAGGGCAGGTGGTTTCTCGTGGACGACCTCGTTTAGGACGTGCCAGCTACGCCAAAGTACCATGAGTATGCGCATGCGCTCGTCGTCGTCCAACTTGCTCAGTAGTCCCAAGAGTAACTCTGGGACAGTGTGTTGCACCTCCCTGATCTCCGGTAGATGCTAGTACTCCACCATGGCTTGCCACAAGGCCATGGACCTTGGGAACCTACAAACTGTATGGAAGGTGTCCTCCAGCTCCATCGCACACAACAAATACAAGTTAGTTTGCTTAAGCTTGCGGGTATGCTTGTTCATCCAAGTGGCGAGGGAATTAGAGGCCAACCGCCATGCAAAGATACACACCTTTTGTAGAGTAGGGGACCTGCATATAAATGCACAACGACACGCCACCCGTCCAGTGCCCTGATCGTTGTGACTATAGTCTGACAGTGAGTGTCATTGTAGGCGACGCGGTAGGCGTTGCGGTCCATGAACGATCCACTGCGCTTCGGCACCCATGCGATGTGTCGGTGCAGGACGAGGCCTTTGAAAGAATCAATATGGTTGATTAGAGAGGGAGCTAAATTGGCAATTACCGATTTTTTGTTATTTTAATTAAATTAGGGCTAGCAACAAAAAGTTGTCTATATATACAACTAGGTGAACAACCTATATGATACTAACAATACTAACAATACAAGCAAGCAAAGGATTCAACATAATAATAGCTTGCACAAAGTAAAGGTAAGAAGTAACCACACGTGGAGCCGGTGGAGACGAGTACGTGTTATCGAAGTTCCTTCCCTTTGAGGGGAAGTACGCCTCTATTGGAGCGATGTTGAGGCACAATGCTTCCCAAGAATCCATTAGGACCACCATATTCTCCTCATGCCCCCGCACAATGCAAGATGTCGTGATTCCAGTAGTGGTGCCCTTGAAGACAGTGATCAGACCTTTACAAACAAGGTTGGGGAAATCTTCACAATTTAGTTGGAGGCTCTCAACTCCATCACGGAGCTTCACCATAATGGATTGTGGCTCCGAGGTGACTCTTCCTACTAGGGTGCTCAAACACCCAAGAGTAACAAAATCCACACAAGAAAGTATGGGGGGATCAAGTTTCCTTTGGTGGAAGTGTAGATATAGGTCTCCTCCTTCAATCTCTAGCGAATCAACAAGTTTGAGTGGCTAGAGAGAGAGATCGGGCAAGAAAGCTTGTAGGGCATTAATGAAGGGACATAGAGGTAAGAGGTGTGTGGGTGGTGAAAGAACCATCCACTTAATATACGTGGCCATAAATCCAACCATTGCTGCAGTTTTTCAATACAGCGGTACAACCGCTTGAAGCACCAGTACAACTAGGATATACAAGGTATCCTGCAGAAAAGCAGTAAGCGGTACAATCGCCTAGTGTACCGGTAGTACCGGTTATACCAGAACTACTAGGCCACTACCGCCCAAACACTAGACCAACAACAGAGTCGGGGAACTCCGGCTCCAGTGGTGGAGCAGTGCAAGGGGCGGTGGAACCGTTTGACAGAAGTACGTGATGGCGGCTAAGTCTTGAGCGGTACTACCGCTTTTGACACCAATAGTACCGGTCATACTAGGACTACCGGGCCACCACCACCCAACAACCGCCACTAAACCAAATACAGGGACACACCATTCTGGTGGTAGAGCAGTACTTGGGCCGGTACAACCGCCCTGGAGGGCCTCCAGTGAAACGGTCAATGACCAGGCGGTACAACCGCCATGGTCCCAGCGGTACCACAACTTGAAACCTTCCTGAAGGGTGCAAACCCTAGGGCATCGCTGCTACTTGTGAGCTGCGTTGGGTTTTCCCCATGAAGAGGATGGGTAAAGCAATATAGTAGCTGATAAGTATTTCCCTCAGTGAGAACCTAGGTAATCGAACTAATAAGAGAATCACATAAATTCCTGTCTTCAGTAACTACACACAAAAAAGAAAACACTTGCACTCAACGTGTGCAAGAGGTTTGTCAATCCCCTTGAACTCGTTACTTGCATGGATTAATTATGATAATGATAGTTGTATAAAGAGTAAAGTAAAAAACAGAACAATAAAATTACAGCAAGATATTTAAGTTTTTATCAATATGATTAAGTAGACCCGGGGGCATAGTTTTCACTAGAGGCTTCTCTCTCGAACGCATAGCATACGATGGGTAGATAAATTACTGTTGGGCAATTGGCAGGAAAGCAGATAGTTATGATGTTATTCACGACAAGGATCATGTATATAGGAATCACGTCCATAAACAATACCTACTCCTGTGTGCATCTACTACTATTACTCCATCAATTGACCTCTATCCAACATGCATTTATGGTATTAAGTTGAAAACAAATAGAGTAACATTTTAGGAAAGATGACATGATGTAGACAAAGTAAACCCAACCAATATGAATAAACCCCATTGTTTTATCCTTAATGACAACAATACAAATACATGTCGTGTCCCCTTCTGTCACTGGGATATAGATCACCGCAAGATTGAACCCATTACAGTGCACCACTCCGACTGAAGATAAATGAATCTAGTTGGCCAAACGAAACAGATAGATCAGAGAGAAATACAAAGCTATAACAATCATGCATAATAAAGTTCAGAAAAGACTCAGTTACTTTTACTAAATAATTTGACCATTAATCCACAATTCATCGGAGCCCAACAAACACACTTCAAAAGAATATTACATCAGATAGAACTCCAAGGAGATCGCGGAGAACATTGTATGATCAAATAGAGAGAAGAAGCCATCTAACTACTAACTATGTACTCGTAAATCTATGGTGAGCTACTCACACATCATCAGGGAGGCAACAAGGTTCATGAAGAAGGTCTTAGTAATCGATTCCCCCTCCGAAAGATTATCAGGGAAGGCCTCCAGATGGGATCGCGGCAGAACAGAGGCTTCCGGCGATGGAAAGGGTATTTTGTTGGAAATATGCGCTAGAGGCAATAATAAATTGGTTATTATCATATGTTCTTGTTCATGATAATCGTTTATTATCCATGTTATAATTTTATTGATCGGAAACTCAGATACATGTGTGGATACATAGAAACACCATGTCCCTAGTATGCCTCTAATAGACTAGCTCGTTGATCAAAGATGGCTATGGTTTCCTAGTCATGGACATGAGATGTCATTTGATAACGGGATCACATCATTAGGAGAATGATGTGATGGACAAGACCCAAACTACAAACGTAGCATATGATCGTGTTAGTTTATTCCTACTGTCTGCATCTCAAGTATCTGTTCCTATGACCATGAGATCATGCAACTCACTGACACCGGAGGAGTACCTTGTGTGTATAAAACATTGCAACATAACTGGGTGACTATAAAGGTGCTCTACAGGTATCTCTGAGGGTGTCTGTTGGGTTGACATGGATCAAGACTGGGATTTGTTACTTCGTGTGACGGAGGGGTCTCTCAGGGCCCACTCGGTAATACAACATCACAAAAGCCTTGCAAGCAAAGTGACTAAGTGTTAGACACGGGATCTTGTATTACGGAACAAGTAAAGAGACTTGCCGATAACGAGATTGAACTAGGTATAGAGATACCGACGATCGAATCTCGAGCAAGTAACATACCGAAGAACAAAGGGAACTGCATACGGGATTAACTAAATCCTTGACATAGAGGTTCAACCGATAAAGATCTTCGTAGAATATTTAGGAACCAATATGGGCATCTAGGTCCTGCTATTGATTATTGACCATAGAGGTGTCTTGGTCATGTCTACATAGTTCTCGAACCCGTAGGGTCTGCACACTTAAGGTTCGGTGACGTTTCGATAGTATAGAGTTATGTATGGTGGTCACCGAAGGTTGTTCGGAGTCCTGGATGAGATCCTGGACGTCACGACGAGCTCCGAAATGGTCCGAAGGTAAATATTGATATATAGGAAGTACTGTTTTGGTCACCGGAAAAGTTTCGGGCTCATCGGTAGTGTACCGGGAGTGCCGGGAGGGTATTGGGGGACCATCGGGAGGGGTGTCACGCCCCAAGGGGCCTCATGGGCTGTGGGAGGAGACAAACCGGCCCCTAGTGGGCTGGCCGAAGCCTCCACTAAATCCCATGAGGTTTGAGAAGGAAAAAGTCCAAAGGTAGAGAGTTGGAAAGAGTTTCCAAGTGGAAAGGAGGAATCCTACTCCTAGTAGGATTGGAGTAGGACTCCTCCACCTCCAATTTCGGCCATGTCTTGTGGGTTTGAGGCTGCCTCCTGCCCTCCCTCTCTCCTATATATACTAGAGGATTTAGAGGGCAAAGCCAACCCTAATTGCCACGTGCTGCCCTCGTCTTCCTCTAGATCTGTTTCTCCTCTAGATTAGTTCTGTGGTGCCTAGGCGAAGCCCTGCAGGATTAGTTCACCACCACCGCCACCATGCCATTATGCTTCCCAAGAACTCATCTACCTCTCTGCTCCCTCTTGCTGGATCAAGAAGGCGGAGATCATCATCGAGCTGTACGTGTGCTGAACGCGGAGGTGCCATCCGTTTGGCGCTAGATCGGAAGGACCGTGATCAAGATCGCGAGATGATTCGTGATTGGATCGTGGGACGGATCGTGATGGGATCGCTGGACGGATCATGATTGGATCGCGAGATGGATCGTGATGGGATCGTGGGATGCTTAGCGATTTAGATCGCGAAGACGTTCGACTACATCAACCGCGTTTCTTAATGCTTCCCACTTAGCGATCTACAAGGGTATGTAGATCCACTCTCCCTCTCATAGATGCTCATCACCATGGATAGATCTTGCGTGTGCGTAGGAATTTTTTTGTTTCGCATGCAACGTTCCCCAACAATGGTATCAGAGCTAGGTCTATGTGTAGATGAGATCTCGAGTAGAACACAGAGTTTATGGGCGTTGATGCTTAGATTGCTTCCTCCCTTGGCCGTGTTTTGGTTCAATGATATTGTGGGATGAAGCGGACCGGACCAACCTTACTCGTACGCTTACGAGAGACCGATTCCATCGACTAACGTGTAACTTCATTATACAAAGATGGTTGACGGGTGGCTGTTTCTCCTACTTTAGTTGGATCGGATTCGACAAAGGCGGTCCTTGAGAAGGTTGAAAAGCAACTTATGTATCAACGTTGTGGTTTTGCGTAGGTAAGAATTGTTCTTGCTAGATAGCCGTAGCAGCCATGTAAAACATGCAACAACAATTAGAGGATGTCTAACTTGTTTTTGCAGAGTATGTTCTGATGTGATATGGCCAATAGCATGATGAGATATATGTGATGTATGAGATGATCATGTGTTGTATAGAATATCACGACTTGATTTCGATGAGTACGGCAACCGGCAGGAGCCATATGGTTGTCTCTAATTATTGTACGACCTGCGTGTCAATCATTAAGCGCTTGTAATGCTTTACTTTATCGCTAAACGGTAGCAATAGTAGTAGAAGCATGGTGGGCACGACAACCCGAATGGCGACACGTTGATGGAGATCATGGTGTCATGTCAGTGACTATGGAGATCATGTCGGCGCTTTCAAGATGGAGATCAAAAGCACAAGTTCATGGCCATATCATGTCACTTATGATTTGCGTGTGATGTTAATCCTTTTATGCACCTTGTTTTGCTTAGGACGACCTTAGTATTATAAGGTGATCCCTCACTTAATTTCAAGATAAATTGTGTTCTCCCCGAGTGTGCGCCATTGCGAAAGTTCGTCGTGTCGAGACACCATGTGATTATCGGATGTGATAGACTCTACGTTCACATACAACGGGTGTAAGCCAGTGTTGCACATGCGGAACACTCGGGTTAAACTTGACGAGCCTAGCATGTATAGACATGGCCTCGGAACATAAGAGATTGAAAGGTCGAACATGAGTCATATAGTAGATATGATCAACATGTTGATGTTCACCATTGAAACCACCTCAACTCACGTGATGTTCGTGTTGGAAATATGCCCTAGAGGTAATAATAAAATGGTTATTATTGTATTTCCTAGTTCATGATAATTGTCTATTGTTCATGCTATAATTGTGTTAACCGGAAACCGTAATACATGTGTGAATACATAGACCACAACATGTCCCTACTGAGCCTCTAGTTGACTAGCTCATTGATCAATAGATGGTCACGGTTTCATGACCATGGACATTGGATGTCGTTGGTAAAGGGATCACATCATTAGGAGAATGATGTGATGGACAAGACCCAATCCTAAGCATAGCACAAGATTGTGTAGTTCGTTTGCTAAAGCTTTTCGATGTCAAGTATCGTTTCCTTAGACCATGAGATTGTGCAACTCCCGGATACCGTAGGAATGCTTTGGGTGTGCCAAACGTCACAACGTAACTGGGTGGCTATAAAGGTGCACTACAGGTATCTCCGAAAGTGTCTTTTGGGTTGGCACGAATCGAGACTGGGATTTGTCACTCCGTGTGACGGAGAGGTATCTCTGGGCCCACTCGGTAAGACATCATCATAATGAGCTCAATGTAACTAACGAGTTAGTCACGGGATGATGTATTACGGAACGAGTAAAGAGACTTGCCGGTAACGAGATTGAACAAGGTATAGAGATACCGACGATCGAATCTCGGGCAAGTATCATACCGATAGACAAAGGGAATTGTATACGGGATTGATTGAATCCCCGACATCGTCGTTCATCCGATGAGATCATCATGGAGCATGTGGGAGCCAACATGGGTATCCAGATCCCGCTGTTGGTTATTGACCGGAGAGGTGTCTCGGTCATGTCTACATGTCTCCCGAACTCGTAGGGTCTACACACTTAAGGTTCGATGACGCTAGGGTTATAGGGAAATGGTATATGTGATTACCAAAAGTTGTTCGGAGTCCCGGATGAGGTCCCGGACGTCACGAGGAGCTCCAGAATGGTCCGGAGGTAAAGATTGATATATAGGAAGTCTAGTTTTGGTCACCGGAAAGTTTTCGGGCTCATCGGTAGTGTACCGGGAGTGCCGGGAGGGTGCCGGAGGACCCCCGGGAGGGTTGTGACGACCAAAGGACTTCGTGGGCCCTTAGAGGAGGTGTGCCAGCCCTTATTTGGCTGGCCAAGACCTTCTAGAAAGTCCCATGCGGCTGGAGATAAGAGATAGGACTGAAAAAGGTTTAAAAGGAGGAGATCCACCTCCCTTGTGGGAGGTGGACTCTCCCCCTAGTTCGGTCGAAGCTCTCCTCCTTGGAGGAGGGGCCAAGGCATCCCTCCCTCTCGCTCCTCCTATATATATGCAAGGGTTTGGGCAGATTTGAGACACGACTTCTTTCTCTCTCGGTGCAGCCCTACCCTTCCTCTTCCTCGTTCTCCGTAGCGCTTGGTGAAGCCCTGCTGGAGTTCACGTAGCTCCACCATCACCACGCCGTCGTGCTGCCGGAGCTCTCCCTCAACCTCTCCTTCCTCCTTGCTGGATCAAGGCGTAGGAGACGTCACCGGGCTGCACGTGTGTTAAACGCGGAGGCGCCGTTGTTCGGCGCTGAGATTGGAATCCACCGCGATCTGAATCGCTGCGAGTACGACTCCACCAACCGCATTCTTGTAACGCTTCCGCTTAGCGATCTTCAAAGGTATGAATATGCAATCTATCCGCACTCGTTGCTAGTTTCTCCATGGATAGATCTTGGTGATCGTAGGAATTTTTTTGATTTACTACTACGTCTCCTAACAGTGGCATCATGAGCTAGGTCTATGCGTAGAATCTATGCACGAGTAGAACACAAGTTGTTGTGGGCGTCGATTTTGTTAATTTTCTTACTACTACTAGTATTATCTTGATTTGGCGGTATTGTGGGATGAAGCGGCCTGGACCGACTTTACACGTACGCTTACGTGAGACTGGTTCCACCGCCTGACATGCACTTGTTGCATAAGGTGGCTAGCGGGTGTCTGTCTCTCCCACCTTAGTCGGATTGGATTCGATGAAAAGGGTCCTGATGAAGGGTAAATAGCAATTGGCATATCATGTTGTGGTTTTGGCGTAGGTAAGAAACATTCTTGCTAGAAACCTATAGCAGCCACGTAAAAACTTGCAACTACAAATTAGAGGACGTCTAACTTGTTTTTGCAGCATATGCCTTGTGATGTGATATGGCCAAAGGATGTGATGTGATGCATTGTGATATATGAGATTGATCATGTTCTTTTAATAGGATTCATGACTTGCATGTCGATGAGTATGACAACCGGCAAGAGCCATAGGAGTTGTCTTATTTTATTGTATGACCTGCGTTTCATTCATAAACGCCATGTAATTACTTTACTTTATTGCTAAACGTTAGCCATAGTAGTAGAAGTAATAGTTGGCGAGACAACTTCATGAAGACACAATGATGGAGATCATGATGATGGAGATCATGGTGTCATGCCGGTGACAGTGATGATCATGGTGCCCCGGAGATGGAGATCAAAGGAGCAAGATGATATTGGCCATATCATGTCACTATATTGATTGCATGTGATGTTTATCATGTTTACATCTTATTTTCTTAGAACGACGGTAGTAAATAAGATGATCTCTCAATAAAATTTCAAGAAAAGTGTTCACCCTAACTGTGCACCATTGCTAAGGATCGTTGTTCCGAAGCACCATGTGATGATTGGGTGTGATAGGCTCTAACGTTCGCATACAATGGGTGTAAGCCAGATTTACACATGCGATACACTTAGGTTGACTTGACGAGCCTAGCATGTACAGACATGGCCTTGGAACACGGAAGACCGAAAGGTCGAACATGAGTACTATAGAAGATACGATCAACATGGAGATGTTCACCATGGATGACTAGTCCGTCTCACGTGATAATCGGACACGAGCTAGTTGACATGGATCATGTGTCACTTGGATGACTAGAGAGATGTCTATCTAAGTGGGAGTTCATTAAATAATTTGATTATGTGAACTTAATTATCATGAACTTAGTCTAAAATTGTCTTTATAATCTATATTGTAGATCCAATGGCCAACGCGAATGTCACCCTCAATTTCAACGCGTTCCTAGAGAAAACCAAGCTGAAAGATGATGGAAGCAACTATGTGGACTGGGTTCGTGGCTTGAGGATCATCCTCATAGCTTCCAAGAAATTGTATGTCCTTGATGCACCACTAGGTGACCCACCCCTTCTCCTAGTAGAGCAAGACGTTGCGAACGCTTGGCATTCTCGCTGCGATGATTACTCCCTTGTTCAGTGCAGCATGCTTTACAGTTTAGAACCGGGGCTTCAAAAGAGTTTTGAGCAACACGGAGCATATGAGATGTTCCAAGAGCTGAAACTGGTTTTCCAAGCTCATGCCCGGGTCGAGAGATATGAAGTCTCTGACTAGTTCTTCAGCTGTAAGATGGAGGAGAATAGTTCTGTCAGTGAGCACATCCTCAAGATGTCTGGGCTACACAACCGCTTGACTTAGCTGGGAGTTAATCTCCCGGATGACTCGGTCATTGACAGAATCCTCCAGTCGCTTTCACCTAGCTACAAGAGCTTTGTGATGAACTACAACATGCAAGGGATGGAGTAGTCCATTCCAGAGTTGTACTCGATGCTGAAATCATTAGAGGTCGAGATCAAAAAGGAGCATCAAGTGTTGATGGTGAATAAGACCACTAGTTTCAAGAAAGACAAGGGTAAGAAGAACTTCAAGAAGGATGGCAAAGCTGTTACCGCGCCCGGTAAGCAAGTTGCCAGGAAGAAGAAGAACAAGAATGGACCCAAGCCTGAGACTGAGTGTTTTTATTGCAAGGGTACCGGTCACTGGAAGCGGAACTGCCCCAAGTACTTAGCGGATAAGAAGGACGGCAACGTTAAAGGTATATGTGATATACTTGTTATTGATATGTACCTAACTAGAACTCGTAGTAGCTCCTAGGTATTTGATACCGGTGCAGTTGCTCACATTTGTAACTCCAAGCAGGAGCTGCGGAATAAGCGGAGGCTGGCAAAGGACGAGGTGACGATGCGCGTCGGGAATGGTTCCAAGGTCGATGTGATCGCCGTCAGCATGCTACCTCTACATCTACCTTCGGGATTAGTGTTAAACCTTAATAATTGTTATTTAGTACGATCTTTGAGCATGAACATTGTATCTGGATCTTGCTTGATGCGAGATGGCTACTCATTTAAATCTGAGAATAATGGTTGTTTTATTTATATGAGAGAAATGTTTTATGGTCATGCCCCGCTGGTCAATGGTTTATTTTTTGATGAATCTCGAACGTGATGTTACACATGTCCATAGTGTGAGTACCAAAAAGTGTAAGGTTGATAACGATAGTCCCACTTACATGTGGCACTGCCGCCTTGGTCATATTGGTGTCAAATGCATGAAGAAGCTCCATACTGATGGACTTTTGGAGTCTCTTGATTTTGAATCATTTGACACGTGCAAACCATGCCTCATGGGCAAGATGACCAAGACTCCATTCTCTGGAATAATGGAGCAAGCAACTGACTTGTTGGAAATAATACATACCGATGTATGCGGTCCAATGAGTGTCGAGGCTCGTGGTGGCTACCATTATGTTCTCACCCTCATTGATGACTTGAGTAGATATGGTTATGTCTACTTAATAAAACATAAGTCTGAAACTTTTGAAAGGTTCAAGGAATTTCAGAGTGGGATGGAGAATCAACGTGACAGGAAAATAAAGTGCCACGATCTGATCGTGGCGGAGAATATTTAAGTCACGAGTTTGGCACGCACCTAAGGAAATGTGGAATTGTTTCAAAACTCACGCCGCCTGGCACACCTCAGCGAAATGGTGTGTCTGAACGTCGTAATCGCACTATATTATATATGGTACGATCTACGATGTCTCTTACCGACTTACCGCTATCATTTTGGGGATATGCATTAGAGACTGCCTCATTCACTTTAAATAGGGCACCGTCAAAATCCGTTGAGACAACACCGTATGAATTGTGGTTTGGAAAGAAACCTAAGCTGTCATTTCTAAAAATTTGGGGATGCGATGCTTATGTGAGGAAACTTCAACCTGAGAAGCTCGAACCCAAAGCGGAAAAGTGCGTCTTCATAGGATATCCCAAAGAGACTATTGGGTATACCTTCTACCTACGATCCGAGGGCAAAGCCTTTGTTGCCAAGAATGGAGCCTTTCTCGAGAAAGAGTTTCTCTCGAAAGAAGTGGGTGGGAGGAAAATAGAACTTGATGAGGTAATTGTACCTCCACTCGAACCGGAGAGTAACATAGCACAGGAAGTTGTTTCTGTGGAGCCTACACCGGCTGGAGAGGAAGTTAATGATGATGATCATGAAACTTCAGATCAAGTTACTATTGAACTTCGAAGGTCCACTAGGACACGTTCCGCACCAGAGTGGTACGGCAACCTTGTCCTAGAGATCATGTTGTTAGACAACGGTGAACCTTCGAACTATGAAGAAGCGATGGCGGGCCTGGATTCCAACAAATGGCTTGAATCCATGAAATCCGAGATAGGATCCATGTATGAGAACAAAGTGTGGACTTTGGTGGACTTGCCTTATGATAAGCGAGCCATTGAAAATAAATGGATCTTTAAGAAGAAGACTGACGCGGATGGTAATGTGACCGTCTATAAGGCTCAGTTGTCGCTAAGGGTTATCGACAAGTTCAAGGAGTTGACTACGATGAGACTTTCTCACCCATAGCGATGCTGAAGTCTGTCCGAATCATGTTAGCAATTGCCGCATTTTATGATTATGTGATCTGGCAAATGGACGTCAAAACGACATTCCTTAATGGCTTCCTCAAGGAAGAACTGTATATGATGCAGCCGAAAGGTTTTGTCGATCCTAAAAATGCTAACAAGGTATGCAAGCTCCAGTGCTCCATCTATGGGCTGGTGCAAGCATCTCGGAGTTGGAACATTTGCTTTAATGAAGTGATTAAAGCATTTGGATTTGTACAGGTTTATGGAGAACCCTGTATTTACAAGAAAGTGAGTGGGAGCTCTGTAGCATTTCTCGTATTATATGTGGATGGCATACTGATAATGGGAAATGATATAGAACTCTTGGAAAGTGTAAAGGCCTACTTGAATAAGTGTTTTTCAATGAAGGACCTTGGATAAGTTGCTTACATATTAGGTATTAAGATCTATAGAGATAGATCGAGACGCCTCATGTGACTCCAAGTTTTACATGCTAGCTTCGACACAGATCCAGACGACTCCAAGTTGCAAACCAGATACGTGTATATTTTGAACGGAGGGGCAGTCAGCTGATGCAGCAGCAAGTAAAGCGTCGTGGTGGCATCTACATGTGAAGCGGAGTACATAGCTGCTTCGGAAGCAGCAAAGGAAGGAGTCTGGATGACGGAGTTCATCACCGACCTAGGAGTAATTCCAAGTGCGTCGGGCCCAATGACTCTATTCTGTGAAAACACTAGAGCTATTGCCCTTGCGAAAGAGCCTAGGTTTCACAAGAAGACATGACACATCAAGCGCCGCTTCAAATCCATCCGTGATTACATTCAGGAGGGAGATATAGATATTTGTAAAGTGCATACGGACCTGAATGTCGCAGATCCGTTGACTAAACCTCTCTCATGAGCTAAACATGATCAACACCAGGTTGCGATGGGTGTTCGATTCATCACAATGTAACTAGATTATTGACTCTAGTGCAAGTGGGAGACTGTTGGAAATATGCCCTAGAGGCAATAATAAAATGGTTATTATTGTATTTCCTAGTTCATGATAATTGTCTATTGTTCATGCTATAATTGTGTTAACCGGAAATCGTAATACATGTGCATATACATAGACCACAACATGTCCCTTGTGAGCCTCTAGTTGACTAGCTCGTTGATCAATAGATGGTCACGGTTTCATGACCATGGACATTGGATGTCGTTGATAACGGGATCACATCATTAGGAGAATGATGTGATGGACAGGACCCAATCCTAAGCATAGCACAAGATCGTGTAGTTCGTTTGCTAAAGCTTTTCAATGTCAAGTATCGTTTCCTTAGACCATGAGATTGTGCAACTCCCGGATACCGTAGGAATGCTTTGGGTGTGCCAAACGTCACAATGTAACTGGGTGGCTATAAAGGTGCACTACGGGTATCTCTGAAAGTGTCTGTTGGGTTGGCACGAATCGAGACTGGGATTTGTCACTCCGTGTGACGGAGAGGTATCTATGGGCCCACTCGGTAAGACATCATCATAATGAGCTCAATGTGACTAAGGAGTTAGTCATGGGATGATGTATTACGGAACGAGTAAAGAGACTTGCCGGTAACGAGATTGAACAAGGTATAGAGATACCGACGATCGAATCTCGGGCAAGTATCATACCGATAGACAAAGGGAATTGTATACGGGATTGATTGAATCCCCGACATCGTGTTCATCCGATGAGATCATCGTGGAGCATGTGGGATCCAACATGGGTATCCAAATCCCGCTGTTGGTTATTGACCGGAGAGGTGTCTCGGTCATGTCTACATGTCTCCCGAACCCGTAGGGTCTACACACTTAAGGTTCGATGACGCTAGGGTTATAGGGAAATGGGTATACGTGATTACTGAAAGTTGTTTGGAGTCCCAGATGAGATCCCGGATGTCACGAGGAGCTCCGGAATGGTCCGGAGGTAAAGATATATATATATATATATATATATATATATATATATATATAGGAAGTCCAGTTTTGGTCACCGGAAAGTTTTTGGGCTCATCGGTAGTGTATCGAGAGTGCCGGGAGGGTGCTGGAGGACCCCCGGGAGGGGTGTGACGACCAAAGGACTTCGTGGGCCCTTAGAGGAGGTGTGCCAGACCTTATTGGGCTGGCCAAGACCATCTAGAAAGGCCCATGTGGCAGGAGATAACAGATAGGGGTGAAAAAGGTTTAAAAGGAGGAGATCCACCTCCCTTGTGGGAGGTGGACTCTCCCCCTAGTTCGGCCGAAGATCTCCTCCTTGGGGGAGGGGCGAAGGCAGCCCTCCCTATCCCTCCTCCTATATATATGCAAGGGTTTGGGCTGATTTGAGACATGACTTCTTTATCTCTTGGTGCAGCCCTACCCTTCCTCTTCCTCGTTCTCCGTAGCGCTTGGTGAAGCCCTGCCGGAGTTCACGTAGCTCCACCATCACCACGCCGTCATGCTGCCGGAGCTCTCCCTCAACCTCCGCTTCCTCCTTGCTGGATCAAGGCGTAGGATACGTCATCGGGCTGCACGTGTGTTGAACATGGAGGCGCCGTTGTTCGACGCTGAGATCGGAATCCACCGCAATCTGAATCGCTGCGAGTACGACTCCACCAACCGCCTTTTTTGTAAGGCTTCCGCTTAGCGATCTTCAAAGGTATGAAGATACAATCTCTTCCCACTCGTTGCAGGTTTCTCCATGGATAGATCTTGGTGATCATAGGATTTTTATTGATTTACTACTACGTCTCCTAACAATTCGTACTTGAGTTGGTGAATTTGGTGTTAGGGAACGTTGCATGGGAAACAAAAATATTCCTACGCACACACAGATCTATCCATGGTGATGAGCATCTACGAGAGGTAGAGTGGATCTACGTACCCTTGTAGATCGCTAAGCGGGAAGCGTTAAGAAATGCGGTTGGTGTAGTCGAATGTCTTCGCGATCCAAATCGCCGTGCGTCCCGCGATCCAATCACGATCTGTCCCGCGATCCAATCACGATCCGTCCCGCGAACTTGATCACAATCCGTCCCATGAACTTGATCACGATCCTTCCGATCTAGCGCCGAACGGACGGCACCTCCGCGTTCTGCACACGTATAGCTTGATGACGATCTCTGCCGTCTTGATCCAGCAAGAAGGAGCGGAGAGGAAGAAGAGTTCTCCAGCAGCGTGACGGTGCTCCGCCGATGGTGGTGGAGATATTCCGGCAGGGCTTCGCCTAAGCATTGCAGAAATCTTATCTAGAGGAGAAACTATGGACTAGAGGGTAGGGTTGCACGTGGCTGAAAATCTTGTGCAAAAACCCTAAAACCCTCTACTATATATAGGAGGATAGGAGGAGAGGAGGCAGCCTTGGTTCCAAGACAAGGAGGTTCGGCTGAACCAGGAGGGAGGAATCCTCCTCCTCCACTCCTAGTAGGATTAGGACTCCTTCCTAATTTAGCCTTTTTTTGCCTTTTTCCACCTTTTTCCTTTTGGGCTTTTCTTCCCAACTCCATGGGCCTTGTCTGGGACTTCCACTAGCCCAATAGGGGCTGGTATTCATCCTCCCATAGCCCATGTAGCCTCTTGGGTCGAAATACCCCTCCCGATGGTCTCCCGGTACACTACCGGTACTCCCGGTACACTACCGATGAACCCGAAACTTTTCTGGCGACCAAAATAGGACTTCCTATATGTCAATCTTTACATCCGGACAATTCCGGAGCTCCTCGTGATGTCCGGGATCTCATCCGGGACTCCAAACAACCTTCGGTCACCACCATACATAACTCTATACTACTGAAACGTCACCAAACCTTAAGTGTGCAGATCCTGCGGGTTCGGGAACTATGTAGACATGACCGAGACACTTCTAAGGTCAATAACCAATAGCGCGACCTAGATGCCCATATTGGTTCGTACATATTCTACGAAGATCTTCATCGGTCGAACCTCTATGTCAAGGATTCAGTTAATCCCGTATGATGTTCCCTTTGTTCTTCGTTATGTTACTTGCTCAAGATTCGATCGTCGGTATCTCCACACCTAGTTCAACCTCGTTATCGGCAAGTCTCTTTACTCGTTCCATAATACAAGATCCCGCAACTAACACTTAGTCACATTGCTTGCAAGGCTCATTGTGATGTTGTATTACCGAGTGGGCCCTGAGATACCTCTCCGTCACACGGAGTAACAAATCCCAGTCTTGATCCATGCCAACAGACACCCTCGGAGATACCTGTAGAGCACCTTTATAGTCACCCAATTACGTTGTGTTGTTTGATACACACAAGGCACTCCTCCGATATCCGTGTGTTGCATGATCTCATGATCATAGGAACATATACTTGATATGCAGAAAACAGTAGCAATAAACTGACATGATCATATGCTACGTTTGTAGTTTGGGTCTTATCCATGACATCATTCTCCTAATGATGTGATCCCGTTATCAAATGACATCACATGTCAATGGCGAGGAAATGTTGACCATCTTTGATCAACGAGCTAGTTCACTAGAGGCATACTAGGGACAAAGTGTTGTCTATTTACCCACACATGTAATGTGTTTCGAGTTAATACAATTATAGCATGGATAATAAACGATTATCATGAACAAGGAAATATAATAATAAACACTTCATTTATTGCCTCTAGGGCATATTTCCAACAGTCTCCCACTTGCACTAGAGTCAATAATCTAGCTCACATCACTATGTGATTTACATTGTAATGAATCGAACGCCCATGCAGTTCTGGTGTTGATCACGTTTAGCCCTTGGAAGAGGTTTAGTCAACGGGTCTGCAACATTCTAATCCGTGTGCACTCTGCAAATATTTATGTCCTTCTCCTCGATGTAATCGCAGATGGACTTGAAGCGTCGCTTTATGTGTCTAGTCCTCTTGTGAAACCTTGGTTCCTTGGCCAGAGCTATGGCACCAGTGTTGTCACAGAACAGGTTCACTGGATTCAGTGCATTGGGCACTACTCCAAGATCTGCATTAACTGCTTCATCCAGACACCTTCCTTCGCCGCCTACGAGGCTGCGATGTACTCCGCTTCACATGTAGAATCGGCTACCACGCTTTGCTTGGAACTGCACCAACTCACCGCTCCCCCGTTGAGAATAAATACGTATCTGGTTTGTGACTTAGAGTCATCCGGATCAGTGTCAAAGCTTGCATCGACGTAACCCTTTACGACGAGCTCTTCATCACCTCCATAAACGAGAAACATTTCCTTAGTCCTTTTCACGTACTTAAGGATATTCTTGACCGCCTCCCAGTGCTCCATTCCAGGATCACTTTGAAACCTTCCGGCCATACTTGTGGCAAGGCTGACATCGGGTCTTGTGCACAGCATTGCATACATGATAGAGCCTATGGCTAAAGCATAGGGGATGACACTCATCTTTTCTCTATCTTCTGCAGTCACTAGGCATTGAGTCTTACTCAACTTCACACCTTGTAACACAGGCAAGAACCCCTTCTTGGACCGATCCATTTTGAACTTCTTCAAAACTTTATCAAGGTATGTGCTCTGTGAAAGTGCTATTAAGCGTCTCGATCTATCTCTATAGATTTTAATGCCTAATATGAAAGCAACTTCTCCTAGGTCATACATTGAAAAACTCTTGTTCAAATATTCCTTCACGCTTTCCAGCATTTCTATATTGTTTCCAATCAGCAATATGTCATCCATATATAATATTATAAACACTATGGAGCTCCCACTGACTTTCTTGTAAATACAAGCTTCTCCATAAACTTGTATAAACTCAAACACTTTGATCACCTCATCAAAACGCTTATTCCAACTCCGAGATGCTTGCACTAGTCCATAAATGGATCGCTGGAGTTTGCAAACTTTGTCAGCATTCTCTGGATCGACAAAACCTTCTGGTTGCATCATATACAACTCTTCCTCAAGGAAACCATTGAGGAACGCTGTTTTGACATCCATCTGCCAAATTTCATAGTCGAAATAAGCAGCTATTGCCAACATGATTCTGACAGACTTACGCATCGCTACGGGTGAGAAGGTCTCATCATAGTCAACTCCTTGAACTTCTGAAAAACCCTTTGCCACAAGTCAAGCTTTATAGATGGTGACATTACCGTCTGCGTCTGTCTTCTTCTTAAAGATCCATTTGTTCTGGATGGCCTTTCGCCCTTCAGGTAATACTTCCAAAGTCCATACTTTGTTTTCATACATGGATCCCATCTCGGATTTCATGCCCTCTAACCATTTCTCGGAATCCGGGCCCATCACTGCTCCTCCATAGCTCGTAGGTTCATTGTTGTCCAACAACATGACCTCCAAGACTGGGTTGCCGTACCACTCAGGAGTAGTACGCGGCCTTGTCGACCTATGAGGTTCAATAGTAGCTTGATCCGAAGCTTCATGATCATCATCATTAACTTCCTCTTCTACCGTCGTAGGTTCCACAAAAACATCTTTCTGCATTGCGCTACTTTCTGGTTGAAGTAAAGGTTCAATACCCTCATCAAGCTCTATTTTCCTCCCACTCAATTCTTTCGAGAGAAACTCTTTCTCAAGAAATGTTCCGTTCTTAGCGACAAACACTTTGCCTTCGGATCTGTGATAGAAGGCATACCCGACTGTCTCTTTGGGGTATCCTATGAAGACGCATTTTTCTGCTTTGGGTTCAAGTTTTTCAGGCTGAAGCTTTTTGACATAAGCATCACATCCCCAAACTTTAAGAAACGACAACTTTGGCCTCTTGCCAAACCAGAGTTCATATGGCGTCATATCAACGGACTTCGATGGTTCCCTATTTAAAGTGAATGCAGCTGTCTCTAATGCATAACCCCAAAACGATAGTGGCAAATCAGCAAGAGACATCATAGAACACACCATATCTAATAAGGTTCGATTACGACGTTCGGACACACCATTACGCTGTGATGTTCTAGGCGGTGTCAACTGTGAAACCATTCCGCACTGTCTTAAGTGACTGCCAAACTCATAACTCAGATATTCACCTCCTCGATTAGATCGTAGGAATTTAATCTTCTTGTTATGATGATTCTCAACTTCACTCTGAAATTGCTTGAATTTTTCAAACGTTTCAGACTTGTTTCTCATCAAGTAAATATACCCATATCTACTTAAGTCATCAGTGAAGGTGAGAAAATAACGATATCCACCATGCGCTATAACATTCATTGGACCACACACATTAGTATGTATGATTTCCAATAAGTCACTCTCCCGTTCCATTGTTCCAGAGAACGGAGTTTTAGTCATCTTGCCCATGAGGCATGGTTCACATGTGTCAAGTGATTCAAAATCAAGTGACTCCAAAAGTCCATCAGCATGGAGCTTCCTCATGCGTTTTACACCAATATGACCTAAATGGCAGTGCAACAAGAAAGTGGTACTATCATTATCAACTCTACATCTTCTTTTGGCATCAATGTTATGAACATGTGTGTCATCACTATCAAGATTCAATATGAATAAACCCCTAACATTGGGTGCATGACCATAAAAGATATTACTCATATAAATAGAACAACCTTTATTCTCTGATTTAAATGAGTATCCGTCTCACAATAAACAAGATCCATATATAATGTTCATGCTTAACGAAGGCACTAAATAACAATTATTCAGGTTCATCACTAATCCCGATGGTAATCGAAGAGAGAGCGTGCCGACGGCGATCACATCAACCTTGGAACCATTTCCCACGCGCATCGTCACTTTGTCCTTTGCCAGCCTTCGTTTATTCCGTAGTTCCTGCTTTGAGTTGCATATGTGAGCAATCGAACCGGTATCAAATATCCAGGATCTACTTCGAGAGCTAGTAAGGTACACATCAATAACATGTATATCCTATATACCTTGTTTGTCGTTGCCTGCCTTCTTGTCAGCCAGGTACTTGGGACAGTTCCACTTCCAGTGACCAGTTCCCTTACAATGAAAGCACTCAGTTTCTGGCTTGGGTCCATGCTTGAGCTTCTTTACACGAGTAGCAACTGCTTTGCCATCCTTCTTGGTTTTACCCTTCTTGCCCTTGCCCTTGACCTTGCCATTTTTCTTGAAACTAGTGGTTTTATTGACCATCAACACTTGATGTTCTTTCTGGATTTCAAACTCAGCGACTTTTAGCATCGCAAACAGCTCGACGACTGACTTGTTCATCTCATGCATGTTATAGTTCATCACAAAGCTCTTGTAACTAGGTAGCAGTGACTGAAGAACTCTGTCAGTGATCGCCTCTGGCGGAAGGGCAATTCCCAACTCCGCTAGACGAGTTGAATACCCAGACATTCTGAGTATATGTTCACTGATAGACCCGTTCTCCTCCATCTTGCAAGCATAGAACTTATCGGAGGTCTCATACCTCTCGATCCGGGCATTCTTCTGAAAGATAAACTTCAACTCCTGGAACATCTCATATGCTCCATGATGTTCAAAACGTCTTTGAAGTCCCGGTTCTAAGCCATACAATATTGCACACTAAACTATTGAGTAATCTCCAGTATGTGCTTCCCAAGCGTTCTTAACGTCTTCGTAGGTCATGCCTTCTGGTTGGTCACCAAGCGGTGCATCAAGGACATATGATTTTTGGGAAGCCGTGAGGATAATCCTTAGATTACGGGCCCAGTCAACAAAGTTACTTCCATCATCTTTCAACTTAGGTTTCTCTGGGAACGCATTAAAATTCAAGGGTGCTACTACGCGAGCCATTGATCTACAATATAAATATGCAAAGTTTACTTAGCCTGTTGTTCAAGATAATGAGTTTAGTTAATCAAATTTACTAAAGCTCCCACTCAAATCGACATCCCTTAGGTCATCTGAGTGTCACATGATCCAAATTCACCAACTCAAGTCCGATCATCACGTGAGTTGAGGTGGCTTCAACAGTGAACATCTCATGTTGATCATATCTACTATATGACTCATGTTCGACCTTTCGGTCTCTTGTGTTTCGAGGCCATGTCTGTGCATGCTAGGCTCGTCAAGTTTAACCCGAGTGTTCTGCGTGTGCAACACTCGCTTGCACCCGTTGTATGTGAATGTAGAGTCATCCGATCTTCGCGTGGTGTCTCGACACGACAAGCTTTCGCAACGGTGCACACTCGGGGAGAACACAATTCATCTTGAAATTTAAGTGAGGGATCACCTTATAATGCTACCGTCATCCTAAGCAAAACAAGGCACATAAAAGGATTAACATCACATGCAATTCATAAGTGACATGATATGGCCATGAACTTGTGCTTTTGATCTCCATCTAGAAAGCACTAGCATGATCTCCATCGTCACCGGCATGACAACATGATCTTCATCATCTTGATCTCCATCAACGTGTCTCCATCGGGGTTGTCGCACCCAACATGCTTCTACTACTATTGCTACCGTTTAGCGATAAATTAAAGCATTACTTAGCTCTTAATGATTGACACGCAGGTCATACAATAATTAAAGACAACCCAATGGCTCCTACCGGTTGCCGTACTCATCGACATGCAGGTCGTGATAATCTATACATCACATGACCATCTCATACATCACATATATCACTGTTGGGGAACGTTGCATGGGAAACAAAAAATTTCCGACACACACGCAAGATCTATCCATTGTGATGAGCATCTACGAGAGGGAGAGTGGATCTACATACCCTTGTAGATTGCTAAGCGGGAAGCGTTAAGAAACGCGGTTGGTGTAGTCGAACGTCTTCGCGATCCAAAACGCCGAGCGTCCCGCGATCTCATCACGATCCGTCCCGTAAACTCATCACGATCCGTCCCGCGAACTCATCACAATCCGTCCCGCGAACTCGTCACGAACCGTCTCGCGATCTTGATCATGGTCCTTCCGATCTAGCGCCGAATGGACGGCACCTCCGCGTTCAGCACACGTGCAGCTTGATGACGATCTCCACCGTATTGATCCAGCAAGAGGAAGTGGAGAGGAAGAAGAGTTCACTGGCAGCATGACGGTGCTCCGGCGATGGTGGTGGAGCAATTCCAGCAGGGCTTCGCCTAAGCACTGCAGAAAACCGATCTAGAGGAGAAAGTATGCACTAGAGGAACGGGTAGCACGTGGCTGAAAATTCTGTGCCAAAACCCTAAAATCCTCTAGTATATATAGGAGGAGAGGAGGAGGAGTCTTGGCTGCCAAAAAACCAGCCCTTGGGTCGACCAAAGTGGGGAGGAGAGGAGGACTCCTCCTCCAATCCTAGTAGGACTAGGATTCCTCCTTTTTTTGGCCTTTTCCCACCTTTTTCCCTTTGGGCTTTTTCTCCCAGCCGCATGGGACTTGTGTGGGACTTCCACCAGACCACAAAAGGCTGGTATTTACTCTCCCACAGCCCATGAAGCCTCTTGGGTCGAATTACCCCTCCCGGTGGTCTCCCGATACACTACCGGCACTCCCGGTACACTACCGATGAGCCCGAAACTTTTCCGATGACCAAACTGGGACTTCCTATATATGAATATTTACCTCCGGACCATTCTGGAGCTCCTAGTGATGTCCGGGATCTCATCCAGGACTCCGAACAACCTTCGGTCACTAACATACATAACTCTATACTACCGAAACGTCACCAAACCTTAAGTGTGCAGACCCTGCGGGTTCGAGAACTATGTAGACATGACCGAGACACCTCTATGTCACCAAACCTTAAGTGTGCAGACCCTACGGTCAATAACCAATGGCGGGACCTGGATGTCCACATTGGTTCCTACATATTCTACGAAGATCTTTATCGGTCGAACCTCTATGTCAAGGATTCAGTTAATCCCGTATGATGTTCCCTTTGTTCTTCAGTATGTTACTTGCCCGAGATTCGATCGTCGGTATCTCCATACCTAGTTCAACCTCCTTACCGGAAAGTCTCTTTACTCGTTCCGTAATACAAGATCCCTCAACTAACAATTAGTCACATTGCTTGCAAGGCTCATTGTGATGTTGTATTACTAAGTGGGCCCCGAGATACCTCTCCGTCACACGGAGTAAGAAATCCCAGTCTTGATCCATGCCAACTCAACAGACACCCTCGGAGATACCTGTAGAGCACCTTTATAGTCACCCAGTTACGTTGCGACGTTTGATACACACAAGGCACTCCTCCGATGTCCGTGAGTTGCATGATCTCATGGTCATAGGAACATATACTTGACATGCAGAAAACAATAGCAATAAACTGACACGATCATATGCTATGTTTGTAGTTTGGGTTTTGTCCATCACATCATTCTCCTAATGATGTGATACCGTTATCAAATGACATCTCATGTCCATGGCTAGGAAACCTTAACCGTCTTTAATCAATGAGCTAGTCCATTAGAGGCATACTAGGGACATGATTTTGTCTATGTATCCACACATGCATCTAAGTCTCCAATCAATATAATTTATAGCATGGATAATAAACGATTATCATGAACAAGGAATTTGTATAATAACTAATTTATTATTGCCTCTAGGGCATATTTCCAACAATCACATCATGTAATTGGCCATATCACATCACAACATACCCTGCAAAAACAAGTTAGACGTCCTCTAAGTGTTGTTGCATGTTTTATGTGGCTGTTACGGGCATCTAGCAAGAACAATTCTCATCTACGCAAAAACCACAACGGTGATACACTAGTTTCTTTTCAACCTTCTCAAGGATTGCCTTTGTCGAATCCAATCCAACTAAAGTGAGAGAAACTGGCACCCGCAAGCCGTCTATGCAACAAGTTGCGGTCGAGGGAACCGGTCTCTCGTAAGGATACGAGTAATGTTGGTCTGGGCCGCTTCATGTCACAATACTGCTGAACCAAAATCTGACCAAGGGAGGAAGCAAGCTAAGCATCAACGCCCACAAACCTTTTGTGTTCTACTCGAGATCTCATCTACACATAGACCTAGATCATGATGCCACTGTTGGGGAACGTTGCATGGGAAACAAAATTTTTCCTACGCACACGCAGATCTATCCATGGTGATGAGCATCAACGAGAGGGAGAGTGGATCTACGTACCCTTGTAGATCGCTAAGCGGGAAGCGTTAAGAAACGCGGTTGGTGTAGTGGAAGTTCTTCGCGATCCAAATCGCCGTGCATCCCGCGATCCAATCACGATCCGTCCCGCGATCCAATCACGATCCGTCCCGCGAACTTGATCACAATCCATCCCACGAACTTGATCACGATCCTTTCGATCTAGCGCCGAACGGACGACACCTCCGCGTTCAGCACATGTACAACTTGATGACGATCTCCGCAGTCTTGATCCTGCAAGAAGGAGTGGAGAGGAAGAAGAGTTCTCCGGTACCATGACGGTGCTCCGGCGATGGTGGTGGAGCTATTCCGGCAGGGCTTCGCCTAAGCACTGCAGAAATCCGATCTAGAGGAGAAACTATGGAATAGAGGGTAGGGTTGCACGTGGCTGAAAATCTTGTGCAAAACCCCTAAAACCCTCTAGTATATATAGGGGGAAAGGAGGAGAGGAGGCAGCCTTGGCTACCAAGCCAAGGAGGTTCGTCCGAACTAGGAGGGAGGAATCCTCCTCCTGTACTCCTAGTAGGATTAGGACTCCTTCCTAATTTAGCCTTTTTTGCCTTTTTCCACCTTTTTCCTTTTGGGCTTTTCTTCCCAACTGCATGGGCCTTGTGTGGGACCTCCACCAGCCCACTAGGAGCTGGTATTCATCCTCCCACAGCCCATGTAGCCTCTTGGGTCTAAATACCCCTCCCGATGGTCTCCCGGTACACTACCGGCACTCCCGGTACACTACCGATGAGCCCGAAACTTTTCCGGTGACCAAAATAGGACTTCCTATATATCAACCTTTACCTCCGAACCATTCCGGAGCTCCTCGTGACGTCCGGGATCTCATCTGGGACTCCGAACAACCTTCGGTCACCACCATACATAACTCTATACTACCGAAACGTCACCAAACCTTAAGTGTGCAGACCCTGCGGGTTCGAGAACTATGTAGACATGGCCGAGACACTTCTATGGTCAATAACCAATAGCGGGACCTGGATGCCCATATTGGTTCCTACATATTCTACTAAGATCTTTATCGGTCGAACCTCTATGTCAAGGATTCAGTTAATCCCGTATGATGTTCCCTTTGTTCTTCGGTATGTTACTTGAACGAGATTTGATCGTCGGTATCTCCATACCTAGTTAAACCTCGTTATCGGCAAGTCTCTTTACTCGTTCCATAATACAAGATCCCACAACTAACACTTAGTCACAGTGCTTGCAAGGCTTATTGTGATGTTGTATTACCGAGTGGGCCATGAGATACCTCTCCGTCACACGAAGTAACAAATCCCAGTCTTGATCCATGCCAACCCAACAGACACCCTCAGAGATACCTGTAGAGCACCTTTATAGTCACCCAGTTACGTTGCGACGTTTGATACACACAAGGCACTCCTCCGGTATCCGTGTGTTGCATGATCTCATGGTCATAGGAACATATACTTGACATGCAGAAAACAGTAGTAATAAATTGACACGATCATATGCTACGTTTGTAGTTTGGGTCTTGTCCATCACATCATTCTCCTAATGATGTGATCCCGTTATCAAATGACATCACATGTCAATGGCGAGGAAATGTTGACCATCTTTGATCAACGAGCTAGTTCACTAGAGGCATACTAGGGACAAAGTGTTGTCTATTTACCCACACATGTAATGTGTTTCCAGTTAATACAATTATAGCATGGATAATAAACGATTATCATGAACAAGTAAATATAATAATAAACACTTCATTTATTGGCTCTAAGGCATATTTCCAACATTTGGATCATGTATCACTCGAATGACCGGAGGGATGTCAATTTGAGTGGTAGTTCTTAAGTAATATTATTAATTGAACTCATTAACATGAACATAGTGAGTAGTGTCTTGGCAAATTATGTTGTAGCTCATGCTGTAGATCCCTTGATGTTTTATATGTTCCTAGGGAAATAGAGTTGAAAGATGATGGTACCAATATTGCGGACTGGGTTCGTGATTTGAGGATTGTCCTCATTGCTGCACAGAAGGCTTATGTCCTTAATGCACCGCTCAGTGTGCCACCCCCTTTAGCGTCGTCTGTAGATGTTGTGAACATCTGACATGCACGTTCCGATGAATACTTGATAGTTTAGTGCATCATGCATTACAACTTAGAATTGAGGCTCCAAAATGTTTTGAACGTCACGGAACATACGAGATGTTCTAAGAGCTAAAATTGGGATCACAGGCTTGTGCCCGTGTTGTGAGATATGAGATGTCCAACAAGATTCTTTGCCTGCAAGATGAAGGAGACTAGCTCAATCGTTGAGCATGTGCTCAAATTGTCTGGGTGCTACAATCGCTTGAATCGAGTGGGAGTTGATCTTCTAGATAAGATAGTGATTGATATAGTTCTCTGAGTCACTATTACTAAGCTACTAGAACTTCGTGATGAACTATAATTATGGCAGGGATGGAAATGATGATCCTTGAGCTGTTCATGATGTTTGACACCGCAAAGGTAGAAATCAAGAAGAAGCATCAAGTGTTGATGGTTAGTAAAACAACTAGTTTCAAGAAGGGCAAGGGCAAGGAGGGAAACTTCATGGATGGCAGGTCAGTTGCTGCTCCAGTGAAGCAACCCAAAGTTGAACCCAAACTGGAGATTGAGTGCTTCTTTTCTGAGGAGAGCGGTCGCTGAAGCGGAACAACCCTAGTTACTTGGTAGATAAGAAGACTGGCAACGTCAAGAAAAGTATATTTTGATATACGTGTTATTCATGTGTACCTTGCTAGTACTCCTAGTAGCACCTGGGTATAGGATACCGGTTCGGTTGCTAAATGTTAGTAACTCGGACACTAATAGAAAAAGGCCCATTTGTCCCGGTTCCGGAACCGGGACTAAAGTGTCGGGACTAAAGCCCAAAACCTTTAGTCCGAGTTATCTTACAAACCGGGACAGAAGGGGCTCCACGTGGCCTCTACGGGGAGCCCAGGCAGGAGGACCTTTAGTCCTGGTACCAACAGGCATCCACGTGTCAGCATCTGGCAGTTGATTGTTTTTTTATTTTGAAAGGGAGGGGGGTTTAGGGGTTTTTAGAGAGTTAATTTAGGGGTTTTATATTGTTATAGCTAGCTAATTGATAGACAGAAGTGTCCTCTCTTTATTCGTTCTTGGTCGACGCTAGCTACTATAGAGAGAACTCGACACGCTAGCTAGTAAGCAAATGAAGGAACCATTAAGTACAGAAGATCGTCATGAACATATAGAGATAGAAGTGATCGACCTCTCTTTCTTCGAGAGATTGGTCGTATAACAGGTTTTCGTATATATATCTGACGCTACCAGATACATATATAAAATATAAGATCTTTTACAATATGGTATTCTCTGGCTTTATTTATGACGTGGTCAAGAAAGAATCCCGCCAATTCTTCTTGAATTGCTCGTATGCGATCATGTCGTAGGAGTTCATCCCGCATCTTCCACATCTAATTTGAAGAAGGGGGTCAATGCATATATATGGTAATAAAATAAAATTGTGAATATTATTGCTTGCACACTTCAAATTGTCTTGTAGAGTAGCCTCGCTTAGGGGTCGTCGCATTGTAGATGAAGTGGCAAACGTAGTATCCACATAAATCAGTCCCGTCTTCCTGCCACAAGAACTTTACAAGAAATAGAGTTCGATCAAACTGATAATCAAGCATGATAAATTGTATTGATGAAACTAGAATAAATGGGAGATGCGCGGAACTAGCTAGTAGTACTTAGTTTCGGGTGTGTAAATCGCAGCTCCTTCGGCAGTGCCGGAACAATTATTGTGAAATCTTTCCAAACCCTGCCAGACAAAGAAAATAATTACTTGATATCAGGAAATGAACAAATTAAAGTTGCCGATATGATGCGAGAATGATCGATTGAACTTACTTTTGGAGAATTTTAGTCATGTCCGCATAATTCTGGGGATCTTTTCGTTTCGAGTCTAAGATGATTACTACTCCCCGCTCAAGATGAATCTCTAGCAGAATAAAGTGGAAACTGCGCACGCATGCATAACACATCAATTACATTACTATAAACCTCGAGTAATAAGGGAAACTGAATATGCACAAGACAGTAACACTCACTTGAAGTTGTAAGGAAAGAATATTGTCCCTTTGTTTTGATTTTTAACCAACGATTGTAGCAAGTTCTCCTCGGTTTCTTGTTGGAATATGCCCTAGAGGCAATAATAAATCATTTATTATCATATTTCCTTGTTCATGATAATCGTTTATTATCCATGCTATAATTGTATTGATCGGAGACCTAGATGCATGTGTGGATACATAGACAAAACCATGTCCCTAGTATGCCTCTACTAGACTAGCTCGTTGATCAAAGATGGTTAAGGTTTCCTAGCCATGGACATGAGATGTCATTTGATAACGGGATCACATCATTAGGAGAATGGTGTGATGGACAAGACCCAAACTACAAACGAAGCATATGATCGTGTCAGTTTATTGCTACTGTTTTCTACATGTCAAGTATATGTTTCTATGACCATGACATCATGCAACTCACTGAAACCGGAGGAGTGCCTTGTGTGTATCAAATGTTGCAACGTAACTGGGTAACTATAAAGGTACTCTACATGTATCTTCGAGGGTGTCTGTTGAGTTGGCATGGATCAAGACTGGGATTTGTTACTCCGTGTGACGGAGAGGTATCTCAGGGCCCACTGGGTAATACAACATCAGAACAAGCCTTGGAAGCAATGTGACTAAGGTTTAGTCACAGAATTTTGTATTACGGAATGAGTAAAGAGACTTGCCGTTAACGAGCCTGAACTAGCTATGGAGATACCGACGATCGAATCTCGGGCAAGTAACATACCAAAGAAAAAAGGGAACATCTTACGAGATTAACTGAATCCTTGACACAGAGGTTCGACCGATAAATATATTCATAGAATATGTAGGAACCAATATGGGCATCCAGGTCCCACTATTGGTTATTGACCTTAGAGGTGTCTCGGTCATGTCTACATAGTTCTCGAACCCACAGGGTCTGCACACTTAAGGTTTGGTGACGTTTCGGTAGTATAGAGTTATGTATGGTGGTGACCAAAGGTTGTTCGGAGTCCCGGATGAGATCCCAGACATCACGAGGAGCTCCAGAATGGTCCGGAGGTAAAGATTCATATATAGGAAGTCCTATTTTGGTCGCCGAAAAAGTTTCGGGCTCATCGGTAGTGTACCGGGAGACCATCGGGAGGGGTATTTCGACCCAAGAGGCTACATGGGTTGTGGGAGAGTAAATACCAGCCCTTTGTGGGATGATGGAAGTCCCACACAAGTACCATGCGGCTAGGAAGAAAATCCCCAAGGGAAAAAGGTGGAAAAAGGCCAAGGGAGGAATCCTAGTCCTACTAGGATTGGAGGAGGAGTCGTCCTCTCCTCCCCACTTCGGCCGACCCAAGGAGGCTTGGCCCTTGCGCCAAGTACTCTCCTCCCTCCGTCTTATATATACTGCTGGTTTTAGGGTTTTTTGCACACAATTTTTAGCCACGTCTGCCCGTTCCTCCAATGCATAGTTTCTCCTCTAGATCGGATTTCTGTAGTGCTTAGGCGAAGCCCTGCCGGAATTGCTCCACCACCATCACCGCGGCGCCGTCATGCTGCCGGTGAACTCGTCTACCTCTCTGCTCCCTCTTGCTGGATCAAGAAGGCAGAGATTGTCATCGAGCTGTACGTGTGCCGAACGCAGAGGTGCCATCCGTTCGGCGCTAGATCGGAAGGACCGTGATCAAGATCGTGAGACGGATCGTGATGAGTTCGCGGTATCTATTGTGATGAGTTCGTGGGACGGATCATGATTGGATCACGGGATGGATCGTGATGAGTTCGCGGGACGGATCATGATTGGATCGCGGGACAGATCGTGATGAGATCACGAGATGCTCGGCGATTTGGATCGCGAAGACGTTCTACTACACCAACCGCGTTTTTTAACACTTCCCGCTTAGCGATCTACAAGGGTATGGAGATCAACTCTCCCTATCGTAGATGCTCATTAACATGGATAGATCTTGCGTGTCATAAGAATTTTTTTGTTTCCCATGCGACGTTCCCCAACAGTGGTATCAGAGTTAGGTCTATGTGTAGATGAGATCTCGAGTAGAACACAAAGAGTTTGTGGGCGTTGATGCTTAGATTGCTTCCTCCGTTGGTTCCCTCAACCGCAACTTGTTGCGTAGATGGCTTGCGGGTGATAGTTTCTCTCACTTTAGTTGGATCGGAATCGAGAAAGGCGGTCATTGAGAAGGTTGAAAAGCAACTAGTGTATCACCATTATGTTTTTTGCGTAGATGAGAATTGTTCTTGCTAGATACCCATAGCAGCCACGTAAAACATGCAACAACAATTAGAGGACGTCTAACTTGTTTTTGCAGGGTATGTTGTGATATGATATGGCCAATTCCATGATGTGATATATGTGATGTATGAGATGATCATGTGATATATAGATTATCTCGACTTGCATGTCGATGAGTACGGCAACCGGCATGAGCCATAGGGTTGTCTTTAATTATTGTATGACCTGCGTGTCAATCATTAAGCGCTATGTAATGCTTTACTTTATCGCTAAACGGTAGCAATAGTAGTAGAAGCATGTTGGGCGAGACAACCCCGATGGCGACACGTTGATGGAGATCAAGATGATGAAGATCATGGTGTCTTGCCGGTGACGATGGAGATCATGCCGGTGCTTTCAAGATGGAGATCAAAAGCACAAGTTCATGGCCATATCATGTCACTTATGATTTGCATGTGATGTTAATCCTTTTATGCACCTTGTTTTGCTTAGGACAACGGTAGCATTATAAGGTGATCCCTCACTTAAATTTCAAGATGAATTGTGTTCTCCCCGAGTGTGAACCGTTGTGAAAGTTCGTCGTGTTGAGACACCACGTGATGATCGGGTGTGATAGACTCTACGTTCACGTACAATGGGTGCAAGCCATTGTTGCACATGCAGAACACTCGGGTTAAACTTGACGAGCCTAGCATGTACAGACATGGCCTCAGAACACAAGAGACCGAAAGGTCGAACATGAGTCATATAGTAGATATGATCAACATGATGATGTTCACCATTGAAACCACCTCAACTCATGTGATGATCGGACTTGAGTTGGTGAATTTGGATCATGTATCACTCGAATGACTAGAGGGATGTCAATTTGAGTGGGAGTTCAAGTACTATGATTAATTGAACTCATTATCATGACCATAGTCAGTAGTGTCTTTGCAAACTGTGTTGTAGATTACTAGCTCACTCTGTAGCTCCCTTGAATTTTTATATGTTCCTAGAGAAATATAGTTGAAAGATGATGGTAGCAATATTGCGGACTGGCTCCGTGATCTAAGGATTGTCCTCATTGTTGCACAGAAGGCTTATGTCCTTAATGCACCTCTCGGTGCACCAACCCCTCTAGCGTTGTTTGTAGATGTTGTAAACATCTGACATGCATGTTCTGATAACTACTTGATAGTTTAGTGCGTCATGCATTACGGCTTAGAATTGAGGCTCGGAAACATTTTGAACGTCACAGAACATCTGAGATGTTCTAAGAGCTGAAATTAGGATCTCAGGCTCATGCCCGTGTTGCGAGATATGAGATCTCCAACAAGATTCGTTGCCTATAATATGAAAGAGAATAGCTCAATCATTGAGCATGTGCTCAGATTGTCTGGGTGCTACAATCGCTTGAATTGAGTGGGAGTTGATCGTCCAGATAAGATAGTGATTGATATAGTTCTCCAAGTCACTTTCACTAAGCTACTAGAACTTGGTGATGAACTATAAAATGCTAGGGATAGAAATAATGATCCCTGAGCTATTCGCGATGTTTGACACCACAAAGGTAGAAATCAAGAAGGAGCGTCAAGTGTTGATGGTTAGTCAAACCACTAGTTTTGAGAAGGGCAGGAGCAAGGAGGGAAAACTTCATGGATAGCAAGTAAGTTGCTGCTCCAGTGAAGCAACCCAAAGTTGAACCCAAACCCGAGACTAAGTGCTTCGATTATGAGGAGAGCGGTCGCTGAAGCGGAACAACCCTAAATACTTGGTAGATAAGAAGGCTGGCAACGTCGACAGAAGTATTTTTGATATACGTGTTATTTATGTGTACCTTGCTAGTACTCCTAGTAGCACCTGGGTATTGGATACCGGTTCGGTTGCTAAATGTTAGTAACTCAAAATAAAAGCTAAAGAATAAACGGAGCACTAGCTAAGGGTGAGGTGACGTTGTGTGTTGGAAATGTTTCCAAGGTTGATGTGATCAACATCGCACGCTCTCTCTACCTTCGGGATTAGTGACGAACCTAAATAAATGTTATTTGGTGTTTTGCGTTGAGCATGAACGTGATTATATCGTGTTTATTGTAACACGGCTATTCATTTAAGTTAAAGAATAATGGTTATTCTGTTTACATGAATAATACCTTCAATGGTCATGCACCCAGTGAGAATGGTTTGTTGAATCTTGATCGTAGTAATACACATGTTCATAACATTGATGCCAAAAGATACAAAGTTAATAATGATAGTACCACATACTTGTGGCACTGCCGCTAAATGTCATATTGGTATAAAGTGCATGAAGAAACTCCATGCTGATGGATCTTTGGACTCATTCGATTTTGAATCGGTTGAGACATGCGAACCATGCCTCTTGGGCAAGATGACTAAGGACCCCGTTTTCTGGTTTGATGGAGCGGGCAAGTGATTTATTGGAAATGATACATGTTGATGTATGCAATCCAATGAGTCTTGTAGCATGCGGTGGATATCGTTATTTTCTTACCTTCAATGATGATTTGAGTTGATAATAGTGTATATTTACTGAATGAAACGCAAGTCTGAATCGTTTGAAAAGGTTCAAGCAAATTCGGATTAAAGTTTAAGATCATCGTGACAAGAAGATAAAATGTCCGCGATATGATCGTGGTGGTGAATATCTGAGTTACGAGTTTGGTATACAAATTAAGACAATGTGAAAGTTGTTTCACCACTCACGCCACCTGGAACACCATAGTGTGATGGTGTATCCAAACGTCATAGTCGTGCTCTATTGGATATGGTGCGAATTATGATGTCTCTTATCCTATTACAACTATCGTTTTGGGGTTATGTATTAGAGACAACTACATTCACTTTAGATAGGGCACCATCTATATCCATTGAGATGACACCGTGTGAATTATGGTTTGATAGAAACCTAAGCTGTCATTTCTTAATGTTTGGGGCTGCAACACTTATGTGAAAAAGGGTTTTCACCTAATGAGCTCGAACCCAAAGTGGACAAATGCATCTTCATAGAATACCCTAAAGACAGTTAGGTAAACCTTCTATCGCAGATCCAAGCATAAAATGTTTGTTGCTAAAACTGGGTCCTTTCTGGAGAAAGAGTTTCGCTCGAAAGAATTGAGTCGGAGGAAGGTAGAACTTGATGAGGTTGTTGAACCTTTGTTCAACCAGAGAGTAGCGCAGCGCAGGAAGATGTTTCTGTGAAGCTTATGTTAGTTGAAGAGGAAGTTAATGATGATGATCATGAAGCTTCGGATCAAGTTACTATCGAACCTCGTAGGTCGACAAGGACGTGTACTGCTCCTAAGCGGTACGACAACCCTGTCTTGGAGGTCATGTTGTTGGACAATGATGAACCTACGAGCTATGGAGAAGCAATGATGGGCCCAAATTCCAACAAATGGTTAGAGGCCATGAAATCCGAGAAAGGATCCATATATGATAGCAAAGTATAGACTTTGGTAGACTTGCTCGTTGGACGGCAGGTCGTTGAGTACAAATGGATCTTTAAAATGAAGACATACGCTGATGGTGAATGTCACCATTTATAAAGCTCGAATTGTCGCAAAGAAGTTTCCGGCATGTTCAAGGAGTTGACTATGATGAGACTTTCTCACTCGTAGCGATGCTAAAGTATGTTGGAATTATGTTAGCAGTTCCTGCATTTTTCAATTATGAAATCTGGCAGATGAATGCCAAATCATCGTTTCGTTCCTTAAGGAAAGGTTGTATGAGATACAACGAGAAGGTTTTGTCAGTCCTAAGGATGCTAAAAGGTGAGCAAGCTTCAATTGCCCTTCTAAGGACTGAAGCAAGCATCTCGGAGTTGGAATATACACTTTGATAAGGTGATCAAAGATTTTAAATCTATACAGAGTTTATGAGAAACTTGTATTTGCAATAAAGTGATTGGGAGCACTATAGAGTTTCTGATAAGTATATGTGGATGACATAGTGCTATTCGGAAATGATGTGGAATTTCTGGAAAGCATAAACGGTTGTTTGAAAAGAGTTTTTCAGAGGAAGACCTAGATAAAGCTACCTAATTGTTGAACATCAAGATCTATATAGATAGATCAAGATGCTAGATGAGACTTTCAATGAGTACATACCTTGACAAGATTTTGAAAGAGTTCAAAATGGACCAGTAAGAGAAGGAGTTCTCACCTGATTTGTAAGGTGTGAAGTGTTGGAAATATGCCCTAGAGGCAATATATAAAGTGTTTATTATTATATTTCCTTGTTCATTATAATCGTTTATTATCCATGCTATAATTGCATTGATTGGAAACACATTGCATGTGTGTGTAAATAGACAACACTGTGTCCCTAGTATGCCTCTAGTGAACTAGCTCGTTGATCAAAGATGGTCAGAGTTTCCTAGGCATTGACATGTGATGTCATTTGATAACGGGATCACATCATTAGGAGAATGATGTGATGGACAAGACCCAAACTACAAACGTAGCATTAGATCGTGTCAGTTTATTGCTATTGTTTTCTGCATGTCAAGTATATGTTCCTATGACCATGAGATCATGCAACTGAAAGATATCGGAGGAGTGCCTTGTGTGTATCAAACGTCGCAACGTAACTGGGTGACTATAAAGGTGCTCTATAGGTATCTCCGATGGTGTCTGTTGAGTTGGTATGGATCAAGACTGGGATTTGTTACTCCGTGTGACAGAGAGGTATCTCGGGGCCCACTCCGTAATACAACATCACAATAAGCCTTGCAAGCAATGTGACTAATTGTTAGTTGCGGGATCTTGTATTACGGAACGAGTAAAGAGACTTGCCGGTAATGAGGTTGAACTAGGTATGGAGATACCGACGATCGAATCTCGGGCAAGTAACATACCGAAGAACAAAGGGAACGTTATACGGGATTAATTGAATCCTTGACATAGAGGTTCGACCGATGAAGATCTTCGTAGAATATGTAGGAACCAATGTGGACGTCCAGGTACCGCCATTGGTTATTGGCCGTAGAGGTGTCTCGGTCATGTCTACATAGTTCCCGAACCCGCAGGGTCTGCACACTTAAGGTTCGGTGACGTTTCGGTAGTGTAGAGTTATGTATGGGGGTGACCAAAGGTTGTTAGGAGTCCCGGATGAGATCCCGGACGTCACGAGGAGATTCGGAATGGTCTGGAGGTAAAGATTCATATATAGGAAGTCCCAGTTTGGTCGCTGGAAAAGTTTCGGGCTCATCAGTAGTGTACCGGGAGTACCGGTAGTGTACCGGGGGACCTCCGGGAGGGGTATTTCGACCCTAGAGGGACCATGGGCTGTGGGAGAGTATTAACCAGCCCTTAGTGGGCTGGTAAATCAGCCTAGAAAGGCCCATGGCACAGGAGAAAAGGCTAAAAGGAAAAAGAGCAAAAATCAGCCAATAGGGAGTAATCCTACTCCAAGTAGGATTGGAGGTGGAATAGGATTCCACCCCTCTATAGTTCGTCCGAACCAAGAGGCCCTTGGCTGCCTCTCCTCTCCTCTCCTCCTATATATACTGGTGGAATAGCTAGGGTTTTAGTAGAAAATACGGCCACGTGCTACCCGTTCCTCCGGTGCTCCTCTAGATCGGTTTTCCGCAGCGCTTAGGCGAAGCCCTGCCGGAATCACTCCACCACCATCACCGGAGCGCCGTCACGCTGCCGATGAACTCTCTCTCCTCTCCACCTCCTCTTGCAGGATCAATACGGTGGAGATCGTCATCAAGCTGCACGTGTGCTGAACGCGGAGGTGCCATCCGTTCGGTACTAGATCGGAAGGATCGTGATTAAGGCCACGAGACGTTCGTGATCGGATCGCGGGATGGATCGTGACGAGATCACGGGACGGTTTGTGATTGGTTCGCGAGACGGTTCATGATTGGATCGTGGGACGCACAGAGATTTGGATCACGAAGACGTTCAACTACACCAACCGCGTTTCTTAATGCTTCCCGCTTAGCGATCTACAAGGGTACGTAGATCCACTCTCCCTCTTGTAGATGCTCATCACCATGGATAGATCTGCGTGTGCGCAGGAAATTTTTTGTTTCCCATGCAACGTTCCCCAACAGTGGCATGATGAGCTAGGTCTATGTGTAGATGAGATCTCGAGTAGAACACAAAAGGTTTGTGGGCGTTGATGCATAGATTGCTTCCTCCCTTGGTCGGATTTTGGTTCAGCGGTATTGTGAGATGAAGCGGCTCGGACCAACATTACTCGTATCCTTACGAGAGACCGGTTCCCTTGACCGCAACTTGTTGCATAGATGGCTTGCGGGTGCCAGTTTCTCTCACTTTAGTTGGATTGGATTCGACAAAGGCGGTCCTTGAGAAGGTTGAAAAGCAACTAGTGTATCACCATTGTGGTTTTTGCGTAGATGAGAATTGTTCTTGCTAGATACCCATAGCAGCCAGATAAAACATGCAACAACAATTAGAGGACGTCTAACTTGTTTTTGTAGGGTATGTTGTGATGTGATATGGCCAATTGCATGATGAGATGTATGTGATGTATGAGATGATCATGTGATGTATAGAATTTCACGACTTGCACGTCGATGAATACGACAACCGGCAGGAGCCATAGGGTTGTCTTAAATTATTGTATGACCTGCGTGTCAATGATTAAGCGCTATGTAATGCTTTACTTTATCGCTAAGCGGTAGCAATAGAAGTAGAAGCAGGGCTGGTGCCACAACCCCAGTGGCAACACATTGATGGAGATCAAGATGATGGAGATCATGGTGTTGTGCCGGTGACGATGGAGATCATGCCGATGATTCGAAGATGGAGATCTTAAACACAAGTTCATGGCCATATCATGTCACTTATGAATTGCATGAGATGTTAATCCTTTTATGCACCTTGTTTTTCTTAGTACGGCGGTAGCATTATAAGGTGATCCCTCACTTGAATTTGAAGATGAACTGTGTTCTCCCCGAGTGTGCATCGTTGCGAAAGTTCGTCATGTCGAGACACCACGTGATGATCGGGTTGGATAGACTCTACGTTCACATACAACGGGTGCAAGCCAGATTTGCACGTGCAGAACACTTGGGTTAAACTTGACGAGCCTAGCATGTACAGACATGGCCTCGGAACACAAGAGACCAAAATGTCGAACATGAGTCATATAGTAGATATGATCAACATAATGATGTTCACCATTGAAACCAGCTTAACTCACGTGATGATCGGACTTGAGTTGGTGAATTTGGATCATGTGACACTCAGATGACCTGAGGGATGTCAATTTGAGTGGGAGCTTTAGTAGTTTGATTAACTAAACTCATTATCTTGAACAATATTCTATGTAACCTTTGCATATTTATGTTGTAGATCAATGGCTCGCGCAGAAGCCCCACTGAATTTTAATGCATTCCTAGAGAAAGCTAAGTTGAAAGATTACGGAAGTAACTTTGTTGATTGGGCCCGTAATCTGAGGATTATCCTCACGGCTTCCCAGAAACAATATGTCCTTGATGCACCGCTTGGTGACCAACCAGAAGACATGACCTCCGAAGACGTTAAGAACGCTTGGGAGGCTCGTGCGGGAGACTACTCAATAGTTCAGTGTGCAATATTGTATGCCTTAGAACCGGGACTTCAAAGACGTTTTGAACGTCATGGAGCATATGAGATGTTCTAGGAGTTGAAGTTTATCTTTCAGAAGAATGCCCGGATCGAGAGGTATGAGACCTCCGATAAATTCTATGCTTGCAAGATGGAGGAGAACGGGTCTATCAGTGAGCATATACTCAGAATGTCTGGGTATTCAAACCGTCTAGCTGAGTTGGGAATTGCCCTTCCACAAGAGGTGATCATTGATAGAGTTCTTCAATCACTGCCACCTAGTTACAAGAGTTTTGTGATGAACTATAACATGCACGGGATGAACAAGTCATCATCCGAGCTGTTTGCGATGCTGAAAGTCGCTGAGTCTGAAATCCAGAAAGAACATCAAGTGTTGATGGTCAATAAAACCACTAGTTTCAAGAAAAATGGCAAGGGCAAAGGCAAGAAGGGTAAAACCAAGAAGGATGGCAAAGCAGTTGCTACTCCTACAAAGAAGCGTAAGCATGGACCTAAGCCAGAAACTGAGTGCTTACATTGCAAGGGAACTGGTCACTGGAAGCGGAACTGCCCCAAGTACCTGGCTAACAAGAAGGCGGCCAACGACAAACAAGGTATATATGATGTACATGTTATTGATGTGTACCTTACTAGTTTTCGTAGTAGTACCTGGGTATTTGATACCGGTTCGGTTGCTCACATTTGCAACTCAAAACAGGAACTACGGAATAAACAAATACTGGCAAAGGACGAAGTGACGATGCTCGTGGGAAATGGTTCCAAGGTTGATGTGATCGCCGTCGGCATGCTCTCTCTTCGATTACCATCAGGATTAGTGATGAACCTGAATAATTGTTATTTAGTGCCTGCGTTAAGCATGAACATTATATCTGGATCTTGTTTATTGCAAGACGGTTACTCATTTAAATCAGAGAATAAAGGTTGTTCTATTTACATGAGTAATATCTTTTATGGTCATGCACCCAATGTTAGGGGTTTATTCATATTGAATCTTGATAGTGATGACACACATGTTCATAACATTGATGCCAAAAGATGTAGAGTAGTTAATGATAGTACCACTTTCTTGTGGCACTGTCCTTTAGGTCATATTGGTGTAAAACGCATGAGGAAGCTCCATGCTGATGGACTTTTGGAGTCACTTGATTTTGAATTACTTGACACATGTGAACCATGCCTGATGGGCAAGATGACTAAAACGCCGTTCTCAGGAACAGTGGAACGGGCAAGTTACTTATTGGAAATCATACATACTGATGTGTGTGGTCCGATGAATGTTGCAGCATGCGGTGGATATCGTTACTTTCTCACCTTCACTGATGACTTGAGTAGATATGGGTATATTTACTTGATGAAACAGAAGTTTGAAGCATTTGAAAAGTTCAAGCAATTTCAGAGTGAAGTTGAGAATCATCATAACAAGAAGATTAAATTTCTACGATCTGATCGAGGAGGTGAATTTCTGAGTTATGATTTTGGCAGTCACTTAAGACAATGTGGAATTGTTTCACAGTTGACACTGCTCGGAACACCACAGCTGTAGCGACCCGACCTGAAAGGTCGAATCTCCGGTGTTTCCGTACCATCCCAAGATCATGCTGGTACACACACGGTACATCAATGTATATATCAAAGGGAAATCACACAGCATTATATTAATCGAAATCTCATATCGAGTCCTTTATTACAATAAATATTACAATAAAGTGGCTGAAGGCCAACTCATGAGAATATCTAAATCTTGCGGAAGCATCGAAGGTAGATGAGTCCATTTGACTCCAAGGGCATCTCACCGAGCGTAGAACGTGTCCTCACTCCTGGTCGAAAAAGTACTCTGCAACATGATACGTTGCAGCCGTGTAGGTCAGCATATGGAATATGCCGGCAAAGTCACAAGAGAGGGGTGAAAGATAATCATCTAGTCTACATGCATATATGGCAGGTGGGGTAGTAAGTTTTTGCGTAAAGCCAAGTTTTTCCTACATCAAGAGAAGGGCTAAGCAAAAAATTATTACTAAGTTGGTTGATTAATTAGATGGTTCCACCAACCAAATTCTCATACCCAAGTTATTAATACCCACATCATCATATTAATTGTGTTGAGGGTTTCCGAAAGTTTGAGTTCCTTTGGCTCAAGTCGTCCATAACCGGGGACACGACTAATCGATTAGGTTGAGTACTCTGCAGAGTTTTGCACATGTTCCCCACAAGATTTGGTCGCCTCATTTTGATTTCTCGCACTTCAAGGTGTTTGAGAAACGGATGACCAAAACATGGTCTTCCAAAGGGTTTCCCTGCGACTCTGTCGGTGCCCATCGTTTCCTACCGTCCTTCCTCATCTCGTAGCACCGCCTGTCCAGGGTCACCACGATATCCAACCAAGCCAGAGCCCATAATGAGTTGTGGCTGTGTAGGTAAGCCTTGGGTCTTGAAGCATCCATCCATCTCTTTGTGCCTGGGTGGACCTTTCCGCGTGAATACTGGCCATCTCCAGCAACACCTAGGCAAATCCACTGGTTTCTCCAGGGTGCCGTTCAACCATCATCCACCCAGAGGTAAGTTGAAAACTCGGAGTCTTGAAGTCTTGATCACTATGTAGGTCTTGTAATTAATCTCACAACTCTCATGAATCACACAACCAACCCCGTCTACTAGTAGCATAGCAAAATGTAAAACAACGTTTCCCGGGGCCAATGTGTCAAGGGATTGGGGGTACCTACCACATGATACTACATCAAGTAACCAAATTTCCAACTAACCTACTTTGCATGCAATTGGGGGATGGAAGAACTAATGCAATAAAAACATGGGTAAAGATGATCAAAGTGACTTGCCTGATTGATGATCTTCTTACGTGAGTGACTCTAAGTAACAAGCCTCGCACTTCGGATAATCTAACGAAACAAACAAGAGAACTCAATAAGCATACAACAAAACATTGTAACTCACAAACATCAACAATGAAATAGTAAACAATCAAGACAAACAATGCATTATCACAAACAAGAAAACACACAAAGTTTTGTTTTCTAGAAGATGATTGATAAAACACTACTAACATAATGAAACCATTTGTATTAACCAAAACAATAGTTGACAGCAAGAAAACAATAAAATATTTTATTAATAAACAGAATAAAATCGTTTAAAGTTTTGTTAAGGAAAGCTTTAGTAAGGTTTTTAAAAGTTTTGATAAACATTATTAGATGAGGTAACTATAGTTTACTAACAAAAGAGCAAAATAAAACATTATCTTAACAGAAAATAAAATTACTAAAAACTTGTCTTAGAATACATAATTAAATTATATAAAACTTTGTTGAAAGAAAAACTATTACTAACTAGTTGTTTTAATCAAATTAAACCTATTTGAAGAGAAGTTGTGATTCCTATATTAACAAAGAAATAAACTAAACAATTTTTATATTTTTATTAACAGTAAGTAAAACACTAAATTTTCAAGCAACATAACCTACTAAATCAAATTAAAACTAAATCTAATTGAAACTAACTAAAACTAAGTAAATAAAACTATACTGTAATACTAGGCAGATTCTGTTTATATCTAGAACACTAATCAAAATCATTCTAAAAATCCTCAAACTAAACATGGTGATAGTCCTAACTAATATCAAGCAGTAGCAAAAATATTCATATCAAAATCTATTTTCAAACTCTAGTTATTCAGATTTGAATGATTTGAGCAAATTTGATTCAATTCAAATTTTATAGTTCAAATTTGAAATCTAAAACTACAGGCTGAAACTACATGAAATTAGGAACCTAATGCAAAAATAATCAACTCAAAACATTAAACATATTAAAAGATATAAAGAAAACAAATTTGGAATACAATCTGTTTTCTGAAAAACAAAACCGAAAAGAAAAACTAACTAACAGTCGGCCAGGGGCTTCGTGGCAAGATCCTATTGGCTGCTAGCGTGCGTGTGCGGGTGATTCGAGCGGTCGACCGAACGGAAGAGAGAAACGGTTCGGAAATTAACCCGTTCTAATCCTAGCCATAGGATTCGGATCGGATGGATGGGGAGGCTCACCGTGATAAGAGGTCGCCGGTGAGGGATCTCCGGCGAGTCCGAAGCGGCGAGGACGTCAGCGAGGAGCTCTGGTGGTCGAGGGAGGCGACAGATGGGCTCAGGCGACGGGTGGTGGGGTCGGAGGGGCGAGGGGAGGAGTGGAGCGACGGGCACGGTGGTGGGGAGCTCCTGTGGTCGGAGTAACTCCGGCGAGTGGCTGCGGCGTTCTGGCGAGGGGAGAGAGGGGGCTCGGGGTGGGGGGGGGGAATGGAGCGCGGGGAGAGGCGCTCTTATATAGGGCCGGAGAGGGGGTCGGGGAAAGGAAAGGAGAGGGGATCCCGACAAGGAGGAATCTCGGCGGCGGCGGCGCGTGCGGGAGGAAGGAGGCGACCGCGGCGCGTGCGGGATCGGACGGGTGGGTCCCGATGTCAGCGAGAGCGAGGAAGGGAGCAGGCGCGTCGGTGGCCGATTATTGGGAAAGTGGGGAGGGGCCGGTAACTGCGGATGGACCGACCGACCTTAATAGCTTTAAAAGCTTTCCCTTTTATAATATTCCAGCGAATTCAAAAGATTTTAATGCAAAAAATATAGTTCCAAAAGTAGGAGTGTTATGTATCAAAATTAACAGAATAATAAATGTCATTTAATGAACATTTGTATTCTGTTATTTGAACACTTTGAAAAAAATATTATTTTCAGAAATGGCCTAGTTGTTTTTAAATCCTTTTGCAAATATTTTCAAAACAACCCTTGGTTTTTATTGTTCAAATAAATCACCAATTAGGTCCTGGTGTGGAGTGTCATGTTCCTCCTCTCTTATTTGAACTTTTTACCAAGATTTCAAATAGGTGAAAGCAACATGGGAAAAATAGAAAGGGCTTTCAGAATTTAAAAAGGGGCATTTCAACAATTCCACACATTCAAGAAATGATGATAGATGCATAGCTATATTCATAACATTCCAAAATGGAATTTTGGGATGTTACAAAGCTACCCACCTTAAGATGAATCTCGCCCTCGAGATTCGGGTTGGCTAGAAAATAGGTGCGGGTGGTCTCTACGAAGATCTTCTTCGCGTTCCTAGGTGGCTTCTTCCTCGGTGTGGTGACTCCACAAAACTTTACAGAACTTGATGATCTTGCTGCGGGTAACTCTGTTGGTAGTCTCGAGGATTCTGATAGGCTTCTCCTCGTAGGTCAGATCACTGTCAAGTTGTATGGCCTCTAGGGGTACTGTGTCTCTCAAGGGAATATCAGCCATCTCAGCATGGCATTTCTCCAGCTGGGACACATGGAACACATCATGAACTCCGGACAATCCTTCCGGCAATTCCAACTTGTATGCAACTTTGCCTCTATGTTCAAGAATTTTGTAGGGGCCTATGAATCTGGGTGCTAATTTACCTTTAACACCAAATCTCTTGATTCCTCGAAGTGGGGACACACGAAGATATGCTCGGTCTCCCACTTCATACGTTACTACCTTGCGTTTGCTGTCGGCATAACTCTTCTGTCGAGATTGAGCTATCTTGAGTCTGTCACGAATCAGCTTGACTTTCTCATCAGAATCTCGGATAAGGTCGGGACCAAAAAGTTTTCGGTCTCCAACACCATCCCACGTCAATGGTGTTCTGCACCTCCTTCCGTATAAATCTTCGAAAGGGGCCATCTTCAGACTGGTCTGATAACTGTTGTTGTATGAGAATTCTGCGTAAGGTAAGTTGTCATCCCAACTAGATCCATAATCTAGCGCACAAGCTCTCAACATGTCTTCCGAAATCTGGTTGACTCTCTCAGTCTGTCCATCGGTCTGCGGATGAAAAGTTGTACTGAACTCCAGCCTCGTACCCAAAGTTTCATGTAATAGATGCCAATACTTTGAGGTAAATTGTGTTCCTCTATCTGACACGATACTCCTCAGAACTCCATGCAGACACACGATCCTGGTCATGTATATCTTGTCTAGCTTAGCACTGGTATAGGTGGTTTTCACTGGAATGAAATGAGCCACCTTGGTCAAGCGATCAACCACTACCCAGATGGAATCATAACCTGAACGGGTCCTAGGTAGTCCTGTGATGAAGTCCATACCAAGCTTTTCCCATTTCCACTCGGGTATTGGCAAAGGTTGGAGTAACCCTGCTGGCTTCTGATGTTCCGCCTTTACTAGCTGACAAACATCACATATTGCAACATGTTCCGCAATATCTTTCTTCATACCTGTCCACCAATAACTTTCCTTCAAATCCAGATACATCTTGGTGTTGCCTAGGTGTATCGAGTAAGGGGAATCGTGGGCTTCTTGAAGTATCAACTTCCTGAGCTCTGGGTCATTGGGCACATAGATTCGGTTCTCGAACCACAAAGTTCCATGTTCATCCTCACGAAAACCTTTGGCTTTACCATCTTTCATTCTTTGCTTAATCTCATCTATTTCCTTGTCCGTCTTCTGGGTTTCACGAATTCTTTCGGTCAAGGTGGACTGAATCTCCAGTGTGGCAACATATTCGCTTGGAACTATCTCTTGCCTGAGCTCTCTAAGATCATCGGCTAACTCTTGGGGTAATCCTCCCGCTGTTAGTGTGTTCACATAAGCTTTGCGACTCAAGGCATCTGCTACCACATTTGCCTTACCTGGATGGTAGTGTAATCTCATGTCATAGTCCTTGATTAACTCTAACCATCTCCTCTGTCTAAGGTTCAACTCTTTCTGCGTGAAGATATATTTCAGGCTCTTATGGTCGGTGTAAACATCACAACTATTTCCGATAAGGAAATGTCTCCATGTCTTGAGTGCGTGCACTACGGCTGCTAGTTCCAAATCATGGGTGGCATAATTCAACTCATGAGGTCATAGTTGTCTGGATGCATAAGCTACAACCTTTCCATCTTGCATGAGTACTCCTCCAAGTCCTTGACGTGAAGCATCACAATAAACCTGGAAATCCTTTCGAATATTGGGCAAAATCAACACTAGGGCTGTGACCAAACGTTTCTTCAACTCCTGGAAACTGGCTTCACATTCCTCAGTCCAAATATACTTAGACTCTTTCTTCAACAACTCTGTCATGGGCTTGGCAATCTTTGAGAAATTCTCAATGATCTCCGGTAATCTCCGGCAAGTCCGAGGAAACTGCGGATCTCCTTAACTGAGGTGGGTGACTTCCACTCGGTGACGGCTTCAACCTTAGCGGGGTCCACTGCTATTCCATCTCCGGAAATAACATGTCCAAGGAATCCGACTTCCGTCAGCCAAAATTCACATTTGCTGAATTTGGCATATAACTGATGCTCTCTCAGCTTCTCCAGAACTAAACGCAAATGTTCCTTGTGTTCTTCCTCGTTCTTGGAGAATATCAAAATTTCATCGATGAACACCACGACAAACTTGTCCAAATATTCCATAAACACTTTGTTCATCAAATTCATGAAGTAGGCAGGAGCATTAGTCAAACCAAAGGACATGCCAGTATACTCATACAAGCCATACCTTGTGGTGAAAGCTGTTTTGGGTATATCCTGTTCACGAATCTTCAGTTGGTGATACCCTGATCGATGATCGATGTTGGAGAATACTTTGGCGCCTACTAGCTGATCAAACAAGTCATTAATCATCGTCAGAGGGTACTTGTTCTTGATAGTCACCTCATTCAAGGCACGATAATCGACTACCATTCTCAAGGTTTTATCCTTCTTCTCCACCAAAAGAACTGGGGCTCCCAAAGGTGAAGAACTTGGGTGAATATACCCCTTGTCCGATAACTCCTTAATCTTCTTCTTGATTTCCACTAAATCATTTGTGGGCATCCGATAGGGTCTCTTGGAAATTGGGGCTGTCCCTGGTTGTAGCTCTATTAGGAACTCAATCTCCCTATCTGGTGGCATGCCTGGTAATTCCTCCAGAAATACATCCGAAAAGTCTTTTACCACAGGTACTTCCTCCTGAACAACTCATGTGAGGGATTTTAACCGAGCACTCATACGTGTGCGTCGGGATACATACTTAATCCTCTTGTTCTCCGGGGTGGTGAGTGAAACAGACTTGCTAGGGCAATCAAGATTTCCTTCATACTTGGTCATCCAATCCATGCCTAGGATTACATCCAATCCTTGGGATTCTAAGACGATGGGGTCGGTGGGAAAAACATGGTTTCCTATATTGAGCTTCAAGGCATGGCATCCTATCCCTGGCATCATCATACCTCCTGGGGAACTGACTTTAAATGGCTGGCTAAGGGTTTTGGTGGGAAAACCATATTTATCCACAACTACCCTTGATATGAATGAATGAGTTGCACCGAAATCAACAAGTACTGTAACTGGACGTGAATGCAATAAAAACTTACCAACCACAGTCTCAGGTTGATCATAGACTTCTTCCACATCAATGTGGTTCACCTAAGCACGAGGAAAAGGATTTGGCTTCTTGGCTGCGGAGTTGCCATTTCCATTTCCCTGCTTGCTCTAGGGACACTTAGTAGCATAGTGCCCTGTCTTCTGGCACTTGAAATAGGTGATGTGGCTCTGATCCTTCTGAGTAGGAGCGTGACGGTGCTGGTTGTTGTTCCCATTCCCATTGTCAGTCTTGAAGTTGACATGGTTGGGACGGGCATTCCCATTTCCTCCATGGTTGTGGCCTCCATGGTTGTGCACGGCATGAGTGTGCCTTCCACACTTACCGGTCCCTGATCCGGTATTCCCTGAGTACGGGGAGTAGCGGGGCTTCTGATGAGCTCCAGAGTTGAACTTCCCCTGAGTGTACTTCCGCTTGCGGTTCTCAATTTGCTGCTGCTTTCCCTCCAAGATAAGGGCCTTGTCCACCAGCTCTTGGTAGTTGTTGAAGGTAGCCACTACCAGCTACATGCTCAACTCATTGTTGAGTCCTTCCAGAAACTTCTCTTGCTTGGCCGCATCATCGGCCACGTCTCCTGGTGCATAACGTGCCAATGTGCTGAAGTCGTCCACATACTGGGCCACAGAACGGTTACCCTGGCGCAAGTTGCGAAACTCGCGCTTCTTCAGACTCATAGCTCCAGCTGAGACATGTGCGGTGCGGAAAGCTTGCTTGAACTGCTCCCAAGTTACATCAGTAATAGGATATGTGGTGGTGTAGTTCTCCCACCATGAAGCTGCTGGTCCATCCAGTTGATGTGCGGCAAAGCGCACCTTCTCAGCATCAGTACATCGAGTGGTGACAAGTTCTCTCTCCATCTTACGGAGCCAGTCATCTGCCACAATGGGCTCAGTGCTGCTGGAGAAAGTTGGAGGGTTCAACCTCAGAAAACGGGTGAGATTGTCATCCTGGGTGGATGGTGGTGGTTGTTGTTCTGGTTGTTGGTCTGATTCTAAATCAGTAGCTCCATCAATGCATTCTGCTGCTGGAGGAGTTGCGTGAGTTCTGGCGGGAAGGTGGAGTCGGACTCACGTCGTGGGGGCATCTTACTGTTTTCAGGGGATGAGGATTAGAATAGAACAAGGGTCTAGAAGGAGAAATTCACTACCCATATGCAATGCAACAAACATATCACACCAAACACTCATTCATTTATTCAATCAAGGTCAAACATCGGAATACAAGACTCAATCAAACTAAACATCGACCTACGCTTTAACGACGAAAAAAAATAAAAGATACATTGGAGGGCATGACTAAAGTTTCCTCAAAAGTGCATAGTCGTGGGTCCTCTGGTGGTGCTCTCCTCATAGTCATCATCGTCGCTGATGAAGGGAGCCATGTCTCCTTCGGGGTGAAGATTTTCCCCCATGTCCAGCTGCTCCTCCAGAGTTGCGATGCGAGTATTCTTCTCGTCGATCCTCTCTAGGAAGTCCTTCACTTCATGCTCATATTCATAGTTGGCTTCCCGCAGGTCAGCTTCAAGGTCCAGCTCGCGGTTCATCAGGTTCTTGATTGTCTTCGTATTAGCACAAACTCGAAGCTCTAGAGTCCGGATGTGCGTCTCCAGAGTCTGGATATAGGAAATGGTGGTGTCTGCAGTGGGAGGGGTTATGATGTTTCCATTGGCATCTCTGCGACAAACCACGCTGAGTCCTGGTGAAATGGTTCCACCTCTGTATTCCTCCTGAATACATCCAAGGGCACGATGAATGGCCATGTCTCTCCCAAGTATCTAGCTGGGTGCCACAAACTTGAAGTCGATGGGTTCCTTCCGATTCCCAAAGGTCTTCCCTGGGATGTGCACCTCGATCCTGTAGCGTCCATCTTGTGGAAAAGACATGATAGGTGTCCCGGTGATGCTCGGCAAGCAATCCTCACGTCCTTGATGACCCTCATCAGCTCCTTACCAAAGGGCATCGTTGCGTCAGGCTGGCAAAACTCCGTGATCAACACTGGGATGAAGGTGGCCATCTATAAATTTTGAAATAATCGGAGAGGAGTCAGAAACCAGTAGATGAGAGTATAAGAATTTTAAAGACAAAGAGAAGCAATCCTAAGGCTTTCCAATCCTAGAGGTTACGTCCTATGGTCAGCGTGTGCTCTGATACCATTTCTGTAGCGACCCGACCTGAAAGGTCGAATCTCCGGTGTTTCCGTACCATCCCAAGATCATGCTGGTACACACACGGTACATCAATGTATATATCAAAGGGAAATCACACAGCATTATATTAATCGAAATCTCATATCGAGTCCTTTATTACAATAAATATTACAATAAAGTGGCTGAAGGCCAACTCATGAGAATATCTAAATCTTGCGGAAGCATCGAAGGTAGATGAGTCCATCTGACTCCAAGGGCATCTCACCGAGCGTAGAACGTGTCCTCAGTCTAGGTCGGAAAAGTACTCTGCAACATGATACGTTACAGCCGTGTAGGTCAGCATATGGAATATGCCGGCAAAGTCACAAGAGAGGGGTGAAAGATAATCATCTAGTCTACATGCATATATGGCAGGTGGGGTAGTAAGTTTTAGCGTAAAGCCAAGTTTTTCCTACATCAAGAGAAGGGCTAAGCAAAAATTATTACTAAGTTGGTTGATTAATGAGATGGTTCCACCAACCAAATTCTCATACCCAAGTTATTAATACCCACATCATCATATTAATTGTGTTGAGGGTTTCCGGAAGTTTCAGTTCCTTTGGCTCAAGTCGTCCATGACCGTGGACACGGCTAATCGATTAGGTTGAGTACTCTGTAGAGTTTTGCACACGTTCCCCACAAGATTTGGTCGCCTCCGTTTGATTTCTCGCACTTCAGGGTGTTTGAGAAACGGATGACCAAAACATGGTCTTCCAAAGGGTTTCCCTGTGACTCTGTCGGTGCCCATCCATTCCTACCGTTCTTCTATATCTCGTAGCACCTCGTGTCCAGGGTCACCACGATATCCAACCAAGCCAAAGCCCATAATGACTTGTGGCTGTGCAGGTAAGCCTTGGGTCGTGAAGCATCCATCCATCTCTTTGTGCCTGGGTGGACCTTTCCGCGTGAATACTGGCCATCTCCAGCAACACCTAGGCAAATCCACTAGTTTCTCCAGGGTGCCGTTCAACCATCATCCACCCAGAGGTAAGTTGAAAACTCAGAGTCTTGAAGTCTTGATCATTATGTAGGTCTTGTAATTAATCTCACAACTCTCATGAATCACACAACCAACCCCGTCGACTAGTAGCATAGCAAAATGTAAAACAACGTTTCCCGGGGCCAATGTTTCAAGGGATTGGGGTACCTACCACATGATACTACATCAAGTAACCAAATTTCCAACTAACCTACTTTGCATGCAATTGGGGGATGGAAGAACTAATGCAATAAAAACATGGGTAAAGATGATCAAAGTGACTTGCCTGATTGATGATCTTCGTACCTGAGTGACTCTAAGTAACAAGCCTCGCCCTCCGGATAATCTAACGAAGCAAACAAGAGCACTCAATAAGCATACAAAAAAATATTGTAACTCACAAACATCAACAATGAAATAGTAAACAATCAAGACAAACAATGCATAATCACAAACAAGAAAACACACAAAGTTTTGTTTTCTAGAAGATGATTGATAAAACACTACTAACATAATGAAACAATTTTTATTAACCAAAACAATAGTTGACAGCAAGAAAACAATAAAATATTTTATTAATAAACAGAATAAAATCCTTTAAAGTTTTGTTAAGGAAAACTTTAGTAAGGTTTTTAAAAGTTTTGATAAACATTATTAGATGAGGTAACTATAGTTTACTACCAAAAGAGCAAAATAAAACATTATCTTAACAGAAAATAAAATTACTAAAAACTTGTCTTAGAATACATAATTAAATTATATAAAACTTTGTTGAAAGAAAAGCTATTACTAACTAGTTGTTTTAATCAAATTAAACCTATTTGAAGAGAAGTTGTGATTCCTATATTAACAAAGAAATAAACTAAACAATTTTTATATTTTTATTAAAAGTAAGTAAGACACTAAATGTTCAAGCAACAGAACCTACTAAATCAAATTAAAACTAAATCTAATTAAAACTAACTAAAACTAAGTAAATAAAACTATACTATAATACTAGGCAGATTCTGTTTATAGCTAGAACACTAATCAAAATCATTCTAAATATCCTCAAACTAAACATGGTGATAGTCCTAACTAATATCAAGCAGTAGCAAAAAGATTCATATCAAAATCTATTTTCAAAGTCTAGTTATTCAGATTTGAATGATTTGAGCAAATTTGATTCAATTCAAATTTATAGTTCAAATTTTAAATCTAAAACTACAGGGTGAAACTACATGAAATTAGGAACCTAATGCAAAAAGAATCAACTCAAAACATTAAACAGATTAAAAGATATAAACAAAACAAATTTGGAATACAATCTGTTTTTTGAAAAAACAAAAACCGAAAAGAAAAACTAACTAACGGTCGGCCAGGGGCTTCGTGGCAAGATCCTATTGGCTGCTAGCGTGCGTGTGCGGGTGATTCGAGCGGTCGACCGAATGGAAGAGAAAAACGGTTCGGGAATTAACCCGTTCTAATCCTAGCCGTAGGATTTGGATCGGATGGATGGGGAGGCTCACCGTGATAAGAGGTCGCCGGCGAGGGATCTCCGGCGAGTCCGAAGTGGCGAGGACGTCGGCGAGGAGCTCCGATGGTCGAGGGAGGCGACGGAGGGGCTCAGGCGACGGCGGTGGACGTCCGGCGATGAGTGGTGGGGTCGGAGGGGCGAGGAGAGGAGTGGAGCGATGGGCACGATGGTGGGGAGCTCCGGTGGTCGGAGTAACTCCGACGAGTGGCTGCGGCATTCTGGCGAGGGGAGAGAGGGGGCTCGGGGGGGGGGGAATGGAGCGCGGGGAGAGGCGCTCTTATATAGGGCCGGAGAGGGGGTCGGGGAAAGGAAAGGGGAGGGGATCCCGGCGAGGAGGAATCTCGGCGGCGGCGACGCGTGCGGGAGGAAGGAGGCGACCGCGGTGCGTGCGGGATCGAACGGGTGGGTCCCGATGTCAGCGAGAGCGAGGAAGGGAGCAGGCGCGTCGGTGGCCGATTATTAGGAAAGTCGGGAGGGGCCGGTAACTGCGGATGGGCCGACCGGCCTTAATAGCTTTAAAAGCTTTCTCTTTTATAATATTCCAGCGAATTCAAAAGCTTTTAATGCAAAAAATATAGTTCCAAAAGTAGGAGTGTTATATATCAAAATTAGCAGAATAATAAATTCCATTTAATGAACATTTTTATTCTGTTATTTGAACAGATTGAAAAAAATATTATTTTCAGAAATGGCCTGATTGTTTTTAAAATCCTTTTGCAAATATTTTCAAAACAACCCTTGGTTTTTATTGTTCAAATAAATCACCAATTAGGTACTGGTGTGGAGTCTCATGTTCCTCCTCTCTTATTTGAACTGTTTACCAAGATTTCAAATAGGTGAAAGCAACATGGGGAAAATAGAAAGGGCTTTTAGAATTTAAAAAGGGGCATTTCAACAATTCCACACATTCAAGCAATGATGATAGATGCATAGCTATATTCATAACATTCCAAAATGGAATTTTTGGGATGTTACAATAGCCTAATGGTGTGACTGAACGTCGTAATCGAACCTTATTAGATATGGTGCGTTCTATGATGTCTCTTGCCGATTTGCCACTATCGTTTTGGGGTTATGCATTAGAGACAACTGCATTCACTTTAAATAGGGCACCATCAAAATCCGTTGGGACGACGCCATATGAACTATGGTTTGGCAAAAGGCCAAAGTTGTCGTTTCTTAAAGTTTGGGGATGTGATGCTTATGTCAAAAAGCTTCATCCTGAAAAGCTGGAACCCAAAGCGGAGAAATGCGACTTCATAGGATACCCGAAAAAGACAGTCGGGTATACCTTCTATCTCAGATCCGAAGGCAAAGTGTTTGTCGCTAAGAACGGAACATTTCTTGAGAAACAGTTTCTCTAGAAAGAATTGAGTGGGAGGAAAATAGAGCTTGATGAGGTTATTGAACCTTTACTTCAACCAGAAAGTAGTGCAACGCAAAAAGATGTTTCTGTGGAACCTACGATGGTAGAAGAGGAAGTTAATGATGATGATCATGAAGCTTCAGATCAAGCTGCTATTGAACCTCGTAGGTCGACAAGGGCGCGTACTACTCCCGAGTGGTACGACAACCCTTTCTTGGAGGTCATGTTGTTAGACAACAATGAACCTACGACCTATGGAGGAGAAGTGATGGGCCCGGGTTCTGAGAAATTGTTAGAGGCCATGAAATCCGAGATGGGATCCATGTATGAAAACAAAGTATGGACTTTGGAAGTACTACCTGAAGGGCGAAAGGCCATTCAGAACAAATGGATCTATAAGAAGAAGACGGGCGTGGACGGTAATGTCACCGTCTATAAAGCTCGACTTGTGGCAAAGGGTTTTTCACAAGTTCAAGGAGTTGACTATGATGAGACTTTCTCACCCGTAGCGATGCTTTAGTCTGTCAGAATCATGTTGGCAATAGCTGCTTATTTTGACTATGAAATTTGGAAGATGGATGTCAAAAACGGCGTTCCTCAACGGTTTCCTTGAGGAAGAGTTGTATATGATGCAACCCGAAGGTTTTGTCGATCCAGAGAATGCTGACAAAGTTTGCAAACTCCAGCGATCCATTTATGGACTGGTGCAACCATCTCGTAGTTCGAATAAGTGCTTTGATGAGGTGATCAAAGAGTTTGGGTTTATACAAGTTTATGGAGAAGCTTGTATTTACAAGAAAGTGAGTGGGAGCTCTATAGCGTTTCTAGTGTTATATGTGGATGACATATTTCTCATTGGAGACAATATAGAAATGCTGGAAAGTGTGAAGGAATATTTGAATAAGAGTTTTTCAATGAAGGACCTAGGAGAAGCTGCTTTCATATTAGGCATTAAGATCTATAGAGATAGATCGAGACGCTTAATAGCACTTTCACAGAGCACATACCTTGATAAAGTTTTGAAGAAGTTCAAAATGGAACAGGCCAAGAAGGGGTTCTTGCCTGTGTTACAAGGTGTGAAGTTGAGTAAGACTCAATGTCCAGTGACTGTAGAAGATAAACAAAAGATGAGCGTCATCCCCTATGCTTCAGCCATGGGCTCTATCATGTACGCAATGCTGTGCACAAGACCCGATGTCAGCCTTGCCATAAGTATGGCCGGAAGGTTTCAAAGTGATCCTGGAATGGAGCACTGGCAAGCGGTCAAGAATATCCTTAAGTACCTTAACAGGACTAAGGACATGTTTCTCGTTTATGGAGGTGATGAAGAGCTCGTCGTAAAGCGTTACGTCGATGCAAGCTTTCACATTGATCCGGACGACTCTAAGTCACTAACTGGATACGTATTTATTCTTAACAGGGGATCGGTAAGCTGGTGTAGTTCCAAGCAAAGCATGGTAGCTGATTCTACGTGCGAAGCGGAGTACATCGCAGCCTCGGAGGCAGTGAAGGAAGGTGTCTGGATGAAGCAGTTCATGACAGATCTTGGAGTGGTGCCTAGTGCGCTGAATCCAATAAACCTGTTCTGTGACAACACTGGTGCCATTGCTCTAGCCAAGGAACCAAGGTTTCACAAGAGGACCAGACACATAAAGCGACGCTTCAACTCCATCCGGTTCTACATCGAGGAGAAGGACATAAATATTTGCAAAGTGCACACGGATATGAATGTTGCAGACCCGTTGACTAAACCTCTTCCAAGGGCTAAACATGATCAACACCAGAACTGTATGGGTGTTCGATTCATTACCCTGTAAATCACATAGTGATGTGAACTAGATTATTGACTCTAGTGCAAGTGGGAGACTGTTGGAAATATGCCCTAGAGGCAATATATAAAGTGTTTATTATTATATTTCCTTGTTCATTATAATCGTTTATTATCCATGCTATAATTGCATTGATTGGAAACACATTGCATGTGTGGGATATAGACAACACTCTGTCCCTAGTATGCCTCTAGTGAACTAGCTCGTTGATCAAAGATGGTCAGGGTTTCCTAGCCATTGACATGTGATGTCATTTGATAAAGGGATCACATCATTAGGAGAATGATGTGATGGACAAGACCCAAACTACAAACGTAGCATATGATCGTGTCAGTTTATTGCTATTGTTTTATGCATGTCAAGTATATGTTCCTATGACCATGAGATCATGCAACTGAAAAATATCGGAGGAATGCCTTGTGTGTATCAAACGTCGCAACGTAACTGGGTGACTATAAAGGTGCTCTACAGGTATCTCCGATGGTCTCTGTTGAGTTGGCATGGATCAAGACTGGGAATTGTTACTCCGTGTGACAGAGAGGTATCTCGGGGCCCACTCGGTAATACAACATCACAATAAGCCTTGAAAGCAATGTGACTAATTGTTAGTTGTGGGATCTTGTATTACGGAATGAGTAAAGAGACTTGCCGGTAACGAGGTTGAACTAGGTATGGAGGTACCGACGATCGAATCTCGGGCAAGTAACATACCGAAGAACAAAGGGAACGTTATACAGGATTAACTGAATCCTTGACATAGAGGTTCGACCGATGAAGATCTTCGTAGAATATGTAGGAACCAATGTGGACGTCCAGGTCCCGCCATTGGTTATTGGTCGTAGAGGTGTCTCGGTCATGTCTACATAGTTCCCGAACCCGCAGGGTCTGCACACTTAAGGTTCGGTGACGTTTTGGTAGTGTAGAGTTATGTATGGTGGTGACCGAAGGTTATTTGGAGTCCCGGATGAGATCCCTGACGTCACGAAGAGCTCCGGAATGGTTCAGAGGTAAAGATTCATATATAGGAAGTCCTAGTTTGGTCGCCGAAAACGTTTCGGGCTCATCGGTAGTGTACCGGGAGTACTGGTAGTGTACCAGGGGACCTCCGGGAGGGGTATTTCGACCCTAGAGGGACGATGGGCTGTGGGAGAGTATTAACCAGCCCTTAGTGGGCTGGTAAATCAGCCTAGAAAGGCCCATGGCGCAGGAGAAAAGGCTAAAAGGAAAAAGAGCAAAAATCAGCCAATAGGTAGTAATCCTACTCCAAGTAGGATTGGAGGTGGAATAGGATTCCACCCCTCTCTAGTTCGGCCGAACCAAGAGGCCCTTGTCTGCCTCTCCTCTCCTCTCCTCCTATATATACTGGTGGAATAGCTAGGGTTTTAGTAGAAAATACGTCCACGTGCTACCCGTTCCACCGGTGCTCCTCTAGATCGGTTTTCCGCAGCGCTTAGGCGAAGCCCTGCCGGAATCACTCCACCACCATCACCGGAGCGCCGTCACGCTGCTGGTGAACTCTCTCTCCTCTCCACCTCCTCTTGCTGGATCAAGACGGTGGAGATCTTCATCAAGCTACACGTGTGCTGAACGTGGAGGTGCCGTCCGTTCGGTACTAGATCGAAAGGATCGTGATCAAGGCCACGGGACGTTCATGATCGGATCGCGGGACGGATTGTGATGAGATCGCGGGATGGTTCGTGATTGGTTCGCAGGACGGTTCGTGAGTAGATCGCGGGACGCTCAGCGATTTGGATCGCGAAGAAGTACGACTACACCAACCGCGTTTCTTAACGCTTCCCGCTTAGCAATCTACAAGGGTACGTAGATCCACTCTCCCTCTCGTAGATGCTCATCACCATGGATATGTTTGCGTGTGCGTAGGAATTTTTTTATTTCCCATGTGACTTTCCCCAACATGAAGTTGAGTGAGACTCAAAGCTCGACAATGGCAGACGAAAGAGAAAGGATGAACCTCATCCCCTATGCCTTATCCATAGGCTCTATATTATGCCATGTTGTGTATCGCACCTGGTGTGTGCCTTGCCATGAGTTAGTCAAGGGGTACAAAAGTGATCTAGGAGTGGATCACTGGACAACGGTCAAGATTATCCTTAGTGACTAAAATACTAAGGATATGTTTCTCTATTATGGAGGTGATAAAGAGTTCGTCATAAAGAGTTACCTCGATGCAATCTTGAACACCATCCGGATGACTCGTAGTAGCAATCTGGATACGTATAGTGGAGCTGGCATTTGGAATAGTACCAAGTGGAGTGTGGTAGCAATGTTTACGGTTTGACATAGAGATTTTCAAGGTACACTCGATCTGAATGTCGTAGACCCGTTGACTATAAGACCTCTCTCACATGCAAAGCATGATCGAGCCCCAGAACTCATTAGGTGTTAGATTCATAACAATGCGTATCACATGTTGATGTGAACTAGATTATTGACTCTAGTGCAAGTGGGAGACTATTGGAAATATGCCCTAGAAGCAATAATAAATTATTTATTATCATATTTCCTTGTTCATGATAATCGTTTATTATCCATGCTATAATTGTATTGATCAGAGACTTAGATGCATGTGTGGATACATAGACAAAATCATATCCCTAGTATGCCTCTAATAGACTAGCTCGTTGATCAAAGATGGTTAAGGTTTCCTAGCCATCGACATGAGATGTTTTGATAATGGGTTCACATCATTAGGAGAATGGTGTGATGGACAAGACCACAACTACAAACGTAGCATATGATCATATCAGTTTATTGCTACTGTTTTCTGCATGTCAAGTATATGTTCCTATGACCATGAGATCATGCAACTCACTGACAACGAAGGAGTGCCTTGTGTGTATCAAACATCGCAACATAAATGGGTGACTATAAAGGTACTCTACAGGTATCTCCGAGGGTGTCTGTTGAGTTGGCATGGATCAAGACTGGGATTTGTTACTCCGTGTGACGGAGAGGTATCTCAGGGTCCACTCGGTAATACAACATCACAACAAGCCTTGCAAGCAATGTGACAAAGTGTTAGTCACGGGATCTTGTATTACGGAACAAGTAACGAGACTTTCCGGTAATGAGGTTGAACTAGGTATGGAGATACCGACCATCGAATCTCGGGCAAGTAACATACCGAAGAAGAAAGGGACCATCTTACGGGATTAACTATATCCTTGACATAGAGGTTCGACCGATAAAGATCTTCGTAGAATATGTAGGAACCAGTATGAGAATCCAGGTCCCTCTATTGTTTATTGACCGTAGAGGTGTCTCGGTCAAGTCTACATAGTTCTCGAACCCACAGGGTCTGCACACTTAAGGTTTGGTGACGTTTCGGTAGTATAGAGTTATGTATGGTGGTGATCGAAGATTGTTCGGAGTCCCGGATGAGATCCCGGACGTCACGTGGATCTCCAGAATGGTCCGAAGGTAAAGATTCATATATAGGAAGTCCTATTTTGGTCGCCGGAAAAGTTCCGGGCACATCGGTAGTGTATCGGGAGTGCCGGTAGTGTACCGGGAGACCATCGGGAGGGGTATTTCGACCCAAGAGGCTGCATGGTCTGTGGGAGAGTAAATACCAGCCCTTTGTGGGCTGGTGTAAGTCCCACACAAGGCCCATGCGGCTGGGAAGAAAAGCCCAAAGGGAAAAAGGTGGAAAAAGGCCAAAAAAGGGAGGAATCCTAGTCCTACAAGGATTGGAGGAGGAGTCCTCCTCTCCTCCCCACTTCGGCCGACCCAAGGATGCTTGGCCCTTGAGCCAAGTCCTCTCCTCCCTCCCTGTTATATATACTAGAGGTTTTAGGGTTTTTTGCACAGAATTTTTAGCCACGTGCTGCCCGTTCCTCCAGTCCATAGTTTCTCCTCTAGATTGGATTTCTGCAGTGCTTAGGCAAAGCCCTGCCGGAATTGTTCCACCACCATCACTGCGGCGCCGTGACGCTTCCGGTGAACTCGTCTACCTCTCCGGTCCCTCTGGCTGGATCAAGAAGGCGGAGATTATCATCGAGCTGTACATGTGCTGAACGCGGAGGTGCCATCCGTTCGGTGCTAGATCGGAAGGACCGTGATCAAGATCGCGAGACGGATCGTGATGAGTTCGCGGTATGGATTGTGATGATTTCTCGGGATGCATCATGATTGGATCGCGGGAAGGATCGTGATGAGTTCGTGGGATGGATCGTGATTGGATCACGGGACGGATCGTGATGAGATCGCGGGACGTTCGGCTATTTGGATCGCGAAGACGTTCAACTACACCAACCGCGTTTCTTAACGCTTCCCGCTTAGCGATCTACAAGGGTATGTAGATCCACTCTCCCTCTCATAGATGCTCATCACCATGGATAGATCTTGCGTGTTCGTAGGAATTTTTTTTGTTTCCGATGCGACGTTCCCCAACATTTCTGTGGGCCAATGTTTTATATTATGCTCATGTATGACATTTGGGTTAATGAACCCAATGTCATAGATTTGTGCTTTTCTGCATTCGACGATCTTCAATCTTCATAATATAGTAGTGAGGATAATTATATATACATGCAATGAAAGAGCTGAGCTATATACATAGAGAGACTTAATTACAAAAGTAGTACTTACAGATAGTAGCAAGTCACGATTGTTTTGTCGATGGCCTTTTGATTGTATAACTGCCATATCTCCTCATATTCAATATTCAACATATCAATTCCAACGAGGTCGTGCTCCTCTTTAACTGACAGTACCAAAGAATCCATCACAGACTCGTGGCAGCTTTGCATGTACCATTCATGGAATCTTCACATCATCGTTGTTAGAGGAGGATGATCGGGTTTGGCGAGAGGACGCCCGTACTGGTATTTGAATTCGTCCACCTCCAACTTCTCAAACAGTATATCATCGCTTAGGTAATCACCATGTTTGGTACCAGGGACCATCCTTGGATGATTAGTGACGATATCGCTAGAAACCTTGATAGGGGGGTACGATTGGTTCGCCTGTTCGCCGAGCTATGGAATTTTTTCCCACTTCTTCCTTCTGCTAACTTTGCATCACTGGAAGTACTTCTCAACTGCCGCGCATCTTGATCTGCCTTTTTAATACAGCGTTCATAGTTGGAATCCGGCGGAGGCGGTGGTGGTCGCTTCAAGGCATTGATAGTGCGCATCGCTTTCATTGGATCTATCTTCACATGTCATTTGTTAGGGTTTCAGACGAAGTATTAGTGTTTTGGACGAAAACTCATGTGTTACAAAAGGCATTTCATTTCTTCATATGTCACTGTAATGATATGGTTGTGTAGCGGAAGTCTTCACTTCTTCTTCTCGTGTGTCCTTTGCTTATTGCGTCGTAACCATGGACAATTTCATCGTTTAACAGGGTGCTTGGGTCAGCCTTGACTTTGAAGGGAGGAATTTCATGAAACTTTTCATAATCTTCAGACATGTCTGTCTTGCCCTCCAATCCCACGATGTCTCTTTTTCCTGAAAGAACTATGTGGCCTTTTGGCTCATCGTATGATGTATTCACTTCCTTATCTTTTCTTTTTCTCGGTATGGTAGACATGTCCTTCACATAGAAAATCTGTGCCACATCATTGGCTAGGACGAATGGTTCGTCTGTGTACCCAAGATTGTTCAGATCCGCTGTACTATGGGTCTTCCTGTACCCCGCCTCTTGACAGATTGACCCATTTGCACTGAAACAAAGGGACCTTGAAATCATGTCCATAGTCAAGTTCCCATATGTCCACTATGTAACCATAATATGTGTCCTTTCCCCTCTTGGTTGATGCATCAAAGCGGACACCGTTGTTTTGGTTGGTGCTCTTTTCATCTTGGGCGATCGTGTAAAATGTATTCCCATTTATCTCGTACCCTTTGTAAGTCAATACAGTCGAAGATGGTCCCCTGGCCAACGAGTACAACTCATCAGAAATAGTATTGTCACCCTTGAGACGTGGTTGCAACAAACTGCCGAAAGTCCTGATGTGTTCATATGTAATCCAGTCGTCACACTGCTCTGGGTGTTTGGAGCCCAGAATATTCTTGTGTTCATCGACATACGGGATCACCAAGGTGGAATTCTATAGAACTTATAGTGTGCTTGAGACCAAGAATGCCCGTCCCTACATATTATTGAGTCCGCTACTAGCGTGCCTTTTCCAGTCAGTCTCCCCTCATACCGCGATTGAGGGAGACCAATCTTCTTAAGGTCAGGAATGAAGTCAACACAAAACCCAATGACATCCTCTGTTTGATAGCCCATGGAGATGCTTGCTTCTAGCTTAGCGCAGTTATGAACATATTTCTTTAAGACTCCCATGAACCTCTCAAAGGGGAACATATTGTGTAGAAATACAGGGCCCAGAACGACAATCTCATCGACTAGATGAACTAGGACATGCGTCATGATATTGAACAAGGACGGTGGGAACACCAGCTCGAAACTAACAAGACATTGCACCAAATCACTTCTTAACCTTGGCAGGATTTATGGATCGATGACCTTCTGAGGGATTGCATTGAGGAATGCACATAGCTTCACAATGGCTAATCGAACGTTTTCTGGTAGAAGCCCCCTTAATGCAACCGGTAGCAATTGCGTCATAATCATGTGGCAGTCATGAGACTTTAGGTTCTGGAACTTTTTCTCTGCCATATTTATTATTCCCTTTATATTTGACGAGAAACCAGACGGGACCTTCATACTGAGCAGGCATTCAAAGAAGATTTCCTTCTCCTCTTTGGTAAGAGCATAGCTGGCAGGACCTTCATACTGCTTTGGATGCATGGCATCTTTTTCATGCACACGTTGCTGTTCCTCCCGTGCCTCCGGTGTATCTTTTGTCTTCCCATACACTCCCAAGAAGCCTAGCAGGTTCACGCAAAGGTTCTTTGTCACGTGCATCACGTCGATTGCAGAGCGGACCTCTAGGTCTTTCCAGTAGGGTAGGTCCCAAAATATAGATTTGTTCTTCCACATGGGTGCGCATTTGTTAGCGTCATTTGGAATAGATAGTCCGCCGGGACCCTTTCCAAATTTTACTTGTAAATCGTTGACCATATCAAGTATGTGATCACAAGTACGGAGGGCAGGCTTCTTCCGGTGATCTGCCTCACCTTTGAAATGCTTTCCTTTCTTTCGACATTGATGGTTGGTCGGAAGAAATCGATGATGCCCCAGGTACACATTATTCCTGCATTTGTCCAAATATATATTTACAGTGTCATCTAAACAGTGTGTGCATGCGTGGTATCCCTTGTTTTTCTGTCCTGAAAGGTTACTGAGAGTAGGCCAATCGTTGATGGTTACAAACAGCAATGCATGTAGGTCAAAATCCTCCCGTTCGTTCTCATCCCACACACGTACACCTCTTCCATTCCATGGCTGTAAAAGTTCATCAACTAATGGCCTTAGGTACACATCAATGTCATTGCCGGGTTGCTTAGGGCCTTGGATGAGCACTGGCATCATAATGAACTTCCGCTTCGTGCACAACCAAGGAGGAAGGTTATACATACATAGAGTCATAGGCCATGTGCTATGCTGGCTTCTCTGCTCCCCAAAAGGATTAACACCATCTGCACTTAAACCAAACCGTACGTTCCTCGGGTCACCTGTAAAGTCGCTCCACTTTCTCTTGATCTTTCTCCACTGCGACCCGTCAGCGGTTGCTCTCAACTTCCCGTCTTTCTTACGATCTTTTTTGTGCCATTGCATCAACTTGGCATGCTTTTTGTTTCTGAAAAGACGTTTCAACCGTGGTATTATAGGAGCATACCACATCACCTTGGCAGGAACCCTCTTCCCGGTGCGCTGGCCCTCAACATCACCAGGGTCATCTCTTCTGATCTTATACCGCAATGCACCGCATACCAGGCATGTGTTCCGTTCCTCGTACTCACCGCGGTAGAGGATGCAATCATTAGGGCATGCATGTATCTTCTGCACCTCCAATCCTAGAGGGCATACAACCTTATTTGTTGTGTATGTACTATCGGGCAATTCGTTATCCTTTGGAAGCTTTTTCTGTTGGGGAACGTCGCATGGGAAACAAAAAATTTCCTACGCACATGCAAACCTATCCATGGTGATGAGCATCTACGAGAGGGAGAGTGAATCTACGTACCCTTGTAGATCGCTAAGCAGGAAGCATTAAGAAACGCGGTTGGTGTAGTCGTACTTCTTCGTGATCCAAATCGCCGAGCGTCCCGCGATCTAATCACGAACCGTCCCGCGAACCAATCACGAACCGTCCTGCGATCTCGTCATGATCCGTCCCGCGATCCGATCACGAGCGTCCCGTGGCCTTGATCACGATCCTTCCGATCTAGTACCGGACGGACGGCACCTCCGCGTTCAGCACACGTGCAACTTGATGACGATCTCCGCCGTCTTGATCCAACAAGAGGAGGTGGAGAGGAGGAAGAGTTCACCGGCAGCGTGACGGCGCTCCGGTGATGGTGGTGGAGTTATTTCTGCAGGGCTTCGCCTAAGCACCGCAGAAAACTTATCTAGAGGAGAAACTATGCACTGGAGGTTAGGGTTGCACGTGGAAGAAAGAACTTGTCCAACACCCTTGAAACCCTGTAGTATATATAGGAGGAGAGGAGGAGGAGAGGCAGCCTTGGCCTCCAAGGCTAGCTAGTTCGGCCGGCTAGGAGGGAGTTGTCCTCCTCCTTCTACTCCAAGTAGGATTAGGACTCCTTCCTTATATAGCCCCCTTTTGCCTTTTTCCACCTTTTTCCTTTTGGTATTTTTCCCTCCTGGCACCATGGACCTTTGTGGCTGTTCCACCAGCCCACTAAGGGCTGGTTATTATTCTCCCACAGCCCATGGACCCTCTAGGGACGAAATACCTCTCCCGGAGGCCTCCCGGTACACTACTGGCACTCCCGGTACACTACCGATGAGCAAGAAACATTGCCGGCGACCAAACTGGGACTTCCTATATATGAATCTTTACCTCCGGACCATTTCGGAGCTCCTCGTGACATCCGGGATCTCTTCCGGGACTACGAACAACCTTCTCTCACCAGCATATATAACTCTACACTACGGAAACGTCACCGAACCTTAAGTGTGCAGACCCTGTGGGTTCGAGAACTATTTAGACATGACCGAGACACCTCTCCTGCCAATAACCAATGGAGGGACTTGGATGTCCACATTGGTTCCTACATATTCTACGAAGATCTTTATCGGCCGAACCTCTATTTCAAGGATTCAGTTAATCCCGTATAACGTTCCCTTTGTTCTTCGGTATGTTACTTGCCCGAGATTCGATCGTCGGTATCTCCATACCTAGTTCAACCTCGTTACCGAAAAGTCTCTTTACTCGTTCCGTAATACAAGATCCCGCAACTAACAATTAGTCACATTGCTTGCAAGGCTTATTGTGATGTTGCATTAGCGAGTGGGCCCCGAGATACCTCTCCGTCGCACGGAGTAACAAATCCCAGTCTCGATCCATGCCAACTCAACAGACACCATCGGAGATACCTGTAGAGCACCTTTATAGTCACCCAGTTATGTTGCGACGTTTGATACACACAAGGCACTCCTCCAATATCCCTGAGTTGCATGATCTCATGGTCATAGGAACATATACATTGACACGCAGAAAACAGTAGCAATAAACTGACACGATCATATGCTACGTTTGTAGTTTGGGTCTTGTCCATCACATCATTCTCCTAATGATGTGATCCCTTTATCAAATGACATCACATGTCAATGGCTAGGAAACCCTGACCATCTTTGATCAACGAGCTAGTTCACTAGAGGCATACTAGGGACAGAGTGTTGTCTATTTACCCACACATGCAATGTGTTTCCAATCAATACAATTATAGCATGGATAATAAACGATTATCATGAACAAGGAAATATGATAATAAACACTCTATTTATTGCCTCTAGGGCATATTTCCAACAGTCTCCCACTTGCACTAGAGTCAATAATCTAGTTCACATCACTATGTGATTTACATGGTAATGAATCGAACACCCATACACTTCTGGTGTTGATCATTTTTAGCCCTTGGAAGAGGTTTAGTCAACGGTTCTGAAACATTGAGATCCGTGTGCACTTTGCTAATATTTATGTCCTTCTCCTCGATGTAGAACTGGATGGAGTTGAAGCGTCGCTTTATGTGTCTGGTCCTCTTGTGAAACCTTGGTTCCTTGGCTAGAGCAATGGCACCAGTGTTGTCACAGAACAGGTTTATTGGATTCAGTGCACTAGGCACTACTCCAAGATCTGTCATGAACTGCTTCATCCAGACACCTTCTTCGCTGCCTCCGAGGCTGCGATGTACTCCGCTTCGCGCGTAGAATCAGCTACCATGCTCTCCTTGGAACTGCACCAGCTTACCGCTCCCCCGTTAAGAATAAATACGTATCCGGTTTGCGACTTAGAGTCGTCCGGATCAGTGTCAAAGCTTGCATCGATGTAACCCTTTACGACGAGCTCTTCATCACCTCCATAAACGAGAAACATCTCCTTAGTCCTGTTAAGGTACTTAATGATATTCTTGACCGCTTGCCAGTGCTCCATTCCAGGATCACTTTGAAACCTTCCGGCCATACTTATGGCAAGGCTGACATCGGGTCTTGTGCACATCATTGCACACATGATAGAGCCTATGGCTGAAGCATAGGGGATGACACTCATCATTTCTTTATCTTCTGCAGTCAGTGGGCATTGAGTCTTACTCAACTTCACACCTTGTAACACAGGCAAGAACCCTTTCTTGGACTGCTCCATTTTGAACTTCTTCAAAACTTTATCAAGGTATGTGCTTTGTGAAAGTACTATTAAGCGTTTCGATCTATCTCTATAGATCTTAATGGCTAAAATGAAAGCAACTTCTCCTAGGCCCTTCATTGAAAAAATCTTATTCAAATATTCCTTCACGCTTTCCAGCATTTCTATATTGTTTCCAATCAGCAATATGTCATCCACATATAACACTAGAAACGCTATAGAGCTCCCACTCACTTTCTTGTAAATACAAGCTTCTCCATAAACTTGTATAAACCCAAACGCTTTGATCACTTCATCAAAGCACTTATTATAGCTCCGAGATGCTTGCACCAGTCCATAAATGGATCGCTGGAGTTTGCAAACTTTGTCAGCATTCTCTGGATCGACAAAACCTTCGGGTTGCATCATATACAACTCTTTCTCAAGGAAACCATTGAGGAATGCCGTTTTGACATCCATCTGCCAAATTTCATAGTCCAAATAAGCAGCTATTGCCAACATGATTCTGACAGACTTAAGAATCGCTATGGGTGAGAAAGTCTCATCGTAGTCAACTCCTTTAACTTGTGAAAAACCCTTTGCCACAAGTCGAGCTTTATAGACGGTACATTACCGTCCGCGTCCGTCTTCTTCTTAAAGATCCATTTGTTCTGAATGGCCTTTCTCCCTTCAGGTAGTACTTCCAAAGTCCATACTTTGTTTTCATACATGGACCCCATCTCGGATTTCATGGCCTCTAACCATTTCTCGGAATCCGGGCCCGTCACTGCTCCTCCATAGCTCGTAGGTTCATTGTTGTCTAACAACATGACCTCCAAGACAGGGTTGCCGTACCACTCGGGCGTAGTACGCGTCCTTGTCGACCTACGAGGTTCAATAGTAGCTTGATCCGAAGCTTCATGATCATCATCATTAACTTCCTCTTCTACCATCGTACGTTCCAAAGAAACATCTTTCTGTGTTGTGCTACTTTCTGGTTGAACTAAAGGTTCAATAACCTCATCAAGCTCTATTTTCCTCCCACTCAATTCTTTCGAGAGAAACTCTTTCTCAAGAAATGTTCCGTTGTTTGTGAAAAACACTTTGCCTTCGGATCTGAGATAGAAGGTATACCCGACTGTCTCTTTTGGGTATCCTATGAAGATGCATTTCTCCGGTTTGGGTTCCAGCTTTTCAGGCTGAAGCTTTTTGACATAAGCATCACATCCCCAAACTTTAAGGAACGACAAATTTGGCGTCGTCTCAACGGATTTTGATGGTGCCCTATTTAAAGTGAATACAGTTGTCTCTAATGCATAACCACAAAACGATAGTGGCAAATCGGCAAGAGACATCATAGAATGCACCATATCTAATAAGGTTCGATTACGACGGTCAGACACACCATTACGCTGTGGTGTTCCGGTTGGTGTCAACTATGAAACAATTCCACATTGTCTTAAGTGACAACAAACTCATAACTCAGATATTCACCTCCTCGATCAAATCGCAGAAATTTAATCTTCTTCTTACGATGATTCTCAACTTCACTCTGAAATTGCTTGAACTTTTCAAACGTTTCAGACTTGTGTTTCATCAAGTAAATATACCCATATCTACTCAAGTCATCAGTGAAGGTGAGAAAGTAATGATATCCACCACGCGTTGCAACATTCATTGGACCGCACATATCAGTATGTATGATTAGCAATAAGTCACTTGCCCGTTCCATTGTTCCAGGGAACGGCGTTTTAGTCATCTTGCCCATGAGGCATGGTTCACATGTGTCAAGTGATTCAAAATCAAGTGACTCCAAAAGACCATCAGCATGGAGCTTCCTCATGCGTTTTACACCAATATGACCTAAACTGCAGTGCCACAAGAAAGTGGTACTATCATTATCAACTCTACATCTTTTGGCATCAATGTTATGAACATGTGCGTCATCACTATCAAGATTCAATATGAATAAACCCCTAACATTGGGTGCATGACCATAAAAGATATCACTCATATAAGTAGAACAACCTTTATTCTTTGATTTAAATGAGTAACCATCTCGCCATAAACAAGATCCAGATATAATGTTCATGCTTAACGCAGGCACTAAATAACAATTATTCAGGTTCATCACTAATCCTGATGGTAATCGAAGAGAGAGCGTGCCGACGGCGATCACATCAACCTTGGAACCATTTCCCACGCGCATCGTCACTTCGTCCTTTGCCAGTCTCCGTTTATTCCGTAGTTCCTGCTTTGAGTTGCAAATGTGAGCAACCGAACCGGTATCAAATACCCAGGCACTACTACGAACTAGTAAGGTACACATCAATAACATGTATATCATATATACCTTGTTTGTCTTTGGCCACCTTCTTGTCAGCCTGGTACTTGGGGCAGTTCCGCTTCTAGTGACCAGTTCCTTTGCAATGAAAGCACTCAGTTTCTGGCTTAGGTCCATGCTTAGGCTTCTTTGTAGGAGTAGCAACTGCTTTGCCATCCTTCTTGGTTTTATCCTTCTTGCCTTTGCCCTTGCCATTTTTCTTGAAACTAGTGGTTTTATTGACCATCAACACTTGATGTTCTTTCTGGATTTCAGACTCAGCGACTTTTAGCATCGCAAACAGCTCGGATGAAGACTTGTTCATCCCATGCATGTTATAGTTCATCACAAAGCTCTTGTAACTAGGTGGCAGTGATTGAAGAACTCTGTGAATGATCGCCTCTTGCGGTAGGGTAATTCCCAACTCAGCTAGACGGTTTGAATGCCCAGACATTCTGAGTATATGCTCACTGATAGACCCGTTCTCCTCCATCTTGCAAGCATAGAACTTATCGGAGGTCTCATACCTCTCGATTCGGGCATTCTTCTGAAAAATAAACTTCAACTCCTGGAACATCTCATATGCTCCATGACGTTCAAAACGTCTTTGAAGTCCCGGTTCTAAGCCATACAATATTGCACACTGAACTATTGAGTAGTCTCCAGCACGAGCCTCCCAAGCGTTCTTAACGTCTTCAGAGGTCATGTCTTCTGGTTGGTCACCAAGCGGTGCATCAAGGACATATTGTTTCTGGGAAGCCGTGAGGATAATCCTCAGATTACGAGCCCAATCAACAAAGTTACTTCCATCATATTTCAACTTGGCTTTCTCTAGGAATGCATTAAAATTCAGGGGTGCTACTGCGCGAGCCATTGATCTACAACATAACTATGCAAAGGTTACTTAGACTATTGTTCAAGATAATGAGTTTAGTTAATCAAATTACGAAAGCTCCCACTCAAATTGACATCCCTCAGGTCATCTGAGTGTCACATGATCCAAATTCACCAACTCAAGTCCGATCATCACGTGAGTTAAGGTGGCTTCAATGGTGAACATCATTATGTTGATCATATCTACTATATGACTCATGTTTGACCTTTCGGTCTCTTGTGTTCCGAGGCCATGTCTGTACATGCTAGGCTCGTCAAGTTTAACCCGAGTGTTCTGCACGTGCAAATCTGGCTTGCACCCGTTGTATGTGAACGTAGAGTCTATCACACCCGATCATCACGTGGTGTCTCGACACGACGAACTTTCGCAACGGTGCACACTCGGGGAGAACACAATTTATCTTGAAATTTAAGTGAGGTATCACCTTATAATGCTACCGTCGTACTAAGCAAAATAAGGTGCATAAAAGGATTAACATCTCATGCAATTCATAAGTGACATGATATGGCCATGAACTTTTGTTTAAGATCCCCATCTTCAAAACATCGGCATGATCTCCATCGTCACCGGCACGACACCATGATCTCTATCATCTTGATCTCCATCAACGTGTCGCCATCGGGGTTGTCACGCCCTGCATGCTTCAACTACTATTGCTACCGTAGCGATAAAGTAAAGCATTACATAGCGCTTAATGATTGACACGCAGGTCATACAATAATTAAAGACAACCCTATGGCTGCTGCCGGTTGCCGTACTCATAGACATGCAAGTCGTGAAATTCTATACAACACATGATCATCTCATACATCACATATATCTCATCATGTAATTGGCCATATTACATCACAACATACCCTGCAAAAACAAGTTAGACGTCTTCTAATTGTTGTTGCAAGTTTTACGTGGCTGCTACGGGTATCTAGCAAGAACGATTCTCACCTACGCATAAACCACAATGGTGATACATAAGTTGCTTTTCAACCTTCTCAAGGACCGCCTTTGTCGAATCCGATCCAACTAAAGTAGGAGAAACTGACACCCGCTAGCCATCTGATGCAACAAGTGCAGTTGAGGGAACCGGTCTCTCATAAGCGTACAAGTAAGGTTGGTCCGGGCCGCTTCATTCCACAATACCGTTGAACCAAAACACGACCAAGGGATGAAGCAATCTAAGCATCAACGCCGACAAACCTTTTGTGTTCTACTCGAGATCTCATCGAACCATCAACCTAGCTCATGATGCCACTGTTGGGGAACGTCGCATGGGAAAATAAATTCCTACACACACGCAAACCTATCCATGGTGATGAGCATCTACGAGAGGGAGAGTGAATCTACGTACCCTTGTAGATCGCTAAGCGGGAAGCGTTAAGAAACGCGGTTGGTGTAGTCGTACTTCTTCGCGATCCAAATCGCCGAGCGTCCCGCGATCTAATCACGAACCGTCCCGCGAACCAATCATGAACCGTCCCGCGATTTTGTCATGATCCGTCCCGCGATCCGATCACGAACGTCCCATGGCCTTGATCACGATCCTTCCGATCTAGTACCGAACGGACAACACCTCCGCGTTCAGCACACGTGCAGCTTGATGACGATGTCTGCTGTTTTGATCCAGCAAGAGGAGGTGGAGAGGAGGAAGAGTTCACCGGCAGCGTGACGGCGCTCCGGTGATGGTTGTGGAGTTATTTCTGCAGGGCTTCGCCTAAGCACCACAGAAAACTGATCTAGAGGAGAAACTATGCACTGGAGGTTAGGGTTGCACGTGGAAGAAAGAACTTGTCCAAAACTCTTGAAACCCTCTAGTATATATAGGAGGAGTGGAGGAGGAGAGGCAGACTTGGCCTCCAAGGCTAGATGGTTCGGCCGGCTAGGAGGGAGGAGTCCTCCTCCTTCTACTCCGTAGGATTAGGACTCCTTCCTTATATTGCCCCTTTTTGCCTTTTTCCACCTATTTCCTTTTGGTATTTTTCTATCCTGGCGCCATGGGCCTTTGTGTCTGTTCCACCAGCCCACTAAGGGCTGGTTATTATTATCCCACAGCCCATGGACCCTCTAGGGTCGAAATACATCTCCTGGAGGCCTCCTGGTACACTACCGACACTCCGGGTACACTACTGATGAGCCCGAAACTATTCCGGCGACCAAACTGGGACTTCCTATATATGAATCTTTACCTCCGGACCATTCCGGAGATCCTCGTGACGTCTGGGATCTCATCCGGGACTACGAACAACCTTCGGTCACCACCATACATAACTCTACACTACCGAAACGTCACCGAACCTTAAGTGTGCAGACCCTGCGGGTTTGAGAATTATGTAGACATGATCGAGACACCTCTCCGGCTAATAACCAATGGCGGGACCTGGATGTCCACATTGGTTCCTACATATTCTACGAAGATCTTTATCGGTCGAACCTCTATGTCAAGGATTCAGTTAATCCCGTATAATGTTCCCTTTGTTCTTCGGTATGTTACTTGCCCGAGATTCGATCATCGGTATCTCCATACCTAGTTCAACCTCGTTACCGGCAAGTCTCTTTACTCATTCCGCAATACAAGATCCCGCAACTAACAATTAGTCACAATGCTTGCAAGGCTTATTGTGATGTTGCATTACCGAGTGGGCCCCGAGATACCTCTCCGTCACACGGAGTAACAAATCCCAGTCTCGATCCATGCCAACTCAACAGACACCATCGGAGATACCTGTAGAGCACCTTTATAGTCACCCAATTACGTTGCGACGTTTGATACACACAAGGCACTCGTCCGATATCCGTGAGTTGCATGATCTCATGGTCATAGGAACATATACATTGACACGCAGAAAACAGTAGCAATAAATTGACACGATGATACGCTACGTTTGTAGTTTGGGTCTTGTCCATGACATCATTCTCCTAATGATGTGATCCCGTTATCAAGTTACATCACATGTCAATGGCTAGGAAACCGTGACCATCTTTGATCAACGAGCTAGTTCACTAGAGGCATACTAGGGACACAGTGTTGTCTATTTACCCACACATGCAATGTGTTTCCATTCAATACAATTATAGCATGGATAATAAACGATTATCATGAACAAGGTAATATGATAATAAACACTTTATTTATTGCCTCTAGGGCATATTTCCAACATCTTCTTCATTATTTTCAGTAGCAAACTAAATCCCTTGTCAGATACACCATTGTCTGCCTTCCATTACAACAATTCCAGTGTGGTACCAAGCTTTTTGTTGTCATCTTCGCAATTTGGGTACAACCCTTTTTTGTGATCCTATAACATGCGGTCAAACTTCAACTTCTCCCTTTAACTTTCGTATTCTCTCTGTGCATCAACAATGACCCGGCGAAGATCATCATCGGGCACATCGTCTAGTTCCTCTTTATCTTTAGCTTCCCCCATTGCAGCATCACCATATTCAGGGGGAGGGTAGTTGTCGTCATCCTCTTCTTCTTTGTTGTCTTCCATCATAACCCCTCTTTCTCCGTGCTTGGTCCAAACATTATAGTGTGGCATAAAACCCTCCTAAAGCAGGTGGAAGTGAAGGGTTTAAGAGTTGGAGAAAGACTTCGTAGTCTCACACACAGTACATGGACAAGGCATAAAATCATTCTGCGTGTTTGCCTCAGCCGCTTCGAGAAAATTATGCAGGCCCTTAACATTATAGTGCGTCAGTCACCGTACATCCATTGCCGGTTCATCTACACGCGTTATATAATAAAATGTATTAAAAACCATTACAACATATCATGAATACAGAAGTGACCAAATTATTAGAAATCCGTCATCACATTAAAGCCAAAGTACAATAATGACCAAAATAAATATGTACAGTTCATACATAGTTGTCATTATTGAACAACATATAGGTCTCTAGAGCATCTAATTAAAACATACACCAAAACTATGTAAAAAATTTAAATGCAACAACAAATGCAATCATAACCGCTACTAAGGTACCAATTGATCCAACGACATAATGATACCAAGCCTCATTATGAATGGCATATTTTCTAATCTTTCTAAGGTTCAAGCGCATTGCATCCATCTTGGTCTTGTGATTGACAAAGACATCGGAAACATGCAACTCCAATCCCATCTTGTCATCTTCAGTTCTTTTCAATTTTTCTTTCAAATGATCGATTTCATTTTCAGCTTTAGTTAACTTGTCAAGCAGAATTGCATAGTCGGTTGGAATTTCTGGTTCAACTACTTCCTATAGATAAAAACATCTATGTCAAGTTGGTGGCATAATTAATTGGCATAGACATTAGATGTGTGAAAGAGTTATATAAGAGATAATATACCACATCTGAATCATAGATTGGATGAGGGCCGACGTGGGCAGGTACCATAACCATGACACTATATAATAACAAACAATAATAAAAGTAAGAAAATCATACGAGTAAATATATTTTCTTTTAGAAAGAAGATAAGATCAAGAGACTCACCACGCGCGGGCGATCGATGGCGGTTTCAGGATGGGGATGGGACAGGACGAACCGCCAAACCTAGACAAATCTTGACGAAAATGGAGTTTGGACAAGGAGCTTCGAGAGGATAAATCTTAAGTTTGGCTTGGGCATTTCATCAAACATCTCATGTGCATAGGAGGTGAGCTAGAGCACCACAAAGGTCTTCCCTCGCCGGCAAAAAAACACAATGTGTGGAGTGCTCGGCTCGCCGACGAGGGGGTATATATAGGCATCTCATTGGTCCCGGGTCGTGGATGGAACCGGGACTAAAGGACCCCCATTTGGTCCCGGTTCTAGCCACGAACCGGGACCAATGGTTGTGGGCCAGGAGCGAGGCCCATTGATACCGGTTTGTGTCTGGAACCGGGACCAAAGGGGCCAGACGAACCGGGGCCAATTCCCCACGTGGTCTGCCCGGCCCCCTGGCCTCACGAACCGGGACCGTTGCCCCCATTGGTCCCGGTTCGTGACTGAACCAATACTAATGGGCTGGCCGGCCTGAACTGATGCCCTATTTTCTACTAGTGGAAATAAAAGCTACAGAATAAACGGAGACTAGCTAAGTGTGAGGTGACGATGTATGTTGGAAATGTTTCCAAGGTTGATGTGATCAACATCGTACGCTCTCTACCTTCGGGATTAGTGACAAACCTAAATAAATGTTATTTGGTGTTTGCGTTAAGCATGAACATGATTGGATCATGTTTATTGCAACACAGTTATTCATTTAAGTTAGAGAATAATGGTTATTCTGTTTACATGAATAATACCTTCAATGGTCATGCACTCAGTGAGAATGGTTTGTTGAATCTTGATCGTAGTAATACACATGTTCATAACATTGATGCCAAAAGGTACAAAGTTAATGATGATAGTACCACATACTTGTGCCACTGCCGCTAAATGTCATATTGGTATAAATCGCATGAAGAAACTCCATGTTGATGGATCTTTGGAGTAATTCGGTTTCGAATTGGTTGAGACATGCGGACCATGCCTCTTGGGCAAGATGGCTACAGACCCCCGTTTTTAGTATGATGGAGCGGGCTAGTAACTTATTGGAAATAATACATATTGATGTATACGGTCCAATGAGTGTTGTAGCGTGCAGTGGATATCGTTATTTTCTTACCTTCACTCATGATTTGAGTAGATATAGTGTATATTTACTTAATGAAACACAAGTCTGAAGCGTTTGAAAAGTTCAAGCAGAATCAGAGTGAAGTTTGAGATCATCATGACGAGAAGATAAAATGTCTACGATATGATCGTGGAGGTGAATATATGAGTTACAAGTTTGGTATAAAACTTAAGAGAATGTGAAAGTTGTTTCACAACTCACGCCACCTAGAACACCATAGTGTGATGGTGTGTCCATACGTCACAGTCGTGCTCTGTTGGATATGGTGCGAATTATGATGTCTCTTATGGTTTTGCCACTATCATTTTGGGGTTATGCACTAGAGATAACCACATTCACTTTAAATAGGGCACCACCTAAATACGTTGAGATGACACCATATGGTTTGGCAAAAACCTAAGCTTTCATTTCTTAGAGTTTGGGAAAGGGACACTTATGTCTGATAAGCTCGAACCCAAAGCGGAAAAATGCATCTTCATAAGATACCTACAAAGAGTTGGGTATACCTTCTATCTCAGATCTGAGTACAAAGTGTTTGTTGCTAAAACTGGGTCCTTTCTCAAGGAAAAGGTTCTCCCGAAAGAATTGAGTGGGAGGAAGATAAAACTTGATGAGGTTGTTGAACCTTTGTTTCAACCAGAGAGTAGCGCAGTGCACAAAGATGTTTCTATGGAACCTACGTCAGTTGAAGAGGAAGTAAATGATGATCATGAAGCTTCGGATCAAGTTACTATCGAACCTCGTAGGTCGACAAGGACGCGTACTGCTCCTGAGTGGTATGACAACCCTGTCTTGGAGGTCACGTTGTTGGACAATGATGAACCTACGAGATATGGAGAAGCGATGACGGGCCTGGATTCCGACAAATTATTAGAGGCAATGAAATCCGAGAAAGGATCCATGTATGAAAACCAAGTATAGACTTTGGTAGACTTGCTTGTTGGACGGCAGGTCGTCGAGTGCAAATGGACATTTAAGATGAAGACATACGCTGATGGTAAATGTCACCATTTATAAAGCTTGACTTGTCGCAAAGAAGTTTCTGACAAGTTCAAGGAGTTGACTGCGATGAGTCTTTCTCACTCGTAGCGATGCTAAAGTCTGTTGGAATTATGTTAGCAGTTGCTACATTTTTTAATTATGAAATCTGGCAGATGGATGTCAAAACATCATTTCCTTAACGGTTTACTTGAGGAAAGGTTGTATGTGATACAACCAGAAGGTTTTGTCAGTTCTAAGGATGCTAAAAGGTGTGCAAGCTCTAGCAATCCTTCTATGGGCTGGAGCAAGCATCTCGAAGTTGGAATATACGCTTTGATGAGGTGATCAAAGTTTTTGAGTCTATACAAAGTTTATGAGAAACTTGTATTTACAATAAAGTGAGTGGGAGCACTATAGAATTTTTGATAAGCATATGTGGTTGAAATATTATTGATCGAAAATGATGAAGAATTTCTGGAAAGCATAAACGGTTGTTTGAAAAGAGTTTTCAAAGGAAGACCTGGATAAAGCTACCTAATTGTTGAGCATCAAGATCTATAGAGAATGATCAAGATGCTTGATGAGACTTTCAATGAGTACATACCTTGACAAGATTTTGAAAGAGTTCAAAATGGATCAGTCAGAGAAAGAGTTCTTGCCAGATTTGTAAGGTGTGAAGTTGAGTAAGACTCAAAGCTCGACCACGATAGAAGAAAGAGAAAGGCTGAAGGTCGTCCCCTATGCTTTAGCCATAGGCTCTATATAGTATGCCATGTTGTGTATCGCACCTGTGTGTGCCTTGCCATGAGTCCGTCAAGGGTTACAAGAGTGATCCATGAGTGGATCACTAGACAGCGGTCGAGATTATCCTTAGTAACTAAAAGACTAAGGAAATGTTTCTCGATTATGGAGGTGATGAAGAGTTCGTCGTGAAGAGTTACGTCGATGCAAGCTTGAACACCATCCGGATGACTCGTAGTAGCAATCCGGATACGTATAGTGGAGCAGCCATTTGGAATAGCTCCAAGTGGAGTGTGGTAGTGGTGTCTATAGTATGACATAGAGATTTGCAAAGTACACATGGATCTGAATGTCGTGAACCCGTTGACTAAAAGACCTCTCTCACATGCAAAGCATGATGGCGCCCCAGAACTCATTGGGTGTTAGACAATGCGAATCACATGGTGATGTGAACTAGATTATTGACTCTAGTGCAAGTGGGAGACTGTTGGAAGTATGCCTTGGAGGAAATAATAAATTAGTTATTATCATATTTCCTTGTTCATGATAATCGTTTATTATCCATGTTATAATTGTATTGATCGGAAACTCAGATACATGTGTGGATACATATACAACACCATGTCCCTAGTATGCCTCTAATAGACTAGCTCGTTGATCAAAGATGGCTATGGTTTCCTAGTCGTGGACATGAGATGTAATTTGATAACGGGATCACATCATTAGGAGAATGATGTGATGGACAAGACCCAAAATATAAACGTAACATATTATAGTGTTAGTTTATTAATACTGTTTTCTGCATGTCAAGTATCTGTTCCTATGACCATGAGGTCATGCAACTCACTGACATCGGAGGAGTACCTTGTGTGTCTCAAACGTCGCAATGTAACTGGGTGACTATAAAGGTGCTCTACAGGTATCTTTGAGGGTGTCTGTTGGGTTGGCATGGATCAAGACTGTGATTTGTTACTCCGTGTGACGGAGAGGTATCTCAGGGCCCACTCGGTAATACAACATCATAATAAGCCTTGCAAGCAATGTGACTAAGTGTTAGCCACGAGATCTTGTATTACGGAACGAGTAAAGAGACTTGCCGGTAACGAGATTGAACTAGGTATAGAGATACCGACGATCGAATCTCGGGCAAGTAACATACCGAAGAACAAAGGGAACTGCATACGGGATTAACTGAATATTTGACATAGGGGTTCAACCGATAAAGATATTCGTAGAATATGTAGGAACCAATATGGGCATCCAGGTCCCGCTATTGATTATTGACCATAGAGGTGTCTCGGTCATGTAAACATAGTTCTCGAACCCGTAGGGTCTGCACACTTAAGGTTCGGTGACGTTTCGGTAGTATAGAGTTGTGTATGGTGGTCACCGAAGGTTGTTAAGAATCCCGGATGAGATCCTGGACATCACGAGGAGCTCCAAAATGTCTCGGAGGTAAAGATTGATATATAGGTAGTCCTGTTTTGGTCACCGGAAAAGTTTCGGGCTCATCGGCAGTGTATCGGGAGTGCCCCGAGGGTATCGGGGGACCATCGGGAGGGGTGTCACGCCCCGAGGAGCCTCATGGGCTGTGGGAGGAGACAAACCAGCCCCTAGTGGGCTGGCTGAAGCCTCCACTAAAGCCCGTGAGGTTTGAGAAGGAAAAAATCCAAAGGTGGAGGGGTGGAAAGAGTTTCCAAGTGGAAGGAGGAATCCTACTCCTATTAGGATTGGAGTAGGACTCCTCCACTCCAATTTCGGCCATCTCTTGTGGGTTTGAGGCTGCCTCCTCCCCTCCCTCCCTCCTATATATACTAGAGGATTTAGAGGGCAAAGCTAACGCTAATTGCCACGTGCTGCCCTCTTCTTCCTCTAGATCTGTTTCTCCTCTACATTAGTTCTGTGGTGCTTAGGCGAAGCCCTGCATGATTAGTTCACCACCACCGGCACCACACCATTGTGCTTCTAGAGAACTCATCTACCTCTCTGCTCCCTCTTGCTGTATCAACAAGGTGGAGATCGTCATCGACCTGTACGTGTGCTGAACACGGAGGTGTCGTCTGTTCGGCGCTAGATCAGAAGGACCGTGATCAAGATTGCGAGATGATTTGTGATTGGATCGCGGGACGGATCATGATTGGATCGCGGGACGAATCGTGATTGGATCGTGAGATGGATCATGATGGGATCGTGGGACGCTTGGCGATTTGGATCGTGAAGATGTTCGACTACAGGAAACTCCGTCATCAATCTTTTTCGTCCAATTGGAAGACCTATCTATCATGTGTCATGAAGATAACTTGAGAGCTCAGGCACACAATTAGTCCAAAAATCGCGTTGTCATCAACATCAAAACACATAGTGCACGAGATGTCGTGGCTCTCTTGATCTTCAATATTTCTATGAAGTCGATCGACATGAAGTGTTGTTGCAGTAGTTGCACGTTCCAGACTTCTAGTTGACACGGTCATCTAACAGCTCACTGACCGGACATATGCAGCATCGGACTTGAGGGAGACCAACACTCTCGCAAGGGGATGAGGGATCCACTGGTCCCGCCAAATGTGAACCGAAGACCCATCTCCTATACGCCAAATTAGGCCCTTCTTGAGCAACTTGAAAACATGGGCTATGGATTGCCATGTCTAAGAGGAGTTGTCTGAGAAGACCCGTCCTCCAACCATCTCTCTGGGTAGTATATAGCCTTAAGTATCTATGCACATAAACTTTCTGGATCAGAAATAAGACACCAAGCCTATCATGCCAATAGTGTCTGGTTTAATAGTCTGAAGTCATGGAAGCTGATGACCCACAAGTATAGGGGACCAGTAATAGTCCTTTCGACAATTAAGAGTGTCAAAACCAACGATAAGTAGAAGGAAGTGATAAGCGGCTTCAGCTAGGTATTCTCTGCAAGTGTTGAAAAGTTTAATAGTAGATAGTTTGATAGTATATTAATTTGTAGCAAGTCATTAGTAACCAAAGTAACAAGGTGTAGCAAGGTAGACCAATCCTTATATTGCTAACGACAAGCCAAGAGTAATTCTTATAATAAGCAAAGCATTCTCGAGAACACATGGGAATATTTTCTAGTCGCGATCATCATGTTTTAGTTGATTCACGTTCACTACTTTGATAAATTGTAATGTGGGTGGACTAGTGCTAAGGTGTTGTTCTTACTTGAACAAACAACCTACTTATGATTACCCCCTTTCGCAACCATCCACAACTATGAACGAAGAATGAATATAAATCTAACCATAGCATGAAACATGTGGATCCAAATGAGCCCCTTACAGAATAGTGCATAAACTCGGTTTTAAGCTTCTGTCACTCTCGCAACCCATCATCTACTTACTACTACACAATGCTTTCCCCTATGCCCAAATATGGTGAAGTGTGATACAACCATTTTGCATCTTGAATTCTTACTGATATTTATATTATTCTTGGTCATTATTCCACTTTATGATACAATTCTTATGCCTTTTGTCTCTGAATTTACAAGGTACATCACAAAGAGGGAAATTGTCGGGAACTAGAATTCTGGACCTGAAAACCAAGTAAAAGGTGAAAATTCACTGGACCACAAATGACCTGAAACTTCATGAGTTTTTTGTGTGGAATATATGTGGATTTATGGATAAAAAATATACTACAGGGGGGCACCTGTTGGTGCCAAGCCAACAGGACACCCCCCCGTTGGGCGCGCCCTGATGGCTTGGGACCACCTCCCAGTTTCCCTGGCCTCCATCTACTATTATACGATGTATTTTGACCTATAAAAATATTAAGATACTTTCGGGACGAAGCGCCGCCGTCTCGAGGCGAAAAGCTGGGCAGAGGCCCTTTTGCTCTTCGGCAGAGCTATTCTGTAGAGGAAACATCCCTCTGGGAGGGGGAAATCAAAGCCATCGTCATTACCAACACTTCAACATATTCACCATCACCATCTCATCTCAAACCCTAGTTCATATCTTGTATTCAATCTTTGTCTCAAAACCTCATATTAGTACGTGTAGGTTACGAGTAGTGTCGATTACATCTTGTAGTTGATGCTAGTTGATTTATTTGCTCGAAGATAATATGTTTAGATCATTATTAATACTTATTACACCTCTGATCCTGAACTTGTTGATGATTTATGAGTAGTTACTTTTGTTCCTAAGGACATGGGAGAAGTCTTGTTATAAGTAACCATGTGAAATTGGTATTCATTCGATATTTTAATGATATTTATGTTGTTGCTTCTCTTAGTGGTGTCGTGTGAACGTCGACTACATGACACTTCACCATGTTATGGGCCTAAGTTAAGGCATTGTGGAGTAATCAGTAGATGATGGGTTGCTAGAGTGACACAGGTTTATACCCTAGTTTATGCGTTATTTCGTTAGGGGCTGATTGGGATCCACATGTTTCATGCTATGGTTAGATTTATCTTAATTCTTCTTTCATAGTTGCGGATGCTAGCGATAGGGGGTAATCATAAGTGGGTTGCTTGTTCAAGTAAGAACAACATCTTAGCACCGGTCCACCCACACATCAAATTATCAAAGTAACGAACGTGAATCAACTCAACATGATGAACATGACTAGACGGAAATTTCCATGTGTCCTCGAGGGGCCCTTTGCTTCATATAAGAGTACTTTAAGGCATGTCCTTTGCTACAAAAAGGATTGGGCTATCTTTTTGCACACTTGCTACTATTATTACTTGTCACTCGTTAACAATTATCTAGCTATAAAACTATCTATCATTGTTACTCGCATCACTTGCAGTGAATACCTCGCTGAAAACTACTTACCATTTCCTTTTGCTCCTCACTGGGTTCGACAATCTTACTCATCGAAAGGACTACGATTGATCCCCCATACTTGTGGGTCATCAATACTTTTTTCTGGCGCCATTTCCGGGGAGGGAAGTGTTGGAAATATGCCCTAGAGGCAATAATAAATTAGTTATTATCATATTTCCTTATTCATGATAATCGTTTATTATCCATGCTATAATTGTATTGGTCGGAGACTTAAATGCATGTGTGGATACATAGACAAAACCATGTCCCTAGTATGCCTCTAATAGACTAGCTTGTTGATCAAAAGATGGTTAAGGTTTCCTAGCCATGGGCATGAGATGTCATTTGATAACGGGATCACATCATTAGGAGAATGATGTGATGGACAAGACCCAAATTACAAACGTAGCATATGATCATGTCAGTTTATTGCTGCTGTTTTCCGCATGTCAAGTATATGTTCCTATGACCATGAGATCATGCAACTCACTGACACCACAGGGATGCTTTGTGTGTATCAAACGTCGCAACATAACTGGGTGACTATAAATGTGCACTACAGGTATCTCCGAAGGTGTCTGTTGAGTTGGCATGGATCAAGACTCGGATTTGTTACTCCGTGTGACGGAGAGGTATCTCAGGGCCCACTCGGTAATGCAACATCACAATAAGCCTTGCAAGCAATGTGACTAATATGTTAGCCACAAGATCTTGCATTGCGGAACGAGTAAAGAGACTTTTCGGTAACGAGGTTGAACTAGGTATGGAGATACCGACGATCGAATCTCGGGCAAGTAACATACCGAAGAACAAAGGGAACGTTATACGGGATTGACTGAATCCTTGACATAGAGGTTCGACCGATGAAGATCTTCGTAGAATATGTAGGAACCAATGTGGACGGCCAGGTCCTGCCATTGGTTATTAGCTGTAGAGGTGTCTCGGTCAAGTCTACATAGTTCTCGAACCCGCAAGGTCTGCACACTTAAGGTTCGGTGACGTTTCAGTAGTGTAGAGTTATGTATGGTGGTGACCGAAGATTGTTTGGAGTCCCGGATGAGATCCCGGACGTCACGAGGAGCTCCGGAATGGTCCGGAGGTAAAGATTCATATATAGGAAGTCCCAGTTTGGTCGCCGGAAAAGTTTCGGGCTCATCGGTAGTGTACCGGGAGTGCCGGTAGTGTACCGGGAGACCTCCGGGAGGGGTATTTCGACCCAATAGCCTACATGGTCTGTAGGAGGGTGAATACCAGCCCTTAGTGGTCTGGTGGAAGTCCTACACAAAGCCCATGAGGCTGGGAAGAAAATACCAAAAGGAAAAAAGGTGGAAAAAGGCAAAAAGGGGCTATATAAGGAAGGAGTCCTAATCCTACTTGGAGGAGAAGGAAGAGGACTCCTCCCTCCTTGGTTTGGCCGACCCAAGGGCTGCCTTTTTGGCAGCCAATCCTCCTCCTCCTCTCCTCCTATATATACTAGAGGATTTTAGTGTTTTGGCACAAGATTTTCAGCCACGTGCCACCCGTTCCTCTAGTGGATAACTTCTCCTCTAGATCGGTTTTCTGCAGTGCTTAGGCGAAGCCTTGTCGGAATGGCTCCACCACCATCGCCGGAGCTCCATCACGCTGCCGAAGAACTCTTCCTCCTCTCCGCCTCCTCTTGCTGGATCAAGACGGTGGAGATCTTCATCAAGCTGCACGTGTGCTGAACGCGGAGGTGCCGTCCGTTCGGTACTAGATCGGAAGGATCGTGATCAAGGCCACGGGACGTTCCTGATCGGATCGCGGGACGGATTGTGACGAGATCGCGGGACGGTTCGGGATTAGTTCACGGGATGGTTCGTGATTAGATCGTGGGACGCTCGGCAATTTGGATCGCGAAGAAATTTGACTACACCAACCGCGTTTCTTAACGCTTCCCGCTTAGCGATCTACAAGGGTATGTAGATCTACTCTCCCTCTCGTAGATACTCATCACCATGGATAGGTTTGCGTGTGCGTAGGAAATTTTTTGTTTCCCATGCGACGTTCCCTAACAGTGGTATCAGAGCTAGGTTGATGGTTCGATGAGATCTCGAGTAGAACACAAAAGGTTTGTGGGCGTTGATGCTTAGATTGCTTCCTCCCTTGGTCGTCTTTTGGTTCAGCGCTATTGTGGGATGAAGCGGCCCAGACCAACCTTACTCGTATGCTTACGAGAGACCGGTTCCCTCAACTGCACTTGTTGCAAAAGATGGCTAGCGGGTGTCAGTTTCTCCTACTTTAGTTGGATCGGATTCGACAAATGCGGTCCTTGAGAAGGTTGAAAAGCAAACTAGTGTATCACTGTTGTGGTTTATGCGTAGGTGAGAATCGTTCTTGCTAGATACCCGTAGCAGCCACGTAAAACAGGCAACAACAATTAGAGGACATCTAACTTGTTTTTGCAAGGTATGTTGTGATGTGATATGGCCAATTACATGATGTGATATATGTGATGTATGAGATGATCATGTGATGTATAGAATTTCACGACTTGCACGTCGATAAGTACGGCAACCGGCAGGAGCCATAGGGTAGTCTTTAATTATTGTATGACCTGCGTGTCAATCATTAAGCACTATGTAATGCTTTACTTTATCGCTAAGCGGTAGCAATAGAAGTAGAAGCAGGGCTGGCGCCACAACCCCAATGGCAGCATGTTGATGGAGATCAAGATGATGGAGATCACGGTGTCATGCCGGTGACGATGGAGATCATGCCGGTGTTTTGAAGATGGAGATCTTAAGCACAAGTTCATGGCCATATCAGGTCACTTATGAATTGCATGAGATGTTAATCTTTTTATGCATCTTGTTTTTCTTAGGATGACGGTAGAATTATAAGGTGATACCTCACTTAATTTCAAGACAAATTGTATTCTCCCCGAGTGTGCACCGTTGCGAAAGTTCGTCATGTTGAGACACCACGTGATGATCGGGTGTGATAGACTCTACATTCACATACAATGGGTGCAAGCCAGATTTGCACGTGCAGAACACTCGGGTTAAATTTGACGAGCCTAGCATGTACAGACATGGCCTCGGAACACAAGAGACCGAAAGGTCGAACATGAGTCATATAGTAGATATGATCAACATAATGATGTTCACCATTGCAGCCACCTCAACTCATGTGATGATCGGACTTGAGTTGGTGAATTTGGATCATGTATCACTCGAATGATCGGAGGGATGTCAATTTGAGTGGGAGTTCTTAAGTAATATGATTAATTGAACTCATTTTCATGAACATAGTCAATAGTGTCTTTGCAAATTATGTTGTAGATTACTAGCTCGCGTTGTAGCTCCCTTAATTTTTTATATGTTCCTAGAGAAATAGAGTTGAAAGATGATGGTAGTAATATTGCGGACTGGGTCCGTGATCTGAGGATTGTCCTCATTACTGCACAGAAGGCTTATGTCCTTAATACACCGCTCGATGCGCCAACCCCTCTTGCGTCGTCTGTAGATGTTGTGAACATCTGACAGGCACGTTCTGATGAGTACTTGATAGTTTAGTGCGTCATGCATTACGGCTTAGAATCAAGGCTCCAAAAACATTTTGAACGTCACGGAACATATGAGATGTTTCTAAGAGCTAAAATTAGGATCTCAGGCTCGTGCCCGTGTTGCGAGATATGAGATCTCCAACAAGATTCTTTGCCTGCAAGATGAAAGAGAATAGCTCAATCGTTGAGCATGTGCTCAGATTGTCTGGGTGTTACAATCGCTTGAATCAAGTGGGAGTTGATTTTCCAGATAAGATAGTGATTGATATAGTTCTCCAACTCACTATCACTAAAGCTACTAGAACTTAGTGATGAACTATAAAACGCCAGGGATAGAAATATTGATCCCTGAGCTGTTCGCTATGTTTGACACCGCGAAGGTAAAAATCAAGAAGGAGCGTCAAGTGTTGATGGTTAATGAAACCACTAGTTTCGAGAAGGGCAAGAGCAAGGAGGGAAACTTCATGGATAGCAAGTCAGTTGCTACTCCAGTGAAGCAACCCGAAGTTGTACTCAAACTCGAGACTAAGTCCTTCTGTTATGAGGTGATCGGTCGCTGAAGCGGAACAACCCTAGATACTTGGTAGATAAGAAGGCTGGCAACATCGACAGAAGTATATTTGATATACGAGTTTTTGATGTGTACCTTGCTAGTACTCCTAGTAGCACCTGGGTATTGGATACCGGTTCGATTGCTAAATGTTAGTAACTCTAAATAAAGGCTACAGAATAAATGGAGAACTAGCTAAGGCTGAGGTGGCGATATGTGTTGGAAATGTTTCCAAGGTTGATGTGATCAACATCGCACGCTCTCTCTACCTTCAGGATTAGTGACGAACCTAAATAAATGTTATTTGGCGTTTTGCGTCGAGCATGAACAGAATTAGATCATGTTTATTGCAATACGGTTTTTCATTTAAGTTAGAGAATAATGGTTATTCTGTTTACATGAATAATACCTTCACTGGTCATTCACCCAGTGAGAATGGTTTGTTGAAATCTTGATCGTAGTAATACACATGTTCATAACATTGATGTCAAAAGATACAAAGTTAATAATGATAGTACCACATACTTGTGGCACTGCTGCTAAATGTCATATTGGTATAAAGCGCATGAAGAAACTACATGCTGATGGATCTTTGGACTCATTCGATTTCGAATCGGTTGAGACATGCGAACCATGCCTCTTGGGCAAGATGACTTAAAAAACCCGTTGGATGGAGCGGGCAAGTGATTCATTGGAAATGATACATGTTGATGTATGCAATCCAGTGAGTCTTACCTTCATTGATGATTTAAGTAGATATAGTGTATATTTACTTGATGAAACTCAAGTCTGAATCATTTGAAAGGTTCAAGCACATTCAGAGTGAAGTTTCAGATCATCGTGACAAGAAGATAAAAATGACTGCGATATGATCATGGAGGTGAATATCTGAGTTACGAGTTTGGCATACAACTTAAGATAATGTGAAATTTGTTTCACAACTAACGCCACCTGAGACACCATGGTGTGATGGTGTGTCCGAACATCATAGTCATGCTCTATTGGATATCGTGCGTGCTATAATGTCTCTTATCGTTTTACTACTATAATTTTAGGGTTATGCATTAGAGACAACTACATTCACTTTAAATAGGGCATCATCTAAATCCGTTGAGATGACACCATGTGAATTATGGTTTGATAGAAACCTAAGCTGTCATTTCTTAATATTTGGGGCTGCAACACTTGTGTGGAATTTTTTTTCACCTAATGAGGTCGAACCCAAGGCGGACAAATGCATCTTCATAGAATACCCTAAGAACAGTTGGGTGAACCATCTATCTTAGATCCAAGTGCAAAGTGTTTGTTGCTAAAAATGGGTCCTTTCTCGAGGAAAAGTTTCTCTCGAAAGAATTGAGTGGGAGGAAGATAGAACTTGATGAGGTTGTTAAACCTTTGTTCAACCAGAGAGTAGCGCAGCGCAGAAAGATGTTTCTGTAAAGCCTACGTTAGTTGAAAGAGGAAGTTAATGATGATGATCATGAAGCTTCAGGATCAAGTTACTATCAAACTTCGTAGGTCGACAAGGATGTGTACTGCAACAAGGATGTGTACTGCTCCTAAGTGGTACGACAACCCTGTCTTGGAGGTCATGTTGTTGGACAACGATGAACCTACGAGCTATGGAGAAGCGATGATGGGCCCGGATTCCGACAAATGGTAGGAGGCCATGAAATCCGAGATAGGATCCATTTATGAAAACCAAGTATAGACTTTGGTAGACTTGCTCGTTGGACGGCAGGTCGTTGAGTACAAATGGATCTTTAAAATGAAGACAGACAGTGATGGTAAATGTCACTATTAGTAAAGCTCGACTTGTTGCAAAGATGTTTGTGACAAGTTCAAGGAGTTGACTACGATGAGACTTTCTCACTCGTAGCAGTGCTAAAGTCTGTTGGAATTATGTTAGTAGTTGCTGCATTTTTCAATTATGAAATCTGGCAGATGGATGTCAAAACATCGTTTCCTTAACGGTTTAATTGAGGAAAGGTTGTATGTGATACAACCAGAAGGTTTTGTCAGTCCTAAGGATGCTAAAAGGTGTACAAGCTTCAGTGATCCTTCTATGGACTGAAGCAAGTATCTCGGAGTTGGAATATACACTTTGATGAGGTGATCAAAGTTTTGATGTTTATACAAAGTTTACGAGAAACTTGTATTTACAATAAAGTGAGTGGGAGCACTATAGAATTTCTGATAAGTATATGTGGATGACATATTGTTGATCGGAAATAATGTAGGATTTCTGGAAAGCATGAATGGTTGTTTGAAAAGTGATTTTCAAAGGAAGACCTGGATAAAGCTGCCTAATTGTTGAGCATCAAAATCTATAGAGATAGATCAAGATGCTTGATGAGACTTTCAATGAGTGCATACCTTGACAAGATTTTGAAACAGTTCAAAATGGATCAGTCAAAGAAATAGTTCTCGTCTGATTTGTAAGGTGTGAAGTTGAGTGAGACTCAAAGCTCGACAACGGTAGAAGAAAGAGAAAGGACGAACGTCGTCCCCTATGCCTTAGCCATAGGATCTGTACAGTATGCCATGCTGTGTACCGCACATGTGTGTGCCTTGGCATGAGTACGTCAGGGGGTACAAGAGTGAACCAGGAGTGGATCACTGAACAGCGGTCAAGATTATCCTCAATAACTAAAAGACTAAGGAAATGTTTCTCGATTATGGAGGTGATAAAGGGTTCGTCGTAACGAGTTACGTCGATGCAAGCTTTAACATTAATCCAGATGACTCTTAGTAGCAATCTGGATACATATAGTGGAGCAGCCATTTCGAATAGTACCAAGTGGAGTGTGGTAGCAGTGTTTATGGGTAGATATAGAGATTTGCAAAGTACACACGGATATGAATGTTGAAGACCCGTTGACTATAAGACCTCTCTCACATGCAAAGCATGATCGAGCCCAGAACTCATTGGGGGTCAGATTCATAGCAATGCGAATCACATGGTGATGTGAACTAGATTATTGACTCTAGTGCAAGTGGGAGACTGTTGGAAATATGCCCTAGAGGCAATAATAAATTAGTTATTATCATATTTCCTTATTCATGATAATCGTTTATTATCCATGCTATAATTGTATTGATCGGAGACTTAAATGCATGTGTGGATACATAGACAAAACCATGTCCCTAGTATGCCTCTAATAGACTAGCTTGTTGATCAAAAGATGGTTAAGGTTTCCTATCCATGGACATTAGATGTCATTTGATAATGGGATCACATCATTAGGAGAATGATGTGATGGACAAGACCCAAATTACAAACGTAGCATATGATCGTGTCAGTTTATTGCTACTGTTTTCCGCATGTCAAGTATATGTTCCTATGACCATGAGATCATGCAACTCACTGACACCGGAAGGATGCTTTGTGTGTATCAAAAGTCGCAACATAACTGGGTGACTATAAAGGTGCACTACAGGTATCTCCGAAGGTGTCTGTTGAGTTGGCATGGCTCAAGACTGGGATTTGTTACTCCGTGTGACGGAGAGGTATCTCAGAGCCCACTCGGTAATGCAACATCACAAAAAGCCTTGCAAGCAATGTGACTAATATGTTAGCCACGAGATCTTGCATTACGGAACGAGTACAGAGACTTGACGGTAACGAGGTTGAACTAGGTATGGAGATACCGACGATCGAATCTCGGGCAAGTAACATACCGAAGAACAAAGGGAACGTTATACGGGATTGACTGAATCCTTGACATAGAGGTTCGACCGATGAAGATCTTTGTAGAATATGTAGGAACCAATGTGTACGGCCAGGTCCTGCCATTGGTTATTAGCTGTAGAGGTGTCTCGGTCAAGTCTACATAGTTCTCGAACCCGCAAGGTCTACACACTTAAGGTTCGGTGACGTTTCGGTAGTGTAGAGTTATGTATGGTGGTGACCGAAGATTGTTTGGAGTCCCGGATGAGGTCTCGGACGTCACGAGGAGCTCCGGAATGGTCCGGAAGTAAAGATTCATATATAGGAAGTCCCAGTTTGGTCGCCGGAAAAGTTTCGGGCTCATCGCTAGTGTACCGGGAGTGCCGGTAGTGTACCGGGAGACCTCCGGGAGGGGTATTTCGACCCAAGAGCCTACATGGGCTGTAGGAGGGTGAATACCATCCCTTAGTGGGCTGGTGGAAGTCCTACACAAAGCCCATGAGGCTGGGAAGAAAATACCAAAAGGAAAAAAGGTGGAAAAAGGCAAAAAGGGGCTATGTAAGGAAGGAGTCCTAATCCCATTTGGAGGTGAAGGAGGACGACTCCTCCCTCCTTGGTTTGGCCGACCCAAGGGCTGCCTTTTTGGCAGACAAGCCTCCTCCTCCTCTCCTCCTATATATACTAGAGGATTTTAGGGTTTTGGCACAAGATTTTCAGCCACGTGCCACCCGTTCCTCTAGTGCATAGCTTCTCCTCTAGATCGGTTTTCTGCAGTGCTTAGGCGAAGCCCTGTCGGAATAGCTCCACCACGATTGCCGGAGTGCCGTCACGCTGTCGGAGAACTCTTCATCCTCTCTGCCTCCTCTTGTTGGATCAAGACGGTGGAGATCGTCATCAAGCTGCACGTGTGCTGAACGCGGAGGTGCCGTCCGTTCTGTATTAGATCGGAAGGATCGTGATCAAGGCCACGGGACGTTCGTGATCGGATCGCGGGACGGATCATGACGAGATCGCGGGACGGTTCGTGATTAGTTCGCGGGATGATTCGTGATTAGATCGCGGGACGCTCGGCGATTTGGATCGCGAAGAAGTTCGACTACACCAACCGCGTTTCTTAACGCTTCCCGCTTAGCGATCTACAAGGGTACGTAGATCTACTCTCCCTCTCGTAGATACTCATCACCATGGATAGGTTTGCGTGTGCGTAGGAAAAAATTTGTTTCCCATGCGACGTTCCCCAACAGGAAGCGCCTTTGGTGAGTGAAATTTGGTAAGGAAACATTTTTAGTATGTGTAGAAATTTACTGTTGCTTGTTACTATGGATAGTAATCCTTTGAAGGGCCTGTTTGGGGTATCTTCACCCTGACCAGAATTGGAAAAAGTTTCCCCTCCACCTACTGAACTTTCTAAAAATATTAATTGTGAGATTCCTTCGGCTATGTTAGAGGAACTGCTGGCTAATCCTTATGTAGGAGACGATACAAATCATCCTAATTACCACTTGATATATGCAGATTAGGTTTGTGGATTATTTAAGCTTCCAGGTTTATCCGAGGACAAAGTCAATAAGAAGGTTTTCCCTTTATCTTTTGAGGGAAAATTATTGATGTGGTATAGGCTATTGGATGATATTGGATCATGTGGCTGGAATCGCTTGAAGTTGGAATTTCATTCGAATTTTTATCCTATATATCTAGTTCATTGTGATCAGAAGTATATATATAATTCATGTCCCCGTGAAGGAGAAAGCAATGCTCAAGCTTGCGGGAGGCCTAAATCTATGATGCATACTTGCCCCAACCATGAGCTCTCAAGAGAAATGAGTATACAAAACTTTTATGCTCGGCTTTCTCATGATGATCAATTAATACTCGGTTCCTCTTCCGTTCCTACATGAAGAGAACTATTGAATTCAAATGGGATCTTTTGGAAAGAATTGAATGCAACTGTAAAGATTGGGAACTCAAAAAAGGTAAGAGTCAGTTATAAAGCTTGAATTTGATGGTGTTAAATCTATTATGGAAATTGATAATTTTCATAAGTTTAGCAATAAATATGGGCTTGACTCTGAGATAGTAGCTTCTTTTTGTGAATCAATTTCTACTCATGTTGATCTCCATAAGGAAAAGTTGTTTATATTTCATCCACCCGCTGAAAAATTATTATAGGAACCCATTAAAGTTGAGGAAGAAGCAATTGTTTACCATGTTGATCCAATTGTGCCTACTGCTTATATTGAGAAACTACCTTTTCTTGTTAGGATTAAGGGACATTCTAAAGCTGCAATTGTGGTTAACAAAAGACATATTAGGACACCTAAACCTTCTGAACAAATAAATGTGTAACTTAATATTGCTTTTGTTAAAGATCTCCTAGCTGATAATATTGATAGACATGTTATTTACTTCTGTGATGAAGCTACTAGAATTGCAAAACCTGTTAGAAACAAGCAGGATGAGTTAGACCAAAAATAAACTAGTTGTTGGGATGCCTGTTGTTTCTGTTAAGATTGGATATCATTGTTATCATGGCTTATGTGACATGGGTGCTAGTGTTAGTGCTATATCCTTTACCTTATATCAAGAATTATGAATGATATAGCACCCTCTGAGATTGTAGATATTGATGTCACTACTAAACTTGCAAACAAAGACACTATTTCACCACTTGGGATTGTTACAGATGTTGAAGTCTTGTGTGGAAAAATTAAGTACCCTACTGATTTCTTATTACTTGGTTCACAACAATATAGTTTTTGTACCATTTTATTTGGTAGACCTTTCTTGAATACCGCTAATCCTAAAATTAATTGTGTTATTGCGAAGGTTAAAGTAACCTTTGAGGATGTGTCTCGTGAATTTAATTTCTCCACGTTTGGTAGACAACCACATGAGAAACAATTGTATAGTAAGGATGAAATGATTGGTCTTGCTTCTATTGCTATACCTCCTACTTATCCATTAGAACAATATTTGGTAGACCATGAGAATGATATGCATATGAATGAGAGAAATAAAATAGGTGAAATATTATTTAGACAAACACCTATTCTTAAACCCAACTTGCCTACCGACATTTTAGGGGATCCTCCTCCACCTAAAGGAGATCTCATGTTTGAAAGAAATTACCAGACTCTGAAATATGCTTATATTGATGAAAAGAAGATATATATTGTTATTATTAGTGCCAACCTTTCAGAGCATGAAGAAAAGAGATTACTTAAAACTCTGGAGAAGCACCGAGCTGCTATTGAATATACTCCTGATGATCTTAAGGGCATTAGTCCCACTCTATGTCAACACAAGATTAATATGGAACCAGATGCTAAACCTATTGTTGATCATCAACTCGCTTAAATCCTAAGATAAAGGAAGTGGTAACAGCTAAAATACTAAATCTCCTAGAGGCATGTATAATTTATCCTATTGCTGATAGTAGATGGGTAAGTCATGTTCATTATGTTCCTAAGAAAGGAGGTATATCTGTTTTTCCTAATGATAAAAATAAACTTATTCCTCAAAGATTTGTAACTCGTTATAGGATGGTAATTGATTCCAAGAAATTAAACAAAGCTACTAGGAAAGATCATTAGCCCTTGCCATTTATTGATCAAATGTTAGAAAGATTAGCTAAGCACACACACTTTTGCTTTCTTGATGGATATTCTGGTTTTTCTCAAATACCTGTGTCAAAGGAAGACCAAGAGAAAACTACTTTCACATGCCCTTTTGGAACTTAAGCTTATAGACGTATGCCTTTTGGTTTATGTAATGCACCTGCTACCTTTCAAAGATGTATGACTACTATATTCTGTGACTTTTGTGAAAAGATTGTTGAGGTGTTCATGGATGATTTTTCCGTTTACGGGACTTTTTTGTATGATTGCTTGAGCAACCTTGACCGAGTTTTGTAGATATGTGAAGATACTAATCTTGTCTTGAATTGGGATAAGTGCCACATTATGGTGAATGAAGGTATAGTGCTTGGGCATAAAATTTCTGAACAAGGTATTAAGGTAGATAAAACTAAAGTTAATGGAATAGAGAAAATGCCATGTCCCAAAGATGTTAAAGGTATAAGAAGTTTCCTTGGTCATGATGGTTTTTATAGGCATTTCATTAATGATTTCTCAAATATTTCTAGGCCATTAACTAATCTTTTTCAAAAATATATTCCATTTTTTATGATGATTGTGTAGAAGCCTTTTAAATACTTAACAAAGCATTAATTTATGCACCTATTGTTCAACCATCTGATTGGAATTTATCATTTGAAATTATGTGTGATGCTAGTGATTATGTTGTTGGTGTTGTTCTAGGGAAAGAGTAGACAAGAAATTGAATGTCATCCATTATGCTAGTGAAACGTTGGGCAAATCCCAAAAGAATTATGGTACTACTTAGAAAGCCTTTTTAGCAGTTGTGTTTGCATGTGATACATTTAGACCATATATTGTTGATTCCAAAGTTAGTATTCACACCGATCATCCTGGTATTAAATACCTTATGGAAAATAAACATGCTAAGCCGAGACTGATTAGGTGGGTGCTTTTACTTCAAGAATATGATTTGCATATTGTTGATAGAAAGGGACCTGAAAACCCGGTAGCAAATAATTTGTCTTGAATGGAAAAAAATTTGGATGACCCACTGCCTATTGATGATTATTTTCCTAACGAGCAATTAGTTGTTATAAATGGTTCCCGTAGTACTCCATGGTATACAGATTATTCTAATTACATTGTTGCTAAATATATACACCTAGCTTCACCTATCTACAAAAGAAAACATTTTTCTATGATTTAAGACACTACTTTTGGGATGACCCACATATTTATAAAGAAGGAGTGGATGTTGTTCTTAGACATTGCATGCCTGAGCATGAACAGGAACAGATCCTTCGGAAGTGTCATTCCGAAGCCTACGGAGTGCACCACACTGGTGACAGAACTTCACACAAGGTATTACATTCTGGTTTTTATTGGCCTACTCTTTTCAAAGATGCTTGTAAGTATGTCCTCTTTTATGATGAATTTCAAAGAGTTAGTAACATTGGGATATTCGGTAAATTCAGATGAATTATTCACTTGCTATTGAACCATTTGATGTTTGGGGTTTTGATTATATGGGACCTTTTCCTTCAACTAATGGGTATAGTCATAGTTTAGTTGTTGTTGATTACGTTACTAAGTGGGTAGAAGCTATTCCAACTAGTAGTGTTGATCAAAATATTTCTATTAAAATGCTTAAAGATGTTAATTCCCAAGGTTTGGAGTCCCTATATATTTTATGACTGGTGGTGGTTCGCATTTATTCGTCGCGCTTTCTGTAATCTTCTAGGTAAATATGATGTTAACCATAGAATTGCATCACGTTAGCATCCTCATTCTAGCAGGAGTTGGGTTGAGTAACCGAGAAATTAAATTTATCTTGCAAAAGACTTCTAACATATTCAAAAAGAGTTGGTCTAAGAAACTTGATGATACTTTATGGGATTATCAAACCACTTATAAAAAATCCTATGGGAATATCCCCATATAAAATGGTCTATGAAAAACATGTCATTTACCTCTTGAGTTAGAACATAAAGCATATTGCGCAATTAAAGAATTCAATTATGATTTCAAACTTGCTAATGAAAAGAGGTTATTTGATATTAGCTCATTAGATGAATGGAGGACACAAGCTTATGAATATGACAAGTTGTTTAAAGAAAAAGGGAAAAGATGGCATGACAAGAGAATCCAAAAAATGGAATACAATATAGGAGACCTAGTTCTTTTGTGCAATTCTCATTTTTCATTTTTTGCAGGTAGGCTTCTCTCCAAATGGGACGGACCCTATATCGTCGAAGAAGTTTATCGCTCCAGCACTATCAAGATTAACAACTCCATGGGCACAAATCCGAGAGTGGTAAATGGGCAAAGAATTAAATATTATATCTCAGGTACGCCCATCAATCTTGAAACTTATATTATTCAAGTGATGACACTTGAAGTACATATGAGAGAGACGTCCTAGAACACTCCAAAAACCTGAAAAAGGGGTAGGTATGTGATACGGTAAGTAAACCGACTCCAAAAATTCCATAAAAATATCTTCTGTTGGTTTTGAAATTTAAAAAATTACAAAACTAAAAACCATTCAGGGGGACCCACGAGGGACTCCCAAGCCAACAGGGCGTGACCACCCCCTGGGCATGCCCTGATGGCTTGGGAGCACCTCGTGTTCCTCTTGGACTCTGTTTCCTTCTTGGACTCGTATTCTGACCTAGAAAAATTCATTATATATACTCTCTTATGTTTTGACCACTGGATCACGAATTTCTCCTCTATTATTGTTTTGGGTTGCTTTTCTGACAGATTTTTTGAGGTGTGGAAGCTATGTCATCGTCCTCCTCCAACAACATTGAGGAGGAGGCTTGGCTGCTACATAAGGAGCTCGAACGAGAAGGAACGGAGGAATTCATCACAGGACAAGAACCTATGGATTCCATGGAAGTGCCTCCCCCTTCCTCTGAGCATGGTACGCTAGCGGAAATCTCTACTTCCCCTAACCCTTGTCCACCAATGGGAAGGAGAGCTTAGCTAGCTCAAGAAGCACAAGGTGAATTCACTTCGAGGAGAACCCTCGACAGGTTACAAGCAAACAACTTCCACAATTTGATTCATAATTATGCATTTGAGAATATTTCCTGCTCGCATATACCGTCGAGTTGGGACATATCCTGTCCAAGTGAAAGTGATGCAGGGAAAAGCTCTTGGTGGCGAGAAAACAAACATACTATGGTGGAGGTGCAAAGGAACATCGCAATGATTCAACCGTTACTTCATGAGATGAGAGAGTTAAAGGCTACTATACTATCATCACGGAGGACAAGCCTACTACACCATCACCACCATCACCCAAGAAGAACGCCTGAGTACAAGGGTATGTGCAGCACCCTTAGCTTGTTCCAACCTTGGGGGAGGTGCCCCGGTATCGTATCACCATCACTTCACCATTATCATCTATCTTAGTTCGATCCTTAGTTATTTCGTGATTTAGAGAAATAAAATTTCAGTATTGCTTTGCGTAGAGTGTTTGCTTTGAGATCTACATATCCTTGTAATCGAGTGTGAGAGTTATATAATAAATATTAGTTCGAGTTTGCATGTTTTACTCTCATGCATCAATCATAGCAATGAAATAAAAGAAATAGAAAAATCATATGTTAATACCATGGGGAGTAACGACTTTGCATAGAAAAAAGTATAAATGATAAAGGTTGTTGGGAGTGAATAAGCATAGCATTAGTCATTAATACAATCCATGCAAAATTATTATAGAGGAGAGGAGATTCATGATACGTCTCCAACGTATCTATAATTTTTAATTGTTCCATGCTATTATATTATCTGTTTTGGATGTTTTATATGCATTAATATGCTATTTTATATTATTTTTGGGACTAACCTGTTAACCTAGAGCCTAGTGTCCGTTTATGTTTTTTCCTTGTTTTTGAGTATTGTAGATAAGGAATAGTAAACGGAGTCCAAACAGAATAAAATCTTCGCAATGATTTTTCTTGGACCAGAAGACATCTACTAGACTTGGAGAGGGGGCCAGGAGACCTGCCAGGAGGTCACAAGCCACCCTGGCATGGCCACGGGGGCGCCCCTGGCATGTGGCACCCCAGCAGATCTCCTAAACCTAATCTTCAGCCTATAAATTCCCAAATATTCCCCCAATACCAAAGAGAACCACACAAATACTTTTCCATTGCCAGAAGCCTTTGTTCCCGAGAGATCCAATCTTGGAGCCTTTTCTGGTAATCTGATGGAGGGGGATTCGATCATGGAGGGCATCTACATAACTCCATTGCCACTCCGATGATGCATGATTAGTCCACCATAGACCTACGGGTCCATAGCTAGTAGCTAGAAAGCTTCTTTTCTCTCTTTATGCTTCAATACCATGTTCTCCATGATCTTCATGGGGATCTATCCGATGTAATACTCTTTTACGATGTGTCTCCCTAGATACGATGAATTGTGGGTTTATGATCATCTTATCTATGAATATTATTTGGTTCTTATCTGAATTCTTATATGCCTGATTTCATATCTTTGCAAGTCTCTTCGAGTTATTGGTTTGGTTTGGCCAACTAGATTGGTATTTCTTGCAATGGGAGAAGTGCTTAGTTTTGGGTTCAATATTGCGGTGTCCTCACCCAGTGACAAAGTAGGGGTAGCGAGGCATGTATTGTATTGTTGCCATCAAGGGTAAAAAGATGGGGTTTTCATCACATTGCTTGAGTTTATCCCTCTACATGATGTCATCTTACTTAATGCATTACTCTGTTCTTCATGAACTTAATACTCTAGATGCAGGCAGGAGTCGGTCGATGTGTGGAGTAATAGTAGTAGATGCAGAAGCATTTCGGTCTACTTGACATAGATGTGATGCCTATATGCATAATCATTGCCTTGGATATCGTCATAACTATGCGCTTTTCTGTCAATTGCTCGACACTAATTTGTTGACCCACCGTGTTATTTTCCTTCAAGAGAGAAGCCTCTAGTGAAACCTATGACCCCCGTGTCTATTTTCCATATTATATTTTCTGATATATATACCAAAAATACCTTGCTGCAGTTTATTTACCTTTTTTTACTTTCCGCAATCTTTTACATCTATCTCTATCAGATCTAATCCTTGCAAGTAATCATGAAGGGATTGACAACCCCTTTATACCGTTGGGTGGAAGTGTTTGATTGTTTGTGTAGGTGCATCCATTGGTTACTTGCTTGTTCCTCGTACTTTATTGATACCTTGGTTCTCAATAGCTGAAGGAAATACTTATCTACTTCGCTGCATCACCCTTTCCTTTTCAAGGGAAAACCGATGCAAGCTCAAGAGGTAGCAAGAAGGATTTCTGGCGCCGTTGCCGGGGAGGATACACATCAAGCCTACCAAGTACCCATCACAAACTCATCTCTTGCATTTAAATTATTTGCCATTTGCCTCTCGTTTTCCTCTCCCCCACTTTCTAAAATGTTTTTCAGAAAAAACTAAAAGATTTGCCTTTTTATTCGCCCTCTTTATCGTTTGCCTTTTTCTCGCCGGATCTCTTTTTTTTTGCTTGTGTTGCCTTGTGCCCTCTATTTGCTTGCATCTTCACTTGCTAAAAATCTATTGATATGGATCGTCATCCACATGCTAATATTTTAAAAAGGCCAAATTATGATGAACCAATTGCTAGTGAGTTGAGTGCACTTGATTATCTCTATGAAGTTTTGTTTGAAAATCATGAATCTAATTTTTTTTATGTAGTGTTGAAAGAAGAAAATTATAAGGTGATTTATGATAGATTCTTGATTGAAAAGCATGATTTCAATGTTGCTAGTATGAATTCTCTAAATATCCATGATGCTAATGATATGCAAAGCCATAAGCTTGGCGATGCTATGTTTCATGAAGATGATATTTTTTGTTCCCCATGTTTTGATGGGCAAATTCATTATGATGACTGCATGCTTGTGCATCATGAAAAGAATGATTTACGTGATATTTATATTGTTGAATTACTTCATGATGCTACTGAAAATTATAATGAGTGAGGAACATATGCTTGTAGGAATTGCAATAATATCAAGTTTCCTCTCTATGTGTTCAAAGTTTTGAAGTTATGCTTGTTTTGCCTTCCTATGTTAAGTGATTCTTGTTCCCATAAATTGTTTGGTCACAAAATCCATATGCATAGGAAGTGGGTTAGACTTAAATGTGCTTGTCGTGAGATTCATGATGCTTTATTTCATATTTCAATTACTACTTTTTATGTGAGTATCATTGAAATCATTATGCCTAGCTAGGGGCGTTAAACAATAGCGCTTGTTGGGAGGCAACCTAATTTCATTTTTATGTTCTGTTTTTTGCTTACGTTTTTGAGTGTTCCACACATTATTACCTATGTATTAATTGTGTTTTGGTTTTTTCATTAGTGTCTAAGCCAAGTAAGACCTTTGGGATGGTCTATGGTGATTGTTGATTTGATCTTGCTGAAAATAAGAAACTTTTGCACCCAATCCAGGAATTTTATAAATTTATCAGAGAATCTAATGAGTCTACAATATTTACACAAGATTGATATAAAAATTTCTCAGGATTTCCTAAATTTTAATATTTTTTAGAGTTACAGAAGTATACGAAGTTTCCAGATTACTATAGACTGTTGTGTTTTTGACAGATTTTGTTTTCTTTGTGTTGTTTACCTATTTTGATGTATCTATGGGTCGTATCAAGGGGTATGAACCATGGAGAAGTTGGAATACAGTATATATTACACCAATATAAATAAAGAATGATTTCACAACAGTACCTAAAGTGGTGATTTATTTTCTTATACTAACAGATCTCACGAGTTTTCTGTTAAGTTTTGTGTTGTGAAGTTTTGAAGTTTTGGTTAAAGATTTGATGGACTATGGAATAAGGAGTGGAAAGATCCTAAGCTTGGGGATGCCAAAGGCACCCCAAGGAATCAAGGATGCCAAAAATCCTAAGCTTGGGGATACCCCGTAAGGCATCCCCTCTTTCGTCTTGAATCAATCGGTAAATTTACTTGAGGCTATATTTTTATTCACCACATGATATGTGTTTTGCTTGGAGTGTCTTGTATGTTATGAGCCTTTGCTTTTTAGTTTGACACAATCATCCTCTCTACACACATCTTTTGAGAGAGACACGCATGAATCATGAATTTATTATAATACTCTATGTGCTTCACTTATATCTTTTGATCTAGGCAATTCTGCTCTAGTGATTCACTTATATCTTTTTAGAGCATGTTGGTGCTTTGTTTTATAGAAATAATTGAAATCCTGTACCTCACTTATATTATTTTGAGAGTATTTAAACAACATGGTAATTGGTTTAGGTTATGAATTTAGTCCTAATATAATAGGCATCCAAGAGGGATATAATAAAAACTTCCATATAAAGTGCATTGAATATTATGAGAAGTTTGATTCCTTGCATAAAGTTTTGAGATATAAATATGGCAATATTAAGAGTCATGTTAGGAAGTAATTGTGAATTGGTAAAAATACTTGTCTAAAGGTTTGTGATTCCCGTAGCATGCACTTATGGTCAATAGTTATGTAAGGAAGTCCGAGCATGATTTGTTTATTGATTGTCATCCTTTGTGTGAGGGTCAGGAGCGCGCGATGGTTTACTCCTACCAACCACTGCCCTAGGGGCATGCATCTAATACTTTTCTTTGATGACTAATAGACTTTTGCAATAAGTATGTGAGTTGTTTATGACTAATGTGAGTCCATGGATTATACGTACTCTCACCCATCCACTTTTGCTAGCCTCTCTAGTACCACGCAACTTTTGCCAGTGCATTAAACCCACCATATATCCTTCCTCAAAACATCCACCATACCTACCTATTATGGTATTTCCATAGTCGTTCCTATATATATTGCCACACAAGTTTCACCGTTCTGTTTATTATGACACGAACCACCATTTTCATATTGCTTTGCATGATCGTAAGATAGCTAGCATGGTGTTTTCACGGCTTGTCTGTTTGATGTCATTTGCTATGCTAGATCATTGCACATCCTGGTACACCACCGGAGGCATTCACATAGAGTCATATCTTGTTCTAGATATCGAGTTGTAATTCTTTAGTTGTAAGTAAATAAAAGTGTGATGACCATCATTATTAGAGCATTGTCCCATGTGAGGAAAGGATGATGGAAGCTATGATTCCCTCACAAGTTCGGATGAGACTCCAGATTTTATGAAATATAAAATAAGCCAGCGAGGCCCAAATAAAAAAACAGGCCAAAGATTCCCACCAAAAGAAAAATAGAAAAAATAGAGGAGGGTTAATGCTACTATATTTTTTCCACACTTGTGCTTCAAAGTAGCACTATGATATTCATGATAGAGAGTAGTCTCCTATTTTGTCACTTTTATATACTAGTGGGAATTTCTCATTATATAACTTGGCTTGTATATTCCAATGATGGGCTACCTCAAATTTCCCTAGGTCTTCATGAGCAAGCATGTTGGATGCACACCCACTTAGTTTCTTTTTTAGCTTTCATACACTTATAGCTCTAGTGCATCTGTTGCATGGCAATCCCTACTCACTCACATTGATATCTATTAATGGGTATCTCCATATCCCTTTGATACGCCTAGTTGATGTGACACTATGTTCTCATTTCTTCACAACCTCCACCATATTCTATTCCACCGATAGTGTTATGTCCATGGTTCACGCTCATGTATTGCGTGAGACTTGAAAAGGTTTGAGAACATAAAAGGTGAGAAACAATTGCTTGTCTTGTCATCGGGGTTGTGCATGATATAAAAAACTTTGTGTGGGGAAGATGGAGCATAGCCAGACTATATGATTTTGTAGGGATAACTTTCTTTTGCCATTATATTTTGAAGAGATACAATTGCTTTTTTTGACAAAATGAAAATAGGGGGAAACCCCCTACTGTTTTCATATATCTATATAAATGGGGGGGTTACATAGACATATCAGATACTTTACATGGCGATGTGCACACAAAAAGTGTGAAACTATAGTTAAGCTAGGTGTAGTCTAGACGATAGAAGTACAAAAGGTGATCAGAGTAGCTCTATGGGTTGCTTTAACCCTATGTTGGAGTAATAGCAGATCCTCTTTGAAGCGTTTCAGCCAAGATCCCACACTAGGGGTCAATCCCCTGAAATGTTTGTTGTTCCTCTCCTTCCATATGCCCCAAGCCGCGGTCAAGATGGTTTCAAAGAAGAAAGGGTTTGGCCAAATGTCTTTTGTGCCATGAAGGAGAGTGAGTCGGCATCCAAAGGATGGCCAGTCAATGTGAAGTTTAGTCCAAGAACTCTGACTAAATGGATAGGTGAAGATCATATGGTCCACTGTTTCTTCAATGTGTTGGCCACATAGGATGCAATCAAAGTTATTTCCTATATTATAGTGCCTTCTCTTCAGCATGTTGCGTTTATTGAGCCTGTCGTGGAGTAGGAGCCAACCAAATACCTTGATCTTCATGGTGCATTTTGATTTCCAAAGTTGGCTGAAGGTGGGGTGGGCCTCCACATCCCAAAAGCAATTGTTGTAATAATCCTTTGGCCTATAATGTGCAGCGCCCCAAATATAGTGCCAAACATCATCGAGTGACAAAGAGGGGGAAATCCATTTGACGACTCTTGTATGTCATGGATCTCTTCCATAGCTTGAGGTGAAACTGGCAGGTGAAAGGTTTCATGCAGGTTGGGGGACAACATCGCATCGGCCACTCATATATCTTCATGCACGGTAGAGATACAATTGCTTTGTTAGTATGCTTGAAATATTATTGTTTTTATATCAACATTAAAGTTTTGTTTTGAGTTTGGATCTGAACATTTATGTCACAATAAAGAATATTACATGGAAAAATATGTTAGGTAGCATTCCACACCAAGAGTTCTGTTTCTATCACTTACCTACTCGAGGACGAGCATAAATTAAGGTTGGGGATGCTGATATGTCTCCAACGTATCTATAATTTTTGATGGTTCCATGCTATTATATTATCTGTTTTGGATGTTTTATATGCATTAATATGCTATTTTATATTATTTTTGGAACTAACCTATTAACCTAGAGCCTAGTGCCAATTTCTGTTTTTTCCTTGTTTTTGAGTATTGTAGATAAGGAATATTAAATGGAGTCCAAACGGAATAAAATCTTTGTGATGATTTTTCTTGGACCAGAAGAGATCTACCAGACTTGGAGATGGGGCCAGGAGACCTGCCAGGAGGTCACATGCCACCCTGGCGCGGCCAGGGGGCACCCCTGGCTTGTGGTCCCCTAGTAGATCTCCTAACCCTAATCTTTCGCCTATAAATTCCCAAATATTCCCCTAATACCAAAGAGAACCACACAAATACTTTTCCGCCGCCAGAAGCCTCCGTTCACGAGAGATCCAATCTTGGAGACTTTTCCGGTAATCTGCTGGAGGGGGATTCAATCACGGAGGGCATTTACATCAACTCCATTGCCCCTTCGATGATGCGTCAGTAGTCCACCACAGACCTACGGGTTCATAGCTAGTAGCTAGATGGCTTCTTATCTCTCTTTGTGCTTCAATACCATGTTCTCCATGATCTTCATGGAGATCTATCCGATGTAATACTCTTTTGCGGTGTGTTTGTCGAGATCCAATGAATTGTGGGTTTATGATAAGCTTATTTATGAATATTATTTGGTTCTTATCTGAATTCTTATATGCATGATTTCAAATCTTTGCAAGTCTCTCCGAGTTATGAGTTTGGTTTGGCCAACTAGATCGGTAATTCTTGCAATGGGAGAAGTGCTTAGTTTTGGGTTCAATCTTGCGGTGTCCTCACCCAGTGACAAAGTAGGGGTAGCGAGGCACATATTGTATTGTTGCCATCAAGGGTAAAAAGATGGGGTTTTCATCATATTGCTTGAGTTTATCCCTCTACATCATGTCATCTTACTTAATGTCTTACTCCATTCTTCATGAAATTAATACTCTAGATGCAAACATGAGTCGATCGATGTGTGGAGTAATAGTAGTAGATGCAGAATCTTTTCGGTCTACTTGACATTGACTTGATGCCTATATGCATAATCATTGCCTTGGATATCGTCATAACTATGCGCTTTTCTATCAATTGCTCGATAGTAATTTGTTCACCCACCGTGTTATTTTCCTTCAAGAGAGAAGCGTCTAGTGAAACCTATGTCCCCCGGGTTTATTTTCCATATTATATTTTTAGATATATATACCAACAAATCCCTTGCTGCAATTTATTTACCTTTTTTACTTTCCGCAATCTTTTACACCTATCACTATCAGATCTAATCCTTGCAAATGATCGTGAAGGGATTGACAACCCCTTTTGTCGGGGATATACCCCGTGGTATGACCTGACCTGGCGAGTCACAGGAGACCTGGTGAAGACATGGCGTTTTATTGGTGACCTGGTGGGCGGGTCGCAGGACGACCAGGCCCAAGACCCGGCATGCAAGCCGGCGCCCGGCGGCTCACAAGAGAAGGACCAATGAGAGAAAGGAAAGACTCCCTCACAAAGGAAGCAAGACCCGAAGTAGGATTTGTGAAAGACTAGTCCTAGTCCTACTAGGAGTAGGACTGTATTTGTAAACCTACCCTCTCCACATATATAAGGAGGGGTAAGGCATCCTTAGGGAAACAAGTTCACAAGTCCACAAGTTTAGACACACACAAGAGATTAGAGATAGACAGATTGGAGGCTCTCGTGATGAGAGGTAGCAAACAACACCCTTGTAACCGAGAGATCTCCTTCATCATCAATACTAGACAAGCAGGACGTAGTATTTTACCTCCATTGGAGGGGCCGAACCTGGGTAAATCCCGTGTCTCTCGATTCCGACCAACCCCTTCAAGCCGCCACATAGTTGCGCTTCTGCCCTGAACCTATGTCCGTTCACCCGGACATCTGCCGTGACAAACCCATGACACATTTATAGCGTTGGGTGCAAGAGTTTGACTAGTTGTGTAGGTGCATCCATTGGTGACTTGCTTGTTCCTCCTACTGGATTGATACCTTGGTTCTCAACAACTGAGGGAAATACTTATCTACTTCACCGCGTCACCCTTTCCTCTTCAAGGGAAAACCAATGGAAGCTCAAGAGGTAGCAATTCACATACAAATACACTATATTGGACATCTTTTATGATTGTGAGCCCCACCAAATATTATATAATGATCAGAGTGTTGATGTTGGACAAGCAAGACATCATAATGATTTATGTTTGTCTACATTCACATAGAAGTTATGTTGTCATGGATCCTCTGACATGTGGTGCTTGTCTAATATGCTTTGCTAGCCCAAACATTCGCACCAAGTAGAGATACTACTTGTGCATCCATAAACCTTAAACCCAGTTTCTTGCCATGAAAGTCCACCATATCTACCTATGGATTGAATTAGATCCTTCAAGTATGTTGGCATCGGTGCACGAAGCAATAAAAATTGCTCCTAAACATGTATGATCTTTCATTGTAAGGGAAAATGAGCTTTGTACGATCTTGTGATGGCAAAGAAACAAAAGCGACAAACTGCATAATAATGGTTGCTATCATAAGGGGCCATATAAAGTGACGTTCCTTTAGATTAAGAGTTTGCACATCCCAAAGTAAAAACGCATGACAACCTCTGTTTCCCTCTGCGATGGGCCTATCTTTTACTTTCATGTATTTGCTTCTATGCAAGAGTCAATAATGTTTATCCCCATTCGTACCTATTAATTCTCTAGTTGGCAAGCGTCATGTCTTGGGGAAAGATCCAGATATATATATCCAGTTGGATGTAGGTGATCTTGATTCATTATTGTTGACATTATCCTTGAGGTAACTAAGTTGGGTGGCAAAAACATTAAAGCCCCTATCTTCGTGTCTCTCCGATGGTAACATTAGCTCCAAAAATAGGCAATGAGTGTCAGCAATCATAGAAGACTAAATGATAGTTGAGTATGTGAAGTTGAGAAATGAAAGCTCTTACATAGACTCTTCTCGGAAATATGATGAATTGTGATTGTCTCAATGACTAAGAACATAGCTTGTAGATTGTCAATAAAGTTTATGCTTCATACTTCAAATATTGTGGATAGATTGTTAATTGTTTATGATAAGTCATATGATGACAAACTTGCTGCTATGTTAATTTTCATGATGCTATTATGTCCGTATTCTGCTTTTATCGACATCTCTCTCTCTCAAATTATGTGGTCATTTTTACCAAGTTCGGCTTTTGCTTGAGGAAAAGCAAGGTCTAAGCTTGGGGGAGTTGATACGTCCATTTTGCCTAATGATTTCCCATTTATATTTATATTATTCCTGATCATTATCCACTTTATGATATAATTCTTATGCCTTTTCTCTCCAAATTTACACGATACATCACAAAGAGGGAAATTGTCGGGAACTGGAATTCTGGACCTGAAAACCAAGAAAAGGCTGAAAATTCACTGGCTCCAATGACCTGAAACTTCACGACGAATTTTTGTGGAGTATATGTGGATTTATGGAGCAAAAATATACCAGGGGGGCCGCCTATTGGTGCCAAGCCAAGAGGGCACACCCACCCTCCCTAGGCGCGCCCTGATGGCTTGGGACCATCTCCTTGGTTCCTTGGCCTCCCTATTCTCCAATAAGAAGGGGTTTTACCTAGAAAAAAATAAGTATAGACTTTCGGGACGAAGCGCTGCCATCTCAAGGTGGAGACCTGGGTAGAGGCCCTTTTTCTCTCCGATAGAGCGATTCTGTCGGGGAAACTTCCCAGTGTGAGGGAGAAATCAAAGCCATCGTCATTAGTGATACGTCTCCAATGTATCGATAATTTATGAAGTATTCATGCCATATTTTCCCAAGTTTACAATACCTTTATATAGTTTTGATGCACTTTATATGATTTATTTAGAACTAGGCCAGACTGACGTTGTTTTCAGCAGAATTACTGTGGTGTTTTTTGTGTGTAGAAAATGAAAGTTCTCAGAATCATGCGGAACATTTTTGTGAATTTTTCTGGAGTAAATAAGAAATATTGGAGCTAAGAACCACCAGAGGGGATCCACCCATGGGCCACAAGCCATGAGGGCACGGCCCTCGGGAGGGAGGCCGTGCCATGATATGTGGTGGAGCCCACGTTGCTCCGTTGCGCGTGATTCCAACGCTACAAAGTCCTATAATGTTGGGGAACGTTACATGGGAAAAAAATTCCTGCGCTTCACCAAGATCAATCTAGGAGATGAGCATCTATAAGAGGAGAGATTGGATCTACGTACCATTGTAGATCGCTAAGAAGAAGCGTTAAAGAGTGCGGTTGATGTAGTCGTCTCCGCGATCCAAATCGCAAGCCGTCCCACGAACTCCCGATCAAGTACCAAAAGTACGACACCTCCGAATTCAGCACACGTGCAACTCGATGAAGATCTCTGCCTTCTTGATCCAGCAAGAGGGAGTGGAGAGGTAGACGAGTTCTCTGGCAGCGCGACGGCGTTGCGGCGATGGTGGTGGAGCAATTCCAGCAAGGCTTCGCCTAAGCACCGCTGAGAACAGATCTAGAGGAGAAAACGATCTAGAGGAGGAAGAGGACATCACGTGGCAATTAGGGTTTGGGCTGACCTCAAAATCCTCTAGTATATATAGGAGGGAGGGGAGAGGAGGTAGCCTTGCCCCTCCTACAAGGAGGGCTTCGACCAAAGGCAAGAGGGGAGGAGTCCACCTCCCACAAGGGAGGTGGACTACTAGTAGGACTCCTTTCCCTACTTGGCCCCTATTCTTTGTCCTTTCCTATGCACATAGGGCCTTTTGGGCTGGCTTTCCCAGTCCACTAGGGGCTGGTGCGCCACCTCTAAGGCCCATGTAGCCGCTTGGGGTATGTGGGCCCAACTTGGTGGTCCCCGGAACCCATTCGTCACTCCCGGTACACTACCAAAAATGCCCGAAACTTTTCCGGAGTTCAAACACCACTTTACTATATATAAATATTTACCTCCGGACTATTCCGGAGCTCCTTGTGACGTCCAGGATCTCATCCGGGACTCAGAACAACCTTCGGTCATCACCATACATAACTCTATACTACCGAAACATCACCGAACCTTAAGTGTGCGGACCCTACGGGTTCGAGAACTATGTAGACATGACCGAGATACCTCTACGGTCAATAACCAATAGCGGGACCTAGATGCCCATATTGATTCCTACATATTCTACGAAGATCTTTATCGATCGAACCTCTATGTCAAGGATTCAGTTAATCCCGTATGATGTTCCCTTTGTTCTTCGGTATGTTACTTTCCCGAAATTCGATCGTCGGTATCTCCATACCTAGTTCAACCTCGTTACCGACAAGTCTCTTTAATCGTTTCCTGAATAAAATATCCCGTGACTAAAACTTAGTCACATTGCTTGCAAGGCTTGTTGTGATGTTGTATTACCGAGTGGGACCTAAGATACCTCTCCGTCCCACGGAGTAACAAATCCTAGTGTTGATCCATGCCAACTCAACAGACGCCCTCGGAGATACCTGTAGAGTACCTTTATAGTCACCCAGTTACGTTGCTATGTTTGACACACACAAGGCACTCCTCCAGTGGACGTGAGTTACATGATCTCATGGTCATAGGAACATATACTTGACATGTAGAAAACTGTAGCAATAAACTCACACGATCATATGCTACATTTATAGTTTGGGTGTTATCCATCCCATCATTCTCCCAATGATGTGATCCCATTATCAAATGACGTAACATGTCAACGGCTAGGAAACCTTGACCATCATTGATCAATGAGCCAGTTCACTAGAGGCACACCAGGGACAAAGTGTTGTCTATTTATCCACACATGCAATGTGTTTCCAATCAATACAATTATAGCATGGATAATAAACAATTATCATGAACAAGGAAATATAATAATAAACACTTTATTTATTGCCTCTAGGGCATATTTCCAACATATAAATATCAAAAACCGAAGAAATAAACTAAGACTCTCCATTCTGCTGCAACTCTCTATATCGACGAAAAACCAATCTGGAAGTGTTCCAGTACCCTGCCGGAGAGGCAAATCATCATCCGATGGCCATCTTCATCATCCCAGCGGAGGCCATGACGAGGAGGTAGTAGTTCACCCTCGGGGTTGAGGGTATGTACAAGTAGCTGTGTGCTCAATCTCTCTCTCTATTGTGTTCTTGAGATGGCATGGTCTTGATGTATCACGGGCTTTGTTAATATAGTCGGATCATATGGAGTTCTTCCCTTGTCATCTTGTTGTGATGAATTCAATCTTTCCCTTTGATATCTCATTATGTTGGATTAGATATTTCGGTTTGAGAACACTTGATATATGTCTTGCATGCGGATACCCGTAGTTACATTGGGGTATTCAAGTGATTAACTTGATATATGTTATGGCATCAACTTGCGGATTATGGTGACCTTGGGAATCTATGCATAGGGGTTGATTGCACGTTTTCATACCATGTTCTTCGATAGAAATATTGGGGTGCTTCTTGAGATCTTTGTGTTGGATTGAATATGATAGATCTGAAATTGTTTGATGCATGTCGCATAATTTACCCATGGATACTTGATTTGAGATTGGAGTATCTATGTGACATTAGGGTTGATTGATATGTATCATTGGCGTTATTTTACTACGAACTCTAGGGCTGTTTGTGACGCTTAGAGGAATAGCTCAAAGGATTGATCGGAAAGGATAACTTTGAGGTGTTTCTACTACCTACACCAATATCATCTTATTGTTCTCTTCTAGATAGGAACTTTGGAGTGATTCTTTGTTCAACGTTGAGGGATGATCATATGATTCAACTATGTTAGCATTGTTGAGAGATTGCACTAGTGAAATTATGCACCCTAGGCCTTATTTCCAAGCATTTATACAACGTTTTCCTCGCTGTTTTACACTTGCTACCTTGCTGTTTTTATATTTTCAGATTGCAAAAACCTATTTCTATCATCCATATGGCACTTGTATCACCATCTCTTCACCAAACTAGTGCATCTATACAATTTTCCATGATAAAGATTTCTTGTATTTGATTACAGGGTTGTTTGAGAGAGACCATATTCATCCTACACCCCCCACAGATTGATAAACCTTAGGCCATCCACTTGAGGTCAAATTGCTACTGTCCTACAAAACTCTGCGCTTGGAGGCCCAACATACTCTACAAGAATAAAGTTGCGTAGTAGACGTCAATCACCAACACTCGTCCTTGGTAGGATCAATCTTAATCAACATATTCAGCAGCACCATCTCATCTCAAACCCTAGTTCACCTCTTGTATTCAATCTTTATCTCAAAACCTTAGATTGCTACATGTGGGTTACTAGTAGTGTTGATTCCATCTTGTAGTCGATGCTAGTTGGTTTATTTGGTGGAAGATAATATGTTCAGATTATTATTCATAATTATTACACCTCTGATCTTTAACATGGTGATGATTTGAGAGTAGTTGCTTTTGTTCCTACGGACATCGGAGAAGCCTTGTTATAAGTAATCATGTGAAGGTTGTATTCATTTGATATTTTGATGATATTTATGTTGTTGCTTCTCTTAGTGGTGTCATGTGAACGTCGACTACATGACACTTCACCATGTTATGGGCCTAAGGGAAGGCATTGTGTAGTAATAAGTAGATGATGGGTTGCTCCAGTGACAGAAGCTTATACCCTTGTTTATGCATTATTTCGTAAGCTGCTGATTTTGATCCACATGTTTCATGCTATGGTTAGATTTATCTTAATTCTTCTTACGTAGTTGCGGATGCTAGCAAGAGGGGGTAATCATAAGTGGGTTTGTTGTTCAAGTAAGAAAATGACCTTAGCACCAGTCCACCCACATATCAAATTATCAAAGTAACAAACGCGAATCAAATCGACATGATGAACATGACTAGACAGAAATTCCCATGTGTCCTCGGGAGCACTTTGCTTCATATGAGAGTACTTTCAGGCGTTTCCTTTGCTAGAAAAGGATTGGGCTATTTTTCTACACACTTGTTACTATTGTTACTTGTCACTTGTTATGAATTATCTTACCATAAAAATACCTATCATAATTACTCACATCACTTGCAGAGAATAGCTTACTGAAAACTGCATATCATTTCCTTCTGCTCCTCGTTGGGTTCGACCTTTTTTGCTTATCTAAACTACGCCGATTGATCCCCTATACTTGTGGGTCATCAAAGTGTTATGTAGTCGAAGTTCACATGAAACCCCTCGAGGAAAACCAACATATATGTCATCAAAATATTGGACGAATACCAACTTCACATTAAGTGTAGTAAAACTGAGCGTAAACCGAGCTCTCTCATCGATCAGCGCTTTTAGTCGTCCGTTTTCACGATCTAAGATTTCCTGAGCATTAGATCTCATGTGAAAAAACTTTTTGTCCCACAATGTCTGTAATCTGGCCCAGCTATCCTATGGGTTGCTGCTCTAGAGGCCGAAGCGAAGCCCTCGGGTGCATTGGGCCATCCACGAGCAGTAAGCCCATTCAAGCGCTAAAAGGATACAACCCATTTAACCATCGTTGTTGTCTCCATTGTCCCTAAAAAACAATTCGGTCCGGATATGAGAGGGTTGCGAAGGGAGGAGGGACGCGGAGGAGCGCCAGGGGATCCAGCGCCATCGAGCCATACGACGCACGCGATGGGAGCCGATGCACGCGATACGACGCACGCAGGATGCAGGTGAATCGTGTGCGGGCCGATTCACCCGAGGCGGTACATATGCTCCAGAAGTGGAAGGGGGAAACGGAGAGAGGAGGCTCGCGAGGGGATCCAGCGCCGCTGGCGATAATGGTCGGCGCCTCATCTGCCAGAAACTGCTCGCAATCATACCTTAGTTTCTCAACACGCATTCATGGCGATTGATGTGCTAATCCTTTCCGCTGCTGAGCGGTACATGTATATATGCTTCCTCCTCTGTTACTCTTTGCTCGCCCTCTCTACTCTGGAAGCAAAAGATCTTTCAAGATCATGCCGGGTAGGGTTACCTATATTTCCTTGTATTGCTTTTCAATTCATGTATGATCCATTATTGTACGAAGCAATTACATTTTCCTAATGTCTTTTCATACCAAAAATTTGTGCGTTCAGGTGATGTTCATGCTAGCAATGCTCAATTAATTTCATTTTGAAGCTCATACTGGATTTTTTGGTGTTGGTAATCTCAAATGTCTTCTGGACATGTAACATCAATATTTTTATGCCGCACGAATACTTACATTACATCTTCCCTGTTGATGCTCCACTACTTTCAGTTTTACTAGAGATTTCCATGCTCTTTGTACTTACGCCTCTTGAAGATGGGCCATATCCTTCCTTTTGTTTACACAAAGTGTTAGTATGTTTAATATTTTCCTTTTGATGGTCAGAAGTAGAGGTTGATTGCGCTTTTGAACCAGCGGTGTCTAAGGCCAATATGTCGTTGTTACATACTGACCTACCAGGTTCATTGGAGTTATGCTTGATGGTACTTTCTGATTGCTGCCACTTTTTCACTATTATCTTTTGTGTGTGGATTTTCTAAAGCTCTCTGAAAAGTGACACCACTAGCCTTCGGTGCAACAATTATTCTACAATCTTGCAATATTTTGGAGGCAGAGGTTTGCCCTTACTATACGTTACACATATTGGGCAATACCAATCTGCATTAGACATGCCTTCGTTCCTATACCGCTGAAGGGAATTTAAGTGTATACCTGCCTCGCAAGCATCACAAACGAGGAAACTCTCCTTGACAGTTGTGAACGTTTTTTATATTTGACAGTCCAGCCGATCATGGATATACTCACTTGATGGTAGCATCCAGTTAGGATGACTGGCAGGTTGGTGCCAAACCAATTAAACATTTTTTTTGTTATCGCACTATGATTGGAGAAGAAGTATTTGTGTTAAACAAATGTTGCTGCTCCTGGTAGAACTTGATCTCCAATAATAGTGTTTCCGTTGACAGGTTGAGTCATAGGTGCCTTCTTTTCCTGACATTTCAGTGTTCCTTGGTTGCTTGTTCTTGAAAAAAGATTCCTTGCATCCCTGCCTTCACGTTAGAGTAAACATGTTGTTTCTCCATGATAGTCATACAGAACTGGCCTCTCCACGGTAAGATCTATATCACAAGTTACAAGTGAGTTTATATGTTCTCTCCATTATTGCTTTATCCTGGTTTACCTTATCACCATACCCACTTATCTCCTCCTTGTATTTGTCCGTCTCTAAATCCAGACTGCATCCAACTTGCTGTTGTGGTACTCAATCACTAGATAAAATAGAGCCAGGTATAGCCAAGTACGCTCCTTCTCTGCCCACTCACTTCAAGTGGAAACCCAAGTTTTCTGTGCAAAATAATAGTGTATATATTAATAAATAGTTGTTACATCCACAATAATTCCTTTAATCTAACAAGAGATAAAAAGTTATATAGATAAATCATACCACCTTGAGAAAAAAGATGCTCAAGGTTTTACAATTTGAAAGGCAATGGTCAGATGTTATGAAAAATCTTAGGAAAGAGCTTGGCATTCCCTGGAAGAATGCCAAACCAAATGATGTTAACTTTGTTTCTCCAGGCATACGACCATTGGCAACCACCATGATGCCTAAATATTTGGGGCAATCAATTCTAGGAGTGGAATGGGAACTATGCTAGGTAATCAACCTTACTTTGCATAGTAAACATATGGAGTTGTTTTGAATGCAAGGCATCTTTTCCGATTTGAGGAAAATGACAGTACCCTAAATACTCGTATAGATTGCAGTAAGCTTATCCAAGCTTCTAATGCACCATGTTAAATATATTTAGTGCATGCTTTACTTTGCCATCATGGGTAAAAAGTCTGGATGAATGGAGTCACTTAATTAATTTCTGGATAAGTAAAAGTGAATTGTTAATGTTCGTGAAATCTGCAAAAATATATATGATTTGTATTCTCAATTTATATTTATTTGAAATCAGACCATGGTTAGTTATGGCATGATGACAAAATGTTAAAAATGGTAGTTTCGATATGATATAAAAGTTTATGCCTCATCTTACATGGAGTTTTGTAATGGTGATTTAACCAATGAACTTACTAGATGTACTAATTTGTGTTCTTCTACTACGCTTTATGTAGCTAAGTTGCAATTTGTTGTGATAGGTCTATGACTTCGGGATGGACATAACAAAAAATGCCCAACTATCTTGGTGCTTAATAAATACATTCACAAGCTTATGGAGAATTCACCTAATAGACATCTAAGTTGAAACTTGAAGAATATCTAATATCATCATGATCATCTCTCTCCCTCTCTCTCTCTCCAGTTTTAATTGCTCAAGGCGGCTGCATTTCACACTTGCAATTTTCCACTTACTAACCCGTAGGTACTCTAGGAGGGAACCATGTGAATCATTTGAAATAATCCTCTTGATAAATGCAAATACATAGTTTACTGATATGAAGAGTGAAGACTATCAATTACAATACTCAATCTCCAAAAACTTTATCTACCGTAAGTTTTTTGGTATCATGGGTGGCATTGAAACTTTGCTACTACTTGGAGGTAGACGGATGTAGATGAAAGAATGTCTATTCATCTTCAGAGATACCGGCAACCAAAATATACTAGAAGCAATAATCCTTTATGCAAAAGGCATTATGTAGTCGACTAGGAGTAGGAGTGGAACATCTGATGCAAAAACAATAAAATTTTACATTTTCTTTATCTTGTTTGACTTTCAGGTATGTAGGTGAGTACACGACTTTTCCATATGGCTGGTGTTGGCTTTCACTTTGTGATTTTTATTTTTTTCATCCGCTGTTGACCATATCCATTTATTGAGAGCTTGAAAACATCAGATCATGTAGTTTTCCATTTCCACTATTTACCCATAGTGAATGCTTTATTGCACCAAGGTTTCTGTAATCAAACACAACTAAACATACTGCACGTGATGAACAGAGCTCTGCCATTTGTTTGAAGTAGACATAGATCTTAGATACCTAAGGTGCAAGCTTATGAAGGATTATGGTACTGGCCACACCATTTTGGTGAATTACAAGTGGAATTGGACCATATAAAGATTTAAAGCAAGATGCTTATGCAAAAAAATAAAAATATAAATTATTATGCACTATATTGCTTTTATATGGCAAAGTTGATTCGTGCAACAAGTGCTGGAGGCGAGCAAGTTTCATTACTACCTTTGTGTCACCAATTACTTTTTCATTTCTCTTCCACTTGCATTGCAATAGTGGATATGTAGGCTATGGACTATCTTCTGGGTATATACCCCCCCATATCAAAACATAAGACATGTTTTGGCACTATCATAGTGTCAAGAAATGCTTTATATTTGGATAAGAGGAATATTAACGAGCTTAGCACTCCATTCTTCCAGACTGGCTTAAATTAGTTTGCATGGTATGCTTTACATTTGTAATTGGTTTTAGAAATTAGTATGTGTTTCTATAACTTTAATACTCACATATTAGATTGCTATCTTAGCATCATACGAGACGAAGGGAAGTGATGTATTTTAAGGAAGTTAACAATGAATATTTAAATTGGTATCCTAGCATTATACGTAGAAGAATGTTTATTCTTTTGCCTTTTGAAATGGAGATCCATCCATAGCATCGTTTCCATTAATTACCATTCCTTAAATTGCAAGAAACTTGGTTACTATGTATATTTCATGACACTAATAACAATCACTTTATTGGAAAAATGGGTGGTCGCACCAACGCGCATCATCAACGATCTAGTGATAATTTATAACAAGACTTCTCCCATGTCCTCAAGAACAAACGGTACTACTAACAATCATATTCATGTTCATGATCAGAGGAGATAAATATATGATAAACAATTAGAACATATGATCTTCCACTAACTTGCATCAACCACAAGATGTAATCAACACTACTAGCAACCCACAAGCACTAATCTGAGGTTTTGAGGCAAATATTGAATACAAGAGATGAACGTGGGTTTGAGATGAGATGGTGCTGGTTAATATGTTGATGGAGATGAGTCTGTGATGGAATACTCACACATCATCATGGAGGCAACAAGGTTTGATCTAGACAGCCTGCATGATCGATTCCCCCTCCAACAGGGCACCGAAATAGGTCTCCACATGGGATCACGACGGAACAGAGACTTGCGGCAGCGGAAAAAGTGTTTCTGGTTGCTCTCAGGTGTGTTCGGAGTATTTTAGGATTTATACAAGCTTGGTGGGCTCGCCCTCCGGGCTTGTCGCCTCCTCATGTGGCGCCTGGCCTCCTCCTGAAGCTTCATGGGTCCAAAATTGTCCATAGAAAATCACCAAAAATTTGCATCGTATTTGGACTCCGTTTGGTATTGATTTTCTGCAAAACTCAAAAATAGAAAAAAACATGAACTGGCATTGGGCACCGGGTTAATAGGTTAGTCCCAAAAAATGATATAAAGTAACATATTATTGCATATAAAGTATCCAAGATTGATAATATAATACCATGAGACAATAAAAATTATAGATACGTTGGAGACGTATCTGCATCCCAAAGTTTAATTCATGTGCCTCGTCCTCGAGTAGCTAAATGATATAAAAAGAATTTTTGATGTGGCATGCGACCCAACATGTAATCTCTTTTAGGTATAATAACTGAGAAATGATGAAGTAATTGATATCAACATAGTAATATCCATCAACATAAAAAGCATAATCATTACTCTTTCAAAAATATACGATCCTTAAAGAATGTTATTCCCTACTCATTTATCATATTAGATTGGCATGACCCTACCTTCACTGCGTAAGTATAAATCATGAGCACAACAGTGTCAAACAAGGCAAATGGATCGTACTTCTAATGCGCTTCAGTATTTTCAACTCCATGCAATGCATGAGCATGAACCATGGATATAGAGTATATGTGGAATAGAGTATGGTGGTAAAGATCAAAGGAGTCAAAAGAGGAAGAAACTCTCGCATAAGGACCAACGGGCTATGGAGTTGTCCATCAATCGATATTAATGCGAGGAGTAGGGATTGCCATGGAATGGATGCACTCGAGTTATAAGTGTATGAAAGCTCAAATGAAACTAAGTGGGTGTGCATCCAACTTGGTTGGTATAGGAATATACAAGCCAAGTTCTATAATGAAAAATTCTGACTAGCATATGCAAACGACAACTTAGGACTTAGGAGACTCTCTATATGAAGAACATGGTGCTACCTTGAAGCACAAGTCTGGTTAAAAGATAGTAACATTGCACCTTATTTCTTTTGTCTCATTTTTTCATGGTGGGATTTTATTTTCTTTCCTTTTTATTTTTTGCCTTCCCCATTTATTTTTATTTCTTTCCCTTTTTTCATTTAGAGTCTCATCCCAACTTTTTGAGGGATCATAGTCTACATCATCCTTTCCTCACTGGGACAATGCTCTAGTAATTATGATCATCACACTTTTATTTAGTTACATCCCGATATTACAACTCGATAAAGATATACAACATGACTCTATTGAATGCCTCTGGCAGTGTACTAGGATGTGCAATGATCTAGCGTAACATTTAAATAATGAAGAACGATGGCTGTGCCAAAAATGCTATGTCAGCTCTATATTATCATAAAAAGCAATATGATGGTGAACACACAAGTCGTGTGACGGAACGATGGAAGTTGCATGGCAATATATCTCGAAATGACCATGGAAATGCCATAATAGGTAGGTATGGTGGCTGGTTTGATGAAGATATAAGAGGCTTATATGTGATGGACCGTATCATATCACGAGGTTTGGGTGCATTGGTGAAGGTTGCACCGACTCTCGAGGTGAGAATGGGCAATGCACAATACCGAAGAGGCTAGCAAATTGCGGAAAGGTGAGAGTGGATATATGCATGGATTCACATTAGTCATAAAGAACTCATATACTTATTCTAAAGCCTTTTTATCTCTCACGGAGCAAAGTACCACCACATGCCCCTAGGGAGGAGGTTGGTAGGAGTTAACCATCACGCGCCCCCGATACGAACAACACGATAGGATTTCATTAAGACATAGAAATGCTCACACGTCATCACCCTGCCACGATCAATATTTAGATCATAAGTAAATAAAAAGATTTAAAACTGATATTCCTACTAACCAATGATCATGAACCCATGTCATTTCATATTACAACATCAATATAATTAAACCACACGTCTCTTATTAGTCGAGCCACATACATGAAAGTTTTTTTTATTATATCCTCCTTGAATACCTATCATTTTTGGACTTATATTATAACACATGCACATTACCATTCCTATTTCTAAGACTCTCAAAAATATTTAAGTGAAGCATGAGAGTACAATTATTTCTCTAAAATATGACACTATCGTGCTCTAAAAATATATAAGTGAAGCACTAGAGCAAGTGCCTAGCTCAAAAGATATAAGTGAAGCACATAGAGTATTCTAACAAATTATGATGAACATGTATCTCTTTCAAAAATGTGTGTGCAGAAAACAATGATTGCGGCAAATTATAATTGAAACAAACTATAATACGCAATATTATAAGAAAAACTCATATCATGTCATGAATAAAAATGTAACTCCAAGTGACATACGAATAAAATGGAGACGAAAGAGGGGATCCCATCCAGGGCATCCCCAAGCTTAGACACTTGGGTCTTCCTTGAATATTACCTTGGGTGCCTTCGACATCCCCAAGCTTAGGGTATTTCCGCTCCTTATTCCTTCATCTATCGTTGTCTCACCCAAAACTTGGAAACTTCAGCACGCAAAACTCAACAGAAACCTCGTGAGATCCGTTAGTATAATAGGGACATCATAAAGTTTAGGTATTGTTGTAAATTGATTCATATTTAATTATTGCATAAAGTACTGTATTCTAAGTTCTTCGTGACAAGATACCCACTATATAATCCATAGCATCATCAAAACAAGCAAACTATGCAAGAAAAACATAATCTCTCTAAAACAGAACAGTCTATAATGATTAGAACCAAAATCATATTTGTGTACATCAGAAAATTCTGAAAAATAGGAAAGCATGAGAAATTTTTATACCAATACCATGTAAAAAATTCATATAAAAACGATGTTCGAGTAAAATCAGAGAAATCCTACACTAGACGTGAAAGTTTCTGGTTTTGCACAGGATCATTTCTACTATCATCCAAGCCTTCCGAAAGGCTTTACTGGGCAAAAACACTAATTAAAACATAAAACACAATTACTACATTAACAATAATTATGTTATCATGCCAATACAAAAAATAGATAACTATTGAGTTGTCTCCCAACAAGCTCGTTCTTTATAGCTATTAAGAGAGGCTTGAGATTTCAATGATGCTCACATGAAAGATAGTAATTGAAACAGAAAGAGAGCATCATGGAGCATATGATAAACCCATCTAAGTTTAGCATAATTTATATGCATACGCATTTTTATAGGACAACAAATTATCAAGACAAGTAATATCTAGCATGTGCAAATAGGAATAGTGAAGCATTAATAATTTCAACACAAAGATAGGTAATATGGTGACATGATGATTTTTATAACCATATTTGCCTCTCTCAAAATAATTACATGTAGGGTCATAATCAAAGTCAATAATATAACTATCATGTAAAACATTCTATTTATGATCCATATGCATGAAATCTTATAATCTCCCAAGATAGTGGGATTAACATAAACTAAAGTCAAGACCTCTCCAAACTCACTTTTATCAAAAATATCAAAAGATTGATCATTCTTCAAAGTAGTGGGACCATTATTACCTAAATTTGACGCTCAGTACAACCCACTTCAGTAATATTGCAAATATCATTATGAATAATTAGTTCATTATGAAGCTAAATAAATTTTCAAGGTCACAAGAAGCATCATAATTATCACCCTAGTCATGTCATTAGCACAATTGACATTCAAGGAATTTATATTGACCACTTTGCAATCATGCTTTTCATTCAATAAACGTATACCAATAGCATTTTCTAGTATCAATTCTTCATTATTAGCTATTGGTTTAAAAGATGCAACAAGTTCGAAAAGATTAGCAAGCGGATGATGATCCATTTATCTTAGAGTTTTCTTTTTTTTACTTGATGTTCTTATGTGTCAAAGATAAGGCTATCATAATAGGCAAGTAGAAAGTAGAACAAGTAAATGATAGTGTGTGTAGGTACATGTTGAGAATTTGATGATGTCTCTGGGCAATAGCGCCAGAAATTCTTTCTGCTACTTGTGAGCTACGTTGGGTTTTCCCCCAAAGAGGAAGTGTGAAGCAATATAGTAGAGATAAGTATTTCTCTCACTGAGAACCAAGTTTATCGAACCAGTAGGAGAATAAAGACAAACTCTCATCGTCAGTACCTACACACACAAAAAGCAAACACTTGCACCCAACACGGGCAAGAGGGTTGTCAAGCCCCTTGAACTCGTTACTAAGGGTTAATTCTTATAGAGATAGACGATGTAAATATAAGGAGTAAAAATAAGTAATTAATTTACAACAAGGTATTTCTAGGGTTGTAGTAAATATGTTTAAGTAGACGCGGGGGTCATAGGTTCCGTTAGAAGCTTCTTGTTGAACATAGCATACGGTGGGTAAACAAATTATTGTTGGGCAATTGACAGAATAGCGCATAGTTATGAAATGTTATTCATGACAATGATCATGTATATAGTCATCATGTCCATAAACAAGTAGACCGAAAAAAATCATGCATCTACCACTAGTACTCTTCTTCAAGAGCGCTTCTATGCTTGCCTCTCTAGGTATTAAGTTCATGACAAACAGAATAATGCTTGGAGAAAAATGACATGATGTAGACAAAGTAAGACAAACAATATGTTCAGACCCCGTTATTTGATCCTTAATGGCAACAATACAAATATGTGTATTGTCCCCTTCTGTCACTAGGATATAGAGCACCGCAAGATTGAACCCATTACAACGCACCACTCCAACTTAAGATATATCAATCTAGTTGGCCAAACCAAATAGATAGATTAGAGAGAAATACGAAGTTATAACAATCATGCATAATAGAATTTAGAAAAGGATCAATTACTTTAAATTAATAATCTGACCATAAACCCACAATTCATTGGATCACAACAAACACACCGCGAAAGAAGATTACATCAGATAGAATGATACGTCCATTTTGCATCATGATTTCTTATTGACATTTATATTGCTCTTGGTCATTCTTCCACTTTATGTTACAATTATTATGCCTTTTCTCTCTTAATTTACAAGGTACATCACAACGAGGGAAATTACCGGAAACTGGAATTCTTGACCAGAAATGTCCTCAAACTTCACAAGGATTTTTGTGGAATATATCTGAATTTTTGGAGCAAAGAACCACCGGAGGGGGGCCACCTATTGGTGCCAAGCCAACAGGGCGCGCCCACCCCTTGGGTGTGCCCTGATGGCTTGGCATGCCCACAGGTGGCCTCCGCCCCCTCTTCTTCTATTTGATATGTTCTAACCTAGAAAATATTAAAAAGAGAATTTCACGATGAAGCACCGCTGTCTCGAGGTAGAAACCTGGGTAGAGGCCCTTTTTCTCTCTGGCAGAGTGATTCTGCAGGGGAAACTTCCCTTCGGGAGGGGAAAATCAAAGCCATCATGATCGCCAATGCTTCCTTCTTCATGGGAAGATCTATCTTCACCAACATCATCACCGGCACCATCTCATCTCAACCCTGGTTAATCTCTTGTATGCACTATTTGTGAAAAAACTCATATTGGTACCTGGGGGGCACTAGTAGTGTTGGTTACATCTTGTAGTATGTTCAAACCCTTTACTATATTTATTATACCTCTGATCTTAAACATGGTGATGATTTGTGAGTAGTTGCTTTTGTTCTCGAGGACATGGGAAAAGTCTTGTTATAAGTCATCATGTGAAGTTGGTATTCGTTCGATATTTTGATGATATGTATGTTACTTCCTTCACTGGTGTCATGTGAACGTCGACTACATGACACTTCATCATATTTGGGCCTAAGGTAAGGAATTTTGGAGTAATAAGTATAAGATGGGTTTCTAGAGTGACAGAAGCTTAAACCCTAGTTTATGTGTTATTTCATAAGGGCTGATTTGGATCCACATGTTGCATGATATGGTTAGACTTATCTTGATTCTTATTTCGTAGTTGCGGATGCTTGCGAGAGGAGGTAATCATAAGTAGGTTTGTTATTCAAGGAGGAACATCATCTAAGCACCGGTCCACTCACATATCAAATTATCAAAGTAACAAACATGAATCAACTCAACATGATGAACATGGCTAGATGGAAATTCCCATGTGTCTTTGAGAGCGTTTTCCTTTATATAAGAGAACTTTCAAGATTTTCCTTTGCTAAAAAAAGGATTGGGTCATCTTGTTGCACCCTTGCTACTATTGGTACTTAGTTGTCACCAATTAGCTTGTTACAAAACTATCTATCACTATTATTCACAGCACATATAGAGAATACCTTGCTGAAAATTGCTTATCATTTCCTTCTGGTCCTCATTGGGTTATACACTCCTAGTTATCGAAAAGGCTACAGTTGATCCCCTATACTTGTGTGTCATCATAGATCACCGTGGGAATAACACAAACATGGTATTGAAGATCGTAGAGAGAGAGGAAGCCATCAAAGCACTAGCTATAGACCCGTAAGTCTCTGGTGGACTACTCACACATCACCATGGAGGTTGCAAGGTTTGATGTAGATGGCCTCCATGATCGCCCCCTCAGCTGGCAGGGCACCAAAAAAGGTCTCCAGATGGGATCAAGGCGAAAAAAGTGTTCCTTGTTACTCTTGGGTGTTTTCGGAATATTTTAGGATTTATAAAAGTTGAATTAGGTCAGGGGGCTTGCAAGGATGCCACAAGCCTGGTGGGCGCATGCTACCCCCTTGTGCATGCTCTCGAGGATTGTCGCCCCTCGTGCGGCATCTAGACTCCTCCCAAAGCTTCGTGGGTCCAAAATTTTCTAGAAAAAATCACCAAAAAGTTTCATCGTGTTGGGACTCCGTTTGGCATTGATTTTCTACAAAAGTCAAAAACACAAAAAACATGAATCAACACTAGGCATTTGGTTACTAGGTTAGTTCCAAAAAATGATATAAAATACATTATTATTGCATATAAAGTTTCAAGATTGATAATATAATATCATAAAACAATAAAAATTATGGTCATGTTGGAGACGCATCAATCACCTGTATTCAAGTGGATATATATTCCTAGATCTTTCCCCGCCGCATGATGCTTGTCAAATAGAGGGTTATTAAGAGATGCATAAGGACAAACACCATTGACTCAAGGGTTATTAGGGTTTAGGGTTGAGGGTTAAAGATTAAACATGAATAAAAACATTACAAGATAGGATAATTGATTTTATGCCCCTAGTTGGGTCACACTCGGCAAATTTGGCACTAGTTACGGAAAACACTCATTCCTGCCCAAACCACTTTTCTTCTCTTATGATTTTGCGCTTTGACCATTTGACCATCACTTTGAAAACTTCATACAAAAATCATACTAACTCATAAAAATTCAAATAAGATATCAAAATGTTCAGAAAAACATCATCTATATGTGAATGTCATTTGCATTCTTGACAAAAATGTAGGAAAGTCCCCATCACACATGATATCTCAAACTCAGTTGGGGACTTTCCAAAAAATTTGTCATGAATGCGAATGACATGCACATATAGATGATGTTTCTATGAACCTTTTGATATCTTTTTTGATTTTTTTCGAGTTAGTATGAATTTATTATGAAGTTTTCAAAGTGATGGTCAAACGGTTAAAGGGCAAAAGCATAAGAGGAATGAAGTGACTTGGGCAGAACCGAGGGTCTTTGGAAATTAGGTGTAAAACTGCTGAGTGAGACACAACTAAGGGAACCAAATTAATTATCCCTTACAAGATAGGCCCTTCGTAGAGGTAAGTAGAGGTTGTCATGCGCTTTTTGTTTTGGGTGTGCATCTCTTAATTAAAAGAATATCACTATATTGCCCCTTATGATAGCAACCTTTATTATGCAGTCCGCCGCTTTGATTCCATTACCATCAAAAGTTTGTACAAAGCCTGTTTTCCCTTATCATAAACAATCATACATATTTTGGAGCAATTTTTATTTCTTGCACCGATGAAAACTTAGTAGCTTACTTGAAAGATATTATTCAATCCATAGGTAAATATGGTGGACTCTCACAGAAACAAACTGGGTTTAAGAGTTTTGGATTCACAAGTAGTATCTCTACTTTGTAGAGAATTTTGGCTAGCAAAAGATAATGGGCAAACACCATATGTTAGAGGATCCATAACAATATAAATTCTATGTGAATGTAAACAATCATAACCTATTACGTTGTATTCCTGGTCTAACCTCAATTACTTGATCAAGTTTGCAAATAATTAATGGGGGTTGTAAAAAATAGAAGATGTCCAAAATAGTATATTTATATGTGAGATCTCTCTCTCTCTTTATTATTCTTTCATGAATTGCATCAATTACCAATGCTATGTTTGAATTCCAATAAATTTTATCAGTTATACTCTTCATATGTGAAGTCATTACTCCCTTTGGGATTAGCATATGATCATTTTACTATTTTTTCATGAAGGCAACAAAGAGTAAAGCACCCAAACTCAACTAATCTTTATGATATAACTCTCACATATGATTACATAGATAGACAAATCACAAAACAAGAACTCGAAAATTAAATTCATACTCAAACTTTATTCTTCTAAACCACGAAATAACTAAGGATCAAATTATAATAGGTAATGATGGTAAAAGTGATGGTCATACAATGCCGGGCACCTCCCCCAATATCGAAACAAGTTAAGGGTGGTGCCCTGCTACCTCTTGAGCTTGCGTTGGTTTTCCCTTGAAGAGGAAAGGGTGATGCAGCGTAGTAGAAGTATTTCCCTCAGTTGTTGATAACCAAGGTATCAATCTAGTAGGAGGAAAGAGCAAGTCACCAATGGATGCACCTACACAAACAATCAAACTCTTGCACCCAACGCCATAAAGGGGTTGTCAATGCCTTCACGGTTATTGGCACAGATTAAATCCGATAGAGACAGATGTAAACAAGTGGGGATAGTAAAAGATAAATAAATTGCAGCAAGGTATTTTTGGTTTATAGATCTAAAAGTATATGATGGAAAGTAGACCCGGTGGCCATAGATTTCACTAGAGGCTTCTCTCTTGAAGGCAAATATCATGGTGGGTAAACAAATTACTATCAAGCAATTGATAGAAAAGTGAATAATCATGTAGTCATCCAAGGCAATGATCATGCATATAGGCATCACGTTTGTGTCAAGTAGACTGAAACGATTCTGCATCTACTACTATTACTCCACACATCGACCGACTCCTGCGTGCATCTAGAGTATTAAGTTCATGAAGAACAAAGTAACGCATTAATAAAGATGAAATGATGTCAAGCAATATGATGAAAACCCAATCTTTTTTACCCTTGATGCTAACAATACAATACGTGCCTCGTTACCCCTACTATGTCACTGGGTGAGGACACCGCAAGATTCAACCCAAAACCAAGCACTTCTCCCATTGCATGTTTTATATGCAGTTTGGGTTGGGTTGGGTTGAATCTTGTGGTGTCCTCACCCAGTGACATAGTAGGGGTAGCGAGGCACGTATTGTATTGTTGCCATCAAGGGTAAAAAGATTGGGTTTTCATCGTATTGCTTGACATCATGTCATCTTTCTTAATGCGTTACTCTGTTCTTCATGAACTTAATACTCTAGATGCAGGCAGGAGTCGGTCTATGTGTGGAGTAATAGTAGTAGAGGCGGAATCGTTTCGATCTACTTGTCACAGACATGACGCCTATATGCATGATCATTGCCTTGGATAACTACATGATTATTCACTTTTCTATCAATTGCCTGATAGTAACTTGTTTACCCACCATGATATTGGCCTTCAAGAGAGGAGCCTCTAGTAAAACCTATGGCCCACGGGTCTATTTTCCATCTTATATTATCAAATCTATACCTTGCTGCAATTTATTTATCTTTTACTTTCCTTACTTGTTTACATCTATCTCTATCAGATCTAATCCTTGTAAATAACCGTGAAGGGATTGATAACCCCTTAATAGCGTTGGGTGCAAGAGTTTGATTGTTTGTGTAGGTGCATCCACTGGTGACTTGCTTGTTCCTCCTACTAGATTGATACCTTGGTTCTCAACAACTAAGGGAAATACTTATCTACTTCGCTGCATCACCCTTTCCTCTTCATGGGAAAACCAACGCATGCTCAAGAGGTAGCAGTCACACTTTGGATGCTTATAACGCAATTGAAAATCTTATTGGAACACCACCTCTTATCGTTAGTGAAACCAATTTGACATTGGAACATTCTATGAAAAGGCTTGATGCTATTTAAAAGAAAATGGTCACTAGTGAGCCTATTGAGGAGTTAGATAAAAAACTTCACAATCATCTCACTCAATTTGTGTCACAAGTAGGAATAACTTTGAAAACTTTAAAGGAAAAAAGATGCTTTTATTGATAACGGGTAGAACAAGGATTGAGTAGACTTCATAAAATGGAGGGTATTATTGAAAAAGTGAGCTACTCTTCCACACCATCCAAAACTAGTGCTAGTACCTCACAAGACAAAAATCAAAAGTTCATATTTAGTCCTAAGAGCATTACTACACCTCCTCCAAAAATAAACGAAGATCTTAAAATGATTAGTGTTCACAAAAAAAATTTGAACTTGATAAAGGAACCTATGTTCAAGCCTTCCATTGTTCCTATTAATCACAGTTGTGTTATCAAGTAGCTGAATGTCAAACATGAAAACACTTGAAACTATGCATTATGCCTAGCTAGGGGCATAAAACAATAGCGCTTGTTGGGAGGCAATGCAATATGTATCTTTATTTTTGTTTTTACTTTCTGTTTTTGTGTGATAACATGATTTTTGCCTCTGTAGTGACTATGTTTTTATGTTTTGATTAGTTCTTTTGCCAAGTAAAGCCTTTGGGATGACTCCCAAGATGCATAGAAACGATGTTGAATCTGAAACAGAAACTTTGACTCCAGTGCAAGAATTTTCACTTTTTACTAGAGCGTGATAATGATCTAAAATTTTAACACATTATTGAGATACAAATTCTTTACGTTGTCCTAATGTTTCAAAAAATTAGAGTTACAGAAGTATGGTACCTTTACAGATTGCTACAAATTGTTCTGTTTTAAACAGATTCTGTTTTGCTTGCATAGTTTGCTTGTTTTGATTATGCCATGGATTATATCGGGGGGTATAATTAATGGAGAATTTAGAATACAGTACCTATTATGAAAAAATTAATTTAAATCAATTTTTCACAGTACCTCAAGTATGCAATATGTTTCTTATATACTAACGAATCTCACGAAGTTTTGTTGAGTTTTGTGTGATTGAAGTTTTCATGTTTTGGATGTGATCACGATGGACTACGAAATAAGGAGTAGCAAGAGCCCAAGATTGGGGATTCCCAAGGCACACCAAGTATAATTCTAAGGATACTCACGCGTCTAAGATTGGGGATGCCCTGGAAGGCATCCCATCTTTCGTTTCAATCCATCAGTATGTCACTTGGAGCTATATTTTTATTCATCACATGATATGTGTTTTGCTTGGAGCGTCGTTTGCTTTTGTTTTATTTTTACTTTCAGTTTGTCACAATCATCATTTGCTGAACACAACTATTTGAGAGAGACACACCTTCATGATATTTTTCTAGAATACTCTATGTGCTTCACTTATATCTTTTGAGCTAGGCAGTTGATCTAGTACTTCACTTGTATATTTTTTAGCACGGTGGTGTGTAGATTTTATAGAAATAATATGCTCTCGTTCCTAACTTATATTTGTTTGATATCTGATTAATAGTTATGGTAATTTGCATGGGTCATAAGACTAGTCCAAGAATATTATGTATTCAATGAATGATAATCAAAACCACCGTGTAGCACATATAGAGAAGTTGTGGGTTAATGACATTGATGTGGTAATATGAAAAAGGTGTGAGTACAAAATTGTTGATTTGTAGAAGTGTCAAGATTAGGAGGTGTTAAATTTTATTCATCTAAAAATTAAAGAGGCATAGTGATGATGTGTGAGCATTTATATTCCTCGTTTAAATCCTAGTGTTGTTTTGAGTCGGGAGTGCGCAATGGTTAACTCCTACCAACCTCCTCCCTTGGGGCATGCGGGGAGTACTTTGATTTGTGATAATACTAATAAAACTTTGCAATAAGTATGTAGTTCTTTATTACTAATGTGACACCATGCTCATACGCATCCTCACCTTCTCATATTTGCTAGCCTCTTCGGTATCGTGCATAGCCCATTCTCACCTCGAGGATCGATGCAAATATTCGTCGATGCATCCAAACCCCATGACATGATAATCTATGTTGCACATAAGCCTCATTATATCATCCTCAAAACAGCCACCATACCTACCTATTATGTCATTTCCATAGCCATTCCGAGATATATTGCCAGTCAAATTCCATCGTCACTTCACATGACTAGTTCTTTCATCATCATAATGCTTTGCATGATCATATAGCGCTGACTTAGTATTTGTGGCAAAGACACCGTTCTTCATATTTTTGATACATGTCATGCTAGATCATTGCACATCCTGGTACACTACCAGAGGCATTCATATAGAACCATATCTTCCTATCAGATCTTCATGTTGAGTTGTAGTAAATAAAAGTGTGGCGATCATCATTATTAGAGCATTGTCCCAAAGGAAATGATGATGGAGACTATGATTCCCCCACAAGTCGGGAAGAGACTCCGGATGAATAATGAAATAAAAATGGGGGTGGCCAAGTGAGCCCACCATATAAAAAAATAGAAAACAGGGGAGGCAAAAATAGAAAAAAAAGAGAAAAGCACACCATAAAAAATAAAAAATGAAATGAGAGAAAAGACAGAAGGGATTTTGCTACTATCCTTTACCACACTTGTGCCTCAAAGTGGCACCATCTTCTTCATATATAGAGAGAGTCTCCTATGTTATCACTTCCATATGCTAGTGGGAATTACCTTTTCGTATAATAAACTTGGCTTGTATATTCCGACGACGGGCTTCCTCAAATGCCCGAGGTCTTCATTAGCAAGCAAGTTTGATGCACACCCTGCTTAGCTTCAGTTGAGCTTTCATACACTTATAGTTCTAGTGCATCATTTGCATGACAATCCCTACTCCTCGCATTGATATATATATATATATATATATATATATATATATATATATATATATATATATCGATGATCATCTCCATAGCTCGTTGGTATGCCTATTTGAGGCAAGACTATATTCTCCACTTTTTACCCATTTAATATCCAATATGCTATTCCACCTATATTCTATTCCACCTATATGCTATGTCCAATGGTTCACGCTCATGTATTACGTGAAGAATAAAAAGTTGATACATATTGAAAAAGTACGATCCAATTGCATGTCTTCGACGCCGTGGTGCTTAACATTTGTATCTATATGGTGAAGATGGAGTCATGCCTTGCTAATACAATAAGATGAATAGGGGTAAACATTCTTTTAGGATCGTATACTTTGAAAAATCAATGATTTTTTCTTATACTTATAAATATTAGTATGTTGCTGTTTGCTAATTCATCATTTCTCAGTGAGCATACATACTAAAGATTACATAGTAGGTAGCATGTCAAATAAAAAATTCTATTTTTATCATTTACCTACTCGAGGACGAGCAGGAAATAAGCTTCAGGATGTTGATACGTCTCCAACGTGTCTATAATTTTTTATCATTCCATGCTGACATATTATCATTCTAGCATACTTTTTGGGTATTTATTTACCAATTTATAATATGTTTGAGCACTAACCTGTTGACACAATGCCCAGTGCTAGTTCTTGCTTTCTGCGTGTTTTTGCCTTTCTAGAGTTACCATACCAAACGGAGTCCAATTTCCATGAAACTTTTTGGAGCTTTTTTTTGGACCAATACAAGACCTAGAAACTTCGGAGGAGAGCCAGGAGGTGCACCAAGGGCCCACCACATATCCAGTCACCGCCTGGGGGGTAGATGTATGGTGGGCCCCTAGAGCCTCTCCCGACGTCGTTCTCTAGCTTATAAATTCCCATCTACCCTAAAAACACTAGAAGCGCTCCCGAAACACTTTTTTGGCCACTGCAAGTATCTATTCTGACGGAAGGCCATCTACACCTCCGTTCCGGCACCCGGCTATCGGTGTCAAAACTGCCAGATCTCGGGTAGGGGTCCCGAACTATGAGACTAGAATCAATGATAACAGGAGACGAAGGGGACACGAGTTGACCTAGGTTTAGGTGCTCCTATGGAGGTAATACCCTATGTTTTGTTTGATTGTATTGATGGTATAAGGGATTACAAAGTTGGTCTACCTCGAGATCGTATAGCTAACCCTAGATAAGTTGTCCTTTGTACACCCTAAAACCCTCCGGCTTATATAGAACATGAGGATGCCTTAGGGTTTACACATGCCCGGTTACATGCCGAAGAGATAAACTTGCCTAACTATTGCATGAGACATGGAGAGCAAGCCGTGTTTCCCGAAGTTTCCATCTTGGAGATTGGGCCTTCAAATCCTTAGCTGCTCGGTACGTAGCCCACATAGTCCGGCCCACAACAATAGGTCGGCTATCCGAGGACCCCCTAATCCAGGACTCCCTTAGTAGCCCCCGAACTTGCCTCCAACGCCAAGGTCTTCAACTCCGACTTGCTTCGTGAACAGAGTCTTCGGCTTGCGAGGTGAGTTCCTTCCTGCCGAATCATAGTTCGGCCTCCGATGACAAGTAGTCTCCCGCATAGTGGCACGTCCGAATACTATAGATAAATTGGCTTTGAAGGCCAAGTGTTAGGGGGTACACAACGGCCCTCTAACGACCTTTCTAACGAAAGGCTATGGCCCACCAACACCGCTAGGCCATCTGGATAAACTCGATTCGCGGTTCGAGGCCATTAAAAACATCATGATCCATCAATATACTGATCATGTCCCATTTTATACGAGATATACTTAACCATGCGTGCGCAATGGCTCACACGTCTCGGGAAGTGGAGGGATTCACGGCGTAGCAAGGGGAGCCTAAATCGGTAGGCTCATAAAAAGAGAAAGAAAACCCCAAATCCCCCCTTCACGCTCCCCATTCGACTTCTCCGCCATCCATTCTCTTGCGCCCTCAGAGCACAGATCTAGGTTTCTCCAACCCCACCTCCAAGCTCAGCAACGGAGGGCTCAAACAGCCAGTGGGAAGCTTCCACGATCACCAACAAGGACATACTCGACCTTAAGAAGGCCGGTTACCTCCCCTCCAACATCCCTCACCGCGCAGTAGAGGAGGGCCAAGTGCTCCCCACCCCTAGGCCAGGCGAGAGGGTGGCGTTCATCCCCCACTTCATCAAGGGGTTGAGCTTCCCACCCCACCCCTTCGTCAGGGGGTTAATGTTCTTCTACGGCCTTGACTTCCACGACCTCCTGCCGAACTCCATCATGCACATCTCGGTGTTCATTCTCGTCTATGAGGCCTTCCTGCGCGTCGAGCCGCACTTTGGGCTCTGGTTGTAGGTTTTCAATATCAAGCCCAAGTGCATCGATAGCAAGCACGCGGACTGTGGCGGGGAAATCATCGGCAAGCTCGCCCATGTCGGGTGGCCGTCGGGCACCTTCATCGACACCATCAAAGGATGGAAGAAGGAGTGCTTCTATGTCATCGAACCACAAGAAGAGGGCCATCTCCCTGCCACCGCACAGATCCGGTCCCCCCACCAGACTGGCTTCATGGCCCGAAAAGGGCCTGGTCTAGGGATCGGGCAAAGAGGTGTCCGATCTACAGAAGCGCCTCCGCTCCCTGGTCGAGGGGGGCATTAAGCTAGCGGACATGGTCCAAGTGATGCTCCGAAGACGCATCCTCCCCTGCCAGCGTCGGGACACTCCCCTGTGGACTCGAGAACTCAAAGCCAAGCCCACAGTCCAGAATCTCTTCCGCACTACGTTAGAGAAGTTATGTAAGGCGCTATTCAAATCGATGAAGAGCTAGCCATTCAAGGAGGAGGACAAGGGTCTGCACGCCACCAAGCCCAATTCCGAGGTATGATATCCCCCAGCTTGGTTGGCTTTATTACATAGAAAATCCCTATATCCTCTCATCCGATCTATTTCGACAGAGATGGCAGAAGAAAGCCATCAACATCAGCAGTCCGGCTCCTCAACCCGAAGACGAGAGGATCGGGCTGTTAGCCAACATGCTCGTGGAGAAGCCTTACGAGGCTCCCACGAAGAAAGATATGAATAAGAAACCAGGCCAGGCTGGCCTTCGCATCAGGGACCAGCCTGATGCTGCATCCAAAGACACCCCCGCCTCTCAAATCAGGAGGATGAAGAAGAGGAGGAGGAGGTCGAGAGCGAGGGGGAGGAAATTCCCCCCAGCCTATTCCAATGGAGGCGGACACAGGAGGCGAGGGAGATCACACCGTGGCCGAGGCTAATGCTTCGGCCACCAAGGACCGAGGGACAACACCCCACCCGGACACCAAGGAGGCCGGACGAGTGGGCGATTAGTCCCCTCCGAGAACATCTCCAGAGCGCACTATGCCTCCGGAGGCACCGGTCCAATCCCCGGTGGGTGATCGGGAAATCCGATCATCCCCAGCACCGTCGACCAACCGGTGGTCGGCCATGGAGGAGGCTCTATCGAGCGCCTCCATTCCCGAGGATCACCGCACCCTTATGGGTGCGGTATTGCAAAGCGTCCAGTCCTTTGACAACGGACTAAAGGAGGCCTTCAAAGGTCTCCTTGCGGGCTTTCAAGTAAGTCACCCAATGTTTATGCAAGGATTTTAGTTATTAGTATTGCATACATGGAAGCCCCCGAGCCCTAGGTGAGGTGAACAAGCTCACCTAGGGTCACGTCTGAATTCGATAACGCACTTAGAAGCACTTTAAATGTTCAGCATGCTAGGATAAATCGATATATAATCGGATTGTTTATAATTCGGGAAGTTAGCACCGATGTAATGTATTAAATATGTGTGTAATGTAGGCTTCATCACCAGCGGCGGCCAAAACGGTGTCGGGCTGGACGAGCTACGTCTGAAGCTCAACCGCTCCAAAGATGAGGTGGAAACCCTCAACAAGAGGTTCGACTAGGCACAGGGTGAGTCCGAACCAAATCCGAATACTTTCCCCGGAATGTTGTCAATGCAGTATCCTTTTATATAACGTTTTATCGTTTTGCAGCCTTGTCAAAAGAGATGGAAAAGCTCGAGGCCGCGCTTCAACGTGCCAAGGACGAAGCGGTAGTTGATAAGGCGGTGTCCAAAGAAGCGTCCACCGCACTTTCCGCCCTGTGAGCCACCAGCGATAAGCATCAGGCTCGTGTGCCGGAGATACAGGATGAGCTCAAGGATGCTAGCAAAAAGTGCGAGGCCTTGGAGCAAAAGAATAAGGCAAGCTCGGTCGAACTGTCCACCATGTTCTATGAGGAGCAAGTGCGCCAAGCAAAGGAAATAGCAGATGGTAAGTCGTACCCCTTAAACTGTGTGTTCGGGGATGGCATATTCGAATTATTGACCCGGGTGTGGGGATCCTTAGGCATATCCGCCGATCTCCAGAAGAGTGTGGCGGACGCCAATCAGCTGTTCACCTGGCGGGGAGAGGAAGATGAAGATCGGATGTTCTGGGCACAGTTCGGAGCCCCCGAGCGCCCTCCTCTTCTGGTGGAGCAGCTGAAACAGCTAATGGAGCTGCACTAGATGGCGGAGCCGGCCATGAGGGACCCCTGCATCCGCTTTTGGCCCACCGAGTTGCTACCCGCCAGCTACTTCGTGCAGAGACTGATCGCTGCCACGCCCCACCCGACACCGTCAAGCGCTCCTCCTGCATCGAAGAAGTCCGGATGGCCCTTACAAAGGCCAAAGTGCACTGGCCGGGGCTCAATCAGATGAAGGTCACCACCGGCCCGCCGCCACCTGGGAAGGAGCATCGACGCCCCGAGCTGTACTTCGATGGAGTGATGGAGAGTGCTCGGGTGATAGCGTCGAAGTGTTCGGGTGAAAAATTGTTTGAATGAGCTTGTATCGTGTCTGAAGACTTGTGATATCTTTAAATGATATTAGTATCCACTCTTATATGGTTTTGCATTCCTTTATAACTCCTGTGTGGTTGTTTAGTACTGAAAGATGCGAGTCATCGGCTTCAGCCCTCACGTAGACTACATGGGGTGTCTATGCCAATGCACCGTGTCCCTTAGCCGTATTATTGGAACCTGACGGAGGCATAGTGCGCTAGACTAGGCAATCAAACTATAGTGACTTATTTCTTTCACTTAACCGAAGGGGCACGAAAAGGACTACGGGAAGCAGGGAATTAGCCACTGGAGTGTTTGCGATGTTCGGACGAACCGAGGTCAATGCCAACATCATAATGTTTGCACCAAGGGCAAGTTCCCCGTATAACATGGAATAAACGCTTAAAAGGGTTGAAGTATAATACTTGTAGCTTGGGGTTCAAAGATCGGATCACACATACTATGACAGTCCGTTTTCGGCTTTCTCCCCTGAGGTGCTTGACCAGACTATCCAGAAACACAATCACAGGGGTGCTCCCTTTGCCCTTTTAGACGAACGAGCGAAACATAAAGGGGCAAGCACAAGAGCCGGGCAACCCAACTTAATGACCAAAGACATAGTTCGGAACCGATGCATATAAAGCGAACGCCAAGACGTTGGACACGCGATAGTTAAGGCGATTTGTGTTTGAAATCGAGCCCCTGGTCTATTAGCCCATTGCCTCGTGTAATACCGAATAGGTTCATGAGAAGAGGGATAAAGGAGAAAAAGTATGCACCAAAAATAGGAGATATGAGGCGTACTTGCGCCACGTAATTTTGCATTTTCTCAGTGACTCTTATAACTCGGATTGCCGAAGCAACTATTTACATGTAGAGATAATAAGAAATAAAATCCTATAGGAGTTGTTGTACCAGGGATCTTCAATTGGTGACCTGACATCCTCGGTACGCCCCCTTGCTAGTTAACTCCTGCTCTTGGATGCATCTTGATGGGTGTTAGTGTTCGGTAGGCAGAGTTTTCTAACGAAATCTTGAGAGGCCGCTGAATTGTAGGTGAGCTTTACTCCGTAGGCAGGCTCTTTTAAGAGTGCATGCGTTTGTCCGAAGACTTGTGGATGGTAGCAGTTCGGGGCAGCCGAACACCCATCTTGATTTCCCTACCGCTACCCATGGAATCTTAAGTGCGAAGTTGTGCTTACGCGGTACGTACTTTGCCAGTCCTGAGGTTGTGCGGTGGGGCGCGGGTCCATATAGAGGGGAGGAGGGAGGATCCGAGTTTTCGGTCTGAATCCGAACTCGCCTCCCTACCTTATGTGCCTTTATGGCGGATGGCGGAACTTGCAGGTCATCTTTGTAAAAAAATTAAGCCGCTAGGGACAGTGCATGCTCCTCGGTTCTAAGTGAGCACTTAGTGTTGCCATTGACAATAATGACCCCCTTGGGGCCCGGCATCTTGAGCTTGAGGTATGCGTAGTGTGGGACCATGTTGAAGCGAGCAAACGCAGTCCGACCAAGCAGCGCGTGATAGCCGCCGTGGAAGGGCACAATGTCGAAGATCAAGTCTTCGCTACGAAAGTTATCGGGTGAGCCGAACACGACCTCTAGGGTTACCGAGCCCGTGGATCAGGCCTCCATGCCCGAGATAACTCCTTTGAAGGTAGTGGTGCTGGGTTTGATTCTTGACGGATCAATGCCCATCTTTTTCACTGTATCTGAGTAAATCAGGTTAAGGCTAGTTCCACCGTCCATTAAGACCATTGTGAGGTGATACCCATCTATAATGGGGTCTAGGATGAGAGTCGCCGAATCCCTATGACGTATACTAGTCGGATGATCACGCCGATCAAAGGTGATCGGGTATGCCGACGATGGGTTGTACTTTGGGGCTACGGGTTCCACCGTGTAGACTTCCCGAAGGGCGCGCTTCCTTTCCTTCTTGGGTATGTGAGTGGCGCATATCATTTTCACCATTTTGACTTCGGGAGGGAACTTCTTGTGTCCTCCACCAATTGGACCCCATGGTTCATCTTCGTCCTTGCTTCGAGAGCTTTTGCCCTTGTCTTCGGATGGTGTCTTGCCGGCTTGTTTGAACACCCAGCAATTGCGGTGTGTGTGGTTGGCGGGCTTGTCCAAAGTCCCACGGATTTGGCAAGGCCTTTCCATGATTTTCTCGAGCTGAGTGGGTCCGTCGTGATTTCCTTTAGGAGGCTTCTACCGCTGCCCAGGTAGGGAGTTGCGGAATCCGGCGTTTACAGCTATATCATCAGCATCGCTATTAGTGTGCCAGCGCTTATTCTTATTGCGCTTCAATTTTGAGTTGCCATCCCGGGCTTCAAGTGCCAAGGGGTCCTCGGCATTATGGCTGCGTTTTGCCAGCCAATTGTCTTCGCCCACGCAGAAGCGAGTCATGAGGGTAGTGAGGGCAGACATGGTTCGAGGTTTATCCTGGCCAAGCTGGCAGGCCAGCCATTCGTCCCGAATGTTTTGTCGGAAGGAGGCTATAGCCTCGGCATCCGAACAGTCGACGAGTTGGTTCTTCTTAGTCAAGAACCGATTCCAGAATTGCCGGGCGGACTCGCAGGGCTTCTGGACGACATTGCTGAGATCGGAGGAGTCCGGTGGGCAGACATAGGTTCCCTAGAAGTTAGAGCAGAACACATCCTCCAGGTCTTCCCATCATCCAATGGAGTTTTCGAGGGGGCTGTTTAACCAGTGCCGAGCTGGCCCCTTGGGCTTAAGAGGGAGATATTTGATGGCGTGGAGATCATCTCCCTGCGCCATGTGAATATGGAGGAGGAAGTCCTCAATCCATACGGTTGGGTCAGTGGTCCCATCATACTGTTCTATATTTATGGGTTTGAACCCTTCGGAGAACTGATGCCGCATCACCTCATCTGTGAAACACAGTGGATGAGCAGCGCCTCTGACCCGAGCTATGTCCCGCCCGTACTCAGCGTCTGTATGGGGCCGGTTGCGTTCCCAGACTCTGTTGTTTTGGTCGAACCATGGTCAGTATTCACCGCGTCTATCGAGCATGTACTCTCTGGATCCATAGATGGATCTAGTGCGACCTGCTCTGTGATCCAACTTATCTCACAGGTCGAACCTGTCATTGGGCTCGAATGGATCCTTGCCCCGTCTTCGGGGCACTGCCAGTATGTAACCAGCATTGGCGGTCGTCCTATCTCGACCATGAGGGGGGCGGTCTGGTTTGCTGTACAGAGTATGCTTTGGAGATGGAGTGTTAGTAAGTTCATTATCGAATTGCGGCAGCAACCTTCTCCGAGGGTAGCTTTTGGGCTGGTTTGACACACGAGTGTCGTATATTTCATTGGCTGAGAGGACTTTCATCCATCGATCATTGAGGTTGGCCTATTTGGCTTTGAGTTGCCGTTCTTTGGCCTGCAGGCTGCGAGCCGTTGCTATGAGCCGTTGTCTGATTTCTTCTTGATCCTCGAGGTTATCAGGGATGTATAGGTCATCCTCTTTTTGTATATCTTCCTACTTGATGGGGGGTAATCGTCGCCTTCGGGGTCATTGACGGTATCAGGTTCGATTTGGTCCTCAGGCTCTTCCGGACCCTCAAACGGGTGCTCGGGGATATCGGGATTGTCATGATCGGCGGGGGAATTACCATCCCCGTTGCTGATAATAGCTCTTATTTCCTTTTTGCTTTTGGGCAACTTGTGCGATTTTCGGCGCCTTGATGGCACATCGCCCGATTTGTCACCGCCGTTGTGAGGTGTATTGTCGCCGTTGGTGGCAAGAGTATCCACCATGTAGACGTCGTATGTACAAGTGGCGGTCCAACTCTCGGTGTTAATGGGGGTGCGAGCACGGTCCTCTTCATCCATATATTCTACCTCCTCGGAGGCATACTCTAGTACATCGGTTAACTTTTTGAAGGTATCTATCAAGTGGGTGGTGGGTGGGTCGAAAAATCCGTCCATGCCCAAACTGTAACTGGGCCGGACGTAGGTCGGGGCTGGATCGTTGGTGATCCTCATCGACAATAATTGCTCCAAGGCCTCGTCGACCGTTGAGGGCCCGGTCGGATCCAACTGTTCGGAACCCGTGGAGTTAACCCCCATGAAGTCCACCCATGGGGAGTGTTCGGAAGGGACACAGGTCCGGTCATATAGCTTTATGGCCAGACCGGGATGAAAGATCGGACTGCCACCATGGATGACCCCATTGGCGTGTTCGAAGAAGGGGCTCGAGGTTAAAGCCTCGGAGTCCTCGAGGGCTACAGGCAAAGTCGTGAGCCCGATTAGTGACAAGTCGCCTCGAGAGTCAACGGAGAACTCTAGGTTTCCAAATCTGACCTCTTGATCAGGGCAAAGCTCTCAACGTGGCCTATGTCCGATGGAATCAGCATGCAGCACAACGCTGCCGAAGGCAAAGATTTGCCCGGGGACAAAAACGTCCATGTTGCGGACGTCTTTGTTGATGAAGAGGCGAGGCGTCGATTCCATCTTGCTCACAGAGGAGCTCTCAATGAAAGCACCAACGTCAGTGTAAAAACCGAAAGATCTTGGGTAGGGGGTCTCGAACTGTGAGACTAGAATCGACGGTAACAGGAGATGAAGGGGACACGAGTTTATCCAGGTTCGGGACCTCCTATGGAGGTAATACCCTATGTCCTTCTTGATTGTATTGATGGTGTAAGTGATTACAGAGTTGATCTACCTCGAGATCGTATAGATAACCCAAGATGAGTTGTCCTTCCTACACCCTAAAACCCTCCGACTTATATAGAACCCGAGGATGCCTTAGGATTTACACATGGTCGGTTACATGCCGAAGAGATAAACTTGCCTGACTATTACATCAGACATGGAGCACAAGCCGTGTTTCCCAAAGCTTCCATCTTGGAGATTGGGCCTTCAAATCCTTAGCTTCTCAATAAGTAGCCCTCATAGTCTGGCCCACAACAATACGTTGGCTATCCGAGGACCTCCTAATCCATGACTCCCTCACCTCCCGGAGGGAAGATCGATCACGAAGGGCCTCTTCATCAATCTTGCTGCCCTAACCATGATGCGTGAGTAGTTCACCATAGACCTACGGGTCCATAGGTAGTACCTATATGGCAATCTCTCTCTCTCGATCTTCAATACAATGTTCATCGCATATTTGCCTTGATCTATCTAATCTAATCCCTTTGTATGGTGTGTTTGTCGGGATCTATTTAATTGTGAGTTTTTGTTAAGATTGTTCATGAAAAGTATTTGAATCAAACCTGATTACTATGATTCTTATTTGTATGATCATCGTAGCTTCTTACTGCTCTCCTATCTATTGAGATAGTTTGGCCAACTAGATTGATATTACTTCATTGGGAGTGGTGCGTTGTGGTAGGTTCAACCCGACGAGTTTCTATATCCTAGTGACAAAAGGGGACAAGTTTTGTGTTGTTGATACTAAGGATAAAACTATGGGGTTTATTCATATTAGTTGAGTTTACTTTGTCTACATCATGTCATCGTTCTCCAAGCATTACTCTGTTTGTCATGAACTTAATACGTAGAGAGGCAAGCATAGAAGTGCTCCTGAAGTGGAGTAATAGTAGTAGGTGCAGGTAGGAGTCGGCCTATCTGCTTATGGACGTGATGCCTGTATACACATGATCATTGCCGTGAACATAACATAATTATTCGCTTTTATATCAATTTCCCAACAGTAATTTGTTTACCCACCGTATGCTTTGCTTATGAGATATGCCACTAGAGAACTCTACGCCCCCCGGGTCTATTCACTCATAAATTCACAAACTCTATCATTACCTTGATGTTACTTATTATCTTTTATTTTATTTTGCATTTCCTATTATCTACACAACTCACTTGCTTGAAAATAACAAGATCAAGGGGATTGATGCCACTCTTGTCGGCGTTGGGTCCAAGTTGTTTGTTCTTTTGTGTGCAACGTCTGAAGACGGATGAGGATTGATATTCCTATTGGTTTGATAAACCTTGGTTTCATAACTGAGGGAAATACTTACCCACTTTTGTTGCGATTACCCATTCCTTTTCAAGGAAGACCCAATGCAGATCATGAGTACCAGTTGGCATTCTAAATCGAGATCTAGGGGCGTGTCGGTTTCTATTTGCATTTGAATTTGTTTGCTTTTAAGTTATGCATGTATCTCGATATACTTTTTGCATGAATAAAAATAATGGAAAATAAGGTGATGTTTTGTGAACATTCTGATATCTTATTTAAATTTTTCTAAGTTCACATCCACTTGTTATGAAGTTTCAAAATAATGGTCAAAGTCGTTTGAAATTCATAACAAGTTGATATGAACTAAGATAATGGAAAGTACAATATCAAGATATTTAGAAAGATCACCTATATTTCCAATTAATTTATTCATTAAAAAGTGTTGTTTATACCTTTGTTTAGTAATGTTAATAATGTTAATAACATTAATAACCTTGGGTACTTAAACAACACTTTTTTTCTTAATGCAAATGGCATGCACATAAAGGTAATGTATTTCTGAACATTTTCATATCTATGGGTTCATATGAACTTGGTATTTTTTTCAAAGTACAGGTCAAACGTTCAAAGGGCAATCGGACGACCTTAGAGATAAATCTAAGGGCAAAACTAAGTAGGGCCAAAAAATAAGGGCAAAACCCGTGGGGTAGACCCTTCTATGTATGGTGGCAAAATCCGGTTTCTCTATATGGGTGATGTTCTAGCTAACTTTTCTTTTGTGAAAAGGACAATCAAAACGGGTTTTTCATTAGTTGAGAGTGAGAGAAAAAATGATGTTACATGCCCACAAGAAGCAAAAAGAAACTGTGCAAGCGTATCTGGTGGGAGAGTGTTGTGCGGATTATATCTCTTGTGTGTAGACCAATGTCTTAAATTTATATATGTTTGTCTCGTTTGTGTGTGTGTGTGTTTATTTTTTGATGAAGAGATGAGGAGAGGATTGTGTTGTTTGTGTGCTTGATAAAGGAAAAAAAGAGTTAAAAATGAGTGAATTGTAAAGCCCTAGTTGTTCGTGATGTCTAGCCCGAGGGGCTCCTTCATTCACACCACCTTGGTCGCACGACCATAGTCCTATCACCTTATATAGTCCGAAGGGAGTATCTATTAGATACAAGTCAATAAAATATGATAGATACACAAATATTATATTGCAACAAAGTTAGTGGAATTTTTAACGGGTATACTAACCATCCTTACCTAACACAACATTCATTTTACCTGCTAGTAATGGCTGCATTTCGAGGAAATGAGTATTCTTAGAAGGAAAAACTTCAATCACATGGTGAGATAATGGGGTTATGCCAAAGTACAATTCTGCCCTTGTAAATTCCAGCAAGGTTCATGGTTAACCCTACCTCATTTTATAGATTCCACCAAAATATGGACCCATATCACAAAATTCAACCTAACTAGGTCCCACGTCTTAGAACCTATGATTTCACTAACATACTCACATCCCCGCGGGGCGGAGGCGACGGCCCTGAAGGGAGAGGTAGTAAAATAATTTCAAATATATTCAACCCTCCCCCTTTATAATCCCCTCTCCCGCCTATCCACATAGCGGAACCCTCTTTCGTTTCTCATCAATAGAAAAATCCACCTTTACACAAAGGGAAAGAATGTGTGACGAAGCCCTAGACCTGCGAGACGGCTAGGCCCAATGGTTTTGTCCACCTAACGTGGGTGTGGCCATGGCGTTTCTCTCGAGTGTTGTACCAGAGAGCAGCTCCCATCCGCGTCCCCACACAATTGAAGTTTGCATCTTTGTCTAAATGGTTTCATGTCTTTTGTGGTCCAAGGTGGGGATGATATCGAAGGTCTCGATTGGTGGATGTGAAAACACGAATAAGAATGTGTTATTATTTTGCAATGAGTATGTTAGAATTGTAGATCAATATCTAGGGGCATGTTGGATTTCTGTTTGGATTTGGATTTGTTTGCTTTTAAATTATGCATGCATCTCTATTCGAAGTTATGTTTTATGATTGTAACTTGTTGACAACAATAACTCAATTTTCATTGTTATTGCCTAATTTTAGTAAGATTATGATACTTTTTACTGATTTCTATGTATGGTGGAGGAATTTGATTTCTCGACATCGTTGATGGTCTAGCTAACTTTTCTTTTGCAAAAAGGTTGATTGAAACGGGTTTTCATTAATTTAGAGAGCCAAAAAACAGCGCTACAGTCCCACAAGATGTGAATAGAAACTATGCAAGTGTATATTGGTATTGTGTCATTTTGTGTCTTTCTTGCTTCTAGGAGAGTGTTGTGCGGATTATATCTCTTGTTCTCTAAACTATGTCTAAAATTTACAAAGGTTTGTCTCGTTTTTTTGTGTGTATTTCCTTTTTCGACGAGGAGACGAGGAAAGGATTGTCTTGCTTGTGTGCTCGACAAAAGAAAAGAAAACGAGTTGAAAATGTGTGAATTGCACAACCATAGTACTCTCACCTTACAAAGTCCGACAGGAGTATCTATTAGATACAAGTCATTGAAATATGGTACATACACAAATATTACATTGCAGTAAGTTAGTGGAATTTCCCATGGGTATACTAACCATCCCTACCTAACATGATTTTTGTTTCACACGCTACTAATGGCTGCATTTCTAGGAAATGAGTATTCTTAGAAGGAAACACTCAGGTCATATGATGAGATAATGGGGTTATGCCAAAGTACAAGTATGCACTTGTAGATTCTGGCACTGTTCATGGTTAACCCTCCCTCATTTTATAGTTTTCACCAAAATATTTACCCACGTCACAACATTCAACCCAACTTTGCCCCATGTCCTAGGACATATGATATCAATAAGCTAGTCACGCCCTCACGGGGCGGCGGCGGCCGAGGAGAGAGGGGTAGTAAAATAATTTCACGTATATTCAACCCTCCCCCCTTATAACCTCTTTTCATGTCGATCCCCGTAATCAAACCCTCTCTCATTTTTTCCTCAAAGGAAAAACCCGCCATTTCGCAAATGAAGATAATGCGTGATGAATCCCTAGATTAGCTAGAGGGACATGCCCAATGGTTTTGTCCACCCTACATTGGTGCGTACATGGCATTACTCCTGACCTATGCATGCAGGAGCAGCTCCCATGTGCCTCCTCACACAACCGATGTTTGCATCTTCTTTTCCAATGGTTTCATATCTTTGTGGTGCTAGGGGGATCATATCGATGGTCACCAGTGGTAGATGGGAAAACACGAATAGGGGTATGCAATTCTTTTGCAATGATGGATGTATGTTGGAATTCTAGATCGAGATCGAGGATCGTGTTGGATTTATGTTTGAATTTTAATTGGTTTGATTTTAATTTATGCATGTATCTTGATCTTAAGTTATGTTTTATTATTGTAACGTGTTGCGGACGACAACTCAAGTTTCATACTTTCTACATCTTTCTTTCTATATTGGCGGAATCCGATTTCTCTATGTGGGTGATGTTCTAGCTAACTTTTCTTTTGCGAATAGGTCGATTGAAACTGATTTTTCAATAACACACGCAGAAAGAAAACGACATTACAGTCCCACAAGATGCAATTAGAAAGTACGCAAGCGTCTATTGGTATTGCATCATAATGTGTCTTTAGTGCTTCTGGGAGAGTTGTGCGGCTTATATCTCTTATATCTAGACTAGAGTCTAAAATTTATAGAGGTTTGTGTTGTTTTTGTATGTGTGTTTTTCTTTTTAGACGAGGAGATGAGGAGAGATTTGTCTTGTTTGTGTGCATGGAAAAAGAAAAAAGGAGAACTGGAAATGAACGAATTGCGAAGCCCTAGCTGTTCGCAGAATCCAGCGTGAGGGGCTCCTTCATCCACACCACCTTGGTTGCACAACCTTAGTCCTCTCACCTTACATAGTGCAGAGGGAGTATCTATTAGACAAAAGTCAATAAAATAAGTTGCACATGGTATTTTTGATGTTTTGGTGTAATAATCTATGTTCCTCCTCTACTTTCATGTTAGGATGACCATGGAAGACTATGCCATGTCTGATACAGCACTGGAAGCCCTAGCTCAATGTTTTTAGAAGACTTATGGTGATATAAAGGTTAGTTCTCTTCATAGCCACTTAATCTCAATAGCGTTTTGGCCATTTGAGTTTTTCCTTGTCTAGTTCACATGTCCACCATTGACAATAACACACAGCCTATTTTACATGCAGATATGAGATTGTAAAAGGAGAGAACACTGAAGGTTCTTCCAAAGAAGTGTCCAAACTTAATGCCAAATTGAAAGATGTCTACCACGATAAAGATTTAGATGCAGCAATGGATTCCTTCAATAATCTCTTTTCTCGGTGATGTCTAGTTTGTTCATCTCAATCATCATGTGATATATGTAATGCCTCTTGTTTGCTGATTAATATTCTTCTCATCCTGACATTGGCAGGTTTTTGATTGCAAACTAGATGGGTGTTCTCAAGATCTAATATTTCCTATAAGTTTTGAAGTTCTAGAGTTATTTCCAAAATTACGTGTTTTTTCTTATTTGTGCCTTCTTCATATAGGCTGAAAAGCAATCACCTTGGAATAACATGGATGATGTACCATGTGGTATTCATTCTTATAAACTGGTTCGTGTTGGTGTATATGACTAATGAAAAGCTGCTTGTTTTCTCTGACAATTTCGATTACGAAAGATAAGCACCGACTTGCATGGATATTGTTCGCAAATCATATATTGCCAGGATACCAAACAAAAAGATCCAGTTTCATCCTCACAACATAATTCTCCAAGCATAAGAAGTTATCGGAAGAAGTATGCACATCATATGGAGGATAACTCGGCTTTAGTGGAAGATTGTAGTTATTTGATGGAGGAAACAAATAATGAGAAGTCAACAACAGATGGTCATGACAGTTCGAGGAAGGAAGAATTAGTCGATAAGAATATATGCATGCAAGAAGACAATCTGGTATCTTGGAAGGTGATTTAGCAAAAGCTTCTAGTTAAAGGTGTGGAGATATTTAGATACAAGTCAATCAAATATGCTAGATACACAAATATTACATTGCAGTGAAGTTAGTGGAAGTTTCCATGGGTATACTAACCATATGTACCTAGCACGTCATTTGTTTCACACACTACTAAAGGCTGCATTTAGAGGAAAAAGGTATCTTTAGAAGGAAACAATCTAGTCATATGGTGAGATAATGGAGTTATGCCAAGGCACAATTCTGCCATTGTAAATTGTCGCACGGTTCATGGTTAACCCTCTCTCATTTTACCGTTTTCACCAAAATATCGAACCACATCACAACATTCAACCCAACTAGGTCCCATCTCTTAGGACACATGATTTCACTAACCTAGTCACGCCCCCGTGGGGAGGCGGCGGCGGCAGGAGGGAGGATTAGTAAAATAATTTCACATATATTCAAACCTCCCCATTTATAATCTTCTCTCCCACAGATCCCCTTAGCGGAACCCTTTCATTTTTTCCATTAAAAACATGCCATTTTGCTAAGGAAAATAATGTGCGATGAAGCCCTAGATCCGTGAGAGGGCCAAGCCCAATGGTTTGGTCCACCCGACGTGGGCGCGGGCATGGCGTTGCTCTCGATCGCAACATTCGGGAGTGGCTCCATCACCCTCCCCACACAACCTAGGTTAGCATCTTTGTTTCAATGGTTTCATGTATTTTGTGGTCCGAGGTGTGGATACTATGGATGGTCTCCATTGGTAGAAGGGAAAACATGAATAGGAATCTCCAACTCTTTTGCAATAATCGATGTATGTTGGAATTTTAGATCGAGATTTAGGGTTGTGCTGGATTTCTGTTTGAATCTGAATTGATTTGCTTTTAATTTATGCTTGGATCTCGATCCAAAGTTATATTTTATGATTGTAATGGGTCGTGGACAATAACTCAATTTTTATGTGTTGTTGTCTAATTTTAGTAAGATTACGGTACTTTTTACTACTATGTATGGTGCCGAAATACGATTTGTCTACATGGGTTAATTGAGATGCCCTAGCTGTTTGTGAAGTCCAACGCGACGGGCTCCTTCATCTGCACCACCTTGATTGCACAACGATAGTCCTCTCACCTTACATAGTCCAGAGGGAGTATCTACTAGATACATGTCAATAAAATTTGCTAAATACACAAATATTACATTGCAATAAATTAGTGGAATTTTCCTTGGGTATACTAACCATCCTTACCTAACACTATTTTTGTTTCACAGGCTACTAATGGATGTATTTCTAAGAAATGAGTATTCTTAGAAGGAAACACTTCAGTCATATGTTGAGGTAATGGGGTTATGCCACATAACAATTATGCTCTTGTAAATTCTTGCACGGTTCATGGTTAACAATCCCACAATTTATAATTTCCACCAAAATATTGACCTACATCACAACATTCAACAAAACTAGGTCCCACGTTTTAGGATGCAAGACTTCATTAACCTAGTCATGACCCCGTGGGATGGCGGCGGACGGGAAGGGAGGGGTAGTAAAATAATTTCGCATATATTCAACCCCATCCCCTTTACAATTTCCTCTCTTGCGATCCCCGTAGCGGAACCCTCTATTTTTTTGCTCGATGAAAAACATGTATTTCGCAAAGGAATATAATGTGCGACGAAGCTATAAATCCGTGAGAAGGCCAAGCCCAATGGCTTTTTCCATGAGATGTGGGTGCAGCCATGGCGTTCCACTCGATCGCAGCATCCCGGGGTGGCTCCCAGTTGCCTCCCCACACAACCGAGATTTGCATATTTGTTTCGATGGTTTCATGTATTTTGTTCTATGAGGTGGGGATGATATGTGTCCATTGGTAGATGCGAAAATATGAATAGGAATTGGCAATTCTTTTGCAATGATTGATGTATGTCTTAAGTCTAGGTCAAGATCTAGGGGCATGTTGGATTTTAGTTTGAATTTGAATTAGTTTTATTTTAGTTTATGCATGTAACTCAATCCTAAGTTATGTTTTATGATACTAAAGTTTCATATGTTACTGTCTAATTTTAGTAAGTTTATGATATATTTTACTATTTTGTATTTATGATGGCGGAATCTGATTTCTCTACGTGGGTGTTGTTCGAGGTAACTTCTCTTTTGCGAAAAGGTCGATTGAAATGGATTTTTCATTAATTGATAGAGAGAAAACAACTTAACAGTCCCAAAAGATGCGAATAGAACCTATGCAAATGTATCTTGGTATTGCATTATTGTGTGTCTTTAGTGCTTTGGGAGACTGTTGCGCAGATTATATCTCTTGTCTCTGGACTATAATCGAAAATTTATGGACTCTTCTCTCATTTTGTGTTTTTTTACAACATTGTCTTTTTTGTGTGCTCGGAAAAAGAAAAATACTTGAAAATAAGCAAATTTCAAAGCCCTAGCTATTCGCGAAGTCCGACGTGAGGGGCTCCTTCATCCGCACCACCTTGGTTGCATAATGATAGTCCTCTCACCTTACATAGTCCGAGGGTGTATCTTTCAGATGCAAGTCACTAAAATATGCTAGATACACAAATATTACATTGCAATAAAGTTAGTGGAATTTTCCATGGGTATACTAACCATCCTTACCTAAGATCTCCTTTGTTTCACACGCGAATAATAGCTGCATTTCGAGGACATAAGTATTCATAGAAGCAAACACTCCAGTCATATGGCGAGATAATGGGGTTACGCCAAAGTATAATTCTGTCCTTGTAAATTCTCGCACGGTTCATGGTTAATCCTACCTCACTTTATAGTGTCCACAAAAATATTGACACACACCACAACATTCAACCCAACTTGGTCCCACGTAGGGCGTATGATTTCACTAACCTAGTCATGCCCCCGCGAGGAGGCGGCGGCCATGGAGGGAGGGGTAGTAAGATAATTTCACATATATTTAACCCTCCGCCTTTATAATCTCCTCTCCTATTGATCCTCATAGAGGAACCCTCTCTCGTTTTTCTCAATTGAAAAACACGACATTTCACAAAGGAAAAGAATGTGCAACAAAGCCCTAGATCCGCGTGAGTACCAAACCCAATGGTTTTGTCCATCCAGCGTGGGTGCGGCTATGCGTTGCTCTGAATCTCTGCATCCGGGAGCGGTTCCCATCCGCCTCCCCACACAACCGGGGTTTGCATCTGTGTTTAAATAGTTTCATGTATTTTGTGGTTCGAGGTGAGGATGCTATCGATATTCTCCACTGGTAGATGGGAGAACACGAATAGGAATATGCAATGACGGATGTATGTCGGAATTTTAGATCGAGGTCGAGGGGTGTGGTGGATTTTTGTTTGAATTTGAATTGGTTTGCTTCTAATTTATGAATGTATCCGATCCGAGGTTATATTTTATGATTATAATGGGTTGTGTACAATAACTCAAATTTCATGTATTACTGTCTAATTTTTGTAAGATTATGATACTTTTTACTACTATGTATGGTGGCGAAATCCGGGTTCTCTACATGCCTGATGTTCTAGCTATATTTTCTTTTGCGAAAAGGCCAATTGAAATGGATTTTTCATTAACTAATAGAGAAAACGATGTTACCGCTCCGCAAGATGCGAATAGAAGCTATGCAAGTGTATTTTGGTATTGCGTCATACTGTCTAATTTTCGTAAGATTATGATACTTTTTACTACTATGTATGGTGGCGAAATTCGGGTACTCTACATGCCTGATGTTCTAGCTATATTCTCTATTGCGGAAAGTCCAATTGAAATGGATTTTTCATTAACTAAGAGAGAAAACGATGTTACAGCTCCGCAAGATGCGAATAGAAACTATGCAAGTGTATTTTGGTATTGCGTCATTGTGTGCCTTTAGTGCTTTGGAGAGAGTGTTGTGCATATCATATCTCTTGTTTCTAGACTAGAGTCTATAAATTATAAAGATTTGACTTTTTTTTGTGTGTGTTTTTTTTTGTTTTTTTAAGAGGAGATAAGGAGAGGATTGTCTTGTTTGTGTGCTCGGCAAAAGACAAGAAAGAGTTGAAATGATCGAATTGCGAAGCCCTAGCTTATCGTGAAGTCCAGCATGAGGGGCTCCTTCATCTGCACCACCATGGCTGCACAACCATTGTCCTCTCACATTACATAGTCCGAAGGGAGTATCTATTAGATACAAGTCAGTAAAATATGCTACCTACACATATATAGCATTGCAATAAGTTAGTGGAATTCTCAATGGGTATACTAACCATCCTTACCTAACATGTCCTTTGTTTAACATGCTAATAATGGGTGCATTTGGAGGAAATGAGTATTCTTAGAAGGAAAAATTACAGTCACATGGTGAGATAATGGGGTTATGCCAAAGTACAATTAGGCCTGTGAAAATTCTCGCAAGTTTCATGACTAATCCTCCCTCATTTTAGAGTTTCCACCAAAATATTGACTGGCATCACAACATTTAACCCAACTAGGTCACACGTCTTAGGACACATGATTTCATTAACCTAGTCACACACCCACGGGGCCCTATCGGTGGTCGAGAAGGGAGTGTTAGTAAAAAAAATTCACATATACTCAACCAACACCCTTATAATCTCCTCTCCCACCTATCCCCATAGAAGAAGCCTCTATAGTTTTTTTCTCAATGGAATAGCACGTCGTTTATAAAACGAAAAGAATGTGCATCGAAGCCCTATATCAGCAAGAGGGACAATCCAATGGTTTTGTCCACCCAATGTGGGTGCGAGCATGGCGTTGCTCTCAATCACTGCATCCGGGAGCGGCTTCAATCTGCAACCCCACAAAACCGAGGTTTGCATCTTTGTTTGAATGGTTTCATATCTTTTATGGTCCGACGATGGGGATGATAACCATGGTCTCCACTGGTAGATGCAAGACTATCTTCTCCATTTTTACCCGTTTGATATCTATCACCATATTCTATTCCACCTATATGCTATGTCAAATGTTCACGCTCATGTATTATGTGAAGAATAAAAAGTTGATGCATATTTAAAAAGTATGATCCAATTGCATGTCTTCGACGCCGTGGTGCTTAACATTTGTATCTATGTGGTGAAGATGCAGTCATGCCTTGCTAATACAATAAGATGAATAAGGGTAAACATTCTTTTAGGATCGTATACTTTGAAAGATCAATGATTTTTTTCCACTTATAAATATTACTATGTTATTGTTTGTTAATTCATCATTTCTCAACGAGCATACATACCAAAGATTACATAATGGGTAGCATGTCAAATCAAAAATTCTGTTTTTATCATTTACCTACTTGAGGACGAGCAGCAATTAAGCTTGGGGATGCTGATACGTGTCCAACGTATCTATAATTTTTGATTATTCCATGCTAATATATTATCATTCTAGGATACTTTTGGGTATTTATTTACCAATTTATAATATTTTTGAGCACTAACCTATTAACACAGTATCCAGTGCCAGTTCACGTTTTGTGCATGTTTTTGCCTTTTCAGAGTTACCATACCAACCGGCGTCCAATTTCCACGAAATGTTTTGGTGCTTTTTTGTGGACCAATACAAGACCTATAAACTTCGAAGGAGGGCCAGGACGTGCAGCAGGGGCCCACCACATATCCAGTCGCCGCCTAGGGGGTAGATGTATGGTGGCCCCCTGGAGCCTCTCCCGGCCTATAAATTCTCATCTACCCTAAAAACACTAGAAGCGCTCCGACACACTTTTTTGTCGCTGCAAGTCTCTATTCTGACGGAAGGCCATCTGCACCTCCGTTCTGGCACCCTGCCAGAGGGAAGATTGATCACGGAGAACCTCTTCATCAACATTGCTGCCCTCACCATGATGTGTGAGTAGTTCACCATAGACCTACATGTCCGTAGGTAGTACCTAGATGGCAATCTCTCTCTTGATCTTGAATACAATTTTTATCGCATATTTGCCTTGATCTATCTGATCTAATCCCTTTGTATGGTGTGTTTGTTGGGATCCATTTAATTATGAGTTTATGTTAAGATTGTTCATGAAAAGTATTTGTTTCAAACCTGATTACTATTATTCTTATTTGTGTGATCATCATAGCTTCGTAATGCTCTCCGATCTATGTAGATAGTTTGGCCAACTAGATTGATATTACTTCAGTGGGAGTGGTGCGTTGTAGTAGGTTCAACCTGATGAGTTTCTATATCCCAGTGACAAAAGGGGACAAGTTGTGTATTTGTGTTGTTGATACTAAGGATAAGACTATGGGGTTTATTCATATTAGTTGATTTTACTTTGTCTACATCATGTCATCATTCTCCAAGCATTACTCTATTTGTCATGAACTTAATACGTAGAGAGGCAAGCATAGAAGCGCTCTTGAAGTGGACTAATAGTAGTAGGTGCAAGCAGAAGTCGACCTATCTGCTTATGAACGTGATGCCTATATACACATGATCATTGCCCTGAACATCACATAATTATTCGCTTTTCTATCAATTTCTCAACAGTAATTTGTTTACCCATCATATGTTTTGCTTATGAGAGATGCCACTAGAAAACTCTACGCCCCCGGGTCTATTCACTCATAAATTCACAAACGCTTTCATTACCTTGATGTTATTTATCGCTTTTTATTTTATTTTGCAATTTCCTATTATCTACAATTATCTACACAACTCACTTGCTTGAAAATAAAAAGATCAAGGGGATTGATGACCCTCTTGTCGGCGTTGGGTCCAAGTGTTTTGTTCTTTTGTGTGCAGCCGCTGAAGACGGTTGAGGATTGATATTCCTATTGGTTCGATAAATCTTGGTTTCATCACTGAGGGAAATACTTAGCCACTTTGTGCTACGATTACCCGTTCCTCATCACGAAAAAGCCAATGCAGATCACGATACCAGTTGGCATTCTAAATCGAGATCTAGGGGCGTGTCGGTTTCTATTTGAATTTGAATTGGTTTGCTTTGAAGTTATGCATGTATCTCGATCTGAAATTATGTTATATGATTGTAATGGGTTGTGGATGATAACACATGTTTCATGTGTTGCTACCTAAATTTAGTAAGATTGTGATACTTTTTACCACTTTATATGTAAGGACAATTACGCCTTTTTCCTAAGTTTTGCCAGCCCATGAGTTTTGCGCTTACTATTCGGCTCTACTCAGTTTTGCCCTTAGATTTGTCTCTGAGATCTTCTAAGTGGCCTTTGACCATTTGACAAAATACTTTGAAAATTCACGAAAAAATCATTCGACCTTATAAAAATGTAAATAAGATATCAAAAATATTTAGAAAAACATTACCTTTATATGCATGTCATTTTCATTCAAGAAAAATGTATTGTTTAAACAACCCAACATTATTAATGTTATTAACATTATTAAAAATAAAATGGTATAAAAAATACATTTTCCATGAATAAAAATAGAGGAAATTAAGGTGACGTTTTGTGAAAATTTTGATATCTTATTTGCATCTTTCTAAGTGCACATCCACTCGTTACGAAGTTTCAAAATAATGGTCAAAGTCGTTTAAATTCATAACAAATTAATGTGAACTAAGATAATGCAAAGTACAATATCAAGATGTTTAGAAACATCACCTACATTTGCAATTAATTTATTCATTAAAAGTGTTGTTTACACCTTTTTATTTTTAGTAATATTAATAATGTTAATAACATTAATAACCTTGGATACTTAAACAATACTTTTTTTCTTAATGCAAATGGCATGCACATAAAGGTAATGTCTTTCTGAACATTTTCATATCTTATTTTCGTTTCTATGGGTTCATATGAACTTGGTATTTTTTCAAAGTATTGGTCAAATGTTCAAAGGGCACTCGGACAACCTTAGAGATAAATCAAAGGGCAAAACTGAGTAGGGACAAAAAATAAGGGCAAAACCCGTGGGGTGGACCCGTCTATGTATGGTGGCAACATCCGGTTTCTCTATATGGGTGATGTTCTAACTAACTTTTCTTTTGTGAAAAGGCCAATTGAAACGGGGTTTTCATTAGTTGAGAGCGAGAGAGAAAATGACATTACAGGCCCACAAGATGCGAAAAGAAATTGTGCAAACGTATCTGGTGGGAGAGTGTTGTGCGGATTATATCTCTCGTCTCTAGACCAATGTCTTAAATTTATATATGTTTGTCTCGTTTGTGTGTGTGTGTGTGTGTGTTCATTTTTTGATGAGGAGATGAGGAGAGGATTGAATCAAAATGAAGATTTTTTTGAGTCTAATCAAAATGAAGATGCAAACATCACATGAGAGTCTCGGGTTAATACCGACTATCATCCATCTAAGAGAAGTCAGGAACCAGCAACAATCACAACCATCCCATACTCACCTAAATCAGTAACAACAAAAACAACATCACCACCACAACCTAGTAACGAAACCAAAAATAGACGGCCTAGTCATTACCATCTCAGGGATTAGATATATGGGCGATGTCACTAAGAAAATGATGATCATTTTTCTCAAAAATATTTTTGGATATGCGGTGAATACTTTTTAAATATTTGATGACCATATTTTAAATACACGGTGAACACTTTTTATATATGTCATAAACAATTTCCAAATACCCGATGAACATTTGTGGTTCAATATGTGATGAACTTTTTCACATACGCGATGAATATTTTCCCAATTCACAATAAGCATCTTTTAAATACACGCGGTCAATTTTAAAATCAGTGGATACTTTCAGATGACAACATTTTCTGAATACGGTATGAACACTTTACATATACACGATGAACATTTTCTTTCTAAATGTGTGCTAGGTATGTTTTTTAATACACGGTGATTTTTTTTTTCAAATACACAATCAAGATTTTGGTTCTAATGTGTGATGGACAATTTTGCAATACCTTCAAACCTCTTTTAATTTACTATCTCAAAATGAATGTAACATAAAAGATAAACATATTTTTTTAAGAATAAATACAACTAAAGGAAAAAATTCAAACAGAAAAAAAAAGGAAAAACAACTAGGCGTACATGTGCTCCTTGGTGCGTGCAGCGCCTATGTGCTGTAAGGACGTGCCGCTGCTTAGCACACTGTGAGCGATTACAGGTGAGTATTAGCAGCACCTAAATTCAAAACTGCCCAGGAGGCACGTCATGTTATTGCAATCATTGCCCACCCAGTGGCCAAAGTACAATTAGGGAAGACACGTCATGTTATTGCAATCATTGCCCACCAGTGGCCAAAGTACAATTAGAAAAGATGAGAGAATAGCATCGATATATTTTTTTCTAGATAGCATTCCGTAAGAAAGAAAGGCAAGCATTTCAAAGGTGAGGCAGATCACAGGAAGAAGCCTCGCCACCGTACGGGTGATGAAATACTCGATATGATCAAGGATTTAAAAGTAATCTTTGGCAAGGGTCCTGGTGCACAATCTGTTCTGAATGACGCTGACAAACGCGCACCCATGTGGAAGGAGAAATCTATATTTTGGGACCTACCGTATTGGAAAGACCTCAAGGTCCGCTCTGCAATCGATGTGATGCACGTGACGAAGAATCTTTGCGTGAACCTGCTAGGCTTCTTGGGCATGTATGGGAAGACAAAAGATACGCTGGAGGCATGGGAGGACCAGCAACATATGCACGGAAAAGAAGGCATGGATCCAAAGCATTTTCAGGGTCATGCCAGCTATGCTCTTACCAAAGAAGAGAAGGAAATCTTCTTCGAATGCCTTCTCAGTATGAAGGGCCCGTCTGGATTCTCCTCGAATATAAAGGAATAATAAATATGGCAGAGAAAAAGTTCGAGAACCTAAAGTCTCATGACTGCCATGTGATTATGACGCAACTGCTTCCGGTTGGATTGAGGGGGCTTCTACCGGAAAACGTTCAATTAGCCATTGTGAAGCTATGTGCATTCGTGAATGCTATCTCTCAGAAGGTAATCGATCCAGAAATCCTACCAAGGTTAGAGAATGATTTGGTGCAATGTCTTGTCAGTTTCGAGTTGGTGTTCCCAGCATCCTTCTTCAATATCATGACGCATGTCCTAGTTCACCTAGTTGAGGAGATTGCCATTCTGGGTCCTGTATTTCTACACAATATGTTCCCCTTTGAGAGGTTCATGGGAGTCTTAAAGAAATATGTTCATAATCATGCTAGGCCAGAAGGAGGCATCTCCAAGGGACATGAAACAGAAGAGGTCATTGAGTTTTGTGTTGACTTTATTCCTGACATTAAGCCGATAGGTGTTTCTGAATCGCGGCATGAGGGCAGATTGGGTGGAAATGGCACGCTAGGAAAGAAATCACTAATATGCCGGGACAGGCATTCTTTGGCCCAAGCACACTACACAGTTCTACAAAGTTCTGCCTTGGTGGCTCCGTATATCGAGCAACACAAGAATATTCTACGCTCCAAACACCCGGAGAGGTCTGACGACTTGATTACACATGAACAAACGTTGACTTTCGCCGGTTGGTTGCAGATACGTCTCATGCATGACGACACTGTTGAAGATGACATGTACTTGTTGTCCAAGTTACCATCTTAGACTATATTGACTTTTAAAGGGTACAAGATAAATGGGAATACATTTTACACGATAGCCCAAGATAAAAAGAGTGCCAACCAAAACGGTGGTGTCCACTTTGATGCAGTAAACAACAATGGGCCAAAGGACACATACTATGGTTACATAGAGGAGATATGGGAACTTGACTATGGACTTGATTTGAAGGTCCCTATGTTTAGGTGCAAATGGGTCACTCTAACAGGAGGCGGGGTAAAGGAAGACCATAGTACGGAATGCCAACAGTGGATCTCAACAATCTTGGGTACGCAAACGAACCATTCGTCCTAGCCAATGATGTGGCGCAGGTTTTCTATATGAAGGACATGTCTACCAAGCTGAGAAAAAGAAAAGATAAAGAAGCAAATACATCATGCGATGAGCCAAAGCGCCACATAGTTCTTTCAGGGAAAAGAAACATCGTGGGAGTGGAGGACAAGACACACATGTCAAAAGATTATGAAAAGTTTCATGAAATCGCTCCCTTCACAATGAATGTTGACCTGAGCATCAAGTAAAACGATGAAGATTGCCCATGGTTACGACGCAAAGGGACACACGCAAAGAAAAAAATTTCCACCCAAAGATCTCACTCTCGGATGTGACCGGCTTCTCTAGTTAGTTTCCGGACTTATATATCTAGAAAGTCTCACTTCAGACAAACCAAAGGGAATCATTGTAATAGTAGTGTACTTATGTGTTTTGTGCGTTTAGTATGAACCATTCGAAGGGAGGCCATCAATTCTCAACCCTTTCTGACTTCATTTATTATTTTTCATGCATTTACTGATTTTTTATAGCAAAATGACCCTGAAATTGATAAGCACTTCAAATGAACTCTAAAAAGGTTGAAAGTTGGCATGGTATCATCATTTCACCCACATAGCATGTTATAAAAAGTTGATAGGGTTACGGCAAAAACTGGATGCACTTCATGTACAAAATGGACAATCTCTTTCGAAGTATCACGGTTTCGGACGAAAACTCGCCTGTTACAAAGGCATTTCATTTTTTAACCTATTTAAACTCCATACTTTTTGTGTGTTCAGTATGCACCATTGAAAGCCACATCATCAATTTTCAACGCTTTCTAACTTCATTTGCTAGTTTTCATGCACTTACTGAATTTTTTCTAGCAAAATAACCCTGAAATTGAAAAGCACTTCAAATGAACTCTGAAAAGGTTGAAAGTTGGCATGGTATCATCATTTCAACCACATAGCATGTTATAAAAAGTTGAGAGGGTTACGGCAAAAACTGGACGCACTTCGTGTACAAAATGGACAATCTCTTTTGAAGTAGTAGGGTTTCACACAAAAACTCGCATGTCACAAAGGTATTTCATTTTTTAACTTATTTGAACTCCATACTTTTTGTGTGTTCAAAATGCACCATTCAAAGCCACATCATCAATTTTCAAACCTTTTCTAACTTCATTTGCTATTTTTCATGCACTTACTGATTTTTTCAGCTAAATAACCCGGAAATTCAAAAGCACTTCAAATGAACTCTGAAAAGGTTGAAAGTTGGCATGGTATCATCATTTCACCCAATAGCATGTTAGAAAAAGTTGAGGGGGTTACGACAAAAACTGGATGCACTTCATGTACAAAATGGACAATCTCTTTTAAAGTATCAGGGTTTCGGACGAAAACTCGTCTGTTACAAAGGCATTTCATTTTTTAAACAACCTAACATTTACCAAATTGGATATAATGATAAAACAAGATAATATTAAACAGTTTAAAAAAGAATAATTGGAAAATCTATTTTTAAACTAAAGTTATTCACAAACTAGTGATTCACACAAATTTCAAATAATTCAAATTTAAACTATTCGAATTTGGAAACTACTTCCACTAACAGAAAGTATATAATTTTTTTGACCTAACGCAAAAAGATTCACTCATTAACTCTCAATAAAGCACAAAAAAACTCAGAAACAAAAGAAAATAAATAAAGCAAAAAATGAAAAAATGAAAAATAAATTAAAAATTCCCGCCTACTGGGCCGTCACGGCCTGCATATGACTAGAAACCCAACCTGGGCCAGGATGCAGGCCCGCAAGGCCGAGTAGGCCCATAGGGAATCGTAGCACAGGTAAGCCCATAAGGCCTGCATTTGAGAGGAGCTCAATGCAGTACCCGCATCGGGGCTTATAAATTGGTCGAGGCGCCCCTCGACTAGCGAGGTGGGACTAAACTTCCCCGCAGTGCGCCGTGCCAGGAACACACCTTTAGTCACGGTTGGTGGCACCAACCGCGACTAAAGGGTTTCGCTTCCCGCCGCCCGTGCTCGCTGAAATTCACCTTTAGTCGCGGTTGGTGGCTCCAACCGCGACTAAAGGGAGAATTTTAGTCGTGGTTGGAGCCACCAACTGCGACTAAAGGTCCTCCTATATAAGCGGGAGTTGAAATTTTTTCATTCCCTCTGCTTTCTTCATCTATAGCTTTGACCACCGAGAAGATCGCCGCCCCCGACGCCGTCGCCGCCCCCAACACGCCGCGCCCGACGCGCCGCCCACACCGTCGCCGCCCCCGACGCACCGCGCCGCCCACGCCGTCACCGCCCCCAACGCGTCGCGCCGCCCACGTCGTCGCCGCACCAGACGCGCCGCCCCCCGCCCCCTGTTGCCGCCCCCACCTCCTCGAGCTCGCGCACCGTCGCCGTCGCCGTCGCCGTTGTCGTCGCCGATGACATGCCGCGCCTCGCCGGCCGTCGCCCCGTTGTGAGCCCCTGCCGCCATGGATGTTTTTAGATGTTGTTTTAGATGAATTTGAATTTTAGATGAATTTTGATGTTAATTTTAGATGTTTTTTTAGATGTATAAAAATATATAATATTATTTTTAGATGAATTTTAATGTTAATTTTAGATGAATTTTGATGTTAATTTTAGACGTTGTTTTTAGATGTTAATTAGATGTATAGAAATATATAATGTTATTTTTAAATGTTGTTTTAGATGTTAATTTTAGATATATGAATGTTAATTAGATGAATTTGGAATTTTTAGATGTTAATTAGATGTATAGAATGTTAGATGAATTTTAGAAATATGGATGTTAATTAGATGAAGTTTAGGAAGGAAAGACTCGACAGACCTAAAGTCAACCTGTTGCATATTGAGTAATAATGATATGTGTGTTGATCAGTTTTCTCGTAGTTTCTTTCGATCGATTTTAAATGTTTTAACTATGAACATAGGAAATGTCTAACGATGAAAGGGAATTCGCTATGTGCGAATACTGTGAAGACGAGCATGGCCTGTGTGACAAGCCTTACCTAGTTGATGGTATGTGCTTGAGCATCATGCTGGATGAGACATTCGAAGTGGATACAGTAAGTCACAACGATAAAATCTTTTTTCATAATTAAGCATGACTTCTGCTTCTTTTGCTTCAACTTATAATTTTAATTTTTTACTATTCTACCAGCGTATCCCCTGCCATGCAAGAATTTATGTATTGGATAAGATTGGTTTCAATACTAAAAAAGTATGGTATAAAGAGAGTTCACTTGAGGACCGAGCATGGTTATACTTTTGCCGTAAAATTGTACAATGCAGATACCTACTCCTATTTTGAATTCAAAAGTTGAAGAGCACTATGCAAGGCTTATGCATTTGAGCCTAATATGCTTATCACCTTTGATATTCGTCCGGTAGATGAAATTGAAGGTAATATCGATATCTGGGTCGATGTGCACACGCCTCTAGTTCTAACATTATGTGAGTTTCTCAGCCATATTTATTAAATAATTTATACTCCCTCCGTAAACTAATATAAGAGTGTTTAGAATACTATTTTAGTAATCTAAACGCTCTTATATTAGTTTACACAGGGAGCATTGTTTATTTAAAAATAGTTGACAACTTATTTCCATTGACAGCTTATTTTCATTCTTCAAAAATGTATGGAAGATGGTAGACAAAACCTACTATTACTACTACAATGATGAAGCAGAATTAACTTATAAGGAGAAAAATCATCTTATCGCATTTTTTAATGATCTTGAGAATTACAATAGCTATTATGAAACTCCTCCATATTATGGTCAATACATGCCACTAGTGCACGTGGTAAACTACGATAACATTCATGGAGAATGCATGGTAAGATTTTCTACTATTACGACATCTGTGCATCTTTTGCATAAATTCTTCTAAAACTAAACTACATTGCTAACTACAAAGTTATTACTATGTTTTTCAACAGTAAATTCTTAAGGATTGTGTGCCTTCTCTGATGTTTCCGAGAGGTCGCGTTGATGTTATGAGTTTACGGCCATCTCGGCCAGGTCAGCCTACGAATCACTCCTGTCCATACCGGATTTCTAAAATCGATGAAGACATGACAATCAAAGATTGGAAAAAATGCATGGTCAATCATAGAGAGCTACATGGAAGCAACATTGTGCGTAGGCCAAGAATTGGAGACAGGATGATCTCCATTCTCCATAATGGAGAGTCAGGGCCTATCTTGTTTTATGTTATTGTATTTAAGAGAGGGTAGAGTCGGTCCTACGAGAGAGGAGTAGGTCCTAGGTACAATGTGTTATTATGTGCTACAATGTGTTAGAGTTGATGATGATGAGGAGGAGGAGTTGCGATTATGACTAGTGACCAACTTGTTATATGATGTCTCATTGACGAAAATGATGATTAAATAGTGTTGGTGGTAATGACTATGATGATTATTAGCTATAATGTTGTTGGTGATGATATGATGCAAGAGTTTTTATATTAATATGATGATGATGTTGATCATGATTATCATGATGATTTGTTATATCATTGAGGGGAGGAAAGCAGATTAGATTCAGGTGGATGGATCAAAGTGACCAAAAGTTGAATTAGTAGGATTGTCGTCCTACTAATTCAACTTTTGATCACTTTTTATTCATTTGGATGAATAAAATCCATGTTTCTTCCTCACAACGATATAATAATTCATCATGAACATAATGATATATGTTTGAAATGAAAATTAATTAAATGAAAAACATAATATTAAAAGGAAAATTAAACCATAATTAATTCATAAACCCCTAAAGAATTTAAAGGAAAAATAAAACAAAACTAAAAAAAGTAAATACTTTAGTCCTAGTTGGTGTTACCAACCGGGACTAAAGGTCCCCAAGCCCACGGCCCCGTCGGATGCCTCGTGGAGGGCTTTTGGTGTCGGGCCGTGTTGAACCGGCACTAAAGGGGTAGGTTTTAGTCCCCACCCTTTAGTGTCGGTTCGAGAACCGGCACTAAACGCCCTTACGACCCGCGACTATAGGTCGGTTCTGCACTAGTGGGAGTATGTTGCATGGATGATATGAAAGGATCAATGCAGGTATCAATCCCTGTCTTCGCAATGGATTCGGTTGGCTTTCACCGACCCGTAATACAATCAGGAGAATTAAACATTACCTTAATCGCACAACCATAGTCCTCTCACCTTATATAGTGTGGAGGGAGTATCTATTAGATACGAGTCAATAGAATATGCTAGATACACAAATATACATTGGAATAAAGTTAGTATATTTTTCCTGGGTATACTAACCATCCTTACCTAATACGTCCTTTGTTTCACACGCTACCAATTGTTGCAATTTGATAAAATGATTATTCTTAGAAGGAAACACTCCAGTCATATGGTGAGATAATGGGGTTACGCCAAAGTACAATCTTGCCCTTGTAATTTCTCACACGGTACGTGGTTAACCCCTCTCCCCTTATTTTACAGTTTCCACCAAAATATTGACCGACATCACAACATTTAACCAACTAGGTCCCATGTCTTAGGACATATAATTCCACTAACCTAGCCACGCTCCCGCAGGGCGGCGGCTGCGACGGCGAGAGAGGGGTAGTAAGATAATTTCACATATATTCAATCCTCCCCCTCTATAATCTCCTCTCATGTCGATCCCCGCAGCAGAACCCTCTCTTGTTTTTTCCCAATGAAAAAACGAGACGTTTTGCAAGGGAAAAGAACACGTGACGAAGCCCTAGATCCGCGAGAGGGCCAAGCCAAATGGTCTTGTCCACCCGACGTAGGTGCGGTAATGGCGTTGCTCTCGATCGCTGCATCCGGGAGTGGCTCCCATCCACCTCCCTGCACAACCGAGGTTTGCATATTTGTTTCAGTGGTTTCAAGTCTCTTGTCGTCCGAGGTGGGGATGGTATCGATTGTCTCGATTGGTAAATGGGAAAAGACGAATAGGAATACACAATTATTTTGCAATGAAGGATGTATGTTGAAATTCTAGATCGAGATCTAGGGGCGCGTTGGATTTTTTGTTTGAATTTGAATTAATTTCCTTTTAATTTATGCATGTATCTCGATCCGAAGTTATGTTTTACGGTTTATAACGGGTTGTGAACGATATCTTAAATTTCACGTGTTACTATCTAATTTTAGTAAGATTACAATATTTTCTACTACTTTCTATGTATGGCGGTGGAAGCCAATTTCTATACCTGGGTGATGCTCTAGTTTTTTTTTGTTTTGTTTTTGCGAAAAGGCCGTTCTCATTCATTGAGAGAACAATGTTAGGTCCTGGAAGATGCAAATATAAACTATACATGCGTATCTTTGTATCGTGTCATTGTGTGCTTTTAAGTTCTTTTAGAAGAGTGTTGTGTGCATTATATCTCTTGTTTCTAGACCGGAGTCTAAAATTTACACAGGTTTGTCTCGGTTTTGTGTGTGTTTTTTATTTTTAACGAGGAGATGAGGAGAGGTTTGTCTTGGTTTTGTGGTCAGCCAAAAAAAAAGGTTGAAAATGAGCGAATTGCGAAGGCCGCGCGAGGGGCTCCTCATCCGCACGCAGTCCCCGCCGCAGAACATCTCGGCATCCGGTCCGATGGCGGCCGACGCCGCATACAGGTTCGGGGCCCCAACCGCCGGCCGCTCGCGGCAGGGTCCGGCCCGGAGAGATCTGGTGGCGTAGGCGGCAACCCGACGCTCGACCCAACGCGGCCGCCAAATCCCCCATCCTCCTCTTTGCCCCAGAGGCTGGAGCCGCCGCCGCGCAGTAGCTCGCCGTCGCCGCGGACGCGTCACGTCCCCGAACCCCTCCGTCTCCAGCGTGCATCGCCGCCGCCGCCGAGGTGTTCGACATTCCAATTTCGTTTTTTTAGGGCGTTGTTGATACTGTATCCCCCCCTCTCGAATTCAGGAGCTGCCATTGGATTTTTGCTTAGCACCCATGAGTTCAGTTTATAGCGTTACTAGATCGTATGCCACAATTCACTACTATGCTTAGCAGTTAAGAGTTGTCTGCAAAATGGAAATCCGCATTGCTGTTGTGCATTGTGTCCTGATCCCATGCAAATGTGTGGGTGGAACTAATCGTTGGGGGCCTAATATCGCCTCTCTTTTCGGCTCTAATACTTTTGCACCCTTAATCAGTCGTATAACCATTATGTGAGTTTGTGTTATGCATGTGTTGATGCAGGTTCCTCAAGATGATGAGGCTATGCATGATGAAGAAGGAAGCGAGGCCTCCCGATTCACTCCCGCTTCATCTTATGTTAACTCGTGGAAGAAGCAGTTCACGACACATCGTTCCGATGACATTAAGGTGCTTCGAAACCACACATTCTGTACTCCCGTGTGTATTTATTAATCAGATATTCCTGTCGTAATTTCGTCTGATTGTTGTAATTTTCTTTCCAGGATATGATAGAGAAGAACAAGATTAAGCTCAGCACCATTATGCAGAGCAATCGCGGTTCTTCAACAATCGGGCAAACGAGTGCATCGAATGGTACAGGTTTAGCTGCGAATCTGCTGACACCTAGGAAAGACGATGTGATGTGCTCAATGCATGGTCTTGAACTGTCTTGCTGAGAAAGTTGGCGGCGGTTCTCAAGAAGAAAGTCCGTATGGCACATGGACTGTTACTTTGGGTGGAAATGTCGCTGCAAAGAACTCCAAGAAGCCAATTGAATTACCAGAAGTGTCAAAAATTCCACGTTATACAACATGGACGTTTCTGGACAGGCCTGTTCCATATCCATGCACTTCCCAACCTCCCCAAAACTGATGCAGATATTTATTAAATATTGGATCTCTGTGTGTCGCTACTGTACGGTTGAGGTAGAGAGCAGCAGTAACAGCTTATGATTAGATTGAAGGCATGCTAAGTGTTTGCTCATAGTGATTTTAATAGTAATATACTTTTACATAAAAAAATTACTTTTGTCTTTTTGCAAGAGTAAGGTCTTGTATTGTTTCTGATACAAAAGATTTCTCGGGGTTTCATGCAGGAACCAGAGGATGACGGAAGACCAATCTGCATTTCATCGAAAAAATATTTACTATAATGCAGATTGTGGTGAAACTTTAATGTTCAGTGATAGTGAAGATGAAGTTGTTGTGGATGAAGAGAAGAAAAGGAAATTCGATAGCTATGAAGATCGTCTTATTCGGTACACAAACTTGGGGTTTCCATTGCTTTCTTTTGCATTACTTTACCTTACCTTGGTTTAACTTCGGCACTTATTTGTGACTGAAATCTGCAATGGTTTAAGAATCACAGTTTCTTGAATCATCGCTATTGCACTTACTTTTCTTTAAAGCAATAAGTTTGTGGTATTTTCCTTTAGATATTGCCCACACTTTACTTTAAATTTAAAGATTGTCACAACTTTATTTGGGAAAAAAATAATTACTAAGATTTATAAAGTATTAAAGTATTGCAAAAACAAAATATCACTCATCTAATTATCATGGCATGCATAGTTTCGCTTCGTTTTCATGTAGTAGAGAAATTCAATAGTAATAAGTTGCACATTTGTGGTGTTCTTACTTTTTTTACGTAGGGTCTCTTCTGTTGCTGCTGCTGTCTAATCTTCTATTCCTAAATAGATGCAACCCACTACCTATTTTTTCTCCTCATGCAACCATGCCATATCACCAAGCCATGCATGTGGTCATAAGTACTTATTTTTCCTCTTCATGTAACCATGCCACATCATCAAGTCATGCATGTGGTCATAAGTTACAATTTATGCATTAATCTACCCATTGTTTCACTATTTTTTATGTGGGCATAAACGGTATGTACATTGGACGCTTAGTGCAAATATATGTAGAACAATTTACACATTTTTGTTTAAAATGGCTCTCTATTTACTTCAATCCATTAGTTTCTCTTTTTATATATCATTCGATCAAATGCTTCATATGATTTATTGTTTTTCAAATTCAAACAGAGAGCAATTAAAAATTTCTTTCTGCAATAGTTTTAGTTTGTTAGCACCTACTTATGCTTATGTTTGTCATATTTCCCGCAGCAACGTGCGGGGCATCATCTAGTTATTTTTCCTTGTGGGCGCATAATCAAGCTAGCCTAGCTTGGACCCCAGAAAAGTAAGGTTATTTAGAATTAATCCAAACTAGGTGCAGGATTTGCTTTTACCATATTGTTCAAGGAACAGAATTATCGAGCTTACGCTCTCTAGCTCTAAGTTGAGTAGTCTGTTGATGGGTTTACACCTTCCTTAAACTTGATAGATCAACAATATATTTTGGCTCTTGCTATACGATGGCTTACCCTCACATGGTATTTTTGATGTTTTGGTGTAATGATTTATGTTCCTCCTCTTCTTTCATGTTAGGATGACCGTTGAAGACTATGCCATGTCTGATGCATCGCTGGAAGCCCTAGCTCAATGTTTTGAGAAGACTTCTGGTGATATAAAGGTTAGTTCTTTCTTCGTAGCCACTTACTCTCAATCTCGTTTTGGCCATTTGAGGTTTTCCTATTCTAGTTCACATGTTCACCATTGACAATAACACACATAGCCCTATTTTATAGGCTAGATATGAGAACGTAAAAGAGGAGAACACCGGAGGTTCTTCCAAAGTGTCCAAACTTGATGCCAAACTGAAAGATGTCTACCACGATAGAGATTTGGATGCAGCATTGGATTCCTTCAATAATCTCTTTTGAAGTTTTCTTTTGTAAAACCCAACTAGTGAAAAACAAGAAACTAAAAGATTTAATTGCAAGATCTAAAGATATACGTGTTGGGGAACGTTGAATGGGAAACAAAAAATTTCTTACGCACACGCAAGATCTATCCATGGTGATGAGCATCTACGAGAGGGAGAGTGGATCTACATACCCTTGTAGATCGCTAAGCGGGAAGTGTTAAGCAACGCGGTTGGTGTAGTCGAACGTCTTCGCGATCCAAATCGCCGAGCGTCCCGCGATCTCATCACGATCCGTCCTGTGAACTCATCACGATCTGTCCCGCAAACTCATCATGGTCCGTTTCGTGATCTTGATCCCGATTCGTCCCGCGAACTCGTCACGAAACGTCTCGCGATCTTGATCATTGTCCTTCCGATCTAGCGCCGAACGGACGGCACCTCCGCGTTCAGCACACGTGCAGCTTGATGACGATCTTCGCTGCCTTGATCCAGCAAGAGGGAGTGGAGAGGAAGAAGAGTTCACCGGCAGCGTGACGGCGCTCCGGCGATGGTGGTGGAGCAATTCCGGTAGGGCTTCGCCTAAGCACTTCAGAAAACCGATCTAGAGGAGAAACTATGCACTAGAGGAACGGGTATCACGTGGCTAAAAATTCTGTGCCAAAACCCTAAAATCCTCTATATATAGGAGGAGAGGAGGATGAGTCTTGGCTACCAAAAATCCAGCCCTTGGGTCGACCAAAGTGGGGAGGAGAGGAGGACTCCTCCTCCAATCCTAGTAGGACTAGGATTCCTCCCTTTTTTGGCCTTTTTCCACCTTTTTCCCTTTGGGCTTTTTCTCCTAGCCGCATGGGCCTTGTGTGAGACTTCCACCAGCCCACAGAAGGCTGGTATTTACTCTCCCACATCCCATGAAGCCTCTTGGGTCGAAATACCCCTCCTGGTGGTCTCCCGGTACACTCCCGGCACTCCCGGTACATTACCGATTAGCCCGAAACTTTTTCGACGACCAAAATGGGACTTCCTATATATCAATCTTTACCTCCGGACCATTTCGGTGCTCCTCGTGACGTCCTGGATCTTATCCGGGACTCCGAACAACCTTCGGTCACCACCATACATAACTCTATACTACCGAAACGCCACCAAATCTTAAGTGTGCAGACCCTGCGGGTTCGAGAACTATGTAGACATGACCGAGACACCTCTACGGTCAATAACCAATAGCGGACCCTGGATGACCATATTGGTTCCTACATATTCTACGAAGATCTTTATCGGTCGAACCTCTATGTCAAGGATTCAGTCAATCCCGTATAACGTTCCCTTTTTTCTTCGGTATGTTACTTGCCCGAGATTCGATCGTCGGTATCTCCAGACCTAGTTCAACCTCGTTACCGGCAAGTCTCTTTACTCGTTCCGTAATACAAGATCCCGTGACTAACACTTAGTCACATTGCTTGCAAGGCTTGTTGTGATGTTGTATTACCGAGTGGGCCCTGAGATACCTCTCCGTCACACGGAATAACAAATCCCAGTCTTGATCCATGCCAACCCAACACACACCCTCGAAGATACCTGTAGAGTACCTTTATAGTCACCCAGTTACGTTGCGACGTTTGATACACACAAGGCATTCCTCCGGTGTCAGTGAGTTGCATGATCTCATGGTCATAGGAACAAATACTTGACATGCAGAAAACAATAGCATTAAACTGACATGATCATATGCTACGTTTGTAGTTTGGATCTTGTCCATCCCATCATTCTCCTAATGATGTGATTCCGTTATCAAATGACATCTCATGTTAATGGCTAGGAAACCTTAACCATCTTTGATCAACGAGCTAGTCTATTAGAGGCATACTAGGGACATGGTTTTGTCTATGTATCCACACATGCATCTAAGTCTCTGATCAATACAATTATTGCATGGATAATAAACGATTATCATGAACAAGGAAATATGATAATAACTAATTTATTATTGCCTCTAGGGCATATTTCCAACAATACATTCAAGCACTCATCTCCCCGGCAACGGCGCTACAAAAGAGCTTGATGTCTACTACGCAACTTTATTTTTGTAGGCTATGATGGGTCTCCAAGCGCAGAGTTTTATAGGACAGTAGAATTTTTTCCTCAAGTGGATGCCCTAAGATTTATCAATCCGTGGAAGGTGTAGGATGAAGATGGTCTGTCTCAAACAACTCAATAATCAAATACAAGAAATCTCTTGTGTTCCCAACACACCCAATACAATGGCAAATTGTATAGGTGTACTAGTTCGACAGAGAGATGGTGATACAAGTACAATATGGATTGTAGATATAAGTTTTGTAATCTGAGAATATAAAAACAGTAAGGTAATAAATAGTAAACAACGAGCAAAACGATATATTAATGCTTGGAAATGAGGCCTAGGGTTCATACTTTTGCTAGTGCAATCTTCCAACAATACTAACATAGTTGAATCATATGATCATGCCTCAACGTGAAACAAAGAATCATTCCAAAGTTCCTATCTAGCGGAAAATAAATAGATGAAATTGGTTTAGGTAGTAGAACCACCTCAAAGTTATTCTTTCCGATCAATCTTTTGAGCTATTCCTATAAGTGTCACAAACAACCCTAGAGTTCGTAGTAAAAGAACACCAATGATACATATCAATCCACCCTGATGTCATCTAGATACCCCCAATGTCACCTCAAACATCCGTGGGTAAATTATACGTCATGCATCAAATAATTTCAGATATATCATATTCAATCCAACACAAAGAACTTCAAGGAGCAGCCCAAGATTTCTATCGGAGAACGTGGTATGAAAACATGCAATCAACCCCTATGCATAGATCCCCAAGTCATGGAATCCGCAAGTTGATGCCACAACATATATCAAGTGAATCAATAGAATACCCTAATGTTACTATGGGTATCCCACTCAAGACGTACATCAAGTGTTCTCAAACCATAATATTCAATCCAACATAACGAGATCTCAAAGGGAAAGATTCAATTCATCACAACAAGATAGAGAGGGAAGAACACCATATGATCCAACTATTTTAACAAAGCCTGTGATACATCAAAAACATGTCATCTCAAGAACACGAGAGAGAGACAGAGATAGAGAGAAAGATTTATCACATAGCTACTAGTACAAACCGTCAGCCCCGAGGGTGAACTATTCCCTCATCGTCATGGCCTCCATTGGGATGATGACGATGGCTACCAGATATGATTTACCCTCTCCGACAGGGTACAGGAACGCCTCTAGACTGGTTTTCCGTCGATACAGAGAGTTGACGTGGCGAAACGAGGAGTCTCTCTTTATTTCTGGGGTTTCTGGGATTTATAGGATTTTTCAGCGTTGGAATCACGCGCAACGGAGCCACGTGGGCCCACAAGCCATCAGGACGCACGCCCCTAGGGGGCGTGTCTAGTTGTCTTGTGGCCCACAGGTGGCTCCCCTCCTGTGGGTCTTCACTCTGATGTTGCTTATTCCCTCCAAAAATAATCACAAAAAAGTTTCAAGCGATTCCGAGAACTTTCATTTTCTGCACAAAACAACACCATGGTAATTCTGCTGAAAACAGCGTCAGTCCGGGTTAGTTCTCAATAAATCATATAAAGTGCATCAAAGCCATATAAAAGTATTCTAAACATAGGAAAATATGGCATGAATACTTCATAAATTATCGATACGTTGAAGACATATCAATTACATAGATAGATAGATCACGAAACATGCACTCGAAAATTAAATTCATACTAAAACTTTATTCTTCTAAACCACGAAATAATAAGGATCAAACTAAGATAGGTAATGATGGTAAAAGTGATGGTGATACGATGTCGGGGCACCTCCCCCCAATCTCGGAACAAGCTAAGGGTGGTGCCCATACCCGTGTACTCAAGTTTCCTTCTTGGGTGATAGTGGAGATGATGTAGTGGCCTTGTGTTCCCCTAGAGAACTCGCAACTTTGAAGAAATTATTAAAATCTCCCATTCACACCCACACCCTATGGTCGATAACTTGCACTTTCAGTGATGTTGAGAGATTGCACTAGTGAAAGTATGAACCCAGGCCTTGTTTTCAAGCATTGTAGTACCATTTGTGCTCACTTTTTTCACTTGCTACCTTGATGTTTTTATTATTTTAGATTACAAAAACCTACATCTACTATCCATACTACACTAGTATTACCATCTCTTCACCAAACTAGTGCACCTATATAATTTACCAATGTATGAGTGTGTTGGGGATAAAAGAGATTACTTGTACTTGATTGCAGGGTTACTCAAGAGAGACCATCTTCATCCTATTACTTGTATTTGATTGCAGGGTTGCTCAAGAGAAGCCATCTTCATCCTACACGTCTCACAGATTGGCAAACCTTAGGTCATCCACTTGAGGGAAATTTATTTTCGTCATACAAAACTCTACGCTTGAAGGCTCAATAGTGTCCACAGGAATAAAGTTGCGTAGTGGGCATGAGGCTCCTAACCGCCTCCCCACACAATGGAGATTTGCATCTTTGTTTCAATGGTTTCATGTCTTTTCTGGTCCAAGGTGGGGATGCTATCGATGGTATCCATTCATAGATGGGGAAACACGAATAGAATATGCAACTCTTTTGAAATCATGGAAGTATGTTGGCATTCTAGATCAAGATCTAGGGGCATGTTGGTTTCTATTTGAATTTGAATTGGTTCGCTTTTAAGTTATGCATGTATCTCGATCTGAAATTTTGTTATATGATTGTAGTGGGTTGTGGATGATAACTCAAGTTTCATGTGTTGTTGCCTAAATTTAGTAAGATTGTGATACATTTTACTACTTTATATGTAAGGACAATTACACCTTTTTCCTAAGTTTTGCCAGCCCATGGGTTTTGCCCTTACTATTCGGCTCTACTCAGTTTTGCCCTTAGATTTGTCTCTAAGATCGTCTAAGTGGCCTTTGACCATTTAACCAATACTTTGAAAATTCAAAAAAAAATCACATGACCTTATAAAAATGTAAATAAGATATCAAAACTTTCAGAAAAACATTACCTAATGCATGTAATTCTCATTCAAGAAAAATATGTTGTTCAAACAACCTGAGGTTATTAATGTTATTAACATTATTAAAAATAAAAAGGTATAAAATACTTGTTTTAGGAATAAAAATTAGAGGCAAATAAGGTGATCTTTTCTAAGCATCCTTGTATCTCATTTTCATTTTTCTAAGTTCACACCCACGTGTTATGAAGTTTAAAAATAATGATCAAAGTCGTTTGAAATTCATAACAAGTTGATAATAACTAAGATAATGAAAAGTACAATATCAAGATGTTTACAAAACATCACCTACATTTGCAATTAATTTTTATTCATTAAAAGTGTTGTTTATACCTTTTTTATTTCTAATAATGTTAATAACATTAATAAGCTCGGGTACTTAAACATTACTTTTTTCCTTAATGCAAATGGCATGCACATAAAGGTAATGTCTTTCTAAACATTTTCGTATCTTACTTTCATTTTTATGGGTTCTTATGAACTTGGTATTTTTTCAAAGTATTGGTCAAACGGTCATAGGCCACTCCAATAACCTCAGAGAGAAATCTAAGGGCAAAATTGAGCAAAGCTGAAAATTAAGGGCAAAACCCGTGGGGTGGATCCTTCTATGTATGGTGGCGAAATCCGGTGTGTCTCCTTGGGTGATGTTCTAGCTAACTTTTCTTTTGTTAAAGGCCCAATTGAAACCGATTTTTCATTGATTGAGAGCGAGAGAGAAAATGACATCACAGGCCCACAAGATGCGAAAAGAAACTATGCAAGCGTATCTGGTATTGCGCCATTGTGTGTGTTTAGGGCTTTTGGGAGAGTTTTGTATGGATAATATCTCTCGTCTCTAGACCAATGTCTTAAATTTATAGATGTTTGTCTCGTTTGTATGTGTGTGTGTGTGTTTATTTTTTTGATGAGGATATGGGGAGAGGATTATTTTGTTTGTGTGCCCGATAAAAGAAAAAAGATTGAAAATGATCAAATTGTAAAGCCCTAGTTATTCCCGAAGCTTAGCCCAAGGGGCTCCTTCATTCACACCACCTTGGTCGCACAACCATAGTCATGTCTCCTTACGTAGTCTGGAGGGAGTATCTATTAGATACAAGTCAATAAAATATGCTAGATACACAAATATTATATTGCAACAAAGTTAGTGGAATTTTTAATGGGTATACTAACCATCCTTACCTAACACTTCATTCGTTTTACACGCTACTAATGGCTGCATTTCGAGGAAATGAGTATTCTTAGAAGGAAACACTCTAGTCATATTATGAGATAATGGGGTTATGCCAAAGTACAATTCTACCCTTGTAAATTCTATCAAGGTTCATGGCAAACCCTACCTCATTTTACAATTTCCACTAAAATATGGACCCAGACCATAGCATTCAAACAGACTAGGTCCCACGTCTTAGGACGTATGATTTCACTAACCTACTCACATCCCCGTGGGGCGACGACGGCGGCCCAGGAGGGAGGGGTAGTAAAATAATTTCACATATATTAAAACCTCCCCCTTCATAATCCCCTCTCCCGCCGATCCCCATAGAGGAACCCTCTCTCATTTTTTATCAATAGGAAAACCCACCTTTTCACAAAGAAAAATAATGTGTGATGAAGCCCTAGATCCGTGAGATGGCCAGGCCCAGTGGTTTTTTCCATGTGACGTGGGTGTGGCCACGGTGTTGCTCTCGAGTGTTGCATCCGAGAGCGGCTCCCATCTGCCTCCTCGCACAATCAAGGTTTGCATCTTTGATTCAACGGTTTCTTGTCTTTTATGGTTCGAGGTGGGGATGATATCGAAGGTCTCGATTAGTAGATGGCAAAACACGAATAGGAATATGCTATTCTTTTGCAATGAGTATGTTGGAATTGTAGATCGAGATCTAGGGGCATGTTGGGTTTTTGTTTGAATTTGAATTGGTTTGCTTTTAGTTTATGCATGCATCTCGATTCAAAGTTATGTTTTATGATTGTAACAGGTTGAGAACGATAACTCAAATTTCATGTGTAACTGCCTAATTTTAGTAAGATTGTGATACTTTTTACTAATTTCTATGTGTGCTGGAGGAATCCGATTTGTCTACATCGGTGATGGTCTAGCTAACTTTTCTTTTGCGAAATGGCATATTGAATGGGTTTTTCATTAATTGAGAGAGACAAAACGACGTTACCCCACAAGATGCAAACAGAAACTATGCAAGCGTATCTTAGTATTGCGTCATTTTGTGTCTTTAGTGCTTCTGGGAGTGTTGTGCGGATTATATCTCTTGTTCTCTAAACTATGACTAAAATTTACAAAGGGTTTTCTCGTTTTTGTGTGTATATTTTCCTTTTTTGATGAGGAGATGAGGAAAAGATTGTCTTGCTTGTGTGCTCAACAAAAGAAAAGAAAACGATTTGAAAATGAGCAAATTGCACAACCATGGTACTCTCACCTTACATAGTCCGGAGGGAGTATCTATTAAATACAAGTCATTGAAATATGCTAGACACACAAATATTACATTGCAATAAGTTAGTGGAATTTTCCATGGGTATACTAACCATCCCTACCAAACACGGTTTTTGTTTCACACACTACTAATGGCTGCATTTCTAGGAACTGAGTATTCTTAGAAGGAAACACTCAGGTCATATGGTGAGATAATGGGGTTATGCCAAAGTACAAGTATGCACTTGTAGATTCTCGCATTGTACATGGTTAACCCTCCCTCATTTTACAGTTTCGACCAAAATATTTACCCACATCACAACATTCAACCCAACTTTGCCCCACGTCCTAGGACGTATGATTTCAATAAGCTAGTCACGCCCTCGCGGGGCGGCGACGGCCGAGGAGAGAGGGGTAGTAAAATAATTTCACATATATTCAACCCTCCCGCTTTATAACCTCTTCTCACGTCGATCCCCGTAGTCGAACCCTCTCTTTTTTTTCTCAAAGGAAAAACCCGCCATTCGCAAACGAGAAGAATGTGCGACTACTCCCTAAGTTAGCAAGAGGGACACGCCCAATGGTTTTGTCAACCAGACGTTGGTGCGTACATGCCATTACTCTTGACCGCTGCATACAGGAGCAACTCCCATCTGCCTCCCCATACAACCAAAGTTTGCATCTTCTTTCCACTGGTTTAATATCATTGTGGTTCGAGGTGGGGATAATATCGATGGTCACCATTGATAGATGGTAAAACACGAAAAGTAATATGCAATTCTTTGTCAATGATGGATGTATATTGGAATTCTAGATCGAGATCGAGGGTCATGTTGGATTTATGTTTGAATTTTAATTGGTTTGATTTTAATTTATGCATGTATATTGATCTGAAGTTATGTTTTATTATTGTAATGAGTTGTGGACGACAACTCAAGTTTCATACTTTCTACAACATTCTTTCTATATTGGCGGAATCCGATTTCTCTACGTGGGTGATGTTCTAGTTAACTTTTCTTTTGCAAAAAGGTTGATTGAAACGGATCTTTCCTTAACAGAGAGAGAGAGAGAGAGAGAAAACAACATTATAGTCACACAAGATGCAAATAGAAAGTATGCAAGCATATATTGGTATTGCATCATTATGTGCCTTTAGTACTTCTGGGAGAGTCGTGTGGCTTATATCTCTTATCTCTAGACTAGAGTCTAAAATTTATAGAGGATTGTGTCATTTTTTATGTGTGTTTTTCTTTTTGTGTTCTCATAAAAATAAGAATAGAACTGGAAATGAGCAAATTGTGAAGCCCTAGCTATTCGCGAAGTCCAGCGCGAGGGGATCATTCATCCACACCACATTGGTTGCACAACATTAGTCCTCTCACCTTACATAGTCCACAGGGAGTATCTATTAGACAAAGGTGAATAAAATAAGTTGCACATGGTATTTTTGATGTTTTGGTGTAATACTTGATGTTCCTCCTCTACTTTCATGTTAGGATGACCATTGAAGACTATGCCATGTCTAATGTAGTGGTGGAAACCCTACCTCAATGTTTTGAGAAGACTTCTGGTGATATAAATGTTAGTTATCTCTTCAAAGCCACTTAATCTCAATAGTGTTTTGGCCATTTTAATTTTTCCTTTATGTTCACATGTTCACCATTGACAATAACACACATATCCCTATTTTACAGGAACATATGAGATTGTAAAAGGGGAGAACACTGAAGGTTCTTCCAAAGAAGTGTCTAAACTTAATGCCAAACTGCAAGATGTCTACCATGATAAAGATTAGGGTGGAGCATTGGATTCCTTCAATAATCTCTTTTGTCGGTGGTCTAGTATGTTCATCTAAATCATCATGTGACATATGTAATGCCTCTTGCTTGTTGATGAATATTCTTCTCATCCTGACATTGGCAGTTTTTTATTACAAACTACATGGGTGTTCTCAAGATTTAATATTTCTTGTAAGTTTTGAAGTTCGAGAGTTATTTCCAAAATTACGTTTTTTTCTTATTTCTGCCTTCTTCATACAGGTAGAAAAAAGCAATCACCTTGGAACAACATGCATGGTGTACCATGTGGTATTCATTGTTATAATCTGGTTCATATTGGTGTATATGACTAATGAAAAGCTGCTTGTCTTCTCTGACAATTCCGATTACGAAAGATAAGCACGGACTTGCATTGATATTGTTCGCAAACCATATATTGCCAGGCTAGCAAACACAAAGATTCAGTTGCATGCTCACAACATAATTCTCCAAACATAAGAAGTTCTCGGAAGAAGGATGGAGATCATATGGAGAATAACTTATCTTTAGTGGAAGATCGTAGTTATTTGATGAGGAAACAAATAATGAGCAGTCATCAATAGATGGTCATGGTAGTTTGAGGAAGGAAGAATTAGTCAATAATATATGCATGCAAGAAGACAATCTTGTATCCTAGAAGGTGATTGAGCAAGAGCTTCTAGTTAAAGGTGTGGAGATATTTAGATACACGTCAATCAAATATGCTAGATACACAAATATTACATTGGAGTGAAATTAGGGGAGTTTTCCATGGGTATACTAACCATCTTTACCTAACACGTCCCTTATTTCACACACTGTTAATGGTTGCATTTCAAGGAAAAGGGTATTCTTAGAAGGAAACAATACAATCATATGGTGAGATAATGGAGTTGTGCCAAAGTACATTCTGCCATTGTAAATTCTCCCTCATTTTACTGGTTTCACCAAAATATCGAACCACATCACAACATTCAACGCAACTAGGTCACATGTCTTAGGACACATGATATCAGTAACCTTGTCACGCCCCCGCGGGGAGGCGGCGGCAGGGAGGGAGGATTTGTAAATAATTTCACATATATTCAACCCTCCCCATTTATATCTTCTCTCCCATCGATCCCCATGGCGAAGCCCTTACACTTTTTTTCAGTTCAAGAACACGCCATTTTGCAAAGGAAAATAATGTGCGATGAAGCCCTAGATCAGCGAGAGGGCAAAGCCCAATGATTTGGTCTACCTGACGTGGGTGCGGCGATGGTGCTGCTCTCGATCGCTGCATCCGGGAGCGGTTCCATCACCCTCCCCACACAACCCAGGTTTGCATCTTTGTTTCAATGGTTTCGTGTATGTTGTGTTCCAAGGTGGAGATACTATCGATGGTCTCCATTGGTAGATGGGAAAACATGAATAGGAAAATGTAATTCTTTTTCAATTATCGATGTATGTTGGAATTTTAGATCGAGATCTAGGGTTGTGCGGGATTTCGGTTTGAATTTGAATTGGTTTGCTTTTAATTTATGCATGTATCTCAATCCGAAGTTATATTTTATGATTGTAACGGGTCATGGACAATAACTCAATTTTCATGTGTTGTTGTCTAATTTTAGTAAGATTACGGTACTTTTTACTGCCATGTATCGTGCCGAAATCTGATTTCTCTACATGGGCGAATTGCGAGGCCCTAGCTATTTGTGATGTCCAACGCGATGGGCTCCTTCATCTGCACCACCTTGGTCACACAATGATAGTCCTCTCACCTTACATAGTCCAGAGGCAGTATCTATTAGATACAACTCAATAAAATATGCTAGATACACAAATATTACATTGCAATAAGTTAGTGGAATTTTCCATGGGTATACTAACCATCCTTACCTAACACTATTTTTGCTTCACACGCTACTAATGGTTGCATTTCTAGGAAATGAGTATTCTTAGAAGGAAACACTTTAGTCATATGGTGAGGTAATGGGGTTATGCCACATAATAATTATGCTCGTATAAATTCTTGCATAGTTCATGGTTAACCCTCCCTCAGTTTACAGTTTCCACAAAAATATTGACCCACATAATAACATTCAACCCAACTAGGTCCACGTTTTAGGACACAAGATTTTACTAACCTAGTCACGACCCCACGGGTATGTGGCGGGAGGGAAGGGAGGGGTAGTAAAATAATTTCACATATATTCAACATTGTCCCCTTTATAATTTCCTATCTTGAGATCCCCGTAGCGGAACCCTCTCTTTTTTTCTCAATGAAAAACACGTTGTTTTGCACAGGAAAATAATGTGCGACTAAGCCGTAGATCCGTGAGAGGGCCAAGTCCAATGACTTTTTATGTTGGAAATATGACCTAGAGGCAATAATAAAATGGTTATTATTGTATTTCCTTGTTCATCATAATTGTCTATTGTTCATGCTATAATTGTATTAACCGGAAACCGTAATGCATGTGTGAATACATAGACCACAACATGTCCCTAGTGAACCTCTAGTTGACTAGCTCATTGATCAATAGATGGTCACGGTTTCATGACCATGGACATTGGATGTCATTGATAATGGGATCACATCATTAGGAGAATGATGTGATGGACAAGACCCAATCCTAAGCATAGCACAAGATCGTGTAATTCGTTTGCTAATGCTTTTCAATGTCAAGTGTCGTTTCCTTAGACCATGAGTTTGTGCAACTCCCGGATACCGTAGGAATGCTTTGGGTGTGCCAAATGTCACGACTTAACTGGGTGGCTATAAAGGTGCACTATGGGTATCTCCAAAAGTTTCTGTTGGGTTGGCACGAATCGAGACTGGGATTTGTCACTCCGTGTGACGGAGAGGTATCTCTGGGCCCACTCGGTAAGACATCTTCATAATGAGGTCAATGTGACTAAGGAGTTAGCCACGGGATGATGTGTTACATACGAGTAAAGAGACTTGCCGGTAACGAGATTGAACAAGGTATAGGGATACCGACGATCGAATCTCGGGCAAGTATCATACCGATAGACAAAGGGAATTGCATACGGGATTGATCGAATCCCCGACATCATGGTTCATCCGATGAGATCATCATGGAGCATGTGGGAGCCAACATGGGTATCCAAATCCCGTTGTTGGTTATTGACCAGAGAGGTGTCTCGGTCATGTCTACGTGTCTCCCAAACCCGTAGGGTCTACACACTTAAGGTTCGATGACGCTAGGGTTATAGGGAAATGGTATATGTGATTACCGAAGGTTGTTCCTAGTCCAAATGAGATCCCGGGACGTCACGAGGAGATTCGGAATGGTTCGGAGGTAAAGATTGATATATAGGAAGTCCGGTTTTGGTCACCGGAAAGTTTTCGGGCTCATCGGTAGTGTACCGGGAGTGTCGGGAGGGTGCCGGAGGACCCCGGGAAGGGTGTGACGACCAAAGCACTTCGTGGGCCCTTAGAGGAGGTGTACCAGCCCTTATTGGGCTGGACAAGACCTTCCGGAAGGTCCCATGCGGCTAGGGATAAGAGATAAGGCTGAAAAGGATTCAAAAGGAAGAGATCCACCTCCCTTGTGGGAGGTGGACTCCTCCCTAGGTTCGGCCGAACCTCTCCTCCTTGGAGGAGGGGCCAAAGCAGCCCTCCCTCTCCCTCCTCCTATATATACGACTCCACCAACCGCGTTCTTGTAACGCTTCTTCTTAGCGATCTTCAAAGGTATGAAGATGCAATCTCTCCTCACTCGTTGCTGGTTTCTCCATAGATAGATCTTGGTGATCGTAGGAATTTTTTTGATTTACTACTACCTCTCCCAACAGTGGCATCATGACCTAGGGCTGTGCGTGGAATCTATGCATGAGTAGAACACAAAGTTGTTGTGGGCATCGATCTTGTTAATTTGCTTACCACTACTAGTCTTATCTTTATTCGGCGGTATTGTGGGATGAAGCGGCCCGGACCAACTTTACACGTACGCTTACATGAGACCGGTTCCACCGCCTAACATGCACTTGTTGCATAAGGTGGCTAGCGGGTGTCTATCTCTCCCACCTTAGTCGGATTGGATTCGATGAAAAGGGTCTTGGCATATCACGTTGTGGTTTTGGCGTAGGTAAGAAACGTTCTTGCTAGAAACCTATTGCAGCCACGTAAAAACTTGCAACTACAAATTAGAGGACATCTAACTTGTTTTTGTAGCATATGCCTTGTGATGTGATATGGCCAAAGGATGTGATGTGATGCATTTTGATGTATGAGATTGATCATGTTCTTGTAATAGGATTCACGACTTGCATGTTGATGAGTATGACAACCGGCAGGAGCCATAGGAGTTGTCTTATTTTATTGTATGACCTGCGTGTCAATCAAGATCGCAATGTAATTACTTTTCTTTATTGCTAAACGTTAGCCATAGTAGTAAAAGTAATAGTTGGCGAGACAACTTCATGAAGACACGATGATGGAGATCATGATTATGGATATCATGGTGTCGTGCCGGTGACAGTGATGATCATGGTGCCCCGAAGATGGAGATCAAAGGAGAAAGATGATATTGGCCATATCATGTCACTATATTGATTGCATGTGATGTTTATCATGTTTACATCTTATTTTATTAGAACGACGGTAGCTAAATAAGATGATCTCTCAATAAATTTTCAAGAAATGTGTTCACCCTAAATGTGCACTATTGCTAAGGATCGCTGTTCCAAAGCACCACGTGATGATAGGGTGTGATAGGTTCTAACGTTCGCATACAACGCGTGTAAGCCAGATTTACACATGCGAAACACTTAGGTGGACTTGACGAGCCTAGCATGTACAAACATGGCCTTGGAACACCAAAGACCGAAAGGTCAAAATATGAGTCGTATAGAAGATACGATCAACATGGAGATGTTCACCATGGATGACTAGTCCGTCTCACGTGATGATCAGACACGGGCTAGTTGACATGGATCATGTATCACTTGGATGACTAGAGAGATGTCTATCTAAGTGGGAGTTCATTAAATAATTTGATTATGTGAACTTAATTATCATGAACTTAGTATAAAATTGTCGTTACAATCTATATTGTAGATCCAATGGCCAACGCGAATGTCATCCTAAACTTCAACGCGTTCCTAGAGAAAACCAAGTTGAAAGATGATGGAAGCAACTATGCGGACTGGGTCCGTAGCTTGAGGATCATCCTCATAGCTTCCAAGAGATTGTATATTCTTGATGCACCGCTAGGTGACGCACCCATTTTCCCAGCAGATCAAGACGTTATGAACGCTTGGCAGTCACGCTCTGATGATTACTCCCTTGTTCAGTGCGGCATGCTTTACAGTTTAGAACCAGGGCTCCAGAAGCGTTTTGAGAAACACAGAGCATATGAGATGTTCCAAGAGCTGAAACTGGTTTTCCAAGCTCATGCCCGGGTCGAGAGATATGACGTCTCCGACAAGTTCTTCAGCTGTAAGATGGAGGAGAATAGTTCTGTCAGTGAGCACATACTCAAGATGTCTGGGTTACACAACCGCTTGACTCATCTGGGAGTTAATCTCCCGGATGACTCGGTCATTGACAGAATCCTTTAGTCACTTCCACCTAGCTATAAGATCTTTGTGATGAACTACAACGTGCAGGGCATGGAGAAGACCATTCCTGAGTTGTACTCAATGCTGAAATCAGCGGAGGTCGAGATCAAAAAGGAGCATCAAGTGTTGATGGTGAATAAGACCACTAGTTTCAAGAAAGGAAAGGGTAAGAAGAACTTCAAGAAGGACGACAAAGCTGTTGCCGTGCCCGGTAAGCAAGTTGTCGGGAAGAAGAACAAGCATGGACCCAAGCCTGAGACTGGATGTTTTTATTGCAAGGGTACCGGTCACTCGAAGCGGAACTGCCCCAAGTACTTAGCGGATAAGAAGGCCGCCAAAGTTAAACGTATATGTGATATACTTGTTATTGATGTGTACCTAACCAGCGCTCGTAGTAGCTCCTGGGTATTTGATACCAGTGCAGTTGCTCACATTTGTAACTCCAAGTAGGAGCTGCGGAATAAGCGGAGGTTGGTAAATAAAAAGGTGACGATGCGCATCGGGAATGGCTCCAAGGTCGATGTGATCGCCGTCGGCATGCTACCTCTACATCTACCTTCGGGATTAGTATTAAACCTCAATAATTGTTATTTAGTATGAGCTTTGAGCATGAACATTGTATCTGGATCTCGTTTGATGCGACATGGCTACTCATTTCAATCTGAGAATAATGGTTGTTCTATTTATATGAGAGTAATGTTTTATGGTCAGGCCCCGTTGGTCAATGGTTTATTTTTGATGAATCTCGAACGTGATGTTACACATGTCCATAGTGTGAGTACCAAAAAGTGTAAGGTTGATAACGATAGTCCCACTTACATGTGGCACTGACACCTTGGTCATATTGGTGTCAAACACGTGAAGAAGCTCCATGCTGATGGACTTTTGGAGTCTCTTGATTTTGAATCATTTGACACGTGCGAACCATGCCTCATGGGCAAGATGACCAAGACTCCGTTCTTCGGAACAATGGAGCGAACAACTGACTTATTGGAGATAATACATACCGATGTATGCGGTCCAATGTGCGTCGAGGCTCGCGGTGGCTACCGTTATGTTCTCACCCTCACTGATGACTTGACCAGATATGGGTATGTCTACTTGATGAAACACAAGTCTGAAACCTTTGAAAGGTTCAAGGAATTTCAGAGTGAGGTAGAGAATCAACGTGACAGGAAAATAAAGTGCCTACGATCTGATCGTGGCAGAGAATATTTAAGTCACGAGTTTGGCATGCACCTAAGGAAATGTAGAATTGTTTCACAACACACGCCGCCTGGCACACCTCAGCGAAATGGTGTGTCTGAACGTCGTAATCGCACTCTATTGGATATGGTGCGATCTATGATGTCCCTTACCGACTTACCGCTATCATTTTGGGGATATGCATTAGAGACTGCCCCATTCACTTTAAATAGGGCACCGTCAAAGTCCGTTGAGACGACACCGTATGAACTATTGTTTGGAAAGAAACCTAAGCTGTCTTTTCTAAAAGTTTGGGGATGCGATGCTTACGTGAAGAAACTCCAACCTGAGAAGCTCGAACCCAAAGCGGAAAAGTGTGTCTTCATAGGATATAACAAAGAGACTATTGGGTATACCTTCTACCTCAGATCCGAAGGCAAAGTCTTTGTTGCCAAGAATGGATCCATTCTCAAGAAAGAGTTTCTCTCGAAAGAAGTAAGTGGGAGGAAAATAGAACTTGATGAGGTAATTGTACCTCCACTCGAACCGGAGAGTAGAGCAACACAGGATGTTGTTTCTATGGAGCCTACACCAGCTGGAGAGGAAGTTAATGATGATGATCATGAAACTTTAGATCAAGACTATTGAATGTCGAAGGTCCACTAGGACACATTCCGCACCAGAGTGGTACGGCAACCCTGTCCTAGAGATCATGTTGTTGGACAACGGTGAAGCTTCGAACTATGAAGAAGCGATGGCGGGCCCGGATTCTAACAAATGGCTTGAGGCCATGAAATCCGAGATAGGATCCATGTATGAGAACAAAGTATGGACTTTGGTGGACTTGCCTGATGATAAGCGAGCCATTGAAAATAAATAGATCTTTAAGAAGAAGACTGACGCGGATGGTAATGTGACCGTCTATAAGGCTCGGCTTGTCGCTAAGGGTTATCGACAAGTTTAAGGAGTTGACTACGATGAGACTTTCTCACCCGTAGCGATGCTAAAGTCTGTCAGAATCATGTTAGCAATTGCCGCATTTTATGATTATGACATCTGGCAAATGGACGTCAAAACGACATTCCTTAATGGCTTCCTGAAGGAAGAACTGTATATGATGCAGCCGGAAGGTTTTGTCGATCCTAAAGATGCTAACAAAGTATGCAAGCTCCAGCGCTCCATCTATGGGCTGGTGCAAGCATTTCGGAGTTGGAACATTTGCTTTGATGAGGTGATTAAAGCGTTTGGGTTTGTACAGGTTTATGGAGAACCTTGTATTTACAAGAAAGTGAGTGGGAGCTCTGTAGCATTTCTCGTATTATATGTGGATGACATATTGATAATGGGAAATGATATAGAACTCTTGGAAAGTGTAAAGACCTAATTGAATAAGTGTTTTTCAATGAAGAAACTTGGAGAAGCTGCTGACAAATTAGGTATTAAGATCTATAGAGATAGATCGAGACACCTCATAGGCCTTTCACAAAACACATACCTTGAAAAGATATTGAAGAAGTTCAATATGGATCAGTCCAAGAAGGGGTTCTTGCTTGTGTTACAAGGTGTGAGATTGAGTATGACTCAATGCCCGACCACGGCAAAGGATAGAGAAGAGATGAGTGTCATCCCCTATGCTTCAGCCATAGGCTCTATTATGTATGCCATGCTGTGTACCAGACCTGATGTGAACCTTGCCATAAGTTTGGTAGGGAGGTACCAAAGTGATCCCGGAGCGGAACACTAGACAGCGGTCAAGAATATCCTGAAGTACCTGAAAAGGACCAAGGAGATGTTTCTCGTATATGGAGGTGCCGAAGAGCTCGTCGTAAAGGGTTACGTCGATGCTAGCTTCGACACAAATCCGGACGACTCCAAGTCGCAAACCGGATACGTGTATATTTTCAACGGAGGGGCAGTCAGCTGGTGCAGCAGCAAGCAAAGCGTTGTGGCAGCATCTACATGTGAAGTGGAGTACGTAGCTGCTTCGGAAGCAGCAAAGGAAGGAGTCTGCATGAAGGAGTTCATCACCGACCTAGGAGTGATTCCCAATGCGTCGGGCCCGATGACTCTATTCTATGACAACACTAGAGTTATTGCCCTTGCAAAGGAGCCCATGTTTCACAAGAAGACAAGACACATCAAGCGCCGCTTCAACTCCATCCGTGATTAGATTCAGCAGGGAGATATAGATATTTGTAATATACATACGGATCTGAATATCGCAGATCCGTTGACTAAACCTCTCTCACGAGCAAAAGATGATCAACACCAGAATGCTATGGGTGTTCGATTCATCACAATGTAACTAGATTATTGACTCTAGTGCAAGTGGGAGACTGTTGGAAATATGCCCTAGAGGCAATAATAAAATGGTTATTATTGTATTTCCTTGTTCATGATAATTGTCTATTGCTCATGGTATAACTGTATTAACCGGAAACCAGAATGCATGTGTGAATACATAGACCACAACGTGTCCCTAGTGAGCCTCTAGTTGACTAGCTCGTTGATCAATAGATGGTCACGGTTTCATGACCATTGACATTGGATGTCGTTGATAACGGGATCACATCATTAGGAGAATGATGTGATGGACAAGACCTAATCCTAAGCATAGCACAAGATCGTGTAGTTCGTTTGCTAAAGCTTTTCAATGTCAAGTATCGTTTCCTTAGACCATGAGATTGTGCAACTCCCGGATACCGTAGGAATGCTTTGGGTGTGCCAAACGTCGCAATGTCACTAGGTGGCTATAAAGGTGCACTACGGGTATCTCCGAAAGTGTCTGTTGGGTTGGCATGAATCGAGACTTGGATTTGTCACTCCATGTGACGGAGAGGTATCTCTGGGCCCACTCGGTAAGACATCATCATAATGAGCTCAATGTGACTAAGGAGTTAGCCACGGGATGATATGTTACAGAATGAGTAAAGTGACTTGCAGGTAACGAGATTGAACAAGGTATTGGGATACCGACGATCGAATCTCGGGCAAGTATCATACCGATAGACAAAGGGAATTGCATACGGGATTGATTGAATCCCCGACATCGTGGTTCGTATGATGAGATCATCGTGGAGCATGTGGGAGCCAACATGGGTATCCTGATCCCGCTGTTGGTTATTGACCGTAGAGGTGTCTCGATCATGTCTACGTGTCTCCCGAACCCGTAGGGTCTACACACTTAAGGTTCGATGACGCTAGGGTTATAGGGAAATGGTATACATGATTATCGAAGATTTTCGGAGTCCCACATGAGATCGCGGACATCACGAGGAGCTCCAGAATGGTCCAGAGGTAAAGATTGATATATAGGAAGTCCAGTTTTGGTCACCGAAAAGTTTTCGGGCTCATCGATAGTGTACCGGGAGTGCCGGGAGGGTGCCGAAGGACCCCGGGAGGGGTGTGACGACCAAAGGACTTTGTTGGCCCTTAGAGGAGGTGTACCAGCCCTTATTTTGCTGGCCAAGACCTTCCGGAAGGGCCCATGCGGCTAGGGATAAGAGATAAGGCTGAAAAGGATTCAAAAGAAAGAAATCCACCTCCCTTGTGGGAGGTGGACTCCTCCCAAGGTTCGGCCGAACCTCTCCTCCTTGGAGGAGGGGCCAACGCAGCCCTCCCTCTCCCTCCTCCTATATATATCCAAGGTTTTGGGCTGATTCGAGACACGGCTTCTCTCTCCCACGGCGCAGCCCTACCTCTCTTCTTCCTCCTCCACAGTGCTTAGGCGAAGCCCTGCCGGAATACCTTGCTGCTTCACCATCACCATACCATCGTGCTGCTGTTGGAGCTCTTCCCCAACCTCTCCCTCCTCCTTGCTGGATCACGGTGCGGGAGATGTCACCGGGATGTACTTGTGTTGAACGCGGAGGCGCCGTTGTTTGGCGCTTAGATAGGAATCCACCGCGATCTGAATCGCTGTGAGTACGACTCCACCAACCGCGTTCTTGCAACGCTTCCTCTTAGCGATCTTCAAAGATATGAAGATGCAATCTCTCCTCACTCGTTGCTGGTTTCTCCATAGATAGATCTTGATGATCATAGGAATTTTTTTGATTTATTACTACGTCTCCCAATACCATCTGCCTCCCCACACAACCGGGGTTTGCATCTTTGTTTAAATAGTTTCATGTATTTTGTGGCCCGGAGTGAGGATGCTATCGATGTTTTCCACTGGTAGATGGGAAAACACGAATAGGAATATGCAATTCTTTTGCAATGATGGATGTATGTTGGAATTTTAGATCGAGATCTAGGGGCGTGTTGGATTTTTGTTTGAATTTGAATTGGTTTGCTTTTAATTTATGCATGTATCCCGATCTGAGGTTACATTTTATGATTATAACAGGTTGTGGACAATAACTCCAAGTTCATGTGTTACTGTCTAATTTTAGTAAGATTATGATACTTTTTACTACTATGTATGGTGGCGGAATCTGGTTTCTCTACATGACTGATGTTCTAGCTATCTTTTCTTTTGCAAAAAGGCAAATTGAAATGGATTTTTCATTAACCGAGAGAGATAAAGCGATGTTACAGTTCCGCAAGATGCGAATAGAAACTATGCAAGTGTATCTTGGTATTGCATCATTGTGTGCCTTTCGTGCTTTGGGAGAGTGTTGTGCATATTATATCTCTTGTTTGTGGACTAGAGTCTACAAATTATAGAGGTTTTTCTAGTTTTGTTCTTATTTTTCATTTTCGAAGAGGAGATAAGGAGAGGATTGTCTTGTTTGTGTGCTCGGCAAAAGAAAAGAACGAGTTGAAATTAGCGAATTGTGAAGCCCTAGCTGATTGTGAAGTCCAGCATGAGGGGCTCCTTCATCCGCACCACCATGGTCGCACAACCATTGTCCTCTTACAGTACATAGTCCGGAGGGAGTATCTATTAGTTATAAGTGAATAAAATATGCTAGATACACAAATATAGCATTGCAATAAGTTAGTGGAATTTTCAATGGGTATACTAACCATCCTTACCTAACATGTATTTTTGTTTAACACACTACTATTGGCTGCATTTGGAGGAAATGAGTATTCTTATAAGAAAAACTTCACTCACATGGTGAAATAATGGGGTTATGCCAAATTAAAATTAGGCTTGTGAAAATTCTCGCAAGGTTCATGGCTAACCCTCCCCATTTTACAGTTTCCATCAAAATATTGACCGACATCACAACATTTAACCCAACTGGTTCCCACGTCTTAGAAACATGATTTCACTAACCTAGTCACACCCCCGCCGGGCGGCGACACTGGCCGAGAAGGGAGTGGTAGTAAAACAATTTCACATATACTCAACCCACACCCTTATAATCTCCTCTCCCACCGATCCCCATAGCAGAAGCCTCTATAGTTTTTTTTCTCAATGGAATAACACGTTGTTTCTCAAATGAAAATAATGTGCAACGAAGCCCTATATCAACAAGAGGGAAAATCCAATGGTTTTGTCCACTCAACGTGGGTACTACCATGGCGTTGCTCTCGATCACTGCATCCGGGAGCGGCTTCCATCCGCATCCCCACACAACCGAGGTTTGCATCTTTGTTTGAATGGTTTCGTGTCTTTTATGGTTCGAGGTGGGGATGATAACCATGGTCTCCACTGGTAGATGGAAAATGCGAATCAGTTTATGCAATTCTTTTGCAACGATGGATGTATGTTGGAATTCTAGATCAATATCTAGGGGCGTGTTGGATTCCTGTTTGAATTATAATTGGTTTGCTTTTTAATTTATGCATGTATCTCGATCATAAGTTATGTTTTATGATTTTAGCGGGTTCTGGACGATAACTCAAGTTTCATGTGTTACTGCCTAATTTTAGTAAGATTATGATACTTTTTACTACTTTCTATCTGTGGTGGCAGAATTTGATTCCTCTACATGGGTGATGTTCTAGCTAGCTTTTCTTTTGTGAAAAAGGCCGATTGAAACGGATTTCTCCTTCATTGAGAGAGAGAAAATGACGTTATTGTCACGCAAGATGTGAACTGAAACTATGCAAGAGTATATTGATAAAGAAAAAGGAAAAACACGTAGTTTCGCAAAGGAAAACATTGTGCGCCGAAGCCCTAGATCAGCAAGAGGACCAAACCCAATGGTTTTTTCCACCCGACGTGGGTGCAGCCATGGTGCTTCTCTCGATCGCTGCTGCGGGAGCGACTCCCATCCGCCTCCCCATGCAACCAAGGTTTGCATCTTTGTTTCAATAGTTTCAAGTCTTTTGTGGTCCGAGGTCGAGATGATAACCATGGTATTCATTGGTAGATGGGAAAACACGAACCAGAATATGCAATTCTTTTGCAAAGATGGATGCATGTTGGAATTCTAGATGAAGATCTAGGGGCATGTTGGAATTCTAGATGAAGATCTAGGGGCATGTTGGAATTCTAGATCAAGATCTAGGGGCGTGTTGGATTTCTGTTTGAATTTGAATTGCTTTTCTTTTAATTTATGCATGTATCTCAATCTGAAGTTATGTTTTATGATTGTAACGGGTTGCAGACTGCCTAGTTTTATTAAGATTATGATACTTCTTATGATTTTCTATGTATGGTGGCGGAATCTGATTTCTCTACATGGGTGATGTTCTAGCTAACTTTTCTTTTGCGGAAAGGCCAATTGAAATGATTTTTTCATTAATTAAGAGAATACGACATTACCATCCCCAAGATGCAAATAGCTACTATGCAAGTGTATCTTTGTATTGAGTCATTGTGTGTCTTTAGTGCTTTTTGGGAGACTGTTGAGCGGATTATATCTTGTTTCCAGACTAGAGTCTAAAATTTATAGAGGTTTGTCTCATTTGTGTGTGTGTGTGTTTAATTTTTGAAGAGGAGATGAGGAGAGGATTATCTTGTTTGTGTGCTCGGCACAAAAAAAAAGAGAGTTCAGAATGAACAAAATGTGAAGCCCTAGCTATTCGTAAAGTTCAACTCACGGGCCTCCTTCCCCTGCGACACCTTGGTCGCACAACCATAGTCCTCTCACCTTACATAGTCTGGACGGAGTATCTATTAAATACAAGTCAATAAAATATGCTAGATACAGAAATGTTACATTGCAATAAGTTAGTGGAATTTTTCATGGGTATACTAACCATCCTTACCTAACACAAATTTTGTTCACACGCTATTAATGACTGCATTTTGAGGAAACGAGTATTCTTAGAAGGAAACACTTCAGTCATATGGTGAAATAATGGGTTTATGCCAAAGTAAAATTATGCATGTGTAAATTCTCACACGGTTCTTAGTTAACCCTCACTCACTTTACAGTTTCCACCAAAATATTGTACTACAAGTATGATGTAGTTTGTTCATGGTTAAAAAAACATTTTATGCTCTAATGTTGGTGGCGGATGCACTTGGGACAACAAAAGTTCAAATTCCTAACCATTTGATATGAATGGTGAACACTACAAGTTTGACTCCAGTTTGGGGAAAAAATCAAAGAAAATAAAAAAAGCCTAAAGGATTGAAATGCCTTTGTATTGAGCCATCTTATGTGCACTAGTTTGTGGCAAAATCATAAACTTGCAATACATTTTTTTTAACCCTTCACGCATTTGGATTGTTTTGCTTAATTTTTTGCATTGTTTGATTGAAAACACCTAATTATTTTAACATATGAAATGTGGGTCACCACTTGTCACACACATGCAAGCAACCCAAATTTCATTTAAAGTTTATAACTTTTACAGTACATAAACCATGAACATAGCTACTCACAAAATAACACTAGTTCATAAACCTAATCTATTGATAATAGTCTTCCTCGTTGGAGCCGCTGGCGACACTGAAGGATCCGTCCTCGTCGTCGTCCTCCTACTACGTGTTGTCGTCATGGTCCTGGCTCATGAGGTCGATGGTGATGTGGGCCACCGAGGCTACAACCGCCTGTTGCAGCCTGTGTCAACGGGGTCATTAGGGTGGCGTTGTGACCCCTTCATCGATTCACGCAGCGCTAGGAGGAGGCATCACAGGTCTGTAGGGTCACCGGGCTGCCTGACCACCGCCCCCTGTACTCCATTAGAAGCGGCAACTCCTGCGCCGTCTTCAGCATGCACATGGGGCCGCCAGAACACGTCCCAGGATCAGGCTTTGGCATGACTATGGCCCCCCGCGATCTCGTCCTGGGCTTAGGCTATGGGACGAGCAGGGGCGCGTCCGGATCTCGTCCCTGGCTTCGGCATTGCGATGCGCAGGCCGCCGCCACGCACTAAAGAGATCATTCCCGAAGCTCCTGGCTCCGGCTTAGGAACACGGAGGCCCCCGGTGCTGCTGGCACCACCGCCGCCTCCTGAAGACGTGGCCATGGATCACGACATGGTTCGCGACGGCGAAATCTGCTCATCCTCATCCAGGCCAAGCTGCACGCGACACGCGGTCATGACATCGGCGAAGTTCCGCCATTCCCAAAGGGCGTACCTCTCGTCGATGTTGTTGCGCGATGCCGGGTAGTGGTCGGCGTAGTGCTGGATGTGGGCGGCGTTGTCCTCCGCGAGGATCTACAACCACCGCCGTCTGCTTAGCGTGTTGTCCAGATTCGAAAACTCGTACATTGGCAGATTTTTCCGAAAGACGCTTATTATGCATGACATGGCCCGCGTGACGACGATGCGGACAAACTCCATTGCGAGCCTCCCGACGCTCATGCGCCATTCGACTGGCAGGCGCGTGTTCGACAGGACCATGACGCTGCAGCGAGCGAGGAGCGAGGCTTCGTCGACCAGGAGGGTGCGCGATATGCCGGTAATGCACATCATGTGGCGTTGTCCCCGGCTACCGCCGTGGCTGGTCATGGCTGTGGCTGCGGAAGGGGAGGCAACTAGGGTTTGATGAAGGAGCACGACAGAGAAGGTTATGGTTGGCGAGCGAACGGGAGGTGATTAGACAGTAGTGTGTTTACGTCCATGACACACGGCTATAAAAATCAATTAATTAATAGGTACCTGCTCGCATGCCGGCAATGCGACTCCCCATATGGGAAACCGCGTATTGCGTACCCCCGCCCGTGTGTGTTAATGTGTGAAAGCACCGACGTGACCACGCTGTGACTACTCATGCAGGCGGACCCGCACACGGCGGGTTGTGAGAACGTCATGTCGCATGGTGCATCCCACTTGCCAGTAACAACGGAAGCTAACCGTCAACCCCTTGACCAATGGCAAACCCGAGTTTGAGCATTGGTGAGGGTGGGTAGCACGATGAAGGAGAAAAGTGAGAAAAAATAGTTGGCATGGGCAAAATCAAGGAGGACTAAGCATTAAGGGGCACAGAAATAGAAATCCTTTTAATTGAAAATCAACTTATTTTGTGTTCTTTCATTCTTTCCTTTTTAAATGAATTGGCACCTTAATTGAAATAGTTCGTTTTATAATTGTCATCACTAAATGCAACCAGCTATTGTATGATTACTCAGGTCTTTTGCCAGCGGTACTGAAGTTATACATCACATAAATGTACTCAAAATGAAGATGCAAACATCACATGGGAGTCTCGGGTTAATACCGACTATCATCCATCTAAGAAAAGTCAGGAACCAGCAACAATCACAACCAGCCCATACTCACCTAAATCAGTAACAACAAAAACAACATCACCACCGCAACCTAGTAATGAAACCGAAAATACACAGCCTAGTCATTACCATCTCCGGGATTAGATACATGGGCGATGTCACTAAGAAAATGATGATCATTTTTCTCAAAAATATTTCTGGATATGCGGTGAATACTTTTTAAATATTTGATGACCATATTTTAAATACACGATGAACACTTTTTATATATGTCATAAACAATTTCCAAATACCTGATGAACTTTTGTGGTTCAATATGTGATGAACTTTTTCACATACGCGATGAATATTTTCTCAATAGACGATGAACATCTTTTAAATACACGCGTTCAATTTTTAAAACCAGTGAATATCTTTAGATGACAACATTTTCCGAATACGGGGTGAACACTTGGTGGATATGTTTTTGAATACACAATGGTTATTTTAAATACACGGCGATTTTTTCAAATACAGAATCAAGATTTTGGTTCTAATGTGTGATGGACAATTTTGCAATACCTTAAAACCTCTTTTAATTTACTATTTCAAAATGAATGAAATATAAAAGCTAAAAATATTTTTTAAAGAATAAATACAACTAGAAGAAAAAAATCAAATAGAAAAAAAAGGAAAAACAACTAGGCGTGCATGTGCTCCTTGGTGCGTGCAGCGCCGATGTGCTGTAAGGACGTGCCGCTGCTTCGCACACCGTGAGCAGTTACAGGTGAGGCATAGCAGCACCTAAATTCAAAACCGCCCAGGAGGCACGTCATGTTCTTGCAATCATTGCTCACCCAGTGGCCAAAGTACAATTAGGGAAGACGAGAGAATAGCACCGATATATATTTACTCTTAAAAGCGGAGTTGGTAGCTTCTTTTTCGGTTTATTTTTTTCTGGTTTATTTTCGTCCTTTTTTTCATCCCATCTCCCATCGTTTTCTTTTATTGGTTTATTCTCTCCTATCATTAAAAACCAAATCCATCGTTAAAGCGAAAGATTTTTGTGTGCTTTCTTTGGCAGATGATGATTCGTTTTAATCACATTAATTATAGGTAATTAAGAATTTCAAAAGCATAGTATCATATATATGAGATCACGTTCCAAAAAGCCAAATCCACCATTAAAGTGGAAGATTTTGTTTTGTGCTTGCTTTGACAGGTGATGATTTGATTTAATCACATTAATAATAGGTAATTAAGAATTCCAAAATCATACCATATATGTGAAATCAGCTTCCGAGAAACCAAATTCACCATTAAAGCGAAAGATTTTGTTTTGTACTTGCTTTGGCAGGTGATGATTTGATTTAATCACATTAATAATATGTAATTAAGACTTCCAAAATCATGTCATATATGTGAGATCACCTTCCGAGAAAACAAATATAGGATTTTTGTTGATAACCTTTCAAAAGAAAATCCGAATTGTAGCCTGGTACACTGGTTTATGTTTGCCCCTTTTGTTCGACTCACCTTCCACCATCCCTTTTTACTGTTTATCTCTTTATAAATAACCACAAAAGGAAAAAAACATTCCATCACTCCTTCCAGCCTTGATTTTTTCTTTAGGATCCCGAGGGACGCCGCCGTCGCTGACGCGGATCCAACAGATTCCCACGAATCATTGGGCACATCAAAATAAATGTGCTAATAAAATAAACATGTCTCAAATACCCCACTAATGTTTGGTCTATAATTACTCTCTAATGTGGTCTAAAAGTACTCCCTCTAATGGCATATGCACTTAAGACCATAAAAGTTATGTTTTGTAGGTCCAGACCCTTCAACTGACAATAGAGATTTGTAATGAAAAAAAGAGCAGCAGTAGAGATTTACATGTCCATGCCAGTTGAGCACGTTGGACTTTGAACGTGCAATACAATATGTGCATACATATACCTTTTAAGTAAGATTGATTTTCGTTGTGTATACGATGCATATATCAGAGAACATGCATGTGTAGCTTCTAAGCAAAAATACAAAACCGAGCTGCTTGATTTCAGCTAGGATGTAAAGACTAAAAGGTGGCAACAATTTCTACAGAAAGGGATCATTTATAATTTAGTGGCTCCTCTACCCCGTCCGTCTGGCCGTGGTGCATGCATGTGGCCGGACACGCGTGTTTTGCCCTAACACGCACGCATGCATGTCACATGTATAATAAAAAGTTTACGTCACATGCAAAGGGAAAAGGGAAAGGAAGAAAGATGAACAAAACACGTTAGCTGAGCAAGTGTACGTACATGTCAGTTTCAAAAACATCATCGGTCAATTGATGAAGAGACGACAGTGTTAGGGTAAACATCGTTTGTATGCATGCGTGCATAGGAAACATAAAATTACTAACATTGATCTCCACGTTAATTCAATACCAAGAAACGCAAAAAAGTTATTGACGTGAGTAGTTAGTTGGACACATCATCTGGATGACCTAACAAAACAGATGGTTTTTTGCGTCTCCTCTCCCACCACACCTTCATGTTGGTTCTTATTCATTGGTTTATTTTTCTCTTCATTTTTTCCTTACAAACTCGTACTTTTCTTAACGTATAAAAGATCATGGATCCAACTTTCCTAACATACCCAAATAAATTGATTCTTTCCATCAGTACAATTTACTTTAGGAAACAAATAACAAATTAAAAATAAATAAATAATGAATTTTAAGGAAACAAAATAACATATTTTAATTAAGTCAATTCCCCCCTCACCTGTCGTGCCCTTCTCCCAGCCTCTCCATGCGCCCCCGCAATGTCGACCCGTGCGCCATCGCCTCTGCCGGCGCTCAGATTCGGGGCTTGCCGCAATGCCCGAGGCACCGACAGTGATCCGTAGGGAGGAAAAGATGGTGGTGTACAAATAATTACATGGAGGTGAAGGAGGGGACGGCAACATCAACTACACGCTGAACATGAAGGCATGGAGGACTACCGTCGGTGTGAGCACCATCCCATCAGCACCGGTGACTCATCCAAGCAGGTCGCTTACATCGTTGTCGCCAATTTCTCCTCCCCTAAGCTAGGGTTTCTAATCAAGCCGCCACCGTTGTCACGCCCAAGATGCGGTCATATCCTTATTTCGGCACGAGGGCATCGACAGGGATAGAAGCGCATCTCGACTCGTTTGCAAGAATGGATATCATTACAAGTACATTTACAAAAGAGATGAGTATATGGAATTGGCTTACACTCGCCACAAGCTACATCAGAGTCACATCAATACATCAACATACTCAATCATCATACAGAAGAGCAGGGTCCGACTACGGAAAAAATCAAACGATAAAATGACATCCACCCTTACTATCCCAGGCTGCCGCCTGGAACCCATCCAAGATTGAAGAAGAAGAAGAACTCCAAGTCAACTCAAGCAACACGCTCACGTCAAATCATCACATTACCTGTACCTGCAACTGTTGTCGTAGTAATCTTTGAGCCATAAGGACTCAACATTCTCATTTCCAAGGGTATCAAGACTATTAAAGCTTAATGGGTAAGGTATGGTTAAGTGTTGTGGCTGCAGGAAGCGATTAAGCATTTATTTGAGTGGCTAACTTACGAGTACAGAAAGTAAAGTTTGGTGGTCTACGCATAACGGTCGTGAACTAGTAATGATCACTACTGATCCTGAACACCTACTTACGTCAATCATAACCCCACCGTCTTCTCTTTAGGATAAGGACTCACGAAAAGAGACAATCATGGTTATGCACACAGTTGGTGTATTTTATTAGAGTTTACTTCAAGTTCGCTATGACCGGGTGTTAAACAAAGTATCCAAGTTTGCCACATAACCGCGGGCATGGCTTCTCGAACAGATTTAACCCTGCAGGGATGCTCCAACTCATCCATCACAAATTAACCACACGTAGTGGGAATAACCTCAACCACGGATCTCGCGATCTTCCTAGGCAATTCGGAAGGAAATCCAACACCTCGAGATAGCCCGAAGAATAATCGGAATTCCTCACTCAAGACATTCGAGAAAGGTAAAACAAATCCAGCAAGGCCGCCCGACGTGCCGACAATCCCGATAGGAGCCGCGTATCTCATTCTCAGGGCACGACAGATGAGCTACGCATACAGTGGCCAGATAGAAATCTCCCAAGTTGCCCTGGGTTGGCCCCGCACAGTGCTCTAGTTTGGACCAACACTCATGAGGAGCACTGGCCCGGGGGTTGATTAATTATCCACGGGGTCCGGAAAATCCCCTATGCAAGTTCATTAATTATTAGGCAAAATGTAGTACCAATGTTGGGCCTTGCCAGATAAGTTTTATCCCAAAACAAAAATCAACGGGGTCCCCATAACAACCCCGAGCATGTTAGGAGCGCTCATTTATGGAACATAACATTGGTTCACAAGTAACTAAGGGCGGCAAGAGTAGAACAAAACAACGAGCAAAAGGCCTAGCCTTCCACCTTTACCAACTATATATGTGCATTAAACTAAATAGCAGCAATATTGTGATATAATAAAGAATGTCCATGTTGACACATGGAAGCAATTGCATCTGCAGCTAGAAACGCTATAAAAAGGGCTGAGCAAGCGGTAACTTAGCCAAAACAAAGGTTTGTTGGGATTTGGAGGGGTTAGAGGCTTATCATGGCAATGTTGGGAGGCTTGACAAACAAGTGGTAGGTAGCGCGACATAGCGATATAAAGACGAGACAACTAGCATGGCAATGATAGTAATGGTATCCAAGGAAATGAGTCATCTTGCCTGAGATCCCTCTCGGAACAAGAACGAATCCATGAAGAAGACGAGCCAACGAAGTCAAATGAATTCTCACACTCCGAACGCTTTCGGAACTCTATCGAGAAGAAGCAATCCGAAACAAACAATCAACACAAGATACACCACAACATATGCATGACATGATGCACAAACAATTATGATGCATGTCCGGTTTAATTATGCAATGCATGACAAATCACAACAAACAATACTACACATTAAGTGAAGCTCAATATGCACGAGTTGCATATTGACGAAACTCCACGTTCGAATTATTAAGTTCACTCTTGTTAGGTACACGACAATATTAAATGTTGTTAAACATGGCAAGAGATGAAGCATAAGTAAACTATCTATCTAGGCATCTTAAATGAGGTCGGAAACAACTTATATCATTTCCGAAATGACCTCATATCTTAATTTCGAAATTGGACCAGATATGAACTAATCATATTTTACATTTGTTAAGCAGTGAAATAAATGTCACCATGTTATTTTATACGTCATTCTAGTCGATTTACATATATGGAACATCTCAAACGGAGCTACGGTCTAAAAGATATGAGCAACGCAAGATGCACATGTCACGAATGCAAATGCATGGAAAATACATCACAAACACCTCAAATCATGAATGCAGCAAGTTATTATGAAACTACATGAGATTCTAAGCAAGTTACATATGCCACATGTTCAAAACGGAGCTACGGTTCATCAAGTACAACCAACACAAGTTATAGTCGAAATCTGCCCCAAACAGCAAGATAGCATTTTTCACGTATGAAAATAACAAGTTACACTATTCTAAAATGCACAAACTAAGCATGGTGCAATAGTATATAACACACACTTCGTTTCATCTTCACATATCATATAGAAAACATGCATGGATCACATGGTAGGAAGCTCACAAGGAGGCTACTTGAAAACAGTTTCAGACTTGTGAAAATAGCAGGTTTTGACAGTGCAGTTTTATCACGAAGGCATATTGACAGCAGTGAACCTATATGCTACAAGTCATATTATGGCATGAAACTTAACAGCATACTAAAGGACAATGTAAATAACAAATAACTCCATTACACCTATCACAAAAGAGTTCTAGATCACTAGCAAATTACATGGCAAGACAGCAACAAAATATAACAGATTCCAGACTTAGAAATATTTTGGACCCTCAAAACAACAGAATTTTATAGCAAGTTGACAATAACAAAATAACACCTAAACATGCATTTCTATGACAAGCAAAATGTCCTGGGGCTAGGACACATATCAAAGGGCACTTCTCATGTTGAAGATTAATTCATATCATGCACGGATTAAATCACACGAAAATGACAAAAGGGCATCACGACATAAATGACATGCGCACAAACATGCTCAAATGTCAAAACTAAATGCACAGATAAAACCTATGGATTTTTCTACCCTGGAAACATATATAATATGCATAGGTTCACGTGGAAAATTAATCACAATTAATTATGCAAGTATTAGGCCTAATCATCTTATAGCAATCCATTAATGCAAAATTAAATGCATCCAACACTCCAACATTTTTATCATGCATGAAAATGCGATGCCAATGAGATGAACATTTTTAACATGTGATTTTATTAATTTCGATGCACGGTTAAATAATTTTGATAAAGCAATTAATGGCAATTATGCAACACCACAGAAAAAGACATATTAAACATTTTTTTATCATGGATGCAAATGGCATATTATTAATCTACACGCTTTTCTAATTATTTTCCTATATATAAAATATTTCGATACGATGCACGGATAATTTACTATTAACGTTTTAAATTCGCATCGGGCCTACACACGTAAATAAAAAGAAAACGTAAAAAAAGGGGGCTAGGCTGCTCACCCATGGGCTAGGCCCAATCGGCAGGGGAGCTGGGCCGGCTGGGGAGGCAGAGGACCACGCGGGCTGTTGGCGCGTCAACGGGCGTCGCCCTCCCGATCCCGATCGGGATCGAGGCAGGGGAGGCCACGACAGGGCGGCGAGCAGTGGCGGCGTCCGGCGAAGGACGACGACGGCGAGGGTTAGACGGGGCAGGGCGGCACGGATCCGGGGATGGGCTTCCCGTTCCCGGTGGCGAGGGGTCCTGGCGGTGCGGAGATCTTGCGACGGCTGTGACCTGCAACGGGAGAGAGAGCCGACAGGTTTAGAGGAGAGAGGGAGAGGAAGAAGAAGGGAGAGGAGAGGCGGCGGTCCGGGCGACCGGCGGCGGCTGCTCCGGCGACGAGGTCCGGCAGGGCGGCGCGCTGTCTGCGGGGATTAGCGGGAGGAGCTGCGGCCATGGCACGGGAGCGGGAGCTCGGGCGCTTAGGCGGCGACGGCTTCGCTCGGGCCCAGATGGGCTCGGGCGGGCTCAGATGAGCCTGAGCGGGCCCAGCGGCTGGAGGTGGGAGACAGGAGGCTGGCTGGCGGCGCGGAAAACGAGGCTAGGGTCTAGGGTTTCAATTTAGGGTAGGCTAGGGTGTTTAAATAGGAAATGGGGGTAGGAGAGCGGGTTTCGCACCGTTTTCGGACCTTCCGATCGCGATCGGGCGGTCCAGAAGCGGAGGGAGCTAGCAGCCGGGCGAGTGGCTGTGCAGTGGGCTATGGGCAGATGAGAGGGAGTTTGCGACCCATGACACGAAGGTTTTTAAAATACCAAAAAACGTCCGATGATAACCGATGACCGCACTGCTACGGATGACCGACGGGGTATCAAACGAACTCGGAACGCGACGAAATTCGACAGGCGGTCTACCTACAGTATAATAAGACCGCACGCCAAGTTTCACCCCAACCCATAATATTTTTCGCGCGCCTTAAAAACGGTTTTATTGTAAATGATGCCGCGGGCGCATGCATGTGTGGTCGGTGTCGAACGGGCAACGGCAAGAACGGAGAGAACCGACAACTATCAACGGATGCAAGTTTGAAAACGAGTGACGATGCAATGCAGATGGTGCGAATGATGCGATGATGAATGCAACAACCAAACGAAACACTACCGAGAATGGAAATAAAAGGGGAATCTTCTGAAATCTTCTGGAGCGTCAGTCTCGGGCAGTTACAACCATAGATGCACATCTACATGCGGATGGCTCGTGTTCAGCAAGGGCTAGCGACCGCAAAGGCGACATGCACCTGATCTACGACAACATTAAGGAGCAAGCAGCGGTGATGCTCGATCACATGCTCGTCACACTCCACAAAGAGAGCCTGTTCGCGGATGCAGTCACTCGGGTGGAGCCTGCAGTGAGGCGGGTGGGTTGTGTTCAGGAGTGGCCTTGGCATGCTGCTGCAGAGATGTTCAGTAGCGGCCACCTGCTGCATGCATCGTGTCATTGGGCGCCGTCGACGAGAGACATTGACAGAGTCCTCTGGCACTAATTAGGTCGAGGTGTGCAGCGGTGGCACGTACTCCGTTGACTGCTCACCTCGCCACCGCGATGACGCCCCTGTTGCATTGACGTGCCCCTGTACCAGGGCAGTAGAACTCCTACTCCATGCTGGCTACTCGGATCTGAGCTCATCGAGGGACACGACTGTTGGGGAACGTCGCATAGGAAACAAAAAATTTCCTACGCACATGCAAACCTATCCATGGTGATGAGCATCTACAATAGGGAGAGTGGATCTACATACCCTTGTAGATCGCTAAGCGGGAAGCGTTAAGAAACGCGGTTGGTGTAGTCGAACTTCTTCGCGATCCAAATCGCCGAGCGTCCCGCGATCCAATCACGAACCGTCCCGCGAACACATCATGATCCGTCCCGCGAACTCATCACGATCCGTCTCACGATCTTGATCACGATCTGTCCCGCGAACTCATCACGATCCGTTCCGTGATCACATCACGAACCGTCTCGCGATCTCGATCACGGTCCTTCCGATCTAGCGCCGAACGGACGGCACCTCCGCGTTCATCACACGTGCAGCTTGATGACGATCTCCACCGTCTTCATCCAGCAAGACGAGGTGGAGAGGAGAGATAGTTCACCGGCAGCGTGACGGCGCTCCGGTGATGGTGGTGGAGTGATTCCGGCAGGGCTTCGCCTAAGCGCTGCGGAAAAACGATCTAGAGGAGAAACTGTGCACCGGTGTAACGGGTAGCACGTGGCCGGAAATTCTGTCCAAAAACCACCCAATCCACTAGTATATATAGGAGGAGAGGAGAGGAGAGGCATCCAAGGCCTTTGGGTCGGCCGAAATAGGAGGTGGGAGCAATCCTACTTCACCTCCAATCCTAGTTGGAGTAGGATTGCCTCCTATTGGCTGATTTTCCACTTTTTGCTGTAGGACTTTCTCTCCTGCGCCATGTGCCTTTATGGCTGTTTTCCCAGACCACTAAGGGCTGGTTATTATTCTCCCACAGCCCATGGACCTCTTGGGGTCGAAATACCCCTCCCGGAGGCCTCCCGGTACACTACCGGCACTCCCGGTACACTACCGGCACTCCCGGTACACTACCGATGAGCCCGAAACTTTTCCGAAAACCAAACTAGGACTTCCTATATATGAATCTTTACCTACGGACCATTCCGGAGCTCCTCGTGACGTCCGGGATCTCATCCGGGACTCCGAACAAACTTCGGTCACCACCATACATAACTCTACACTACCGAAACGTCACCGAACCTTAAGTGTGCAGACCCTGCGGGTTCGAGAACTATGTAGACATGACCGAGACACCTCTACGGTCAATAACCAATGGCGGGACCTGGACGTCCACATTGGTTCCTACATATTCTACGAAGATCTTTATCGGTCGAACCTCTATGTCAAGGATTCAGTTAATCCCGTATAACGTTCCCTTTGTTCTTCGGTATGTTAGTTGCCCGAGATTCGATCGTCGGTATCTCCATACCTAGTTCAACCTCGTTACCGGCAAGTCTCTTTACTCGTTCCATAATACAAGATCCCGCAACTAACAATTAGTCACATTGCTTGCAAGGCTCATTGTGATGTTGTATTATCGAGTGGGCCCTGAGATACCTCTCCGTCACACGGAGTAACAAATCCCAGTCTCGATCCATGCCAACTCAACAGACACCATCGGAGATACCTGTAGAGCACCTTTATAGTCACCCAGTTACGTTGCGACATTTGATACACACAAGGCACTCCTCCGATATCCGTGAGTTGCATGATCTCATGGTCATAGGAACATATACTTGACATGCAGAAAACAGTAGCAATAAACTGACACGATCATATGCTATGTTTGTAGTTTGGGTCTTATCCATCACATCATTCTCCTAATGATGTGATCCCGTTATCAAATGACATCTCATGTCCATGGCTAGGAAACCTTAACCATCCTTTGATCAACGAACTAGTCCATTAGAGGCATACTAGGGACATGGTTTTGTCTATGTATCCACACATGCATTTAAGTCTCCGATCAATACAATTATAGCATGGATAATAAACGATTATCATGAACAAGGAAATATGATAATAACTAATTTATTATTGCCTCTAGGGCATATTTCCAACAGTCTCCCACTTGCACTAGAGTCAATAATCTAGTTCACATCACCATGTGATTCGCATTGTTATGAATCTAACACCCAATGAGTTTTGGGGCTCGATCATCCTTTGCATGTGAGAGAGGTCTCATAGTCAATGGGTCTGCGATATTAAGATCCGTGTGTACTTTGCGAATCTCTATGTCAAACCATAAACACTGCTACCACACTCCACTTGGTACTATTTCCAAATGGCTGCTCCACTATACGTATCTAGATTGCTACTACTAGTCATCCGGATAGGTGTTAAAGCTTGCATCGACGTAACTCTTTACGACGAACTCTTTATCACCTCCATAATCAAGAAACATTTCCTTAATCCTCTGGACCACTCTTGTACCCCTTGACAAACTCATGGCAAGGCACACATAGGTGCGGTACACAGCATGGCATAATATAGAGCCTATGGCTAAGGCATAGGGGACGACATTCGTCCTTTCTCTTTCTTCTGCCGTTGTCGAGCTTTGAGTCTCACTCAACTTCACACCTTACAAATCAGACGAGAACTATTTCTCTGGCTGATCCATTTTGAACTCTTTCAAAATCTTGTCAAGGTATGCACTCATTGAAAGTCTCCTCAAGCATCTTGATCTATCTCTATAGATTTTGATGCTCAACAATTAGGTAGCTTTATCCAGGTCTTCCTTTGAAAAACACTTTTCAAACAACCTTTTATGCCTTCCAGAAATTCTACATTATTTCCGATCAACAATATGTCAACCACATATACTTATCAGAAACTCTACAGTGCTCCCACTCACTTTATTGCAAATACAAGTTTCTCGTAAACTTTGTATAAACTCAAAAACTTTTATCAACTCATCAAAGCGTATATTCCAACTCCGAGATGCTTGCTTCAGTCCATGGAAGGATCACGGAAGCTTGCACACCTTTTAGCATCCTTAGGCCTGACAAAACCTTCTGGTTGTATCACATACAACCTTTCCTCAAGTAAACCGTTAAGGAAACGATGTTTTGACATCCATCTGCCAGATTTCATAATTGAAAACACAGCAACTGCTAACATAATTCCAACAGACTTTAGCACCACTACGAGTGAGAAAGTCTCATCGTAGTCAACTCCTTGAACTTGTCACAAACATCTTTGCAACAAGTCGAGCTTTACAAATAGTGACATTCACCATCAGTGTCTGTCTTCATTTTAAAGATCCATTTGTACTCAACGACCTGTCGTCCAATGAGCAAGTCTACCAAAGTCTACACTTGGTTTTCATACATGGATCCTATCTCGGATTTCATGGCCTCTAACCATTTGTCGGAATCTGGGCCCATCATCGCTTCTCCATAGCTCGTAGGTTCATCGTTGTCCAACAACATGATCTCCACGACAGGGTTGTCGTACCGCTTAGGAGCAGTACACATCCTTGTCGACCTACGAAGTTCGATAGTAACTTGATCCTGAAGCTTCATGATCATCCTCATTAACTTACTCTTCAACTAACATAGGCTTCACAGAAACATCTTTCTCCGCTGCACTACTCTCTGGTTGAACAAAGGTTTAACAACCTCATCAAGTTCTATCTTCCTCCCACTCAATTCTTTTGAGAGAAACATTTCCTCGAGAAAGGATCCGTTTAAGCAACAAACACTTTGAACTAGGATCTGAGATTGAAGGTTCACCCAACTGATCTTAGGGTATTCTATGAAGATGCATTTGTCCGCCTTGGGTTCGACCTCATTAGGTGAAAACATTTTCCACACAAGTGTCACAGCCCCAAATATTAAGAAATGACAGCTTAGGTTTCTATCAAACCATAATTCACACGGTGTCATCTCAATGGATTTAGATGATGCCCTATTTAAAGTGAATGTAGTTGTCTCTAATGCATAACCCCAAAAAATATAGTAGTAAAACGATAAGAGACATCACACTATGCACTATATCAATAGAGCATGACTATGATGTTCGGACACACCATCACACCATGGTGTTCCAGGTAGCGTTAGTTGTGAAACAAATTTCACATTGTCTTAAGTTGTATGCCAAACTCGTAACTCAGATATTCACCTCCACGATCATATCGTGGTCATTTTTATCTTCTTGTCACGATGATCTTTAAACTTCACTCTGAATTTGCTTGAAACTTTCAAACGATTCAGACTTGTGTTTCATTAAGTAAATATACACTATATCTACTCAAATCATCAATGAAGGTAAGAAAATAACGATATCCACTGCACGCTACAAGACTCACTAGATTGCATACATCAACATGTATCATTTCCAATGAATCACTTGCCCGCTCCATCCAACGGGGTCCTTTAGTCATCTTGCCCAAGAGGCATGATTCGCATGTCTCAACCGATTCGAAATCGAATGAGTCCAAATATCCATCACCATGGAGTTTCTTCATGCGCTTTATACCAATATGACATTTTGTGGCAGTGCCACAAGTATGTGGTACTATCATTATTTAACTTTGTATCTTTTGACATCAATGTTATGAACATGTGTATTACTACGATCAAGATTTCAACAAACCATTCTCACTGGGTGCATGACCATTGAAGGTATTATTCATGTAAACAGAATAACTATTATTCTCTGACTTAAATGAATAACCATTGCAACAAACATGATCTAATCATGTTCATGCTCAACGCAAAACACCAAATAACATTTATTTAGGTTCGTCACTAATCCTGATGGTAGAGAGAGCGTGCGATGTTGATCACATCAACCTTGGAAACATTTCCAACACACATCATCACCTCACCCTTAGCTAGTTCTCCGTTTATTCCGTAGCATTTATTTCGAGTTACTAACATTTAGCAACCAAACTGGTATCCAATACCCAGGTGCTACTAGGAGTACTAGAAAGGTACACATCAATAACTCGTATATCAAATATACTTCTGTCGATGTTGCCAGCCTTCTTATCTACCAAGTATCTAGGGTTGTTCCGCTTCAGCGACCTCTCACCTCATAATAGAAGCACTTAGTCTCGGGTTTGATTTCAACTTTGGATTGCTTCACTTGAGCAGCAACTGACTTGCTATCCATGAAGTTTCCCTCCTTGCTCTTGCCCTTTTCGAAACTACTGGTTTGATTAACCATCAACACTTGACGCTCCTTCTTGATTTCTACCTTCGCGGTGTCAAACATCGCGAACAGCTCAGGGATCAATACTTCTATCCCTGGTGTATTATAGTTCATCACTAAGTTCTAGTAGCTTTAGTGACAGTGACTTGGAGAACTATATCAATCACTATCTTATCTGGAAGATCAACTCCCACTTGATTCAAGCGATTGTAGTACCCAGACAATCTGAGTACATGCTCAACGATTGAGCTATTCTCCTTCATCTTACAGGCAAAGAATCTTGTTGGAGATCTCATATCTCGCAACACAGGCATGAGCCTGAGATCACAATCTCTGCTCCTAGAACATCTCATATGTTCCGTGACGTTCAAAACGTTTCGGAGCCTCAATTCTAAGCCGTAATGCATGACGCACTAAACTATCAAGTAGTCATCGAAACGTGCCTGTCAGATGTTCACAACATCTATAGACGACGCTAGAGGGGGTGGCGCACCGAGCGGTGCATTAAGGACATAAGCCTTGTGTGCAGTAATGAGGAGAGTCCTCAGATCACGGACCCAGTCCGCAATATTGCTACCAACATCTTTCAACTCTATTTCTCTGGGAACATATAAAAATTTAAGGGAGCTACAGCGCGAGCTAGTAATCTACAACATAATTTGCAAAGACACTTTGACTATGTTCATGATAATGAGTTCAATTAATCATATTACTTAAGAACTCCCACTCAAATTGACATCCCTCCGATCATTCGAGTGATACATGATCCAAATTCACCAACTCAAGTCCGATCATCACGTGAGTTGAGGTGGCTGCAATGGTGAACATCATCATGTTCATCATATCTACTATATGACTCATGTTCGACCTTTCGGTCTCTTGTGTTCCGAGGCCATGTCTGTACATGCTAGGCTCGTCAAGTTTAACCCGAGTGTTCTGCATGTGCAACACTGGCTTGCACCCATTGTATGTGAACGTAGAGTCTATCACACCCGATCATCACGTGGTGTCTCAACACGACGAACTTTCGCAACGGTGCACACTCGGGGAGAACACAATTTATCTTGAAATTAAGTGAGGGATCACCTTATAGTGCTACCGTCGTCCTAGGCAAAACAAGGTGCATAAAAAGGATTAACATCACATGCAAATCATAAGTGACATGATATGGCCATGAACTTGTGCTTTTGATCTCCATCTAGAAAGCACCGGCATGATCTCCATCGTCACCGGCATGACACCATGATCTCCATCATCTTGATCTCCATCAACGTGTCGCCATCGGGGTTTTCACGCCCTGCATGCTTCTACTACCATTGCTACCGTAGCGATAAAGTAAAGCATTACATAGCGCTTAATGATTGACACGCAGGTCATACAATAATTAAAGACAACCCTATGGCTCCTGCCGGTTGCCGTACTCATCGACATGCAAGTCGTGATAATCTATACATCACATGATCATCTCATACATCACATATATCCCATCATGTAATTGGCCATATCATATCACAACATACCCTGCAAAAACAAGTTAGACGTCCTCTAATTGTTGTTGCAAGTTTTACGTGGCTGCTACGGGTATCTAGCAAGAACGATTCTCACCTACGCATAAACCACAATGGTGATACATAGATTGCTTTTCAACCTTCTCAAGGACCGCCTTTGTCGGATCCGATCCAACTAAAGTGAGAGAAACTGTCACCCGCAAGCCATCTAAGCAACAAGTTGCATCGAGGGAACCGGTCTCTCGTAAGTGTACGAGTAATGTTGGTCCGGGCCGCTTCATATCACAATCCCGCTGAACCAAAATCCAACTAAGGGAGGAAGCAATCTAAGCATCAACGCCCACAAACCTTTTGTGTTCTACTCGAGATCTCATCGAACCATCAACCTAGCTCATGATGCCACTGTTGGGGAACATCGCATGGGAAACAAAAATTTTCCTACGCACACGCAAACCTATCCATGGTGATGAGCATCTACAAGAGGGAGAGTGGATCTACATACCCTTGTAGATCGCTAAGCGGGAAGCGTTAAGAAATGCGGTTGGTGTAGTCGAACTTCTTCGCGATCCAAATCGCCGAGCGTCCCGCGATCCAATCACGAACCGTCCCGTGAACACATCATGATCCGTCCCGCGAACTCATCACGATCCGTCTCACGATCTTGATCACGATCTGTCCCGCAAACTCATCACGATCCGTTCCGTGATCACATCATGAACCGTCTCGCGATCTCGATCACGGTCCTTCCGATCTAGCGCCGAACGGACGGCACCTCCGCGTTCAGCACACGTGCAGCTTGATGACGATCTCCACCGTCTTGATCCAGCAAGACAAGGTGGAGAGGAGAGAGAGTTCACCGGCAGCGTGACGGCGCTCCGGTGATGGTGGTGGAGTGATTCCGGCAGGGCTTCGCCTAAGCGCTGCGGAAAACCGATCTAGAGGAGAAACTGTGCACCGGTGTAACGGGTAGCACATGGCCAGAAATTCTGTCCAAAAACCACCCAATCCACTAGTATATATTGGAGGAGAGGAGAGGAGAGGCATCCAAGGCCTTTGGGTCGGCCGAAATAGGAGGTGGGAGCAATCCTACTTCACCTCCAATCCTAGTTGGAGTAGGATTGCCTCCTATTGGCTGATTTTCCACTTTTTGCTTTAGGACTTTCTCTCCTGCGCCATGGGCCTTTGTGGCTGTTTTCCCAGCCCACTAAGGGCTGGTTATTATTATACCACAGCACATGGACCTATTGGGGTCGAAATACCCCTCCCGGAGGCCTCCCGGTACACTACCGGCACTCCCGGTACACTACCGATGAGCCCGAAACTTTTCCGGAAACCAAACTGGGACTTCCTATATATGAATCTTTACCTCCGGACCATTCCGGAGCTCCTCATGACGTCCGGGATCTCATCCGGGACTCTGAACAAACTTCGGTCACCACCATACATAACTCTACACTACCGAAACGTCACCGAACCTTAAGTGTGCAGACCCTGCGGGTTCGAGAACTATGTAGACATGACCGAGACACCTCTACGTTCAATAACCAATGGCGGGACCTGGACGTCCACATTGGTTCCTACATATTCCACGAAGATCCTTATCGGTCGAACCTCTATGTCAAGGATTCAGTTAATCCCGTATAACGTTTCCTTTGTTCTTCGGTATGTTACTTGCCCGAGAATCGATCGTCGGTATCTCCATACCTAGTTCAACCTCGTTACCGGCAAGTATATTTACTCGTTCCATAATACAAGGTCCCTCAACTAACAATTAGTCACATTGCTTGCAAGGCTCATTGTGATGTTGTATTACCGAGTGGGCCCTGAGATACCTCTCCGTCACATGGAGTAACAAATCCCAGTCTTGATCCATGCCAACTCAATAGACACCATCGGAGATACCTGTAGAGCACCTTTATAGTCACCCAATTACGTTGCGACGTTTGATACACACAAGGCACTCCTCCGATATCCGTGAGTTGCATGATCTCATGGTCATAGGAACATATACTTGACATGCAGAAAACAGTAGCAATAAACTGACACGATCATATGCTATGTTTGTAGTTTGGGTCTTATCCATCACATCATTCTCCTAATGATGTGATCCCGTTATCAAATGACATCTCATGTCCATGGCTAGGAAACCTTAACCATCCTTTGATCAACGACCTAGTCCATTAGAGGCATACTAGGGACATGGTTTTGTCTATGTATCCACACATGCATTTAAGTCTCCGATCAATACAATTATAGCATGGATAATAAACGATTATCATGAACAAGGAAATATGATAATAACTAATTTATTATTGCCTCTAGGGCAAGGAAGCCGGAGCAGGTTTGAGGGTCGTTTCCATTTGTGCTATGTACCCTTTATTTTTATTGATGTAAAACCCTTCACAGATTATCCTTCCTTTTTTGAAGATCATGAGGTTTTGTAGTGGACAAGCTGACATGTTTGAACAATGAGGCAGACCCTTTGACCTGTGGGTTCTGCTATTAGATCGTTACATGGAGAAGGAGGATCCTTTTAACCTGCAGGAGCTCTGCAAATGGCAGCATGTTTGCCTTGACAATAGCATAGTACTGCACGAATGCAAGAGGCAGCGAGTGAAATCGGCGCAAGAGTGCATCCTGCAAGCAGCACCAAATCTGAAATTATTGACTGTTTTTTCTTGCCTCGTCATCTTATAATGCTGGGATCCTAATGTAAAACTGATCCAAACAAAAAGATGCTCGTAGCAATTGCTCTGATCCGTGCTAGTTATTTGATTAATGAATCTAATGTTATTGATTTGGTATTGTGAATGTCAATACTTTGTCCTATCAGTTTGGACATATTATAGATACTTAGATTTTAGACAAAACTTATATGAAGACTAAACAGGACCGAAGGGAATAATAACACAATGATCAAATAGCTGAAATGAAGAGTATCATAATAGATCCATTTGTTGGCCCCTGGCAATGCATGGTTGTTCTCCTTGTTTCTTCTAGATAGCATCCATATATGACCTGAAAAGTCAAAAAGTGTGGATCCCAATGCCATAATGTACGTACGTACTAGATCAAACCGTCCCTCCCGAACTCTCAACACCCAGTAAACACGGACGAGGATCCCTGTCGCGTGACACTCTACCATTCGGCCACTGGCACGTGGGCCCATGGGGAACCTGGCTAATATGTCAGTGGCCGAACGGCAGGGTGCCACACGTCAGAGGAGCCGGCTCCAGCAAAAACACTATAACTATACATCTACCTCAATTAATGTTGCAACTTTTTTGTCTCAATGATCTTATCATATGTTTACTTCTTTTTATCCGCTTTCATACATTGGCAAGAAAAGATAAAAAAATGTTACATATGTTTAATATATGGTATATTCTTTTATTAAAAACGAAGGATTACCTCCGGCCTCTGCATCTGAATGATGCATGCAGCCATTTTATTCATTATTCACAAAGACCTTACAATGTAGTAAATCAGGTAGTCTTAAGCCACCATCTTAGCAACAATTGTCGCTACTCCTATCCACATGATGAAAGGGTGCCGATAGTCCGAGCCTAATACCAAACAGACATCGCACGAAAGCCTAACATCTAAAGCCGGAGGCCCCAACTAAGCCACATACTGGGTTTGGGATACAAACTGGTCTGACGCACTCATGTGTCGTCGCCGCCGTCTTCCACCAATCCATCCTCGGAGAAGATCCTAATGCACCGACCTTGTTAGGCCTCTCTGCCATTGAGGCCACCATGACGCTAGACGACTGTTGGAAATATGCCCTAGAGGCAATAAATAAAGTGTTTGTTATTATATTTCCTTGTTCATGATAATCGTTTATTATCCATGCTATAATTGTATTAATTGGAAACACATTACATGTGTGGGTAAATAGACAACACTTTGTCCCTAGTATGCCTCTAGTGAACTAGCTCGTTCATCAAAGATAGTCTAGGTTTCCTATCCATTGACATGTGATGTCATTTGATAACAGGATCACATCATTAGGAGAATGATGTGATGGACAAGACCCAAACTACAAACGTAGCATATGATCGTGTCAGTTTATTGATATTGTTTTCTGCATGTCAAGTATGTATTCCTATGACCATGAGATCATGCAACTCACGAACATCGGAGGATTGCCTTATGTGTATCAAACGTCGCAACATAACTGGGTGACTATAAAGGTGCTCTACAGGTATCTCCGAGGGTGTGTGTTGAGTTGGCATGGATCAAGACTGGGATTTGTTACTCCGTGTGACGGAGAGGTATCTCAGGGCCCACTCGGTAATACAACATCACAATGAGCCTTGCAAGAAATGTGTCTAAGTGTTAGTCACGCGATCTTGTACTACGAAATGAGTAAAGATACTTGACAGTAACGAGATTGAACTAGGTATGAACATACCGACGATCGAATCTCGGGCAAGTAACATACCAAAGAACAAAGGGAACATCATATGGGATTAACTAAATCCTAGACATAGAGGTTCGACCGATAAAGATCTTCGTAGAATATGTAGGAACCAATATGGGTATCCAGGTCCCACTATTGGTTATTGACCGTAGAGGTGTCTCGGTCATGTCTTCTCGAACCCGTAGGGTCTGCACACTTAAGGTTTGGTGACGTTTCGGTAGTATAGAGTTATGTATGGTGGTGACTGAAGGTTGTTTGGAGTCCCGGATGAGAGTCCTGACGTCACGAGGAGCTCTGGAATGGTCCGGAGGTAAAGATTCATATATAGGAAGTCCAGTTTTGGTCACCGGAAAAGTTTCGGGCTCATCGATAGTGTACCGGGAGTGCCGGTAGTGTACTGGGAGACCATCGGGAGGGGTATTTCGACCCAAGAGGCTCCATGGGCTGTGTGAGAGTGTTTACCAGCCCTTAGTGGGCTGATGGAAGTCCCACACAAGGCCCATGCGGTTTGGGGAAAAAAGGCCCAAAGAGAAAAAGTGGAAAAAGGCAAAAATAGGGTGAATCCTAGTCCTACTAGGATTGGAGGTGGAGTCCACCTCCTCCACCTGGTTCGGCCGACTCCTTGGAGTCTTGGCCCTTGTGACAAGCCTCCTCCTCTCTTCCTCTTATATATACTGGAGGTTTTAGGGTTTTTGCACAGAATTTTGAGCCACGTGCTACCCGTTCCTCCAGTGCATAATTTCTCCTCTAGATCGGTTTTCTGCAGCGCTTAGGCGAAACCCTGACGGAATAGCTCCACCACCATCGCCGGAGCGCCATCATGCTGCCGGAGAACTCTTCTTCCTCTCCGCTCCTTCTTGCTGGATCAAGATGGCGGAGATCGTCATCAAGCTATACATGTGTTGAATGCGGAGGTGCCATCCGTTCGACGCTAGATCGGAAGGATCGTGATCAAGTTCGTGGGACGGATCATGATCAAGTTCGTGGGATGGATCGTGATTGGATCGCGAGACGGATCGTGATTGTATCTCGGGACGGATCGTGATTGGATCGTGGGACGCACGACGATTTGGATCGCGAATACGTTCAACTACACCAACTGCGTTTCTTAATGCTTCTCGCTTAGCGATCTACAAGGGTACATAGATCCACTCTCCCTCTCGTAGATGCTCATCACCACAGATAGATCTGCGTGTGCGTAGGAAAATTTTGTTTCCCATGCAACGTTCGCCAACAGTGGCATCATGAGCTAGGTCTATGTGTAGATGAGATCTCGAGTAGAACACAAAAGGTTTATGGGCATTGATGCTTAGATTGCTTCCTCCCTTGGTCGGATTTTGATTCAACGGTATTGTGAGATGAAGCGGCCTCGACCAACATTACTCGTACGCTTACGAGAGACCGGTTCCCTCGACCACAACTTGTTCCATAGATGGCTTGCGGGTGCTAGTTTCTCTCACTTTAGTTGGATCGGATTCGACAAAGGCGGTCCTTGAGAAGGTTGAAAAGCAACTAGTGTATCACCGTTGTGGTTTTTGTGTAGATGAGAATTGTTCTTGCTAGATACCCGTAGCAGCCACGTAAAACATGCAACAACAATTAGAGGACGTCTAACTTGTTTTTGCAGGGTATGTTGTGATGTGATATGGCCAATTACATGATGTGATATATGTGATGTATGAGATGATCATGTGATGCATAGATAATCACGACATGCATGTCGATGAGTACGACAACCGGCAGGAGCCATAGGGTTGTCTTTAATTATTATATGACCTGCGTGTCAATCATCAAGGGCTACGTAGTGCTTTCCTTTATTGCTAACAGTAGCAATAGTAGTATAAGCATGTTGGGCGCGACAACCTCGATGGCGACACGTTGATGGAGATCATGGTGTCTTGCCGGTGATGATGGAGATCATGCCAGTGCTTTCAAGATGGAGATCAAAAGCACAAGTTCATGGCCATATCATGTCACTTTTTATTTGCATGTGATGTTAATCCTTTTATGCACCTTGTTTTGCTTAGGACGACGGTAGCATTATAAGGTGATCCCTCACTTAATTTCAAGATAAATTGTGTTCTCCCCGAGTGTGCACTGTTGCAAAAGTTCGTCGTGTTGAGACACCACGTGATGATCGGGTGTGATAGACTCTACGTTCACATACAATGGGTGCAAGCCAGTGTTTCACATGCAGAACACTCAGGTTAAACTTGACGAGCCTAGCATGTACAGACATGGCCTTAGAACACAAGAGACCGAAAGGTCGAACATGAGTCATATAGTAGATATGATCAACATAATGATGTTCACCATTGAAGCCACTTCAACTCACGTGATGCTCGGACTTGAGTTGGTGGATTTGGATCATGTGACACTCAGATGAACTGAGGGATGTCGATCTGAGTGGGAGCTTTAGTAATTTGATTAACTAAACTCATTATCTTGAACAATAGTCTAAGTAAACTTTGCATATTTATGTTGTAGATTAATGGCTCGCGCAGTAGCACCCCTGAATTTTAATGCGGTCCTAGAGAAAGCTAAGTTGAAAGATGATGGAAGTAACTTTGTTTACTGGGCCCGTAATCTGAGGATTATCCTCATGGCTTCCTAGAAATCATATGTCCTTGATGTACCGCTTGGTGACCAACCAGAAGACATGACCTCCGAAGACGTTAAGAACGCTAGGGAGGCACGTACCGGAGATTACTCAATAGTTCAGTGTGCAATATTGTATGGCTTAGAACTGGGACTTCAAAGATATTTTGAACGTCATGGAGCATATGAGATGTTCCAGGAGTTGAAGTTTATCTTTCAAAAGAATGCCCGGATCGAGAGGTATGAAACCTCCGATAAGTTCTATGCTTTCAAGATGGAGGAGAACAAGTCTATCAGTGAACATATACTCAGAATGTCTGGGTATTCAACTCGTCTAGCGGAGTTGGGAATTGCCCTTCCGCTAGAGGCGATCACTGACAGAGTTCTTCAATCACTGCCACCTAGTTACAAGAACTTTGTGATGAAATATAACATGCACGGGATGAACAAGTCAGTCACCGAGCTGTTTGCGATGCTAAAAGTCGCTGAGTCTGAAATCCAGAAAGAACATCAAGTGTTGATGGTCAATAAAACCACTAGTTTCAAGAGAAATGGCAAGGGCAAGGGCAAGGGCAAGAAGGGTAAAACCAAGAAGGATGGCAAAGCAGTTGCTACTCCTGTAAAGAAGCCCAAGCATGGACCCAAGCCAGAAACTGAGTACTTTCATTGCAAGGGAACTGGTCACTCGAAGCGGAACTGCCCCAAGTACCTGGCTGACAAGAAGGCGGCCAACACCAAACAAGGTATATATGATATACATGTTATTGATGTGTACCTTACTAGCTCTCCTAGTAGTACGTGGGTATTTGATACCGGTTCGGTTGCTCACATTTGCAACTCAAAGCAGGAACTACAGAATAAACGAAGGCTAGCAGAGGACAAAGTGACGATGTGTGTGGGAAATAGTTCCAAGGTTGATGTGATCGCCGTCGGCATGCTCTCTCTTCGATTACCATCGGGATTAGTGATGAACCTGAATAATTGTTATTTAGTGCCTGTGTTAAGAATGAACATTATATCTGGATCTTGTTTATTGCGAGATGGTTACTCATTTAAATCAAAGAATAAAGGTTGTTCTATTTATATGAGTAATATCTTTTATGGTCATGCACCCAATGTTAGGGGTTTATTCATATTGAATCTTGATAGTGATGACACACATGTTCATAACATTGATGCCAAAATATGTAGAGTTGATAATGATAGTACAACTTTCTTATGGCACTGCCGTTTAGGTCATATTGGTGTAAAACGCATGAGGAAGCTCCATGCTGATGGACTTTTGGAGTCACTTGATTTTGAGTCACTTGACACATGTGAACCATGCCTCATGGGCAAGATGACTCAAATGTCGTTCTCTGGAACAATGGAACGGGCGAGTGACTTATTGGAAATCATACATACTGATGTGTGCGGTCCAATGAATGTTACAACGCGTGGTGGATATCGTTATTTTCTCACCTTCACTGATGACTTAAGTAGATATGGGTATATTTACTTGATGAAACACAAGTCTGAAACGTTTGAAAAGTTCAAACAATTTCAGAGTGAAGTTGAGAATCATCGTAACAAGAAGATTAAATTCCTGTGATCTGATCGAGGAGGTGAATATCTGAGTTATGAGTTTGGCAGTCACTTAAGACAGTGTGGAATTGTTTCACAGTTGACACCGCCCGGAACACCACAGCGTAATGGTGTGTCCGAACGTCGTAATCGAACCTTATTAGATATGGTGCATTCTATTATGTCTCTTGCTGATTTGCCACTATCATTTTGGGGTTATGCATTAGAGATAGCTGCATTCACTTTAAATAGGGCACCATCGAAATCCGTTGAGACGACGCCATATGAAATGTGGTTTGTCAAGAGGCCAAAGTTGTCGTTTCTTAAAGTTTGGGGATGTGATGCTTATGTCGAAAAGCTTCAGCCTGAAAAGCTGGAACCCAAAGCGGAAAAATGCGTCTTCATAGGATACCCGAAAGAGACAGTCGAGTATACCTTCTATCTCAGATCCGAAGGCAAAGTGTTTGTCGCTAAGAATGGAACATTTCTTGAGAAAGAGTTTCTCTCGAAAGAATTGAGTTGGAGGAAAATAGAGCTTGATGAGGTTATTGAAGCTTTACTTCAACCAGAAAGTAGCACAACGCAGAAAGATGTTTCTGTGGAACCTATGATGTTAGAAGAGGAAGTTAATGATGATGATCATGAAGCTTCGGATCAAGCTACTATTGAACCTCGTAGGTCGACAAGGCCGCGTACTACTCCTGAGTGGTACGGCAACCCTATCTTGGAGTTCATGTTGTTGGACAACAATGAACCTACGAGCTATGGAGGAGCAGTGATGGGCCTGCATTCGAGAAATGGTTAGAGGCCATGAAATCGGAGATGGGATCCATGTATGAAAACAAAGTATGGACTTTGGAAGTATTACCTGAAGGGCGAAAGGCCATTCAGAACAAATGGATCTTTAAGAAGAAGACAGACGCGGACGGTAATGTCACCGTCTATAAAGCTCGACTTGTGGCAACGGGTTTTTCACAAGTTCAAGGAGTTGACTACGATGAGACCTTCTCACCCGTAGCGATGCTTAAGTCTGTCAGAATCATGTTGGCAATAGCTTCTTATTTCGACTATGAAATTTGGCAGATGGATGTCAAAACAGCGTTCCTCAACGGTTTCCTTGAGGAAGAGTTGTATATGATGCAACTAGAAGGTTTTGTCGATCCAGAGAATGTTGACAAAGTTTGCAAACTCCAGCGATCCATTTATGGGATGGTGCAAGCATCTCGGAGTTGGAATAAGCGTGTTGCTAAGGTGACCAAAGCGTTTGAGTTTATACAAGTTTATGGAGAAGCTTGTATTTACAAGAAAGTGATTGGGAGCTCTATAGCGTTTCTAATATTATATGTGGATGACATATTGCTGATTGGAAACAATATAGAAATGCTGGAAAGCGTGAAGGAATATTTGAACAAGAGTTTTTCAATGAAGGACCTAGGAGAAGCTACTTTCATATTAGGCATTAAGATCTATAGAGATAGATCGAGACTCTTAATAGCACTTTCACAAAGCACATACCTTGACAAAGTTTTGAAGAAGTTCAAAATGGTTCAGTCCAAGAAGGGGTTCTTGCCTGTGTTACAAGGTGTGAAGTTGAGTAAGACTCAATGCACAGTGACTGTAGAAGATAGAGAAAAGATGAGTGTCATCCCCTATGCTTCATCCATAGGCTCTATCATGTATGTAATGCTGTGCACAATACCAGATGTCAGCCTTGCCATAAGTATGGCCGGGCAGCGGTCAAGAATATCCTTAAGTACTTGAAAAGGACTAAGGAAATGTTTCTCGTTTATGGAGGTGATGAAGAGCTCGTCGTAAAGGGTTACGTCGATGCAAGCTTTGACACTGATCTGGATGACTCTAAGTCACAAACTGGATACATATTTATTCTTAACGGGGGAGCGGTAAGCTGGTGCAGTTCCAAGCAAAGCGTGGTAGCCGATTCTACATGTGAAGCGGAGTACATCGCGGCCTCGGAGGCGGCGAAGGAAGGTGTCTGGGTGAAGCAGTTCATGACAGATCTTGGAGTAGTGCCCAGTGCACTGAATCCAATGAACCTGCTCTGTGACAACACTGGTGCCATTGCTCTGACCAAGGAACCAAGGTTTCACAAGAGGACCAGACACATAAAGCACCGCTTCAACTCCATCCGCGATTACACCGAGCAGAAGGACATAAATATTTGCAAAGTGCACACGGATCTGAATGTTGCAGACCCGTTGACTAAACCTCTTCCAAGGGCTAAACATGATCAACACCAGAACTGCATGGGTGTTCGATTCATTACAATGTAAATCACATAGTGATGTGATCTAGATTCTTGACTCTAGTGCAAGTGGGAGACTGTTGGACATATGCCCTAGAGGAAATAAATAAAGTGTTTATTATTATATTTCTTTGTTCATGATGATCGTTTATTATCCATGCTATAATTGTATTAACTGGAAACACATTAGATGTGTGGGTAAATAGACAATACTTTGTCCCTAGTAGGCCTCTAGTGAACTAGCTCATTCATCAAAGATGGTCAAGGTTTCTTAGCCATTGACATGTGATGTCATTTTATAACGAGATCACATCATTAGGAGAATGATGTGATGGACAAGACCCAAACTACAAATGTATCATATGATCGTGTCAGTTTATTGCTACTGTTTTCTGCATGTCAAGTATGTGTTCCTATGACTATGAGATCATGCAACTCACGAACATCGGAGGAGTGCCTTGTGTGTATCAAATGTTGCAACGTAACTGGGTGACTATAAAGGTGCTCTATAGGTATCTCCGAGGGTGTCTGTTGAGTTGGCATGGATCAAGACTGGGATTTGTTACTCCGTGTGACGGAGAGGTATCTCAGGGCCCACTCGGTAATACAACATCACAATGAGCCTTGAAAGCAATGTGTCTAAGTGTTAGTCACGGGATCTTGTATTACGGAATGAGTAAAGAGACTTGCCAGTAACAAGATGGAACTAGGTATGAAGATACCGACGATCGAATCTCGGGCAAGTAACATACCGAAGAACAAAGGGAACATCATACGGGATTAACTGAATCCTTGACATAGATGTTCGACTGATAAAGATCTTCGTAGAATATGTGGGAACCAATATGGGCATCCATCTCCCGCTATTGGTTATTGACCGTAGAGGTGTCTCGGTCATGTCTACATAGTTCTCGAACCCGCAGGGTCTGCACACTTAAGGTTTGGTGACGTTTCAGTAGTATAGAGTTATGTATGGTGGTGACCGAAGGTTGTTAGGAGTCCCGTATGAGATCTCGTATGTCACGAGGAGCTCCGGAATGGTCCGTAGGTAAATATTGATATATAGGAAGTCCTATTTTGGTCGCCGGAAAAGTTCCGGGCTCATCGGTAGTGTACCGGGAGTGCCGGTAGTGTACCGGGAGACCATCGGGAGGGGTATTTCGACCCAAGAGGCTCCATGGGCTGTGATAGAGTGTTTACCAGCCCTTATTGGGCTGGTGGAAGTCCCACACAAGGCCCATGCGGTTTGGGAAAAAAGGCCCAAAGAGAAAAAGTGGAAAAAGGCAAATATAGGGTGAATCCTAGTCCTACTAGGATTGGAGGTGGAGTCCACCTCCTCCACCTAGTTCGGACGACTCCTTGGAGGCTTGGCCCTTGTGCCAAGCCTCCTCCTCTCTTCCTCTTATATATACTGGAGGTTTTAGGGTTTTTGCACAAAATTTTCAGCCACGTGCTGCCCGTTCCTCCAGTGCATAGTTTCTCCTCTAGATCGGTTTTCTACAGCGCTTAGGCGAAGCCCTGCCGGAATAGCTCCACCACCATCGTCGAGTGCCGTCACGCTGCTGGAGAACTCTTCTTCCACTCCGCTCCTTCTTGCTGGATCAAGACAGCGGAGATCGTCATCAAGCTATACGTGTGCTGAACGCGGAGGTGCCGTCCGTTCGCCGCTAGATCGGAAGGATCATGATCAAGTTCGTGGGACGGATCGTGATCAAGTTCGTGGGACGGATCGTGATTGGATTGCGGGACAGATCCTGATTGGATTGCGGGACGGATCGTGATTGGATCGCCGGACGCACGGCGATTTGGATCGTGAAGACGATCGACTACACGAACCGCGTCTTAACGCTTCCCGCTTAGCGATCTACAAGGGTACGTAGATCCACTCTCCCTCTCGTAGATGATCATCACCATGGATAGATCTGCATGTGCGTTGGAATTTTTTTGTTTCCCATGCAACGTTCCCCAACAACGACATCCTCCTCCTACGCGAGTCCATCTCCGCGCATCAGCCGCCGAGTCTCCACTGCGCCACGCCGCCGAGATCCGCCGTCATCAATGAGTAAGATGAATCACTGCTCCACCAAAGAAGCCTTCCACTGGTCCCTCGAGCCCATGTAAACCTCTAAGAATGAAGCCCCAAGAGGGAAAGGACACTAGAGTGTCGCCGTCATCTGATCTACTGATCTAGGGTCTCCCCTGGAGGTAGCGGATACAGGTCGGAGCTTCTCCATGACGATGCCTTCAAGAAGGTAACGACACAAAAAAGTGTCGTCATCGCTGGTCTTGGCAACAAGCCGAGAACGAGGTTTTCACCCGGATCCGCTCGATGAAGCTCCATCAAGCATCGTGTGCACAGGTCGCCACTGATCTGGGCCACCGCACAACGAGTAGGCTGCACTGGCCAAACCAGATCTGTCCAGAGGCCAAACCACGCATGGCGCCGCCCTGTCGACCATGCCCTCCATGCGGTCGCCACCGATCCGAGGCCAGATGGCCCGTCGCCGCAAATCATAGCCACCGCCAAACTCAGCCTACGACGTTGCCCGACGCAAGGCCAGCTGTCATGCGTCGTGGGACGCATGTTGTGCCACCAAGGCCAGATCGGTTGCGCCTCCTCACGCCGCAGGGCGCCGCACCATCCTCATGATGCAGGAAAGAGGAAGGCCTCCGCCACCGCCGTTAGCCCCCGAGCTATAGGCTGACGGCGTCCTTCGGCGGCGGCGGAGGGAGGGGGAAGGAAGAAGTGCCCCGGCGGCTAGGGTTTATGTCCCGCCCGATCTGCCCAACCGGGGGCGACGCGGGGAGTTCTGCGCAACCAATAATATATGGTATATGGCACATAAATTAGAATCCAATATATAAATCAGCCTTCCTCTTAGGAAGTACATACGTACATATCCAAGAGATTCAGGATCACCTCTTCGACTTTATTCAGATCAACCCAAAAAGGAATATAAGTAAATATTTGTTGGAAATATGCCCTAGAGGCAATAATAAATTAGTTATTATCAAATTTCCTTGTCCATGATAACTGTTAATTATCCATGCTATAATTGTATTGATCGGAAACTAATATACATGTGTGGATACATAGACGACACCATGTCCCTAGTATGCCTCTAATAGACTAGCTGGTTGATCAAAGATGGCTAAGGTTTCCTAGCCATTGACATGAGATGTCATTTGATAACAGGGTCACATCATTAGGAGAATGATGGGATGGACAAGACCCAAACTACAAACGTAGCATATGATCATGTCTGTTTATTGCTATTGTTTTCTGCATGTCAAGTATTTGTTCCTATGATCATGAGATCATGCAACTCACTAACACCGGAGGAGTGCCTTGTGTGTATCAAACGTCACAACGTAACCGGGTGACTATAAAGGTACTCTACAGGTATCTCCGAGGGTGTCTGTTGGGTTGGCATGGATCAAGACTGGGATTTGTTACTCCGTGTGACCGAGAGGTATCTCAGGGCCCACTCGGCAATACAACATCACAACAAGCCTTCCAAGCAATGTGACTAAGTGTTAGTCACGGGATCTTGTATTACGGAACGAGTAAAGAGACTTGCCAGTAACGAGGTTGAACTAGGTATGGAGATACCGACGATCGAATCTTGGGCAAGTAACATACCGAAGATTAAAGGGAACATCATACGAGATTAACTGAATCCTTGACATAGAGGTTCGACCGATAAAGATCTGTTGGGAGACGTAGTAGTAAATCAAAAAATTTCCTACGCGTTCACCAAGATCCATCTATGGAGAAACCAGCAACGAGCAAGGGAGAGATTGGATCTTCATACCTTTGAAGATCGCTAAGCGGAAGCGTTACAAGAACGCGGTTGATGGAGTCGTACTCGCAGCGATTCAGATCGCGGTAGATCCGATCAAGTGCCGAACGGACGGCACCTCCGCGTTCAACACACGTGCAGCCCGGTGACGTCTCCAACACCTTGATCCAGCAAGGAGGAAGGAGAGGTTGGGGAAGGGCTCCAACAGCAGCACGACGGCGTGGTGGTGGTGGAGTAGCAAGGTATTCCGACAGGGCTTCGCCTAAGCGCTGCGGAGGAGGAAGAAGAGAGGTAGGGCTTTGCCGTGAGAGAGAGAGATCAAATCCTGTCTCAAAACATCCAAAACCTCAAGTATATATAGGAGGAGGGACGTGGAGAGCTGGCTTGGCCTCTACTCCAAAGAGGAGAGGGTCGGCCGAATTAAAGGGAGAGTCCACCTCCCACAAGGGAGGTGGATCTCCTCCTTTTAAATCCTTTTTGCCTTATCTCCTTATCTCCAGCCACATCGGCCTTTAGCAAAAGTATTTCCCAGCCCAATAAGGGCTGACACACTTTATCTAACAACCCATGAAGTCCTCTGGTCGTCACACCCCTCTCGGGGGTCCTCCGGCACCCTCCCGGCACTCCCGGTACACTACCGATGAGCCCGAAAACTTTCCGGTGACCAAAACTGGACTTCCTATATATCAATCTTTACCTCCGGACCATTCCGGAGCTCCTCGTGACGTCCGGGATCTCATCCAGGACTCCGAACAACCTTCGGTAATCACGTATACCTTTTCCCTATAACCCTAGCGTCATCGAACCTTAAGTGTGTAGACCCTACGGGTTCGGGAGACACGTAGACATGACCGAGACACCTCTCCGGCCAATAACCAACAGCGGGATCTGGATACCCATGTTGGATCCCACGTACTCCACGATGATCTCATCGGATGAACCACGATGTCAGGGATTCAATCAATCCCGTATACAATTCCCTTTGTCTATCGGTATGGTACTTGCCCGAGATTCGATCGTCGGTATCCCTATACCTTGTTCAATCTCGTTACTGGCAAGTCTCTTTACTCGTTCCGTAATACATCATCCCGTGGCTAACTCCTTAGTCACATTGAGCTCATTATGATGATGTCTTACCGAGTGGGCCCAGAGATACCTCTCCGTCACACGGAGTGACAAATCCCAATCTCGATTCGTGCCAACCCAACAAATACTTTCGGAGATACCCGTAGTGCACCTTTATAGCCACCCAGTTACGTTGTGACGTTTGGCACACCCAAAGCATTCCTACGGTATTCGGGAGTTGGACAATCTCATGGTCTAAGGAAACGATACTTAACATTGAAAAGCTTTAGCAAACGAACTACACGATCTTGTGCTATGCTTAGGATTGGGTCTTGTCCATCACATCATTCTCCTAATGATGTGATCCCGTTATCAACGACATCCAATGTCCATGGCCATGAAACCGTGACCATCTATTGATCAACGAGCTAGTCAACTAGAGGCTCACTAGGGACATGTTGTGGTCTATGTATTCACACATGTATTATGGTTTCCGGTTAACACAATTATAGCATGAACAATAGACAATTATCATGAACAAGGAAATACAATAATAACCATTTTATTATTGCCTCTAGGGCATATTTCCAACAGTCTCCCACTTGCACTAGAGTCAATAATCTAGTTCACATCACCATGTGATTAACACTTACATCACCATGTGATCATATCATCATGTGATTAACACCCAATAAGTTCTGGGGTTTGTTCATGTTCTGCTCGTGATAGAGGTTTTTAGTCAACGGGTCTGCGACATTCAGATCCGTGTGTACCTTGCAAACTTTCCATGTCATATTTGTAGATACTACTCCCACGCTCCACTTGGAGCTATTCCAAATGGCTGCTCCACTATACGTAGCCAGATTTCTACTAAGAGTCATCCGGATTGGAGTTAAAGCTTGCATCATCGTAACCCTTTACGATGAAATCTTTATCACCTCCATAATCGAGAAATATTTCCTTAGTTCTCAAGTTACTAAGGATAACTTTGACCATTGTCCAGTGATCCACTCTTGGATTACTCTTGTACCCCTTGACAGACTCATGGCAAGGCACACACAGGTGCGGTACACAGCATGGCATACTGTATAGAGCCTATGGCTAAAGCATAGGAGATGACACTCATCTTTTCTTTATCTTCTGCCGTGGTCAGGTATTGAGTCTTACTCAATTTCACACCTTACAATACAGTCAAGAACTCCTTCTTTGACCCATCTATTTTGAACTCGTTCAAAAACTTGTCAAGGTATGTCTTCGTCGAAAAAACTTATCAAGCGAATTGATCTATCCCTATAGATCTTGATGCTCAATAAAATAGTAGCTTTATCTGGGTCTTCCTTTGAAAAAAAACTTTTCAAACAACCCTTCATGCTCTTCCAGAAATTCTACATCATTTCCGATCAATAATATGTCAACTACATATTCTTATAAGAAATTCTATAGTGCTCCCACTCACTTTCTTGCAAATACAAGTTTCTCATAAACTTTGTATAAACTTAAACACTTTGATCACCTCATCAAAGCATATATTCCAACTCCGAGATGCTTGCTCCAGTCCATAGAAGGATTGCTGGAGTTTGCATATTATTAGCATCCTTAGGATTGACAAAACCTTCTGGTTGTATCACATACAACTCTTCCTCACAGAAACCATTACGGAAACCTTGTTTTGTCATCCATCTGCCATATTTCATAATCGAAAAATGCAGCAACTGCTAACAAAATTTTAATAGACTTTTAGCATCGCTACAGATGAGACAATCTCATCGCAGTCAACTCCTTGAACTTGGCGGAAACTTCTTTGCGACAAGTCGAGCTTTATAAACGGTGACATTTCACCATTAGCGTCTATGTTTATTTCAAAGGTCCATTTGTACTCAATGACCCTCCATTCAACAGGCAAGTCTACCAAAGTCCATACTTGGTTTTCATACATGGATCCTTTCTCGGATTTCATGGCTCCTAGCCATTTGTTGGAATTCGGGCCCACCATCGCTTCTCCATAGTTCGTAGGTTCATCGTTGTCCAACAACATGATTTCCAAGACAGGGTTGTCATACTACTCAGGAGCAGTACGCGTCCTTGTCGACCTACGAGGTTCAATAGTGACTTGATCCGAAGCTTCATGATCATCATCATTAACTTCCTTTTCAACTGCGTAGGCTCTACAGAAACATCTTTCTGTGTTGCGCTATTCTCTGTTTGAAACAAAGGTTCAACAACCTTATCAAGTTCTATCTTCCTCCCACTCAATTCTTTCGAGAGAAACTCTTTCTCAAGAAAGGACCCGTTCTTAGCAACAAACACCTTTTGCGCTTGGATCTGAGATAGAAGGTATACCCAATGTCTCATTAGGGTATTCTATGAAGATGCATTTGTCTACTTTGAGTTCGAGCTCGCTAGGTGAAAAACCCATTTTCACATAAGCGTCGCAGCCCCAAACATTAAGAAATGACAGCTTAGGCTTCTGTCAAACCATAATTCTCACGGTGTCATCTCAACAGACTTAGATGGTGCCCTATTAAAGTGAATGGATTTGTCTTTAATGCATAACCCCATAACGATAGTGGTAAAACGATAAGAGACATCATAGTACTCACTATATCCAATAGAGCACGACTACGACGTTCGAACACACCATCACACTATGGTGTTCCAGGAGGCGTGAGCTGTGAAACAATTTCCACATTGTCTAAAATTGCATACCAAACTCGTAACTTAGATATTCACCTCCATGATCGTATCATAGACATTTATCTTCTTGTCACGATGATCTTTAACTTCACTCTGAAACTCCTTGAACCTTTCAAACATTTCAGATTCGTGTTTCATTAAGTAAATATCCCCATATTTACTCAAATCATCAGTGAAGGTAAAGAAAAACAACGATATCCACTGTGTGTTTTAACACTCATTGGACCACATACATCAACATGTATTAATTCCAATAAGCCACTTGCCCGCTCCATCATATTGGATGACGGGGTCTCAGTCATCTTGCCCAAGAGGCATGGCTCGCATGTCTCAACCGATTCGAAATCGAGTGAGTCAAAAAAATCCATCATCATGGAGTTTCTTCATGCGATTTATACCAATATGACATTACGTGGCAGTGCCACAAGCATGTGGTACTATCATTATTAACTTTGTATCTTTTGGTACCAATGTTATGAATATGTGTACTACTACGATCATGATTCGATAAACCATTTCGAGTGGGTGCATGACCATTGAAGGCATTATCCATGTAAACAGAATAACCATTATTCTCTAACTTATATGAATAACCGTATCGCACTAATCATGATCTAATCACGTTCATGCTCAACGCAAACACCAAATAACATTTATTTAGGTTTATCACAAATCCTGAAGGTAGAGAGAGCGTGCGATGGTGATCACACAATCTTGGAAATACTTCCAACACACATCGTCACCTTTCACCTAGCTAGTCTCCATTTACTCCGTAGCTTTTATTTCGAGTTGCTAACACTTAGTAACCGAACCGGTATCCAATACCCAGGTGCTACTAGGAGTACCAGCAAGGTACACATCACTAACACGTATATCAAATATACTTCCATTGACATTACCAGCCTTCTTATCTACCAAGCATCTAGGGGTTTTCCGCTTCAGCGAACATTCTCCTCATAACAGAAGCACTTAGTCTCGGGTTCGGGCTCAACCTTGGGTTTCTTCACTAGAGCAACAACTAGCTTGCCATTCCTGAAGTTTTCCGTTCTTGCCCTTGCCCCTTTTGAAACTAGTGGTTTCACTTAACCATCAACACTTGATGCTCCTTCTTGATTTCTACCTTCGTGGTGTCAAACATCACGAACAACTCAGGGATCATCTTATCCATCCCTGGCATGTTATAGTTCATCACGAAGCTCTAGTAGCTTGGTGGCAGTGACTTGGAGAACTGCATTAATCACTATCTCATCTGGAAGATTAACTCCCACTTGATTCAAGTGATTGTAGCACCCAGACAATCTGAGCACACGCTCAGCGATTGAGCTATTCTCCTTTATCTTGCAGACAAAGAATCTTGTTGGAGGTCTCATACCTCTCAACATAGGCACGAGCCTGAGATCACAATCTCAGCTCCTAGAACATCTCATATGTTCCGTGACGTTCAAAACGTTTTGGAGCCTCAATTCTAAGCCGCAATGCATGACGCATTGAATTATCACGTAGTCACCAAAAAGTGCCTGTCATATGTTCACAACATCTACAGACAACACTTGAGGGAGTGGTGCAGTTAGCGGTACATCAAAAACATAAGCTTTCTGTGCAGCAATGAGGACAATCCTCAGATCACGGACCCAGTCCGCATTATTGCTACCATCAACTTTCAACTTACTTTTCTCTAGGATTGTATCAATAAAACTGTGGAGCTACAGCGCGAGCTATCTACGACATAACTTGCAAGGACATTTTTAGACTAAGTTCATGATAATTAAGTTCACTTAATCAAATTATTAATGAACTCCCACTTAGATAGACATCTCTCTAGTCTTCCAAGTGATACATGATCCATGTCAACTAGCTCGTGTCCGATCATCACGTGAGACGGACTAGTCATCCATGGTGAACATCTCTATGTTGATCGTATCTTCTATACGACTCATGTTCGACCTTTCGGTCTTCCGTGTTCCGAGGCCATGTCTGTACATGCTAGGCTCGTCAAGTCAACCTAAGTGTTTCGCATGTGTAAATCTGGCTTACACCCGTTGTATGCGAACGTTAGAACCTATCACACCCGATCATCACGTGGTGCTTCGGAACAACGATCCTTAGCAACGGTGCACAGTTAGGGTGAACACCTTTCTTGAAATTTTATTGAGAGATCATCTTATTTACTACCGTCGTTCTATGCAAATAAGATGTAAACATGATAAACATCACATGCAATCAATATAGTGACATGATATGGCCAATATCATCTTGCTCCTTTGATCTCCATCTTCGGGGCACCATGATCATCACTGTCACCGGCACGACACCATGATCTCCATCATCATGATCTCCATCATTGTGTCTTCATGAATTTGTCTCGCCAAATATTACTTCTACTACTACAGCTAACGTTTAGCAATAAAGTAAAGTAATTACATGGCGTTTATGATTGACACGCAGGTCATACAATAGTATAAGACAACTCCTATGGCTCCTGCCGGTTGTCATAGTCATCGACGTGCAAGTCGTGAACCCTATTACAAGAACATGATCAATCTCATACATCACAATGCATCACATCACATCCTTTTGGCCATATCACATCACACGGCATATGCTGCAAAAACAAGTTAGACGTCCTCTAATTTGTAGTTGCAAGTTTTTACGTGGTTGCTATAGGTTTCTAGCAAGAACGTTTCTTACCTACGTCAAAACCACAACGTGATATGCCAATTGCTATTTACCCTTCATAAGGACCCTTTTCATCGAATCCAATCCGACTAAGGTGGGAGAGACAGACACCCGCTAGCCACCTTATGCAACTAGTGCATGTCAGGCGGTGGAACCGGTCTCACGTAAGCGTACGTGTAAGGTTGGTCCGGGCCGCTTCATCCCACAATACCGTCGAATCAAGATAAGACTAGTAACGGCAAGCATATTAACAAAATCGACGCCCACAACTGCTTTGTGTTCTACTCGTGCATAGATTCTACGCATAAACCTGGCTCTGATACCACTGTTGGGAGACGTAGTAGTAAATCAAAAAATTTCCTACGCGTTCACCAAGATCCAACTATGGAGAAACCAGCAACGAGCAAGGGAGAGATTGGATCTTCATACCTTTGAAGATCGCTAAGCGGAAGCGTTACAAGAACGCGGTTGATGGAGTCGTACTCGCAGCGATTCAGATCGCGGTAGATCCGATCAAGTGCCGAACGGACGGCACCTCCGCGTTCAACACACGTGCAGCCCGGTGACGTCTCCAACACCTTGATCCAGCAAGGAGGAAGGAGAGGTTGGGGAAGGGCTCCAACAGCAGCACGACGGCGTGGTGGTGGTGGAGTAGCAAGGTATTCCGACAGGGCTTCGCCTAAGCGCTGCGGAGGAGGAAGAAGAGAGGTAGGGCTTTGCCGTGAGAGAGAGAGATCAAATCCTGTCTCAAAACATCCAAAACCTCAAGTATATATAGGAGGAGGGACGTGGAGAGCTGGCTTGGCCTCTACTCCAAAGAGGAGAGGGTCGGCCGAATTAAAGGGAGAGTCCACCTCCCACAAGGGAGGTGGATCTCCTCCTTTTAAATCCTTTTTGCCTTATCTCCTTATCTCCAGCCACATCGGCCTTTAGCAAAAGTATTTCCCAGCCCAATAAGGGCTGACACACTTTATCTAACAACCCATGAAGTCCTCTGGTCGTCACACCCCTCTCGGGGGTCCTCCGGCACCCTCCCGGCACTCCCGGTACACTACCGATGAGCCCGAAAACTTTCCGGTGACCAAAACTGGACTTCCTATATATCAATCTTTACCTCCGGACCATTCCGGAGCTCCTCGTGACGTCCGGGATCTCATCCAGGACTCCGAACAACCTTCGGTAATCACGTATACCTTTTCCCTATAACCCTAGCGTCATCGAACCTTAAGTGTGTAGACCCTACGGGTTCGGGAGACACGTAGACATGACCGAGACACCTCTCCGGCCAATAACCAACAGCGGGATCTGGATACCCATGTTGGATCCCACGTACTCCACGATGATCTCATCGGATGAACCACGATGTCAGGGATTCAATCAATCCCGTATACAATTCCCTTTGTCTATCGGTATGGTACTTGCCCGAGATTCGATCGTCGGTATCCCTATACCTTGTTCAATCTCGTTACTGGCAAGTCTCTTTACTCGTTCCGTAATACATCATCCCGTGGCTAACTCCTTAGTCACATTGAGCTCATTATGATGATGTCTTACCGAGTGGGCCCAGAGATACCTCTCCGTCACACGGAGTGACAAATCCCAATCTCGATTCGTGCCAACCCAACAAATACTTTCGGAGATACCCGTAGTGCACCTTTATAGCCACCCAGTTACGTTGTGACGTTTGGCACACCCAAAGCATTCCTACGGTATTCGGGAGTTGGACAATCTCATGGTCTAAGGAAACGATACTTAACATTGAAAAGCTTTAGCAAACGAACTACACGATCTTGTGCTATGCTTAGGATTGGGTCTTGTCCATCACATCATTCTCCTAATGATGTGATCCCGTTATCAACGACATCCAATGTCCATGGCCATGAAACCGTGACCATCTATTGATCAACGAGCTAGTCAACTAGAGGCTCACTAGGGACATGTTGTGGTCTATGTATTCACACATGTATTATGGTTTCCGGTTAACACAATTATAGCATGAACAATAGACAATTATCATGAACAAGGAAATACAATAATAACCATTTTATTATTGCCTCTAGGGCATATTTCCAACAAGATCTTCGTGGAATATGTAGGAACCAATATGGGCATCCAGGTCCCGCTATTGGTTATTGACCGTAGAGGTGTCTCAGTCCTGTCTACATAGGTCTCAAACCCGCAGGGTCTGCACACTTAAGGTTCGGTGACGTTTCGGTAGTATAGAGTTATGTATGGTGGTGACCGAAGGTTGTTAGAAGTCCTGGATGAGATCCTGGACATCACAAGGAGCTCCAGAATGGTCCGGAGGTAAAGATTGATATATAGGAAGTCCTATTTTGGTTGCCGGAAATTTTTTGGGCTCATCGGTAGTGTACCGGGAGACCATCGGGAGGGCTATTTCGACCCAAGAGGCTACATGGGCTATGGGAGAGTGAATACCAGCCCTTAGTGGGCTGGTGTAAGTCCCACACAAGGCCCATGCGGCTGGAAAGAAAATCCCAAAGAGATAAAGGTGGAAGAAGGCAAAAAGGCAAAAATAAGGAGTCCTAGTCCTACTAGGATTGGAGGAGGAATCCTCCTCTCCTCCTTGGTTCGGACGAAGCCTCCTAGGGCTGGCCCTTTGGCCAAGCCTCCTCCTCTCTTCCTCTTATATATACTAGACGATTTTAGGGTTTTGGCACAGAATTTTCAGCCACGTGCTACCCGTTCCTCTAGTGCATGGTTTCTCCTCTAGATCGGTTTTCTGCAGTGCTTAGGCGAAGCCCTGCCGGAATTGCTCCACCACCATCGCCGCGGTGCCGTCATGCTGCCAGAGAACTCTTCTACCTCTCCGCTCCCTCTTGCTGGATCAAGAAGGCGGAGATCGTCATCGAGCTGTACGTGTGCTGAACGCGGAGGTGCCCTCCGTTCGGCGCTAGGTCGGAAGGAGCGTGATCAAGATCGCGAGACGGATCATGATGAGATCACAGGACGAATCATGATGATTTCGCGGGACGGATCGGGATTGGATCCAAGGACAGATCGTGATGCGATCGCGAGACACTCGGATTTGGATCACGAAGACGTTCGACTACACCAACTGCGTTTCTTAACGCTTCCCGCTTAGCGATCTACAAGGGTATGTAGATCCACTCTCCCTCTCGTAGATGCTTATCACCATGGATAGGTCTTGCGTGAACGTAGGAAATTTTTTGTTTCCCATGCGACGTTCCCCAATAGTGGCATCATGAGCTAGGTCTATGTGTAGATGAGATCTCGAGTAGAACACAAAGAGTTTGTGTGCGTTGATGCTTGGATTGCTTCCTCCCTTGGTCGTGTTTTGGTTCAGCAGTATTGTGGGATGAAGCGGCCCGGACCAACATTACTCGTACGCTTACGAGAGACCGGTTCCCTCAACTGCAACTTATTCCAAAATATGGCTAGCGGGTGGCAGTTTCTCCTACTTTAGTTTTATCGGATTCGACAAAGGCGGTCCTTGAGAAGGTTGAAAAGCAACTCATGTATCACTGTTGTGGTTTATGTGTAGGTGAGAATTGTTCTTGCTAGATACCCGCAGCAGCCACGTAAAACATGCAGCAACAATTAGAGTACGTCTAACTTGTTTTTGCAGGGTATGTTGTGATGTGATATGGCCAATTACATGATGAGATATATGTGATGTATGAGATGATCATGTGTTGTATAGAATATCACGACTTGCATTTCGATGAGTATGGCAACCGGCAGGAGCCCTAGGGTTGTCTTTAATTATAGTATGACATGCGTGTCAATCATTAAGCACTATGTAATGTTTTACTTTGTCGCTAAATGGTAGCAATAGTAGTAGAAGCATGGTGGGCGCGACAACCCCGATGGCAACACGTTGATGGAGATCATGGTTTCATGCCGGTGACAATGGAGATCATGCCGGTGCTTTCATGATGGAGATCAAAAGCACAAGTTCATGGCCATATCATGTCCCTTATGATTTGCATGTGATGTTAATCCTTTTATGCACCTTGTTTTGCTTAGGACGACGGTAGCATTATAAGGTGATCCCTCACTTAATTTCAAGATAAATTGTGTTCTCCTCGAGTGTGCACCGTTGCGAAAGTTCGTCGTGTCGAGACACCACGTGATGATCGGGTGTGATAGACTCTGCGTTCACATACAAGGGGTGCAAGCCAGTGTTTCACATGCAGAACACTCGGGTTAAACTTGACGAGCCTAGCATGTACATACATGGCCTCGGAACACAAGAGACCGAAAGGTCAAACATGAGTCATATAGTAGATATGATCAACATGATGATGTTCACCATTGAAACCACCTCAACTCACGTGATGACCGGACTTGAGTTGTTGAATTCGGATCATTTATCACTTGAATGACCAGAGGGATGTCAATTTGAGTGGGAGTTCTTCAGTAATATGATTAATTGAACTCATTATCATGAACATAGTCAGTAGTATCTTTGCAAATTATGTTGTAGATTACTTGCTCGCGCTGTAGCTCCCTTGAATTTTTATATGTTCCTAGTGAAATAGAGATGAAAGATGATGGTAGCAATATTGGGGACTGGGTCCGTGCTCTGAGGATTGTCCTCATTGCTGCAGAGAAGGCTTATGTCCTTAATGCACCGCTCGGTGCGCCAACCCCTCTAGCGTCGTTTGTAGATGTTGTGAACATCTGACAGGCACGTTCTGATGACTACTTGATAGTTTAGTGTGTCATGCATTATGGCTTAGAATTGAGGCTCCGAAACGTTTTGAACTTCACGGGACATATGAGATGTTCTAAGAGCTGAAATTAGGATCTCAGGCTCGTGCCCGTGTTGTGAGATATGAGCTCCAAAAAGATTCTTTGTCTGCAAGATGAAGGATAATAGCTCAATCGTTGAGCATGTGCTCAGATTGTCTGGGTGCTACAATCACTTGAATCGAGTGGGAGTTAATCTTCTAGATAAGATAGTGATTGATATAGTTCTCCAAGTCACTATCACTAAGCTACTAGAACTTGGTGATGAACTATAAAACGCCAGGGATAGAAATAATGATCCCTGAGCTGTTCGTGATGTTTGACACCGCGAAGGTAGAAATTAAGAAGGAGCATCAAGTGTTGATGGTTAGTCAAACCACTAGTTTCGAGAAGGGCGAGAGCAAGGATGGAAACTTCATGGATAGCAAGTCAGTTGTTGCTCCAGTGAAGCAACCCAAAGTTGAACCCAAACCTGAGACTAAGTGCTTCGATTTTGAGGAGAGCGGTCACTGAAGAGGAACAACCCTAGATACTTCGTAGATAAGAAGGCTGGCAACATCGACAAAAGTATATTTGATATACGTGTTAATGATGTGAACATTGCGAGTACTCCTAGTAGCACCTGGGTATTGGATACTGGTTCGGTTGCTAACTGTTAGTAACTTGAAGTAAAAGCTACGGAATAAACGGATACTAGCTAAGTGTGAGGTGACGATGTGTGTTGGAAATGTTTCCAAGGTTGATGTGATCAACATCGCACGCTCTCTCTACCTTCGGGATTAGTGCCGAACCTAAATAAATGTTATTTGGTGTTTTGCGTTGAGCATGAACGTGATTAGATCGTGTTTATTGCAACACGGTTATTCATTTAAGTTAAAGAATAATGGTTATTCTGTTTACATGAATAATACCTTCAATGGTCATGCACCCTGTGAGAATGGTTTGTTGAATCTTGATCGTAGTAATACACATGTTCATAACATTGATGCCAAAAGATACAAAGTTAATAATGATAGTACCACATACTTGTGGCACTGACGCTAAATGTCATATTGGTATAAAGCACATGAAGAAACTCCATGCTGATGGATCTTTGGACTCATTCGATTTCGAATCGGATGAGACACGCGAACCATGCCTCTTGGGCAAGATGACTAAGGACCCCGTTTTCCGGTTTGATGGAGCGGGCAAGTGATTTATTGGAAATGATACATGTTGATGTATGCTATCCAATGATGTATATTTACTTAATGAAACACAAGTCTGAATCGTTTGAAAAGTTCAAGCAAATTCAGAGTGAAGTTTAAGATCATCGTGACAAGAAGATAAAATGCCAGGGATATGATCGTGGAGGTGAATATCATAGTTACGAGTTTGGTATACAACTTAAGACAATGTGAAAGTTGTTTCACAACTCACGCCACCGGGAACACCATAGTGTGATGGTGTGTCCGAACATCGTAGTCGTGCTCTATTGGATATGGTGCGAATTATGATGTCTCTTATCCTTTTACAACTATCGTTTTGGGGTTATGCATTAGAGACAACTACATTCACTTTAGATAGGGCACCATCTAAATCCGTTGAGATGACACGCGAACCATGCCTCTTGGTCAAGATGACTAAGGACCCCGTTTTCTGGTTTGATGGAGCGGGCAAGTGATTTATTGGAAATTATACATGTTGATGTATGCAATCCAATGAGCCTTGTTGCGTGCGGTGGATATCGTTATTTTCTTAACTTCACTAATGATTTGAGTAGATATAGTGTATATTTACTTAACGAAACACAAGTCTAAATGGTTTGAAAGGTTCAAGCAAATTCAGAGTGAAGTTTAAGATCATTGTGAAAAGAAGATAAAAATGTCTGTGATATGATTGTGGAGGTGAATATCTGAGTTACAAGTTTGGCATACAACTTTAGATAATGTGAAAGTTGTTGCACAACTCACGCCACCTGGAACACCATAGTGTGATGGTGTGTCCGAACGTCATAGTCGTGCTCTATTGTATATGGTGCGTGCTATGATGTCTCTTATCGTTTTGCTACTATAATTTTGGGGTTATGCATTAGAGACAACTACATTCACTTTAAATAGGGCACCATCTAAATGCGTTGAGATGACACCATGTGAATTATGGTTTGATAGAAACCTAAGCTATCATTTCTTAATGTTTGGGGCTGTGACTCTTGTGTGGAAAATGTTTTCACCTAATGAGCTCGAACCCAAAGCAGACAAATGCATATTCATAGAATACCCTAAGAATAGTTGGGTGAACCTTCTATCTCAGATCCAAGCATAAAATGTTTGTTGCTAAAACTGGGTCCTTTCTCGAGAAAAAGTTTCTCTCGAAAGAATTGAGTGGGAGGAAGATAGAACTTGATGAGGTTGTTGAACCTTTGTTCAACCAGAGAGTAGCGCAGCGCAGGAAGATGTTTCTGTGAAGCATGCGTTAGTTGAAGAGGAAGTTAGTGATGATGATCATGAAGCTTCGGATCAAGTTACTATCGAACCTCATAGGTCGACAAGGATGTGTACTGCTCCTGAGTGGTACGACAACCCTGTCTTGGAGGTCATGTTGTTGGACAACGATGAACCTACGAGCTGTGGAGAAGCGATGATGGGCCCGGATTCTGACAAATGGTTAGAGGCCATGAAATCCAAGAAAGGATCCATGGATGAAAACCAATTATATACTTTGGTAGACTTTCTCATTGGACGGCAGGTCGTCGAGTACAAATGGACCTTTAAGATGAAGACAGACGCTGATGGTAAATGTCACCATTTATAAAGCTCGACTTGTTGCAAAGAAGTTTACGACAAGTTCAAGGAGTTGACTACGATGAGACTTTCTCACTCATAGCGATGCTAAAGTCTATTGGAATTATGTTAGCAGTTGCTGCATTTTTCAATTATGAAATCTGGCAATGGATGTCAAAACATCGTTTCCTTAACGGTTTACTTGAGGAAAGGTTGTATGTGATACAAGCAGAAGGTATTGTCAGTCCTAAGGATGCTAAAAGGTGTGCGAGCTCTAGCAATCCATGTAAGGGCTGGAGCAAGCATCTCGGAGTTGCAATACACACTTTGATGAGGTGATCAAAGTTTTATAGTTTATACAAAGTTTACGAGAAACTTATATTTACAATAAAGTGAGTGGGAGCACTATAGAATTTCTGATAAGTATATGTGGATGACATATTGTTGATTGGAAATAATGTAGAATTTCTAGAAAGCATGAACGGTTGTTTGAAAAGTGATTTTCAAAGGAAGACCTGGATAAAGCTACCTAATTGTTGAGCATCAAGATATATAGAGATAGATCAAAATGCTTGATGAGACTTTCAATGAGTACATACCTTGACAAGACTTTGAAAGAGTTCAAAATGGATCAGTCAGAGAAAGAGTTCTCGCCTGATTTGTAAGGTGTGAAGTTCAGTGAGGCTCAAAGCTTGACAACGGCAGAAGAGAGAGAAAGGACGAACGTCGTCCCCTATGCCTTAGCCATAGGCTTGATAATATGCCATGTTGTGTACCGCACCTGTGTGTGCCTTGCCATGAGTCTTTCAAGGGGTACAAGAGTGGTCCATGAATGGATCACTGGACAGCGGTCAAAATTATCCTTAGTAACCAGAGGACTAAGGAAATGTTTCTCTATTATGGAGGTGATAAAGGGTTCGTCGTAAAGAGTTACGTCAATGCAAGCTTTAACATTAATCCAGATGACTCTTAGTAGCAATCCGGATACGTATAGTGGAGCGGCTATTTGGAATAGTACCAAGTGGAGTGTGGTAGCAGTGTTTACAGTTTGACATAGTGATTTGCAAAGTACACACGGATCAGAATGTCGCAGACCCATTGACTATAAGACCTCTCTCACATGCAAAGCATGATCGAACCCCAGAACTCATTGGGTGTTCGATTCATAACAATGCGAATCACATGGTGATGTGAACTAGATTATTGACTCTAGTGCAAGTGCGAGACTATTGGAAATATGCCCTAGAGGCAATAATAAATTAGTTATTATCATATTTCCTTGTTACTAGATTATTGACTCTAGTGCAAGTGCGAGACTATTGGAAATATGCCCTAGAGGCAATACTAAATTAGTTATTATCATATTTCCTTGTTCATGATAATCTTTTTTTATCCATGCTATAATTGTATTGATCGGAAACTGAGATACATGCGTGGATACATAGACAACACCATGTCCCTAGTATGCCTCTAATAGACTAGCTCGTTGATCAAAGATGGCTAAGGTTTCCTAGCCATTGACATGAGATGTCATTTGATAAAGGGCTCACATCATTAGGAGAATGATGGGATGGACAAGACCCAAACTACAAACGTAGCATATGATCGTGTCAGTTTATTGCTACTGTTTTCTGCATGTCAAGTATCTGTTCCTATGACCATGAGATCACGCAACTCACTGATACCGGAGGAGTGCCTTGTGTGTATCACACGTCATAACGTAGCTGGGTGACTATAAAGGTACTCTACAGGTATCTCCGAGGGTGTCTGTTGGGTTGGCATGGATCAAGACTGGGATTTGTTACTCCGTGTGACGAAGAGGTATCTCAGGGCCCACTCGGTAATACAACATCACAACAAGCCTTGCAAGCAATGTGACTTAGTGTTAGCCATGGGATCTTGTATTACGGAATGAGTAAAGAGACTTGCCGGTAACGAGTTTGAACTAGGTATGGAGATACCGACGATCGAATCTCGGGCAAGTAACATACCGAAGAGCAAAGGGAACATCATACGGGATTAACTGAATCCTTGACATAGAGATTCGACCGATAAAGATCTTCGTAGAATATGTAGGAACCAATATGGGCATACAAGTACCTCTATTAGTTATTGACCATAGAGGTGTCTCGGTCATGTCTACATAGTTCTCGAACCCGCAGGGTCTACACACTTAAGGTTCGTTGCCGTTTCGCTAGTATAGAGTTATGTATGGTGGTGACCGAAGTTGTTCGGAGTCCTGGATGAGATCTTGGACGTCACGAGGACCTCCGGAATGGTCCGGAGGTAAAGATTGATATATAGGAAGACCTATTTTTGTCACGGAAAAGTTTCGGGCTCATCGTTAGTGTACCGAGAGTGCCGGTAGTGTACCAGGAGACCATCGGGAGGGGTATTTCGACCCAAGAGGCTACATGGGCAATGGGAGAGTGAATACCAGCCCTTAGTGGTTTGGTGTAAGTCCCACACAAGGCCCATGCGGCTGGTAAGAAAACCCCAAAGAGAAAAAGGTGGAAAAGGCAAAAAGGCAAAAATAAGGAGGAGTCCTAGTCCTACTAGGATTGGAGGAGGAATCCTCCTCTCCTCCTTGGTTCGGCCGAAGCCTCCTAGGTCTGTCCCTTTGGCCAAGCCTCCTCCTCTCTTCCTCTTATATATACTAGAGGTTTTAGGGTTTTGCACTAGTTTTTTCAGCCACGTGCTACCCGTTCCTCTAGTGCATAGTTTCTCCTCTAGATCGGTTTTCTCCAGTGCTTAAGCGAACCCTGCCGGAATTGCTCCACCACCATCTCCGCGGTGCCTTCACGCTGTCGGAATACTCTTCTACCTCTCCGCTCCCTTTTGCTGGATCAAGAAGGCGGAGATCGTCATCAAGCTATACGTGTGATGAACGCGGAGGTGTCGTCCGTTCGGCGCTAGATCGGAAGTACCGTGATCAAGATTGCGAGACGGATCGTTATGAGATCGCGGGATGGATTGTGATGAGTTTGCGGAATGGATTGGGATTGGATCGCGGGACGGATCGTGATGAGATCGCGGGACACTCGTGTTGGAAATATGCCCTAGAGGCAATAATAAAATGGTTATTATTGTATTTCTTGTTCATGATAATTGTCTATTGTTCATGCTATAATTGTGTTAACCGGAAACCGTAATGCATGTGTGAATAAGTAGACCACAATATGTCCCAGTGAGCCTCTAGTTGACTAGCTCATTGATCAATAGATGGTCACGGTTTCATGACCAGGACATTGGATGTCATTGATAACGGGATCACATCATTAGGAGAATGATGTGATGGACAAGACCCAATCCTAAGCATAGCACAATATCGTGTAGTTCGTCTGCTAAAGCTTTTCCAATGTCAAGTATCATTTCCTTAGACCATGAGATTGTGCAACTCCCGGATACCATAGGAATGCTTTGGGTGTGCCAAACGTCACAACGTAACTGGGTGGCTATAAAGGTGCACTACGGGTATCTCCGAAAGTGTGTGTTGGGTTGGCATGAATCAAGACTAGGATTTGTCACTCCGTATGACAAAGAGGTATCTCTGGGCCCACTCGGTAAGACATCCTCATAATGATCTTAGTGTGACTAAGGAGTTAGCCACGGGATGATGTGTTACGGAACGAGTAAAGAGACTTGCCGGTAACGAGATTGAACAAGGTATAGAGATACCGACGATCGAATCTCGGGCAAGTATCATACCGATAGATAAAGGGAATTCAATACGGGATTGATTGAATCCCCGACATCATGGTTCATTTGATGAGATCATCGTGGAGCATGTGCGAGACAACATGGGTATCCAGATCCCGTTGTTGGTTATTGACCGGAGAGGTGTCTTGGTCATGTCTACGTGTATCCCGAACCCGTAGGGTCTACACACTTAAGGTTTGATGATGCTAGGGTTATAGGGAAATAGTGTATGTGGTTACCAAAGGTAATTCGGTGTCCTGGATGAGATCCCGGACGTCACGAGGAGTTCTGGAATGGCCCGGAGACAAAGATTGATATATAGGAAGTGAGGATTTGGCCACCGGAAGTGTTTCGGGAAATACCGGTAACGAACCGGGACCACTGGAAGGGTTCTGGGGGTCCACCAAGTGGGTCCACCAGCCCCGGAAGGTTTCATGGGACAAGAGTGGGAGGGAACCAGCCCCTAGGTGGGCTGGTGCGCCTCCCACCCCAGCCCAAGGAGCAGGAAAGTTGGAGGGAGGGGAAACCCCACTAGTAGAATGTCGATCAGTAGTCCCGGTCGGGATGTGCCTTTAGTACCGGTTCCCCAACCGGTACTAAAGGGTCGGGACTAAAGGTCCAGACCTTTAGTACCGGTTGGACCACAGACCGGTACTAAAGGCCCACCACGTGGCTGCCTGCGTGGGCTGGTGGTGGAGGACCTTTAGTACCGGTTGGTGATACCAGCCGGTACTAAGTGTTCTATTTTTTTCGCTTTTAATTAGGTTTTAATTTTCCTCTCTATTTATTTTGTTTTCCATTCATTTCAAATTTATTTTACGGTGCTACATACCGTAAACATTAATTACACAAGTTGATGCATATATATATATATATGTATATATATAATATATACATATATATATATGTAATATAATATACAATATCTCATACACAGTGTATATACAAATGGAATTACACATCCATATATATATATATATATATATATATATTCTGGACTTATAACTTAAGGCCCAAAATCCGGCCGGGACTAGATGAAATCTCAGTTTTCTACTACTGATTTGCTGGCATTATTGAGGCGGCGGTAAGTAATAGTGCTCTCCGTTTACATCAATGACATGTTGAAGAAGAAATGCCGCAAATTCCTCTTGAAGTGCTACAAAGCATTTCTCGGGTGAGAGCTTCGACATCATCTGCCAAACCTGGAGTTGTCTTTCACATGCTCCTCTGCGACGTATACGGCCTTCGGTCTGGATGTGAATGTTCTCGCAGAGGAAGTATCCACATAAATTTCTCCCCTGTGGCTGATTCGCGCACTTTGCAAAAGAATAGAATTCAATAAGACAATTAATAATCAAGCATGATAATGGTATTGAAATTGGAATTAAAGAGATGCGCGGACCTAGTAGTACTACTTAATTGTCTACATCTTTTTCCACTTCAGCTTCGGTTTCCATTGACGACCGTGATGGGTTTTTCTATCATGTTTTTCCAAACACCACGCGGCAAAGAAAAAGAACGAAAGAGTTATTATAATTAATTTTGATATCAGGAAATAATGAAAGAAAGCGAGGTCGATAAAGATTGAAATTACCATTCTATCATAAAAAACAAGTCCATGTATGATTTTTCTAGTGTATCTAGTGAGTCGTACACTTGAACAAGTCCATCCGCGAGGATAATATTTAGGAGGATATAGTGGTCTCTACGCAAAAGTTTATATAATTAAGCAGGCATGCATATAACTCATCAACTATAATTGACAGCGAGCTAGTAAGCAAAAATAGAATGAGTAGTATACAAGAGATTAAACACTCACCCCATCTTGTAAGGAAATATTATAGTAGATTTTGTATTCATTAGTGCCTCTAGAAAATTTTACAAGAGATCTTCTGTGTCCTTGGCATAATGTTTTACCACATGACCATTAACGGTACTTGGGTCGATGAACCCAGTGTCATCGATTCCCTCTTGTTTCAATTCCCACATCTTCAATCAGCATAATAGCGTAGAAAAGAACATATATATTGAGGATAAGACAATGAACGATATCTTAGCGAGAGACTTAAATTATTAAAGATATAAATCACTTACAGACAATAGCTACTAATGAGAGTTTTGTCGATAGAGTCCATGTGGTATAACTGGAAAAGTTCTGAGAATTCAAGACATATGTCACATCCATTGACGTAATGCTCTTTCCTTACTTTGAACATGACTGTCATCTCCCCTCGCTTTGCTTGACGCAGGTACCAATGATGCAACCGTCGCATTGCAGTTGGTAGTTCCTTGTACTGCTCGGGTGTGACAAGTGGTTTTCCGACGGCATATTGCATTGCGTACTCAGTTGCACTGTACCCATGGATTTCCTCGGTGCCAAGGATTTGGCCAAGAGTGAGACCTACAGCCTCTACTTCTTCAAGGTCGATTGGGTTGCCTTGCACGTCGACTGGTCGGATCAATTTCTTGCTTGGATTGGTACTCACCTTGAGTGGAGAGATCGATTGCTTGGATTGTTCTCCAAGCTGGGGAACTGTTTTCCCACTAGTAGTACCACCTGTCGTTGATGTCGTACTTCCGGACTTCTTCCTTGGGCTGGGCTGACTTCTCTGCTCACTTGCCTTCTGAATCTGTCGCTCATAGTCTGTCGGCATACGCTCGACATATGTGGGGGGTTGATCAATAAAGTGTTCCATAAAGTGCTCTTGGACTTCCTTGGGTATTACCTCCTTTGGCGGCACGGTGTTCTTCACAAAAAAAGGCTTTCACTTGGCGATCGCTTTCAATTTTGTTTTCCTCTGGTGTCATGTCGTAAGGCAGCTTCCTTTTGGCCGGAGGCTCGGGTTTCTTCTTTGCTTTATTCCAAAGAGGACTACTGCTGGCCTTCCTCTTTTGGGAGCCCTGCTAGCGGGATCGCTGCCGGGGTGGAGTCGGCTCATGCGGCCGAGATCGATATCGATGATATGGACTCGCGTCGTGCTCCGTCCTGAGGTTGGGAGGACTACTGGCGAGGTGGGACGCCTCTCGAGGGGGGAGGACTACTGGGGAGGTAGGGAGGACTACTGGCGAGGTGGGAAGGACTGCTGGTGAGGTGGGGAGGACTGCTGGCGCTGCGATGCCTCTGGCTGGAATCCCTCGCGCTGGACATCGATACTCGGAGGAGTCAGTGGCCTTAGCGTCGACTGTGAAAAGACGATGGAGTCCTTACTTCATAGAATGAGACCACGGCCGACTTCTGCCAATGTGGACTCCCCCTCACCTCCAGGGATGTCAAGCAATAGTTCATCATATCCCGGCTCTATTGCGTCCACCACGACATGAGCATACCCAGCTGGAACTGGATTGCAATGCCAAAGAACATCAGGTGTATTTGGTAAAGCATAGCCTGTCGCGACCCGCACGGGTATGTTCTTCATTTTCTGGATTAGCTCACAAGATGTCTTCTCGGTGATATCATCCACGGGGGGGTGACCCAGTGGTGCCCCCGTGGAACCGACGCTGCTTTTCGGCAGTGTAGATGGGACGGGTTCCCCTGCCTCCTGCTGCGGAGTTTCCCTTTGCTGGGTCAGTATCTGTATCTGCAGCTGCTATTGCTCATACTTCTGTTCCAACTTTGAAAGTCGGTCTGCTTCCACCTTCTTTTTTCTCGAACGGCTTTTATAACTATCCTTCCATCCTGCAAACCCCTCGTACCACGGAACAACGCGCACGCCTCGTGTTCGTCCTCGGTGTTCGGGATTCACGAGGGCGCATGTAAGCTCGTCGTTCTCTCTATCGGGGTGAAACCATCCTTCTTGGGCAGCTTTTATTGCATCAATCAACTCATCTAATGCATGCTTCAGACTGGTGAGTGCAATAATATTCCCTGTTGCTGGGTCCAACTTTCCCCCATGCGCAAAAAACCAATTCCTGCACCTCTGGGGCCAGTGGAAGGTTACTGGAGTGATCCCTTCAGCATGCATCTTATTATCTAATGCATCCCACTTAGGAATGGCTGACTTGTATCCACCTGTCCCTAGTTTATGGTGATACTTTTTTTCTCCACATTTATCTTATTCTTTCCCGACTTCTCCATAGCAGCTTCCGATGTGTTGTACTCGATAAATGTGTCCCAGTGATTCCTTGCCTTCCCGTATATTCCTATGAATTCGGGCGCCTTATGGCCTCTAGGTATGTACTCGGTCCATAATCTTTTCTTCCAAGTCTGGAACACGTCGTCCATCTTATGGAGAGCAAACTCCTTGACTTTGTCCCTTTGGCGCTCCGAGAGAGAATTTGGTAGGATGAAATGCTCCATGAGGTCTCGCCAAAGGGTATTTTTAATTCTTGTATCGACATAATTCACTCCTGGTTTTGGGTTGTTTGGTTGAATCCATTCTTGCATTGTGATCGGGACTCCATCCCCAACAACCACTCCGCATTGACGCACAAATGTCTTGGCATTGGCTTCAGGGTGAGTCAGTGCGCCATCATGTTTGAAAGCATCAAGATTGAGCTTTATGTTGCCGTCCAATATTTTGGGACCACCTCGTACCTTTCTACTAGATTGGCTCGATCCGGAGGGCTGATAATTAAAAGAAAAAAGATTTGTTAATATATATATATATATATACAAATCAATTAATACACATGTAATGATCACCAGAGGGTAATATGTGTATATACCTCGCCGGACATTGTTAGTTGTTCCGGATTTTGGAACATAAGTTGTTCTTCCTCGGCCTCACATCCATCACCGTAATCGGTTAGATATTGTGAGCCATCATCATCATGTGATTCACCCAGAAGGTCAGCTGGGTTTGCGGAGGAGCGTATCATGTCGAAGATGTCCTCTTCATGAGCTCTACCGGTATTGTCCATAGCTTAATAACTAATCCATAATATAGATAAAACAAATTAGTATTCAAATTAGCATGCTTTCAAGAAGCAAAATAACTGATAGTTAATTAATAATGCATCATCGAATACATATATAGTAGTTCTTAGAAAAGATCTCATCTCATAATCTCGGATAATTGTTAATACATCGGCTAATCCATCGATCTAGCTAATACATCATAATAATACATATATAGTAGCTAATATATCGATCTAGCTAGAACCCTAGCGCCCGGCGGATATCGGGGCGGGCGGTGGACACCCAAAGAGAAGGAACCATCACAGGAACATAGTTGCAGTGAGATCCCTGAAGAATCTGCCAGAATCATCACTAACTTCCTATTCAACTAACGTAGGCTTCACAGAAACATCTTCCTGCGCTGCGCTACTCTCTGGTTGAACAAAGGTTCAACAATCTCATGAGTTCTATCTTCCTCCCACTCAAATCTTTCGAGAGAAACTCTTTGTCGAGAAAGGACCCAATTTTAGCAACAAACACTTTATGCTTGGATCTGAGATAGAAGGTTTACCCAACTGTCTTTAGGGTATTCTATGAAGATGCATTTTTCCTCTTTGGGTTCGAGCTCATTAGGTGAAAACCTTTTTTCACATAAGTGTTGCAGCCCCAAACATTAAGAAATGACAGCTTAGGTTTCTATCAAACCATAATTCACACGGTGTCATCTCAACGGATTTAGATGGTGCCCTATCTAAAGTGAATGTAGTTGTCTCTAATGCATAACCCCAAAACGATAGTTGTAAAAGGATAAGAGACATCATAATTCGCACCGTATCCAATAGAGCACGACTACGATGTTCGGACACACCATCACACTATGGTGTTCCCGGTGGCGTGAGTTGTGAAACAACTTTCACATTGTCTTAAGTTGTATACCAAACTCGTAACTATGATATTCACCTCCACGATCATATCCCTGGCATTTTATCTTCTTGTCACGATGATCTTAAACTTCACTCTGAATTTTCTTGAACTTTTCAAACGATTCAGACTTGTGTTTCATTAAGTAAATATACATCATTGGATAGCATACATCAACATGTATCATTTCCAATAAATCACTTGCCCGCTCCATCAAACCGGAAAACGGGGTCCTTAGTCATCTTGCCCAAGAGGCATGGTTCGCGTGTCTCATCCGATTCGAAATCGAATGAGTCCAAAGATCCATTAGCATGGAGTTTCTTCATGTGCTTTATACCAATATGACATTTAGCGTCAGTGCCACAAGTATGTGGTACTATCATTATTAACTTTGTATCTTTTGGCATCAATGTTATGAACATGTGTATTACTACGATCAAGATTCAACAAACCATTCTCACAGGGTGCATGACCATTGAAGGTATTATTCATGTAAACAGAATAACCATTATTATTTAACTTAAATGAATAATTGTGTTGCAATAAACACGATATAATCACGTTCATGCTCAACGCAAAACACCAAATAACATTTATTTAGGTTTGTCACTAATCCCGAAGGTAGAGAGAGCGTGCGATGTTGATCACATCAACCTTGGAAACATTTCCAACACACCTCGTCACCTCACCCTTAGCTAGTGCTCCGTTTATTTGGTAGATTTTATTTCGAGTTACTAACATTTAGCAACCGAACCGGTATCCAATACCCAGGTGCTACTAGGAGTACTAGCAAGGTACACATAAATAACACGTATATCAAATATACTTCTGTCGACGTTGCCAGCCTTCTTATCTACCAAGTATCTAGGGTTGTTCTGCTTCAGCGACTGCTCTCCTCATAATTGAAGCACTTAGTCTCGGGTTTGGGTTCAACTTTGGGTTGCTTCACTAGAGCAGCAACTGACTTGCTATCCATGAACTTTTCCCTCCTTGCTCCTGCCCTACTCCTGCCCTTAACGTCGCATGGGAAACAAAAAAATTCCTACGCACATGAAAGATCTATCCATGGTGATGAGCATCTATGAGAGGGAGAGTGGACCTACATACCCTTGTAGATCGCTAAGCGGGAAGCGTTAAGAAACGCGGTTGGTGTAGTCGAACGTCTTCACAATCCAAATCGCCAAGCGTCCCGTGATCTCATCGCGATCCGTCCCGCGATCCATCCCGCGAACTCATCACGATCCTTCCTGCGATCCAATCACGATCCATCCCGCGAACTCATCATGATTCGTCCCGCGAACTCATCACGATCCGTCTCGCGATCTTGATCACGGTCCTTCCAATCTAGCGCCGAACGGACGGCACCTCCACGTTCAGCACACGTACAGCTTGATGACGATCTAAGCCTTCTTGATCCAACAAGAGGGAGCAAAGACGTAGAAGAGTTCTCCGACAGTGTGATGGAGCTCCGGCGATGGTGGTGGAGCTATTCCGGCAGGGCTTCGCCTAAGCACTGTAGAAATCCGATCTAGAGGAGAAACTATGCATTGGAGGAACGGGTAGCACGTGGCTAAAACTTCTATGCAAAAAACCCTAAAACCTCCAGTATATATAAGAGGGAGGGAGAAGAGGACTTGGCACAAGGTCCAAGCCTCCTTGGGTCAGGCGAAGTGGGTAGGAGAGGAGGACTCCTCCTCCAATTCTAGTAGGACTAGGATTCCTCCATTTTTTGGCCTTTTTCCACCTTTTTCCCTTTGGGCTTTTCTTCCCAACCGCATGGGCCTTGTGTGGGACTTCCACCAGCCCACAAAGGGCTGGTATTTACTCTCCCATAGTCCACAGCCCATGTAGCCTCTTGGGTCGAAAACCCCTCTCGATGGTCTCCCGATACACTACCGGCACTCCCGGTACACTACCGATGAGCCCGAAACATTTCCGGTGACCAAAATAGGACTTCCTATATATGAATCTTTACCTCTCGACCATTCCGGAGCTCCTCATGATGTACGGGATCTCATCTGGGACTCCCCCAACCTTCGTCCACCACCATACATAACTCTATACTACCGAAACGTCACCAAACCTTAAGTGTGCAGACCCTGTGGGTTCGAGAACTATGTAGACATGACCAAGACACCTCTACGGTCAATAACCAATAGCGGGACTTGGATGCCCATATTGGTTCGTACATATTCTACGAAGATCTTTATCGGTCGAACCTCTATGTCATGGATTTAGTTAATCCCGTAAGATGTTCCCTTTGTTCTTCTGTATGTTACTTGCCCGAGATTCGATCGTCGGTATCTCCATACCAAGTTCAACCTTGTTACCGGAAAGTCTCTTTACTCGTTCTGTAATACAAGATCACATGGCTAACACTTAGTCACATTGCTTGCAAGGCTTGTTGTGATGTTGTATTACCGAGTTGGCCCTGAGATACCTCTTCATCACACGGAGTAACAAATTCCAGTCTTGATCCATGCCAACTCAACAGAAACCCTCGGAGATACCTGTAGAGCACCTTTATAGTCACCTAATTACGTTGCGATGTTGATACACACAAGGCACTCCTCTGATTTCCATGAGTTGCATGATCTCATGGTCATAGGAACATATACTTGACATGCAGAAAACAGTAGCAATGAACTGACACGATCATATGCTACGTTTGTAGTTTGGGTCTTGTCCATCACACCATTCTCCTAATGATGTGATCCCGTTTATCAGATGACATCTCATGCCATGTCTAGGAAACCTTAACCATCTTTGATCAACGAGCTAGTCCATTAGAGGCGTACTAGGGACATGGTTTTGTCTATGTATCCACACATGCATCTCATAAACGATTATCATGAACAATTATACAATTATAGCATGGATAATAAACGATTATCATGAACAAGGAAATATGATAATAACTAATTTATTATTGCCTCTAGGGCATATTTACAACACTCATAGCTTCTAAGAGATTGTATGTCCTTGATGCACCGCTAGGTGACCCACCCATTTTCCCAGCGGACTAAGACATTACGAACGCTAGGCAGTCATGCTGTGATGACTACTCCCTTGTTCAGTGTGACATGCTTTACAGTTTAGAACCGGGGCTCCAAAAGCGTTTTGAGCAACACAGAGCATATGAGATGTTCCAAGAGCTGAAACTGGTTTTCCAAGCTCATGCCCGGGTCGAGAGATATGACGTCTCTGACAAGTTCTTCAGCTATAAGATGGAGGAGAACAGCTTTGTCAGTGAGCACATACTCAAGATGTATGGGTTGCACAACCGCTTGACTCAGCTGGGAGTTAATCTCCCGGATGACTCGGTCATTGACAGAATCCTCCAGTCTCTTCCACCTAGCTACAAGAGCTTTGTGATGAACTACAACATGCAGGGCATGGAGAAGTCCATTCCTGAGTTGTACTCGATGCTGAAATCAGCGGAGGTCGAGATCAAAAAGGAGCATCAAGTGTTGATGGTGAATAAGACCACTAGTTTCAAGAAAGGCAAGGGTCAGAAGAACTTCAAGAAGGACGGCAAAGCTGTTGTCACGCCCGGTAAGCAAGTTGCCGGAAAGAAGAACAAGAATGGACCCAAGCCTGAGACTAAGTGCTTTTATTGCAAGGGTACCGGTCACTGGAAGCGGAACTGCCCCAAGTACTTAGCGGATAAGAAGGCCGGCAACGTTAAAGGTATATGTGATATACTTGTTATTGAAGTGTACCTAACCAGCGCTCGTAGTAGCTCCTGGGTACTTGATACCGGTGCAGTTGCTCATATTTGTAACTCCAAGCAGGAGCTGCAGAATAAGCGGAGGCTGGCAAAGGACGAGGTGACGATGCACGTCGGGAATGGTTCCAAGGTCGATGTGATCGCTGTCGGCGCGCTACCTCTACATCTACCTTCGGGATTAGTTTTAAACCTTAATAATTGTCATTTAGTACCATCTTTGAGCATGAACATTGTATCTGTATCTCGTTTGATGCGAGATGGCTACTCATTTAAATCTGAGAATAATGGTTGTTCTGTTTATATGAGAGAAATGTTTTATGGTCATGCCCCGCTGGTCAATGGCTTATTTTTGATGAATCTCGAACGTGATGTTACACATGTCCATAGTGTGAGTACCAAAAAGTGTAAGGTTGATAACGATAGTCCCACTTACATGTGGCACTACCGCATTGGCCATATTGGTGTCAAACGCATGAAGAAGCTCCATGCTGATGGACTTTTGGAGTCTCTTGATTTTGAATCATTTGACACGTGCGAACCATGCCTCATGGGTAAGATTACCAAGACTCCGTTCTCCGAAACAATGGAGAGAGCAACTTACTTGTTGGAGATAATACATACCGATGTATGCGGTCCAATGAGCGTCGAGGCCCGCGGTGGCTAACATTACGTTCTCACCCTCACTGTTGACTTGAGTAGATATGGGTATGTCTACTTAATGAAACATAAGTCTGAAACCTTTGAAAGGTTCATGGAATTTCAGAGTGAGGTAGAGAATCAACGTGATAGGAAAATAAAGTGCCTACGATCTGATCGTGGCGGAGAATATTTAAGTCACGAGTTTGGCACGCACCTAAGGAAATGTGGAATTGTTTCACAACTCACGCCGCCTGGCACACCTCAACGAAATGGTGTGTCTAAACGTTGTAATCGCACTCTATTAGATATGGTGCGACCTATGATGTATCTTACCGACTTACCGCTATCATTTTGGGGATATGCATTAGAGACTGCCGCATTCACTTTAAATAGGGCACCGTCAAAGTCCGTTGAGACGACACCGTATGAATTATGGCTTGGAAAGAAACCTAAGCTGTCGTTTCTAAAAGTTTGGGGATGTGATGCTTATGTGAAGAAACTTCAACCTGAGAAGCTCGAACCCAAAGCAGAAAAGTGCGTCTTCATAGGATATCCCAAAAGGACTATTGGGTATACCTTCTACCTCAGATCCAAAGGCAAAGTCGTTGTTGCCAAGAATGGATCCTTTCCCGAGAAAGAGTTTCTCTCGAAAGAAGTAAGTGGGAGAAAAATAGAACTTGATGAGGTATTGTACCTCCATTCGAACCGGTGAGTAGCGCAGCATAGGAAGTTGTTTTTATGGAGCCTACACCGGCTGGAGAGGAAGTTAATGATGATGATCATGAAACTTCGGATCAAGTTACTATTGAACGTCGAAGGTCCACTAGGACACGTTCCGCACAAGAGTGGTATGGCAACCCTGTCCTGGAGATCATGTTGTTGGACAACGGTGAACCTTCGGACTATGAAGAAGCGATGGCAGGCCCGGATTCCAACAAATGGCTTGAGGCCATGAAATCCGAGATAGGATCCATGTATGAGAACAAAGTATGGACTTTGGTGGGCTTGCCTGATGATAAGCGGGCCATTGAAAATAAATGGATCTTTAATAAGAAGACCGATGCGGATGGTAATGTGACCGTCTATAAGGCTCGGCTTGTCGCTAAGGGTTATCGACAAGTTCAAGGAGTTGACTACAATGAGACTTTCTCACCCGTAGCGATGCTGAAGTCTGTCCGAATCATGTTAGCAATTTCCGCATTTTATGATTATGAGATCTGGCAAATGGACGTCAAAACGGCATTCCTTAATGGCTTCCTGAAGGAAGAACTATATATGATGCAGCCGGAAGGTTTTGTCGATCCTAAAGATGCTAACAAAGTATGCAAGCTCCAGCGCACCATCTATGGGCTGGTGCAAGCATCTCGGAGTTGGAACATTCGCTTTACTAAGGTGATTAAAGTGTTTGGGTTTGTATAGGTTTATGGAGAACCTTGTATTTACAAGAAAGTGAGTGGGAGCTCTATAGCATTTCTCATATTATATGTGGATGACATACTGATAATGGGAAATGATATAGAACTCTTGGAAAGTGTAAAGGCCTACTTGAATAAGTGTTTTTCAATGAAGGACCTTGGAGAAGCTGCTTACATATTAGGTATTAAGATCTATAGAGATAGATCGAGATGCCTCATAGGTCTTTCACAAAGCACATACCTTGAAAATATATTGAAGAAGTTCAATATGGATCAGTCCAAGAAGGGGTTCTTGCCTGTGCTATAGGGTGTGAGATTGAGTACAACTCAATGCCCGACCACAACAAAAGATAGAGAAGAGATAAATGTCATCCCCTATGCTTCAGCCATAGGCTCTATTATGTATGCCATGCTATGTACCAGACCTGATGTGAACCTTGCCATAAGTTTGGTAGGGAGGTACCAAAGTGATCCCGGAGCGGAACACTGGATAGCGGTCAAAAATATCCTGAAGTACCTGAAAAGGACAAAGGACATGTTTCTCGTATATGGAGGTGCCGAAGAGCTCATCGTAAAGGGTTACGTCGATGCTAGCTTCGACACAGATCCGGACGACTCCAAGTCACAAAGCGGATACGTGTATATTTTGAACGGAGGGGCAGTCAGCTGGTGCAGCAGCAAGCAAAGTGTCGTGGCGGCATCTACATGTGAAGCGGAGTACATAGTTGCTTCGGAAGCAGCAAAGGAAGGAGTCTGGATGAAGGAGTTCATCCCCGACCTAGGAATGATTCCCAATGCGTCGGGCCCAATGACTCTATTCTGTGACAACACTGGAGTTATTGCCCTTGCGAAGGAACCCAGGTTTCACAAGAAGACAAGACACATCAAGCGCCGCTTCAACTCCATCCGCGATTACATTCAGGATGGAGATATAGATATTTGTAAAGTATATATGGATCTGAATGTCGCAGATCCGTTGACTAAACCTCTCTCACGAGCAAAACATGATCAACACCAGAATGCTATGGGTGTTCAATTCATCACAATGTAACTAGATTATTGACTCTAGTGCAAGTGGGAGACTATTGGAAATATGCCCTAGTGGCAATAATAAAATGGTTATTATTGTATTTCCTTGTTCATGATAATTGTATATTGTTCATGCTATAATTGTGTTAACCGGAAACCAAAATGCATGTGTGAATAAATAGACCACAATATGTCCCTAGTGAGCCTCTAGTTGACTAGCTCGTTGATCAATAGATGGTCACGGTTTCATGACCATGGACATTGGATGTCATTGATAACGGGATCACATCATTAGGAGAATGATGTGATGGACAAGACCCAATCCTAAGCATAGCACAAGATCGTGGCGTTCGTCTTCTAAAGCTTTTCCAATGTCAAGTATCATTTCCTTAGACCATGAGTTGTGCAACTCCCGGATACCGTAGGAATGCTTTGGGCGTGCCAAACGTCACAACGTAATTGGGTGGCTATAAAGGTGCACTACGGGTATCTCCGAAAGTGTCTGTTGGGTTGGCACGAATTGAGACTGGGATTTGTCACTCCGTATGACGGAGAGGTATCTCTGGGACCACTCGGTAAGACATCATCATAATGAGCTCAGTGTGACTAAGTAGTTCGCCACGGGATGATGTGTTACGGAACGAGTAAAGAGACTTGTCGGTGACGAGATTGAAAAAGTTATAGAGATACCGACGATCGAATCTCGGGCAAGTATCATACCGATAGACAAAGGGAATTGAATACGAGATTGATTGAATCCCCGACATCATGGTTCATCCGATGAGATCATCGTGGAGCATGTGGGAGCCAACATGGGAATCTAGATCCCGCTATTGGTTATTGACCGGAGAGGTGTCTCGGTCATGTCTACGTGTATCCCGAACCCATAGGGTCTACACACTTAAGGTTCGATGACGCTAGGGTTATGGGGAAATAGTGTACGTCGTTACCGAAGGTAGTTCGGAGTCTCGGATGAGATCCCGGACGTCACGAGGAGTTCCAGAATGGTCCGGAGACAAAGTTTGATATATAAGAAGTGAGGATTTGGCCATCGGAAGTGTTTCGGGAATTACCGGTAACGTACCGGGACCACCGGAAGGGTTCCGGGGGTCCACCAAGTGGGGCCACCAGCCCCGAAAGGTTTCATGGGCCAAGAGTGGGAGGGAACCAGCCCCTAGGTGGGCTGGTGCGCCTCCTACCCCAGCCCAAGGCGCAGGAAAGGTGGAAGGAGGGGAAAACCTAGGTCCAGATGGGCCTAAGGCCCACCTAGGGCTGCGCCCTCCTCTCCTCCCTCTCTGGCCGGTGGCCAAGCCCCATCTAGGGCTGCCGCATCCTCTAGAGTGGGAACCCTAGATGGGGTGCCTCCTCCTCCCTCTCCCCTATATATATGTGAGGTTTTGGGGCTGCCCAACACACGGTTTTCTTCCTCTCTCGGCGCAGCCCTACTCCTCCCTCTCCTCGTTCTCCGTAGCGCTTGGCGAAGCCCTGCCGGAGTCCACGCAGCTCCACCGCCACCACGCCGTCATGCTGCTGGAGCTCTTCCCCAACCTCTCCTTCCTCCTTGCTGGATCAAGGCGTAGGAGACGTCACCGGGCTGCATGTGTGTTGAACGCGGAGGCGCCATTGTTCGGCGCTGAGATCGGAGTCCACCGCGATCTGAATCGCGACGAGTACGACTCCACCAACCGTGTTCTTGTAACGCTTCCGCTTAGCGATCTTCAAAGGTATGAAGATGCAATATCTCCCCACTCGTTGCTAGTTTCTCCATAGATAGATCTTGGTGACACGTAGGAATTTTTTTGATTTACTACTATGTCTCCCAACAACTCGGCGATTTGGATCGCGAAGACGTTCGACTACACCAACCGCGTTTCTTAACGCTTCCTGCTTAGCGATCTACAAGGGTATGTAGATCCAGTCTCCCTCTCGTAGATGCTCATCACCATGGATAGGTCTTGCGTGAACATAGGAAATTTTTGGTTTCCCATGCGACGTTCCCCAACAATATTTAGAAAAGAAGATTTTCATGGGAAGGATTATGATGTTCCACAACAGACTAAAGTCCAAGTGGAAGTTGCAATTTAAAAACAATTATGAACTGGTAGAGTATCATTCTCTCACCAATACCGAGACGAGTGTCCATGCTCGCATATCTTGTTGTGGCAGTCAAGTTTTGGTTCTCTCTACAGAATTACCCTAAGTTCTAAATTGAATCATAAGCCACACTCCCCGCCGCCCCCCCCCCTGCCACACAAACAAAGATTGATGGATGGGGCCGGGGCCACTACCATTGAGACAACCTGTGGGGTAAATCATCTAACCCCTTGTAAAGTGAGGGAAAATCATCTAATCCCTCGTCATAACAAAAGTAGATCAAAAAGAAAATTTGAGATAAAGCTTGAACTAAAACGACATCTTCAAGAAAAGAACTATAAACATAATTGAGAGACCAACCCACATCCGCTAGAGTGTAGCAGGATTGCGAGCTCGTCTACCGCTTGCAAGTCCAAAATCACTGTTGCCGGCTTGTTGAGGGAGCACGCACTACCTTGGACCGCATGAAGAGCATTGCCAAGAGAAACATGAGCATGTCGGCCTGCAGCATGCAGGCTTGCTCGCCTCACGCCATGGGGTGCGAAGGCTGAACTGGCATACGACGATTGCGGTCGCCACCTTCCACGCCCCTATGGGGAAGCACCGCATCCTTCTTCCCCTTGTCGTCCTCTTCCTCTTCTACCTCTTCCCACTTTGAGATCCCTTCCCGCTCTCGCTGCCACCAATCAGGTGTCAATTTGGTGGCACAAAGGTGGTGTGGCAAATACGGTGGAGCCACAGATTGGAGCGACGGATCTAACATCATTGAGGGGCGGGGAGCATGCTTCCAACATCAGACTTTGGGGTAGAGGAGGGCGAGTCCAACATTGGTCAGGAAGCACAACCATATCGATGAAGGTGATGCGCGAGGTAGGGCTGGTGGCGACGAGTGGTAAGGAGGAGGGGTGTACGTGTGGCGATGGCGAGGGAGAGAAAGAAAGTGGATGTGCACGGGGTGATGAAAGAAAGGGGTTGAGTGGAGAGGCGGTCCGCGTTTGGAGAAGAACGTGTGTGCGTATTTCCATCGGTTGTTTTCCACCCACTAATAACAATGCCCATACCATCCAGCGGGAGCCCCCTTCACCAGGCCTAGGCAAGTGACCTGGTCAAAATCGAGAGGCCAAAACAAAATCCATAGCCGCAGTCGCTTCCCAAGCAAGTTCCCCCTAGGGAGCTTAGTGATTGAGGAGATTTGTGTCGCAAAGCCAGTGTAATAAAATCACTCGTAGCCCAAAGTGTTCCCATTATACTCCTTCCTTCTCTTCACCCACAACCACCGGTGCATGAACATTTTATTTGTTTTATTTATTGGTAATCGCTTGCAGGATGTGTGATGGATTATGTTGCATGGATGATACGAAAGGATCAATGTATTAATGCAGGTATCAATCCCTATCTTTGCAATGGATTCGGTTGGCTTTCCCCGATCCGTAATGCAATCAGGAGAATTAAACACCACCTTGATCGCACAACCATAGTCCTCTCACCTTACATAGTCTGGAGGGAGTATCTATTAGATACGAGTCAATAGAATATGCTAGATACACAAATATACATTGCAATAAAGTTAGTAGTATTTTTCATGGGTATACTAATCATCCTTATCTAACGCGTCCCTTGTTTCACACACTACTAATGGGTTGCAATTTGTTCACGAGGCCCAGGCCAGCGACCTGGTCAAAATCGAGAGGCCAACACAAAATCCTAGCCGCAGTCGCTTCCCAAGCAATTTACCTCTAGAGAGCTTAGTGATTGAGGAGATTTGTGTCTCAAAGCCCGTGCAATAAAATCACTCGTAGCCCAAAGCATTCCCATTATACTCCTTCCTTCTCTTCACCCACAACCACCGGTGCATGAACATTTTAATTGTTTTATTTATTGATAATCGCTCGCGGATGTGTGCTGGATTATGTTGCATGGATGATATGAAAGGATCAAGGTATTAATGCGGGTATCAATCCCTGTTTTGCAATGGATTCGGTTGGCTTTCCCCGACCCGTAATTTAATCACGAGAATTAAACATCACTTTGATCGCACAACCATAGTCCCCTCACCTTACAAAGTTTGGAGGGAGTATCTATTAGATATGAGTCAATAGAATATGGTAGATACAAAAATATACATTGCAATAAAGTTAGTATATTTTTCATGGGTATACTAACCATCCTTACCTAATACCTCCTTTGTTTCACACACTACCAATGGTTGCAATTTGATAAAATGATTATTCTTAGAAGGAAACACTCCAACCATATGGTGAGATAATGGGGCTACGCCAAAGTACAATCTTGCCCTTGTAAATTCTCGCACGGTTCGTGGTTAACCGTCCTCCCCCTCATTTTACAGTTTTCACCAAAATATTGACCCACATCACAACATTTAACCCAACTAGGTCCCACGTCTTATATGACATATAATTCCACTAACCTAGCCACGCTCCCGCAGGGCGGCGGTTGCGATGGGGGAGAGAGGGGTAGTAAGATAATTTCACATATATTCAATCCTCCCCCTTTATAATCTCCTCTCGTGTCGATCCCCGTAGCGGAACGCTCTCTTGTTATTTCCCAATGAAAAAACAAGCTGTTTTGCAAGGGAAAAGAACACGTGATGAAGCCCTAGATCCGCGAGAGGGCCAAGCCCAATGGTTTTGTCCAGCCGACGTAGGTGTGGCGATGGCATTGCTCTCGATTGCTGCATCCGGGAGTGGTTCCCATCCACCTCCCCACATAATGGAGGTTTGCATATTTGTTTCAATGGTTTCATGTCTTCTGTCGTCCGAGGTGGGGATGGTATCGATTGTCTCGATTGGTAAATGGGAAAACACGAATAGGAATACGCAATTTTTTTGCAATGAAGGATGTATGTCGAAATTCTAGATCGAGATCTAGGGGCGCGTTGGATTTTCTGTTTGAATTTGAATTAATTTCCTTTTAATTTATGCATGTATCTTGATCCGAAGTTATGTTTTACGGTTTATAATGGATTGTGAACGATATCTTAAATTTCAGTTGTTACTATCTAATTTTAGTAAGATTACGATATTTTCTACTACTTTCTATGTATGGCGGCAGAAGCCGATTTCTATACATGGGTGATGCTCTAGTTTTTTTTTTTTTTGCGAAAAGGCCGATTTTATTCATTGAGAGAACGATGTTACGGTCCTGCAAGATGCAAATATAAACTATGCATGAGTATCTTTGTATTGTGTCATTATGTGCTTTTAAGTTCTTTTATTTAAAAGAGTGTTGTGTGCATTATATCTCTTGTTTCTAGACCGGAGTCTAAAATTTACACAGGTTTGTCTCGTTTTTGCGTGTGTTTTTCATTTTTGACGAGATGAGAAGAGGTTTGTCTTGGTTTTGTGGTCAGCCAAAAAAAAAGGTTGAAAATGAGCGAATTGCGAAGGCCGCGAGGGGCTCCTCATCCGCACGCTGTCCCCGCCGCAGAACGTCTCGGCGTCCGGTCCGATGGCCGCCGCTGCCGCATAAAGGTTCGGGCCCCAACCGCCGGCCGCTCGCGGCGAGGGCCGGCCCGGAGAGACCTGGTGGCGTAGGCGGCAACCCGACGCTCGACCCAATGCGGCCGCCAAATCCCCCATCCTCCTCTGTGCCCCAGAGGCTGGAGCCGCCGCCGCGTGGTAGCTCGCCGTCGCCGCGGACGCGTCACGTCCCCGAACCCCTCCACCTCCAGCGCGCATCGCCACCGCCACCGAGGTGTTCGACATTCCGATTTCGTTTTTTTAGGACGTTGTTGATACTGTATCCCCCCTCTCGAATTCAGGAGCTGCCGTTGGAGTTTTGCTTAGCAGCCATGCGTTCAGTTTATAGCGTTGCTAGATCGTATGCCACAATTCACTACTGTGCTTAGCAGTTAAGAGTTGTCTGCAAAATGGAAATCCACACTGCTGTTGTGCATTGTGTCCTGATCCCCTGCAAATGTTTGGGTGGAACTAATCGTTGGGGGCCTAATATCGCCTCTCTTTTCGGCTCTGATACTTTTGCACCCTTAATCAGTCGTATAACCATTATGTGAGTTTGTGTTATGCATGTGTTGATGCAGGTTCCTCAGGATGATGAGGCTATGCATGATGAAGAAGGAAGCGAGGCCTCCCGATTCACTCCCGCTTCATCTTATGTTAACTCGTGGAAGAAGCAGTTCACGACACATCGTTCCGATGACATTAAGGTGCTTTGAAACCACACATTCTGTACTCCCGTGTGTATTTATTAATCAGATATTCCTGTAGTAATTTCGTCTGATTGTTGTAATTTTCTTTCCAGGATATGATAGAGAAGAACAAGATTAAGCTCAGCATCATTATGCAGAGCAATCGCGGTTCTTCAACAATCGGGCAAACGAGTGCATCGAATGGTACAGGTTTAGCTGCGAATCTGCTGACACCTAGGAAAGACGATGTGATGTGCTCAATGCATGGTCTTGAACTATGTCTTGCTGAGAAAGTTGGTGGTGGTTCTCAAGAAGAAAGTCCGTATGGCACATGGACTGTTACTTTGGGTGGAAATGTCGCTGCAAAGAACTCCAAGAAGCCAATTGAATTACCAGAAGTGTCAAAAATTCCACGCTATACAACATGGACGTTTCTGGACAGGTCTGTTTCATATCACATGCACTTCCCAACCTCCCAAAAACTGATGCAGATATTTATTAAATATTGAATCTCTGTGTGTCGCTACTGTACGGTTGAGGTAGAGAGCAGCAGTAACAGCTTATGATTAGATTGAAGGCATGCCAAGTGTTTGCTGATAGTGATTTTAATAGTAATATACTTTGTACATAAGATTTTTCCTTTTGTCTTTTTGCAAGAGTAAGGTCTCGTATTGTTTCTGATACAAAAGATTTTTCGGGGTTTCATGCAGGAACCAGAGGATGACGGAAGACCAATCTGCATTTCATCGAAAAAATATTTACTATAATGCAGATTGTGGTGAAGCTTTAATGTTCAGTGATGGTGAAGATGAAGTTGTTGCGGATGAAGAGCAGAAAAGAGAATTCAATAGCTATGAAGATCGTCTTATTTGGTAGACAAACTTGGGGTTTCCATTGCTTTCTTTTGCATTACTTTACCTTGCCTAGGTTTAACTTCTGCACTTATTTATGACTGAAACCTGATATGGTTTAAGAATCACAGTTTCTTGAATGATCGCTATTGCACTTGCTTTTCTTTAAAGCTACTCCCTCCGTAAACTTTTATAAGATGCTCTAGATCACTAATTTAGTGATCTAAAACGTCTTATAAAAGTGTACAGAGGTAGTATAAGTTTGTCGTATTTTCCTTTAGAGATTGCACACATTTTACTTTAAATTTAAAGGTTGTCAGAACTTTATTTCAGAAAACATAATATATTAAGATTTATAAAGTATTAAATAATGTAAATACAAAATATCCCTTATGTAATTATCATGGCATGCGTAGTTTCACTTCACTTTCATGTAGTAGAGAACTTCAAACGATAAGTTACACATTTCCCCTGCAAATAAAAATAATAAGTTACACATTTGTGGCTTTCTTACTTTTTTACCTAGGGTCTCTTCTGTTGCTGCTGCTGTCTAATTATTTTTCATTGTGGGCGCATAATCAAACTAGTCTAGCTTGGACCCCCAGAAAAGTAAGGTTATTTAGTTTCATCCAAACTGGGTGCAGGATTTGCTTTTACCATATTGTTCAAGGAACAAAATTATTGAGTTTACGCTGTCTATCTCTAATCTGAGTAGTCTTTTGACGAGTTTACACCTTCCTTAAACTTGATAGATCAACAATATATTTTGGCTTCTGCTATAAGATATCTTTCTCTCACTGGGCATTTTGATGTTTTGATGTAATAATTTATGTTCCTCCTCTACTTTCATGTTAGGATGACCATTGACGACTGTGGCATGTCTGATGCAGTGCTGGAAACCCTATCTCAATGTTTTGAGAAGACTGCTGGTGATATAAAGGTTAGTTTTCTCTTTACAGCCACTTAATCTCAATAGCATTTTGGCCATTTGGTTTTTTTGTCTTCCGGTTCACATTTTCACTATTGACAATTAACACACATAGCACTATTTTCCAGGCCAGATATGAGATCCTACAAGGGGAGAATACTAAAGGTTCTTCCAAAGAAGTGCCCAAACTTAATGCCAAACCGGAAGATGTCTACCCTGATAAAGATTTGGATGCAGCATTGGATTCCTTCGATAATCTCTTTTGTCGGCAATGTCTAGTATGTGTCTATCAATCATCATGTAATTATGTAATGCGTCTTGTTTTGATTAATATTCTTCTCATCCTGAAATTGGCAGGTTTTTGATTGCAAACTACACGGGTGTTCTCAAAATTTAATATTTCCAGTAAGTTTTGAAGTTCCAGAGTTATTTACAAAGTTACGTGTTTTTCTAATTTGTATTTCCTTCATCTAGGCAGAAAAGCAATCACCTTGGAGCATCACAGATGATGATGGTATACCGTGTGGTATTCATTGTTATAAACTGGTTCGTATTTTATGGTGTATATGACCTCTGAAAAGCTGCTTGTCTTCTTTGACAATTTAGATTATGAAAGATAAGCACCGACTTGCATTGATATTTTTTTCACAAACCATATATGCCAGGCCAGCAAGCACAAAGATTCAGTTGCATCCTCACAACATAATTCTCCAAGCACGAGAAGTTCTCGGAAGAAGGATGCACATCAAATGGAGAATAACTCAGCTTTAGTGGAATATCGTAATTATTCGATGGAGGAAACTAATAATGAGCAGTCAGCAACAGATGGTCATGATAGTTTGAGGAAGGAAGAATTAGTCGATAAGAATATATGCAGGCAAGAAGACAATCTTGTATCCTGGAAGGTGATTGAGCAAGAGCTTCTAGTTAAAGGTGTGGAGATTTTTGGAAGGAACAGGTTGGACCTTTCTCCTCATGACTGAAATTATATCAGTGGTTTCATTACCTTGAACTTAATGTTAATGCGTTGCTTACTATTATACAACCAGTCAGGTAAAAGTTCCTATGTAGCTTTGAATAACCTGTCAACATAATTCTGAACTAAGGTTATGTGTGAAGGGTTATACTCTGCCACTTGGAAGATTTTGATCATGGATCCTTAATGAGTAAAGTTCATCTATAATTCTTCATGCCTTCTACTTACCTTTTTCTCATCATCATCCTACAAGTGTGAAGCTGTCGTGGGGATTGGAAAAATGTTGGAGAATGGAATGTTTAAATATTCTCTATTATTAGAAGTTGCAGGGACTATGACCATCGGCTTAGAAACATGAATACAAAAATATTTCCACTAATGATTTTTGTTTGACTCCACATTCCCACTACCACTTATATTTTTTAGGGCACTGATTATTTTTGCTAGGGCGCAAAACTACTTATTTTCCATGAAGTTTTGCAAGCACATATCACTTGCATTTGTCTTCTTTTCTTGAATTGTTGACAGTCGGGAGTTATTCTTGGGATTTTACTGCTCACAGTGGGAGCAAATAACTCCGGAGGCCGAATCATCGCTCTCCATTATCATTATTGTAGTCATAGCCTCATAGGTTTACCCTGCTTTCCGGAATTAGTACTCATAATACTGAACCTGTGGATTTCTTTTCATGCAGTTGTTTAATTGCCCGGAACCTTCTTGGTGGAGAGAAAACATGCAGTGATGTTTTTCAGTATATGAATTATATTGAGAACAGCAGCACATCTGAGGTTTTTAGTGGTGTTGATTCTCTTGTTAAAGGATTCATAAAAGTAGGTTTCAGTCTACTCTATATTTTCATCTGGGTGGTATCTTATGTTAGTGCTGCCGATGTTGACACCACAGGGACATGATTTGGGCCTGGGATCACGGCTTCCTAGAAAGCGAGGAAAGTCCTGTCATTTGAAGCGTACCTCAAGATCTGCAGTGTACCGTTTCATAAGGAAAAGGATTGCAGCAAGGAAGGGTGAACTTCGTCAGCATTACAATCCATGTGGTTGTCAATCGGCATGTGGGAAACAGTGTCCATGTCGGAAAAATGATACATGCTGTGAGAAATTCTGTGGGTGAGTTTATTGCCAGTGTGGCTTGGTTTGATACTCATCCTTTGTTTAGGCTAGCTAATTGCCCGTGTGTTGCAACGGGGGCATACATATTCTACTGATCCTCCCGTCCAACACTGGATGAACTTTCCATAATTAACGTTATCCTCATGTCTAAAGAATGATACTCTCCATAAACAACGTGATCCCCCCATCCGAAGAATGATACTCTCTATAATTAACGTGATCCTCCCGTCCAACACTCGATGATACTTTCCATAATTAACGTAATCCTCCCGTTCAAAGAATGATACTCTCCATAATTAATGTGACCCTCCCATCCAAAAAATGATACTCTCCATAATTAACGTGAGACCAATAAACTTATGAAACCAAACCAGACCACGACGTACCATCACGACCGCAGACTCCACTTTAATAGTAGAGATTATGCTTGGTTAGTCCTATTGTAGGTGAACTGAGGCTGCTTGTCCACCTGGATATCAATACCATTGCTCATGTATCATATATTTATAGATGTAGTTTGCTTTAATTTTCTGTTATATTGTTTAATATACCGACTGAATACTGTGTAGTTGAGTTACTGTCTCATGACTCGTTACCATCCTTGAACTCTTTATAGAGAATATCTAAGCTATTGAATTCAAATATGATTTTACGAAGCTGCATAATAGATGGATCAATTCCCAGAAGAGAATGAAATCCAATACCCCCTCTTATCCATATTAATTGTCGCTGAAACGGATGTATCTAGACGTATTTCATTGCTAGATACATACGTTTGAGCGACAACTAATATGGATCGGAGGGAGTACTACTCTTAGGTCCTCGATAATTTTTTGTTATTACTTCATTTGAGAAATTCCAATTATGATTGTAATGAGCTATACAGACGGATGAACACACATATGGTAGCATGCAAACAATTTGGTATCCTCATGCTTATGTCATCATTTATAGATTGTTATTTGTTGTGTGGAATTTTATGCTCTTTGCATTCCAGGTGTCCGGAAGCGTGCAAGAATCGTTTTCTAGGTTGCAAGTGTGCAAAGGCTCAGTGTCGCAGCCGCCAGTGCCCATGCTTTGCTGCTGACAGGGAATGTGATCCTGACATGTGCAGCTACTGTGGGGTAGGGTATGTATCTGCAACTGGGGAACCTTTGAAAGATTTTGTAGTTAATTTTTAGTGATCTGTTTAGACAGACTTGTGATTTTCGTTCTTTGCACTTCTATGATCCAACCTGTACCAGAGTAGTTCAAAATTACGCAAGTTTGTCATCAATCACAAAGAGCTTTGTGGGCGATGGATTTATTCTTATAAGTGCAGAAACAATCTTGCTTGATTTTATTTTACTATCTCAAGATACTATTCTCAAAAAGAAAAAGAAATCTCAAGATACTCATTTCTGCAACTAAAGCTTAAACAATTGGATTGAATTTAAGTTAATAAAATAAATTTGTAGCCATCAGCCATAGCCGACAATCATCATGCCTATTAATTTGATATGATGTTGCTCATTTGCTAGCATTGTTAATTGAATGCTCATGTGAACCAGTGCATTGTTTAAAGGGGATGAAAACATATCTGTTTCCCATTTGTTTATGCACTTTGTTTAACTCTGCTAAAATCTGACGTAATGATATGCCGTCTAAATAAATTAGAACAATATCTTATTTACGATGGGTATTTACCTGAACTTCGAAAGTTACTTTCTGAAATCATGTCAATGATAGGAAATCTTCTGACTTTGTAGTTTACTTCAATTGTTAATTTGTTATGCATGTATATAGAGTTAAGCAGCAAATCTTGGACAGCAACTTCAGTTGAGTAACCCATTTTTGAAAGTAACCTCAGATGTATAAAGTCAGAGTTATCCAGTCATGCTTAAGAGGGTGTTCCATTAGTGCCTTGTGGAAGTGGTTTGCTCCATAAGTTTTTTGGAACAACATTGAACTGTTCTTTTTCTAACCTACAGGTGTGGTGACGGTTCATTGGGAGTTCCCAACGAAAGAGGTGATAATCATGGATGCCAGAACATGAAACTGCTTCTTAGACAACAAAAAAAGGTAAACAACAATGCACTTGTGCTTATCAGATGTTGTGGACATCTTGTTTATAATTTCTTTGAGTCGATACTTGGTTTGATGATTTCTAATCCGTCCCTTACTAAACTAAAGATAAAGATAAGGACAGTAAATACTTTGTGTGCATAACTGCAGGCTCAGATGTCCAATCCATTACCTAGTTGTACTAATAGATAGTTTCACCAGGCCATGGTCTGAATTGCTATATGCGATTTAAACATGATTTAAGTGTTAGATCTCTTTTGAGCTACCTGTCGTTACTGTTGAAGCTGGTATCCCATGTCGGCCTTTTAGGAACTGATTCTTGTGAGTGGTGGTTTTTCTTGGTTATGGGTTTTCCGAGCCAGCCATGAACCAATTAGCATATTAAAACAAACTGATACCGTAAACTTGATTCAAGCCAGACACTTTTTCAGCAAAAACTTTTCTTACCATCAATTGAAGTTTAGTAGCCTTTGAGGACAGCATTTTTTCTTCTGAAATAAAGGAAAAAAGAAAATTGGATAATGCCACCTTTGTTTTAAAAAAAAGGCATTAACAGATATTGGAGGCAAACTGCATTTTTGTGTTGACGATTGACTTAATATTGTGACACAACACATCAGATACCTGGTAAAACACATACCTCCCTATAAAATATTCATTTTTCTTAGGGAAATAAAATACTCACTTTCTTTTAGAATGTCCTGCTTCTCTTTCGAACAAAAAAAAATATATATTTTAGGCCTGTTGATGGTATTGAATTAGTTTGACTTTTGTTTCAGGTCGTACTTGGGAGATCTGATGTTTCTGGATGGGGAGCATTCGTTAAGGTAAAATTGATCCTTTCATCCTTTCCATCACTCTTTTCCTGTACCCCAGAATAATGTTGGCAAGTATGAATATCTTTTCCACAATCTTCAGAATACTGTTGGCAAGGATGAATGTCTTGGGGAGTACACTGGGGAGCTTATCTCTCATAGGGAAGCAGCCAAACGTGGACAGAGATATGACCGTGAGAATTCATCATTCCTTTTCAACTTAAATGCCGAGGTAAGTGTGCAGAAATATACCAGTTACAGTATGCAAACATTCACGGTTACACGTGGGACTGATCACTAGATTTTGCTATAGTGCTTTTGCATGAGCTGAGTTATTCTCCTCAGCTCGGTTTATTCAAAAACCAGTATTTTATATCTGATCCAGACGCTAGCTGTTGCTTATGCTTACTCTTTGGGCGCAGTTTGTTCTTGATGCCTTCAGGATGGGCAACAAGCTGAAGTTTGCCAACCATTCCTCTGAACCGAATTGCTATGCCAAGGTTATGTTGGTAGCAGGTGATCATAGGGTAGGCATATTCACCAAAGAACGGATTAATGCAGGTGAGGAGATTTTTTATGATTACCATTATGCGCCTGACGAAGCACCAGTGTGGGCTCTGAAGGCTGATGATGCCAGTGGAGCGAAAGACCCTGGTCAATCTTCCAATGGAAGCGCAAAGAAGGCTGATGCTCCTGGAGCAAAAGACCCCGGGCAATCTTCCAGCAGACGAGCAAAGAGGCCTGGGCAGTCTTCCAGAGGGCGACCGAGGAAGCATGCCCAGTGAAGAAACACCATTGGTTGATTCTTTTGTCACGGGGCCGAAATTCAGAAGCTATCTCAGCACCTTTATTTTGAACTTTGACATTCGTTTGCACATTTATCAGCACTCCTTGCAGATGGAGCATGAACAATTGAATAAGTGACAGGTTTTATTCAGCTCTAGGGCTTGTAATAAGGTGCCCACGCCGTAGCGGCGATCAGGGTTAGTGGTGTTGTGGGCATCCGGTCTATTTGGCTGGAACTGCACCGGACGCCGTATCAGTTTCGGTGGCTGGCGATCATGCTGTGCCGTTGGTTTAATCGAATAGCTATGTTCAATGTATGTTTAATCGAAGGGACTAAGAACCTTCTAGCACATGCCACTGAGTATTATAAAGGCCTGTTCGGGCCGGCACCCAGTAACCTTTGCCACATTGATAAATCCCTATGGTCTGAGGAAGAAACCATTTCCTCTAGTGATAATGAAGATCTGACTCGACCTTTCACCCTCGAAGAAATCAAAAGGGCTCTTTTTGATATGGGACCTAATCGTGCTCCTGGGCAGGCCCGTCTCCAGGAATTCGGGGCCCCGGTGCAAAATGCAAATGATGCCTTAAAATCTGAAAAATTCTTATAACTACAAAATTACTATAACTAAAACATACTCTCACTTGAGTTACGTTAATTTTAAATGTGAGTTATTTCGTACAAAGTTATGAAATTATATCTAATACACCAACTATCTTCCCTAAAGAATTCATCCGTTGAGCAATAATCATATGGCAATTTATTATTTAACAATTAACTTAAGACCGATGCACATGTACAATATACTAATTAGTAATTAAATCATTGAATAGAAAAAATATCCTAATATGAAACGGCTTTGGCCTAGATGCACCTGGTGAACATGGACTGGTAGGTGATGCGTAAATTACATCTTCAAATTGAGCTGGCCTAAGTCTGGGTGCTTGACCGCCGGTCTCCTTTTCTTGGCTGCGTTGGCCCTAGCGCTGGTTTCTGCTGGTTTTGTGGGTGAATATTGTCTCCTGTCCATGCCCTCCTGCTTCTTGCGTCCGTGCGGATGGCAAGCCGATTCGATCGAGTCATGGGACTCTGAAAAACTGGAAACGAATCGTGGGGTATACGGCTGACCGAGAGGGAGTTGGGCAGGGCTCGAGATTTACAATCGATCGATAATCGGGAAGGGGCTCTAGCGATCAGACCAGGCAGCCTGGCCCAGAATAGTGACAGAAAGAGAAGATGGCATAATAAGAAATGTATAACGTTGGCCAAAAATTGAGCCCCCCGGGATTTGGGGCCCTATGCGGTCGCACCTCTCGCACGTGCCCTTGGACGGGCCTGCTCCCCCGCCTGACAATATCCCTGTAGAATTTTTTCAACATTGTTGGGATGTAGTCTGAAGACTTATACCGCTTGTTCAAATGGTTTTATGAAGGCAAGTTAGACGTGCAAAGATTGAACTATAGAATCGTCACGTTGCTGTCCAAACCCTCTGATGCCAGAAAGATTCAATAGTATAGACCGATTTGTTCGTTAGGTTGTCCTTACAAGTTGATAACTAAAGTCATGGATAATAGAGCTAGTAAATATGCCCCCAAGCTGTTTGGTATTCAACAAAATGCCATCATTAAAGGGAGGCATATTGTGGATGGCATTATGTCTTTACATGAGATCATGCATTATACGCATGCTAAGAAGCAGGTGGGGGTTATTCTTAAGATTGACTTTGAGAAAGACTATGACAAGGTGAATTGGGACTTCCTCCTTGATTGTCACGCTAAACGTGGCTTTGATAGTAAATGGTGTGGGTGGGTGTCCCAAATTCTACATAATGGCACGGTTAGCGTTAAGATTAATGATGAATTAGGTCCTTATATTCAAAGTGCCAAAGGGGTGCGCCAAGGCGACCCCTTCTCTCCGTTCAACCTAGCTACGGAATGCCTTACTAAGATGGTGATTTCCGCCCAAAAAACGGTCTTATTCAAGGGTTGGCCCCTGATTTGGTGGATGGAGGGGTTGGTATCCTTCAATACGCTGATGATACAGTTCTATGTTTCGCTCATGATGTTGATAAGGCTGTCAATGTCAAATTGTTGTTGTATTTGTTCAGAGTTAATGTCAGGCTTGAAAATTAATTTTGAAAAAAGTGAGGTTTTTACTATTAGAGGGGATAACGCCATTGATGAGATCTATGCTGAGATGTTCGGATGTCAGGTTGGGACTTTGCCTATGAAATACTTGGGGGTCCCAGTTACTTATGCTATGCTTGAAACCATAGACTGGGATTTCTTAGACAGTAAGTTGATTAATAAACTCGATGCATGGATCGCTTATGCAGCATCTTCCGGGGCTAGGCTCACTTTAATGAACTCTAGTCTGGATGGGATTCTCTCATACATTATGTCTATGTTCCTTCTCAACAAAACCTTTATTGAGAAGATTAACAAACACCGTAGGCGATTTTTCTGGAGGAAGGGTAGAAAGAAACGTGCCTATCATATGGTTAAATGGGCTAGGATTTGTCGCTCTAAGAAAATTGGTGGGCTGGATGTCAAGGATCTCCATAACCAGAATATTAGCCTCCTAGTTAAATGGTGGTGGAAGCTTGAAACTAGTGATGGGCTATGGCAACGCATCATTCGTGCGGGATATTTTAGGAACAAAACAGTGGCTGATGTGCGGAGTCATTTTTCTGATTCTCCGTGCTGGAAGGCTATCATGAAAGTCAAAAAGGTCTACATGGCTGGGAGGAAAAATTAATATCAATAGTGGAGACCTCGTTAGGGTTTGGCTCGATCCATGGTTAGTTGAGATCCCTCTATGTGATCATTTTCCTATCCTGTTTGACATCTGTCAGGATCAGGATTGCACCATTAAATCTTTCGTTGATAATGGTTGTACCCCTAGATTCATGCGCAGATTATTTGGTGACTTGATCGATCAGTGGGAGTTAGTGACATCGGGGGCTAGAAATTTCCCTCTGAATAACACCCTTGATACTGTTTCCTGAGCTTTTGGTAGCAAAGGGAAATTCACCACTAAATCTACTTATGAGTGCCTGGAAAGAAACCTTGCTGGTCCAAACTATAAATGGATCTGGAAAGCGTCTATTCCCTTAAAAATGAAAATCTTCTTGTGGCAATTATACCAGGATGTTGTTCCTACTCGAGACAATATGCGTCATAGAAATTGGCCAGGGAATCCTTCTTGCTCATTTTGTTCTTATGTGGAAACTGCAAGACATATGTTCTTTACCTGCTCATTTGCTTGTTCAATTTGGGGGGTTCTGGGGTTAACAGTGGGGGCATCATGCTGCCCTAGCTCTCTTTGGCAGAGTTGGGCTTGGTTATATAAGCTGTTTCCTGAAAGGAATAAATTTTATACGATGGTTATTGCTGCCATTTGTTGGGGTATCTGGTGTACCCGCAACAAAGTTACATTTGAGAATCATGCTGTTTACAGTCCTCTAGAGGCCGTTTTGACTGCTTGTTCTTTTATGATGTATTGGGCAGGGCTGCTGAAGGTTGAAGACAGGAAGGAGTTCCAAGCTGGGGTTAGAAGATTGGCTCAGGTTGCTGCTGGTCTGGCTAACAGGGTGACCCACCATGGCAGATTCTTCCTGGGCGATGGAGCTGGGATTCGGTCCGGATAATCGGCTACTTCCTCATAATCATCCTCTGTTTGTTCCCACTGGGGTTTGATGCCCACTGGTATATGTAGAATTTTGAGGCAGTTATCCCTTGCCGGATGGTGATAGTTTTAGCGCTCCAGGATTTTAGTTGAGCAGTGGTTCAGTGTCGCCAGGTTTTCGCCCCATGGTGGGTGGTTCGCTTTAGAATCATCCACAGTGGGTTTCCTGGCGATGCACCAACTCGCTCGTCCCTTTCAGTCCCTTTTTGATCTTGTTGTCGGTCATTGGTCTGTTTCCTTCTAGTCAGATAGCTCTGGTTTGTTTAGACTGCTCAAACGGACTGTTGTATTTTTGTAGATTGCAATTAATGGAAAGGGGTGTGAGCCCGGTTGGATGTTCAATGTATGTTTTGCTCTGTGTCCAGCGCAGCGAGGTTTTTTCCTTTGCTGGTGAGTTTGACCTTCCTGAACCGCACAGGCTGATCCAGGCACGATGACGGTCGTCGCGAGCGATTTGTTGGTTGAGCAACAAGCCCTGTCGTCATGGTTTCCTGGTTTGGCAAGCAAGGTGCAATGGCCCTCTATCAAATGTACTCGTATAGTGAGTTGCCATCTCACTCATGGTTCAGATTGCATATATATGAGAAAATTTGATGGAGGGTCAAGGTCAGCCTGGAGAGAGTTGGTGAGGTCTGATGGAAAAGTTCAGGTGGGCTTTGGCCCCTTGCAGGCCGTTGCTAAAAGAACATTATCGTTGAGTTCAAAGATCTGACGCTTAGTGCTCTGGATTTTCTCGCAACAGAATTAATTGGAGTAACAAATCATGGTAGCTCTTAATCGAAGAGTTTGTAGTTTGGATGCTAAAGTATTCCTAGATTTTCTTCTGTTATCTTGTTAAGCTTATACGCCTTGATTCTTAAATCATTTTTTGCGGGGAAGTTTATATGCTGCAACCCTTAAACCATGTGCTCAGTTTCGGACAGGTTTTATACATAGAATAAAATAGCCCGCGAAATAGCCGCGATAGCTGCGCTATAGCTGCCCAGGAGCCTCGCAGCTACGCTATGACCGCTGCCGCTAAATCATTCACATATCCCTCTAAATGGTTCAAAAAGAAGCAAAACCCTCTAGAATTCATCTCTCCCGCCAAAAAAAGTTCCGCTATTTGCCGCAATTGCCCGCTATGGCGGACGCTATAACTGCCGGGAGAGCCTACCGCGAAATCGTTTCTCCCGCGATTTTAATCTATGGTTTTATATATGAACAGATTCTATCATCCAGTACCCTTGCAAAAAAAAAAAAATCTATCATCCAGTGAAGTGATGGACAACATGCATGACACACAGTTAGTCTTGGATCAGATGACAATTCGCGTGATAATTTTTCACAATGCTGCATGTAGTAATCAGATGTATATAATTCTCGCGGATCAATTTGTCCAAGCATCGATAACATTCCTCTTATGAATTTCTTCAGCTATGTAGCACATACAGTTCCATTTCCATACTAATGGAGAGGAGAGGAAAAGCATATGTGCATATTATATCTTCCTAATTTCTATATTAAATAAAAGAAGGATCGGACGTCCTGATCATACAGACATTTCTGCATGATTCGTTAGGCTCATATAGATATAGATATAGTAGCAAACGAGGAATTAATTACTAACCCAACAATCAGATGGACATAGCTTAACCCAGATCGCTAGTAAACCAGGTGGACGAATGATCAGAGCCTCAGCTCCAAGTCCAGCTCCTCGCTGCTCCCGGAACCTTTCTTCTGCGAGCCGCCGCCGTCGGCCGGCGGTGCGGCTTCTTGGCGGCGGCGCTCGCTGCGGTGGACGTTCATGTGGCCCCCGAGCGCCTGGGCGTTGGTGAAGCCCCTGTTACAGAAGCTGCACTCGTGGTACTCCCTCGCCCGCCTCGCCGCGGCGTCCTCCGGCGAGCCCGCCTTGCCGGAGCCGCCTCCCTCCATTGGACCGACGGACCTGCCTAGGCGAAAGCTGACTGTGTGTCTGTGTGTGTGTGAGAGAGTAGCTAGTAGGTGTCGCGGAGCTTGTTGTGGTTCGGTGGATTCTAGGAACTTCGATTCTTGTGATTGGACCTTGGGAAGGCAACAATGGCAGCGCCATATATATATATATATATATAGTGGTTGCCGGCTTCGGGGACGCGGTGACCCCGGCCGGCCGGCCATTGCCGGCCGAGTTGGCAGATATAGTAGCGTGGCTGTGCGGGTGGGTATACTATATGCCGGTGCTCGTGGGCTGTGAGAGGCTGGTTTATAGCTACCGCCCACCTGAATTTGATCATAGCGTGTACTGCTTGCCCTTGCCTCAGTTGCCTGCATCTTCCAATCCTTTCGAAACCCAGGCACACATGGAAACATTGTTTTTTAAATTATTATTATTATTATTATTATTATTATTATGCGTTGTGATTCATGAATGAATAAGAATCAACTACTTTTTTGCAAGAAAAGAATTACCCAATTATACATAATTAAATGAACACGCACCACAAACTTACTGTTGGACCAATTAGTAATTTTCCGATTGATTTCATTCATAAATAAATCATGATGATATGATAACAATATTAATTTCATAGCATGTACAAAGCATGGAACCGTAATATCAATGGAAACAAGTATGTCTAGCACATGAACTAACAATTAGGGGATGAACATATCATACGTACCCTCCAATAGGTTAGGACGAAGGTGGCGGCAACGGCGTCCTTCTTGATGGCTTGAGAGTGTTCATCAATGATGATGTCATGGATGTAATCAAAGTAGATGAACAAAAGCAAGCAGTCACGCATAAGACACTCCTAAAAACCTAATCACCCTTCTCTCGGTGTAGGATCACAAAGAACGGGGTTCTGGAGGCCTACTCTCCCATACAACCGCGCATGTGACCGGCAGGATAGGATCGCCGGAAGCAACTATAGTGAGAGAAACGACAATGTATTGTGTGCAAGGAGTTGGAGCAGATACGATCTCGACTCATCTCGATGATGCATCATGACGCGCATGATCAAGGCAGGCAGAGGATAAGAAGCATGTGGGAACCACTCTTCTCAAGCTCGAATAACATATGAAAAAGAATCCCTTACAAGGAGTGATGACCCATAAGCATAGGGGATCAATCGTAGTCTTTTCGACAAGTAAGAGTTTCGAACCCAACGAGAAGGAGAAGGAAATGACAAACGGTTTTCAGCATGGTATTCTCTGCAAGTGTTGTAAGTAACGCTGATAGATAGTTTTGTAGCAAGATAATTCGTAACAAGTACCAATAGTAGCAAAGGTGGAGTAAGGTGCCCCAATCCTTTTTATAGGAAAGGACAAGCCGGAAAATTCTCTTATATAAATAAAAGTGTTCTCGAGGACAGATAGGAATTATTGTCTAGTCACGCTCATCATGCTTAGTTGATTCGCGTTTGCTATTTTGATAATTTGGTATGTGGGTGGACCGGTGCTCGGGTGATGTTGTTACTTGAACAAGCAACCCACTTATGATCACCCCCTCTCGCAAGCATCCACAACCACGAAAAAAGAATTAAGATAAATCTAAGCATACCATCAATCATATGGATCCAAATCAGCACCTTATAAAATAAGCATAAACTAGTGTTTAAACTTTTGTCACTCTAGCAACCCAACATCTACTTATTACTCCATAATGCGTTCCCTTAGGCAAAAGTATGATGAAGTTTCATGTAGTCGATGTTCACATGACACCAAACTACTAGAAAAAACATTATAGGTGGAGGCTTACCAGTAGCGCAGCTAACAGAAACACGCTACTGCTAATTTACAATAGCGTGGCCCGAAAATACGCGCTACTGCTATAACATTACAGTAGCGCGGTTCATTAATATGTGTTGCTGCTATTGTGGTCCACACCGAACTCATTAGACTACGTATATTAGCAGCGTGTCTGTAGGATATGCATTACTGCTAATGTTATAACAGTAGCGCTGGTCGTCACCACGCACTACTACTAAACTCACCTTATTCCCACCCGTCCTTCTGTTTTAACACTCACCAGTCACTGTCCTCACTCTCTCGCGCCCTCTCCTCTCCTCGCCACCATTGTCGTTACCCATCACTGTCGCCAACGGTAGCTCTACCTCCTCCCTTCCTCCCTCCTCTCTCCCTCTCCCCCTTCTCCCTCTGTTCTTCCACTGAATTAGCTTGTAGAATGTAGGTATTTTGAATAGAATGGAATACCTAGGGTTTTTTGAATATAATGCAGGTATTTTGAATAGAATAGAATAGAAAACATATACATTTAGATGAATGGATGCATTTAGATGGATATTAGATGGATGGATGGATGCATTTACATGGATATTAGTACTTGATCGTGATAATATTGCTATGAAAAAAATGTTACTTTGAGAAAAGTTAGCATTTGAAGTATAGTTTTGCAAGTAACACCTACGAGTGCCTATGTTTTGCCGGAATATTGATTCATCTCTATTCCGGCAAATTTCGAGCGCTCGATATATGTACCGTTTTTAGCAAAGGTCATGCTCGGGATTTGCGGCAGCATAGGCCACTTTCTTAGTTCATTACTCGATATATGTAATGTTAAATGATTGATGGTTTGGGTTGACTTTCAATTTGTAGGGGGTACTTGTGTGACTTTTACTGAGGGAGAAGACCGAATCCTGACTAGGGTTTTCCCTAGTAGTGCAACTAAAGGAAGCAACGACATACATATCATCAAAATATCGAACGAATACTAACTTCACATGATTACCTATAACAAGACTTCTATATCATGTCCTCGAGAAAAAACTAACTACTCACAAATCATATTCATGTTCAAGATCAGAGGGGCATTGAATATCGGTAATCTGTCGGTAATTCAAGCTGTCGGTAATCTCCCTCTCCAAGTAAATCTTGTAAATTAAGAGAGAAAATGCATTAGATTTACATCATAAAGTGGAATAATGACCAAAAACAATATAAATAACAGTAGGAAATTATGATGCAAAATGGACGTACAAAGCTTATTTGTCCTTACACTAAAAGATCAAACATATTTAGGAGAATTTTATTGCTTTATGCACCGGTGACAACTTACTTGAAGGATCTTATTCAATCCATAGGTAGATATGGTGGACTCTCATGGGGAAAACTGGCTTAAGGGGTTTTGGATGCACAATTTCTACTTATTGCGGATTTTTGGCCAGCAAAAGATCCTACACAAGCACAATATGTTAGAGGATCCATGACAATGTATCTTCTATGTGAATATAGGCAAACATAACTCATTATGTTGTCTTCTTTGTCCAACATCAACTATTTGACTATGCAGAAAATATTTGATGGGGGCTCCCCAATCATAAAAGATGTCCAAGATAGTATATTTATATGTGAATCTCCTCTCCTCTTAATAATTTTGCATGAATTGTACCAATGACCAACACTACGTTTGTTAATTTCCAATAACTTTTATCAAACATACTCTTTCTATGTGGAGTCATTACTCCCCATGGGATTAGCATATGATCTTTTTGTTCATTCTTTTTCTTTGATATGTTTGATGCATAAGAGTAAAGCAAATAAACTCAAACTAGTCTTTATTATATAACTCTCAAACTCGATTACATAGACAGATAGATCACAAAGCAAACACTCAAAACTAAATCATACTAAAACTTTATTCTTCTAAATCACGAAATAACTAAGGATCAAACTAAGATAGATAGTAATGGTAAAAAATAATGATGATACGATACTAGGGCACCTCCCCCAAGCTTGGAACAATATAAGGGTGGTGCCCATACCCATGTGCTCAAGTTTCCTTCTTGGGTGATGGTGGTGATGAAGTGGTAGGATTCTCCTCTGTTTTCCATGGCATAGGCTCCCCATCTAAGAAGGAATAATAGGTCTCTGTAATTTTGAAGTCTAAAGCTATGTTCGTCCTCTTGAAACCAGATTCATAGTCACAGTTTTGGTTTTGTAGATCATAGATTTGAGCATGAAGGTCTTGAAGATGAGTGTGGATCTTAAAGATCGCTTCCACAATCTCCTTGCTATCCATCTTATGTTCATGGATGAAATACATGATAATGGAGTGGTTGCGATGAGTGCACGCTCCACCACCCCCTGACACTTGAAGATCTCATGTTCAACCGCAGAAAGCCTCGCCTTCTTGCTTCACTCCTTTGGTCCTTGGACGTACAGGATGTGAAGTACCCACTCACATATATCAATGGTTTGAGGGTGTTTCATCACCTCCGAAAGGTAAGGGTTGATGACCTTCTCATAGAACTTGCCCTTGGAGGAGCTTGATGGTGACATGGCGATCTAGAACTGTTAGAAAAACAACCCGAAACAAGAACATGGGAGAAACTTGCGATGTGGTGGTCAAAACATATGGGAGTATATGTGATGAATTTTTATCTTGTGAAACATGTATTCTAGAAGAAAACGGAGTCGGGAAGTGATACGACTCCATCGTATCAATATTTTTTGATTGTTTGATGCCAATATTATACAACTTTCACATACTTTTGGCAACAATTTATACGATTTATTAGACTAACCTATTGATCCAGTGCCCAATGCTACTTCTTGTTTTTGTGTGTTTTTTGTTTTGCGGAAATTCCATATCAAACGAAGTCCAAATACGATAAAAATTTACGGAGATTTTTTGGAACATTTTTCAATTTTGGGAAGTGGAATCAACGAAAAGGGAGGCCCACAACCACCACCACCACCCACCAGGGCGCGACCCAGGGCCTAGGCATGGGGTGGTGGGTGGTGCTCACCTTGTATGTCGGTTAGAGCTCTCCTTCGTGGCAAGAAAGCTAATTTTTGGATAAAATCTCCTCAAAATTTCAGCCCGATCGGAGTTATGGATCTCCGAGAATATAAGAAACGGTTTTCGGCCAGAAAACATGAGGGAGATCCAATCTAGGAGGGGCTCCCGCCCCTTCTCCGCCATGGCGGCCATGGACCAGAGGGGGAACTCTCCTCCCATCTAGGGGGAGGCCAAGGAAGAATAAGAAGGAGGGGGGCTGTCTTCCCCTCTCTCCCGGTGGCACCGGAACGCCGGCAGGGCAATCATCATGACGGCGATCTACATCAACAATCTTGCCACCGTCAACACCAACTCTCTCCCCCTCTATGCAGCGGTGTAAAACCTCTCTTCCCCATTGTAATCTCTACTTAAACATGGTGCTCAACTCCATATATTATTTCCCAATGATATTTGGCTATCCTATGATATTTGAGTAGATCTCTTTTGTCCAACGGGTTAATTGTGGTATGATGTTTGGATGTGAGTTGTACGTTGATATGGTGCTGTCCTATGGTTCCCTCCGTTTCATGCAAACGTGAGGGATCCCGTCCGTAGGGTGTTGCAATATGGTGGGTTGCTTGAGTGTCAGAAGCATAAACCCGAGTAGGTGGGTTGTTGCGTATGGGAGTAAAGAGGACTTGATACTTAAGGCTATGGTTGGGTTTTACCTTAATGATCTTTAGTAGTTGCGGATGCTTGCTAGAGTTCCAATCATAAGTGCATATGATCCAAGTACGGAAAGTGTGTTAGCGTATGCCTCTCCCTCATTCCATATAACAAGTATCTATCATAGCATATTCAATTGCCTATGGACAATCTTTCTCTTGTGTTACACAAAAATATTTCTATGAAACTATTTACTTTTATTAAAACAACACCTAATTGTTATTTCCATGTTCTTTATTATCATGCAAAGTACTTCTAGTTTTATTCTTGCAAAGTAGTTTCATACTTGTTCTAGGTAAAGCAAGCATTAACATGCATAGAGTTGTATCGGTGGTCGATAGAACTTGAGGGAATATTTCTTATACCTTTAGCTCCTCGTTGGGTTCGACACTGTTACTTGTCGAAAAAAGCTACAAATGATCCCATACATGTGGGTCATCAAGACCTTTTTCTGGCGCCGTTGCCGGGGAGCAATAGTGTGGGGTGAATATTCTCATGTGTGCTTGTTTACTTTATCACTAAGTAATTTTTATTTCCTGCTATTAGTTGTTTTCTATCTTTAAATATGGGTAGGAAACGTAAAATACCAAAAAAATAGATGTACTTGCTACTCCAAAAGTTGAGGAACCACTAGTGTTCCGTACTACTGAAGAATATTACTTGGATCATCTTCGATCCCTTTGTGCTCGTGCTAAAACCCCAACTAGATTATTTGAGGGAAAATCATTAAATGAGCATGCTCATTTTGTGCGACACCGCATATCTCAAAGAGGGAAACTCTTGTGGCATCAAATTATTACTTTGTGTTGATATGCTTGGAATTTATGTGAATTACATGATTTTACTTGTTGTTCTGAAGAAACTAAAAAACACCTTCCCTACCAATGTGTGTTTAATGATAATGAAATACTATCCTCTTATTCCAAGGAAGCCTATTGTTATTATGATGTTGAACAAATTGAAGAATTTGTTGCTTCTAAAGGTGCTTATGAAATTGCTTCTTTGATTGAAAAGTATGGTGCTACTCTTTACAAATCTGAAAGGCATACTTGAATATTGCTATGAAAACTATGCTTCTGATGCGTTAAAGAATTTATTGAAAGAATGACGGCTGCCTTGGAAGAAACTACTATTTTACGGGAACCCATGGAAGAGGAAGTTGCTGAAATTGTGAGCTCATTAGATGAAAAAGACGACTAGGAGAGCAAAGAACAAAAGGAGGAAGAGCGGATTGATCACCCATGCCTACCTTGTAATGAGAGTAACTGTTCAGCTCATACATTTTTAATTACCCTTTGCACATACCGAAGGATGAATGTTATGATGATTGCTATGATCCCTTGGATTCGATTGAAATATCACTTTTTGATGAACTTGATGCTTGCTATGCTTGTGGCCAAGATGCCAATATGAATTATGCTTATGAACATGAACTTTCTATAGTTCCTTATGTTAAGCATGACATTTTTGCTATTGCGCCCACACATGATAGTCTTATTATCTTTTTTAATTCTCCCAAGTACACTATATCGGAGAAGTTTGCACTTATTAAGATTATATTGATGGGTTGCATTTTTCTACTACACATGATGATTTTGATGAATATAATATGCATGTGCTTGCTTCTCATACTTGCAATTATTATGAGAGAGGAATTACATCTTCACCTCTCTATGTTTCCAATACTATAAAATCGCAAGAAACTATTTATACTATGCATTAACCTTTACTTAATGTGCATGAATTGTTCTTGTATGACATGCCGATGCATAGGAAGAGAGTTAGACTTTGTTGTTGCATGATATATATCACTTTGTGCTCACTACTTAACTACAAAATCATTGTTAATTAAAATTGGCTTTCATATACCTTGGGATCCAGGTGGATCCATTACTTGAGCACTTTATGCCTAGCTTAATGGCTTTAAAGAAAGCGCTGCCATGGAGACAACCTGGAAGTTTTAGAGAGTCATTTATTTCTATTGTGTGATTTTATAAACTTTAAACACAAAAATAATATAGAGGGTAACCTAAAACTTCACAATAGGAAAGGTGAAAGTGAGAGAGATGATGAGCATCATCTAAGTGGGGGACGTCCTTGAACTTTTGTTCATGCCCATGGAAACTTTGTGAGTCTTGAATCACGGAAAAATTTCCAACAAAAATAATTATCACCTTGTATAAATCCATTGTATTATAACATTATTGTTCCAATATTTACCTTTAGGATGATTAGATTGCTTGTTGGTATGTGTGGTGTAAAAACAGAAATTTGGCTGTAGTGCGTGAAATTTCATTTTTTACTGGAACGTCGGAAGTTTCTGATTTTTTTACACGGTATTACTATAAAGAATATTTATTCCGTACTAAATGTTAAGAATTTTTGGAGTCACAGAAGTATGGTCAAAGTTCATATTACTACAGATTGTCCTGTTTAAGACAGATTCTGTTTTTGATGCATTAGTTTGCTTCTTTTGATGAAACTATTGATTCTATCAGTGGTGTAAGTCATAGAAAAGTTATAATACAGCAGGGATAATGCAAATATAAAATATTAATGGGTTTGCAACAGTACTTAAAGTAGAATTTTTTTTATTATACTAACGGATCTTACCAGTCTTCTATTAAGTTTTGTGTGGATGAAGTGTTCGAAGATTGAGGAGGTCTCGATATGAGGAGAAGGAGGAGAGGAAAGAGTTTAAGCTTGGGGATGCCCAAGGCACCCAAGGAAATAGCCAAGCATACTTAATTGTCAAAGCTTGGGGATACCCCGGAAGGCATTCCATCTTTCTTCAACAAGTATCGGCATGTTTTCGAATTCGTTTCATTCATGTGATATGTGTAAATCTTGGAGCGTCATTTGTGTTTCTTTTTCACTTTTATTTTATGCACCATGCTGGTATGAGATAGTTCATGGTTTATTTATAGAATTCTTATTGAACTTCACCTATATCTTTTGAGTATGGATTTATAGAATGCTTCATGTGCTTCACTTATATCATTTGAAGTTTGGATTGCATGTGTCTCTTCACATGGAAAATCGTTATTGGTAGAATGCTCTTTTGCTTCACTTATATTTATTAGAGAATGGTCTTTTGTAGAGAGAATTAAACTCTTGCTTCACTTATATCTATTTAGGGAGTCAACATGAATTGGTCATTCACATAGTTAGTCGTAAAATCCTACATAAAAGTTACGGATCACCGAATATGATATGTTTGATTCCTTGCAATAGTTTTGCGATATAGAGATGATAATATGTGTAAGGTACTAGTGGATGATCGTGTTTAGTAAGATATTGGTGTTAAGGTTTGTGATTCCCAAAGCATGCACGTATAGCCTCCCATTATGCTAGGAAGTTGGAGCACAATTTATCCTTGATTTTCTATCTTTGTGTGAAGGTCGGGCGCGCACGATGGTTAATTCCTACCAACCTCCCCCCTAGGGGCATGCGTAGTAATACTTTGCTTCCAAGGCTCATAAACTTTTGTAATAAGTATGTGAGTTCTTTATCACTAATATGAGTCCATGGATTATACACACTCTTACCTTTATGCAATTTGGTAGCCTGTATGGTACCACGCATTGCCCTTTCTCACCTCGAGAGTCAGTACAATCTTCACCGGTGCATCCAAACCCCATGATATGATACACTCTATACCACATAAGCCTTATTATATCTTCCTCAAAACATCCACCATACCTACCTATTATGGCATTTCCATAGCCATTCTGAGATATATTGCCATGCAACTTCCATCGGTTCAGTTTTGATGACTTGAACATTTATTTTCATATTGCTTTACATGATCGTAAGATAGCTAGCATGATGTTTCCATGGCTTGTCCGTTTGTTGATATATTTGCTATGCTAGATCATTGCAAAACATTCATATAGAGTCATATTTATATTGAGTTGTAAGTAAATAGAAGTGTGATGATCATCATTATTCGTTATTAGAGCATGTCCCAGTGAGGAAAGGATTATGGAAACTATTATTCCCCCACAAGTCGGGATGAGTCTCCGGACAAAGAAAATAAGAGAAAGAAAAAAAGAGAAAAAGGGAAAAAAGAAAAAAATGAGAGACAAAGAGAGCAGGGGCATGCTAATTCTACACTTGTGCTTCAAATTAGCACCATGTTTTTCATATAGAGAGTCTCCTATGTTGTCACTTTCATATACTAGTGGGGCTTTTTCATTATAGAGTTAGATGCACACGCACTTAGTTTTCATATTGAGCTTTCATACACTTATAGCTCTTAGTGCATCTATTGCATGGAAATCCATACTCCTCGCATTGATATCTGTTGATGGTCATATCCATAGCCCGTTGATACGCTGGGTTGATGCGAGACTTTCTTCTCCACTTTTACCCCTTTGAAACCTACCACCGCATTCTATTCCACCCATAGTGCTATATCCAAGGCTTGTGCTCATGTATTGCGTGAGAGTTGAAAATGATGAAGCACGTTAAAAATTATGAACCAATTGCTTGGCTCACACTGGGATAGTACATGATTTATACTTTGTGTTAAGAAGACCGAGCATGACAAAGGATATCGTTCTTTAGCCTTGATATTTTTATAGACATGATTGTTTGTTGGGATGCCTGAATATTAAAGTCTTCATGTCAAAACTAGACTATTGCTTTGAATCATTTGTGTCTTAATATTCATGCCATGATTAGATATATGATCAAGATTATGCTAGGTAGCATTCCACATCAAAACTTATCTTTTTTATCATTTACCTACTCGAGGACGAGCATAAATTAAGCTTGGGGATGCTGATATGTATCCATCGTATCTATAATTTTTCATTGTTTCATGCCAATATTATACAACTTTCACACACTTTTGGCAACAATTTATATGATTTATTGCACTAACCTATTGATCCAGTGCCCAGTGTCAGTTCCTATTTTTTGTGTGTTTCTTGTTCTGCAGAAATTCCATAACAAACGAATTCCAAACGCGATAAAAAAATTACGGACATTTTGGAATATTTGTGAATTTTGGGAAGTGGAATCAACGAAAAAGGAGGCCCACAGCCACCACCACCCATTAGGGCGCGAGGTGGTGTGTGGTGCTCACCTCGTATGTCGGTTGGGTCTACCCATCGGCCACAAGAAAGCTATTTTTTGGATAAAAATCCCCTCAAAATTTCAGCCCGATCGGAGTTACGGATCTCCGGAAATATAAGAAATGGTTTTCAGCCAGAAAACAGGAACGCAAAACAGAAGAAAACAGAGAGGGAGATCCAATCTAGGAGTGGATCCCACCCCTCCGCCGCCATGGTGGTCATGCAACAGAGGGGGAACTCTCCTCCCATCTAGGGGGAGGCCAAGGAAGAATAAAAAGGAGGGGATCTCTCCCCCTCTCTCTCGATGGCGTCGTAACGCCGTTGGGGCAATCATCGTGACGACGATCTACATCAACAATCTTGCCATCGTCAACACCAACTCTCCCCCCCCCCCTCTATGAAGAGGTGTAACACCTCTCTTTCCCACTATAATCTCTACTTAAACATGGTGCTCAACTCCATATATTGTTTCCCAATGATATTTGGCTATCCTATGATGTTTGAGTAGATCTATTTTGTCTAATGGGTTAATTGTGGTATGATGTTATGGATGTGAGTTGTATGTTGATATGGTGCTGTACTATGGTGCCCTCTGTGTCATGCAAACGTGAGTGATCCCCGTTGTAGGGTGTTGCAATATGTTCATGATTTGCCTATGGTGGGTTGCTTGAGTGACAGAAGCATAAACCTGAATAGGTGGGTTGTTGCATATGGGAGTTAAGAGGACTTGATACTTAAAGCTATGGTTGGGTTTTACCTTAATGATATTTAGTTTTTGTGAATGGTTGCTAGAGTTCCAATCATAAGTGCATATGATCCAAGTACGGAAAGTGTGTTAGCGTATGCCTCTCCCTCATTGCATATAACATGTATCTATCGTATCATATTCAATTGCCTATGGACAATCTTTCTCTTGCATTACACAAAAAGCTTTCTATGAAACTATTTACTTTTATTGTTCTTTTAAAACAGCACCTAACTTTTATTTGCACATTCTTTATTATCTTGCAAAGTACTTCTAGTTTTATTCCTGCAAAGTAGTTTCATACTTGTTCTAGGTAAATCAACCATTAGCGTGTGTAGAGTTGTATTGGTGGTCGATAGAACTTGAGAGAATATTTTTTTTCTACCTTTAGCTCCTCATTGGGTTCGACACTCTTATAGAAAAAGGCTACAAACAATCCCCTACACTTGTGGGTCATTAGGAAGGCACATGAGGGGCCCACAAGACAATCCGGCGTGCCCTGGGGGTAGGGCAGGTCGTGTTGCCTTGTGACCTCCTCATGGGTCCTCTTGTCTGGTTGTTATTTTTGTATTTCTTCTAATAGTCCGAAATGGACAGAAATATTTTTATGGGATTCTTTGAGTCGGTTTACTTACCATATCACATACCTACTCCTTTTTCAGGGTTTTGGAGTGTTCCAGAAGGTCTCTTCCATATGTTATTCCGGTGTCACCACTTGAATAATATTAGTTTCAACATTAATGGATGTACCTGAGATATAATGTCTAATTATTTGTCCATTAACCACTCTCAGCTTAGTGCCTTCGGCATTGTTGATCTTAATAGCTCCGGAGTAAACTTCTTCGACGATATATGATCCTTCCCATTTGGAGAGAAGCTTTCTTGCAAACAATCTTGAAACAAGAATTGTACAATAGAACTTGATCGCCTACTTTGAATTCCCATTATTGGATGCTTTTTTCATGCCATCTTTTTAACTTTTTCTGTAAATAACTTGGCATTTTCATAAGCTTGTGCCCTCCATTCATGTAAAGAGCTAATATCAAATAACCTCTTTTCACCAGCAAGTTTGAAATCATAATAATGTTTTTTAATTGCCAAATTAGCTTTATGTTCTAACGCAAGAGGTAAATGACATGCTTTTCCATTGATCATTTTAGATGGAGACATTCCCATAGGATTTTTATAAGTAGTTCTATCAGCCCATAATGTATCATCAAGTTTCTTAGACCAATTCTTTCTAGACCTATTGACAGTCTTTTGCAAAATCATTTTTTCTTTGTTGCTCTATTCAACTTGACCACTATACTGAGGATGATAAGGTGATGCAATTATATGATTAACATCATATTTAGCTAGAATTTTATGGAAAGCACCATGAATAAAATGTGAACCACCATCAGTCGTTAAATATCTAGGAACTCCAAACCCCGGGAATAAACTTCTTTAAGCATTTTAATAGAAGTGTTATGATCAACGCTACTAGTTAGAATAGCTTCTACCCACTTAGTAATGTAATCAACAACCACCAAAATATGAGTATACCCATTAAGGAAGGAAAAGGTCCCATATAATCAAAGCCCCAAACACCGGTGGTTCGATAACAAGTGAATAGTTCATTGGCATTTCCTGACATCTACCAATATTACCAATTATTTGACATTCATGGCAAGAAAGGATAAACTTACGTGCATCCTTGAAGATAGTAGGCCAATAAGAACCAAACTGTAATACCTGATGAGCAGTTCTCTCTCCAGCGTAGTGCCCTATGTATGCGTCAGAATGACACTTCCGTAGAATTTGTTCCTATTCATGCTCAGGTACACAACGTCTAATAACACCATCTACTCCTTCTTTATATAAATGTGGGTCGTCCCAAAAGTAATTTTTAAAGCAAAGAAGAACTTTTCTTTTGTTGGTATGTGAAACTAGGTCATATATATTTAGCAACAATGTAATTAGCATAGACTGCATACCAACAAGTTTTACAGGAAGCATTTATAACAACTAATTGATCATAAAAAAATGACCATCAATAGGCAATGGGTCATCAAGAACATTTTCCATCCTAGAAACATTGTGTGCTATAGGATTCTCAGCTCCCTTTCTATCAATAATATGCAAGTCAAGTTCTTGAAGTAAAAGAACACACCTAACTAGTCTAGGTTTAGCATCTTTCTTTTCCATAATGTATTTAATAACAACATGATTTGTGTGAATAGTAACTTTAGAGTCAACAATATAAGGTCTAAACTTATCACATGAAAACACAACCGCTACAAATTCTTTCATAGTACTAACATAATTTCTTTGAGCATTGTCTAGATCTTACTAGCATAATGAATAATATTCAATTTCTTATCAACTCTTTGTCCTAGAACAACACCAATAGCAACATCATGAGTATCACACATATTTTCAAATGGTAAGTTCCAATCAGGTGGTTGAACAATAGTTGTAGAAATTAAGGATTTTTTAAGTATTTAAAAGGCCTCTACACAATCATCATTAAAAACAAATGAACATCCTTTTGAAGGAGGTTAGTTAGTGGCCTAGAAATCTTTAATAAATCTTCTATAGAAACCAGCATGACCAAGGAAACTTCTTATACCTTTTATATATTTAGGACATGCTATTTTCTCAATTGCATCAACTTTAGCTTTATCTACCTCAATACCTCGTTCGGAAATTTTATGCCCAAGTACTATACCTTCATTCACCATAAAGTGGCACTTATCCCAGTTCAAGACAAGATTATTTTCTTCACACCTCTGTAAAACCCAATTAATGTTGCTTAAGCAATCATCAAAATAAGTCTCATAAACGGAAAAATCATCCATGAATACCTCAACAATCTTTTCACAAAAGTCAGATAAAATAGCCTCCATACAACTTTGAAAGGTAGAAGGTGCATTACATAAACCAAAGGGCATGCATCTATAAGCATAAGTTCCAAATGGACAAGTAAAAGTAGTTTTCTCTTGATCTTATTTTGACACAGGTATTTGAGAAAAACCAGTGTATCCATCAGGGAAACAAAAGTGTGTATGCTTAGACAATCTTTTTAACATGTGATCAATAAAATGCAAAGGGTAATGATCTTTTCTAGTAGCTTTGTTTCAGTTCTTGAAATCAATTACCATCCAATAACTAGTTACAATTCTTTGTGGGATAAGTTCATTGTTATCATTAGGAACAATCGTTATACCTCCTTTCTTAGGAACACAATGAACAAGACTTACCCATATACTATTAGCTATGGGATAAATTATACCAGCCTCTAGAAGCTTTAATATTCGGTCCTTACAATTTCTTTCATTTTAGAATTCATACGGTGTTGATGATCAATGACGGGTTTAGCATCCGTCTCCATATTAATCTTATGATGACATAAAGTGGGGCTAATGCCCTTAAGATCATCGAGAGTATATTGGATAGCAGCTTGGTGCTTCTTCAGAGTTTTGAGTAATCTCTTTTCTTCATGCTCTGAAAGGTTAGCACTAATAACAACATGATATATCTCATTTCCATCAACATTATCATATTTTAATGTGTCGAGAAGTTTCTTTAATTCAAACATGGGATCACCCTTAGGCTGGAGAGGATCTTCTAGAGTGTCAACAGGAAAATTGTGTTTAAGGATATCTACTTGTTTAAAGATTATCTCATCTATTTCATCTCTTTCATTCATATGCATATCATTTTGATGTTCCAACAAATATTGTTCTAACGGATCAATAGGGGGCACGAAAATAGAAGCAAGACCAATAATTTCATCTTTACTAGATAATTATTTCTCATGTGATTGTCTATGAAACTTAGAGAAATTAAAATCATGAGATACATCGCTGAAATTAAGTCTAACCTTTTCTTAAACACAATAAATTTCAACATTAACGGTATTCAAGAAAGGCCTACCAAATATAATGGGAAAAAAATTATCTTGTTGTGAACCAAGTACTAAGAAATCAATAGGATATTTTATTTTTCCACACAAGACTTCAACATCTCGAACGATCCTAAGAGGTGAAATAGTATCTCTATTTGCAAGTTTAATTGTAACATCAATGAGTTCAATCTCGGAAGGTGCTATATCATCCCTAATTTCTTGATATAATGTAAAAGGAATAGCACTCACACTAGCACTCATATCACACAAACCATGATAGCAATGATATCCAATTTTAATAGAAACAAAATGATTAATAACCACCGGTTTATTCTTATCTAACGTATCTTGTTCCTTTGTGGCAGGTTTTGCAATTGTAGCAGCCTCACCACATAAGTAGATAACATGCCCATTAATATCATCGACCAAGAGAACCTTAAACATAGAAATATTAGATTCTACATTTATTTGTTCATAGGGTTTAGGCATTCTGATACTACTTTTATTAACCATAGGTGTAGCTTTAGCATGTTCCTTAATCCTAACAGAAAAACTTGCTTTGTCAATGTAAGCAGTAGATACAACTAGGTCTACAATATAGATAATAGTTTCATGTTTAACTATAATAGGTTCCTCTAACAATTCTTCAATGGGAGGATCATATTTAAACCACATCTCCTTAGGGAGATCAACATGAGTAGCCAATGATTCACAAAACTAATCTACTATCTTAGAGTCAAGTCCATATTTAGTACCAAACATATGAAAAGCATCAATTTCCATAAAAGATTTAACACAATCAAACTCACAGTTTATGCCCGACTCTTTACCTTTGTCGAGTTCTCAATCTTTAGAGTTGTATTTAAGTCTTTCCACAGGATCATTTGAATTCAGTAGTTTTTTCAAGCATCGACTGATTATCATGAGAAAGTCGAGCATAAAAGTTTTGTATAATTATTTCTCTTAAGAGCTCATGATTGGGGCATGTGTGCATCATAGACTTAAGCCTGTCCCAAGCTTGAGCGTTAGTTTCTCCTTCATGGGGCCAAAAATTATATATATAATTATGATCATGATGAACCAGATGCATAGGATAAAACTTCTGGTGAAATTCCAGCTTCAATCGATTCCAGTCCCGTGTTCTAGAATCATCCAATAGCATGTACCAAATCAATGTCTTTCCCATCAAAGATACAGGGAATACCTTCTTCTTAACTCCACCCTGGGACAAACCTGTAAGCTTAAATAATCCGTAAATTTCATCTATATATATAAAGTGCATATCAGGATGTATTTTTGCATCTCCTGCATAAGGATTAGCTAGCACTTTCTTGAACATACCCAAAGGGATTTCATAATAAATATTTTCAGAATGTTCAGTAGGTTGAGGAGCAGCTCTTGCCGCATCCGGTGGAGGTGAAGATACCCCAAAAAAGCCTTTCAAAGGAATATCCTCCATAGTAATTAGAGCACGTAGCAAAAAATGTTTCCTTACCAAAGGCGCTTCACTCCTCGGCAACGGCCCCAGAAAAGAGTCCTGATGACCTAGAAGTATAGGGGATCAATTGTAGTCCCTTTGATAAGTAAGAGTGTCGAACCCAATGAGGAGCAAAAGGAAATGACAAGAAATTTTCAGCAAGGTATTCTCCGCAAGTGTTGTAAGTAACAGTGATAGATAGTTTTTAGCAAGATAGTTCGTAACAAGTAACAATAGCAGCAAAGGTGCAGCAAGGTATTGACGTGGCTTGAGACAGCGTTGGTATTTCCCTAAAGAGGAAGGGATGATGCAGCACAACTACGGTAAGTATTTCCCTCAGTTATGAAACCAAGGTTATTGAACCAATAGGAGAACCAAGCAACACTATGTAAACGGTACCTGCACACAAAGAACAAATACTTGCAACCCGACGCGTAAGAGAGGTTGTCAATCTCTCCACGGTACAAGATAGATCGGTTTATATGTGATTGGATAAATAGATCGCATAAGAACACAAATTAAAAGAAGTAAATAAAAAAGTGCCACAAGGTATTTTTGGATTTTTGGAATAGTAGATCTGTAAGCAAATGCGGAAAAAAGATAGATTGGAAAGCAATATGTTAAAAGATGGACCCGAGGGTCGTAGGTTTCACTACTAGCTTCTCTCATGAGTATAGCACATGGTGGGAAAACAAATTACTGTTGGGCAATTGATAGAAGATCAAATAATCATGATGATCTCCAAGGAAATGATCATTATATAGTTATCACGTCCAAGATTAGTAGACCGAAACGATTCTTCATCTACTACTATTACTCCACACATCGACCGATATCCAGCATGCATCTAGTGTATTAAGTTCATGGAAAAATAGAGTAATTCAATAAGAACGATGACATGATGTAGAAAAGATCTATTCATGTAGGAATAGACCCCATCTTGTTGTCCTTAATAGAAACATACATGCGTGCCTTGTTGCCCCTTCTGTCACTGGGAGAGGACACCGCAAGATCGAATCCATCACAAAGCACCTCTTCCCATGGCAAGAAAATTCGATCTAGTTGGCCTAACTAAACCAAAAATTCAAAAACGAAATACGAGGCTATAAGTAATCATGCATATAAGAGATCAAAGAAGACTCAAATAATATTCATGGATAGAAACTGATCATGAACTCAAACTTCATCGGATCCCAACAAACACACTACAAAATGTCATTACATCAAATAGATCTCCAAGAGACCATTGTATTGAGAATCAAAAGAGAGAGAAAGCCATCTAGATACTGCCTACGTACGCATAGGTCTATGGTGGACTACTCATGCATCATCAGAGAGGCACCCATGAAGACGATGCACCCCTTCGTGATGGTGTTAGATTGGATCTCGCGGTTCTTGAACTTGCGGAGGCTGGAATTGTGTTTCGTCGACTCCTCTAAGGTTTTTAGAATATTTGGGTATTTGTAGAGCTGATAGGCGATGGAGAGGGGTCCCAAGGAGGGCACGACCCACCAGCCCGTGCCAGGGGCCTCTGGCGCGCCCTGGTGTCTTGCGGCCTCCTCGTCCCTCCTCTCTGGTGCTTATTTGGTCCTCCAGGTGTCTTCTGCCCCAAAAAAATCTCCAAAAGTTTCGCGGTGTTTGAGCTTCGTTTGGTACTGATATTTTGCGAAATAAAAAACAAGCAAAAAACAACAACTCACACTTGGCACTAGGTAAATGATAAAAACAGAATTTTTGATGTGGAATGCTGCCTAACATGTTCATCACATATTCTTTACTTTTGTAGCATGGACATTTGGACTTTTAGATGGTTCAAAGCGATAGTCTAGTTTTGACATGAAGACTTTAATACTCAAGCATACCAACAAGCAACCATGTCTTTCAAAATATCAACACTAAAGTAAGTTATCCCTAGCCCATCATGCTCAATCATTGATCGATTCATGAAACACACTCAGATATTAGCTATAGCCAATGCTCAAGTACGATCATAGTGCCCCCTAGTTGGTGCTTTACATGAGAATATGGAGACTCAAATAAAAGTAAAAGTTGCATAAAGTAAATAGACGGGCTCTTCGTAGAGGGAAGTAGGGATTTGTAGAGGTGCCATAGCTCAAAGTTTAAATTGGGAGAGAAAAATATTTTGGGTGGCATGCCTTTCCTATCAACGAAAATGACTGAGAGCTTTCAATACCTTTCCATGCTAGATATATCATAAGCAGTCCCCAAACAGAAAATAAAGTTTATTCCTTTTTCCACCATTCTTTCACAATCCATGGCTAGCCGAATCCACGTTTGCCTTCCATACCAACACTTTCCAAGGAATTTATTATTTCACAACATAACGTAAATTTCTTTTTCATTTCGGGGCTGGGCATCCCTATTAACACCATACTCTCGTGCAATGACAAGTGAATAAACACTCATCTTGGGAATAACACATCTAGCATGGAGAATATCGGTCACCCCCTCCCGCTTCATGAGCGGTATGAGCACACAAAAAGAAAATTCATTTTGAAAATTAGAGATGGCACATACGAATTTTCTTGGAACGACATGGAAATACCGCATATAGGTATGCATGATGGACTCATATGGCAAAACTGGGTATAAGGATTTTGGATGCACAAGTACTATTTCTACTTAGTACAAGTGGAGGGTAGCAAATAGATTGAGAAGCAACCAACCAAGAAACGAAAATTCACATAAAAGAGCATTAAGCATAACTAACACCGAATAATGCACCATAAGTAGGATGTAATTTGATTGCATAACTATTGACCTTTGTGATTGCATAGCGAATCACAAACCTTAACAACCATATTATTAGTAAAGCATAATTACTCACCAACATAACTCACATATTACTATCATCATATCTCAAAACTATTACCAGGAATCAAGTTTAATTTGTCCAATGATCTTCATGATTTTTTTATTATATCCCTATTGAATATCTATCACTTTCATACTAGTTTCATATATTGCCATTACTTTTGACAAGCTCAACTAGACTGAAGTGAAGAACATGAGCAAAAAAGTTTCATCTCTCAAAATAATATAAGTGAAGCATGAGAGAATTTATTCAAAATTTACTAACTCTCAAATTAATCTAAGTGAATCATGAGACTATTTCTTCAAAAATGTAAAGCACTCCATGCTCAAAAAGATATAATGAAGCACTAAAGCAATTCCATAGCTCAAAAGGTTTAAGTGAAGCATATAGAGCAATTCTAACAAATCATAGCATAATTTTAGCTCTCTCAAATAAGTGTGTCCAGCAAGGATACTTGTGACAAAATAAAAAGCAAATCAAGCAAATACTCATATAATACAAGACGCTCCAAGCAAAACTCATGATATGTGATGAATAAAACTATAGCTCCAAGTAAAATACCGATGGTTGTTAGAAGAAAGAGGGGATGCCACTCGGGGCATCACCAAGCTTAGCGTGTTCATCATTGGATATTATCTGGGTGTTGTAGCATCCCAAAGCTTAGGCTCTTTTCACTCCTTATTCATTCATCCATCGCGATCTCACCCAAAACTTGAAACTTCAATCACATAAACCTCAACAAAATCTTCGTAAGATCCGTTAGTATAATAAAGCAAATCACCAGTCTAAGTATTGTTGCAAACCCATTCATATTTTGTTATTGCATTATATCTACTGTGCTCTAACTTTACCATGGCTTATACCCTTGAATACAAGCCATAGATTCATCAAAACAAGCATATAATACAACGAAAACAGAAGCTGTCAAAAACAGAAAAGTCTATAGTAATCTACACTCTAACCATATTCTATAACGCAAACAATTCTGAACAATTAGGACAACGTCAAAAATTTGTATAGAAATATTGTGTAAAATTTTCAGAATTGTTCTTCGCCTTTCTGATTTTAAGAATTCTTTTACTGGACACAAAAGTTTCTATTTTTCAACAAGATCAAATCAAATATACATGATCCTAAAGGCTTTACTTGGCCCAAACACAAATTAAAACATAAAAAAATCATAACAGTATTATAATTGTGTAAACACTCAAGACTGGAAAGAGAAAGGTAAAATAAATTTTATTCATTGGGTTACCTCCCAACAAGTGCTATCGTTTTACGCCCCTAGCTAGGCATAATGCATAGATTCAAGTGTTGTCATCTTTAGTTTCCAACTCCTTAATCACACAACTAGAATTCTTCAAGGACAACGTTTCTAGGAAGAAAATTGAAAAATTCATTCTTGCAAATAGGTTCGTATACCATTCAACCACATTGGGGTCACTAGTGCAGAATCGGCCTAATGTCGCGGTTCGTAAGGGCCTTTAGTGCCGGTTCTCGAACTAACACTAAAGGGGTTCAACACGGCCCGACACCAAAGGCCCACCACGTGGCATCTGTCGGTGCCGTGGGCTGGGGGACCTTTAGTCTTGGTTGGTAACACCAACAGGGACTAAAAGTATTTAGTTTTTTTGTTTTGTTTTGTTTTTCCTTTTAATCCCTTAGGGGTGTATGAATTAATTATCGTTTAATTTTCCTTTTAATTATGTGTTTTCCATTTAATTAATTTTCATTTCAAACATATATTACGCTACTACATACTGTATACACGGTGTGCATATATATATATATATATATAATTTCTCGTAGAACCGATCATATATATATATCATCGAATTGCTCGTACGACGACCATTCACATACATATATATACAATTTCTCCTACAATTTGAGGATCCTTACATATATATGCAGACATTACTTGTTCTTGACCTTGTAATGGTATTCTCCTTTGAAATCTATGACCTGGTCGGCCAGAAATTCAACTATTTCCTCTTGAATTGCTCGGACCCGAGCCTCTGGTAGGAGCTGGCCCCGCATCTCCGTCAGCTACAAGATGGAGATCAAGATGAATATATTAGTTGTGTGTATATATATATTAGCTAGATCATGATAAAAAAATATGGATAGTGTTCTGGCAAACGTACCCAAAGATTTCTTTCATCTCTGCTCCTTTTAGACTTCATCATGTGAATGTTCTCGCAAACATAGTATGCGCATAAACTATTCCCCTGCTCCTGCCTCATGCACTTTACAAGAATAAAATTCAATCAGGAAATAATTATTCAAGCATGATAATGGTATTGAAACTAGAATTAAATATATGCATGGACGTAGCTAGCTAGTACTACATAATTACCTTGGGTCGCACCCATTTCAGCTGTTGTGCCCAGTCTCCTGGGACCTGTTTGATGAACTTGGCCCAAGCCCTGCCCGCCGGAAAATAAAATGAATAAAGGAGTTATTAACTAGTTTATATCACAAAATGAAGTAATTAAAGAGGGCAACATAGTGCGATAATGATTGAAATTACCTGTCAAGCATCCCCCTCATGATTGCATATTCGGATGGATCCTTATATAGTGAGTCCAGTACTTCAACTTTTCCCTTGTCAACTTCAATGATTAACAAGATCCAGTGGTAACTGCATGCGCACACGTTTTGTATAATTAAGAGGGCATGTGCATAACTCATCAAGTACACTTATTAAGCAAAAAAACAGAATTTGCAGTACAAGATATATATAGTAACACTCACCCGAAGTTTTAAGGAAGTAGTATTTCTAGTTGGGTGTTTAGATGCTTCAAAATCTAACAGGGATTTTTCTGTGTCATTTCTCGAATATTGAGTTTCCCATATCGCCTGATTAACCGTATTTGGGTCAATGAACCCAATGCCATAGCATCCAGCTTGTTTCATTTCATACATCTTCATTCTTCATAATACCACAGAAACGAATATAGTGAGGATAATTATAGGTAATGAATGAGAGCACAGCTAGCTAGAGACTTAAATTAGAAAGAAATCACTTACAAACAATAGCAACTGACTAAAGATTTGTCGAGTGCGTCTTGATTGAATAACTGAAACAACTCTGAATAATGACTCCACGGATGCCTCTTCTTGACTCTCACCATGAGGGACTTTGTACTGGTATTTGTTGTTATTTGCATGTACCACGTATGCAAATTGTACATTCTCGTTGGTAGAAGCTTGACATCTTCAAGCTTAACCAGAGGTTTGCCGCGGGCATATTAATATTTTACTTCCTCCTCTTTAAGCCCGGGGATTTCCTCAAGGCCTAGGAGTTGTTCAACAGTGATACCGGCCTCTTTAGCCTACCTTATATGATTGTTGGTTAATCCTAGCCGACCGGCGGTACTCATAGGTGTTTGTACAATGAGCGTGGGGATCGATTGCACTCCGTGTTCTCCCAGCTGGGGAACAGTTTTCCCGCTTTTTTGCCAACTCCTTGGCTCGAGCTCGAGCTCGACTCCTTTTGTCCTGCAAGATATGACTTCTTGATAGACCGCACATAGTTGCAGTCCTTGCGATTGACAGCCGGTCGAGACATATCAATAAAGTGTTGTGAGACATGCTCAGGTACTTTCTCCTTTGGTGGTTGGGGCGGTTTCGGTCCAAAATGGGCCTTCACTTTGGCATCCACTGCGCTCTCGAGTTCCTCCTTAGTCAGGTGGTAAGGCAACTTCGGAAGAGGCTTGAGGCTTGGACCATATTTGAATTTCATGCCTATTGTACCGCTAGTCATCATAGCTGTGGCCTCTCTCTTCCGATGTTGATTAGGCGAGTCGACGGAGCACGCTGACGCCATGCCGGACTTGGAGGAGGAGTTGGCTTACGCGGTGCCGTACTTGGAGGAGGAGGAGTTCGCTTACGCCGTGCCGGACTTTGAGGAGGAGTTGGTTGATGTGGTGTCGGACTTGGAGGAGGAGTAGGAGTCGACTGACGCGGTGGCGGACTTGGAGGAGGAGTCGGTGGCCTTGGAAAGATGATGCAATCCTTTTTCCATAGAATGATACGATGTATGGCCTCTCCCAGTGTTCTCTCCTCGTCACCTCCAATAATGTCAAGTTGTAGCTCGTGATATCCTGACATCACTTCATCAACCCTGACACCAGCATAGCCAGCTGGAATGGGATTGCAATGGAAGGTTGCTTCTGGGGGATTTGCTAAAGCATAGCCGTCCGCCACCTTCATGGATAAGTTCTTCACTTTCATGTGTAGCTCACAGTTAGTCATGTCTTTGATATCATCCAAAGGGTAGCTAGCTAGCAGTGAATCGTCATCGATATCGGCCAGGGCGAAACCCACCCTACTTCTCGGCATAGATAGGATGGTGGTATCCAATGCTGGACCGATCTGCTCATGCTGCCGCTGAGACGCCCTTTCCTGGCTGAGTGAGTCGATCTGCTCCTGCTGTTGCCTGACTCTGGATTCCAACTCCAGGTGCTTTGACTCTAGGCCTTCCAGGTGGAGTGCTTCCTCCTTCTTATTCCGCTCCTCTTGCATCTTCTTTATCGCACGTCTTCTATAGTCGCCATTCCAACCCGCAAACCCCTCAAACTACAGAACAACGCCTTTCCCTCGTATTCTTCCCGGGTGTTCAGGATTCTTCAGGGCGCGCGTAAGCTCTTCGTCCTTTCTATTGGGCATGAACACCCCCGTTCGAGCTTCTTCTATTTTCATCAGTATTTCATCTGTCACTCCTTTAAGACTTGCCTTCACCATAATATCCCCTGTCTTTGGGTCCAACTTCCACCCATGCGCATAAAACCATGTCCTGCACCTCGGGGGCCAGGTCACTTGAACTGGAGTGACCCCTACACTAATCATCTCTTGTTCGGATTGATCCCACTTAGGTAGGGCCATCTAGTAGCCACCTGGCCCCAGAGTATGGTGCCACTTCTTTTTTCGCAGCATTAATCTTGTTCTTTCTTGATCATTCCTTAGCTAGTTCCGATTCCTTGAACTTCACAAAATCGTCTCAGTGATCTTTTGTTGGGGAATGTTGCATGGGAAACAAAAAAATTCCTACGCACACGCAAGATCTAACCATGGTGATGAGCATCTATGAGACGGAGAGTGGATCTACATACCCTTGTAGATCGCTAAGCGGGAAGCGTTAAGAAACGCAGTTGATGTAGTCGAACGTCTTCGCGATCCAAATCGCCGAGCGTCTCACGATCCAAATCGTCGAGCGTCCCGCGATCCCATCACGATCTGGCCCATAATCCAATCACGATCCGTCCCGCGATCCCATCATGATCCGTCCGGTGATCTAATCACGATCCGTCCTACGATCCAGTCGTGGTCCTTCCGACATAGCGCCGAATAGACGGCACCTCCACGTTCAGCACACGTACAACTCGATGATGATCTCCACCTTCTTGATCCAGCAAGAAGGAGCGGAGGGGTAGATGAGTTCTCCAGTAGCGCGATAGTGTGGCGGCGATGGTGGTGGAACTATTCTGGCAGGGCTTCGCCTAAGCACCGCCGAACTAGACTAGAGGAGAAAACCGATCTAGATGAAGTAGCGGGAGCACGTGGCAATTAGGGTAAGCTTTCCCCTCTAAATCCTCTAGTATATATAGGAGGTAGGGAGGGGAGGAGGCAGCCTCAAACCCTCAAGAGTTGGCCGAAAATGGAGGTGGAGGAGTCCTACTCCAATCCTATCAGGAGTAGGATTCCTCCTTTCCACTTGGAGATACCTCTTCATCACACAGAGTAACAAATCCTAGTGTTGATCCATGCCAACCCAACAGACACCCTCGGAGATACCTGTAGAGTAACTTTATAGTCACCCAGTAACATGGCGACGTTTGACACACACAAGTCACTCCTCCGGTGTCTGTGAGTTGCATGATCTCATGGTCATAGGAACAAATACTTGACATGCAGAAAACTGTAGCAATAAACTGACACGGTCATATGCTATGTTTACAATTTGGGTCTTGTCCATCACATCATTCTCCTAATGATGTGATCCCATTATCAAATGACATCTCATCTCTATGGCCAGGAAACCTTGACCATCTTTTATCAACGAGTCAGTCTACTAGAGGCATACTAGGGACATGGTGTTGTCTATGTATCCACACATGTATCTTAGTTTCCGATCAATACAATTCTAGCATGGATGATAAACGATTATCATGAACAAGGAAATATGATAATAAATAATTTATTATTGCCTCTAGGGCATATTTGCAACAGTCTCCCACTTGCACTAGAGTCAATAATCTAGCTCACATCACTATGTGATTTTTTATCAATCTCACACCCAATGAGTTCTGGGGTTTGATCACGATTTGCATGTGAAAGAGGTTTTAGTCAATGAGTCTACGACATTCAAGTCCATGTGTACTTTGCAAATCTCTATGTCATACTATAAACACTGCTACCACACTCCACTTGGAGCTATTCCAAATGGCTACTCCACTATACGTATCCGGATTTCTACTAAGAGTCATCCCGATTGATGTTAAAGCTTGCATCAACGTAACTCTTTACGACGAACTCTCACTACTAGAATCAGAGAATTTTCACTCGGACGGCCATTGCACTCGGCCGGTACTTTCACTCAACCGATACTTTTCACTCGGATGGTGATTTTCACTCGGACAACGTGAAACTTTTTCATGTTGTAAGTTTTTCTACCCGAGGACGTCTTGAGGGCTGAATGGCTCGCATGACCCATCACACATGTGTCTGATCTCCTACGCTACATTTTGCTTTGTGGTATGGCTGCACTCTGGTTGCTCTAACTTTTGCATACGACCTCAGATTGAGATGATCTATATATCAAAATCGATCAGCTCGACGAGACGAAGACAACCCATGTAGAAAATTTCTTCATACGAGGTTGCCTTGGGGCATAATCGACCAAAAAAGCACTTAGAACATCTATATGACAATCCAAGTGTAATTTGGTCCTTGAAACGATGTCGAATGATGATAGCCTAAACATCAAGGTCGTTTCACTTGGCACTATGAAATTTCTCGTAGAAAAAACCTTTTCGTTTGAATCCATCTTTAGTGCATTTTGCACCGTGCCAAAATCAGGTGTCAGCACATGCCCCCCTGTTTTTCGGCAAAGCCAGCATGCCGAAAAATAATTTGCACTGTGTTTGTTCTAAGGACGATGTCAACACTCCATCGGCCATCTATATTTATCAGGGCGATAATTATGTATCGGCCATGTTTATGCTAAGGGCGATAATCATATATCGTCCATTGCCTAATTAGGCTTCTTGCCACACACTCGGGTGGTACTTCTTCAGATATCTGCCATTGAGAGCTCGAGGTAATAATACTCCTTGTATGGATTCCACTAATATGAATTTCCAGGAACTATTCTTGCAATCCTGAAAGGACCTTCCCAGTTTGGAGACCACTTCCCAAATTTTCTATCTCTAGAACCAATCGGCAGAATCACTTTCCACACTAGATGGCCAACTTGAAAATTCTTCAACTTGACCTTTTTATTGTAAGCTCTTGCTACACTCAATTTGTCCTTCTCTATGGCCTTTAATGCAGCCAAACGTTTATCAGCAACCTCAGCAATATTGTCCATCATCAAATCATAAAAGTCCACTGCCAATAAATCATTTTGTTTGGCTATTCTCAAAGCACTCAAATTTACCTCCACTGGTAAAACAGCCTCTTAACCGTATACTAGCTCATACGGAGTTACCTTTGTAGCACCATGCATTGAGATCCTATGTGCCCATAAAGCCTCAGACAACAACTCATGCCATTTTCTTGGATTATCCTCAATTTTCTTCTTGATGAGCTTAATCAATATTTTGTTGCTAGACTCAGCTTGTCCATTAGCTTGGGCATAATAAGGAGATGAATTGAGCAACTTTATGTTATATGATTTGGCAAACTCTCTAACTTCACGTGACATGAAAGATGAACCTTGATCTGTAGTTAACGTCCGAGGAATGTTGAATCTATGAATGATGTGTTTGGTTACGAATTAAATTACCTCTGTATGTGTCATGTTCTTGAGAGGTACTGCTTCAGACCATTTAGTGAAATAATCAATTGCCACCAACACGAACCGATGCCCCTTTGAAGAAGATGGATGATGTCGTGGGAACGAACCTGACAGTAGAAGGTAGGGTACGAAAGGAGAGGGCAGAGTCCTAGCTACGGCGAGGGTGTACACACGAATGTATGAGTTCAGGCCCCTCTCGTGGAGGTAACAGCCCTACGTCTTAGTGCTCGGGAGCTTATGTTGTGTGGAATGTTGCGATTACAGTGGTTGCAAACCCTTGTGCCAAAGGGGAGGGGCAGCTTATATAGAGTTCGCTGCCCCTCATAAGTGCCCGGCATCTAAGGGTCCGATCATGGGTTAAAAGTCTGGCGTTACTGGTAATGTACGTAATAAATGGTACTAATGACGAAGGACTAACGACTGTTGTTGGCCTCCTGATGGTGGCTCCTGGTCTTCTGGTGTCGACTGAGAGTGAGGTCTACTGAGTGACAGGCGACTGTCGAGTCAAGGAAGAAGACTCCGAGTGGATTGAATGTCAAGTGACTTCAACGTCACACGGCATCCAGTCGGAACCTTATGCTTGATCTTCAAGTCCTCCAATGTAGTGTCCTTGGGTAGGGTATGTAGGTCTTGCCTAGGCCCTACCCTAGGTACATATCCTCGTCATTAGACCCCGAATGGATCGGGGTTCGAATGGTGAAATAGGGGTATCATTGTCAATTCTGAATTAAGGCATAAAATCTTCCGAATGATATTCGGGGCTTCGACAAAACTTGCATCGATTGAACTCTAGGCATTGATGTCAATTCAGGATCAACACGCCAAATCTTCCGAATGATATTCGGGGCTTCAACAAAACTTGCGTAGAATGAACTCTTCGCCATTCGCCCGGATCCATTTAGCCTTGAAAGTGTCTGAGTGAATGTTCAATGCCTGTTATGCTCTGAGTGAACTGAAAGCATCTTTGGAGGTGATGGGTCAGTCTTTTAGACCCGGATTTCACGGGATACGACAATTCGGGAAGCGTGCGCGTGCGATGATGACGCCACGATCAGAGAAAGTGAGGGCATGACGCCTCGATCTCTGTGCCGGTCATTTCGCCACGTACTAGACGCGGACTGCGGCTGGCGTGCACGGTGATCTCGCGGGTCCACCAGTCAGCGAGGCACTCGGCGGGATATAAATCTCGGAGCACTGTGGTTCGCACAGTACTTTCCCCAAACTTCCTCTCTTCCTCCGCCTCCCTGTCTCCAGCGCCTCATCTTGTTCTTCTCCGATGAGAGTTGTCTCCATGATGACGAAGGGCGCCACGGAGAAGCTAGAGTGCGCCAAGAAGGGGGCATCGAAGAACAAGGGCAAAAAGCCCTCGACGGCTCGGTTCACCGCGCCGGTGGGATGGATGCAGGGGGACTTTCTCCCCTCCGTTGTCACTCATGAGGACATGGAGGGCCTTGTCACCGATGGGCTTGTGGCGGACGGTGCCTAGAGGCTGCCGGAGGGAGAGCGCGAGCTGGAGCCACGCAACGGGGAGCGGGTCCTCCTTCTCTCCCACGTTGAAAGTGGTTTTTCCATGCCTCCGCACCCATTCATTAGGGGTTTTCTGAACTTTTTCGGTGCTCTACTCCACCACTTCCCACCGAATGTGATTTCCTATTTGTCTGCCTTTATCACCTTGTGCAAGTGTTTTCTAGGATATTCTCCTCATTGGGGGTTGTTCAAGCACATCGTTACGGTCAGATCCCAGACTATGAAGAAATCCCTCCCTGCTGATGGGAAGACTAATGTGCTTCAGTTTTGTGTTGGTTTAGGACTTCAGAAAAGAGCCTGTAGTTCTTTCCCTGCCATGACTTTTCCCGAGTCCGTTAGAGGCTGGCAGTCGACTTGGTTCTACTGCAAAGATGTAGCATCGCCCAACATGTCGACTGGCCTTCCCCCCTATACAACTGACTGTCCAGCTATCCCCAAGTCTCTAAGGGTGACCAAAGAGGAACATGTCCAAGTGGGAATCTTGGTTGAAGCTGTGGTGCAACTGATTCAGGGTGGAGTGACTAGCATGGATCTGTTGGAAACATTTCTCAGTCGACGTATTCAGCCGCTCCAATCCAGAGATCACACCATGTGCCACTACACGGGCCCTGAGGACTCAACCAGGGCGCACCCAGAAGAGATTCCACAAAAAAATGTCGAGCAGTGGCTTCACAACATCATTGGAGCATGCGAGAACCCTTTGGGAGCAAAGAGGATCGGCCTTACTCGGCCGAAAACCCGCCGAAGAATCTGGTGAGTTGTGTAGTGTCGGCTGACGTACTTGTATTGTCGAGTGATATATTGACTTACGAGCTGACTTCTTGACTTGAATCATGTAGGAGTGAACGCACATGCACTCGCCCATTCCTAACAGGAACCAAGTTGAAGATGGTGTTGTGAGTAAAGGCGACAGCGTTGACGGCAATGGTTCAGAAGACTCTGAGGATGAGTACAAAAACTCGGACAAAACGAGCTAGAAGTCGAGTCATATCCTTGCTCTGAACGCCGCTCCAAGGCTTGCCAAGATCCTATAGCTGCTGAGGACAGGGCTCCGGGCCCAAGCGAGAAGAACCCGAAGCGGAGCCGCCCCTCGACTGTCAAGTAGAGCGAACAATCGGCGAAGCAACCCAAAGTGACCGTGGCCAAACCCCGCAAAGCCTTGCCTCGCGTGAAGATGGCCATGCCTATCGTATCCACGTGAGTGTTTACTTTTGAATTCTCACTATCGACTATGATTTGAAATCCTTATTGTCTGAATGTTACTTGATCCTTCAGAGCTGCTACCTGAGTGACGTCGCCTCAACATGATGGAGGGGATGCCATGGATGTAGACACTGCCGACGCAGCCACTTCTCACAGAGGTAATCCACTCTTCAGTTCTGCTTATTGAATATGATTTGTCGAATGTCGAAGTTAATTCTGTCGATTGACTGTTGCAGAAATCATCCAGCTGGAAGACGACGACGAACACCCAGGTGCCTCGTGCGCCCACGCTCGAAGAGCTTCATCAGTGCAGACGCTTCGGCGGTCGACTGCAGAGTCCTCTCAGGGGATGGGCGACTCGACACGAATCAGAGATGATCCCGCAGTACCTCTATCGAGTGCCCCTCTAGCCGTCTCGACCATCGTGACATCAACTCCAACCGGACCTGCTCAGACTGCTTCAGCTGCCCCAGCTACTACGCTGATCCCGCCCATGACGGCTTTCCCTTTGCATCGCATCCCGAAAGATCAGACCGGAGCTGCGAAGGAGGCTATGATCCAGGCAGAGCAGATGATGCTACGAACCAAAGAGGCGTACGAGGCTAGCAAGCTGGCTTATGATGTCAGCACGGCCCTCAACACCAATGTTCGAGTAAGTTCGATTGTAAGTACATTTCCGATTGAATTCCTATCTTTTCTTGACCGCACACCCACTGGGTGTTTACTTTCCACCCCGTAGAGTGTTTTGAAATTTCCCCACTCCAATAGATCGGGTCCTAATCGAGTAGGTTTTGGATCAGTGGGGGCACTCTTAGTGTACCCACTAGGTGTAGTCCCCGAGACTGTTGTCGAGTGCTTGCCTCGGCAGGGGTCTTAGAGTCCGTCGTATGCTTGATACGTTTGCTCTTGGTCGCACCACTCTGTAGCTACGTTGTAGGTTTCATGGATATCGTTGATAAACCATGGTATGACGCTACATAAGGATAGACTGCACTTCACAAAGTGGGGAGGGGTGTGTCACTCAACGGATCGAGTGACGGATATTCCAATGATGGATGTTTTCTATCACTCGACTGATCGAGAATTGGCAGATCCAGTGGGAGCACGCTAAGTGCACCCATTGGGTGTAGTCCCCGAGACCGTTGTCGAGTGCTTGCACCGGCAAGGGTCTTAGAGTTTTTTGTATGCGGGATACATTTTGCCTTTGATCACACCACTCAGAAGCTACCTTGTAGGTTTCATGGATATCATTGATAAACCATGATATGGCGCTATATAAGGATAGATTGAACTTCACAGAGCAGGGAGGCGCATCACTCGACGGGTCGAGTGACGGATGAATGTTCTGACAGGGCTCACCTTGTCGAATGTTTCAGTAACCAGTGGGGGCACGCTAAGTGTACCCACTGGGTGTAGTCCCCGAGGCTACTGCTAATCGCAAACAATAAGCAGTAGTCTTGAAAACTTGAAATTGGGATTTCCGTCTTACGCGTTGTACTGGAGGCACTCAACATGTTGAGTGCATTTTTTTGACGAGTTACTCGACAGGTCGAGTGTTAACCGCCTCAGTGAGGGCACTCTGAGTGCACCACTGGGTGTAGTCCCTGAGACCGCCGTCGAGTGCTTGCACCGGCGGGGGTCTTAATAGAGACTGTTTTGAATTTGTTTACGGCATGCGGAGCGCCAGAGCCACTTGACATGTTGAGTGAAATTTTTCTTGAATTCTTCTTCTCCTGGACACGGGCTTCATGGACATCATGGGTCAACCATTATATGACGCTTTTCCATGACAATAAGACATGCATTCGACCGTCCTTGGTATTACTTGTCGATTGAATTTATTTCTTTTGTTTGTTTCAGAGGGCTTGCGAACTTGGAACGCAGTACAAGGATCTTGAGGATAAAAGGAACCGACTGTGCATGGATCTGGAAGCCTCCAACAATGCTCTAGAACGATTGCGGGCTGAGCTGATGTCTCTGGGAGGTAACTACCATTGACTCTATGCATTCCCATCTTCACTTTTCATGCTTTGAACCGAGTGCTCTCACTTGAACAGACGTGCGCAATGAAAATCGTCGAATCCAAGCGCGACAGCGCGACTCAACAATGTTGTTTCTTTAGATTGCATGAAGAAGGCGATGGAGGACAAGGACAAAGCACTCGTCGACGCCCAACAGGTGGCCAAGGATAAAACCGAGACTGCAAATCGGAAGCTGGCAGCTGCCAAGAAGCTGGAGGAGGAGAACGCAAAGCTGAAGCAAGAGCGCGTGGACCTCATCAAAAGGACTAAGCAGCTGACAAAAAGGAGCAACAGCTTGGAGAAGCACTTGGGAGAGTTCTCGAGGAAGATGTACATCATGCTCGACGGTGAGTATTTCTTGTCGACTGCACTTTGTGAGATCAATGAAGGTTGTAACTCACCGATTCCCTTCCCACACCTTTTCTCCAACAGAATTCTGCCAAGACTTTGAAAAAGAGAAGTAGCAGATTGAGCCCAACCTGGACCCCACCAAGTTGCCTGTCGCAGACGCAGTGGCTATGAACATGCTCAGACTCAACTTCAGGCTTCAGGGCGTTCAGGCATATCTCATCCGACTGAAATCCGCGATGGAGAGGATCGATAAGGAGTTGTGGCCTGAGGACACCCTTCAGCTCGACCTCAACTCCATGATGACACGCCTCAACGACCTTCCCTGACGGTGTAAGCCTGGAAGAAGTCCGCTGCTCATTGTGGGGTTGACGTGGCGCTCTCACTCATCAGGGTCCATTGTTGGGACGTGAGGGAAGACAAGCTGAAAGAGCTCCGAGTGGTTAACACGAAGAAGCTTCAGTTCGAGGACTTCATGGAGACCTTCATCGACGCAGCTACCAGGATCGCAGACGGCATCGACTTGGACACTTTTGTCGAGCCAGCCAGCCCGTCGGGCGCTTAAAAAACTTGATCTTCTGGAAAAAACTTATATTCGCCTCGGTATGCCGAGTGGAATTGTATCCCTTTAAACTTTACTCAGGCCTTAGGTCTGAGCACGTTTGTTTTCTCCGTGAAATATTTATCCGCGATTTAACCTTTGGATTTTATCCGTATTTGGCTTTCAATCGTTTGTTCGACTGAGTTTGTTTTTAGGCTTAGGCGAAAACATGTTCGCAGCTAAGCCCCCGAGTGTGAGGATTGCTCAACACTTGGAATATTTTTGACCCTAGGCGAAGATTTATTCACGGATAGGGAGTCGAGTGGATGTATTACAATCCACTCGGTAGGGTGTTTAACTTAGGCGAAAACATGTTCGCAGCTAAGCCCCCGAGTGTGAGGATTGCTCGACATTCGGAATATTTTTGACCCTAGGCGAAGATTTATTCGCGGCTAGGGAGTCGAGTGGTTGTATTACAATCCACTCGGCGGGGTGTTTAACGTAGGCGAAAACATGTTCGCAGCTAAGCCCCCGAGTGTGAGGATTGCTCACCACCCGGAGTATTTTTGAACCTAAGTGAAGACTGATTCGCAAATGGGTCGTCGAGTGAATGGACTGCTATCCACCCAACAAGGTTTTTAACTTAGGCGGAAGCATGTTCGCAGCTAAGCCCCCGAGTGTGAGGATTGCTCAATACTCAGAGTATTCCCAAGAATGAAACTGTACGATTGGAATCGATATATATATTGCAGAAATTTGAATTGCATTGATGAAGTATTCTTATTACATCAGAAGATTCGTCTGTCTCTTAAGTATAAAAATGCCGGAGCAGATCTGCATTCCACGCTCGTGGCTCGTCTATTCGCTTCATGAGATTATATAGATGATAAGCTCCATTGTTCAGCACTTTAGTGACGACAAAAGGACCTTCCCATGCAGGAGCAAGCTTGTGAGGTCAGTGTTGATTCACTCGGAGCACCAAGTCTCCCTCATGAAATGATCGACTCTTGACATTCTTCGCATGGAAGCGCCGCAGATCCTGCTGATAGGCAGTAGTCCGGATCAAAGCCATCTCTCGTTCTTTCTCTAGGAGATCAACACCATCGTGCCTAGCCTGTTCGGCTTCAGCCTTAGAATACAGTTCCACTCGAGGAGAATTGTGAAACAAGTCACTCGGCAAGACAGCTTCAGCACCATAGATCAGGAAAAAAGGAGTCCGTCCAGTAAACCGATTTGGCATAGTTCTCAAGCCCCATAACACAAATGGCAGTTCAGTTACCCAGGCACCAGCGGCATGATCCAAGTCGCGCATGAGACGAGGCTTAAGACCTTGGAGGATGAGGCCATTGGCTCGCTCGACTTGCCCATTGGTTTGCGGGTGAGCGACAGACGCATAATCCACCCGAGTGCCCTGAGATGTGCAGAAGTTTCTGAACTCTTCCGAGTCAAAGTTGGTGCCATTATCTGTGATAATGCTGTGAGGAACACCATACCAGAAAATTATCTCTCTCATGAATGTAACCGCCGTACGGGAGTTCAATTTCTTGATGGGTTTGGCTTCTATCCACTTGGTAAACTTGCCGACTGCAACCAATAAATGAGTGAAACCACCTTTTCCGGTCCGAAAGGGACCAACCATGTCGAGTCCCCAAACAGCAAACGGCCAGGCAAGGGGAATTGTCTTCAGAGCAGAGGCCGGCTTGTGTGACAAGTTTGCATAGAACTAGCATTAGCCCGTCTCATCAGCCCGTCACAATGATCGACGATGTCTTTAGCCATCTCATTAGCCCGTCGCCAGAAGAAACCAGCTCTATATGCTTTGGCGACAATCGTTCGCGAGGACGCATGATGGCCGCAAGTTCCCGAGTGGATCTCATCCAGAATCATTCGACCTTCCTCGGGGGAAATGCAGCGCTGTGTAACGCCAGTCGCACTCTCTCTGAACATGTTATCTACCATCACAGTAAAAGCCTTGGACCTGCAAACAATCTGTCGAGCCTCTGTTTCATCTTTAGGGAGCTCTTATCTGAGGATATAGGCAATGTAAGGCACAGTCCAATCGGGAGTGAGAACCAAAATCTCCATGACCAGATCAATCACTGCAGGGACATCGACTTATGTCGGGTCAGTGGAACTCAAAGCTTGTGGGGGCTCTTTGGTGAAAGGATCTTATTGTACTGAAGGAGTGTGCAGGTGCTCTAAGAATACATCACTGGGGACAGGCCGTCGAGTGGACGCAATCTTTGCTAGTTCGTCAGCTGCCTGGTTTTTCAGTTGGGGAACATGATGGAGTTCCAGGCCTTCGAATTTCTTCTCCAACTTTCTAACAGTATAACAGTACCCAGTCATAGCGGGCTTTTGGACATCCCACTCTTTCATCACTTGATTCACCACCAAATCTGAGTCGCATAAACCATCGGGTGCTTGACGCCGAGTGAGATAGTCATGTGCAACCCATACAAAAGCGCTTCATACTCTGCCTCATTGTTGGAGGAACCGAAGTGAATTTGCAAGAGATAACTAAGCTTGTCGCCCTTTGGGGATATCAAAACCACACCAGCACTGGAACCATTCAACATCTTAGAGCTGTCGAAGAACATGGTCCAATGTGCCGAGTGAACCTGGATTGGCTGTTGCTGTTCAATCCACTTGGCCATAAAATCTGCCAATGCTTGGGACTTGATTGCTTTCTTGGCTTCAAATCTGATGTCAAAGTGTTCGAGCTCAATTGCCCACTTAGCCACTCAACCTGATGCGTCTCGATTGTTGAAAATCTCAGACAGAGGAGCGTCACTGATGACTGAATCGAGTGGTCATGGAAATAATGCGCCACCTTCTTCGCTGATAGGTAAATACAATAAACCAGCTTCTAATAGTGTGGATACCTTTGCTTTGAAGGGGACAAAACTTCCGAGACATAATAGACTGGCCGCTGGACTTTATAAGCTTTACCCTCCTCTTCCCGCTCGATAGTTAACACTGTACTGATGACCTGATTAGTGGCCGCAATGTACAGGAGCAAAGGCTCTTTGCTGCAAGGAGCGACAAGCACCGGCTGGGTGGAGAGCAGGGCTTTGAGCTCAAAAAACGCTGCTTCGGCTTTAGGAGTCCACTCAAACATGTCGGACTTCTTCATCAATTGATACAAAGGCAGAGCCTTCTCACCAAGACGAGAAATGAATCGACTCAATGCTGCCAAGCAACCCGTGAGTTTTTGAACATCGTGCACTCACACAGGAGTTTCACTCGGGTAATGGCGCTGATTTTCTCGGGGTTGACGTCGATTCCTTGCTCGGAAACAAGAAAACCGAGTAACTTGCCGCCAGGGACACCGAAGGTACACTTGGCCGGATTCAGCTTTATGTCAAATCTCCTTAGATTGGCGAATGTTTCGGCCAAGTCAGCCAACAGGTCAGAACCTTTGCGGGACTTGACCACTATATCATCCATGTATGCCTCGACATTCTGAGGGATCTGGTCGAGTAAACACTTCTGAATCATGCGCATAAAAGTAGCGCCAGCATTTTCGACTTACCTTCTCTTTGGCACATACGCAACGACTTACCTTCTCTTTGGCACCATCACAACATTCGGGAGCCACTCGGAGTGGTAAATCTCCCGAATGAACTTGGCTTGCAAGAGACGGGCCACTTCTTTGCCGATTGCCTTGCGCTTCTCCGCCGCTGAACGACGCAAATGCTCCTGACGGGTTTGGCTTTCGGATCCACTCTCAGACGGTGCTCAGCCAGCTCCCTAGGAACCCCCGGCATGTCAGGAGGCTTCCATGCGAAGATATCCCAGTTCTCATGGAGGAACTGGATGAGCTCGGCTTCCTATTTGCTGTCGAGTGTTGATGAGATATTCGTCGGGGAAGCAGTAGGATCTGTCGGGTGGATGTGCACCTTCTTCACTTCCCCTGCCGACTGAAGTGACGACTCGGAAACCGGCTTCTTTGCACGGAGAAAATCAGCAGGGTCAGCAGTTTTCTTGTACTCTTCCAACTCGACCATGGCCATCTGGTGATCGGCGATCTTGGAGCCTTGCTGGAGGCACTCTTCGGCCCGTTGTCGATTGCCAGTGACCGTGATCATGCCCTTAGGTCCAGGCATCTTCATCTTGAGATAAATGTAACATGGTCGGGCCATGAAACGTGCATACACGGGTCGACCCAAAATGGCATGGTAGGCACTTTGGAAATCCACTACTTCAAATGTCAGCTTTTCTTTTCGGAAATTTTTGTCATTCCTGAATGTCACATCCAATGCAATCTGGCCGAGTGACTTGGCCTCCTTCCTTGGGATGACCCCGTGAAATTGCATGTTGCTTTCACTCAGTCGGGACATCGGAATGCCCATCCCTTTGAGGGTATCCGCATAGAGAATGTTTAGGCTGCTGCCACCGTCCATGAGGACCTTTCTGAGTCGAGTGCCGCCCCCCGACCGGATCAACTACTAGAGCCTGTCGACCAGGAGTGGCCACATGAGCACGATGCTCTATTTGGTCAAATGTGATAGCATACTGGGACCACTTGAGGTAGGTGGGGGTAGCCGGTATAGCCATGTTGACTTCTCTGTTGATGACTTTCAGATGACTCTTCCTCTCGACATCGGCAAAAATCACAAGTGTAGTAGTGACATCTGGGAATGTTTCTTTATCTTCATCTTCATCACCCTTCTCAGGAGATTTGTCACTCGGCGGGTCCCCTTTGAATTGCTGGATAAGGGTCCAACACTGTCGAGTGGTGTGCTTGGGCAAAATCACATTGCCTTCCGCATCTTTCCTCGTGTGAATTACACACGACTGATCCATGATATCAGTTCCTAACTGATCTTTTCCTTTCTTGGGGGCATACTGTGTGTTGGCTTTCCCCTTGTTTTATGACTGGGTAGCTAGTGCTGCTGCTTTTACTTGAACCGGGCCCTCAGCTTTTTGCTTCTGTTTCGGATTCTTATTACCACCAGCCTCATTGACGACTGCCTTTCCTTTGTCGTTATGGAGGCGGTCTTCTTCCTCGCCATTGGCGTACCGAGTGGTGATTTCCATCATCTTGCCGAGTGAAATATCACCCGTGCGCCCGAACTTCAGGTACAGCTCCCTATATCTCACACCGGCCTTGAAAGCACACACAGCCTGGTGTTCTGACACATTCTCCATGGTATGATGCAGAGTGGACCACCTCTGAATATAATCTCTCAGAGTCTCATTGGGCTTATGGATACAATGCTATAAGTCGACCAAACCTGCAGGACGCTTGCAAGTACCCTCAAAGGTTCGGATAGACACTCGGGCAAGATCCTCCTAGCAATATATACTGGAAGGATCCAAGCGATTTAGCCAAGCTCGAGCTGAACCATCTACCATCAAGGACAGGTGCTTCATTGCGACATTGTCGTTGCCGCCACCAATCTGTACAGTCACTCGGTAATCATCTAATCAAGTCTCTGGCTTGGACTCGCCAGAAAATTTTCCAATCCCAGCCACCAACCTGAAGTTGGGGGGAATCTCCGCAGAACGGATGGCACTGCTGAAACACTCAGGACCAGAAATCATGGCTGAGCTACCACTCGAAAAGTCTCTATCTAGGCTTTCTCTATAGGCTCTGCCCCTGTCGATCCGTTTCCGCGTGAGTAGATCTAGAGCATCAAACTCCGCATTCCGTTCATCACCGAACGAGCGCCTATTGTCCGGGTGCCGGGGCACGCGCGGACCACCCTACAGAGGAGCGGGCACTCGACGATGGTCTTCGCGGTGAAGCTGATCTCTGACCTAATCCTCGCGAAAGCCCCCACCCTACGACGCAGGGGCGGTCCAGGGCTGTGTGCCAACTGAACGGTTTCGGCCCTAGGTGAGTTGTTGTGTATCCTGTTGCGGGACTGTGAAACTACAGAATTCTGACGTTGTGCTGCATCTAACAGTGCTTTGATCTGCATCAACCCTCTTCTAGCTTCTGACCGTGACGGCTGAATGGAGTATGCTATCCTAGCAGTAGCTGCTACATTTAACACAGGAGTTTGATACACCTCAACATCGTTATGAAAGCCAGTCGGGAACAGTTGTCGCTGCCGACGACCGGCAACAGGTGGACGCTGGCGAGCGCGCTCGTTGAGTTCTCGCTGGAGCTCTTCCAGCCGAATGCGCGTGGCCTCCAAAGCCTCGGCTTCAGTGGTCGTACCAACGATGGGGGTATGAAGAACCTCCCCCTCGCGATGCAGTTGTTCACTCGACGCACCACCAGCATCACGCTTGTTGTGGCCAAAGCCCGGCGGCGGGCTTTGATGAGAGCCCGCCATAAGTGTTGGGGAACGTTGCATGGGAAACAAAAAAAATCCTATGCACACGCAAACCTATCCATGCTGATGAGCATCTACGAGAGGGAGAGTGGATCTACGTACCCTTGTAGATCGCTAAGCGGGAAGCGTTAAGAAACGCGGTTGGTGTAGTCGAACTTCTTCGCGATCCAAATCGCCGAGCGTCCCGCGATCTAATCACGAACTGTCCCGCGAACCAATCACGAACCGTCCCACGATCCCGTCACGATCCGTCCCGCGATCCAATCACGAACGTCCCGTGGCCTTGATCACGATCCTTCCGATCTAGTACCGAACGGACGGCACCTCCGCGTTCAGCACACGTGCAGCTTGATGACGATATCCACCATCTTGATCCAGCAAGAGGAGGTGGAGAGGAGGAAGAGTTCACCGGAAGCATGATGGCGCTCCAGCGATGGTGGTGGAGCTATTCTGGCAGGGCTTCGCCTAAGCACTGCAGAAATCCGATCTAGAGGAGAAACTATGCACTGGAGGAACGGGTAGCACGTGGCTAAAATCTGGTGCAAAAAAACCCTAAAACCTCTAGTATATATAAGAGGAAGAGAGGAGGAGGCTTGGCCCTCAAAGTACCAGCACTTGGGTTGGCCAAATCGAGTGGGAGAGGTGGAATCCACCTCTAATCCTAGTAGGACTAGGATTCACCCTATTTTTTGCCTTTTTCCACCTTTTTCTCTAGGCCTTTTTCCTCCTGGCGCCATGGGACTTTTGTGGATGTTCCACCAGCCCACTAAGGGCTGGTTATTATTCTCCCACAGCCCATGGACCCTCTAGTGTCGAAATACCCCTCCCGGAGGTCCCCCGATACACTACCGGCACTGCCGGTACACTACCGATGAGAAACTTTTCCGGCGACCAAACTGGGACATCCTATATATGAATCTTTACCTCCGGACCATTCCAGAGCTCCTCGTGACGTCCGGGATCTCATCCGGGACTCCGAAAAAACTTCGGTCACCACCATACATAACTCTACACTACCGAAACGTCACCAAACCTTAAGTGTGCAAACCCTGCGGGTTCAAGAACTATGTAGACATGACCAAGACACCTCTACGATCAATAACCAATGGCGGGACATGGATGTCCACATTGGTTCCTACATATTCTACAAAGATCTTTATCGGTCGAACCTCTGTGTCAAGGATTCAGTTAATCCCGTATGATGTTCCCTTTGTTCCTCGGTATGTTACTTGCCCGAGATTCGATCGTCGGTATCTCCATACCTAGTTCAATCTCGTTACCGGATAGTCTCTTTACTCGTTCCGTAATACAAGATCCCGCAACTAAAAATTAGTCACATTGCTTTCAAGGCTCATTCTGATGTTGTATTACTGAGTGGGCCCTGAGATACCTCTCCATCACATGGAGTAACAAATCCTAGTGTCGATCCATGTCAATTCAACAGACACCCTCGGAGACACCTGTAGAGCACATTTATAGTCACCCAGTTACGTTGCGATGTTTGATACACACAAGGTACTCCTCCGATATTTGTGACTTGCATGATCTCATGGTTATAGGAACATATACTTGACATGCAGAAAACAGTAGCAATAAACTGACACGATCATAAGCTACGTTTGTAGTTTGGGTCTTGTCCATCACATCATTCTCCTAATGATGTGATCCCGTTATCAAATGACATCTCATGTCCATGGCTAGGAAACCTTAACCATCTTTCAATCAACGAGCTAGTTCACTAGAGGTAAACTAGGGACATTGTGTTTGTCTATGTATCCACACATGTATCCATGTTTCCAATTAATACAATTATAGCATGGATAATAAACGATTATCATGAACAAGGAAATACAATAATAAACACTTTATTTATTGCCTCTAGGGCATATTTCCAACAATAAGGACCTCCGCTGCTGGATCGCAGCTCTCGCACTCGGAAGGGATATCGGACGGATCGGAATCCGACTTGAACACGCCATGAAGAGACCCGGCAGGCTCGGGCGCCGCGATCAGCGGAGAAGAAATTTGACGTGCCACTGCGTGCATAACCCAGCGTTGGAGTCGTGAGCGGTCAGACCGCTTGCGACTGCGGACAGTGAGGGGAGCCGACGTATAGGGAGTCGATGGCCGACGCAGCAACACGCTGCAGGAACTCGTGCGGAAGTGCGCGGCCCCGCGGACTGGGTGCGCCTCGACATCGAGAGGCGCTTCCTGAAGCCATGCTGAATCTTCGGTGATGAAGTTGAGCGCACCGAAACGGATCTCGTGGCCCAGAGCGAAAACACCGCCGGAAGACATGTCGAAGGATGAAAAATGCAACCTCGTCGGAAGTCGCTTAGACGCCTGCCCCATGGTGGGCGCCAACTGTCATGGGAACGAGCCTGACAGTAGAAGGTAGGGTACGAAAGGAGAGGGCAGAGTCCTAGCTACGGCGAGGGTGTACACACGGATGTATGAGTTCAGGCCCCTCTCGTGGAGGTAACAGCCCTACGTCTTAGTGCTCGGGAGCTTATGTCATGTGGAATATTGCGATTACAGTGGTTGCGAACCCTTGTGCCAGAGGGGAGGGGCGTCTTATAGTTCGCTGCCCCTCATAAGTACCCGGCATCTAAGGGTCCGATCGTGGGTTTAAAGTCTGGTGTTACTGGTAACGTACATAATAAATGCTACTAATGACGAAGGACTAACGACTGCCCGTTGGCCTCCTGATGGTGGCTCCTGGTCTTCTGGTGTCGACTGAGAGTGAGGTCTACCGAGTGACACGCGACTATCGAGTGAAGGAAGAAGACTCCAAGTGGATTGAATGTCGAGTGACTTGAACATCACATGGAATCCAGTCGGAAGCTTATGCTTGATCTTCAAGTCCTCCAATATAGTCTCCTTAGGTAGGGCATGTAGGTATTGCCTAGGACCCTACCCTAGGTACATATCCTCGTTAGATGAATTTGTCCAATGAAGTCTAAACTCCATCCTCTAAAAGGCCACGGCTTGATAATAGGATGTAACATAGCACGAGGAGCCAACTGAATATCACCAAATTTTTTACAGGCTTCACACCCTTTATAATACCTGAAGTAATCATTGATCATAGTCGGCTAATAAAATCCAGCACGTCGTAAGAGCCATTTCATTTTGGGTGCCGACTGATGAGTACCACAAATGCCTTCATGTACCTCTCCCATAGCAACTCTTGCTTGGTCTTCGTCCAAACACTTCAAAAGAACATCTTCAACCGTTCAGCAATAAAGACCATCATCTCTCATTGTATATCTGAAAGCCATATGCCAAACAGCCCTGTCCACCCTTTCACTCGGATTGCACAAGTAATCAATAATGGGTTTCCTCCAGTCATGATTTTCACCTATACTAGATTTATTGTTAGTGGCCAAACTAGTGGGCTCTAGCTCGGCCTCTCCCATATTATCAAGACAAGACATCGGCTTCTGAGAAATATGAAACATGCCATGATCAATATGATAGCCGGATGCTTGTTGTGCTAACTTATTTGCTCTCCAATTGTCATGTCTAGATATATGAGCAATGCAAAAATAATCCAAAGTAGAAATCGCATCTAGACACTTATCAAGATAAACATTAAGTGATTCGTCTAAACATTGAAAGACTTTGGACACTTGCTGCACTACTAATAATGAATCACCAAAAGCCTCAACATGTGTAGCACCTATAGCAAGCAACATCTCTAAACCGAATAACAATGCTTCATATTCGGCTTGATTATTTGTGCAAAAATATTCCAATCATCATGAAGCTTCAAAAACAGCACCATGGGGAGATATATAAACAATACCAACTCCTTGGCCATTGCTACAAACTGAACCATCAAAATATAACCTCCATGGCACTAACGATACAAGATTTATATCAACATCATGCTTGTCATTAATCCGATGCTCAACAATAAAATTAGCAACAATTTAGCCTTTCATAGATTTTAGAGATTCATAAGCCAAATCATACTCAATTAAAGCATAAGCCCACTTGCCAATCCTACCACTAAGAATTGGCCTATGCAACATGTATTTAATGACATCGGTTTGACAAGCTACTATGTAGGCACTCGGCACAAGGTAATGTCTCAGTTTTGTGCAAGCATAATATAAACAGAGGCATAAATTTTCAATAAATGTATACCTTGTCTCGGCATCCAATAAACGTCGACTCAAATATGTAATAGTATGTTCTCTTCCTTCGGTTTCTTGAGTCAATACAGCGCCAATAACACCGTCCTACGCTGCAATGTAAAGCCTAAAGGGTTCTTTATGTTTACGTGCTTTCATCACTGGAGGAGTGCTCAAATAAGTCTTGCTCATGTCGAATGCCTCTTGCTGTCTTGCCTCCCAAGTAAAATCAGCATCATTCTTTAACCGAAGGATAGGAGTAAATGCATCAACCTTCTCTGACAAATTAGCTATGAACCTTCTCAAATAATTGACCTTGTCAAGGAATTTTTGCATATCTATCTTGCATGTTGGAGCCACCAATTTTCGTATAGCTTCTATATTTTGGGGATCAATTTCTACACCATTCTCATGAATAATGAAACCCAAAAACTTCCTAGCCAATACACTAAATGCACACTTCAAAGGATTCATCTTCAGTCCGTATTTTTTCATCCTTCCAAAGGCCAAACGCAAATCGGCTAGATGAGATTCAAAAGCATCCGATTTGACAGCAATATCATCAATATAAACCTCAAGTATAACACCGAGTAAATCATGAAAGATTAAATTCATAGCCCTCTGATATGTGGCGCCAGTATTTTTTAACCCAAAGGTCATCATTGTCCACTCAAATAAACCAAGTAATCTGGGGCACCGAAAAGCCGTTTTGGACATGTCCTCTTCGGTCATGAAAATATGGTTATACCCCGCATTGCCATCAAGAAAGCTAATAACCTTATGTCCAGAAGCATCATTAATAAGCATATCATCTATGGGCATGGGATACTCATCTTTAGGCATAGATCTATTCAAATATCTGAAATCAATGTACGCCCTTATCTTGCCAGAGCCCTTCTTCTCTACTGGCACAATGTTAGAAATCCACTCGGCATACCTGCAAGGTCTAATAAAATTAGCTTTAAGTAAGTGACCGATCTCTTCTTTGATCCGGTCATATGTTTTTGGATTAAACTTCCTGGTCGATTTCTTATGAGGTCTAAAACCAGCCTTTATAGGTAATCAATGCTCTACTAACTCTCGCCTTAAACCGGGCATCTGATGATACTCCCATGCAAAGCAGCAAACATTTTCTTTCAACAACTCGATCAAACTAGCTTTATGATCGGCTCTTAAGTTTTCATTTACAAACGTCGGCCTAGGAACTAAACCATCCCCTATATCTATTTCTTCTAATGGAACTGCCGATTGAAACCCTGTCCTAATTTATCCATGTCATCCAACTCCTCTATAGATTCATACATGTCGTTATCACTAGACCGATATTTTGCAAGACGTTTCTGCAACCACTCGGAATTAGAATCCATTTAAACATATCATACCTTGGGCCACTAGTCGGCTTTAAAGAGACGGGCACAAAGCCATTCTTCGTTACGCTAAGGAAATCAAACTCTGACAAGTCCCGTCGCATCAAGAAGTAGCATTGGGATGTTGCCAATCCACAGATGCATTGGCCAAAGCAACACAAGCCGAATTATCCGCATGAATGACTTCCACCTCATCATCAACCCACTAGATCAAAAACTAGTGCATGGTAGATGGTATGCACTGGTTTGCATGAACCCAATCATGGCCTAGTATGACATTGTAGTTACCTTGCACCTCAGCAACAAAGAATGTAGTAGCCAAAGTTTTGCTCCCGACTTTAAGCTCCACATACATCACACCTTTGGCTTCAGTTTTCTCTTTGCCTTCAAACCCATTAAGCACCATATTGGTCTTGATTAATTCATCGTCGGGCGAACCCAATTTTTCGAAGACCGAATAGGGCATGAGATTCACCACAGCACCACCATCAACAAGCATCCAAGTGAGTGGTCATCCATTGATGTGACCTTTGAGGTACAATGGTTTCAAGTGCGTCACTGGTTCCTTTGGCTTCTCGAATATTGCATTTTTGGGGCCAAAATCTAGCTAAGCCACTTCCCCTTCTTCATCTACAGCACGGAATTCAGCGGGTAAGTAATACACCATATTGATATCCATACCTTCACGAACCGGTGTAGACTCATAGTCCAACAGATCGTCTTCCTCTTCGCCTGCGTCCACTAAATCTGAATTAGTGAAGGAGAAGTAATAGGCGACTGAGACGATGTCATAACTACATCCTCCTCTTTTGGTGGTGTAATTGCTACTGTGATAGATGTATAAGCCACTATGTCATGCATTGGTTTAGGCTTCCACACTTGCCTCGCTGGTATCATGGGCCGAGTGACATTGAACAACTCGTCCCTTTGCTTCTCAGCCTCTTGTTCTGCCATCTCTTGATTCCTCAACCTCTGTAATTTCCTCTTTTGTGTCTTTGTTAACCCTGGAGGACACCACTTTGGCCGAGTGTATTTAGGATCGATTGGCCTTACTTGGTTGGTACTTGTTTCATGATCATTGGTCGAGTGCTTTGGTGCGATAACAAGTATCGGCTCAGTTGGGTTGCTACGCACAGTCAGCTGTTGCATGGTGAACGTTTCAGTGCCCAAGATGAGTGAGTCAGCATTGATATTTTCCTTGCCTTTTCCTGACTCCACCGCTGCAACACTTTGCAACTTGACCCGCCACTCTTGTCAACTCCTCTGGCCTACGAAGTTTTCAGTCGGGCGCACCTTTTTACTCGTATGAAATTCATTCGTACGTCCGATTGAGTAGAAACCACTCAGCTATATTCTTTCATTCAGATAACTTCCACCTGGGTGCATTCTTACACTCGGATAGTTTTCACTCGGAGGCATATTTTGACCAACCGAGTAATGGACACCCATGTTCAATCGGTTTTCATACGAGCATCCAAGTTGATCCCAAACAGGTTGTCGTTGTTCTTGTGGAAATGGCACCCTTGATCCAGTCGGTTTTGCATGCCAACTGAACACATCAGCTGATGGTGACCTTGGTCACTTCAGGTACGATGACCGATTAGAGCTAGAACCGGCCGACTGATTTGCATATTTGGACAGCAGCATATCAAAAGTTGGTTTGATTCGCTTACGATGTACCTTGGCTTCATTCCTCTTCCACTTGCCAACTTCTGGACTCTTGGGTTTAACAAATTTAACACGAGTATCTTGCTGCACTTGTGGTTGCCCCCCGAGTGCAGGATTCTTGATGGTGATATTGATTACTTCCTTGCCATTGGGTTGCTTGTCAAGCACGACCTGCCTCCCCAAGACCTTGCCGTCCTCCTTGCTTTTCCTAGGCTCATCAATAATGATATTAGTTTTATTAGCAGATTCGGCTACCTCTGGCCGAATGAGCAACTTTTTTCCCTCCAAATCCAGAGTGTTCACTGGGAAGGGCTGCTTATCAACTTGCATCTCAGAAAAGTTCAATCGTCCGTCATTAATGGCCGATTGTATCTATCCTCGGAAAACATTGCAATCGTTAGTAGCATGAGAAAAAGAATTGTGATATTTGCAATAAGCACGATGTTTCAACTCTTTAATCGACAGTAAAGTGTGAGATATCCTAATGATCTTAGCTTGTAGCAAAGCATCAAATATTTTGTCACACTTAGCAATGTTAAAAGTAAACTTCATCTCTTTATCACGATTCTTATGAATCGGTTTTAGATCATTGCAAGTAAACAGTTTGGCCTTAGACGGCCAAACAAATTCAGCAGCATACATATCACCTTCATCGTCCGAGTGATCACTACCATACTCAACCATATTCATCTTAGGATGATCAGTTTTATATCTATGCACCTCCTTGAGATCTTTGCTCCGGCTCTCCTGAGCCCAAGCTTTTTGCAAGACTTGGTTGACACTTAAGAACTCATAGCCTTCTAGCTTTTCCCTAATGTGAGTTTTCAAACCACTGAGCACAAGGTCAGCCAAGTCCCTCTCGGTTATCACCAAACTATAGCACCGGTTCTTTGTATCTCTAAATCTCTTGACGTAATCGGAGACCGATTCATCATTTTTTTGCTTAACCGATGTAAGATGTGATAATTTAAGTTCGTTTTCGCCGCTATAAAAGCAATCATGAAATTCCTGTTCCAGCTGCGACCACACACGGATAGATCCATGTGGTAGAGAAGAAAACCATGAAAAAGCAGTACCAGTTAATGATAAAGGAAACAAGCACACTTTCAATTCATTCAGCGAGCCTGCTTCACCCAGTTGTGCTGAGTATTGACTAATATGTTCCCGTGTGGTTTTTGTGCCTTCTCCATTGAACTTAACAAAATCTGGAATTTTATATCCCGGAGGGCACTAGATAGCGTCAAAGTACTCGGGGTACGGTTTTTGGTAAATCAGATTCTAAGGTAACTCAACTCCAAAATTCTCTCGAAGCATCTTAGCCATCTCCTCTCTAAGATTAGCTAAAGTATCGTCTATAGTAGACGATGAAGCTTGCTGTTGTGGGATGGAAGGAGTAGAATTACTAGCAGTAGGCAGGAACTATGGCACATATGCCGAACCATAGTTCAGATGTGGCTGAGTGCTTGCACCTATAGGTACAGCTTGGTTCGGTATAGGTACCGAACTTGGCATGCTCATGATGGAATTAGTGAGTGCATCCATAATATGATTGGTGCGGGTAGGATAGTAATTCATCGGCATGGGAGGTGCCAATGAAAGAGGTAAAGACAGATTAGGGTTTTCTACATTAGTAGCCACACTAATATTACCACTAGATGATTGAGGCATATTTTTCTACGCATTGGTATTTTTTATGAAAGTTTGATATACCAAATTATTACCATCGGCAATACGACTCTCAATCTCAGCCCACTGCTCGAGAGAAAAGGTAGTACTTACAGGAGGTTTAACCTACTCGGCTTGAAGAGGAGGGAACTTGATTTCTCCAATCGGAGTGATATTGCCTTGACGATCTTTCTTGAAGTTTCCAAGGAACTCCTGCAACTCCTTCTCTTCACGTGCCTTCTTGTACTCCTCATAAGCTTGGCGATGATCAGCCGATAACATCCGATAGTTCATCAAGCTTGGGCTTAATGATGTTATCGGCATCTATCTCGGATGGCTTGGGAAGATCAGACATGATGGTTGATGAGGATGATTGATCTTTAGTCCCTAGAGAAGTCACCAAAAAGTGTGTTGACACACGAACACGTCACCGTGTACCCTCAACGCCGGGGGTGATGCACCACAGCTCACGTCGAAGGAGGTCTGTCCGACAGCGCGATACGCAAGACAGTCGACGGACGATTTTGCAGACCCGAAACCCCACACGCCCGGGAGGGACCCGTCAGGGAGTGCGGCTGCTATGGGCTGCCCTTGGTCAATTCGCTTGCCCCTAGAGCCTCGGGATTCGTAGCTCTCAAACAAAGAACAGCGAAGAATGAGAGAAAACGAAGAACGTAGATGAAAAAGTAGTATAGATTGATTTGTTCGATTGTGTGTTGTTCAATCGGCCGTCACCCCCAACATATATAAGAGGCGGCTGGACTTCCCGTACAAGAAAAGGATTCATCTAGGCTTTCCTTACAAGAAAATTACATCAATTCACGTCCTAGAGTCCTAGTTCTAGTCCCACTCGGATTCAGCCCAAATCTGGCCCAATCTTCTGTCTTGCTCCTTGCGTGGACCGTGGAATCTGCATAGGACCTCCGATGGAGACGGTCCAAACATCAATTTTGTGTCCCTCGATGAGTAAAACAATCTTTATGTTGATCACTTTCCCAAATAAAACCATCTTTAATACTCCACGAGGTCATCTTTAACTTTGAATCGGACTCGGTCACGTAGCAGACTGGACTGTCCGAGTGTTGTAGCGTCTTTGCAGGCTGCATACTATCTCAGATGATAATAACTTTAAAATAAAACGTGAATGTTTCGATGTTACAAAAACTTTCATGTTGAACACTTTTCCATCCGAGGCCATCCTGAACTTTCACTCGACCAGCACTTTCACTGGACCGGTACTTTTCACTCGGATGGCGATTTTCACTTGGACGGCCATTGCACTCGACCGGTACTTTCACTCGACCGGTACTTTTCACTTGGATGGCGATTTTCACTCGGACGGCAATTTCACTCGGCCGAACGGAAAACTTTTCACTCGACCGGACGGCGAACGTTTCACTCAGTCGGCAACTTTCACTCGAAAATCCCGAGTGAAACTCCAGGCTAATTTTGTTTTGCCTCTCCAGGTTGCATAAGACCTCAGATTGAAAAGAATTATATATCAAAATCAATTTTCTCGACAACGCGAAACTTCTTCATGTTGTAAGTTTTTCTATCCGAGGACGTCTTGAGGGCCGAATGACTCGCGCGACCCATTAGACATGTGACTGATCTCCTGCGTCACATTTTGCTTTGTGGTATGGCTGCACTCTGGTTGCTCTAACTGACGACCTTAGATTGAGATGATCTATATATCAAGTTGATCAGATCAACGAGACGAAGGCAACCCGTGTAGAACATTCCTTCATTCGAGGTTGCCTTGGGGGCGTAATCGACCAAAAAAGCACTCAGAACATCTATATGACAATCCAAGTGTAATTTGGTCCTTGAAACGGTGCTAAATTATGATGGCCTAAACATCAAGGTCATTTCACTCGGCACTATGAACTTTCTCGTAGAAAACCTTTTCGTTTGAGTCCATCTTTATTGCATTTTGCACTGTGCCAAAATCAGGTGTCAACACTATCTTATCTGGAAGATCAACTCCCACTCGATTCAACCGATTGTAACACCTGGACAATCTGAGCACATGCTCAACGATTGAGCTATTCTCCTTCATCTTGCAGGCCAAGAATCTTTTTGGAGATCTCATATCTCACAACACGGGCACGAGCCTGAGATCCCAATTTCAGCTCTTAGAACATCTCATATGTTTCGTGACGTTCAAAATGTTTTGGAGCCTCAGTTCTAAGTCGTAATGCATGACGCACTAAACTATCAAGTAGTCATCGGAACGTGCCTGTCAGATGTTCACCACATCTAAAGACGATGCTAGAGGGGGTGGCACACTGAGTGGTGCATTAAGCACATAAGCCTTCTGTGCAGCAATGAGGACAATCCTCACATCACGGACCGAGTCCGCAATATTGCTACCATCAACTTTCAACTGTTTTTCTCTAGGAAAACATTCAAGGGAGCTACATCGTGAGCTAGTAATCTACAACATAATTTGCAAACATGCTACTGACTATGTTCATGATAATGAGTTCAATTAATACTATTACTTAAGAACTCCCACTCAAATTGACATCCCTCCGGTCATTCGAGTGATACATGATCCAAATTCACCAACTCAAGTCCGATCATCACGTGAGTTGAGGTGGTTTCAATAGTGAACATCATCATGTTGATCATATTTGCTATATGACTCATGTTCGACCTTTCAGTCTCTTGTGTTCCGAGGCCATGTCTGTACATGCTAGGCTCGTCAAGTTTAACTCGAGTGTTCCGCATGTGCAACACTGGCTTGCACCCGTTGTATGTGAACGTAGAGTCTATCACACCTGATCATCACGTGGTGTCTCTGTTGGAAATATGCCCTAGAGGCAAAAATAAAATGGTTATTATTGTATTTCTTTGTTCATGATAATTGTCTATTGTTCATGCTATAATTGTCTTAACCAGAAACCGTAATGCATGTGTGAATACATAGACCACAACATGTCCCTAGTAAGCCTCTAGTTGGCTAGCTCGTTGATCAATAGATGGTCACGGTTTCATGACCATGGACATTGGATGTCGTTGATAACGGGATCACATCATTAGGAGAATGATGTGATGGACAAGACCCAATCCTAAGCATAGCACAAGATCGTGTAGTTCGTCTGCTAAAGCTTTTCCAATGTCAAGTATCATTTCCTTAGACCATGAGATTGTTCAACTCCCGGATACCGTAGGAATGCTTTGGGTGTGCCAAACATCACAATGTAACTGGGTGGCTATAAAGGTGCACTACGGGTATCTCCAAAAGTGTCTGTTGGGTTGGCATGAATCGAGACTGGGATTTGTCACTCCGTGTGACGGAGAGGTATCTCTGGGCCCACTCGGTAAGACATCATCATAATGAGCTCAATGTGACTAAGGAGTTAGCCACGGGGTGATGTGTTATGGAACGAGTAAAGAGACTTTCCGGTAATGAGATTGAACAAGGTATAGGGATACCGATGATCGAATCTCAAGCAAGTGTCATACCGGTAGACAAAGGGAATTGTATACGGGATTGATTGAATCCCCGACATCGTGGTTCATCCGATGAGACCATCATGGAGCATGTGGGAGCCAACATGGGTATCCAGATCCTGCCATTGGTTATTGACAGGAGAGGTGTCTCAGTCATGTCTACGTGTCTCCCGAACCCGTAGGGTCTACACACTTAAGGTTCTATGACGCTAGCGTTATAGGGAAATAGTGTACATGGTTACCGAAGGTTTTTTAGAGTCCCGGATGAGATCTTGGACTTCACGAGGAGCTCTGGAATGGTCTGGAGGTAAAGATTCATATATAGGAAGTGAGGTTTTGGTCACCAGAAGTGTTTCGGGAATTACCGGTAACGTACCAGGACCACCGGAAGGGTTCTAGGGGTCCACCAAGTGGGGCCACCAGCCCCAGAGGGCTGCATGGGCCGCAAGTGGGAGGGAACCAGCCCCTAGGTGGGCTGGTGTGCCCCCCGCAAGGGCCCAAGGCGCAGCTGAGGTGGGAGGGGGGAAACCCTAGGGCAGATGGGCCCTAAGGCCCACCCTAGGGCAGTCGCACCCCTCTTCCTGTGTGGCCGCCGGCTAGATTGGATGTGGAGGCTGCCGCACCACCCTAGGGTGGGAACCCTAGGGCGCATCCCTCTATCCTCATCCTCCTATATATAGTGGAGGGTTTTGGGGCTGCCACACACACGAGTTCCTCTCCTCTCGGCGCAGCCCTACTCCTCCCTCTCCTCGTTCTTCGTAGTGCTTGGCGAAGCCCTGCCAGAGACCACGCTGCTCCACCGTCACCATGCCGTCATGCTTCCGGAGCTCTTCCCCAACCTCTCCTTCCTCCTTGCTGGATCAAGGCATAGGAGACGTCACCGGGATGCACGTGTGTTGAACATGGAGGCGCCGTTGTTCGGCGCTTAGATTGGAATCCACCGTGATCTAAATCGCTGCGAGTATGACTCCACCAACCGCGTTCCAGTAACGTTTCCACTTAGCAATATTCAAAGGTATGAAGATGCAATATCTTCCCACTCGTTGTTGGTTTCTCCATAGATAGATCTTGGTGAACACGTAGGAAATTTTTTGATTTACTACTACGTCTCCCAACAATGGCATCATGAGCTAGGTCTATGCGTAGAATCTATGCACGAGTAGAACACAAAGTTGTTGTGAGCGTCGATCTTGTTAATTTGCTTACCACTAATAGTCTTATCTTGATTCGGCGGTATTGTGGGATGAAGTGGCCCAGACCAACTTTACACGTACGCTTACGTGAGACCGGTTCCACCGCCTGACATGCACTTGTTGCATAAGGTGGCTAGCGGGTGTCTGTCTCTCCCACCTTACTCAGATTGGATTTGATGAAAAGGGTCCTTATGAAGGGTAAATAGCAATTGGCATATCATGTTGTGGTTTTGGCGTAGGTAAGAAACGTTCTTGCTAGAAACCTATAGCAGCCACGTAAAAACTTGCAACTACAAATTAGAGGACATCTAACTTGTTTTTGCAGCATATGCCTTGTGATGTGATATGGCCAAAAATGATGTGATGTGATGCATTGTGATGTATGAGATTGATCATGTTCTTGTAATAGGATTCACGACTTGCATGTCGATGAGTATGACAACCGGCAGGAGCCATAGGAGTAGTCTTATTTTATTGTATGGCATGCATGTCAATCATAAACGCCATGTGATTACTTTACTTTATTTCTAAATGTTAGCCATAGTAGTAGAAGTAATAGTTGGCGAGACAACTTCATGAAGACACAATGATGGAGATCACGGTGTCATGCCGGTGACAGTGATGATCATGGTGCCCCGAAGATGGAGATCAAAGGAGCAAGATGATATTGGCCATATCATGTAACTATATTGATTGCATGTGATGTTTATCATGTTTACATCTTATTTGCTTAGAACGACGGTAGTAAATAAGATGATCTCTCAATAAAATTTCAAGAAAGGTGTTCACCCTAACTGTGCACCGTTGCTAAGGATCGTTGTTCCGAAGCACCACGTGATGATCGGGTGTGATAGGTTCTAACGTTCGCATACAACGGGTGTAAGCTAGATTTACACACGCGGAACACTTAGGTTGACTTGACGAGCCTAGCATGTGCAGACATGGCCTCGAAACACGGAAGACCGAAAGGTCGAACATGAGTCGTATAGAAGATACGATCAACATGGAGATGTTCACCATGGATGACTAGTCCGTCTCACGTGATGATCGGACACGGGCTAGTTGACATGGATCATGTATCACTTGGATGACTAGAGAGATGTCTATCTAAGTGGGAGTTCATTAAATAATTTGATTATGTGAACTTAATTATCATGAACTTAGTCTAAAATTGTCTTTACAATCTATATTGTAGATCCAATGGCCAACGCTAATGTCACCCTCAACTTCAACGCTTTCCTAGAGAAAACCAAGCTGAAAGATGATGGAAGCAACTATACGGACTGGGTCCATAGCTTGAGGATCATCCTCATAGCTTTTAAGAGATTGTATGTCCTTGATGCACCGCTAGGTGACCCACCCATTTTCCTAGCGGACCAAGACGTTACGAACGCTTGGCAGTCACGCTACGATGATTACACCCTTGTTCAGTGCGTCATGCTTTATAGTTTAGAACCGGGGCTCCAAAAGCGTTTTGAGCAACACGAAGCATATGAGATGTTCCAAGAGCTGAAACTGGTTTTCCAAGCTCATGCCCGGGTCGAGAGATATGACGTCTTCGACAAGTTCTTCAGTTGTAAGATGGAGGAGAATAGTTCTGTCAGTGAGCACATACTCAAAATGTCTGGGTTGCATAACCGCTTGACTCAGCTGGGAGTTAATCTCCCGGATGACTCGGTTATTGACAGAATCCTCCAGTCGCTCCCACCTAGCTACAAGAGCTTTGTGATGAACTACAACATGCAGGGTATGGAGAAGTCCATTCGTGAGTTGTACTCAATGCTAAAATCAGCGGAGGTCGAGATCAAAAAGGAACATCAAGTGTTGATGGTGAATAAGACCACTAGTTTCAGAAAGGCAATGGTAAGAAGAACTTCAAGAAGGACGGCAAAGCTGTTGCCGCGCCCGGTAAGCAAGTTGCCGGGAAGAAGAACAAGAATGGACCCAAGCTTGAGACTGAGTGCTTTTGTTGCAAGGGTACCGGTCACTGGAAGCGGAACTATCCCAAGTACTTAGCGGATAAGAAGGACGGTAACGTTAAAGGTATATGTGATATAATTGTTATTGATGTGTACCTAACCAGCGTCCGTAGTAGCTCCTGGGCATTTGATACTAGTGCAGTTGCTCACATTTGTAACTCCAAGCAGGAGCTGCGGAATAAGCGGAGGCTGGCAAAGGACGAGGTGAAGATGCGCGTCGGGAATGGTTCCAAGGTCGATGTGATCGCCGTCGGCACGCTACCTCTACATCTACCTTCAGGATTATTTTTAAACCTTAATAATTATTATTTAGTACCAGCTTTGAGCATGAACATTGTATCTGGATCTTGCTTGATGCGAGATGGCTACTCATTTAAATCTGAGAATAATGGTTGTTCTATTTATATGAGAGAAATGTTTTATGGTCATGCCCCGCTGGTTAATGGTTTATTTTTTTGATGAATCTCGAACGTGATGTTACACATGTCCATAGTGTGAGTACCAAAAAGTGTAAGGTTGATAACGATAGTCCCACTTACATGTGGCACTGCCGCCTTGGTCACATTGGGGTCAAACGCATGAAGAAGCTCCATGCTGATGGACTTTTGGAGTCTCTTGATTTCAAATCATTTGACACGTGCGAACCATGCCTCATGGGCAGTATGACTAAGACTCCATTCTCTGGAACAATGGAGCGAGCAACTGACTTGTTGGAGATAATACATACCGATGTATGCGGTCCAATGAGCATCGAGGCTCGCGGTGGCTACCGTTATGTTCTCACCCCCAACAATGACTTGAGCGGATATGGGTATGTATACTTAATGAAACACAAGTCTGAAACCTTTGAAAGGTTCAAGGAATTTTAGAGTGAGGTAGACAATCAACGTGACAGAAAAATAAAGTGCCTATGATCTGATCGTGGCGGAGAATATTTGAGTCACGAGTTTGGCACGCACCTAAGGAAATGTGGAATTGTTTCACAACTTACGCCGCCTAGCACACCTCAGTGAAATGGTGTGCCTGAACGTAGTAATCACACTCTATTGGATATGGTGCGATCTATGATGTCTCTTACCGACTTACCGCTATCATTTTGGGGACATGCATTGGAGATTGCCGCATTCACTTTAAATAGGGCATCGTCAAAGTCCATTGAGATGACACCGTATGAATTATGGTTTGGAAAGAAACCTAAATTGTCGTTTCTAAAAGTTTGGGGATGTGATGCTTATGTGAAGAAACTTCAACCTGAGAAGCTCGAACCCAAAGCGGAAAAGTGTGTCTTCATAGGATATCCCAAAGAGACTATTGGGTATACCTTCTACCTCAGATCCGAAGGCAAATTCTTTGTTGCCAAGAATGGATCCTTTCTCGAGAAAGAATTTCTCTCAAAAGAAGTAAGTGAGAGGAAAATAGAACTTGATGGTAATTGTACCTCCACTCGAATCGGAGAGTAGCACAACGCAGGAAGTTGTTTCTATGGAGCCTACACCGGTTGGAGAAGAAGTTAATGATGATGATCATGAAACTTCAGATCAAGTTACTATTGAACGTCGAAGGTCCACAAGGACACGTTCCGCACCAGAGTGGTACGACAACCCTGTCCTGGAGATCATGTTGTTGGACAACGGTGAACCTTTGAACTATGAAGAAGCGATGGCGGACCCGGATTCCAACAAATGCCTTGAAGCCATGAAATCCGAGATAGGATCCATGTATGAGAACAAAGTATGGACTTTGGTGGCCTTGCCTGATGATAAGCGAGCCATTGAAAATAAATGGATCTTTAAGAAGAAGACTGACACGGATGGTAATGTGACCGTCTATAAGGCTCGGCTTGTCACTAAGGGTTATCCACAAGTTCAAGGAGTTAACTACGATGAGACTTTCTCACCCGTAGCGATGCTAAAGTCTGTCTGAATCATGTTAGCGATTGCCACATTTTATGATTATGAGATCTGGCAAATGGACGTAAAAATGGCATTCCTTAATGGCTTCCTTAAGGAAGAACTGTATATGATGCATCCGGAAGGTTTTGTCGATCCTAAAGATGCTAACAAAGTATGCAAGATCCAGCACTCCATCTATGTGCTGGTGCAAGCATCTCGGAGTTGGAACATTCACTTTAATGAGGTGATTAAAGCGTTTGGGTTTGTATAGGTTTATGGAGAACCCTGTATTTACAAGAAAGTGAGTGGGAGCTCTCTAGCATTTCTCATATTATATGTGGATGACATATTGTTGATGGGGAATGATATAGAACTTTTGGAAAGTGTAAAGGCCTACTTGAATAAATGTTTTTCAATGAAGGACCTTGGAGAAGCTGCTTACATATTAGGTATTAAGATCTATAGAGATAGATCGAAACGCCTCATAGGTCTTTCACAAAGCACATACCTTGAAAAGATATTGCAGAAGTTCAATATGGATCAGTCCAAGAAGGGGTTCTTGCTTGTGTTACAGGGTGTGAGATTAAGTACGACTCAATGCCCGACCACGGCAAAGGATAGAGAAGAGATGAGTCTCATCCCCTATGCTTTAGCCATAGGCTCTATTATGTATGCCATGCTGTGTACCAGACCTGATGTGAACCTTGCCATAAGTTTGGTAGGGAGGTACCAAAGTGATCCCAGAGCGGAACACTGGACAGCGGTCAAGAATATCATGAAGTACCTGAAAAGGACAAAGGACATATTTCTCATATATGGAGGTGCCGAAGAGCTCGTCATAAAGGGTTACGTCGATGCTAGCTTCGACACAGATCCGGACGACTCCAAGTCGCAAACCGGATACATGTATATTTTGAATGGAGGGGCAGTCAGTTGGTGCAGCAGCAAGCAAAGCATGTGGCGGCGTCTACATGTGAAGCGGAGTACATAGCTGCTTCGAAAGCAGCAAAGGAAGGAGTCTGGATGAAGGAGTTCATCACCGACCTAGGAGTGATACCCAATGCGTCGGGCCCGATGACTCTATTATGTGACAACACTGGAGCTATTGCCCTTGCCAAGGAGCCCAGGTTTCACAAGAAGACAAGACACATCAAACGCCGCTTCAACTCCATTTGTGATTACATTCAGGAGGGAGATATAGATATTTGTAAATTACATCCGGATTTGAATGTCGCAGATCCGTTGACCAAACCTCTCTCACGAGCGAAACATGATCAACATCAGAACTCTATGGGTGTTCGATTCATCACAATGTAACTAGATTATTGACTCTAGTGCAAGTGGGAGACTGTTGGAAATATGCCCTAGAGGCAAAAATAAAATGGTTATTATTGTATTTCCTTGTTCATGATAATTGTCTATTGTTCATGCTATAATTGTGTTAACCGGAAACCGTAATGCATGTGTGAATACATAGACCACAACATGTCCCTAGTAAGCCTCTAGTTGGCTAGCTCGTTGATCAATAGATGGTCATGGTTTCATGACCATGTACATTGGATGTCGTTAATAATGGGATCACATCATTAGGAGAATGATGTGATGGACAAGACCCAATCCTAAGCATAGCACAAGATCGTGTAGTTTGTCTGCTAAAGCTTTCCTAATGTCAAGTATCATTTCCTTAGACCATGAGATTGTGCAACTACCGGATACCATAGGAATGCTTTGGGTGTGCCAAACGTCACAATGTAACTGGGTGGCTATAAAGGTGCACTACGGGTATCTCCGAAAGTTTCTGTTGGGTTGGCATGAATCGAGACTGGGATTTGTCACTCCGTGAGACGGAGAGCTATCTCTAGGCCCACTCGGTAAGACATCATCCTAATGAGCTCAATGTGACTAAGGAGTTAGCCACGGGATGATGTGTTATGGAACGAGTAAAGAGACTTGCCGGTAACGAGATTGAACAAGGTATAGGGATACCGACGATCGAATCTCGGGCAAGTGTCATACCGGTAGACAAAAGGAATTGTATACGGGGTTGATTGAATCCCCGACATTGTGGTTCATCCGATGACATCATCATGGAGCATGTGGGGGACAACATGGGTATCCATATCCCACTATTGGTTATTGACCGAAGAGGTGTCTCGGTCATGTCTACGTGTCTCCCGAACCCGTAGGGTCTACACACTTAAGGTTCGATGACGCTAGGGTTATAGGGAAATAGTGTATGTGGTTACCGAAGGTTGTTCGGAGTCCCAGATGATATCCCGAACATCACGAGGTGCTCTGGAATGGTCCGGAGGTAAAGATTCATATATAGGAAGTGAGGTTTTGGTCACCAGAAGTGTTTAGGGAATTACCGGTAACGTACCGGGACCATCGGAAGGGTTCCGGGGGTCCACCAAGTGGGGCCACCAGCCCCAGAGGGCTGCGTGGGCCGCAAGTGGGAGGGAACCAGCCCCTAGGTGGACTGGTGCGCCCCCCACAAGGGCCCAAGGCGCCGCTGAGGTGGGAGGGGGGCAAACCCTAGGGCAGATGGGCCCTAAGGCCCACCCTAGGGCAGCCACACCCCTCTCCCTCTCTGGCCGCCGGCCAGATTGGATGTGGAGGCTGCCGCACCACCATAGGGTGGGAACCCTAGGGCACAGCCCTCCCTCCTCATCCTCCTATATATGGTGGAGGATTTTGGGGCTGCCAGACACAGGAGTTCCTCTCCTCTCGGCGCAGCCCTACTCCTCCCTCTCCTCGTTCTCTGTAGTGCTTTGCGAAGCCATGCCGGAGACCACGCTCCTCCACCGTCACCATGCCATCGTGATGCCGGATCTCTTCCCCAACATCTCCTTTCTCCTTGCTGGATCAAGGCGTAGCAGACATCACCGGGCTGCATGTGTGTTGAACGCGGAGGCGTCATTGTTCGGCGCTTAGATTGGAATCCACCGTGATCTGAATCGCTGCGAGTACGACTCCACCAACCGCGTTCCAGTAACGATTCCTCTTAGGGATCTTCAAAGGTATGAAGATGCAATCTCTTCCCACTCATTGCTGGTTTCTCCATGGATAGATCTTGGTGAAGACGTGAGAAATTTTTTGATTTACTACTACGTCTCCCAACAGTCTTGACACGACGAACTTTCGCAATGGTGCACACTCAGGGAGAACATAATTTATCTTGAAATTTAAGTGAGGGATCACCTTATAATGTTACCGTCGTCCTAAGCAAAACAAGGTGCATAAAAGTATTAACATCACATGCAAATCATAAGTGACATGATATGCCCATGAACTTGTTCTTTTGATCTCCATCTATAAAGCATCGGCATGATCTCCATCGTCACTGGCACGACACCATGATCTCCATCATCTTGATCTCCATCAACGTGTCGCCGTTGGGGTTGTCACGCCCACCATGCTTCTACTACTATTACTACCGCTTAGTGATAAAGTAAAGGATTACATAGCGCTTAATGATTGACAAGCATGTCATACAATAATTAAAGACAACCCTATGGCTCCTGTCGATTGCCGTACTCATCGACATGCAAGTCGTGATATTCTATACAATACATGATCATCTCATACATCACATATATCTCATCATGTAATTGGCCATATCACATCACAACATACCCTGTAAAAACAAGTTAGACATCCTCTAATTGTTGTTGCATGTTTTACGTGGCTGCTACGGGTATCTAGCAAGAACAATTCTTACCTATGCAAAAAACCACAAAGGTGATACATAAATTGCTTTTCAACCTTCTCAAGGACCGTCTTCGTTGAATTCGATCCAACTAAAGTAGGAGAAACAGGCACCCGCCAGCCATCTTTGTGCAATGAAGTTACACGTCAGTCGATGGAACTGGTCTCTCGTAAGCATACGACTAAGGTTGGTCTGGGCCGCTTCATCCCACAATACCACTGAACCAAAACACAACCAAGGGAGGAAGCAATCTAAGCATCAACGCCCACAAACTCCTTTGTGTTCTACTCGTGATCTCATCTACACATAGACCTAGCTCTGATACCACTGTTGGGGAACATTGCATGGGAAACAAAAAAATTCCTACGCACACACAAGATCTAACCATGGCGATGAGCACCTACGAGTGGGAGAGTGAATCTACATGCCCTTGTAGATCGCTAAGCGGGAATCGTTAAGAAACATGGTTGATGTAGTCGAACGTCTTTGCAATCCAAATCGCCGAGCATCTCGCGATCCCATCATGATCCGTCCCGCGACCCAATCACGATCCATCTCACGATCCCATCACGATCCATCCCGTGATCCAGTCTCGCTCCTTCCGATCTAGCGCCGAACGGACGGCACCTCCGCGGTCAGCACACGTATAGCTCAATGACGATCTCTGCCTTCTTGATCCAGCAAGAGGGAGTGGAGAGATAGATGAGTTCTCCGACAGTGCGATGGTGTGGCGGCGATGGTGGTGGAACTATTCCGCAGGGCTTCGCCTAAGCACCGCCGAACTAGACTAGAGGAGAAAACCGATCTAGATGAAGTAGAGGGAGCACGTGGCAATTACAGTAAGCTTTCCCCTCTAAATCCTCTAGTATATATAGGAGGGAGGGAGGGGAGGACGCAGACTAAAACCCTCAAGAGTTGGCCGAAATTGGAGGTGGAGGAGTCCTACTCCAATCCTATTAGGAGTAGGATTCCTCCTTTCCACTTGGAAACTCTTTCCACCTATCCACCTTTTGGATTTTTCCCACCCATAGACGCATGGGCCTTAGTGGCGGGCTCAGCCAGCCGACTAAGGGCTGGCTTGACTCCTCCCACATCCCATGAGGCCCTTTGAGTCGAGACACCCCTCCCGATGGTCCCCGGTACCCCTCCCGACACTCCCGGTACACTACCGATGAGCCCGAAACTTTTCCGGTGACCAAACCAGCACTTCCTATATATCAATCGTTACCTCTAAACCATTTCGGAGCTCCTCGTGACGTTCGGGATCTCATCTGAGACTCCAAAAAACCTTCGGTCACCACCATACATAACTCTATACTACTGAAACGTCACCGAACCTTAAGTGTGCAGACCTTGCGGGTTCGAGAACTATGTAGACATGACCGAGACAACTCTACGGTCAATAACCAATAGCGGGACCTGGATGCCCATATTGGTTCCTACATATTCTACGAAGATCTTTATCGGTTGAATCTCTATGTCAAGGTTTCAGTTAATCCCGTATGTTGTTCCCTTTGTTCTTCGGTATGTTACTTGCCCGACATTCGATCGTCGGTATCTCTATACCTAGTTCAATCTCGTTACCGACAAGTCTCTTTACTCGTTCCGCAATACAAGATCTTGTGTCTAACTCTTTAGTCACATTGCTTGCAAGGCTTATAGTGATGTTGTATTACCGAGTGGGCCCTAAGATACCTCTCCATCACACGGAGTAACAAATCCCAGTCTTGATCCATGGCAACCCAACAGACACCCTCGGAGATACCTGTAGAACACCTTTATAGTCACCCAGTTACGTTGCGACGTTTGATACACACAAGGTACTCCTCCGGTGTCAGTGAGTTGCATGATCTCATGGTCATAGGAATAGATACTTAACATGCAGAAAACTGTAGCAATAAACTGACACGATCATATGCTACGTTTACAGTTTGGGTCTTGTTCATCACATCATTCTCCTAATGATGTGATCCCATTATCAAATGACATCTTATGTCTATGGCCAGGAAACCTTGACCATCTTTGATCAACGAGCCAGACTACTAGAGGCATACTAGGAACATGGTGTTGTCTATGTATCCACACATGTATCTTAGTTTTCGATCAATACAATTCTAGCATGGATAATATACGATTATCATGAACAAGGAAATATGATAATAACTAATTCATTATTGCCTCTAGGGAATATTTTCAACATCTTTTTCCTTCACCAGTGCTTCCTCGAATTTTGGAGTCTTATTGTTTGCTTTGACGTACGCAGCCCATGCATTTTTCTTGAAGGTGTTGAATGCGATCGCCATCCTTTTAAGAGCATAGTTGCTGACTTTCTTCAGATCTGCATCTGTCAAGTCATCTGGTAGTGTGAAATGTGACATCAGCTCGGTCCAAAGCACATCCTTTGCTCTTTGGTTGACAAAAGTAACTCCTTCTCGATCTCCCTTTGCTGGCTTTTTCCATTCTTGTGTGGAGATCGGGATTTGGTCCCTAACAATAACTCCGCGTTGATTCTTGAACTTGGTCGCATTTTTCTTAGGTTCAAGCGGTTCGCTAGTTGATGTATTGATGGACTCGATGTTGAACTTTACGCCAGGGTCCAACTTTCTGGCTGGGCCTCAAACTACACTGTCGCTTGTAAAAGATTTGCTCGATCCGGAGGCCTAAAAGAAGAAAGATCGATTCGTTAATACATATACAACTCAATTAAGACATGTAATGATCACCATATGGCTTATATAATAAATATACCTCGTCGGTCTTTGTTATTTGAAGAACATTTTCTTTGTCAACATCGTTGTCGAATTCATCTATTCATTCGTCTTCATCAAACATACAACCCTCACCAGACTTGTTCAGATAAGCGATCCGTCATCACCTTCAGGTTCATGCTCTAGGCTCGTGGAGCATATGATGTCGAACAGAGCCTCTTCTCCTTCTCTTCCAGTATTTTCCATAGTTTTTATTTAACTAACCCAGAAGAAAGATAAAACAATTTAGTGTTCAAATTAGAATGCATGCAATCAATAAGGAAAACTGAATCATAGTACATAATATGCATCATCGAATATAATCTCGAATATTATCGAATATAATCTCGAATAATATCCAATATTATCACTAATACATCTCAAATATTATTAATTATATAATATCACTACGACAGATCCAGTTGACGTCTCGCGAGGCAGGTGGTGGACACCCAAAGAGAAGGAACAATGACAGGATCATAGCTCGGTGAGATCCCTGAAGAACCTGCCAGGTATTGGAGAACCTGACGTCCAACGCATCCATGTAGCGATGGACGTGCTTGTCCTCCTCCCTAACACGGCGACGTACCACCTCTGGCGAGGCCGGCTGCCTCCGCATCGAAAGTGGCCCATGCGAACGCCACCAAAGAAGCTCTGGGTCGACGACGGGACCCGGGGCTGGGTTCCTCACCAAGCTGTGCGTCCCTGAAGGTAGCACCTCCCAGTGTCAGCCCGGCGGAGCCCAATCCCAAACGTTGCCCCTCTGAAGCATGACGTCATCATGAACGAGTCAACGACAAGGATGCGGACTAGGCATCGTTGACTCCGAGAAAAAAAACTTATGAAAAAAATTCCTATATATGTAATGCCATTTTATTAGGAAATTTTGAGCAAAATATCATCTTTTCAATTATAATGTCCCATTCCTAGGTTATAACTACCCTAATAATATTCCTTTCTCAATAAAAAATTCCGAAAAATTTCTCAATTATAATTTCCTATGCAACATTTTAGTATGCAATTTTTTCTGTAATATGATACACAACATTATATAAAATTAAAAAACAAAAAAATAAACACTAATTAAGCATATATACTTCTATACATCCATTAAAAAACAGAAAAACAACATTATATATAAAAAATATATACTAATTAAACACTAATTAAGCATATATACTTCTATACATCCATTCAAAACAGAAAAAACAACATTATATAAAAAAATCTATACTAATTATAGAAAAACATCCATTATGTGTGTGTGTGTGTGTTCTTGCATTTGTGTGGGGGGGATCGACGGGAGGGGGCGGCGCCCATGGCGGCAGGGCTCACAAGGGGGGCGACGACGCGCGAGGTCGAGGAGGGGCGGCAACGGCGACGACGAGATGCAGGGACGGCCACGACGACGGCGACGGCGGTGTCGAGGTGCGCGGACGAACGGCGATGGTGGCATCGAGGTGCGCGGACGGACAAGGCGACAGGGGCGGCGGCGGCATGGACGGACGGCGGCGGCGAGGTGCGGCGACGCGAACGAATGGCGGCGTCGAGGTGCGGCAGGGCATGGACAGACGGACGGCAACGACGAGGGGCAGGGGCGCGCGCGGACGGACGAAAGGCTAGATTTAGGGAAATTTTCGTAAGTGCGGTATATATAGAGGACCCTTTAGTCGCGGTTGGAGCCACCAACCGCGACTAAAGGTCTGGCTTCCACGGGGTCTTTAGTCGCGGTTGGAGCCAACAACCGCGACTAAAGGGTTGTGTGCCACGCGCGGGGCGGGGTGGATGTTTAGTCCCACCTTGCTAGTCGAGAGGAGCGCGGACCAGTTTATAAGCCCCGCCGCAGCTACCATGTCGAGCTCCTCTCTAATATGCATGCCTTCTGGGCCTACCGTGTCGAGAGGTTGGGTTTCTAGTCGTATACAGGCCGTGGCGGCCCAGTAGGCGGGCTTTTTTATTTTTTTTTTTGTTTTCTGCTTTATTTATTTTCTTTTGTTTCTGAGTGGATCTTTTTCTTTATTTAAATATTTTCTTTTTGAATCTTTTTGCTTTAGGTAAAAAAATTATAAACTTTCTGTTAGTGCTAATAGTTTTCAAATTTGAATTATTTAAAATTTGTGTGAATCACTAGTTTGTGAATAACTTTACTTCAAAAATAGCTTTTTCTGTGATTCTTTTTTATGCTGTTTAATATTAGTGTGCTTTATCATTACATTCAATTTGTTAATTCTTAGGTTATTTAAAAAAATGAAATGCCTTTGTAATAGATGATTTTTCGTTCGAAAGCCTTATACTTCGAAAGAGATTGTCCATTTTGTACACGAAGTGTGTCCAGTTTTTACCGTAACCCTCTCAACATCTTAGCACATGCTATGTGGGTGAAATGATGATACCATGCAAGCTTTCAACCTTTTTAGAATTCATTTGTAGTGCTTATCAATTTTAGGGTCATTTAGCTAAAAAAATCAGTAAATGCATGAAAAATAGCAAATGGAGTCAGAAAGGTTTGAAAATTGATGGCGTGGCTTCAATGGTGCATACTGAACGCACAATAAGTCTGGAGTTGAAATAAGTTTAAAAAAATGAAATGCCTTTGTAACACACGAGTTTTCGTGTGAAACCCTAATACTTCGAAAAAGATTGTCCATTTTGTACACGAAGTGCGTCCAGTTTTTGCCGTAACCCTCTCAACTTTTTAGTACATGCTTTGTGGGTGAAATGATGATATCATGCCAACCTTCAACCCTTTTCAGAGTTCATTTGTAGTGCTTATCAATTTCAGGGTCATTTAGATCAAAAAAATCAGTAAATGCATGAAAAATAGCAAATGAAGTCAGAAAGGGTTGAAAATTAATGGCGTGGCCTCAAATGGTGCATACTGAACACACACAAAATCTGGAGTTGAAATAAATTTAAAAAACGAAATGCCTTTGTAACACACGAGTTTTCTTTTGAAACCCTGATACTTCGAAAGAGATTGCCCATTTTGTACATGAAGTGCGACCAGTTTTTGTCGCAACCCTCTCAAATTTTTAGCACATGCTATGTGGGTGAAATAATGATATCGTGCCAACTTTCAACCTTTTCAGAGTTCATTTGTAGTGCTTATATATTTTAGGGTCATTTATCTCAAAAAAATCAGTAAATGCATGAAAAATAGCAAATGAAGTGAGAAAGGGTGGGAAATTGATGGCATGGCTTCGAATGGTGTATATTGAACGCACAAAAAGTCTGGAGTTGAAATAAGTTTTAAAAAATGAAATGCCTTTGTAACACACGAGTTTTCGTTTGAAACCATGATACTTTGAAAGAGATTGCCCATTTTATACACGAAGTGCGTCCAGTTTTTGCCGTAACCCTCTCAACTTTTTAGCACATGCTATGTGGATGAAATGATGATACCATGGCAACTTTCAACCTTTTCAGAGTTTATTTGTAGTGCTTATCAATTTTAGGGTCGTTTAGCTCAAAAATCAGTAAATGCATGAAAAATAGCAAATGAAGTTAGAAAGGGTTGAAAATTGATGGCCTGGCTTCGAATGGTACATACTAAACGCACAAAACACATAAGTACACTACTATTACAAAGATTCCCTTCGGTTTGTCCTAAGTGGGACTTTCCAGATATATAAGTCTGGAAACTAACTAGAGAAGCCGCTCACATCCTAGATTAGGATCTTTAGGTATAAAACTTTTTCTTCACATGCGTCCCTTTGCGTCGTAACCATGGACAATCTTCATCGTTTAACTTTATGCTCGAGTCAGCATTCACTGTGAAGGGAGCAATTTCATGAAACTTTTCATAATCTTCTGACATGTCTGTCTTGTCCTCCACTCCCACGATGTTTCTTTTCCCTGAAAGAACTATGTGGCGCTTTGGCTGATCGTATGATGTATTCGCTTCCTTATCTTTTCTTTTCTCGGCTTGGTAGTCATGTCCTTCACATAGAAAACCTGCGCCACATCATTGGCTAGGACGAATGGTTCGTCTGCGTACCCAAGATTGTTGAGATCCACTGTTGTCATTCCGTACTGCGGGTCTTCCTTTACCCTGCCTCCTATCAGATTGACTCATTTGCACCTAAACAAAGGGACCTTCAAACCAACTCCATAGTCAAGTTTCCATATCTTCTCTATGTAACCATAATATATGTCCTTTGGCCCATTGTTGTTTGCTGCATCAAAGCAAACACCACTGTTTTGCTTGGCGCTCTTTTTATCTTGGGCGATCGTGTAAAATGTATTTCCATTTATCTCGTACCATTTGAAAGTCAATATAGTCGAAGATGATAACTTGAACAGCAAGTACAGGTCATCTTCAACAGTGTCGTCATGCATGAGACGTGTTTGCAACCAACCGGCAAAAGTCACCGTTTGTTCATCCATGACTCATAGTAACTTTTAGATATTGTATAACTCTTCCCACAACATGCCAATGTACATATCTCACATTAGAAACAAACCGACATAGTTTGCTCACAACAAACACAATCTAAGGCCTCATCATGCAAGCTAGGTACATCAGTGAACCAAATAACTAGAGATTGTCTCAATTGACCATTGGATAGGCCTTCAAACTTTTGAATCCACATACTAGGATCGCATGGTGTTCGAGAAGGTTTGCAATCTTAATATCCAAAGCGACTCAAAATCTTCTCAACATAGTGGGATTGTAGAAGTGTAATCACACCTTTGTTACCTCCTAATACATTTATGTTCAAGATAACATCAGCCACACCAAGATATTTCATCTCAAATTTATGAGATAGAACATCCTAAACCTCCTCAATGACTTCGATGTTGGTTCCAAATATCAGTATGCCATCTACATACAAGCACAATATAACTCCTTAACCCCCACCAGTGACGATAATATACATATTTGCCAGCTTCATTAACAACCAAGCGTACATATATCAAAGTTTTATCGAACTTATCATACCATTGATTAGGTGCTTGTTTCAGGCCATATAAAATATTTGCACACCTTTCCTTGTTGACCATCCACTACAAACCCATCTCACTGTTGCATGTAGATTTCCTTGTCTAGCTCTTTGTTTAGGAAAGTTGTCTTGATGTCCATCTGATGAATGAGAAGACCAGGCGAGACAACCAACAAGAGTAGCACTTGAATGATTATCAATCTTGCCATAGATGAAGTAATTAATCAAGAAATATTCGTCTTATTTTTGGGCATAACCCTTGGCCACAATCCTAGCCTTGTACTTCTCAACTGTACCGTCAAACTTAAGCTTCTTTTTAAACACCCGTTATATCCACTAGTTTCCAAGATAGGAATGAGAACTAATCCCCATGTCCAATTAGCCATGATGGAATCCATCTTGCTACGGACCACATCCTTCCAATAGTCTACATCTGGTGATGCATAAGCTTCCGAAATAGAAAAGGAAGTATCTATCACGAGGTACAAAAGGAAGCCATCACCAAAGGACATTGTAGTCCTCTGTCTCTTGATCCTAGAAGTAGATTATTCTTCCTCTATAGGATTTTCATCATATGTTCATTCATAATATTATATATGAATGAAAGATGTAAGAATCTCATCATTCCCGCCTAAAGTGCTTTGCATTTATCTCATAGAGAAAATATCCTCAAACAATGTAGCATCTCCAGATGTCATAATTGTAGTGACTTTTCCGTTAGGTATCTCAGATTTCACCACTAGAAATCTATACAACGACATGCTTAGCATGACAAAAAAATGCAGTTTGCAGTCTTTATGCACTACACCACAACACTACATCCCTGACAGATAGGTTGGTTGGGAATACAAGTTACGTCAACAAACAGTCAGACGGGAAAAACTATTGCCGATCGGAAGTGTCTGTTGGGAAAAGTCTAGACGAGAAAACCCTTTCCCGACCGACATAGATTTTCCGACCAACTGCTTGACGGCTATGGAGTATCTTTTCCGACCAACAGTTTGTTGGGCCTGCCATGGGCCTTTCCTGACCAACAGTCTGTTGGGGCAACCATGTGCCTTTCCCGACCAACTATAGGACGGGGTATTCTTTCCCAACCTACATTATGTTGGGCCTGGTGTTAGCCTTTGCCAACCGACTCTCAGATAGGGTTTGTATTGCCGACCAACAATCAGACAAAGCTTTTCTTTACCGACCAACAATTCATAAACATTTTCTTCAGCCAACCACAGCTTACATATGGTACTGATTGTCGCATACATATAGTTCATGTGTTCTAAGTATAATCACCAAGACACCATAGATCAGGCTCACTTCAGGTCCACCAAACCATTTTTTATTCCGGTAAATATTTGTCACATACGCACACTTAAGTCTGTTCTAAACATAGCCACTGAGACACCATACATCAGGTTCACAAAAGGACAGGTAAAAGATGCATGTATGCGACATAAGTTGTACAAAATGACCATACATCAGGTTCACAAAAGTACAGGCAAAAGATGCATGTATGAGACTATGAGACATCAGTTGTACAAAATGAAATCTAAAACCTCTAGTTGACGGAGATCATTGGCTTCATGGTTCCGTGGGAGTGAAGTCCTTTTGTTTGTTTCCTACAAAATTTAAACAATTCTCAATTATAATACACTATTAGAAACTACTTCCTCCGTCTCAAAATAAGTGTCGCTCCTTTAGTAAATTTGTACTAACTTAGTATTAAATTTGCGACACTTATTTTGGGTCGGAGGGAGTACACTACAGCAAAAAAAAATCAAAAATAGAGGATCATCACATTCTCAAAAATATAAATAGTAATAAATACAAAGAATTCAATAGCCATGTGTTAACACTAACGTTGATCCGGCTGAGATCACCCCAACCGACCCACGATCTCCATAAGGAGTTGATAGGTTAGCAAAGGCGTTTGTTTCTTCTCATTAAAAATAAGATAAATTACTCTATTGGCATATGCAAAAAATACTAGAGTGCACATGATCTTGAGCTAGCTAGAAGGGTAAGCATATATTTGTGTTTATACAATTACTAATTTTTTATTATATAAATCATTCATTCTTCTGCATTTGTAGTATTGTCAGCATCTCATTGAGGTCATTTTTACTTTTTGGCATCTGAGAACTAATGAGCAATTCTTATCTAGCTACTTAATTTGATTTTCAAGGACTACACTTGTGCAGACTCATTATACAAATTTATAGATCTTACTAAGACAACTTAAGTAACTAGGCTTAACGGTGATGTACTATCCATAGCAGATGTGTGCTAAGCATAGAGTTTTATGTACTATTCTTCCTGAAAGGAGATTGACTAGCTGGTGAATACATCCCTTATTTTGACTTTAAATTTCACATCTATAGGACGGCAGTTCGACCCGCAATGTTGTATGGCGCTGAGTGTTGGCCGACTAAAAGGCGACATGTGCAACAGTTAGGTGTGGCAGAGATGCGCATGTTGAGATGGATGTGTGGCCACACAAGGAAGGACCGCATCCGGAATGATGATATACGAGATAAAGTTGGGGTAGCGCCAATTGAAGAGAAGCTTGTCCAACATCGTCTAAGATGGTTTGGGCATATTCAGCGCAGGCCTCCAGAAGCCCCAGTGCACAGCGGAAGGCTTAAGCATGCTGATAATGTCAAAAGAGGCCGGGGTAGACCGAACTTGACATGGGAAGAGTCCGTAAAGAGAGATCTGAAGGACTGGAGCATCACCAAAGAACTAGCCATGGACAGGGGTGCGTGGAAGCTTGCTATCCATGTGCCAGAACCATGAGTTGGTCGCGAGATCTTATGGGTTTCACCTCTAGCCTACCCCAACTTGTTTGGGACTAAAGGCTTTGTTGTTGTTGTTGTTGTTGTTGTTGTTGGTCAAGTTACCTTCACATGTTAGCTCAGGAAAGATGTTTTTCTCTATAGCTATACTCAAGATAAACGCGCCTAGTCCAATGCGGTAACTATATATTGAAGTGAAGAGAATCCTTGTACCAATATTGATTGATGCCCTCATCCACATATAAGAAATCTTGCTCCACTACCTGCAAAGAGAAAAATGGTTTCTTCAGATCCTCAGAAACCGAGGTATACGTTCATCAGGATCTGGAATTCTTTCACTTTGTCCTCGAGATAAATTATTTCAATATTCACTTCACCAAATGGAACAATACTATATGAAAAATTATTTTAATATTCACTTCACAAGGCTACTGAATTCTGCACATACAGGACCTATTACTCTACAGGAAACTATCTCCCAATTTCTTGCTCTCTAGTTTCAGAGTAATTTGGTTTACTTCATCTTTACAACAGTTTTAAGTTATTAGGAACACCATAACAACTAAATAATTCCAATAGCATTCATGTCAACCATCCATTATGTTCCAATATAGTATACACACAACACAATTTTTCCATTAGATTTGGACTGTTAAGGTCATAACAGCAGCTCTGTGTACTGCCCACTTATACAAGCATGAGAGCTTTATATGCATAGCTTTGCACTGTTAAGGTGATGAAAACAGCCTAGTTATTCAAGCATGACATTAGCTATTACTTCAGAAGTCAACTGAATGGTTGCATATAAAAGAACTGTTACTATACAAGAAATTAGTAACTCCCAATTTCTTGCTCTCTAATTCGAGAGTACTATGGTTCAGTTAATTTATATAACTTTAAGAGTAGCATGTTTTAGTTCATCAACCAGAACCAGCCCCCATGGGATTATATTATATTTTCCAATAAAAGGATCCCTGACTCTCTTTTTCACCATATGAATAAATAACAACATAAAGGTATGATATTTTCACAAAGAAACATTTACAAAGTGCTATATGTATTCCGTTTGTACCAAAGAATTAATAGAAAACTAGAGATATATTTACTAGACATGCACACAGTCCTATATGACAATCAGAAGTAAACAATGAGGGCATCCAACATTGCTTGCTATCGCACATACATACTTACAGAGGTTCTTGAGAGAGTAAATAGTCGATGTGATGCGTGCATATGCCCATGGACATCTACCGGTGGCCTTTTTGCCCAAATTTACTAAGGATACATTTCCCCTGCAAAAAATAATTTTCAAATTCAATCTGCTAACAATCCTGGAATGCAAACAATAATAGTGATAGAATGTTAGGCTTTGAACTTTACTACTTCAAGGACTTCTGCTTCCATGAACCAAAGCAGCGCAATTTTTTTTCAAAGAGATTAAACTTACAACCAAGTAAAAGAAAATCTGGTCCACTGGTGGGAGTTGGAATTTGAACACGCACACGCGCATGCGCAAACGCATGCGCACGCACACAAAACACGCACAGAGGACATATGGTGTTGTTTCTACCATCGATGGCTAGCTAACGTTCTCCTGAAGTGGGGTAGATGGGGGCACCTACCACCAAGCTCTGTACACACAGGTAAAATCTCGAGGGAACTTTTAGAATTCCCTACACCACGCATCATACATAGCAACAATGATTTACATGGCACAAACTATTCATTCTGAGGAAACATTTTAGATCCGAAACAAAGGATTCACACAGGTAAAATAGATACAGAATAGACGACATGCTGAAAGAAGGAAACACAGCTACGCATATAGAAACCAATCCATGAATCAAAGCAGAGCTAGGTTTTAGATAAAATTGCTGGGCTGATGTGGTGCCTGGGTCCATCGCTGGGGGTTGAAATCTGCACACTATAGGAAGAGAGGAGAGCAGGGAGACCAAATGCGGGAGGAAGAGGTTACCCATGTCGTTGCCGCCATGTTCCTAGTTCGCCGGATGCGGAGGGAGCAGAGGCCGCCTGCCTTGCTTCAGACCACCGGGAGCGAAGGGCCCTTGCCCCCCCCCCCCCCTCAGATCTGCTCCCATGGAAGAGAGGGAAGAGGGAGCTGGGCTGGGTTGGGGCAGTGCCGCCATGGGAGGGAGCGGGCGAGGTGGCCTCACTAGGCGACCAGTGGAAGGCGGGTCGCACGCTCGCGAGTCGGGTGGAAGGAGGGACGACCCCTGCGATGGCCGTCAGCGGCGGCGGCGGCGGCGGCGGCAGCATGAATCGGAACCCTAGCGGCGCCGTACGAGAGAGGAAGGGGTGGATCGAGACGAGGAGAAAGGGGACAGAGTGAGGAGCCCTGTAGTGTTTTTTTTTTGTTTTTTTATTGAAATGGAACACAGCGATCCTATACATCACACAGGCGTAGCACTACGGCTGGCCCTCATAATGTCTATATCGTCAGGTAGAGCCTCGACCCATAGCTGTCTCGCAGCTTGCCGAACAGACCCCAAAGCAGCTAAAGAATGTGCTAGCTTATTACATTTCCAAGGGGCAAAAGAAAAACAACACGAGATAAAATTTTGACGAGCAAACATTTTGATCTCTTTGAACTGAATTTCTTTCAGGGCTAGATCGAACTCAGTAGTCTGGAGGGCGCTGATCAGATTCTGGCAATCTGAATCCATCTGAATGTATCATGCCCCAGGTTGCAGCAGCATGCAGAGTCTCAAGGCAGACCGTCGCTTCTGTCTGGATTGCGCTTCCCATATTCTGTAACCTGCCGGCGCCCGATCCCCGGACATCTCCCTGTGCGTCTCGGACGGCAAAGCCCCACCCGCCTGTATTGTCTGTTGCTCTGAATGCCCCCATCAACGTTGACCTTTAGAGTGTCACCCGCTGGCCTCGTCCATTCCAGTTGTCTCTGCACCGTCTGCGTGCCTTTTTCAGTACCGCACAGCTGCAGTGATTTCATAGCCCAGTGCCTGATGTTCGATTCGAACTCTTCCACTGGCCTCACCCTCTCTCCCTTGTTAATTTTGTTTCTGTGATGCCACCATCTCCATAGCATGCAAGTGACCAGCACACGCTTCTCCTCTAGCAAAGCAACGATTGCGCGCACGAACTCCTTGGCATCCCTACAAGAAACCAGCCGTTCACGCAGCCCTTCCATTTGAAGGCAGCGCCAGAGCTTCTTGGCTTGTTGACATTTCACAAACAGGTGTGCACTGTCCTCATCAAGTCGACCGCAACAGACACAGGTGGTCTCACAATCAATTCCTTTCCTTTTCAAGGTAAGTTTTTAGTGGCAAGTTGTTATGTGCTAGTCTCTAGAGGAACTGTTGAATTTTCGGTTGACATGCAATTTCCCAAATCCGCTTCTAGGGAAAATCATCTTCAGATGTTCCTGATGAGGAAGGTAGGCGTGCATCCCTCCCCCTGACATATAACTTATATGCAGATTTCACGAAGAATTTCCCCTTCTGTCAAAAAACCACGCATGGAAGTCCTTGTATTCATCATTTATTGGAGTAGTCAGAATCACCTTAACGTCCTCCTCAACAAAGATACTTCTAACCAGAGATTCATCCCAGCCTCCTGTCTCTGGGTCAATGAGCTCGCACACCCTTGTTAACAGACATCTCCCCCTTCTTGTTATGGGTGTCCTGGTTCCCTCTCAGTTTAGCTATGGATCGTTCCATATTCTCACCTTCGTACCATCTCCAATTCTGTGAATCAGGCCGTCCTTCAGAAGTTGCACACCCTTTAAAATACTCCTCCACGTATAAGATATGCCTCTTGTTGGCCGTGCTTCTAGTACCGAGTTGTTCGGGAAATACCGGGCTTTCAAGATTCTAGCACAAAGAGACTCAGGAGTTGTCAATATCCTCCATGTCTGGCGCGCTAGCATGGCAACATTAAATCCATATAGGTCCCTGAACCCTAACCCCCCCCCCCCCCTCCTTCTTTGGCTTGGTTAACAGCTCCCAACTTAGCAGATGCATGGTATTTTGCTTATCTTGCTTTGCCCACTAGAAACGGCAAATCATAGCACCCATTTGCTCACATAAAGTTTTAGTGAGGTCGAAACACAACATAGCAAAGGTTGGAATGGCTTAGGCACACGCCTTGATGAGAACATCTTTTCCCATTTTGGATAGAAGCCTTTCCACCCATCCCTGTATCCTTTGCCATATCCTATCCTTTAGATACTCAAAGGTCTTCGATTTCGCCTGGCCTACGTACATAGGCAAACCCAAGTACCTTTCAGATCTAGCTTCGGTTTTGATGTGCAGCTCATTCAGCACCCCTCTTTTGCACTTCGTACTTGTGTTTTTACTGAACATCACCGAGGATTTGTCATAGTTAACGATCTGTCCAGAGCAAACCTCATATAGTTGTAGAACATTTTGCAGATGTCTGGCACTTTGACACGAAGCTTTAATCAGTACCAGTACATCACCGAGGAGCCCTGTTGTATTAGTAGTACTAGGAGAATGTTCGTGCGTTGTCATGGACTTGTGAAATATCTTTGTCAGTTATGTAATTACAATGCATATGAATTTTCACACGTAGAGACGATGTAACATAGGCACAATTGCTTAATAATTGAAGTCCACTTCACTTGCAATGTAAATTCGTAACAAAAAAAAAATGACGACGTGTCCATGTAACAAATTGAGCGATGATCCAACTAAATTCATTATAAATTATTAAGATCTACTTGATGCGCTTAAGAAATTCTCGCACAATATCAGGAAAGTTGTCTTTAGCTTCATTCCCACTATGTTTTAACAAGTATAATAAGAAATTGTTTCTCAATTCATATTCATCCTGCACAAGCAATATATGTAGTTAGCGAGAATATTCCACGTCGAATGTCTTAAAATGTGGAATGGACAATATTCACCACGCAAACCGGCTTGACCAGGTTTTTACCGTTCCACCGGAGCATAAAATGAAAAACAAAAAAGCCCGACGCATCCATGCAATTTCCTAAAATATAGTGCTCATTGGAATATGAATTTATTACCCGTCTGTGCTCGTTGAAATATTAGACGAAAATAAACATTGTCATTTAGATATATCAGAGTTCCAGCCGTGTTGCTTTATTTCGAGTGCTTCTTTGAATTCCCTCACAAAATCTACTCCCTCCGTCCCAAAATAAGTGTCTCAACAAAGTTAGTACAAAGTCGAGTCACTTATTTTAGGACGGAGGGAATATAACTTTATACTAAAATTAGTACAAAGTTAAGACATTTATTTTGAAACGGGGAAATATTAGATATGAAATCATTGCCAATTAGACGTGCTAAGTAAAGTAATAACATGGCGTGCACACTCATGTGTCTATTCTTATTCTTCAATGGTCATCTAATGACAAATCATGCACATAATCCCACCAGAAGCATGGCTTGCGTCTGTCATTGGCAACCTTGAATACACGGACTTGGTCTATTTTAAACCATGACATCTTTCCCATCACATCTTTTGCTGAAGAGTGCACAATATCTCAAATCCTTGATGCACCAGGATATGCATTGCTTGCTGACGGCCAAAGCTTCTGGGCAATACCATGTAATATAATGGGGATTAATATGTGACCATTTTTCTCAAGAACTTGTGCAATTCCTCTAAAGTTTCTTCACATCATTATGTTATTGTAGCAGCTAGCAGCGCTTCAATGCTTTTCTTGGGTAGTATCAATTGGTTTGGCCTCTGTCAACATTTTTTTGCAGGATGTCCTCTGTCAACATTCAACCAAGTTACTAAAATATATAGTAGAGCGCAGGTGTGATTGCTACGGGTTACAATACATACAAATAAATTAAACAAATAATTAGCGTCGTCTTCAAGATCAAAGTTTATTTCTCCCTTCTACGTTCGAGCATGTTCACACATCAAGGCTCCCCAAATTCAATCGTCTGCAAACTCTAGGCACCCCAAAATTCTGACCATACATGGGGAAGAAATGTGATTGTCCAAATTATCCACAATGTTACCTCCAACACCGGTCACAACACAAAAAACCCACCCCACAACACACATTTCCCTTTTCCTACCGGCCCCTCTCCATACCAATCAGCTTCCCACCGTAGCGGGATATTTCTCGTTGGAGCCCTCTCCTTTGAAACCGGATGACACCCACCACACCTTCGCCATGGCGCCCTCTCTCCATCACAATGTACTTCCCCATAATTTCATGATAGCAGAAACAACCTCCCATCAAAATAACCTTTAACCAAGTGTACATGCAAGTATCTAAATAGTATATCAAAATCAAGATGCTTCATAAGATCGAACCTCCTGGTGATCAAGTGTAATCAAACTATACGTGTAGATCTAATCAAAATATACATTGTAAGCAAGATCTAACCTTGAATTAACTCCTTGATACACATAGTAAGTAAGATCATGTTTATATTAGAGCATTTCATATTGCTACGCTCCAGGGAGCAAACACACCGAAAAAACATAGCAGAGGCCAAGCTCCATAGAGCTCTTTTTTTCCCAACAAATACTATTTTCACATATTGAAAAAATCTGAAAAAATATATATACATAGACGTATATTTAGTATACACGTATATAACTTCATGAACATATACATATGTATTTGTATAAATCTTTTTGATATTTTTTGAAACTTTTAAGTATATTCTGATTTTTTTTGGTAAAACGGGCTCCATGGAGCCCGGCCTCTGCGTCACCTCACTCCAAACACATCTGCATGTTATAAATAGTTTAATGTTGGCACATAAATGTCTATTCAGTCGTACGTATAATTGGTATTATGTCTTGGATTCTAAATTTTGCGTACTTCACTGGATCTCTCAATTGAAGTGACGGATGTGTTCTCTTTCTGAAAAGCACGTTATCTGATTTAGCAATGCACATCACTTTGTAACCTGATGTTACCCGGAATACTAAAGAAATCTGAGAATTGCCATTTCCTTTTTGTTTTTATGTTTTCCATGTCAAAAGGTTAGCACCATTTTATTGTGAAAGTCCTTCGCACCCATCATACTCCAAAATGTAATTAGCTATGGAATAATAAGATAGTAGGAGGAAACGCACTTCAAAAATAAAATAGCGAACATACATTTGATCAAGCCAAGGGCGCATGATTTATTTGATCAGTGCAAGCCTCTTAAAAAGTTGAGATATTGTACATTTAGAACTGGACAAAGTACTACAGAAATAATCCAAGCAATTCCACTACTCTCGAGGCACACGTATGAGCCGTTGTTAATGCAAACTGGAGTAGTATATAAGGTTTTTAATTTCGGAAACAAAATAATTTTGGACCTCACTGAAATATGCGAAATTTCGCATATTTCAGAAATTATTTCGGATTTTGCAACTTGAAATTTCACTTGATTTTAATAAATTTTATCATAATTTCAATTTATTAGAAATCAGTTTGAATCTGCATCGAAATTTCGTGGTTAAAAATATTTCGGAACCCACTGAAATTTGCAAAATTTTGGAAATTGCATTGAAATTTCGTTGAAATTTTTAACCCATACACCCAATTCACGAGCTATTATTACAAGATGGCCAAGCCTTTGTTAATAAGATGAACATGATCGAGCCAGAGGACATTACCTAAGAAATGTAGTACCAAAGATTAGTCAGATGAACATGCTCCAGGCTAGGAGAACGCGTAGCGGCGGCATGCACGATTGCAGCAGAGCATGACCTGACACCGCGGGCGCAGGCGTCATAGATTGGCGCACAGAAGTGGAGGTCAACGAATGCACTGGTGTCATGCACGAGACATGCGCAAAATTATCAAATCAGCATTGCACGTAGCATCGATGGATCTCTGAAAATATCTTCTCATTCATTAGTTCTTTTACAGAAAGAAAGCGGCTGGACCAATCTTAGCTTTGCTTGTACAGTGCTGCTCTAAAATATTTCTCGTACTGGAGAATTGTGATTACATGTCGTGCATTTACTCTAATGCGTAAACAAGACTATCACAAATTCTGATTGCTGTAACTGACTGCAGTAAGACGCAAGATGGTCCATTTTTGTTCTCGAGATTCTAGAGATCATATATAAGAACCTACATCACGTAAGCAAGCAATCATAAACTGCCCAACAGATTAATAGGACAAAGTACTTTCAAATAACCAAAGTCACATACCTTCCGGCAAGAAGTTGTACTTCCATTCTGCACCATGGTGCCCAGTTGAATTGTTTCCAAGCTCTCGCGTCGATGAGAAGAAACTGCTATGAAGGAAACTGGATTCAAAGCTCCATGCTATTTGCAATGAAACATCGGTCATATGCAATTCTAACGTTCGGCATTGCCATATTAGTGGGCGGACTGTCTTTCTCCACTCGGTTATCACTTGCTTCTGTCTAAAACTGGATTCATGTTAGTTACAAACTACTAACAGAAGAAAGCGATGCAAGATATACAAAACTAATTCCATTTAGAAAAATGACATCGAAATATGTATTGTGCATTTATGCTCCAGTTTTAATCGTCCTCATCTTGTTTTCAGCTGAACGACGGTCATGCATGTCAAACTGAATGAAGAGGACAACGACGGGGCCACATTGTTCCCTGCCCACCACCGGCCACTTCCATACGCCACCATCTCTGTTCACCACAAGGATGCCAGACCCACCTATCAAGCCCCTGGTCATCCTAGAGCCAGTGCGCCCACGGGTTGTCGCGCTGCGCCTATATCAGCCGCCACCACGCTATTGTAGAACAGATGGTGAGAGGCGAGCCAATGGAGGAGTACCAACCGGGGCATGATATGAGAAGAGAATCTCCCTAAGACGGATATACCCGCTGCCGCTGCCCTACATATGTACCCGCCATTGTAGCCCTGCATCTGTGCCGCCGCCACGCAAGAGGGACGGGAACGAGTTATAGATGTGCCTACCACATTTCACAGAATTTGTGCAGCATTAACCTGCCTTGGCTAAATGCCAATGTGCTTTAGCATATCTAAAGTATCTCTACTCCTAAATGGACAGAAGTATGAATTTACGGTAGTGGGCAAGGTGAGGTTACCTGGGCTGAATGTCGATCAAAGTTGCCTTCCATTTTCCCTTCAGGTTCCTCATTTTCTGACTACACAAAAATCCCATGTCAGAAATTGCAATGCTAATGCACATTGCTGCTTGTATAGAAATTTTGACTATTTAATCTTACTGTCAGATTATTTTGGCTTGGTTTGCTACAATTTCATTTGTAAGGGGTAACATTGTTTACATGTCAGGAGTAAATTGCATTGTCGTAAAAAGTATAGAAGAACTGAATGCTTATGTACTTACAATACCAAGGCAAAATGGGTAATTAAATCATCTTGGGTTCAAAACTTCACCTTCCCATGGTTCTTTCTCAGATCAAAGAGCTCAAAATATCAGCAGTGGAAGCAGTGGGCATTCGAGCCATGAGAAGAGACGACATGACCTTCACCCCAGATCCTTAATGGCTAGCCTCAGCTCGTTGAGCAGGACGACCTGAAGCCTCCATCAACAATTCGACACCTGCAAGTTGACAGACCGTCAGATCACAGAACACGGCTTGGGCAACGAATTTATGGGATTTCTAGACCAAGCATACTTAGGGGCTGCCATGGTTGTTGTACACGACGAAGCAGAGCTGCAGAGCGGGAGGCGAGCCCCAAACCATCAAGGTCGCGACCCCTTCCATCTCGATGCTGCAGTCGATCGTCGCCACGCAACAACTCACACTACACGAGTTACACACTCATCTTCCTAACACGACGAACACCATCCGCCCGTCACCAAGATCCATCCTCTCAATCCCGCCGCCCCAGAACCATGCAGCACCGAGTTAGTTGATCCATAGAGGGGTAGGACGGAGGCTGCAAAAGGAATCCAGAAAACATAGGAGGAGGTGGTGCATCGTAAGGTAGAAAAATTGGCATGGATGGGATCAAGGACGAACCAAAATAAACCAAAACTTGATGGGGGAAGGGGTGCACAAGGAGACGAACATACCACGAGCACCAGATCCGAGATCGGAATGGCCGTGGCCGGAGCAAGAGGCTCGGCCTACTCGCTACTGGCCAGATCCGTCGTGGGCATTCGAGGCGGCTTCCAGGTCGACCCCTCAGCGAGACAGCCTCGCTGAGGCAATCCTACTTGTCCAGCTTTGGCGGGATCCTGGGCGGCGGCGATGGCGGGGAAGGACTCCCACGTAGGCCATCTGGAGTTCGTGGCGGCGCCTGGCGATGGAGGCGATGGCGGACTGGCGACAGATGCGATGGCGGCGACTGGCGACAGGGGCGATGGGGCGATGGAGGCAGGAGCGTCGGGTGGGGGGTTCGAGAGGTTTTTTTTCTCCAATCTTTCGTCCGAGCGTCGGGTGGGAGCGTCGTGCGATCTTTTTTCGTCGGTTTTTTTCCCATCGAGGGAGCCCCTTTGTTCGATTTTCAGCCGGTGGCGCGATGGATAACGTGGTGGAATGGAAAAACCAGGTGGAAGGTGGGCAGTGATAACGAAAAAAAATGAGGCAAGAAGTTATCAAGTGCCCTTTAGAAATAGAGGTTAGGTTTCGAGACAAAAATTCGCGGGCTGGGCTGCGTTAAAAGTTTTCAACCGCGCGCGCAGGCCCATTTACCACCCGCTATTGGTCGGCAAAATTTCCCGACCGATTGCTGGATGGGAACTCGATCTTTTCCGACCGGCCATTCGATAGCAACAACTTATGTATTCCGGACCGACCACCGCTCGGTGTATAAATGTTTTCCCAACAGACTGTCACTTAAAAGTTTTTTCAACCAACTGTCGGTTGGCGAAAATGTGTCGTTTATAACTATATATGATGAATTTTTACTATGAAAATTTATATTTTTTGATTTAGCTCATAATTTATCATGGGATGGTTTTCTTTTTGTTGGATATCATTTGTATTGGTTGTATGCACCTTCTTTTTAATCATGTGTGGATGTGGCTAACAGGCGACCTTCCATGTGGGCCCTTCTCGATCCCCTCCCATGGGGTCACTTTCAGGTTGAGTGGCAGATGACTAGAGCGAGTCATGTGACACTTCCCTAGGTAGGCAGTGTTTCTAGTTTTCATCCATTTTATCATCTTTTGTATTGTAGCACGTGAAGCACAAGCGCGATGCCTGCATTGTAGCAGTTGTGTTGCACGTAGCAATTGCTATAGAAGGAAGCAAAAGTATACACTACAACTTGGAGTGCAAGTTGGGTCGACAAAAAAATTCTTTCAAATCTATCAACAAGACTTGACATGAGAAACATAACGGTGCAAATGATTTGTAATTCGTATGCTTGGTTAAGAGACATTTGAAATTGAAAAATCAAATCTCGTAAAAAACATGTATTGCATCCTTCCACCTGTCTCCCATCGGTGGTAAAACCAATCAAAACTCTTTGATGATGACAAGTGACGTAATGTGACGAGCCACATGTCCCCACCATATAGGGTCGAGAATAACCTTTGTCAGGCGTACCCATTAACTAATGATTTCCTTCTTAGAGTAGATCACATTTATATGTATTCAATAGATGGTGATCTGAGTTAATCATAAATGTATATGCTCATGCAACCCAATCTAGCCACTAGGAGGGAAACTGATTCGAAGTTAGATTTTGCATCAAAAATGGAGAGTAAGCCCAAAAGATGGGATGAAGAAAAATACTGGTTGAGAAAATTCATATGAGTGTGGAAAGGGAACAAAGGGAAGTGATTTCAGCGTAATACCAGCAATACCAAACACATGATGACTGCTACTCCCGTAGGAGTTGTTGGATTTCCTCAAAGAGGAAGAGTGATGTTGCACAACAACGGAAAGTATTTTTCTCAGTTAAGAACCAAGGTTTAATCAAACTAACAGGAGTCTACAAGCTAGAAATATAAACAACACTTGCACAAAAACAAAATAAATGATTGTGCCTAACTTGGCAAGGGGGTTGTGAATCCCCCTTCTCGCTAGTTGTAAGGTTAAAAGTAAATAGTGATAGATGGTAATATGGCAAATGGAAAACTAGTGAAGATAGCAATAGAGAAACACAAATAATAATTGATAATGGACCTAGGGGCCACAGGTTCACTCAGAGCTGGCCTACCGGGCTCGTTCGGCAAGGCTTGGCCCCGCCCATGCTAATTGTGCCAGGGCCCGGCCCGTGGGGGCATGTTTAGTAAGCAGGCCATGTCGTGCCGGCCCATGTGATGCGCCTTCAGGCCCAGGCATGGCCTGGTTAGTAAATGGTCCGGCATGTTGGCCCATTCAGCATGTTGGGATGTACATTTTAGCCTGTTGGGCTCATTTTTACGCATATTGAACCGTATTTTTGGTATATATATGTAAAAAATCTGAAAAATATAAAAAATTGAACGGGTCGTGTCATGTCATGCTAGCCCGCGTGTTCAACCTCTAGGCCCAGGCATAGCCGAAGGCGTGTTGCATGCCAAGCCCAGCCCGTTTAGCACGTGTCGTGCCTGGCCCATGGCGGGCCGTGTCGGCATGCTCGTGGGTCGGCCTGATTAGCCCAGATCGTTTCGCCAGCTCTAGGTTCACTAGTGACTTCTCTCTCGAAAGTAGGTAGTATCATGGTAAACAAATTAATTTTGGAAACTTCACAGATAAGTAGCATCCATAACTATGATCATTCATGGCATAATCTTGTATAGGCATCATGTGTGTGACAAGTACACCATATCCAATTGCATCTACTACAATTACATCACCCCAAAACCGCTATCCAGCATGAATCTCAAGGTATTAAGTTTGCAATAAACAGAGTAAGATGTAGATAGAAAGAAACCTAGCAATAAGATCAATCTTCAACGTTTTATCCTTAGTAGCAACAACACATCACATGCCTTTGCTCCTTTTGTCACTAGGCAAGATCATCATGAGGTTGAACCCACTACTATGGACCACTCCCTCTGAAGAATTACCCATCTATGTTGGCCAGAGAAGACAAATAACTTGGGAAGCATAAATAACTACTCAATCATACAACAAAGAAACTAAAAGATTCAATTATATCCAATGAACAATCTGATCACAAATCCGCAAACCATCGAATCCCAACAAACACACCACAAGAATTACATCGGATTGATCTCACAGGAGATCATTGTATTGAAGATCAGAGAGAGAGACAAAGAGGGAAGAGGCCATCTATCTACTAGTACGAACCTGTAGGTCCTAAAGGAACTATTCACATATCATCATAGAGGAAGCTAGGGTGATGAAGAGGCCTCCCGTGGTGGCTTCCCTCTCCATCAAAGCACCTAAACAGGGCTCCAGATGGGATCGCTTCAAAACACGGGCTTGCGGAGGCGATAAAATTCTTTGGGGTTCGCTTCCGAAGGTTTCGGGATATATGGGAATTTATAGGCTAATAATTATGTTAGACGAAGGCTCGGGGCCCCACGGGGCAGGTGGCGCAGCCACCCCTAGCCGTGCTACCAGGCCATGTGGGTACCCCTCGACCTCTACTGAAGCTTTTAGGGTACTTTATTGTCAAGAAAAAGTGTCAAAAATGGCAACATGTTTGGACCTTCCTGGGTATTGATTTTCTACGAAACCAAAAATAAGAAGAAGAAAATAGAAATTGACACTGGACAATAAATTAATAAGTCCAGGAAAATGATATAAAAAAATATAGAAAGCATACAAAAATGATAATATAATACTCCCTTCGTCCCATAATGTAAGACACTTTTTGATACTAGTGTAGTATCAAAAAACGTCTACATTATGGGACGGAGGGAGTAGCATTTAACAATAATAGATTATAGATACGTTGGAGACATATGAGTGACGTACACACATAGGAACTAGGTGAACACAAGACAAGGATTTACCCAAGTTCATGCCATCCGAAGGAGGCAATAGCCTGCTTCTTGCTTTTGTGGGTTGTATTGATGGTTGCCTTATATGAAAACTAGAGTTTGTGCATGAGTACTATAACATACAAGTGTAAGGGATTAGTTGTAGACCCTTTTGATAATTAAGAGTGTCCAACCCAATAAGGAATATAAGGAAATGGCCAATGAAAATTAGAAATGAATAACTGAAAGGTTGCAAATATTATTTTTTGATTGAGCGAGCAAGTGCAAGAATGTAAATTGCAATAAATGTAAATGAGTGCAGCTAGCAAGTGACCCGATCAAATCGTTCTTGAGGACATCGGGTATTTCACCATGTTGTTCTTACCTGGTTCAATTATCTGTAACTTTCATGCTTTGATAAGTGTTGTGTGTTGGAGCCTATGTTTATGCACCTCCCTTACCTGGACTTATACATACTTTTGGTTATATCCTCTTTCTAAGAATCCACAAATACGATAGAATAACTAAGATAAGCTCTAAATATAACATCAGGTTCTAGGGTAACCATTTACTCCTCAGGAAACAATTCATAAATTCACTGTTTATTATTATATGTCACTCCGACAACCCATCATAGATAAACTTATCACATAATGTTCTCCTCTAGGACCATATTAGTGAAGTGACATGCATGCAACGTTCACGCATCACAATTAGATAATTACACCACAATATGATATCAAAACATCAAGCTTTATGCAATTCCATGTAGTTACTAATAACAAGGTTTCTTCCAAGTACTCAAGAACGCAATGGGTTACTCAGAACTCATCATAATGGACAAGATCAATGGGGTAATGATATGGATAAAATTTTGAACATATAAATCTTTCATCAATAAACCACCAAGCATAAACTACAAAACAGTAATTAACACCAGAAGTGATCTCATGGAATGCCCCAAGACGTACACTATACAGATCTAGGACATCAGCTAGAAAATGCATAGTACCGATCCGAGGAGGCCTACCGGACATAACGTGCATGTTATACCCATACATGCAACATGCATGCCATGTGGATGAACTTTAAAATTTTAATACATCAGAGGGTCTCAATAAACAACATACACGACAGAGCTAAATCTGGAAGATCTCAGGTAGGGGGTCCCAAGCTGGTGGTCTTGGCCAGATGGTGACATGACAAACAAGAGACACAATGTTTACCCAGGTTCGGGCCCTCTTGAAGAGGTAAAACCCTACGTCCTGCTTTTGTTGTATTGATTCTGTTGGAGTACAAAGTACAATATGATCTGAGATCGTACGTGAATGAATCTAACCTAACCCTACGGACTAAAACCCCTTGGATTATATAGGGACCGGGGGTACCTAGGGTTAAATGTAGGTCGGTTACATCTAGGGATAAACTTGCCGATGGTTTGAACTGTTGGGGAACGTCGCATGGGAAACAAAAAATTTCCTACGCACACGCAAACCTATCCATGGTGATGAGCATCTACGAGAGGGAGAGTGGATCTACGTACCCTTGTAGATCGCTAAGCGGGAAGCGTTAAGAAACGTGGTTGGTGTAGTCGAACTTCTTCGCGATCCAAATCGCCGAGCGTCTCGCGATCCAATCACGAACCGTCCCGCGAACACATCATGATCCGTCCCGCGAACACATCACGATCCGTCTCACGATCTTGATCACGATCTGTCCCGCGAACTCATCACGATCCGTTCCGTGATCACATCACGAACCGTCTCGCGATCTCGATCACGGTCCTTCCGATCTAGCGCCGAACGGACGACACCTCCGCGTTCAGCACACGTGCAGCTTGATGACGATCTCCACCGTATCGATCCAGCGAGAGGAGGTGGAGAGGAGAGAGAGTTCACCGGCAGCGTGACGGCGCTCCGGTGATGGTGGTGGAGCAATTCCGGCAGGGCTTCGCCTAAGTGCTGCAGAAAACCGATCTAGAGAAGAAACTATGCACCGGTGTAACGGGTAGCATGTGGCCGGAAATTCTGTCCAAAAACCACCCAATCCACTAGTATATATAGGAGGAGAGGAGAGGATAGGCAGCCAAGGCCTTTGGGTCAGCCGAAATAGGAGGTGGGAAGCAATCCTACTTCACCTCCAATCCTAGTTGGAGTAGGATTGCCTCCTATTGGCTGATTTTCCACTTTTTGCTTTAGGACTTTCTCTCCTGCGCCATGGGCCTTTGTGGCTGTTTTCCCAACCCACTAAGGTCTGGTTATTATTCTCCCACAGCCCATGGACATCTTGGGGTCGAAATACCCCTCCCGGAGGCCTCCCGGTACACTACCGGCACTCCTGGTACACTACCGGCACTCCCGGTACACTACCGATGAGCCCGAAACTTTTCCGGAAACCAAACTAGGACTTCCTATATATGAATCTTTACCTCCGGACCATTCCGGAGCTCCTCATGACGTCCGGGATCTCATCCGGGACTCCAAACAAACTTCAGTCACCACCATACATAACTCTACACTATCGAAATGTCACCGAACCTTAAGTGTGCAGACCCTGCGGGTTCGAGAACTATGTAGACATGACCGAGACACCTCTACGGTCAATAACCAATGGCGGGACCTGGACGTCCACATTGGTTCCTACATATTCTACGAAGATCTTTATCGGTCGAACCTCTATGTCAAGGATTCAGTTAATCCCGTATAACGTTCCCTTTGTTCTTCGGTATGTTACTTGCCCGAGATTCGATCGTCGGTATCTCCATACCTAGTTCAACCTCGTTACCGGCAAGTCTATTTACTCGTTCCGTAATACAAGATCCCGCAACTAACAATTAGTCATATTGCTTGCAAGGCTTATTGTGATGTTGCATTACCGAGTGGGCCCCGAGATACCTCTCCGTCACACGGAGTAACAAATCCCAGTCTCAATCCATGCCAACTCAACAGACACCATCGGAGATACCTGTAGAGCACCTTTATAGTCACCCAGTTACGTTGCGACGTTTGATACACACAAGGCACTCCTCCGATATCTGTGAGTTGCATGATCTCATGGTCATAGGAACACATACTTGACATGCGGAAAACAGTAGCAATAAACTGACACGATCATATGCTACGTTTGCAGTTTGGGTCTTGTCCATCACATCATTCTCCTAATGATGTGACCCCGTTATCAAATGACATCTCATGTCCATGGCTAGGAAACCTTAACCATCTTTTGATCAACGAGCTAGTCTATTAGAGGCATACTAGGGACATGGTTTTGTCTATGTATCCACACATGCATCTAAGTCTCCGATGAATACAATTATAGCATGGATAATAAACGATTATCATGAACAAGGAAATATGATAATAACTAATTTATTATTGCCTCTAGGGCATATTTCCAACAGTATGTTTGGGAGACGGAGTATTAGTGAGCTCGTCGTCAAACTGTGGCAGTAGCCGTTTGCGTGGATAGCTCTTAGGTTGGTCCGACACATCGGTACCGTACCCTTCCTCGGCTGAAAGGACTATCGTCCATCGATCATTGAGGTCATCTTGTTCGTCTAAGTTGTCGTTATTTTGCTTTCAGGCCACGAGCCGTGGCTATGAGCTCTTGCCTGAATAGTTCCTGATCCTCGAGATTATCAGGGATGTCAAACTCTTTATCACCTCCATAATCGAGAAACATCTCCTCAGTCTCTTAGTTACTGAGGATAATCTTGACCGCTGTCCAGTGATCCACTCCTGGTTCACTCTTGTACCCCCTAACGGACTCATGGCAAGGCACACATAGGTGCGGTACACAGCATGGCATAATATAGAGCCTATGGCTAAGGCATAGGGGACGACGTTCGTCCTTTCTCTTTCTTCTGCCGTTGTCGAGCTTTGAGTCTCACTCAACTTTCACACCTTACAAATTAGGCGAGAACTCTTTCTCTGACTGATCCATTTTGAACTCTTTCAAAATCTTGTCAAGGTATGCACTCATTGAAAGTCTCATCGAGCATCTTGATCTATCTCCATAGATTTTGATGCTCAACAATTAGGTAGCTTCATCCAGGTCTTCCTTTGAAAATCACTTTCCAAATGACCGTTTTATGCTTTCCAGAAACTCTACATTATTTCTGATCAACAATATGTCATCCACATATACTTATCAGAAATTCTATAGTGCTCCCACTCACTTTATTGCAAAGACAAGTTTCTCGTAAACTTTGTATAAACATCAAAACTTTGATCACCTCATCAAAGCATATATTCCAACTCCGAGATGCTTGCTTCAGTCCATAGAAGGATCACTAAAGCTTGCACACCTTTTAGCATCCTTAGGACTGACAAAACCTTCTGGTTGTATCACATACAACCTTGCCTCAAGTAAACCGTTAAGGAAACAATGTTTTGACATCCATCTGCCAGATTTCATAATTGAAAACGCAGCAACTGCTAACACAATTCCAACAGACTTTAGCATCGCTACGAGTGAGAAAGTCTCATCGCAGTCAACTCCTTGAACTTGTCACAAACAACTTTGCAACAAGACGAGCTTTACAAATGGTGACAATTACCATCAGCGTCTATCTTCATTTTAAAGATCCATTTGTACTCAACGACCTGCTGTCCAACGAGCAAGTCTACCAAAGTCTATACTTGGTTTTCATACATGGATCCTATCTCGGATTTCATGGCCTCCAACCATTTGTCAGAATCTGGGCCCATCATCGCTTCTCCATAGCTCGTAGGTTCATCGTTGTCCAACAACATGACCTCCAAGACAGAGTTGTCGTACCGCTTAGGAGCAATACACATCCTTGTTGACCTACGAAGTTTGATAGTAACTTGATCCTGAAGTTTCATGATCATCATCATTAACTTCCTCTTCAACTAACGTAGGCTTCACAGAAACATCTTTCTGTGCTGCGCTATTCTCTGGTTGAACAAAGGTTTAACAACCTCATCAAGTTCTATCTTCCTCCCACTCAATTCTTTCGAGAGAAACTTTTTCTCGAGAAAGGACCCAGTTCTAGCAACAAACACTTTGCACTTGGATCTGAGATAGAAGGCATACCCATCTGTTCTTAGGGTATTCTATGAAGATACATTTATCCGCTTTGGGTTCTAGCTTATTATGTGAAAACATTTTCCACACAAGCATCGTAGCCCCAAACATTAAGAAATGACAGCTTAGGTTTCTGTCAAACCATAATTCACACGGTGTCATCTCAACGAATTTAGATGGTGCCCTATTTAAAGTGAATGTAGTTGTCTCTAATGCATAACCCCAAAATTATAGTAGTAAAACGATAAGAGACATCATAGCACGCACCATATCCAATAGAGCATGACTATGATGTTCGGACACACCATCACACTATGGTGTTCCAGGTGGCGTTAGTTGTGAAACAAATTTCACATTGTCTTAAGTTGTATGTCAAACTCGTGACTCAGATATTCACCTCCACGATCATATCGCAGTCATTTTTATCTTCTTGTCATGATGATCTTTAAACTTCACTCTGAATTTGCTTGAACCTTTCAAACGATTCAGACTTGTGTTTCATTAAGTAAATATACACTATATCTACTCAAATCATCAGTGAAGGTAAGAAAATAACGGTATCCACTGCACGCTACAAGACTCACTAGATTGCATAAATCAACATGTATCATTTCCAATGAATCACTTGCTCGCTCCATCCAACGGGGTCCTTTAGTCATCTTGCCCAAGAGGCATGGTTCGCATGTCTCAACCGATTCGAAATCGAATGAGTCCAAATATCCATCACTATGGAGTTTCTTCATGCGCTTTATACCAATATGACATTTTGCGGCAGTGCCACAAGTATGTGGTACTATCATTATTTAACTTTGTATCTTTTGACATCAATGTTATGAACATGTGTATTACTACGATCAAGATTTCAACAAACCATTCTCACTGGGTGCATGACCATTAAAGGTATTATTCATGTAAACATAATAACTATTATTCTCTGACTTAAATGAATAACCGTATTGCAACAAACATGATCTAATCATGTTCATGCTCAACGCAAAACACCAAATAACATTTATTTAGGTTCGTCACTAATCCTGAAGGTAGAGAGAGCGTGCGATGTTGATCACATCAACCTTGGAAACATTTCCAACACACATCGTCACCTCACCCTTAGGTAGTTCTCCGTTTATTCCGTAGCTTTTATTTCGAGTTACTAACATTTAGCAACCGAACCGGTATCCAATACCCAGGTGCTACTAGGAGTACTAGCAAGGTACACATCAATAACTCGTATATCAAATATACTTCTGTCGATGTTGCCAGCCTTCTTATCTACCAAGTATCTAGGGTTGTTCCGCTTCAGCGACCTCTCACCTCATAATAGAAGCACTTAGTCTCGGGTTTGAGTTCAACTTTGGGTTGCTTCACTGGAGCAGCAACTGACTTGCTATCCATGAAGTTTCCCTCCTTGCTCTTGCCCTTTTCGAAACTAGTGGTTTGATTAACCATCAACACTTGACGCTCCTTCTTGATTTCTACCTTCGCGGTGTCAAACATCGCGAACAGCTCAGGGATCAATACTTCTATCCCTGGTGTATTATAGTTCATCACTAAGTTTTAGTAGCTTTAGTGACAGTGACTTGGAGAACTATATCAATCACTATCTTATCTGGAAGATCAACTCCCACTTGATTCAAGCGATTGTAGTACCCAGACAATCTGAGTACATGCTCAACGATTGAGCTATTTTCCTTCATCTTACAGGCAAAGAATCTTGTTGGAGATCTCATATCTCGCAACACAGGCACGAGCCTGAGATCACAATCTCTGCTCCTAGAACATCTCATATGTTCCGTGACGTTCAAAACGTTTCGGAGCCTCAATTCTAAGCCGTAATGCATGACGCACTAAACTATCAAGTAGTCATCGAAACGTGCCTGTCAGATGTTCACAACATCTATAGACGATGCTAGAGGGGGTGGCGCACCGAGCGGTGCATTAAGGACATAAGCCTTCTGTGCAGCAATGAGGACAATCCTCAGATCACGGACCCAGTCCGCAATATTGCTACCAACATCTTTCAACTCTATTTCTCTAGGAACATATAAAAATTTAAGGGAGCTACAGCGCGAGTTAGTAATCTACAACATAATTTGCAAAGACACTATTGACTATGTTCATGATAATGAGTTCAATTAATCATATTACTTAAGAACTCCCACTCAAATTGACATCCCTCAGATCATTCGAGTGATACATGATCCAAATTCACCAACTCAAGTCCGATCATCATGTGAGTTGAGGTGGCTGCAATGGTGAACATCATCATGTTGATCATATCTACTATATGACTCATGTTCGACCTTTTGGTCTCTTGTGTTCCGAGGCCATGTCTGTACATGCTAGGCTCGTCAAGTTTAACCCGAGTGTTCTGCACGTGCAAATCTGGCTTGCACCCGTTGTATGTGAACGTAGAGTCTATCACACCCGATCATCACGTGGTCTCTCAACACGACGAACTTTCGCAACGGTGCACACTCGGGGAGAACACAATTTATCTTGAAATTAAGTGAGGGATCACCTTATAATGCTACCGTCGTCCTAAGCAAAACAAGGTGCATAAAAGGATTAACATCACATGCAAATCATAAGTGACATGATATGGCCATGATCTTGTGCTTTTGATCTCCATCATGAAAGCACCGGCATGATCTCCATCGTCACCGGCATGACACCATGATCTCCATCAACGTGTCGCCATCGGGGTTGTCACGCCCTGCATGCTTCTACTACTATTGCTACCGTAGCGATAAAGTAAAGCATTACATAGCGCTTAATGATTGACACACAGGTCATACAATAATTAAAGACAACCCTATGGCTCCTGCCGGTTGCCGTATTCATCGACATGCAAGTCGTGATAATCTATACATCACATGATCATCTCATACATCACATATATCACATCATGTAATTGGCCATATCATATCACAACATACCTTGCAAAAATAAGTTAGACGTCCTCTAATTGTTGTTGCATGTTTTACGTGGCTGCTACGGGTATCTAGCAAGAACAATTCTCACCTACGCATAAACCACAATGGTGATACACTAGTTTGCTTTTAAACCTTCTCAAGGACCGCCTTTGTCGAATTCGATCCAACTAAAGTGAGAGAAACTGTCACCCGCAAGCCATCTAAGCAACAAGTTGCGTCGAGGGAACCGGTCTCTCATAAGCGTACGAGTAATGTTGGTCCGGGCCGCTTCATCTCACAATCCCGCTGAACCAAAATCCGACCAAGGGAGGAATCAATCTAAGCATCAACGCCCACAAACCTTTTGTGTTCTACTCGAGATCTCATCGAACCATCAACCTAGCTCATGATGCCACTGTTGGGGAACGTCGCATGGGAAACAAAAAATTTCCTACGCACACGCAAACCTATCCATGGTGATGAGCATCTACGAGAGGGAGAGTGGATCTACGTACCCTTGTAGATCGCTAAGCGGGAAGCGTTAAGAAACGCGGTTGGTGTAGTCGAACTTCTCCGCGATCCAAATCGCCGAGCGTCCCGCGATCCAATCACGAACCGTCCCGCGAACACATCATGATCCGTCCCATGAACTCATCACGATCCGCCTCACGATCTTGATCACGATCTGTCCCGCGAACTCATCACGATCCGTTTCGTGATCACATCACGAACCGTCTCACGATCTCGATCACGGTCCTTCCGATCTAGCGCCGAACGGACGGCACCTCCGCGTTTAGCACACGTGCAGCTTGATGACGATCTCCACCGTCTCGATCCAGAGAGAAGAGGTGGAGAGGAGAGAGAGTTCACCGGCAGCGGGACGGCGCTCCGGTGATGGTGGTGGAGCAATTCCGGCAGGGCTTTGCCTAAGCGCTGCAGAAAACCGATCTAGAGGAGAAACTATGCACCGGTGTAACGGGTAGCACGTGGCCGGAAATTCTGTCCAAAAACCACCCAATCCACTAGTATATATAGGAGGAGAGGAGAGGAGAGGCAGCCAAGGCCTTTGGGTCGGCCGAAATAGGAGGTGGGAAGCAATCCTACTTCACCTCCAATCCTAGTTGGAGTAGGATTGCCTCCTATTGGCTGATTTTCCACTTTTTGCTTTAGGACTTTCTCTCCTGCGCCATGGGCCTTTGTGGCTGTTTTCCCAGCCCACTAAGGGCTGGTTATTATTCTCCCACAGCCCATGGACCTCTTGGGGTCGAAATACCCCTCCCGGAGGCCTCCCGGTACACTACCGGCACTCCCAGTACACTACCGGCACTCCCACCATACATAACTCTACACTACCGAAAAATCACCGAACCTTAAGTGTGCAGACCCTGCGGGTTCGAGAACTATGTAGACATGACCGAGACACCTCTACGGTCAATAACCAATGGCGGGACCTGGACGTCCACATTGGTTCCTACATATTCTATGAAGATCTTAATCGGTCGAACCTCTATGTCAAGGATTCAGTTAATCCCGTATAACGTTCCCTTTGTTCTTCGGTATGTTACTTGCCCGAGATTCGATCATCGGTATCTCCATACCTAGTTCAACCTCGTTACCGGCAAGTCTCTTTACTCGTTCCGTAATACAAGATCCCGCAACTAACAATTAGTCACATTGCTTGCAAGGCTTATTGTGATGTTGCATTACCGAGTGGGCCCCGAGATACCTCTCCGTCACACGGAGTAACAAATCCTAGTCTCGATCCATGCCAACTCAACAGACACCATCGGAGATACCTGTAGAGCACCTTTATAGTCACCCAGTTACGTTGCGACGTTTGATACACACAAGGCACTCCTCCGATATCTGTGATTTGCATGATCTCATGGTCATAGGAACACATACTTGACATGCGGAAAACAGTAGCAATAAACTGACACGATCATATGCTACATTTGCAGTTTGGGTCTTGTTCATCACATCATTCTCCTAATGATGAATGATGTGACCCCGTTATCAAATGACATCTTATGTCCATGGCTAGGAAACCTTAACCATCTTTTGATCAACGAGCTAGTCTATTAGAGGCATACTAGGGACATGGTTTTGTCTATGTATCCACACATGCATCTAAGTCTCCGATCAATAAAATTATAGCATGGATAATAAACGATTATCATGAACAAGGAAATATGATAATAACTAATTTATTATTGCCTCTAGGGCATATTTCCAACATGAACATGTATTGAAGTGTGCGCAAAGTCTTTAGATGATTCCATCTTGAGTACGCTGGGGAGCATGATAAATATGTCCCATTCTTCGATTGTCTGGGGGTCCCCGGCCCGGCCCATGACCCCAGGCCAACATGGGTAGCACCCCTAGTCTAGAACACCGTTAGTATCCATTGAACTGGTCTTCAAACCGAGGACATTGATTGACTCCTCAGAGTGGCTTCGTCATTGGTCTTCAGCTTCATAGGTGCGTTCAACAATCTTGATGCTTTTTAGGCTGATCCCACGTCCGAGGACACCTCAGGACTGGAAGCCCTTGCAAGTTGGTTTACCCAGTCGCTTCAGTGTTTACCTTTATTGTAACCATTTTTAGTCCAAAAAGTGATACCATTCAGACATCCGAGGAGCTTCTATCAACGACTCTCTCCAAAAAAAAATTGTATTTGTTGGATTCGAAGACCCTACCTCGGTTTAGGTAACTTAATAGCGAAGTCTTTCCTGGACTCACATAGTGGGTTGATAGGATTGTGTTCTAACAGCTTTGACCAAAAACCGAACCGTCACCATACACTGTAGAACTGAAAAGGTCCCATTAGTAGTCAATACGCGAAGCTTTAACGTGGCTCGAGGCCATTACCATTGGCATGTCCCATCATTAAAGGGATCATGCTCCGGATTTTTGATGGCATCATCAACAAAATCCCTTGATTCCCGCACGCATATAATGCACGTCGTGTTGGGAAACGACGAAATTACTGCACGACGTTGTGGCCCTTGATATTTTTTATTGGACTATAAAAAGAGGCAGATGAACGCAATCATCTCCACGCCTTCCCCATTGCTTCTAATTCCCAAATTTCTCAAGATCAAGCGCCTAGAGAACTGAGCCCATTTCCACCTTTCGTCCTCTTTCCACCTCCTCCCCGTTCCTCATGGCCGACCAGGGAAAGGGTGTCACCGTAGCAGGAGGGGAGGAGAAGGCAGCGAGCAAGAGTGGGTTGTGGATGTCCTCCACCTTCACCGTCATCAACATCAACGAGCTGCAAGAGAGCAACTATCTTCCGTCTCATACGAGGTCAAGTGTCGTTCATCACTCGTGGGAGACAAGGTCCACTCAGCCTCCTGAGTTCCTAAACCTCAGGAAGGCGAGCGTGTCGTGTTTATATCCCACCTCATGTGGTTTGGGCTTTCCGGTCCACCCTTTCCTCCAAGGCCTCCTGTATTTCTACGAGATTCAATTTCACCATCTCGCACCCAACTCCATCCTCCACATTGCCTCATACATCGTTTTTTGAGAGGCATTCCTCCGTATAGAGCCTCATTTCGGGCTCTAGCTCAAATTTGTTCTGTGTCAGACCACTGAGCAATGGTCTCATATTACAGAGTGCGGCGGAGCCATGATCAGCAAGCTCAACAAAGTCAATTGGTTGCACGAAAAATTCAATGAAACGGTGAAACAGTGGTAATGGGGGTAGTTTTACATGGACGACATTCCATCGGGGACAAGGAAGGGGACCATGCCTCCTCGACAGCTCCCTTAAAGAGGTTGCACTCCTGGACCGCCAAGAGCCTCTAGGGCAACCAGAAGGAAGTAAAGGCACTCCAAGAGCGGGTGAAGGTCCTTATGGGCAATGGTGTCACTCTGGTGGATATGATCCACGTTATGCTCCATCGCGGGGGCCAGCCCCTCCAGGCTGGGGTATCTCCTCTATGAAGGTTCGAGCCGGACAGCGAGGTCTCGATGGTCCGTAGCTTCTACCGAGGGAAAGACCTCAGTGGGATGCTAACGATCCTCTTCAAGCCCTCGTCCGAGGAGAACAAATTCTGGACTGAGATGGACGATATCGGCCTCACTCGTACACATCCAGCTGTCGAGGTATGTTCTATATCCACCTTTTTTATTTCATGGTTTTCATTTCCTTCATCGAGCGGACGATGTTTCAATGGAGCATCACCGGCGGCAGCGGTGCTGTGATGAAGTGCTAATGTTCGTCGCTGCAATGAAGTGTCGCCGGCGGCTCCGAGTGTTGCAAGATCGAAGGAGAGAAGGGGGCTGTTGTGCGATATGAGAAGAAGATCGTGCGCATTGACCACTCAAACCGGCTGACGGGAGGGATCCGACGGTGTGATCGGTCGAGGCGGCTTAAAAATCCCTGGCATCATCGGGAGTTTTTTTTTTTTTGATAAACCGTTGGCATCAGCCGGTTCATTTGTAGAACTGGCCCTTATATAAAGCCTCCTCCTCGCTGACTCGCCATTTATTTTCTCGCGTAAAAAGAAATACAGTACTGAGTAACAGAAATCTCAGTTTTCCGTTCCGTTTCCTTCCGAAAACAGAAAGACCGCCCCTCGTCTGCGGCGACCGCCATGGTGGACACTCGCCGTAGCTCCGCCGACGGCAGCGTACAGGGAAAGGGCGGAGGGAAGTGCGCGCCGTCGTCGCCGCAGCGGCCCCCGTTCTCCGCCTCTCCCAACAAGCGCTCCAAGGTGACCCTGGCCGGGCTGGCCCCTCCTGTCCAGCAGCGCGAGAATTCGTTGTCCGTTTGGGCTTTGGACGTCTCGGGTTGACCCGACCTGGCTTCGCAGGCGGGCGTGACGGCGAAGGGGAAGGCGGAGGCGGACAAGCCCCAGGAGAAGGCGCCCGTCGCGGCGGCGGCGGCGGCGGCGGAGCAGGGGGCGAGGAGCTCGAGGTCGAGGCCTGCTGAGGCGGCGGGGAAGACGCTCGCGCCATCGACCGCGCGGAACGCGCTGCCTGCGGCGGCGAGGACGGGGTCGCAAGCGCGGCAGCCGCCGCACCAGGGGCCGTGGGCGAGGCTGATGTCACAGTACTCGGAGGTGCGTCAATTATCGTCACGAATCCATCTTCTGCTCGTTGGAGTCGAATGCTCTGTTTCTTGGTGATTCTTGGAGCTCTTCATTTCAGAGGTCGCTTCGCTTGCATCGTTTTTTGATGGTTCATTCGTCAAACTCGAATGCAATGCTTGCGTGGATGTTGTCTGGCTGTAGCAGATATCTAATCTAGCATCTGCTGGTCTTAAAGATTTCCCTTTTTTAAGACCAAGTTGCAAGATTCCCTGGTCTTGATGATTGCAGTTTAGTTTTGCAGCCATTGGTTTGTTCTTTGTCTTCCTGTGTGCATCCATCTATAGATTCCCTGGTCTTGATGATTGCAGTTTGTTCTTTTTAGGACCATGTATAGAATTTTTCTTGCGGATGCTAAAAGTTGTTGGTGCCTTAATTTGTTGGGGAATATCGACGACCATCATGTCTGATTCAGAATTGACCAACCACTCACAGAAAGGTCAAGTGTTAGTCAACTCGTGGTGAAATGAAATTTTTCTTAGCTTGAAGACTGCAACTTTGAGTGGCATTGCAGGCCATTCTTTCTAGTGTTGCAAATCTTGTTCTTAACACCTCGGCGAAATGCATTCCTTCTTTATTAGTGAATCACCTTAATCACTACCTGATAGGTAACAACCATCACTACCTGATTGCAGACTTATAACTACACCATCGGTGACCATCCGTTGACTATCCGTTTCACTACCGTGGCTCTATGCAAGTTTGGGCGCCTTGAGGCACGCACTGTTAACCTTGCTATCGTTCTATGATTTGTTGACCATTCTCGACTTCTTTGCGTAAACATTGTGCTACTTTGCTTTGTTCTTCCAGGAATCGGGCCAATGTCTATTAGAAGTCATAGGAGAACCGGGTTGGGTTCAAGTAAATCATAGGAACTTCATCAAGGGCACCACAACTCTCCTTGCCGATGGGGATGAAGTTGTCTTCTGTTCACATCACGGTAGGCATGCCTACGTATCCTTTTCTTGTCATGTTTTCTTCCTTCCATGCATTTCATTGATGCTGCCAGATTTGTTGGTTTGACATTCTCTGAAATCAACCTTGGGAGTTAGCCTTAACCTGCTGCCAGATTTTCCAGTATCTCTTAAATGGCAGTGAAGCGCCGATCTCTGTATCAGCTGGAGAGAATAACCAGGGAGTATCTCAAACTTTTAAGGATGGATTGAAACGAGGAATTCTTTGTCCAGATGCTATTCAAGTTACTCTTGAGAATTTTCCCTACTATCTTAGGTAATTCATATGCTACTTGTGTTTAGCTGATTTGTTTCGACGGCTATCTGTTATTTAAACACTTTTCTCTGCATCCCCCAAAACTGAGGGCTGTATGCTTTTAGTGCTCAAGTTGTTAGGCTTATACTCCCTCCGTCCCAAAATAAGTGACTCAAAAATGACTCAACTTTGCACTAACTTTAGTACAAAGTTGAGTCATTTTTGAGTCACTTATTTTGGGACGGAGGGAGTATTAGGCAAAGAAAATTGTTTACAATGTTTGTTTGAATCACCTTTTCTCTCATTATTCATCGAATCGTCTTTCCTTTTTTCTCATGCAGTGAGATTACAAGGAGCAAACTCTTATCAACTGCATCCATACACATGGAACACATAGGAAGGAGCTTCATCAAAAGTTTATCAAGAATTTCGTCTCTAAACCAGCGAATTCTGTTATCTAGTCCATCTGGTATTTTTCAGCATCTCTTCTCTGTTTTTGATATTTACTAAGGCCCATGACCAGGAGACAGGAGATGTGCTCATGTACTGCCTGCCTGCCTGTCCAACTACAGTGGTTAACTATCTTTGCACAAATATGCTTTTCTAGGGACCGAAACTTATCAGGAAACATTGGTAAAGGCCCTTGCAAAGAAGTTTGGTGCTAGACTTCTCATTGTTGATTCTCTTCTGCTTCCTGCTGTAAGTTATTCATGAGTTACCATTTCAATATCAATCCAAACATGCTAACTAAGCAACTTGTACTCTGTGAATGTCGAAGCAATTTATGCATTATCTGAGAAATAAAATTATGTTCAGGCCAGATGTACGTATTTCAGGGTTCCATATGCTAATACTTTTCGAAAAGGTTTTGGTACCCTTTTGTTATATTATTTATCAGCTTAAATGTTACCATAAACTTTACTGAAACCTTTATATATATCTTTTGTTGCGCAGGGAGTAGGATAAAGTATATTGGCCAAATTACAACACTTCCATTTCACACATTTATGCAGAGGTACCTTTGTAGCCTTGTGTTTCTGTTTCACTTTGACATACAATTGTGCATCCTGGATCTTCTTTGATCTTTCTGCTTTTTTGGTCACATTTGTTACATGAGTTCTGAAGTTATACAAGAAACGTTGAAGTTCCTTGTGTCTTTGAGCAGAGAACACTAAAAATGCTTAATAGTTGATTGGCATGGAATAAATTATACACGCAGGAGTATAAGCTGACTAAATGTCTAGTTCTGAGTGTACACTAGCCACATTTAAATGGCATGGACTCACATCTTCTACACTATGTTGTACTCACTCTTTTCTTGGAACATAAAGTCTCCCAGCCCTATTCATCACATGATTATATTAGCAAGATAATTTCCTTTGGAATTTTACATTGTAAATTTGGCTTATTCGCAGGGGGGCAAGTAATGGTTATCGGGGCACAGTGATGCTTGCCTTCAAAAGCAATGTCAGTAGTTTCCGTAAAGTTGGAGTTAGATTTGACAAGCCAATTCCGGGTGGTAATGGTCTTGGGGGTTTGTGTGACAAAGATCATGGCTTCTTTTTCCCTGGTTAGTCTGAACTTGCCGTGCAATGGTCATTTTGGTTACCTGCTGATGCTCTTCTGATCTGATTTGTGATTCACTGTTTGACATTTCTCTAGTTAATGAACTTTGCCCAAGCTCTTCTAGTGATAAACAAGTTGGTATAGACGAGTTAAATCAGGTACTTATGGTTTTGGGTGATCATATTTATGTGAAATTTGACCTTCTATAGCCTGCAACAACATTGTTTCCATTGCCTTTCAGGTCATTTCGGAAGAAAGCAAAAGTAGCACTTTGATTGTGTTCGTTAAGGATTTAGAGAGAACGCTGACCGGAAGTCCAGAATCACATGCATCACTAGGGAAGGAACTTCCATCTGGTGTTCTGATAATTGCTTCTTACACTTGGGCAACCAGCCAGATAGATAAGGTATACTACACAGTCCCCTTTAGGAAGTAAACTGAAATTTAGCACAAGGATTAAGATGCCGTGATATCGGATGTTTTTTAGGTAGAGAAGATTGCTTAGATAGGTTGGCACACTTATATTCTCTTTTAAAAATGATCGGAACAGGGGTTAAATGTAGGATATCCCAGATCACTAGGACTAGCTCAACTCTCAAGAACAAACACATCCTAGGGTGCTTTGAGTAACGTTTCGGCACATGAGACTAAACCTAAGACAACTCTTGCCACTGGAGGATTCTGAATTCATTAGTTAGCATGCAGCAAATATTCCCCTTGGCTCCTCTGTTTTTGTCAACTTTGCATCGTTCTGTTGAATGCATGTAACTGAGTGCTCTGTTTTTTATCCTCGAGATTGCTGACGCTGGTCTGTTTTATAGTCACATCCAAGAGGATTATCTTCTCCGGCGCTTGGTAGTGACACCTAGGCCCTTATTAACTCTTCGTTGGTAAGATTTAATATTTCTTTATGCCAGAGTTTGTAGGCATGGTGTGGAATGTTTGAGAACTACTCTAACAAATGCTATGAAAAATGCAGGGCTCTTCATACTCAGTGAAGCATCTCAATAAGCTTTTCCCTAACAGAATTTACTTGGAATATCCGAAGGTAATTTCATGGTGTTCGATCTGGTTTCCCATATAAACTGGCTCCCTTTCTTTGAATAGAGATCAATATACAGGTGGGGATTGCTCCCCCCTGGTGACATGTTCAAAAATTTGTGTTAACCATTAGCTTGCAGATAGTACTTTGTCTAACCTATAGATTCATGTTTTTTCTTAGGACATAGCACAGCTATCATATTTTACGCAACAAATAAGACTTGATATTGGAAGCGCTAGAGCTAAAGCGAATGTTCTTAGTATTCGCAAGGTAAGCTGCAACAAGGAGTCTCTGCAGAAGGTGACAGGAAGTTTTTGTGGGACCCTGGAAGTATATATGTACCAGTGTTTGATCGAGAAAACTTAATTGCATAGTTTCATTTCTAACTTGCTATATGATTGAAATGGGAACTTATGTAGTTATACGTGTAGTGCTCATTACACAAAAGCAGTTCTGAAAAGAATTTTGTGGTGCTCTACTTGACTATATATCACTTTTAATGATTTGCATGTTTTATGCCCTTCAAGTAGTATTCCCTTGTAATCATCAATGTATCAAAAGAAACCATCTATAGAGGTGGAACAACATTTGCTAGAATGGTCGCATTTGGTACCTTCAATTATTAATGTCCTATGAACTTTTGATCCTTAATCAGAACTATGAACTTGGGCAGCGATACCTTAGATAATTATATGATTGTTACATTGTTTTATGTTGTAGTTTCTGACCCGATGTGAAATTCAATGCAACGATGTTGAAGAATTACTCATGAAGGACCGATTACTGACTCATGATGGTAAGTTGTTTCTTCCATTGTCAGTCATAGACAAACTGTTAGTATCTTATATTCAATTCTATAAACATGTTCACTGAAAACTTGTAATTTTCCGATTTATTTCAGATGTGGATAAGGTTGTTGGTTATGGGATTTCCTATCACCTTGAGCAAGATAAACCCAATATGGATGCCAAACCTGTACTTCCAATAGAAAGGTAACTAGATGATGCTAATGTCCTATTATTAGATATCAAAATAAGCTTGAAATAGGTGTTTCTGTGCAATTCTAAGTTATAAGTTAGCTTTGTGGTTACAGTCTGAAGCACGGACTCGAACGTATACAGAGCGAGAGCATGGCCAGTGATATCTCAAAGAAGGCACTGAAGGTGTCCTTCGTGGCTTCGTCCCTCTGTCTAGCTAGCTATTTAAAAGTCTAAGATGCTTAAATTCATCTAAGCTTCTATTTTATTTTATTTCAGGACGTGGTCACAGAGAATGAGTTTGAGAGAAACCTTTTGTCAGATGTTATTGCACCCCATGAAATTGGAGTAGCCTTTGATGATATTGGAGCACTGGAGGATGTAAAATGCGCGTTAAAGGAATTGATTATAACTCCTCTAAAAAGACCTGAATTGTTCAGCAAAGGGCAGCTATTAAAGGTACTCATGTACATTCAGTAAGGTTGTTTGGTCTTGATATATTGCTCTCTTAGTGGATAGGGTTGAGCAATGCCTTGCTTCGTGCTCCTCCATCTCTCTGAGAGTCCGTATAACAGTTTTATAAAATTATAATTTCGGTTGCCTATGGTTACTTTTGTCAAGGGAAATGTCTATGGTTATTTTATTGGCAAAAACAAGTCATGCAGAATTGTAATTATTTTCTCACCAGTATAACTGCAGTAACTAGCAGTTAGAATGCTTGATGTAAAGACTCAGGGTTCTGTTGCTGTGGGATTTTAGAAAATATCGGAGCTGTGCTTGCCCTTTTTTATATTGGGAAATTAATGGGGAGATAAAAGAATTATATGTACAGCTAGCTGAATATTTTTTTTTACATGGAAAAGGAAGTTCTGAAGGTTGATAAATCACTTCACTGAAGTACCACCAATCCCTTTAATTTTGTGTTGGCAGCCTGTGAAGGGAATATTGCTCTTTGGATCTCCCGGCACCGGTAAAACAATGCTCGCAAAAGCAGTAGCTACCGAATCAGGTGCAAGCTTTATGAACGTATCCATGTCAAGCATCACGTCAAAGGTATGTTTGTTCAATCAAAATAACAAATTGGCTGCCCTGCTCCTGTGTGCGTTTGCTGTTAAAGCTGGTGCATTTTTCGTCTTCTTTTCAGTTGAATGGGGAAGGAGAGAAATATGTAAAAGCCATTTTCTCTTTGGCAAGTAAATTATCTCCTGCTGTAATATTCCTTGATGAGGTGAGCAGACAAGGGCAAGTAGTGAAGTCTATAATAGTCATGTGCTCATTTTCTTTTATGCGTGGTTTATTAATTATGTTCACTTCCTCTTCTGTATTTGTTTCTTTCATAGGTTGACAGTATGCTAGGAAAGAGAGGAAATCCGAAAGAGCACGAAACCACGCGCAGGCTGACAAATGAATTTATGGTGAATTGGGAGGGGTTGCTTACTGAAGATTATGAACGTGTGGTGGTTCTTGCAGCCACCAACAGGCCCTTTGATCTTGATGAGGCAGTCATTAGAAGGTTACCTCGCAGGTAGCATCTATCTATCTATCCATAATCTCCCTTTTTGTACTTGACAAATCTTGGTTTCCACCTCATTAGCTCTTATTAGGCACTGATCTGGTCGGTGTTGGCAGATTAATGGTGAGCCTTCCTGATGCGCCGAATAGAGAGAGGATATTGAAACTGATACTGTCCAAGGAAGCGTTGGCAGAGGATGTGAGTCTTGATTCAGTTGCCAATATGACTGATGGATATTCAGGAAGTGACTTGAAGGTATGTTGATGTTGGTGTTGGTGTTGACTCTCTTATGCTCTTCAGCAATGACAAGATACTGCCGTGCTGAATTCTGATTGACCTTTTCCCCCTTTCCCCCAGAATCTCTGTATAGCAGCAGCAGGCCGGCCCATTCATGATCTCCTGCACAGAGAAAAAAAGATGTGCATGTAAATCCCACCCCCCTATGGCGCGCGCGCGCACGCGCACACACACACACACACACACACACACATACACGTGCACCGGTGTGGCTGAATTCATACTATTTTTGTTTTTGTACAGGAGAAGAGACTAGCAATAGCCGAAGGTAGGCCGGAGCCTGAGCTGCTTACAGCTGACGACATCCGGCCTCTTAAAATGGACGATTTCAAATCAGCCCATGATCAGGTGAGGATCAAAGCACTAGTTATTTGAAAACTTGCTGACAATAAATCTGTTTCTTACTGCTTGCTTATTGACCATGTGATAAATCAAGTTGCATGATTTGCTGCATAGGTGTGCGCTAGCGTGCCACTTGACTCCGAAAACATGAGGGAACTTATTCAGTGGCACCACCAGCATGGCGACGGCGGATCGAGGAGGAAGAGCAGAGAACAGACCAGCTACTACATGTAGTAGCTCTAGGTAGACATGTGTACAGTAGCTATACCAATACTATACTACCCTGAAGAGAACAGTCGGGTTTTTCGCTGCGTCCTTGAGGAATGAGGAAGAGCTGCCTCCGATGCTCCCACCTGGGTTGATGATTTGGATCTAGATCGGCAGCTTTTTACGGCGATCTCTTCCTTTAGCTATGGATAAGCTTTGCTTGCAGACTCAAGCTGTACCTAGTTTTCCTTTTTTGTGGTCCGGCAAATTTTGTTCAGTAGTGTCGGGCGATCTGTTCATTCTTGTATTCATTGCTAAGATTTTGGAGAAACAAATTCATTTCAAGTCCAAAATTGGAAATCGTGCAGAGTATGCATATAACACACTCTTTGTACTCCTGTTATCATGTAAATGGAATTTGAAAAGCCTGGAGCTGCATTGCCAAGATAACATCTGAGCAGTTGTTTTGATAATCCTCTGGAGCTGCATTATTTCAGCTTTCGGTTACACATCTAAAGAAAAGAAAGAAACTCGTTGAGAAGATGAGCCTAGTTATATGTATTTATGCTAGGTAAATTGTATTTGCGTTGCCACTAGCTCGGTGAGACAAACGTGATAGCGACCTCTAAAATGGCTTTGGGTCGCTTTTGCCGAAGCAATTTTGTAGTAACCTAAAAATATTTTTTGTATAATACAGAACAAACATAAACAATCCAACCTACGAGTCGTGGGGCATAATTATAATGGATGAGGTTTAAACTTGGGAATAAAAGATGCATGCATGCAATCCAAATCAGTTGGTGTTTTGTCTGAACCAATCCTTATTAATCCTATATACTTGCAAGGACATCACTGCCGATGTCACTAACTAGTAAAATAAAGGATATTCTCACGTAATAGTTTGGCTTCCTCCAAACTGCAATCGGGCCAAACTCAGCATAGAATTTTAGTTACAGTACTATGATATAACTATAATTTTGAACAATTAAGACTCAAACTCAGCATAGGATAAAGTAGTACTATGTATTTTTACTGCAAACCGAAGCCAAATTACGAGATCCAAATTTGACACATACAGTATATTTTTTGCCTTATCATGTAAAGATGCAAACATATATGCTGGTATAGAAGTGCGTGCAAGCTAGGTATGTAAGACACTGAGATTTATTTGCTGGAAACGCAATACAACTCTATACTTTATGGAGTTCAAGATAGACAATGGAACCAACACTTTTATTTTTTTACAAACTCCTACCCTCAACCCCAATAAGTAGTGAAATTTTTAAGCGTTGAAAACAAAATTTAGAAAATTGGTTTGAAATAAGAAGTAAATAAAATTAGGTGTTTTGTGCACTCAATATGAAGTCCATAAAATAGCTAAAATGTGAAATTACTTTTGTATGGAAATTAGAAGTTAGTTTTGTATGGAAGTTAGAAGTTGGGTTTTAGAATAAAACTATCGACCAAAGTAACCGACCAGAGTGGAATGAATGAGAGCTTTTAACAAATTCTTTACAACAGCAAGTTCTTCAAAGAAATAAAGTAAAACAGGACTAGTAAACAACGGTAATGAAGAAAATTAACATGGCAGATAGCTAAACTTAAAGGCATGCAAAGCAAAATGAAGTAAAGTAAGCATGAGAAAGCTAGAGGAAATGGAAGCAAAATGCCTAAATAAAGTGAACGTAGCTAGCATGCGAATAGAATTCTTTGACGTGTATTGAAACTTGACAAAATTAAAGCAGTGGAATGGAAGTACTCGAAAAGTCTTCACAGAAGGTAGAGGGAGAAGAATTGTTCGAAACACGGTAGAATACAAAAGGCAGAGTGTTTGAGGAACTGTAACCCGTAAGCTTGGTGAAAACACATATAGATTTGTTTACCAAGTTCAAAATTTTGGCACAACTCTATGTCTTGGTTGGAGACCCACTGCGCCCATACAGAAACACATGGCACACATGGAGTGATTTGGAGGGTAAGTCATCCAACTCCTTAGCGAGGATTTAGCCCGAGTGTCCCGAAGGCTAAACTTCCACACTTGAGCTAAAAGGCTCACTTGGAAGGAGATTTCCAGGTCTTCTCACTGAAGTAATAGGTTAATTATGATTGAACGCACGCACGAAGACTTTGTTCTTACTTCACTTAGACCCTCCTACCCATAGTTAATAGTACGATTTGCCCTATCACTTAACGAAGAATAAAAGAAAATAACCAAGAAACGATTTTCTTCAAGCTTCAATTCTTCATATGATATTACAAAGATTCAATGTTCTCACAACATGTTTAGGGCTCACCACCCACTGGTTAAATCAAATTCGCACAGACTTTCACATGTGTATACTCAAGAACAGATTAGCCCCTTAACATTTTGTCATTAATCATCCAAAACCCACAAATGGGGCACTAGATGCACTTACAACAACCAAAATTAGAGAAATGTGAAATCAGAAAAGAGGAACACGAACAATTTGATTTTTGCATGGGCTCCGTGTGTTCGAACTAAAGACTAGCAATTACAAATATAGAATATAAGTTCAAAGAAATTATATGATTTGATTCTAGGAATAAAACTCTACACTTTATGGAGTTCGTAATAAATAATGAAAACAAGCAATTCGGTTTTATACAAAGCAATATTTTTTTTCTATGAATAGCTAAATTTTGAATCATCTTAAACAAATTTTGGAAAATTAGTTTAAGAATAAAGTCTATTTATGTCTGAAATGTGAAATAAGAAATTAGAGGAAATTAGGCATTCGATTTTTGTGTGCACTCCATATGAAGTCCATAAATAGCTAAATTTCAAACAAATTTTGTATCAAACTTAGTAGTTGGATCTATGAATACAACCAAAGGTTATATACGTAAATGTGAAACTAGAAAAGGAGGAACATTGCCAGTTTGTTTTTTACATATATGTGATCATATGTTCAAACTGAAGTTTAGCAGTGGAATAAAAGTTGGGGGCTTCTTTGATTCACGTGATTGTACAAAACGTAGGAATAGGAAAACGTATGAATCGGACGAATGTACAAGATGCACTCGGATCCTTGGAAGTCACTCGGACGTCTTCAACCACTCGACGCCTCTTTAGTACTCGGACAGGAGGAAGTAGGAGCGACGTGGGAGCTGCAACGTTCGAGGGACTTAATACGCCTTAAGTACTGTAAAGACTACGTTACCTGTAACGCCTGTAGTTAACTTAGCAGTTTCTGGTAACTCTTGCAGTTACTAGCATCAATGACCCTAGTGTTGGCAGTCGGCTGGTGGTGGTGCACTCTATATAAGCCGCCCCCAACACCGGAGCAAGGGTTACGAACTCCTTGTAATCATACACTTACACCAAGCAAACACTTAGCCCCTGGGCTCAAGACGTATGACTTTTACTACTTTCGAGTGGGGTCCGAACTCGTTAATTTCGAGTGTGACACCTACTCCATAGCTAGGCTTCGTCCTACTCATTTGTATCCTCCCCCCCCTGAGGGAGTCCTGAATTAAGGGGTCCTTGGGAGGCCGACCTATTCCTTATGGGCCGAACTGTATGGGTCGCTTGCCGAACATTGGATCGATCGAAGGCCTTGTCTCCGGGAAGGAAGCTTCGGGAATTGTGGCTTGTCCTCCACGTTTGATGTAGCGAATAGGCATGTTTATCCCTTCGGCGTGTAACTGACCATGTGTAAACCCTAGGTACCCTCGGCATCTATATAAGCCGGAGGATTTTAGGTTGTAGAGAGAGGACAACTCATCTAGGGTTTAGCTATTCGATCTTGAGGTAGATCAACTCTGTAACCCACATATCATCAATACAATCAAGCAGGACGTAGGGTATTACCTCCATAGGAGGGCCCGAACCTGGGTAAACCTTGTCTCCTTTGTCTCCTGTTACCATCGATCCCAGTTTCACAGTTCGGGACCCCCTACCCGAGATCCGCCGGTTTTGACACCGACATTGGTGCTTTCATTGAGAGTTCCACTGTGATCGCCCAAGGAATCAATGTCTCGCCTTGTCATCAATGAAGAGGTCCGCAACATGAACACTTTCGTCCCCGAACAGATCTTCGCATTTGGCAGCGTTGTGCTGCACGCCGATCCAACTGGCCATCTAGGCCGTGTCGAAAGCTTCGCCCCTGGTCGAGAGGTCAGATCCGGGAACCTAAAGTTCTTCGTAGATCCTAGGGGTGACTTGTCACTAACCGGGCTCGCAGTGTCGCCTGCCACGCTCGACGACTCTGAGGCTTTAACCTCGAGTTTCTTTTTTGGTCACGCCCATGGGGTTAACCCCGGTGATGGCCCGGGAGTCCGGATCTAGCCATAGTGCTAGAGGACCGGATACCTATTCTTGCCGAACACTCCACTCGCCCGGACACCTTGGAGATCAACTCTGAAAGCTCCGAGCAGTTTGACCCGATCGAGCTCTCGACATTCAACGAGGCCCTAGATCGGATCTTGTCGATGAAGATTACCAATGAACCAACCCCGATCTATGCTCAGATCAACTATAGAGCGGGTTAGGACGAATTTTTCGAACAACCCACCACCCACTTTATAACCACAATTGAAGACTTAACCGACATGTTGGACTATGCCTCTGAGGAGGCAGAATACATGGATGAAGAGGATTGCGCTTCCACCCCCGTTGACACTGGGTGATGGGCCACCACCTCCACATACGATGTTTACATGGTAGACACTCCTGCCGCTAATGGCGAAAACACGACTAAGAACGATAGCGACAAATCGGGCAACGTGTCGTCAAGGCGCCGGAAGCCGCATAAGCGGTCAAAAGGCAAAAAGGGAAGGAAAGCCATCATCGGCACCGGGGATGAAGATACCCCGGAGGACCTAGACGACCTCGATATCCCCGAACACCCGCTAGAGGGTCAGGAGAAGCCTGAAGACCAGCGCAACCCCTATGACTTCAACGATTCCAAGGACGATGACTACCTCCCTCCTGTAGAGAAGGAGGACATCTCGGAAGCCGATGACTTCGACATCCCTGATAATCTCGAGGATCAGGAACTATTCAGGCAAGAGCTCATAGCCACGGCTCGTGGCCTGAAAGCAAAAGAATGACAACTTAGCCGAACAAGATGACCTCAATGATCGATGGACGATAGTCCTCTCAGCCGAGGAAGGGTACGGTACCGATGTGTCGGACCAACCTAAGAGCTATCCACGCAGATGGCTACTGCCATAGTTTGACGACGAGCTCACTAATACTCCGTCTCCCAAACATACACCATACGACAAGCCAGACCTCCCTCCTCGAGGACTAGACAGGACGGCTGACGACACTGGTTATAGGCCGTCGATGCCCCGAAGACAGGGAAAGGAGCCATTAGAGCCCAATGTTAGGTTCAACCTGCGAGACGACCTAGACTATAGAGAAGGTCGTACAAGATCCATCTACAGATCCATAGGTTACTCACCCGATAGACACGAAGGGTACATAACATGGCTTGACCGCAAAAATAGAGGTCGGAAATGAAACAAGGCTAGAACAGATGCCAAATACCGGCGTGACATAGCTCGGGTCAGAGGCGCCGCTCACCCACTATGTTTCACGGACAAGGTGATGCAGCATCAGTTCCCATTGGGGTTTAAACCCGTGAACATAGAGCAGTACGATGGGACAACTGACCCAATGGTATGGATTGAGGACTTCCTCCTGTTGGAGATATGCCCTAGAGGCAATCATGTATGATGATATTTCCTATGTGTTTATGAATAAAGATAGTCCTTGGACATTATCATTGATGTGTATTAACAAGTATGTGACTTGTTTGTGAGACTATGCAATGTATGACGACTGTTCTAAATGGTTCCTAGTCGAAAGGGCTGTGTGGACACGTAGCCAGTTAGACTAGCATATGATACGGTGGATGGTCCGGTCTCACTGACCATGTAGCATTAAATGCTAGCCGGATAATATAGACCCAGAAAGGTCTGGTCGGATTTGACGTAGTCAGATTCGAGTCGAGATAAGGACTGAGTTGGACACACCCAACTACGAGACGCATCAATAGGTCATCTGTGAGTCTCTAGTACAACATACGTTCTATGTCCTAAGACCTGAGCTGGCGCATGTACACGGGATGGTGACAGACTTGCTTTGGGCTGACCAAACGCTACTCCGTGACTGGGTAGTTACAAAGGTAGGTTTCGGGCTTGTCCAGACCCATGCTACGAGACATGGTCGAGCAAGAAGGGATTTGCCCCTCCGATCAGGAGAGATATACTCTGGGCCCCTCGGGTGATCCGACCTGAATAAGCATGGACATGCGATGAGGATTATGAGATAATCTGAATGTTGGTCAGATTCACCGGAACGAGAAAGAGGTTGTGCTGCAACAAGGATGACCATGTCGCCTTGTGCATGATAACATATATCATGTGGCAAAGGGAACAGGAGTGTGAAGTACAGGTTCGCCTAACCAGCTTCATCGGACACTTGGAGTCGACACGTCTTGTTAGAGGCCGCTACCGACCAGTCGAGTCGGATGTGATCTGACTCACGACCAAGTGGACGAGAACCTAAAGGGTCGCGCGCTTAAGGGAAGGAACACGTGGGCTTTAGGATCCGTGCGAGGCCCAAGAGTTGAGCCCGCGCCGGATGCCTATATATAGTGGAGGTGCGGCACACCCATCTGGTTGATCACTTCGGCATCGTCATTAGGGCTTTGCACGAGTTGCAACTAGCCACCTCCACTCGCCGCCGACGACCGTGTGATCGGACCTAGCAGTCCGCCGCACGATGTTCCTCCTACACGCGTGGATACCGTTAGAGGTGGTGCACTTGTGCCGCTTCGGCAAACCTGTACGTGGGATCTGGCGACCGGCTATTCGAGGGAGATCGGAACGGCTGTTCGAGGGAGATCGGACAAGGAGGAGACGGGCCACATGAACGTGCTGCCCCAACTCTACTTTTGCTGCATGGCACTGCACGTCTAGTGGTAACAATCTGTGATCCATCTCCGTAACATGTTCTTGGTTGTTCTGCGCGTAGGAAATTTTAATTCGCATGCGATGCACCTACGATAGAACCCAACAGTGGTATCAGAGCCTCTGTTATAGGATTTGGATTCAAATCGGATGCATATTTGATATGCGGAGGCGGCGGATGAGATCCGTCGTCGCTCATGAGATCGGCTATGTGCACGATTGATGAGATCAACTGCACATCGAGATCGTTGAGGCTATGTTTTCTGTCAATCGGAATCGATGACGTTGTGACACAACCTACCCCTACCGGTCAGTATCCGCCATTGGGGTTAACCGTGAAACATAAATCCAAATCGGTTTTGTGATGATCGATGAGATCGGTCAGATCAGAAAATTCGGCGTGATCGGAGTGCAGATGCGGTCTGTGATTTCCGAAAACCGGCCCCTTCGAACCCCGCCCGCTAACCGGCTAGCGGGACCGTCGTGTGCGTAGCTCCTTGTATTTCATACACGATCACACAAACCGGTAGAATGTGATTCTATGCATAAGTTTGTTTTACAGGTTTGATGTGAATAGTATGGCTCATATGTATGTGACATGTGTGTAACTTAACATGACTTGCGTGTCATGATTGTCAGTCCGCAGGAGCCAAAGTGCTATCATTATATTGTACAATGACTTGCGTGTTGACTTGTGATTCTCTGTAAATTAATTACTAGTTGTAGTAGTTGGAGGACAGAGATCAAGTTAGAGGGTTTGGCATCCTGGCGTGATGGACAAGATGGAGTTCCGCCTTGGTCATCGGAGTAGGAGTCGACCATGGAAGGACACCCATGAAGGAGCCATACTATTTCACATATTTATGTTTATATGTGATTGATATTGCTTCTTGTTTCTATGCATGTTATATTGGTAGAAAGATCCCTCATTAATATCAAGTATATTGCCATTCCGGATGTTGCACCTTCGCACGTCAAGTACGTCTAGTGGTGGGATCATAAAATTAAGGTGCTACTAGGTGTCCTTGAACAGGAGGGTTCGTGTCGGACACGGACATGCACTGCATCGGGTTAAATTGACAAGGCTATCAAAACGGTTTTGGGCCTTGTGGCAGAGAAGGTTGGGAGCCGGGGTATGAGATACCTACCCAACCGAGAGGAGTCGTATAGAGATACGATTAGCAAGGAGTTGCTTACCGAATAGGCAAGTTGGCTAGCAGTGACGCTAAAGCTCACTAGTCGCTCACGCTAGACGGGTCCTGAATCACTGAGAGTTTGCGGAGGGATGCTGACTTCAATGGGAGTAGTTCTGTTTAAGGCTTGAATTACTCTACATAAACACATTGCTTAGTGATTGCATATTTTATGTTGTAGATCAATGGCACCACCTACTCAACCCAACTTTGCATTGAAATCAATTCTGGAAAAGGATAAACTGAATGGAACAAACTTTACCACCTGGTATAGAAATCTGATAATTGTTCTCAAGCATGATAAAAAGGAACATGTTCTATAGGATCCACTTCCAGAGGAACCTGCCGAGAATGCTAACGCCACAACCAGGAATGCCCACCAGAAACTCGTTGATGAATCAAACGAGACCAGCTGCCTCATGCTTGTTGGGGAACGTTGCATGGGAAACAAAAAATTTCCTACGCACACGCAGATCTATCCATGGTGATGAGCATCTACGAGAGGGAGAGTGGATCTACGTACCCTTGTAGATCGCTAAGCGGGAAGCGTTAAGAAACGCGGTTGGTATAGTCGAACATCTTAGCGATCCAAATCGCCGTGCGTCCCGCGATCCAATCACGATCCATCCCGCAATCCAATCACGATCCGTCCCGTGATCCAATCACGATCCATCCCACGAACTTGATCACGATCCGTCCCACGAACTTGATCACGATCCTTCCGATCTAGCGCCGAACGGACGGCACCTCCGCGTTCAGCACACGTACAGCTTGATGACGATCTCCGCCGTCTTGATCTAGCAAGAGAGAGCGGAGAGGTAGAAGAGTTCTCCGGTAGTGTGACGGCACTCCGGCGATGGTGGTGGAGCAATTCCGCTAGGGCTTCGCCTAAGCACTGCAGAAATCCGATCTAGAGAAGAAACTATGCACTGGAGGAACGGGTAGCACATGGCTGAAAAATCTAGTGCAAAACCCCAAAACCCACCAATATATAGGAGGAGAGGAGGAGAGCCTTGGTGCAAGGGCCAAGGCTCCTATGGTTCGGTCGAACCTACTAGGAGAGGAGGACTCCTCCTCCAATCCTAGTAGGACTAGGATCGCTCCTTTTTGCCTTTTTTCCACCTTTTCCTATTGGGTTTTCTTCTCCAGCCACATGGGCCTTGTGTCGGAGTTTCCACCAGCCCACTAAGGGCTGGTATTCACTCTTCCACATCCCATGAAGCCTCTTGGGTCGAAATACCCCTCCCGGAGGCCTCCCGGTACACTACCGGCACTCCCGGTACACAACTGATGAGCCCGAAACTTTTCTTGCGACCAAAACAGGACTTCTTATATATGAATCTTTACCTCCAGACCATTCTGGAGCTCCTCGTGACGTTCGGGATCTCATCCGGGACTCTGAACAACCTTCGGTAACCACCATACATAACTCTATACTACCAAAACGTCACCAAACCTTAAGTGTGCAGACCCTGTGGGTTCGAGAACTATGTAGACATGACCGAGACACCTCTACGGTCAATAACCAATAACGGGACCTGGATGTCCATATTGGTTCCTACATATTCTACGAAGATCTTTATCGGTCGAACCTCTATGTCAAGGATTCAGTTAATCCCGTATGATGTTCCCTTTGTTCTTCGGTATGTTACTTGCCCGAGATTCGATCGTCGGTATCTCCATACCTAGTTCAACCTCGTTACCGACAAGTCTCTTGACTCATTCCGTAATACAAGATCCTGTGACTAACACATAGTCACATTGTTTGCAAGGCTTATTGTGATGTTGTATTATCGAGGGGCCCTAAGATACCTCTTCGTCACACGGAGTAACAAATCCCAGTCTTGATCCATGCCAACTCAACAGACACCCTCGGAGATACCTGTAGAGAACCTTTATAGTCACCCAGTTACATTGCGACATTTGATACACACAAGGCACTCCTCTGATGTCCGTGAGTTGCATGATCTCATGGTCATAGGAACATATACTTGACATGCAGAAAACAGTAGCAATAAACTGACACGATCATATGCTACGTTTGTAGTTTGGGTCTTGTCCATCACATCATTCTCCTAATGATGTGATCCCGTTATCAAATGACATCACATGTCAATGGCTAGGAAACCTTGACCATCTTTGATCAACGAGCAAGTTCACTAGAGGCATACTAGGGACAGAGTGTTGTTTATTTACCCACACATGTAATGTGTTTCCAATCAATACAATTATAGCATGGATAATAAACGATTATCATGAACAAGGAAATATAATAATAAACACTTTATTTATTGCCTCTAGGGCATATTTCCAACAATGCTGGCTTGTATGGAGCCCGATTTGCAATAGCATTTCGAAAACATTCAGGCTTTCGATATGATCGAGAGTTTGAAGAGCATGTTTTAGGTACAGGCTAGGACTGAAAGGTTCGACATCTTGCAGTCCTTGACGGATTGTAAGCTGAAGGAGGGTGATCCACTGAGCCTGCATGTGATCAAGATGATCGGGTACGTGCAAGCTTTGGATCGGTTAGGCTTACCACTTGGGGACGAGGTGTCCACGGATGCAATTTTGGGTTCTCTTCCACCTAGCTATGGGACGTTTGTCTTGAACTATCATATGCACGGCATGGATAAGAATCTCACTAAATTGCATGGGATGCTCAAGGTGGCAGGGCAAGATATTAAGAAAGGCACGCATCAAGTGTTGATGGTGCAGAACTCGGCAAAGTTCAAGAAGAGTTGGTCCAAGAAAAAGGGTAAGGCAAAGGGCATGGAGAAGACTGTCTCCGCCGCTGAGCCAAAGTCCGGACCGAACTCAAAGACCATTTGCTTTCACTGCAAGGAAGCTGGTCACTTGAAGAGGAACTGTAGCAAGTGGCTTGCTGAGCACAGCAAGAAGGCCAGAGATGCTTCTTCAGGAAAAGGTACACTTGTTACATATGTTATAGACATTTACCTTGCTGACATACCTAGTAGCTCTTAGGTATTTAATACCGGATCGTTGTTCATATTTACAACTTGATGCAGGGGCTGGTAAGAACTAGGCGTGTGGCACAAGGGGAGATTGACATCAAGGTCGGCAACATCAGGGTCAATAATCTCATCAAGCTCTATTTTCCTCCCACTCAATTCTTTAGAGAGAAACTCTTTCTCAAGAAATGTTCCATTCTTAGCAACAAACACTTTGCCTTCGGATCTGAGATAGAAGGTATACCCGACTGTCTCTTTCGGGTATCCTATGAAGACGCATTTCTCCACTTTGGGTTCCAGCTTTTCAGGCTGAAGCTATTTGACATAAGCATCACATCCCCAAACTTTAAGAAACGACAACTTTGGCCTCTTGCCAAACCACAGTTCATATGGCGTCGTCTCAACGGATTTTGATGGTGCCCTATTTAAAGTGAATGCAATTATCTCTAATGCATAACCCCAAAACGGTAGTGGCAAATCAGCAAGAGACATCATAGAACGCACCATATCTAATAAGGTTCGATTACGACGTTCAGACACACCATTACGCTGTGGTGTTCCGGGCGGTGTCAATTGTGAAACAATTCCACACTGTCTTAAGTGACTGCCAAACTCATAACTCAGATATTCACCTCCTCGATCATATCGCAGGAACTTAATCTTCTTGTTACGATGATTCTCAACTTCACTCTGAAATTGCTTGAACTTTTCAAACGTTTCAGACTTGTGTTTCATTAAGTAAATATACCCATATCTACTTAAGTCAACAGTGAAGGTGAGAAAATAATGATATCCATCACGCGCTGTAACATTCATTGGACCGCACACATCAGTATGTATGATTTCCAATAAGTCACTCGCTCGTTCCATTGTTCCAGAGAATGGCGTTTTAGTCATCTTGACCATGAGGCATGGTTCACATGTGTCAAGTGATTCAAAATCAAGTGACTCCAAAAGTCCATCAGCATGGAGCTTCCTTATGCGTTTTTCACCAATATGACCTAAACGGCAGTGCCACAAGGAAGTGGTACTATCATTATCAACTCTACATCTTTTGGCATCAATGTTATGAACATGTGTGTCATCACTATCAAGATTCAATATGAATAAACCCCTAACATTGGGTGCATGACCATAAAAGATATTACTCATATAAATAGAACAACCTTTATTCTCTGATTTAAATGAGTAACCATCTCGCAATAAACAAGATCCAGATATAATGTTCATGCTTAACGCAGGCACTAAATAACAATTATTCAGGTTCATCACTAATCCCGATGGTAATCGAAGAGAGAGCGTGCCGACGGCGATCACATCAACGAACCATTTCCCACGTGCATCGTCACTTCCTTTGCCAGCCTTCGTTTATTCCTTAGTTCTTGCTTTGAGTTGCAAATGTGAGCAACCGAACCGGTATCAAATACCCAGGCACTATTACGAGAGCTAGTAAGGTACACATCAATAACATGTATATCATATATACCTTGTTTGTCATTGGCCGCCTTCTTGTCAGCCAGGTACTTGGGCAGTTCCGCTTCCAGTGACCAGTTCCCTTGCAATGAAAGCACTCAGTTTCTGACTTGGGTCCATGCTTGGGCTTCTTTACAGGAGTAGCAACTGCTTTGCCATCCTTCTTGGTTTTACCCTTCTTGCCCTTGCCCTTGACCTTGCCATTTTTCTTGAAACTAGTGGTTTTATTGACCATCAACACTTGATGTTCTTTCTAGATTTCAGACTCAACGACTTTTAGCATCGCAAATAGCTTGGCGAGTGACTTGTTCATCCCGTGCATGTTATAGTTCATCACAAAGCTCTTGTAACTAGGTGGCAGTGATTGAAGAACTCTGTCAGTGATCGCCTCTGGCGGAAGGGCAATTCCCAACTCCGCTAGACGAGTTGAATACCCAGACATTCTGAGTATATGTTCACTGATAGACCCGTTCTCCTCCATCTTGCAAGCATAGAACTTATCGGAGGTTTCATACCTCTCGATCCGGGCATTCTTCTGAAAGATAAACTTCAACTCCTGGAACATCTCATATGCTCCATGACATTCAAAACGTCTTTGAAGTCCCGGTTCTAAGCCATACAATATTGCACACTGAACTATTGAGTAATCTTCAGTACGTGCCTCCCAAGCGTTCTTAACGTCTTCGGAGGTCATGTCTTCTGGTTGGTCACCAAGCGGTGCATCAAGGACATATGATTTCTGGGAAGCCGTGAGGATAATCCTCGGATTACGGGCCCAGTCAAGAAAGTTACTTCCATCATCTTTCAACTTAGCTTTCACTAGGAACGCATTAAAATTCAGGGATGCTACTACACGAGCCATTGATCTATAAATATGCAAAGTTTACTTAGACTATTGTTCAAGATAATGAGTTTAGTTAATCAAATTACTAAAGCTCCCACTCAAATTGACATCCCTCAGGTCATCTGAGTGTCACATGATCCAAATCCACCAACTCAAGTTCGATCATCACGTGAGTTGAGGTGGCTTCAATGGTGAACATCATTATGTTGATCATATCTACTATATGACTCATGTTCGACCTTTCGGTCTCTTGTGTTCCGAGGCCATGTCTGTACATGGTAGGCTCGTCAAGTTTAACCCGAGTGTTCTGCACGTGCAACACCGGCTTGCACCCGTTGTATATGAACGTAGAGTCTATCACACCCGATCATCACGTGGTGTCTCAACATGACAAACTTTCGCAACGGTGCACACTTGGGGAGAACACAATTCATCTTGAAATTTAAGTGAGGGATCACCTTATAATGCTACCGTTGTCCTAAGAAAAACAAGGTGCATAAAAGGATTAACATCACATGCAATTCATAAGTGACATGATATGGCCATGAACTTGTGCTTTTGATCTCCATCTAGAAAGCACCGGCATGATCTCCATCGTCACCGGCATCACACCATGATCTTCATAATCTTGATCTCCATTAACGTGTCGCCATCAGGGTTGTCGCACCCAACATGCTTCTACTACTATTGCTACCGTTTAGTGATAAAGTAAAGCATTACATAGCACTTAATGATTGACACGCAGGTCATACAATAATTAAAGAGAACCCTATGGCTCCTGCCGGTTGTCGTACTCATCGACATGCAAGTCGTGATAATCTATACATCACATGATCATCTCATACATCACATATATCACATCATTTAATTGGCCATATCACATCACAACATACCCTGCAAAAACTAGTTAGACGTCCTCTAATTGTTGTTGCATGTTTTACGTGGTTGCTACGGGTATCTAGCAAGAACAATTCTTATCTATGCAAAAACCACAACGGTGATACACTAGTTGCTTTTCAACCTTCTCAAGGACCGTCTTTGTCGAATCCGATCCAACTAAAGTGAGAGAAACTGGCACCCGCAAGCCATCTACGCAACAAGTTGCGATCGAGGGAACCGGTCTCTCGTAAGCGTACGAGTAATGTTGGTCCGGGCTGCTTCATCTCACAATACCGCTGACAGGGATATACCCCATGGTATGACCCGGCCTGGCGACTCACAGGAGACCCGGCCAAAGACATGACATCTTATTAATGACCCGGCTAGGCAACTCACAGGAGACCCATTAAAGACATGACATCTTATTTATGACCCGGCAAGCGGGTCACAAGATGACCAAGCCCAAGACCCGGCAGGTGAGCCGACGCCAGGCGACTCACAAGAGAAGGCCCACAGGAGAAGGCCCACCAGACAGAAGGATTCCCTTAAAGGAAATAAGACCCGGAGTAGGATTCGTGAGAGACTAGTCCTAATCCTACTCCTAGTAGGACTCTATTTGTAAACCTGCCCTCTCCACTTATATAAGGAGGGGTAGAGCACCCCTAGAGGGACAAGTTCTAAAGATACACCAGTCTACAAGTTTAGACAACACAAGAGATTAGAGGCACAAGAGATTAGAGGTAGCAATTAGCACCCTTGTAACCGAGAGATCTTCATCATCATCAATACCAGACATGCAGGATGCAGGCTTTTACCTCCATCGGAGGGGCCGAACCTGGGTAAAACTCCGTGTCTTCTCGATTCCGATCAACCCCTTCAAGCCGCCACGTAGTTGCGTCTCGCCCCGAACCTAAGTCCGTTCACCCGGACATCTGCCGTGACAAATACACGACAACCATTGAACCAAAATCCGACCAAGGGGGGAAGCAATCTAAGCATCAACGCCCACAAACCTTTTGTGTTCTACTCGAGATCTCATTTACACATAGACCTAGCTCATGATGCCACTGTTGGGGAACGTTGCATGGAAAACAAAAAATTTCCTATGCACACGCAGATCTATCCATGGTGATGAGCATCTACGAGAGGGAGAGTGGATCTATGTACCCTTGTAGATCGCTAAGCGGGAAGCGTTAAGAAACGCGGTTGGTGTAGTCGAACGTCTTCGCTATCCAAATCGCTATGCGTCCCGCGATCCAATCACGATCCGTCCCGCAATCCAATCACGATCCATCCCGCGATCCAATCATGATTCATCCCACGAACATGATCACGGTCCATCCCACGAACTTGATCATGATCCTTCCGATCTAGCGCCGAACGGACAACACCTCCGCGTTCAGCACACGTACAGCTTGATGACGATCTCCGCCGTCTTGATCTAGCAAGAGATAGCGGAGAGGTAGAAGAGTTCTCCGGCAGCGTGACGGTGCTCCGGAGATGGTGGTGGAGCAATTCCGGCAGGGCTTCGCCTAAGCACTACAGAAATCCGATCTAGAGGAGAAACTATGCACTGGAGGAACGGGTAGCACGTGGTTGAAAAATCTAGTGCAAAACCCCAAAACCACCAGTATATATAGGAGGAGAGGAGGAGAGCCTTGGCGCCAGTACCAAGGCTCCTATGGTTTGGCCGAACTTACTAGGAGAGGAGGACTCCTCCTCCAATCCTAGTAGGACTAGGATCGCTCCTTTTTGCCTTTTTTCCACCTTTTCCTATTGGGTTTTCTTCTCCACCCACATGGGCCTTGTGTGGGAGTTTCCACCAGCCCACTAAGGGCTTATATTAACTCTTCCATAGCCCATTAAGCCTCTTGGGTCGAAATACCCCTCCTGGAGGCCTCCCGGTACACTACCAATGAGCCCGAAACTTTTCCGGCGACCAAAACAGGACTTCCTATATATGAATCTTTACCTCCGGACCATTCTGGAGCTCCTCGTGACGTCCGGGATCTCATTAGGGACTACGAAAAACCTTCGGTCACCACCATACATAACTCTATACTACTGAAACGTCACCAAACCTTAAGTGTGCAAACCCTGTGGGTTCGAGAACTATGTAGACATGACCGAGACACCTCTACGGTCAATAACCAATAGCGGGACCTGGATGTCCATATTGGTTCCTACATATTCTACGAAGATCTTTATCGGTCTAACCTCTATGTCAAGGATTCAGTTAATCCCGTATGATGTTCCCTTTGTTCTTCGGTATGTTACTTGCCCGAGATTCGATCGTCGGTATCTCCATACCTAGTTCAACCTCGTTACCGACAAGTCTCTTGACTCATTCCGTAATACAAGATCCTGTGACTAACACATAGTCACATTGTTTGCAAGGCTTATTGTGATGTTGTATTACCGAGTGGGCCCTAAGATACCTCTTCGTCACACGGAGTAACAAATCCCAGTCTTGATCCATGCCAACTCAACAGACACCCTCGGAGATACCTGTAGAGAACCTTTATAGTCACCCAGTTACATTGCGACATTTGATACACACAAGGCACTCCTCTGATGTCCGTGAGTTGCATGATCTCATGGTCATAGGAACATATACTTGACATGCAGAAAACAGTAGCAATAAACTGACACGATCATATGCTATGTTTGTAGTTTGGGTCTTGTCCATCACATCATTCTCCTAATGATGTGATCTCGTTATCAAATGACATCACATGTCAATGTCTAGGAAACCTTGACCATCTTTGATCAACGAGCTAGTTCACTAGAGGCATACTAGGGACAGAGTGTTGTTTATTTACCCACACATGTAATGTGTTTCCAATCAATACAATTATAGCATGGATAATAAAAGATTATCATGAACAAGGAAATATAATAATAAACACTTTATTTATTGCCTCTAGGGCATATTTCCAACAATGCTGGCTTGTATGGAGCCCGATTTGCAATAGCATTTCGAAAACATTCAGGCTTTCGATATGATCGAGAGTTTGAAGAGCATGTTTTAGGTACGGCTAGGACTGAAAGGTTCGACGTCTTGCAGTCCTTGACGGATTGTAAGCTGAAGGAGGGTGATCCACTGAGCCTGCATGTGATCAAGATGATCGGGTACGTGCAAGCTTTGGATCGGTTAGGCTTACCACTTGGGACGAGGTGTCCACGGATGCAATTTTGGGTTCTCTTCCACCTAGCTATGGGACGTTCGTCTCGAACTATCATATGCACGACATGGATAAGAAGCTCACTAAATTGCATGGGATGCTCAAGGTGGCAGAGCAGGATATTAAGAAAGGCACGCATCAAGTGTTGATGGTGCAAAACTCGACAAAGTTCAAGAAGAGTTGGTCCAAGAAAAAGGGTAAGGCGAAGGGCATGGAGAAGGTTGTGTTCGCCGCTGAGCCAAAGTCCGGACCGAACTCAAAGACCATTTGCTTTCACTGCAAGGAAGCTGGTCACTTGAAGAGAAATTGTAGCAAGTGGCTTGCTGAGCACAGCAAGAAGGCCAGAGATGCTTCTTCAGGAAAAGGTACACTTGTTACATATGTTATAGACATTTACCTTGCTGACATACCTAGTAGCTCTTAGGTATTTAATACCGGATCGGTTGTTCATATTTGCAACTCGATGCAGGGGCTGGTAAGAACTAGGCGTGTGGCACAAGGGGAGATTGACGTCAGGGTCGCCAACAAAGAAAGATTGCTGCATTGGAGGTCGGCACGATGCAGCTCAAGCTTCCTTCTGGATTTATTTTGGAATTGAATAATTGTTATTACATTCCCGCACTTAGTCGGAACATTCTGCGTCATGCTTGATGAGACAAGGGTATGAATTCAGTATAAAGGACAATGGCTGTTCATTTTATTTGAATGGAATGTTCCATGGCTATGCACCCATTGTAGATGGGTTGTTTGTTTTTAATCTAGAAACAGAGCCAGTCTATAATGTGAATGTCAAGAGGCATAAGCCTTATGAGATAAATCCAACATACTTCTGGCATTGACGGCTTGGACACATTAGTCTGAAACGCATGAAGAAGTTCCATGATGATGGACTCCTAACTTCGTCCGACTTCAGGTCGTTCGAGACATGTGAATCATGCTTGCTAGGGAAGATGACTAAGTCTCTTTTTGCAAAGAGTTGCGAGTGGGCGTCTGAGCTGTTGGAGCTTATTCATAGTGATGTGTGTGGTCCAATGAGCACAACGGCTAGAGGTGGCTATCAGTACTTCGTGACTTTTACCGACGACTTGAGTAGTTATGGATATATCTATTTGATGAGGCACAAGTTGGAAACTTTTGAAAAGTTCAAAGAGTTTCAGAACGAGGTTGAAAATCAGCTTGGCAAGACGATAAAACTTCTACGACAAGATCGTGGAGGTGAGTACATGAGCCAGGAGTTTGATAACCATCTGAAAAGCCGAGGTATAGTACCTCAGCTCACACCTCCAGGTACGCCGCAGAGAAATGGTGTGTCAAAACGGAGAATTCAAACCTTGTTGGACATGGTCCAGTCGATGATGAGCAAATCGGATTTACCCTTGTCATTCTGGGGATACGCTCTAGAAACTGCAGCTTTCACACTTAATAGGGTACCATCAAAATCCGTTGACAAGACACCACATGAGATGTGGACTCAGAAGACTCCTAGTTTGTCTTTTCTAAAGATTTGGGGTTGTGAAGCATTTGTCAATGACTCATGTCGGACAAGCTTACACCCAAGTCGGATAAATGCATATTCGTGGGATATCCAAGGGAAACCTTGGGATACAGCTTCCACAACCGAGAAGAGAACAAAGTGTTTGTTGCTCGGAACGGGGTTTTCCTAGAGAAAGAGTTTCTCAATCGGGAGGCCAATGGGAGAACGGTGCGACTCGAAGAAATCCGGCAACCACTCGGGGACGACTCGGCTCGTGATGAGATTGTTGGAAATATGCCCTAGAGGCAATAAATAAAGTGTTTATTATTATATTTCCTTGTTCATGATAATTGTTTATTATCCATGCTATAATTGTATTGATTGGAAACACATTGCATGTGTGGATATATAGATAACACTTTGTCCCTAGTGTGCCTCTAGTAGACTAGCTTGTTGATCAAAGATGGTCAAGGTTTCCTAGACATTGACATGAGATGTCATTTTATAACAGGATCATATCATTAGGAGAATTATGGGATGGACAAGACCTAAACTATAAATGTAGCATATGATCGTGTCGGTTTATTGCTACAGTTTTCTACATGTCAAGTACATGTTCCTATGACCATGAGATCATGCAACTCACGGACACCGGAGGAGTGCCTTATGTGTATCAAACGTCGCAACGTAACTGGGTGACTATAAAGGTGCTCTACAGGTATCTCCGAGGGTGTCTGCTGGGTTGGCATGGATCAACACTGGGATTTGTTACTCCGTGTGACGGAGAGGTATTTGAGGGCCCACTCGGTAATACAACATCATAATAAGCCTTGCAAGCAATGTGACTAAGTGTTAGCCACAGGATCTTGTATTATGGAACGAGTAAAGAGACTTTCCGGTAACGAGGTTGAACTAGGTATGGAGATACCGACGATCGAACCTCGGGCAAGTAGCATACCGAAGAACAAAGGGAACATCATACGGGTTTAATTAAATCCTTGACATAGAGGTTCGACCGATAAAGATCTTCATAGAATATGTAGGAATCAATATGGGCATCCAGGTCCCGCTATTGGTTATTAACCGTAGAGGTGTCTCGGTCATGTCTACATAGTTCTCGAACCCGTAGGGTCTGCACACTTAAGGTTCGGTGACGTTTCGGCAATATAGAGTTATGTATGGTGGTTACCGAAGGTTGTTCGGAGTCCCAGATGAGATCCTGGACGTCACGAGGAGCTCCGTGATAGTCCGGAGGTAAAGATTGATATATAGGAAAGTGGTGTTTGAACTCCGGAAAAGTTTTGGGCATTTCCGGCACTGTACCGGGAGTGACGAATGGGTTTTAGGGACCACCAAGTGGGGCCCACATACCCCAAGGGGCCACATGGGCCTTAGAGGTGGCGCACCAGCCCCTGGTGGGATGAGCAAGCCAGCCCAAGAGGCCCTATATGCACGGAGAAGGAGATAGAGTAGGGGCCAAGTTTGGGAAGGAGTCCCACTTGGAATCCACCTCCCTTGTGGGAGGTGGACTCTTCCCCTAGGCTTCTGCCGAACCTCTCCATGGAGGAGAGGCTAGGGCTGCCTCCTCTCCCATCCCTTCTATATATACTAGAGGATTTTGAGGGCAGCCCCAACCCTAGTTTTTCCAAGTGCTGCCCTCTTCTTCCTCTAGATCGTTTTCTCCTCTAGACCGGTTTTCAGCAGTGCTTAGGCGAAGCCCTGCTGGAATTGCTCCACCACCATCACCGTGACGTCGTCTTTCTACCGGAGAACTCGTCTACCTCTCCGCTCCCTCTTGCTGGATCAAGAAGGCAGAGATCTTCACCGAGCTGCACGTGTGCTGAACGCGGAGGTGCCATCTATTCGGTACTTGATCGGGAGTTCGTGGGACGGCTTGCGATTTGGATCGTGGAGACGTACCACTACATAAACCGCATTCTTTAACGCTTCCGCTTAGCGATCTACAAGGGTACATAGATCCAATCTCTCCTCTCATAAATGCTCATCTCCTAGATTGATCTTGGTGAGGCATAGGAAATTTTTGTTTCCCATGCAACGTTCCCCATCAGTGGCATCATGAGCTAGGTCTATGCGTAGATGAGATCTTGAGTAGAACACAAAGAGTTTGTGGGCGTTGATATTCAGATTTCTTCCTTCCTTAGTCTTTTCTTGGTTCTGCGGTATTGTGGGATGAAGCGGCTCAGACCAACTTTACTCGTGTGCTTATGAGAGACTGTGTTCCATCGACTAACATGTGACTTTGTCCCATAAAGATGGCTGGCGGGTGTCTGTCTCTCCCACTTTAGTTGGATCGAATTTGATTAAGGCAGTCCTTGTAGAATGTTAAAAAGCAATCTTCATATCACCGTTGTGGTTTTGTGTAGGTAAGAATCGTTCTTGCTAGATACCCATAGCAGACACGTAAAACATGCAACAACAATTAGAGGACGTCTAACTTGTTTTTGCAGGGTATGTTGTGATGTGATATGGCCAATTGCATGATGTGATATATGTGATGTATGAGATGATTGTGTTTTTGTATAGAATATCACGACTTGCATGTCGATGAGTACAGCAACCGACAGGAGCCATAGGGTTGTCTTTGATTATTGTATGACATGCGTGTCAATCTTTAAGCGCTATGTAATACTTTACTTTATCGCTAAACGGTAGCAATAGTAGTAGAAGCATGGTGGGCGCGACAACTCCGATGGCGACACATTGATGGAGACCATGGTGTCATGTCGGTGACGATGGAGTTCATGCCGGTGCTTTCAAGATGGAGATCAAAAGCACCTGTTCATGGCCATATCATGTCACTTATGAATTTCATGTGATGTTAATCCTTTTATGCACCTTGTTTTGCTTAGGACGATGATAGCATTATAAGGTGATCCCTCACTTAAATTTCAAGATGAACTATGTTCTCCCCGAGTGTTCACCGTTGTGAAAGTTTGTCGTGTCGAGACACCACGTGATAATCGGGTGTGATAGACTCTACGTTCGCATACAACGGGTGTAAGCCAGTGTTGCACATGCAGAACACTCAGGTTAAACTTGACAAGCCTAGCATGTACGCACATGGCCTCGGAACACAAGAGACCGAAAGGTCGAGCATGAGTCATATAGTAGATATGATCAACATGATGATGTTCACCATTGAAACCACCTTAACTCACGTGATGATCGGACTTGAGTTGGTGAACATGGATCATTTGTCACTCAGATGACCTGAGGGATGTCAATTTGAGTGGGAGCTTTAGTAATTTGATTAACTAAACTCATTATCTTGAACAATAGTCTTAGTAATCTTTGCTTATTTATGTTGTAGATCAATGGCTCGTGCAGTAGCACCCCTGAATTTTAATGCGTTCCTAGAGAAAGCTAAGTTGAAAGATGATGGAAGTAACTTTGTGGACTGGATCCGTAATCTGAGGATTATCCTCACGGCTTCCCAGAAGGCATATGTCCTTGATGCACCGCTTGGTAACCAACCCGCAGACTTGTCATCCGAAGACGTTAAGAACGCTTGGGAGGCATGTTCTGGAGATTACTCAATAGTTTAGTGTGCAATTTTGTATGGCTTAGAATCGGGACTTCAAAGACGTTTTGAACGTCATGGAGCATATGAGATGTTCCAGGAGTTGGAGTTTATCTTTAAGAAGAATGCCCGGATCGAGAGGTATGAGACCTCCGATAATTTCCATGCTTGCAAAATGGAGGAGAACGGGTCTATCAGTGAACATATACTCAGAATGTCTGGATATTTGACTCGTCTGGCGGAGTTAGGGATGCCCCTTTCGCCAGAGGCGATCACTGACAGAGTTCTTCAATCATTGCCACCAAACTACAAGAGCTTCGTGTTGAACTATAACATGCATGGGATGAACAAGTCAGTCGCCGAGCTGTTTGCGATGCTAAAAGTTGCTTTGTCTGAAATCCAGAAAGAACATCAAGTGTTGATGGTCAATAAAACCACTAGTTTCAAGAAGAATGGCAAGGGCAGAAGGGTAACTCCAAGAAGGGTGGCAAAGCAGTTGCTCCTCCCATGAACAAACCCAAGGCTGGACCCAAGCCAGAAACTAAGTGCTTTCATTGCAAGGGAACTCGTCACTGGAAGCGGAACTGCCCCAAGTATCTGGCTGACAAGAAGGCGGCCAACAACAAACAAGGTATAGATGATATACATGTTATTGATGTGTACCTTACTAGCTCTCGTTGTAGTGCCTGTGTATTTGATACCGGTTCGGTTGCTCACATTTGCAACTAAAAACAGGAACTACGAAATAGACAAAGGCTGGCGAAGGACAAAGTGACGATGCGCGTGGGAAATGGTTCCAAGGTTGATGTGATCACCGTCGGCATGCTCTCTCTTCGATTACCATCGGGATTAGTGATGAACCTGGATAATTGTTATTTAGTGCCTGTGTTAAGCATGAACATTATATCTGGATCTTGTTTATTGCGAGACGGTTACTCATTTAAATCAGAGAATAATGGTTGTTCTATTTATATGAGTGATATCTTTTATGGTCATGCACCCAGTGTGAGGGGTTTATTCATATTGAATGTTGATAGTGATGATACACATGTTCATAACATTGATGCCAAAAGATGTAGAGTTGATAATGATAGTACCACTTCCTTGTGGCACTACCATTTGGGTCATATTGGTGTAAAACGCATGAGTAAGCTCCATGCTGATGGACTTTTGGAGTCACTTGATTTTGAATCACTTGACACATGTGAACCATGCCTCATGGGCAAGATGACTAAAACGCCGTTCTCTGGAACAATGGAACAGGCAAGTGACTTGTTGGAAATCATACATACTGATGTGTGTGGTCCAATGAATGTTGCAGCGCGTGGTGGATATCGTTATTTTCTCACCTTCACTGATGACTTAAGTAGATATGGGTATATTTACTTAATGAAACACAAGTCTAAAACGTTTGAAAAGTTCAAGCAATTTCAGAGTGAAGTTGAGAATCATCATAACAAGAAGATTAACTTCCTATGATCTAATCGAGGAGGTGAATATCTAAGTTATGAGTTTGGCAGTCACTTAAGACAGTGTGGAATTGTTTCACAGTTGACACCGCCTGGAACACCACAGCGTAATGGTGTGTCCGAACTCCATAATCGAACCTTATTAGATATGGTGCGTTCTATGATGTCTCTTGCCGATTTGCCACTGTCATTTTGGGGTTATGCATTAGAGAGAGCTGCATTCACTTTATATAGGGCACCATGGAAATCCGTTGAGGTGACGCCATATGAAATGTGGTTTGGCAAGAGGCCAAAGTTGTCGTTTCTTAAAGTTTGGGGATGTGTTGCTTATGTCAAAAAGCTTCAGCCTGAAAAGCTGGAACCCAAAGTGGATAAATGTGTCTTCATAGGATACCCGAAAGAGACAGTTGGGTATACCTTCTATCTTAGATCCAAAGGCAAAGTGTTTGTCGCTAAGAACGGAACATTTCTTGAGAAAGAGTTTCTCTCGAAAGAATTGAGTGGGAGGAAAATAGATCTTGATGAGGTTATTGAACCTTTACTTCAACCAGTGAGTAGCGTAGCGCAGAAAAATGTTTTTGTGGAGCCCACAACAGTTGTAGAGGAAGTTAATGATGATGATCATGAAGCTTCGGATCAAGTGACTATTGAACCTCGTAGGTCGACAAGGGCGCGTACTGCTCCTGAGTGGTACGGCAACCCTGTCTTGGAGGTCATGTTGTTGGACAACAATGAACCTACGAGCTATGGAGGAGCGATGATGGGCCTAGATTCCGAGAAATGGTTAGAGGCCATGAAATCCGAGATAGGATCCATGTATGAAAACAAAGTTTGGACTTTGGAAGTATTACCTGAAGGGCGAAAGACCATTCAGAATAAATGGATCTTTAAGAAGAAGACGGGCGCGGATGGTAATATCACTGTCTATAAAGCTCAACTTGTGGCAAAGGGTTTTTCACAAGTTCAAGGAGTTTACTATGATGAGACCTTCTCACCCGTAGCGATGCTTAGGTCCGTCAGAATCATGTTAGCAATAGTTGCATATTTCGACTATGAAATTTGGCAGATGGATGTCAAAACAGCGTTCCTTAATGGTTTCTTTGAGGAAGAGTTGTATATGATGCAACCATAAAGTTTTGTCGATCCATAGAATGCTGACAAAGTTTGCAAACTCCAGCGATCCATTTATGGACTGGTGCAAGCATCTCGGAGTTGGAATAAGCACTTTGATGAGGTGATCAAAGCGTTTGGGTTTATACAAGTTTACAGAGAAGCTTGTATTTACAAGAAAGTTAGTGGGAGCTCTGTAGTGTTTCTAATATTATATGTGGATGACATATTGCTCATTGGAAACAATATAGAAATGCTAGAAAGCGTGAAGGAATATTTGAACAAGAGTTTTTCAATGAAGGACCTAGGAGAAGTTGCTTTCATATTAGGCATTAAGATCTATAGAGATAGATCGAGACGCTTGATAGCACTTTCACAATGCACATACCTTGATAAAATTTTGCGCTATGTTTGGATGTCGACTTTGAGGAGCAGAATTCGGTATTGGCATTGCCAGTCCTGAATGCTAGCGTTTGGGTGGTTATAATATTGAATCGTGGCATTGTATCTGAATATTGGCCATAGCCTAGGAACGCTTCACGCCCTCTTCGCTAATACTTGGCTCTCATGCTCGGTTTTGGGCTGATTTCCCTCCACTCCATACCCCTTTGGTCCAGTGGGGGAAACAAATCGCGAGACGAGGGGAGAAGCGGCGACAAGCGGCAACATAGGTGAGCCCTAGCCTCGCCCCTCCTCCCCCTACCTTGCCTCTCCGGCCAGCAACGGCCTTCGCCTTGGCCCTCTCGACTTGCCCCTGTAGCGGCGGCATAGGTGAGCCCCGGCACGCCGCGGAACCTGCCCCCATCACCGATATCCTCCTCCTTTGCATCTGCTCGGTCCGCCGGTCTCCTCCTCCTCCGCATCTGCCCCATCCGGCCATCTTCCCAGCCCCTTCCCCTTCCCCTTCCCCAACCTATCCCCACCCACTCCGTCTCCTCCCTCTCCGCCTCTACCCCATCCTTCCCCACCCCGTCCATGTCTGATAGGAGCATGTCACTACCCTCTACACCATGGTGGCATCAGCTCGCCTTAGTTTTCAGCAAATCTAAATACTAATTCCTCCCATGATGGATTGTTAGATGCTAAAGTATTTCTTTCCAATTTGCAGGTTGTTTGAAGGTCAAGACGTCTTGTAGGCCAATAGAAGGTTTGTGAGCAACAAAATCAGAACTTTTGCTCTCCCAGTTTTTTTTATATTGCCATGTCATTACATGTGCTTGCTTCTATTTACTAATTTTATGGCTTGCTAAGTGGATATTGAGTGATGTGCTTGGTTTTGTTGAGAACTTGAATGCTTGCTGCACCATGTCAAATATGGTTTTGTTTAGAAGGCTTGCTGGACCATGTCAAATTAGCTCTGTTTATTTACTTGTGTGATTGAGTGATGCATACATCTCTAATATTTGAATTATAATGTAGATGCGCCATGTCTGAGTTGGACTTGGTTGCTTCCATAAATGAGGAGAACAAAAGAAGAAAGAGGAAATGGATTATTTTGACCAAAATATACTTTGAATCATTTCTTCTTGGGATAGCATATCTTAGTACACAGAGGGCACCAAGGGATTTAGGGAGCTTTACTGATGATGAGAAGAAAAACGCTCATCGAAAGTATTTGCTCAAAGGATTGTATGATGGGGAGGAAGTAACATGCTATGATCAGCTCCGTTTAACAAAAAGAAACTTTCATGACTTATGTGCAATGTTGCGTGAGAGGGCTATCTTTGTGATAGCCTGTTTGTTTCTGTGGAAGAAAATGTGGCAATGTTCTTGTTGGTAGTTGGTCACGGCATCAAAATGAGGATCTTGCATGGCACATACAAGCGCTCCGTATGGACCATTAGTACACACTTCGATGATGTATTAACAGCGATTTTATCTCTAACCAGGGAGTTCATTAAGCTTCCTGATCCTTCTACTCAACCACTGGACGATTACAAATGGAAATGGTTTGGCCAAAGCACTTGGAGCACTAGATGGGTGTCATGTTGATGTTTGTGTGCCTGTGTGTAACCAAGGGAGATATAGGAACCGGAAACAAGCTATCAGCACTAACATGCTGAACTAGAGTTGGAGTGGAATGTGTGGCTCAACTAGATAGTGGGTGTTCTCTTTTGTGCTAGCTAGTTGATCATGCTGATGCTTGTGTGATAGCATAGCTTGCTGATGGTGCCTTTTATGTATTTTGTACATGCATCATATTAAGAAATGAATATATATATATATATGGCTAAACGTGCATCTTATGTTGTCCTTGTGTTTGGCTATTATGTGCATGTATGCTTACTTACAGGACTATGGCTGAAGGAGGTGACAATGGACTGAAGAAATTTGGTAGGACTTACCTCACATGGACTAATGAAATGGACATTGCACTATTGGAGGTCCTGGTTGAGCATCACAACAATGGTTATCATGCCCAAAATGTATGGAAGTCCCATGTCTATGTTGTTGTCATGACCAATGTACATGAGAAGTGTAACGTGACCATCACAAAAGAAAACATCATTTCAAGGTGCAAAACTTTTGAAAAGCACTATGAGGCCATTAGCAAGATGCTTTCTCAGAGTGGCTTTGGATGGGATTGGGTGAATCATCAGCTTTCAATTGATAGTGAAGATGTGTGGACTAAATATGTGGCGGTAAGAAATTTATCAATTGCACATTTTAATTGTGTTGCAAGATATGTATACAACCGTCTAACAATTTCTTTGTTTGTGTGTGTGTGTGCAGGCTAACAACAAAATAGCATTTTACAAGAACAAGGTCATTAAGAATTGGGATGCTATCAGCACCATATACTCAAAGGATCATGCAAATGGTGAAGGTGTTGTCACAGGTGTTGAAACTGTTGTGGAACCTACAACGGGAGCAACTGAAGACGGTCCTGAAGTGCCACAAAAAAATAGCAAACTGGTGATGCTATCATGTGCTTACTTGGGATATGAATGTTGGGGAACGTTGCATGGGAAACAAAAAATTTCCTACGCACATGCAGATCTATCCATGGTGATGAGCATCTATGAGAGGGAGAGTGGATCTACGTACCCTTGTAGATCGCTAAGCGGGAAGCATTAAGAAACGCGGTTGGTGTAGTCGAACGTCTTCGCGATCCAAATCGCCGTGCGTCCCGTGATCCAATCACGATCCGTCCCGCGATCCAATCACGATACGTCCTATGATCCAATCACGATCCGTCTCACGAACTTGATCACGATCCATCCCACGAACTTGATCACGATCCTTCCGATCTAGCGCCGAACGGACGACACCTCCGCGTTCAGCACACGTACAGCTTGATAACGATCTCCGCCGTCTTGATCCAGCAAGAAGGAGCAGATAGGTAGAATATTTCTCCGGCAGCGTGATGATGCTCCGGCGATGGTGGTGGAGCTATTCCGGCAGGGCTTTGCCTAAGCACTGCAGAAAACCGATCTAGAGGACAAACTATGCACTGGAGGAACGGGCAGCACGTGGCTGAAAATTCTGTGCAAAAACCCTAAAACCTCCAGTATATATAAGAGGAAGAGAGGAGGAGGCTTGGAACAAGGGCCAAGCGTCCAAGGAGTCGGCCGAACCAGGTGGAGGAGGTGGACTCCACCTCCAATCCTAGTAGGACTAGGATTCACCCTATTTTTGCCCTTTTCCACTTTTTCTCTTTAGGCCTGTTTCCCCAAACCGCATGGGCCTTGTGTGGGACTTACACTAGCCCACTAAGGGCTGGTAAACACTATCCCACAGCCCATGGAGTCTCTTGGGTCGAAATACCCCTCCCGATGGTCTCCCGGTACACTACCGGCACTCCCGGTACACTACCGATGAGCCCGAAACTTTTCCGGTGACCAAAATAGAACTTCCTATATATGAATCTTTACCTCCGGAACATTCTGGAGCTCCTCGTGACATCCGGAATCTCATCCGGGACTCCGAACAACATTCGGTCACCACCATACATGACTCTATACTACTGAAATGTCACCAAACCTTAAGTGTGCAGACCCTGCGGGTTCGAGAACTATGTAGACATGACCGAGACACCTCTATGGTCAATAACCAATAGCGGGACCTGGATGCCCATATTGGTTCCTACATATTCTATAAAGATCTTTATCGGTCAAACCTCTATGTCAAGGATTCAGTTAATCCCGTATGATGTTCCCTTTGTTCTTCGGTATGTTACTTGCCCGAGATTCGATCGTCGGTATCTCCATACCTAGTTCAACCTCGTTATCGGCAAGTCTCTTTACTCGTTCCGTAATACAAGATCCCGCAACTAACACTTAGTCACATTGCTTGCAAGGCTTATTATGATGTTGTATTACCGAGTGGGCCCTGAGATACCTCTCCATCATACGGAGTAACAAATCCCAGTCTTGATCCATGCCAACTCAACAGACACCCTCGGAGATACCTGTAGAGCACCTTTATAGTCACCCAGTTACGTTGCAACGTTTGATACACACAAGGCACTCCTCCGGTATCCATGAGTTGCATGATCTCATGGTCATAGGAACATATACTTGACATGCAGAAAACAGTAGCAATAAACTGACACAATCAAATGCTAAGTTTGTAGTTTGGGTCTTGTCCATCACATCATTCTCCTAATGATGTGATCCCGTTATCAAATGACATCTCATGTCAATGGCTAGGAAACCTTGACCATCTTTGATCAACGAGCTAGTTCACTAGAGGCATACTAGGGACAAAGTGTTGTCTATTTACCCACACATGTAATGTGTTTCCAATTAATACAATTATAGCATGGATAATAAACGATTGTCATAAACAAGGAAATATAATAATAAACACTTTATTTATTGCCTCTAGGGCATATTTCCAACAATGAAAGGCTCATTTCATGATGTTATGAAGTCACTTGAGCCTTTACCTATGCCTCAGGTTACACCTCCTACTGAAATCCTCGCGACACTTGAGATGATCCCTGAGTTGGCTCGTGCTGACATATTGCGATCTTATGGTAAGTTGATACTTAGCGAGTGCTTGTACCAAGCGCTTCTGGAGCTTCCCATGAGCTTCCGGAAGGAATGGCTACTGATGTTGAATTAGTAGAATGGCTCTTGATGGATAATATGTATGTGTGTTGCTACTTTTAATTCTCCTAGTTTGTGTGAGACTTTTAAACTTGTCCTAAAGTTGCATTGTTGATGCACAAGACTTGTTATGTGTTCTGGATGGAGTGAGACATGTTATAATATGCAATGTTGTTGGCAAGCTTATCATAATATGTTGTTGTTACCTATAGTTTTGAGCCTATTTTTCATGTTTTAAATAGTTCATGGTGTTATCAAGTCAATTCTAATACGCTACTGTGATGTACAGTTTTCAACCTATTTTTTCATGTTTTTGAACAGTTCATATTCTCCAGTGCATGTGAACATATGCTCATGTTGCTTATGTATAATTTTCAGGTGTTGTAATGTACATATTTTAGCCTATTTTTCATATATTTGAACAGTTCATATTTATTTGCATGCTATTTTATTGTATTATAATACACAATCTCAAATATATGGCATGATCAGATTTCATTTTACAAACTTGTACAAGCAATTATTATATTGTTGATACATTTCACAATGTCCAATTCTACACTATGTGCATCCAAACAAGATGCTACTTCCCTTCAATTTCAGTGCCCAATGCAAGAACATCCAAACACAAATTGTGGCATTGCAGCTCAATACCAATGCCTTGGAATATTAGGCATTGGAGCCAATGCAATACCAGGGTTGTCGTGGTTTTGTCACGGTAGATGTCCGGGTGAACGGACTTGGATTCGAGGCCATTGCTAAGGTGATGGACTCAAAGGGGTTGATTGGGACAAAGGACACGGGTTTACCCAGGTTCGGCCCCTCCAGTCGAGGTAACAGCCTACGTCATGCTTGTGTTTGTATTGCTTGGAGTATCGATTACAAGGGAGTTGTTTGCTTGACTTAGTTCTCGATATCTGATCCCTCTAAGTCTCCCCGGGTCTCACCTTTATATAGGAGGTCAAGACCACGAGTCATACAAGTTGTAACCGACTCTCACAATCGTGTCTGAGTCTATCTCTACCTTATCTTGCATTCCTGATCAAGTTGTCTCCGGGCGGCTCACCCGCCCGGGTCTTCTTACCTTCTCCGTCCAGGCCACGTCCCAGCCCATCTTGTCAAGCCGCCAAACGTCTTGGGCTTAAGTCTTCACAGCCCGCTATTGGGCTGGTGTACGGGCCGCCTGGTGTGACCCGGAGCCTTAGGGGCGGGTCTCACCATGGGTTTATATCCCCAACATTAGGCCCCAGGTTGATTTGAGCCTGCTCACTTCAGCCTTCTTCTTAATCATCGGCGAGTCTCACTTATGTCACCTGAAATTAAACAATAACCCGCCGTGATGTCACGTTCAAATCTGTCAAAAAGATCCTCTGACGTCCGCAACGAATCTTCCCTTATTAAATGGACGGTCCGAGAATCGAGGCATCCGCCTCGGCCAAATAATATCTGTCGCCTGGATTTTTGTGCCTGTTTCCACCTTTGCCTATTAAATAGGACCGCGAAGGGTGGCATTTGCTTTCCTCCCCGCGTGTTCTTCGTCTTCTTCCTTCCGATGCCGACGCTCCAGCGCACCTCCCTCCGGCGACGTCTTCACGCTGTCGTCGTCGAGGCTGCTGCATCAACCTGTTTGTTCCAGAGTTCTGCCCGCGTTCGCCGCGCCATCTCCGGTAAGTTTTTCCTCCCCTAGATCCGTAGCCATTCCGATAGGGTTTCATGGAGTTCTTCCACCACTCAGAACACGAGCTTCTCTCCAACGCCAGTCGTGCTTAGTCCATAAAGCTGGATGACATCCTTTTCCCCATTGCGGTGTACCGTAGGAGACTCATAATAACACCGCACAAATCTAAAATTGCTTGGCCTGCCATTTTCACACTTTCGCCGTTTCGACGGTTCATCGCTAGGTTTGAAATAAAACCATGTTTCTCTGTTTTGTAGATCTGCAATCTCTGAGATATGTTGTGAAATCTGTTTTCCACACCTAGCCATATTTTACCTTGTCTTCTCATAAACTTGACCCGCCATGTAATCCCGGCTCTCACCACCGGATCCTGGCAGCTTAATCTTATAACATCTTAGGCTTTTAACCGCCCGTAGACATCTGTCATCACCTGACTCGCCGTACATTGTTACCTTGCGTAGTTTTGAACCGCCGCCATGTCTCGTGCATCCAACTCATGCAATTGGGTCGGCTCTTGCATCACTGAAGAATTCTTGATGGACTTTGTACATGTGGGTACCATACCCGCCAAGGATGTCATCCATTGGCGGGTTCCGGGTAACGAGCTAAGGCCCATTCCTCAGGAGGGTGAGGTAGTTGTATTTTCAGATCATGTCTAACGTGGGTTTCTACCCCCGGGCTCCAAATTCTTTCGGGATGTTCTTCACTTTTACAAGTTGCTCCCTCAAGACCTTGCCCCCAATTCTGTTTCCAACATATGCAACTTCCAAATGCTCAATGAAGTCTACTTGCAAACTGAGCCGTCCATTGGTCTCTTTCGTGATTTTTTTATGCAAACCGCTAGACGGAGGTGAAGGCCGTCCCAAGCTTTGAACTCGGCGCGATTTCAATTCCAAGGCGCCGGGACATAACTTTTCCGGCTGTTCAGATGCCGAGTCATCCTAAAGATTGGAACAAGACTTGGTTTTACTATAAAGATACCTCACCAGAAGGTGAGCATCCCCTGCCGGGTTACCGCCCATCCCGACTCAAGACAACCTCTGAGCTTCCTGGCTGGCTGTCAACTGCTGAACGGGCGAAGCATGCTCCGGCTCACGCCAAAATCAAAGCTCTTATGGCCAATGGACTAACGGGATTGGATCTGATCTGCTGCTGGATTTCTTGGAGGATTATGCCTTTGAGCCGGCGCAGTCGTCTTATGTGCGAATATCCATGCCAGTATGACGACTCCCTCTGTTTCAGCCAGACAACGTTATCAAAGGATGATATCACCACTGTCATCCGGAGCCTTGTCCATGAATCTTCAGGAGCTTGCAGCGCCATCGGGTTGGCACCTTTCTGCACCACAAACCCGGCCCCACATGTAGGGCGACTCTTTATACTCTCTTTTCTGTATTAGTTATATCTTGGCAATCTCTTTACCTTTTGTCGGCTTATATTTTCAGGCTAATTCCGACTTTTGGAAGAAGAAATATGTTCCTCCTCTAAAGAAATCCAGGAAGAAAACCACAGCCCGGAAGAAGAAGACCACTCCTCAGGAAGAATGGTTTGAACAGCCGGAATCGGACGACTCACAGGTATAACTTGACTATTTTTGCCGCCTCTTTATTCACCTTATTGACAACAACCATTCACAGGACAAGACAGAGACCAGCCATGCCAACGCCCCTGAGGTAACTTATGTTTCGTCCGACTCAGACTACTTTGTACCCCAGAAGATACGACGGGTCGTTCAAAAGGTTCCCCTTTCTCATCCTCTTGCTTACTTAGAACCCCAATTCCTTTTGAAAAAGCAACAGCAAGCCGCCCGACGCCAGACCCGGAGCGTCAGCTCTACCGTTCTCATGTCCAGATTGCCTAATTCTCCGACTCAGAGGAAACGTCCAGCTGAGGTAGACATTCCTTCTCTGCTTGATTTTACTAATCCTTCCTTTGTAATTCCAAAATTGCTTTACATTATCTGAACTGTTTTTCAGGGATCATCTCCTTCATCTGGCGACTCTACATCCACTGCTCTGCCACCTCCAAAGATTAACCCATTGTATGTGCTTATCACACCTTATGCCCGAGTCTTTGGTGGTTATAAACCTTGGGCTCTAATCTTTATGCTTTTTTAGGGCTCAAGCTAAGCGAAGGAAGACCACTAAGTCCTCCCCTGGCCCTAATGCTCAAGACTCGGAGCCTTCCAAGCCGGATGCTCCCATGCCGGATGTTGATCCCTTGGCGGCTTCCAAAGAGGCACCTGAAGAGACTTTCCCTTCTGCAGACCCGACGGCTGACTATATGATTCTTGAGAGTCCTCTGAAGGACTATTCCAAGCCACAAGCCCTGCAAAGGTTGTTGATGAAGCAACTCCTCTAGACGTCTTGATTACTGGCACCGGCTTCCCCTCTCCTCAACCTCATGTGCTAACAAAGCATAGTGAGACGGCTGAGGCCTCCAAGAAGCTGGAGTTTGAACTCCCCGCCCTTGAGAAGATGACAACTGATGAACTTCATGTTGGTTATTTGAACCGCCTGTCCACAAGCCGGGACCTGGAGCTCAAGCTTGTCAATTTAATGAAGAAGAAATATGAGGTATTCTTTACTCTCTTTATACCCTTACGTAGCCCCCAAGAGCCGGGTTAATATTGGTTGGTGATAATCCGGGTCTTCAAAACCTGCTAGAAGTAGAAATGCTTAGCCTGTAGGCCTCAACTTATTTAGAAGTAATCGCAAATCATCATTCGTAGCCCCCAAGGGCCGGCTCAAATTCGATAACATTGAGCCGGAGCTTTATTGAAGATATCTATTAGAGCCAATTGTAGCCCCCAAGGGCCGGCTCAATCTTGTTAAATTTGAGTCGGATCTTTTCCTTGGAAACCAGTTGAAAAACCAAAGTGTAGCCCCCAAGTTCTGGGTTAACTTGATAAAGATGATCCTGAACTGCCTTTTAATCTAGGAGATCAAATGGACATTAGCCCCCAAGTGTCATACATATTGCTTGCAATCTGTTTGAGACTTGCTGAGTCTTTTAAACTTCTCCTCCTGATGCCTCATTACCTAGTTTGATATGTCACGGGAAGCTTTAAACGAAGCCGGGTCAGAAGTGGTCGGCTTAAAAAATAATCTAGCCACGCAACAAGCCGCTCGTAGTGAAGCTGATGAAAAATGACGGCTCCTCTCCGAAGAACTGACCAAGATCAAGGCCGACTTTGCAACCTTCAAGGAGTCTGCTAAGGCTGAACAAGCCGCCCTGACTCAACAGGCAGATAATGCTGACCAACGGTTGATGATCGTGTCTGATGAGTTGTAGTCTTTGAAGCGCCATATTAAGAAGATGGCAGCCGCCATCTTTGGTAAGTATTTGTTAGCTTAACCCAATTTTTTTATGTCTTCTTGTACTGGTGACTTATGACAAATAATCTGCCTTATGTAGGTCCAAGGAGCCGCCAACTTGATTCTGACAGCTTGCTGCCCCTGAAGGCGATTTATACTCTAACGGAACAGCTTTACTGTGGGATTGTTTGCACGATCAAGGTTGTTCTCTACAAGGATACCACCCCCTCAACTATGAAAGGGGTCCTAGAGCTTCTTTCCATGCTGCCGAAGCAAATCGTAGAGTTGAAGAAATCAGCCGCCCATCAGGGGGCTATCGCAGCTATAAGCCAGGCACTGGCTTTTGCTCCGGAGTTGACTCCTGCAGACATGATGGACGGGTTTCCCTCCAAAAAAGATGATGGCTCCGAGTTTACAGGTGCTGACTATGCATGGTGTGTGAAGGATTCCAAAGTCCTTGCCTCCGTGTTAGCAGAAGAGGTCAACTTGGCGACTTATCAGACGACTTACAACACAGATCAGAAGAGAATCCGTGGCCCCCTCTTTGAGTCAAGATTGTCCTTAGTAACTGAAAGACTGAGGAGATGTTTCTCGATTATGGAGGTGATAAAGAGTTCGTCGTAAAGAGTTACGTCGATGCAGGCTTTAGCACCAATCTGGATGACTAGTAATAGCAATCTGGATACATATAGTGGAGCAGCCATTTGGAAGTAGTACCAAGTGGAGTGTGGTAGCAGTGTTTACGGTTTGACGTAGAGATTTGCAAAGTACGCACGGATCTGAATATCGCAGACCCGTTGACTATAAAAGACCTCTCTCACATGCAAAGCATGATCAAGCCCCAGAACTCATTTGGGTGTTAGATTCATAACAATGTGAATCACATAGTGATGTGAACTAGATTATTGACTCTAGTGCAAGTGGGAGACTATTGGAAATATGCCCTAGAGGCAATAATAAATTAGTTATTATCATATTTCCTTGTTCATGGTAATTTTTTATTATCCATGCTATAATTGTATTGATCGGAGACTTAAATGCATCTGTGGATACATAGACAAAACCATGTCCCTGGTATGCCTCTAATGGACTAGCTCGTTGATCAAAGGATGGTTAAGGTTTCCTAGCCATGGACATGAGATGTCATTTGATAACGGGATCACATCATTAGGAGAATGATGTGATGGACAAGACCCAAACTACAAACGTAGCATTTGATCATGTCAGTTTATTGCTACTGTTTTCTGCATGTCAATGTATATGTTCCTATGACCATGAGATCATGCAACTCACGGATATCGGAGGAGTGCCTTGTGTGTATCAAACGTCGCAACGTAACTGGGTGACTATAAAGGTGCTCTACAGGTATTTCTGATGATGTCTGTTGAGTTGGCATGGATCGAGACTGGGATTTGTTACTCCGTGTGACGGAGAGGTATCTCGGGGCCCACTCGGTAATGCAACATCACAATAAGCCTTGCAAGCAATGTGACTAATTGTTAGTTGCAGGATCTTGTATTACGGAACGAGTAAAGAGACTTGCCGGTAACGAGATTGAACTAGGTATGGAGATGCCGACGATCGAATCTCGGGCAAGTAACATACCGAAGAACAAAGGGAACATTATACGGGATTAACTAAATCCTTGACATAGAGGTTCGACCGATAGATCTTCCTAGAATATGTAGGAACCAATGTGGACGTCCAGGTCCCGCCATTGGTTATTGGCCGTAGAGGTATCTCGGTCATGTCTACATAGTTCTCGAACCCGCAGGGTCTGCAAACTTAAGGTTTGGTGACGTTTCGGTAGTATAGAGTTATGTATGGTGGTAACCGAAGGATGTTCGGAGTCTCGGATACAATCCCGGACATGACGAGGATCTCCGGAAGAGTCTGGAGATAAAGATTGTATATGTGATAATAGTGTTTTGATCTCTGGAAGAGTTCCGGAATTAACCGAAAGGGGTTCCGGATGTTTACCGAAGTGTTCGGGTACAGCAACACTTTATATGGACCAATGGGGTAAAACCCACGAGGTATTGGAAAGGGCAAGAGGAAGTTTTGCTGCTGCCTTAAGCAGTAAGGCAGTACTACCGCTTATGAAGCAGTACTACCGCTCGTGAAGCGGTACTACCGCTTGTGCGCGGGACTACAGGGATCCGAGTTGGACTCTTTTCTTGCGGGCCAAACCGACCTTGTGCGGGCAAAATAGACCTTGTAGAGGTATTTTCTCCAAGTTTAGACCCTAGGGCTCAACATATAAATAGAGGGGCAGGGCTAGCACACGGGACACAACTTACGGCCACGTGCTACCCGTTCCACCGGTGCTCCTCTAGATCGGATTTATGCAGCGCTTAGGCGAAGCTCTGCTGGAATCACTCCACCACCATCACCGGAGCACCGTCACGCTGCCGGTGAATTCTCTCTCCTCTCCACCTCCTCTTGCTGGATCAAGACGGTGGAGATCGTCATCAAGCTGCACGTGTGCTGAATGCGGAGGTGCCGTCCGTTCGGTACTAGATCGGAAGGATCGTGATCAAGGCCACGGGACGTTTGTGATCGGATCGCAGGACGGATCGTGACGAGATCGCGGGACGGTTCATGATTGGTTCGCGGGACGGTTCGTGATTAGATCGCGAGACGCTCGGCGATTTGGATCGCGAAGATGTTCAACTACACTAACCACATTTCTTAACGCTTCCCGCTTAGCGATCTACAAGGGTATGTAGATCCACTCTCCCTCTCGTAGATGTCATCACCATGGATAGGTTTGCGTGTGCGTAGGAAAATTTTTGTTTCCCATGCGACGTTCCCCAACAGTACTAGGCTGACTCGCCACATAAAAACCAATCAAGATGGTGTGTAAGCTACACCCGGAGGGTGAGAAGCCCCCAAGTGACTTGTTGACAGAGTCAACTATTTGGCTTAATAGCCGACCGATAGGGTCTGATAAGCTACATCCGGAGGGTGGGAAGCCCCCTGGACAACCAAGTTGACTTGTCAACTTTTTTGGCTTAAAAACCGGCCGATAGGGTCTGATAAGCTACACTCGGAGGGTGGGAAGCCCCCATGTACGGCTATGTTGACTTGTGAACATTTTTGGATTAAGAGCCGGCTGATAGGGTCTGATAAGCTACACCCAGAGGGTGGGAAGCCCCCTGGAAAACCAATTTGACTTGTCAACTTTTTGGCTTAAAAGCCAGCCGATAGGGTCTGATAAGCTACACCCGGAGGGTGGGAAGCCCCCTTGTATGACTATGTTGACTTGTCAAAAAATTTGGCTTAAGAGCTGGCTAATAGGGTCTGATAAGCTACACCCGAAGGGTGGGAAGCCCCCTGGACAACCAAGTTGACTTGTCAACTTTTTTGGCTTAAATGTCGGTCGATAGGGTTTGATAAGCTACACCTGGAGGGTGGGAAACCCCCTTGTACGGCTATGTTGACTTGTCAACATTTTTGGCTTAAGAGCCGGGTGATATGGTCTGATAAGCTACACACGGAGGGTGGGAAGTCCCTCTGGATAACCAAGTTGACTTATCAACTTTTTTGGCTTAAAAGCCGACCGATAGGGTCTGATAAGCTACACCCAAAGGGTGGGAAGCCCCCTTGTACGACTATGTTTTGAATCTTTGAAGATATGCGAAATTGCAGAGGCCCCGGCTTGCAGGGATGCTACTTTATTCATATACAGATATGATATGTACAATGATAGTGTACAATGCCGAGTCTCAACAACTTAAATGTAATAAGGTCGCAGATGCGCTATGTTCCACGGCCGGCGGGTCTCCTGCCCCGAGGTATCGGAGTCATCCCGGATGTCAATGAGATAATACGACCCGTTGTTGAGATTTCTGCTGAACACGAAAGGTCCTTCCCATGGAGGAGACAGCTTATGCATATTTGTCCGGTCTTGAATCAGCCGCAACACTAAGTCGCCTTCTTGAAACATCTTGGTCTTGACTCTACGGCTATGATAGCGGCACAGGTCTTGCTGATAGATCGCCGAACAAGCAGCCGCCAGTTCTCGTTCCTCCTCCAAGGAATCCAACGCGTCTTGACACGCCGTTTCATTGTCCGTCTCAACATAAGCCGCCACTCATGGCGAGTCATGTCGGATGTCACTTGGTAACACAGCCTCTGCACCGTAAACCATGAAGAAAGGTGTATAACCTGTGGATCAGTTGGGGGTAGTTCTGATGCTCCATAAGATGTACGGCAACTCTTCCACCCAACAACCCGGCATCCGTTGTAAAGGAACCATAATCCGGGGCTTGATACCTCTCAAGATTTCTTGGTTAGCACACTCCGCCTGACCGTTGGACTATGGATGAGCGACCGCGGAAACATCAAGACGGATGTGTTCTAGGTCGCAGAATGTTTTCATAGCCTCCTTGGACAAGTTTGTGCCATTGTCCGTGATGCTGCTGCGAGGGTAACCAAAATGGTAGATCAGCTTTTTGACAAACTGAACCGCTGTAGCCGCGTCACACTTCTGACCGGCTCAGCCTCTACCCACTTGGTGAACTTATCAACCGCCACCAAGAGGTGCGTTTTCTTATCCTTGGATCTCTTGAAAGTCCTGACCATATCCATCCCCCAGACTGCAAACGGCCAAGTAATTGGTATCATGCGCAATTCTTGAGCCGGAACATGAGCACGTTGGCCAAACTTTTGACAGTCGTCGCACTTGCGGACCAGATCCTTTGCATCCTTGTGAGCCGTCAACCAGAAGAAACCATGTCGGAAAGCCTTAGCCACCAGAGATTTTTAGCCGGCGTGATGTCCACAATCACCAGCATGAATTTCATTTAAGATTTCCTTACCCTCCTCTGGTGAGACACAACGTTGAAACACTCCAGTGACACTACACTTGTGTAACTCGCCATTGACTATCGTCATGGATTTAGACCGCCGGGTTATCTGTCTGGCCAGATTTTCATCATCAGGTAACTCACCTCGAGTCAAATACGCCAAGTAAGGCACGGTCCAATCCGGAATAGCATGTAGAGCCGCCACCAATTGTCCCTCTGGGTCAGGAACAGCCAAATCTTCCTCTGAGGGTAACTTGACAGTCGGGTGATATAAGACGTCTAGAAAGATATTGGGCGGCATCGGCTTTCACTGAGAGCCTAACCTTGATAGGGCATCAGTTGCCTCATTCCTGCGATGATCAATGTGATCCACCTGATAACCCTTGAAGTGACCAGCAATGACATCACCGCTTGACGATAAGTCGCCATCCGCGGATCCCTGGAATCCCAAGTGCCTGAAACTTGCTAAGCCACAAGGTCTGAGTCGCCGAAGCACCTTACCCGACTTAAGTTCATCTCCTTAGCTACCCTGAGGCCATGAAGCAGGGCTTCGTATTCAGCTACATTATTAGTGCAAGGGAACATCAGCCGGAGCACATAACAGAACTTATCACCTTTGGGAGATGTTAAAACAACTCCTGCCCCTGATCCTTCTAGCTGCTTGTATCCATCAAAATGTATTGTCCAGTATGTGTTATCCGGCTTTTCTTCAGGCGCCTGACACTCTGTCCAGTCATTTATGAAGTCCACAAGGGCTTGAGACTTGACAGCCGTACGAGGTACGTATTTCAGATTGAGAGGTCCCAGCTCCAATGCCCACTTGGCAATCCTACCAGTGGCTTCTCTGTTTTGAATTATGTCCCCCAACAGAGCAGAGATGACCATGGTGATCTGGTGCCCTAAGAAGTAATGCTTTAATTTGCGGTTGGCCATGAACACCCCATACACTAGCTTCTAGCAATGCGGATACCTCTGCTTGGACTCTGTCAGGACCTCACTGATCTAATAAACCGGCCTCTGAACCGGATATTCTTTACCTGACTCCTTACGCTTGACCACAATTGCAGCGCTGAAAGCCCTGTTGTTAGCCACCACGTATAGGAGCAAGGGTTCTTTTTCAGCCGGAGCGACTAAACCCGGCGGCTCAGTGAGCTGCTTCTTGAGTGCCTCAAATGCTTCACCAGCCGCCGTACTCTAGACAAAATTGTCTGTCTTCCTCATCATTTGATACAAAGGGATGGCTTTCTCACCAAGGCGGCTTATAAACCGGCTCAATGCGGCGATCCGCCCTGCCAGGCATTGGACATCATTGATACAAGCCAACTCAGCCAGGGAGGTGATAGCCTTGATCTTATCCGGGTTAGCCTCAATACCACGCTCAGAAACCAGAAATCCCAAGAGCGTGCCAGTCGGAACACCAAAGATGCACTTTGCTGGATTAAGCATCATCTTATAAGTCCACAGATTGTCAAAGGTTTCCTTTAAGTCGTCAAGCAGGGTCTCCTTCTTCCTTGACTTGATCACAATATCATCCACATAGGCATGAATGTTGCGTCCAATCTGATTGTGAAGACAATTCTGTACGCAGCGCTGATAAGTCGTCTAGGCACTCTTGAGCCCAAAAGGCATAGACACATAGCAGAAGGCTCCAAAACACATGATGAAAGCTATCTTCGCTTGGTCCTTAACTGCCATCTTGATCTGATGGTAACCCGAATAAGCGTCCAGGAAGCATAAACTTTCGCAACCCGTCGTAGCATCAATGATTTGATCTATACGAGGTAGAGCAAAAGGATCAGCCGGACATGCCTTGTTAAGATCCGTATAGTCCACACACATACGCCACGTGTCATTCTTCTTGAGCACAAGCACTGGGTTAGCAAGCCACTCCGGGTGAAAGACCTCGACGGTGAAACCCGCTGCTAAGAGCCGGGCAACCTCTTCCCCAATGGCCTTGCGTCTCTCCTCGTTGAACCGCCGTAGAAATTGCTTGACCATCTTAAACTTAGGATCCACATTAAGGTTATGCTCAGCGAACTCTCTCGGTACACCCGACATGTCAGAGGGTTTCCACGCAAAGATGTCTCGATTCTCACGGATGAATTCAATGAGCGCGCTTTCCTATTTGGGATCCATTTTGGCCCCAATAATGAAATGTTTGGATGAGTCGCCCAAAGTGAAATCGACCGACTTGGTATCATCCGCCGAAAACTTGAGGGGCGGCTCAACCTCCGTGGTGGGCTTTTTCAGCGGGGTCATATCCTTCGGGTCAACATTCTCCTTATAGAACTTAAGCTCTACCTCAGCACAACTGGATTCCGCGTAAGCCGCGTCCCCTTCTTCGCACTCAGTGGCCGTATTCCGATCACCATGAACAGTAATCGTGCCCTTTAACCCGGGCATCTTGAGCTGTAAGTAGACATAACAGGGCCTAGCCATGAACTTAGCATAAGCCGGCCACCCAAACAATGCATGATAAGGGATCTTGATCTTGACCACTTCAAACCACAAGGACTCCACCCTGTAGTTGTACTTGTCACCAAAGACAACTTCCAAAGAAATCCTGCCCACCGGGTAAGCTGACTTGCCCGGTACTACACCATGAAAAACTGTTGATGAGGGCTTAAGGTCTTTATCAAGCAGCTTCATCCGCCAGAAGGTATCATAATACAAGATGTTGATGCTACTGCCACCATCCATGAGTACCTTATTCACCATATATCCTCCCACTTGGGGGGCAACTACCAGGGCTAGCCATCCCGGGTCATCAACACGTGGCGGGTGATCCTCCCGGCTCCATGTTATGTCATACTCAAACCACTTCAAGTATTGCGGCAGGGCCGGTGCAACTGCGTTAACCGCTCGCTTGCACAATTTCTGATCCCGCTTGTTAAGGCTGGTCATAAAAACCTGATACTGGCCCGAACTGAGCTGCTTTGGATTACTCTTATACCCAGACTGATTATACTGTTGTTGATTGTTGTTACCAGAGTGTTGAGGATGTCCTGCTTGATTGCCCTGACCATGATGACCAGACCCTGAGCCGCCGGATCCAAATCCGGCTCCTGAGCCGCCGGGCGGGCCACCACCATGGTTGTTGTGCTGCTGCATGTTGTAGTTCTTGAACTTCTGCATGATGTGGAAATTACCCCATGTGTGCCCCGTGGCTCTATCGGGTCGGCTGTGCTTCGAACAGGGTTTATTGAGCATTTCCTTCAAATTGAAAGGAGTCTTATTTTTGTTAAAAGGCGGTCTGAACTTCCCATTGCCCTTAAGATGATTCTGACTGGTGCTTGCATTGGCCACTAGTTCTAACCCGCCATCCAGGTTCTTCCGCTTGCTCTGGTTACCATTACTTGTCGCACCCTTGCACTGGTTATTCTGTTTACCTTGGCCGGCCTTCTCCTCATCAGAGCCTGGATCCTTCGTGTTATCAGAGTCAGCATACTTTTTGAGAGCCACCATGAGTTCTCCCATGTCCTGACACGTATGCTTGAGCCGGCCGAGCTTCTGCTTCAGAGGGACGAAGTGGCAGTTCTTTTCTAAGATCAGCACTGCTTGAGCCACCGTGATCTGTTCAGATGAGTGGATGATGGTCGACACCCGTCGGACCCAATGATGAGTCGACTCATTCTCCTGCTGGACACAATGATCGAGATCCACAATTGTCATAGGTTGTTTGCAAGTCCCTTGAAAGTTTTTGATGAATCTTGCTCTTAACTCGGCCCATGAATTGATGGTATTGGGTGGCAAACCCTTTAACCACGTGTGAGCCGGACCTTCAAATATCATGATGAAATATTTAGCACACACCGCCTCATTGACATCCAACATCTCCATAGCCATCTCATAGCTTTCGATCCAGGCCTCCAGAGGCAAGTCGGCAGTGTAATTCGGGACCTTGCGAGGTCCTTTGAAATCCTTCGGCAACCGCTCGTTCCGTAGAGCCGATGCTAAGCATGGTACTCCCACGGCCCTGGTGGTCGCTCCCGCTCCTACTGATACGGAGGGCGCAGGCTCTTGGTGAGCCGCCATGGCCAAAGCCGTGGCCTCTTGCTGGTTTCTCGCCCGGTTTATGAGCGCTTGTGCATCTAGAGCCACCTGATCATCCCCTGGAGGCCCCCTATGCCGATCGCTGCTGGAAACCACCGGCGATTCATAGCGCCGGCTAAAGTTGTGGCTGGGGAGGGGGGTTGAATGAACGCGGCTCCGGCTGTAAGCATATTTCTCCTGATGGGCCATCATCGTTTGAAGGGACCCAATGGCATTCCGTACCTCTTTCTACAAAAGGCGCCTCATCTGGAATAGGGATTGTTTCAAGCCGGGTGGCCGTGGCCACCATGTTCTCCGTCGGGTTGGAATAATGGCCCGTCGGCATCGGAAACACCGCTGGTGAAGCCTGGTTTCGTCGAGGCAGGTTAAGGTGTCGTCGAGCCGCCGGCCGACTTCCAGGCGCATTCGCTGCTCATCCCATTCCTGGCGTGTTAAAGAGATTCCTAGCCTCATAATTTTCTGGTAAGCGGGATTGATGCCTCATCCGCTGCACCGCAACCACTGATTGTTGTTCTAGCTCAAGACGGAAAGCATCCGTCCTAAGGCGCTCTCCCTCCGCCTCCATCTGAACCTTTAACTCAGCTATCCTCTGTTGCTCCTCCGCCATCCGGTCCTTGAGTCTTGCAATCTCCAAGTTCCGAGCGGCTTGATTATCCGGTGTGACTTTAGTGGCCATCAGATTTGCGAGCTCGTTCATCAGATCCAGGAGAACTTGGGCCAGCGGCGGCGGCTCAGTTCCCGTGTTTGTTGCTCCGGTGGCTGTGTTGCTCATGCCTGGGGCTGACCCCGCCATGAACACGGCCGCATGAACCGGCAGCCCAATATCGTCTGGCTCAGACCGTTCTGACTCGGGTTAAGGCTCGTCGTAGCCCCCGAGCCCGCCGTTGTGAAGCTGGTAGATCGACTCTGCTTCTCCGCTCAAAGATCCGTCCTCTAAATAGACAAGGGTCTCCTGCGATGTAGTAGCCTCAAGATCCATACCTTGAGTAAAGCCCACGAAGACGTGCTTCCGGCCCGGGTTAACATGGGCGGGTCACACATATTTGGCGGGTTGAGCGCGCCGAGCCGGCTCGACGATGTTGGTGCAGATGTCCGGCCCGGGTGTAGATCTGTCAACCTTACCGATGAAGACGTGGATTCCACCGAAGGGAACCCGAAATCCATATTCGGCAGAATCGGCCTCATGACCCCAGCCGGCGTCGTCGATGTAGAGCCGGCCGCGGCGTCTCTTGCTCATCCTTCCAACCACGTATCCTTCGAACCCTAGGAGAGAGCCCTTTGAGAACTCAACACCACCGAGCGCAGGCCCCACAGTGGGCGCCAATTGTCATGGTTTTGTCACGGCAGATGTCTGGGTGAACGGACTTGGATTCGAGCCCATCGCTAAGGTGATGGACTCAAAGGGGTTGACTGGGACAAAGGACACGGGTTTACCCAGGTTCGGCCCCTCAAGTCGAGGTAACAACCTACGTCATGCTTGTGTTTGTATTGCTTGGATTATCGATTACAAGGGAGCTGTTTGCTTGACCTAGTTCTCGATATCTGATCCCTCTAAGTCGCCCCGGATCTCACCTTTATATAGGAGGTCAAGACCACGGGTCATACAAGTTGTAACTGACTCTCACAATCGTGTCTGAGTCTATCTCTACCTTATCTTGCCTTCCTGATCAAGTTGTCTCTGGGTGGCTCACCTGCCCGGGTCTTCTTACCTTCTCCGTCTGGGCCACGTCCTGACCCATCTTGTCAAGCCGCCAAACGTCTTGGGCTTAAGTCTTCACGGCCCGCTCTTGGGCTGGTGTACGAGCTGCCTGGTGTGACCTGGAGCCTCAGGGGCGGGTCTCACCATGGGGTTATATCCCCAACAAGGGTCCTCAATGTCTACATCCAAACATAGCGTTGAAGAAGTTCAAAATGGATCAGCCCAAGAAGGGGTTCTTGCCTGTGTTACAAGGTGTGAAGTTGAGTAATTCTCAATGCCCAGTGACTGCAGAAGATAGAGAGAAGATGAGTGTCACCCCCTATGCTTCAGCCATAGGCTCTATCATGTATGCAATGTTGTGCACAAGAACCGATGTCAGCCTTGCCATAAGTATGGCCAGAAGGTTTCAAAGTGATCCTGGAATGGAGCACTAGATGGCGGTCAAGAATATCCTTAAGTACCTAAAAAGGACTAAGGAAATGTTTCTCATTTATGGAGGTGATCAAGAGCTCGTCGTAAAGGGTTACGTTGATGAAAGCTTTGACACTGATCCGGATGACTCTAAGTCGCAAACCAGATACATATTTATTCTCAACGGGGGAGCAGTAAGCTGGTGCAATTCCAAGCAAAGCATGGTAGCCGATTCTACATGCGAAGCGGAGTACATCGCAGCCTCGGAGGCAACGAAGGAAGGTGTCTGGATGAAGCAGTTCATGACAGATCTTGGAGTAGTGCCCAATGCACTGAACCCAATGACTCTGTTCTGTGACAACACTGGTGCCATTGCTCTGACCAAGGAACCAAGGTTTCACAAGAGGACCAGACACATAAAGCGACACTTCAATTCCATCTGTGATTACATCGAGGAGAAGGACATAAATATTTGCAAAGTGCACACAGATCTGAATGTTGCAGACTCGTTGACTAAACCTCTTCCAAGGGCTAACCATGATCAATACCAGAACTGCATGGGTGTTCGATTCATTACAATGTAAATCACATAGTGATGTGAACTAGACTATTGACTCTAGTGCAAGTGGGAGACTGTTGGAAATATGCCCTAGAGGCAATAAATAAAGTGTTTATTATTATATTTCCTTGTTCATGATAATTGTTTATTATCCATGCTATAATTGTATTGATTGGAAACACATTGCATGTGTGGATATATAGACAACACTTTGTCCCTAGTGTGCCTCTACTGACTAACTCGTTAATCAAAGATGGTAAAGGTTTCCTAGCCATAGACATGAGATGTCATTTTATAACGGGATCACATCATTAGGAGAATGATGGGATGGAGAAGACCCAAACTATAAACGTAGCATATGATCGTGTCGGTTTATTGCTACCGTTTTCTGCATGTCAAGTATATGTTCCTATGACCATGAGATCATGCAACTCACGGACACCGGAGGAGTGCCTTGTGTGTATCAAACGTCGCAATGTAACTGGGTGACTATAAAGGTGCTCTACAGGTATATCCGAGGGTGTTTGCTGGGTTGGCATGGATCAACACTGGGATTTGTTACTCCGTGTGACGGAGAGGTATCCGAGGGCCCACTCAGTAATACAACATCACAATAAGCCTTGCAAACAATGTGACTAAGTGTTATCCACGGGATCTTGTATTACGGAACGAGTAAAGAGACTTTCTGGTAATGAGGTTGAACTAGGTATGGAGATATCGATGATCGAATCTCGGGCAAGTAACATACCAAAGAACAAACGGAACATCATACTGGATTAACTAAATCCTTGACATAGAGGTTCGAATGATAAAGATCTTCATAGAATATGTAGGAATCAATATGGGCATCCAGGTCCCGCTATTGGTTATTGACCGTAGAGGTGTCTCGGTCATGTCTACATAGTTCTCGAACCCGCAGGGTCTGCACACTTAAGGTTCGGTGACGTTTCAGTAGTATAGAGTAATGTATGGTGGTAACCGAAGGTTGTTCGGAGTCCCGGATGAGATCTCGAACGTCACGAGGAGCTCCGAAATAGTCCGGAGGTAAAGATTGATATATATAGGAAAGTGGTGTTTAAACTCCGGAAAAGTTTCGGGCATTTCCGCCAGTGTATCGGGAGTGACGAATGGGTTCCGGGGACCACCAGGTGGGGCCCACATACCCCAAGGGGCCACATGGGCCTTATAGGTGGCGCACCATCCCCTGGTGGGCTAGGAAAGCCACCCCAAGAGGCCCTATGCGTATGGAGAAGGAGATAGAGTAGGGGCCAAGTTTGGGAAGGAGTCCCACTTGGAATCCAGCTCCCTTGTGGGAGGTGGACTCTTCCCCTAGGCTTCGGCCAAACCTCTCCTTGGAGGAGAGGTTAGGGCTGCCTCCTCTACCCTCCCTCCTATATATACTAGAGGATTTTTAGGACATCCCCAACCCTAATTTTTCCAAGTGCTGCCCTCTTCTTCCTCTAGATCGTTTTCTCCTCTAGATCAGTTTTCAAGAGTGCTTAGGCGAAGCCCTGCTGGAATTGCTCCACCATCATCGCCGCAACGCCGTCGCGCTGCTGGAGAACTCGTCTACCTCTCCGCTCCCTCTTGCTGGACCAAGAAGGCGGAGATCTTCACCGAGCTGCACGTGTGCTGAACGAGGAGGTGTCGTCTGTTCGGTACTTGATCGGGAGTTCGTGGGACGGCTTGCGATTTGGATCGCGGAGACGTACCACTACATCAACCGCGTTCTTTAATGCTTCCGCTTAGCAATCTACAAGGGTACGTAGATCCAATCTCTCCTCTCATAAATGCTCATCTCCTAGATTGATCTTGGTGAAGCCTAGGAAGTTTTCTGTTTCCCATGCAACGTTCCCCATCAGAGATCATACCGGAGTTGATCAGGGAATCCGTAGTGGAGTCAGCACTGGAGCCACAGAGGTCAGAAAGGTTGCATAGAGTGCGCGAGGTTTTGTTGCTAGAAAGTGACGAGTCAGCCATGTATGCGGAAGCGATGGTGAGCCCAGATTCTGAGGCATGGCTAGAGGCCATGAGATCCGAGTTAAAGTCCATGGATGACAATCAAGTCTGGGACTTGGTTGATTCGCCACCTGGCGTAGTTGCCATTGGTTGCAAATGGGTCTTTAAGAAGAAAACCGATGTGGATGGAAAGGTTCAGATCCACAAAGGTCGGCTTGTCACTAAAGGTTATGGACAAGTTCAAGGAATTGACTACGACGAGACCTACTAGCTACAGCTGCATATTTCGATTATGAGATATGGCAGATGGATGTCAAAACGGCCTTCCTTCATGGAAATCTAAAAGAGGATGTATACATGATACAACCCGAAGGTTTTGTCGATCCAACTAATGCTGGTAAAATATGCAAGCTCAAGAGATCCATTTATGGATTGAGGCAAGCGGCTCGGAGTTGGAACATTCGTTTTGATGAAGTCATCCTTGACCTTGGTTTCATCAAGAAAGAAGAGGACTATTGTTTATACAAGAAGTCTAGTGGGAGCTCGGTAGTATTTTTGATCTTGTATGTGGATGACATACTGTTGATCGAAAATGATGTTTCGATGCTGAACTCGGTCAAGGAATCACTGAATGGCAAGTTTTCGATGAAAGACCGTGGAGAGGAAGTGTACATTTTAGGCATCAAGATCTATAGAGATAGATCGAGGAGGCTGCTCGGCTTAAGCCAGAGCATGTACATAGACAAAGTATTGAAGATGTTCAACATGAGTGAGGCCAAGAAAGGGTTCTTGCCCATCTCACATGGTATAAGGCTAAGCAAGACTCAGAGTCCTACGACTTCTGATGAGCGAAACCGTATGAGTAGGATTTCATATGCCTTGGCAATTGGATCCATCATGTATGCCATGCTATGTACACAGCCTGATGTTGCCTATGCAATAAGCTTAACAAGCAGATACCAGGCCGACCCAGGTGAGAGTCACTGGGCAACGGTGAAAACTATCTTGAAGTACCTGAAAAGGACTAAAGAGATGTTCCTAGTTTATGGAGGTGAGGAGGAGCTCTGCGTAAAGGGTTACGCTGATGCTAGTTTCCAAACCGATAGGGATGATTGTCGATCGCAAACTGGATTCATGTATGTCATGAATGGAGGAGCAATAAGCTGGATGAGTTCCAAGCAAGATACGATAGCCGACTCCACAACAGAGGCCGACTACATTGCGGCTTGTGAAGCCGCAAAGGAAGGTGTTTGGATTCGAAAGTTCTTGGAAGATGTTGGTGTGTTCCCGGGCTGGTCAAAACCGTTGGACCTTTATTGTGATAATTAAGGTGCCATCGCACAAGCCAAGGAGCCGAGACAACACCACAAGACCAGGCACATAGACCGAAAATATCACCTGATACGAAAGCTCGTAGAGAAAGGTGATACTAATTTATGCAAGATTCACACGGATGCAAATGTTGAAGACCCGTTGACTAAGCCGCTTCCACAACCCAAGCATGAGGGGCACGTTAGAGCTATGGGCATTCCATGTCTATTTGATTGACTCTAGTGCAAGTGGGAGACTGTTGGAGATATGCCCTAGAGGCAAACATGTATGATGATATTTCCTATGTATTTATGAATAAAGATAGTCATTGGACATTATCATTGATGTGTATTAACGAGTATGTGACTTGTTTGTGAGACTATGTATTGTATGACGACTGTCCTAAATGGTCCCTAGTCGAAAGGGTTGTGTGGAAACGCAACCAGTTAGACTAGCATATGACATGGTGGATGGTCCGGTCTCACTGACCATGTAGCATTGGATGCTAGTCGGATAATATGAACTCAGAAATGTCTGGTCGGACTCGACGTAGTCGGATCCGAGTCGAGATAAGGTCTAAGTTGGACAGACCCAACTACGAGACACAGCGATAGGTCATCTGTGAGTCCCTAGTACAACATACGTTCTATGTCCTAAGACCTGAGTTGGCGCATGTACTCGGGCTTTGCATGAGTTACAACTAGCCACCTCCACTCGCCGCCGCTGACCGTGTGATCGGACCTAGCAGTCCGCCGCATGAGTGTTACTCGTGCACACGCGTATACCGTTAGAGGTGGTGCACTTGCGCCGCTCTGGCAAACCTGTACGTGGGATCCGGCGGTTGATTGTTCGAGGGAGATCGGAACAGCTGTTCGAGGGAGATCGGATGAGGAGGAGACAGACCACACGAACGTGCAGCCCCAACTTTACTTCTGCTGCACGGCACTGCGCGTCTAGTGGTAACAATCTGTGATCCATCTCCGTAGCATGTTCTTGGTTGTTCTGCGTGTAGGAAATTTTAATTCGCATGCGATGCACTACGGTAGAACCCAACACCTCCTCCACATCCACATGGCTCGAGGAGATGATATCTACGCCATCAAATATCTCCCCCTAAAACTGAAGAGGCCAGCTCGGCGCTGGTTAAACAGCCTCCTCGAAAACTCCATGGGATGCTAGGAAGACCTAGAGGATGCATTCTGATCTAACTTCCAGGACACCTATGTTCGGCCGTCGGATTCCTCCGACCTAAGAAACGTCGTTCAGAAGCCCGGAGAGTCTGCAAGGAAATTTTGGAACCGATTCTTGACCAAAAAAATAGATTGTCGACTTCCCGGACGCCGAGGCAATAGCCTCCTTCCGGCATAATATTCGGGATGAATGGCTGGCTCGCCATCTTGGCCAGGACAAACCTCGGACTATGTCCGCCCTCACATCACTCATGACCCGCTTTTGCGCGGGCGAAGATAATTGGCTGGCAAGACGCAACCACAACTCCGAAGACCCCGGAACCTCCGAAGTTCAGGACGGCAACGGGAAACCAAAGCGCAACAAAAACAAGCGCCGGCACAATAACAGTGATGCCGATGACACGACCATTAATGCCAGCTTCCGTAATTCCCGACCTGGGCAGCGAAAGAAGCCTCCTAAAGGAAATTGCGACAGACCAACCCCGCTGGAGAAGATCATGGAAAGGCCTTGCCAAATCCATGGCACTCAAGAGAAGCCCGCCAACCACACGCACCATAATTGTTGGGTGTTCAAACAGGTCGGCAAACTCACACCCGAGGATCAAGGCAAAAGCCCTCGCAGCGAGGATGAGGATGAGCCTCGGGGTCCGATTGGTGGCTGATAAAAGAAATTCCCTCCAGAGGCCAAAACGGTAAACATGATATATGCCACCCATATACCCAAGAAGGAGAGGAAGCGCGCCCTTCGAGAGGTCTACGCTGTAAAGCCTGTAGCCCCGAAGTATAACCCATGTTTGGCATATCCGATCACCTTTGATCGACGTGATCACCCGACCAGTATCCGGCATGGGGGTTCGGCCGCCCTCGTCCTAGACCCCATAATAGATGGGTATCACCTCACAGAAGTCCTAATGGACGGAGGAAGTAGCCTTAACATGATTTACTCAAACACGGTGAAAAAGATGGGTATAGATCCGTCAAGGATCAAACCCAGCAAGACTACCTTCAAAGGAGTAATTCCAGGCGTCGAGGCACGATGTACGGGCGTCGTCAGCCTGGAAGTAGTGTTCGGCTCACCCGAAAACTTTCGAAGTGAAGACTTGATCTTCGACATTGTACCCTTCCGCAACGGCTATCACGCCCTGCTCGGTCGAACAGCGTTCGCTCGCTTTAACGCCGTACCGCACTATGCTTACCTCAAGCTCAAGATGCCTGGCCCCAAGGGGGTCATTACTATCAACGACAACACAGAGCGCTCTCTACGAACCGAGGAACATGCGCTCGCCCTGGCGGACAAATTTAATTATAGTGATGATCGGCAAGCTCCGACATCTGCCGTAAAGGCACACAAGGTGGGGAAGCGAGCACGGCTTCAGTCCGAACTCTCAGAACCTTCCCCTCCCCTCAAATAGGGATTCATCCCCCATCGCACAACCCTAGGACCAGCAAAGTACGTGCCAAGGAAGCACAGTTTCGCACTTAAAATTCCATGGGCGGCGGTGGGAAAAAAAGGGTAAGTGTTCGGCTAGACCGAACCATTACCATTACACTGTCTTCGGACACAATGTATGCACCATCAAAGGGCTTGACAAAGGCGTAAAGCTCATCCACACTTCGGCGACTTCTTAAGACCTTGTTTCCAAGATCTGTTCGCCGAACATCATCACCCATTGAGGTGCACCGAGGCGCAGGAGTAAACCAGCGGCGGTGCACATCGAGGACGTAAGGTCACCAATCGAATACCCCTGGTACAACTACTCCTGTAGAATTTCTTCCTTTTCACATACCTGTAAGCAGTTGCTTCGGCAATCCGAGCAATAAGAGTTGTTGAGAAAAATATAACAGCATTATACATGTTTGTCTCGTTGTCCTTTTTGGCACATATTTGCTTTCTCCCTCTTCTCGTAAAATTGTTCGGTGTGTTGCGATGCAATCGGCTAATAGACCGTGGGCTCGAGTTTAAAAAACAAAATCGCCTTACGAACATTTGCTTATGCGTTTGGCGTCTTGGAATTCGCTTTATATGCATTGGTTCCGAACTATGTCTTGGGTCAATAGTTGGGTTGCCCCGCTCCTGTGCTTGCCCCTTTACGTTCCGCTAGTTCGGCTAAAAGGGCAAAGGGAGAACCTCTACGATTGTGTTTCCGGCTAGTCTGGTCAAGAACCTCAGAGGAGAAAGCCGAAAATTGACAGTCATGGTATGCAAGAAACCGGTCTGCAAATCCGAGCCTAAGTGTTATACTCACGACCTCGTCAGAGGTCATCCCGTGTCATACAATGGGTTTGCTATTCGTACAAACCATGTGATATCGGCTTTAGCCGCGGATCGTCCGACTATCACAAGTCACTGGGGGCTAGTCACCAGCCTCCCGCAGCCCTTTTGGCGCCCCTATGGCTAAGTGAAAGCAATAAAGCACTATGGGCTGATTGCCTGATCTGCCGCACACTACCGCCTTCCGGTACCGATAGTTCGGCTAAGGGTTATAGTGCGTAACTAGAGACACCCCACGTAGTATCTACATGGGGGCTGAAGCCAACGACTTGCAGCTTTCAGTTTAAACGGCCACAAAGGAGTTATAAAGGAATGCAAAACATTAAAAATATGATAAACCATGCATAAAAATATACAAGCGTTCAAAAGTCTTCGGATATATTACAACGCATCTAATCGTACATGTTCTCTTTCGAACACTGTCGAGCACCCTCCATTACTCCGGAGAAGTACAGCTCGGGGCGCCGATATTCCTTTCCAGGAGGCGGAGGAGCGGTGGCTATCTTCACCGGATCAAGCCCCGACTAGTGCACTTTGGCCTTTGCAAAGGCCATCCGAGCTCCTTCGATGCAGGAGGAGCGCTTTAGTGCGACGATCTGGGGCACGACGCCGACCAACTTCTGTACCAGTCCGAAGTAGCTGCCCGGTAGTGGCTCGTTGGGCCATAGACGGATGCAGAGATCCTTCATGGCTGGTTCCGCCATCCAGTGCAGCTCCATCAGCTGATTCAGCTTCTCAGTAAGGAGAGGAGGGCGCTCGGGGGCTTCGAACTGAGCCCAGAATAGACGAGCTTCATCTCCTTCTTCCTGCGAAGCATAGAGCTGATTCGCGTCCGCGACGCTCTTCTGAAGGTCGAAGCAGGTGCCTGAGGAATGCCATACCCGGGTAAGCAACTCGAACTTGCTATCTCCGAAGACAGACTGCAATAAGTATGGCTTACCATCTGTTATAGCCTTCACCTGATGAACTTGCTCTTTGAAAAACCTCCTATCCACCCGCTCCTTTTGGAGTTTGGTTTTCATGGTGGATAGTTCGGCATTTTAGTTGTCATTGTAGGCATTTCCTTTTTTGACCGAGTGTACCAGAGTACCGGTTCGGACTAGTGAAGCGGTCAGGCCGGCTTGGGGGCAATGCAGGCTGCATGTGCGATGGAGGCTGGTGCAGGGTGCTGCGAAAGAGATGTGAATGCACGCACCTTATTTTGGCCGTAACCCGTGCTGGAGATCCACCAAACGGCTAATTAACGAGGCATGTCATTAACTATACGCATTTATGACGTCCTTCTGTTCCAAGCCGTCCGTCCGTCCGTTTCCTGTAACTGCGTGCATTTACCTACATGCACATAATTAAGGAGGAGGTGGCACACTCACCTTGCATGGTTGAAGGAAAAGGAAGCCATGGCCAACAGCTGGTGACCGAGGGAAGAATTGTTGTGCCGAAAGGCCTGACCGGCTTCCTATCTCCGTATTGCGTCAGTCCTGCCCGCACGCCGCAGCCACCACGTCAGAGAAGCTGATGAGGGAGGAGTGCATCACACCTGTAATGTCGGTGGGAGGGGCACCTCCACCATGGATACCACTGCCGAGTGGACACCATCCGTATCATGCCGGCGGCGGGACTCTGGAACACCGCCGGAGGTGTGGTCCCGATGTGGGCGGATGCGCCAGAGGTCGGTGAGGCTGGGCAGGCGGCAATCGACTTGGCGAAGGCGACGATGGTTGGCGACGAAGAAGACAGGCAACAGCGGACTAGCCAGGTAGGGAGCTCGGCCTCCACGCCGCTCGTCCGAACAATGCTTAGTGGCGCGGCAACGCTGTCGCCGTTGATGTGAAGAAGATGAAGCGACCGTCGTCCTCATTTGTATATTCTTTCCTTTTTGATTGATCGAAATTCCACGGTACTCGCATGAGCACGTGTTCATACAAATCAAAAACAGCCATAGTTAGATTAAAGATCGATTGTAGAGAAATAAATAGGATGGAATGAAACTTCCCGATCCCTCCATATGAAGAGTATCATGTCTCTTCGAGTGGTGTACGGAACACCTTGGATTGAATTCTCCATTAATGATTGTCGATCGGAGAACGAAGATCGAAGAAAGAAAACCATTTGCATCATGTTTCAATAGACGCCATGCCCCACGGTGGGCGCCAAATGTCGTGGGAGCAATGCTGACATTAGAGAGGGGTAGGATAACGGAGCATGATCTATCGAGATGCAAATGGGTGACACGGTGGTTTTAGCGAGTTCGGGCCTCTCACAATGGAGATAACAACACTACGTCTCGTGCTCTGGAGAGGTTTTGCTTATTCCTCATGAACATGAGTTACATAGTGTATTTGAGGGGGAGAAAGGAGAATGGATCTCCATGCCTGAGCTAAGTCCTGAGACTAATGGCTAGAGAGCCAAGGGAGCAGAAGCTGTCATGAGCTACGTGGTGGGGGTGGCTTATATAGAGTGCGCCACCCCCTCACCTCCTATGTTACAAGATGGGGCATTGATGCCATAATGTCGGCCCACTGCAGAACCTTCTCCTAAGCTTCGACTGGCTTGCCAACTGTTGGTCCTAGCATACCCGAGTGAGTCGTACTGCCGAGTGAGCCATACTGCCGAGTGAGTCATACTGCCGAGTGAGCCATACTGCCGAGTGGTTGACTGTTGCCGAGTGGATGGAACGTACTCGGTTGAGTGACTAGTATGTACTCCCTCCGTCCGGGTTTATTGGGCCCTGGGCGGAGTGAGCGCGTCCGCTCTTATTAGGCCGCTGCATCGACTCGACTGTCAAAAGCCAAAAAACGCTTTGATCTCCCAGGCTGTGGTTCATCTTCCAAAGCGTCGTAGTAAATTTCCAGCTGTTGCACTATATACATTGAGACTACTACTCGTACTCCTCTTAGCACAACACCACGACAGTACTGGTTCTAGGAAAGAAATCAGCGGCTCGCCGGATGCAGCACACTACCATGCCGTTGCGGCCGGAGGCGGAGCACAGCGTCGACATCGATCCAGACGCCAAGAACCAGTCCGGGCTGGGCTTGGACGCGTCGCCGCCCGACCTCGTCACTGCTGGGCACGCAGAGATCGACGTCGATGATGCATCGCTGGTTGAGCACAGCGTCGACGTCGATCCGTCGTGTGCGCCGTACGCGCCGCCATCGTGTGCGCCGTACGCGCCGCCGTCGTGAGAACCGAAAGCGCCTCCGTCGTGTGCGTCGTACGCGCCGCTGTCGTGTGCGCCGTACGCGCCACCGCCCTCATGCCCGGCGAACCCTCGACCGCCGCACTGGCCGAAACGAAGATGGCGTTCAGCGCCGAACGAGCTGCCTATGTCGCGAACGGCAGCTTGTCCTCGTCCGCAGCCGGCATGACCGAGACCTAGTCGACCTTGCCTACGGCCGTTGCTCCCTTCTCCTTCGCCATGAACTTGCAGCTCTGGTGGTATGTTAAGATCGAAAGTAAGCATAGCTCGATGACTTTGCAACTGGAGGATGCTTAGAGCATGCCTGTATTTATAATGGAGACACTAAGTTCCTTTTCAAATTTTCAATCCCGGCGGGAGCTGTACATGGCGCGAGCTGTACTAATCAAAAACATGGCGCGAGCTTGCTCTATAAAGCAAAATTGCAAAAAAAATGGCGGGAGCTTGCTCTACAAAGCTACATGGCGCGAGCTTGCTCTCCCAGCCAACCAATGCATGCGCTTGTGATCCTCCTTTGATTGGTGCATGCATGCGCCATGCAGCGTCCGAGCGCTCGCGAAAAAGTACCGCCCGCGTGAGCTGGCGCGCGCCAGGGAATTAAGCTGAGCGTGGGGCTGCATGCTAGCGAAGTCGGATTTTCTTTGGCAGTAAATCATGCATGGAAACCGAAGGAGCGGCACTTATTCCAGGGCATTAATCATGGTGTCTTGGTACCTGCAATCTGGTCGGGGGCCTAATAAACCCGGACGGAGGGAGTAAGTATTAATCCGGACCCACCTGGTGTGTGAACCCCATGGTATTATGATATTTCGACCCTTCATGGGCCTACCTATTTTGTGTATCCCCGACAACCATCATATATGGTGATGGATGGGAGCAGTACATTGCAGTGAACAATTTTAAAGGAGGAGAACTCATAGCTTTTTCCTTAATAGGAGAGGTGAATAGGTTAAGGACATTATATGTCCAAAGCGATGATGATAAAGCTAGTGTGAAAGAAATGTTACCATCCTCTTCGGGTTCTTGGGGAAGCCCTTTGTGCACCGTCTAACAAAAACAAACATGGTCAAAAAAGTTATGGTGAGATGTTTTATATTCTTTCATCTCTTTTTGGTCATAACCAAGTATGGTGAGATGTCTAACATTCTGTGCTCTCTATTTTCTCTTAATGATTGGGTCTTCAGAAGCTACCTTTGACGATGTTTTTTGGAGTGGACATCCCTGTCGTCGGCACTGCTAGAGTAATCCATGGACCAAGAGGTCTTGTCACGAACGTCCAATACAAGACAAAACCCGACGGGCGCATATCATTCCACAAGGCCGGCTGACAGGAGTTCATCAAGGGAAAGAGAGAACTAGGATGGACACCCTTGTGGTAATCACTATAAGGAAGAGCAACCGCAAGGACTATCAAATGATGGTTGTTGTTGACCATGTTTAGAACTAAGTCATGAATATATCAGCCGGAGAACTGTTAGTTAATTAATTAATATGTTAAGATGAATGTTTCTTAAGTTAAAGAACTTTCAAGTTATACTGGTGGTTCTTTCTATATATTGATCATGGCGATGTTGTGTAATGGTTCTTTCATTGCTATATGTAGTAGCTAGCGTCGAGTTGAATGAAAAGCATAAAATAAAAATGGCAAACACAAAAATAAAAGGGGGAAACACAATATGAAAACCCCTACACCCTTCAAAACCCCTAAACCCCTCCTTTCAAAAAAGAAAAAAAACAACGCCTGGCAGATGCTAACGCGTGGCTGCCTTTTAGTCCTGGTTGGTGTTACCAACCGGGACTAAAGGTCCTCCTACCAGGCGCCTCACGGCGGCCACATGAAGCTCTTTTAGTCCCTGTTCGTAAGCCAACCGGGACTAAAGGTGACAAGCATTAGTCCCGATCATTTTGTCCCGGTTGCAGAACCAGGACTAAAGGCCCTCTAGAACCGGGAATAATGCCATGTTTTCTACTAGTGGTAGTTTCAAATATACAAGGAAATGTTTTCATTAATATATTGAAATTCTTTATATACCTACCATCTTGATGATGTCTTCTTTGTTGTTTGTTACTACCTCGATTCATAATAAGTGTTGCAGTTTTGAACTAATCACAATTCAAAATGGTGGCATTTATTTCGAATTGAAGGGAGTACATGTCATCTCACTAAAGCAACCTTTTCTTTCTCGGGCAAAGTTGTAAGCAAATGTGCATAACCAAAAATGAGATTAATTAGGAACCCAATCAATCATCTTAATGTTGTTGGACAAGATTGAAACACACAAAGCGACTCAGGCTGCAAATGAGGGCGGGTCGAAGCGGCAGAGCGGGGACCGATGCTGGCAGCCGGGAGTTGTCGGGACCGAGGAGAATGTGGGCATGCGACCACATACATGCACCGGCCAAAAGGAAGGACAAGGGATTGGGCACATCGATGGAGTACTCCGACGACGAGGAGTAGAGGGCGGCCGACGGGTATGCATGCGAGGTGTTTGTCATAATTCTACAGACAGAGAAAAGAGAAAGAATAAGAAGAAGACCAAGTCCAAGGGTCTACGTGGTATTTTTTTGCCAACTCAGCCAGGCAGGCGGGCCTGACCAACTAGTGATATCATCAAATTCATTAACACTTCCTATTAGTGTTTTTTGTCACTATCAATTTTTGATGCGTGTGCATTCTGCCACGTTTTGCAAACTGATAGTTTTCCACCCATGGTGACACGATTGTGGTGGTTCTGTGCATTTTACTCATTTGATTTGGGTAATCACTTATCATACAATTTATTTTTAGTTGCAGTGACCTAGCATGGTTATGACAACTTAGTCCAAGCTTCCCAAGATAAGAGTTTGAATGTGAAAGAAAAACTTTTTGTTGGTGATCTTGATCCTGTATAAACCTACAGTCCATTTTCCTTTGTTACTTGATTATATTCATATTAATAAGTTGCTGATGATTTGTGTTTCCATTTGTCAACATGAAGTTAATGAGAAACTTCTATATGATATCTCCAGTGATTATGATCAATCCTAAGGCGACACTTGTGAAAACTTTACTCCACATATAGCTACGTACTTGTTAGAAATTAGGATATTCACTATTATCTTTGTAATCAATGAAGAGCAACGACTAAGTTAACCTAATATCATTAGATTTATTTGTCATAGTTGATAGTTCAACAACTTTATAGTCTTCCCTACTTTTTTTAAACACTTATTTGACATCATGAACTTGATTTAGAATTAGTAATACAAATAGACCTTCCGAATGATTCATTACACTTTTTATTTCAGCCTCTCTAAATGAAGAGTCCCGCTTCAGTTTGTTTAGCCGATGCAGATATACTCTCGGATATAGAATAATTTGGTGAGGCGCTAAATGACTCTTCTCATCCTTTCAAGCCAAAAAAGTACACACAAGCGCCGGTTGGTCTGTTCCGAGCCAAGGTTGTGAGCAAATGCACGCAAACAAAATAAGACCAAGGACCAATCAAACCATCTTATAATGCTTTTAAACAAGATTGGAACACAGAAGACCGACTCGGATGCCCCAACCCTAGCGTTACGCATTAAATTATAACAACAACTCTGTTCTTTACGGATCTTACCTTGTAATATTGACTTAGTCAACATCAACAAAATTTGGCTTCCAAAAGTTATAAGCACTACGTCATGAAACGAAGGAAGTATGTGTTTCCTCAATGTTTTTCCTATAATAAGAGAGATGATTTTTAGTGCGGAGAGCGTGCGAAGAGAACGATATCCCACGCCAAAGCCAGGCAGCGAGTGATCTGACCGGGTCATCAAAGCCCACCTGCTTTCCCAGGTTTCCCTCGGCACTGTCCCGCCCCACCACCACCACCACCACCACCTTTTCTTCCCCCCTCCCTCCCCGCATTTCAAAAACTAATCCCCTCCCCTCTCCCCCCTCTCGTGACCTATCTTCCTGCTCCGGTCTGACCTACCCTACCCAGCCCCAGCCCCAGCCCCCGCGACCACGATCCGCCATTCCCACCCAATGCGGCCACCACGAGCCTCCTCCTCCTCCTCCGCTCTGCCCTAGAGCCGCCGCTGCCGCACCCCGCAGCCAGGCGTCGCCGCCGCACCCCTTCCTCCCCGGCCGCCTCGCCTCGGCCCGTCCCTGCCGCCGTCTCCGCCGCGCCCGCGGCCGTCGACATTGGCCCTCAGGTATGCCCTTCCCTCCGGTCATGCGGCTGCTGCTTCCGCCCCGAAACAGCCCCCCGCCGCGCGCGCCGCCTAGATCCGCGCATGGCGCGGGGGCGCGGAATGCGGCGCGGGCTGGACGCCCCGTAGTTACGCTCTGACGGCCTGAAGCGGGTGGCGGCTGAGTTCGTGCGTTTTATACCGCGTTTCTCCCATCTAGCAGGAGCATTCACGCGCTACCGGCCCCGTTGGGTTTTGTCATGGTCTGCCCGTTCCGTTACCGAAGCACTGCTTCATTTATTTTCGAGCGCAGTCATCTGGGGATAGTATATATACACTAGTAACCCCGCAGAAATATTGGACGCTTGCATGACTAACAGTAGTAAACTGGGCGATGGTGCTTATTTGTTCTAGTAATTCGTCTGTTCTCTATGTTGTACAGTATCATTACGCGCTTAGTCAGTAATCACGGTGCCATTTTATGCCTAGCATTGTGCCTGAAAATGTTTAGATGAACTAATTAGTCGCGCTTCAACCATGAAACTACGATATGAGTTTGTATTATGCTTGTTATGATTAAGTTACTACCTGTGTAGGTTCACTCAAGATAACAAGGCTAGCATGTCAGATGAAGATGGAAGTGAGGCCTCCCGACATGTTTTACGTGTTATTGACTCGTTGAAGAAGAAACTTACAGCAGATCGTTTTACTTACATTAAGGTGCTTTGAGACCACACATTCCGTACTTCTCTCAGTATTTTTTTAATCGATGTTCATGTTTTTTTTTTCTGATTGTTATTTTTTTTTCAGAATAGGATAGAGGCGAACAAGATAAAGCTCAGCCCTGTTACACAAAGCACTAGCAATTCTTCAAAAATCTGGCAAAGAAATACATCAAATAGCACTGACTCGAATCTGCTGACAAGTAGGCAAGACGATGTACTCTCTTCTGGGCCTCGTATTGTAATATCCCCTGCTGATGAAGATGGTGTCAGTTCTGACGAAGAAAGTTCCTATGTCACGTCAACTGTTATGTTGGGTGGAAATCTAGCTGGAAAGAATGTCACTAGGCCAATTAAACTACCAGAAGGACAAAAAATTCCTCCTTATACAACATGGACATTTTTGGACAGGTCTGTTTATAACCACATGCACTTCTCGACCTCCCCAAACCCCTGATGCGTACAAATGAGTTTCCTTCAGTAAGGTCTTGTAGGGATTTTTGAGACAAACATTTTCTTGGGGTTTCATGCAGGAACCAGAGGATGACAGAAGACCAATCTGTACTTGGTCGACGAAGGATTTACTATGATGCAAATTGTGGTGAAGCTTTAATTTGCAGTGATAGCGAGGATGAAGCTGTTGAGGATGAAGAGGAGAAAAAGGAGTTCAAAGTTTCTGAAGACTGTCTTATTCGGTAAACAAACTTGTGGCATTCCTTTGTTTTCTTTTGCATTATTTTGCCTTAGTTTTGGCTTAGCTTCTGCACTTATTTTTCATTGACAGATTGACTAGTTTTAGTATCACGGTTCCTCAAATAAATGCTACTTCACTTACTTTTCTTTGAAGCAATACATTTGTTGTATTTGTGTTTTCCTACGGGGACCATGCTACATTAGGATACAAGCAGCTTATGGTTTTACCGTTTTAGGATACATAAGCAATCAATAGTTTCCTGAAAAAAATACGGTTGCACACAATTTGCTTTTAAAGGATTGTCTCATTTTTCCTTTCTTGAAACATAATACCCTATCCGTTCCTATTTAGGTGGTGTTCTTTTTTTTTTTTCTGTTGAAATTCCTATTTAGGAGGCACATTAGGAAGTCAGATGATTTGTTTTCGTGTCTAGTCCTCTCATTAATCTCTAATCGGCTCTTAACCCATTGATCTCCACAATTTACAACCGTACTTAAATACACCCAGAACACATGCCCGTTACCTTCTCTCGTTCCTCCTTTATCCACGATAAATACATGCAGGACAGCTGTAGTGCGCAAGGCTGATGTGTGAGATCAAGAGAAAAAAAACAGGAGCAAATCTGTTTGCAATCTTTGCAGGACAGCGCGTTATGAATACGAGAGCTGGGCGGTGGTGCAGTTATGAGACGACGTGAACAAAGAGCTTGAGTGCAGTTAGTGTGATAAATAAGACGGGGGTGTGCGTGAGGGTAAAATGACCAAGGGGCTGTTTGGATCACACCCCAGCCAGCCCCACCAAAATTGGCACGCCAAATATTTGGCGCAGGATTTTGCCGCCAGGACCTTGCCAACACGTGGGTGTATGGGACGACCAAAAAATTGGTGTGCTTGGCGCTGATCCAAACGGAGCCCCTGGTAGCAGTCAACGACCAAAAAATTGGTTGGGCGAGCTGCGGCTGCAATCCAAACAGCCCCCAAAATCTTTGTGGGCACTCTGCACTGGAAATCCTTGGTCTTGGCAAAATTGTAAACACACCACTGAAAAGGGAATGGCGGGGGTACATCAAGAGTTGTAAAGTACTACCTCTGTACCAAAATATAAGATGTGTTTGCAGTTCAACATTTTGGTACGGAGGGAATATTTAACTAATATGAATACGGAGTATCACTAAGTAATTATTTGGGCCTGCATTGCTTCACTTTATTATCATGTAATGAAGAACTTTGGTAACTCAATACCACTTTTGTTTCTTTCTTCTTCCTATTTACCTAAGGTGAGACTGCAAAATGTTCAATTGGTTTGCATAATCGGACTAGGTTAGCGTGGACCTCCAGAAAAGTAGGCTTACTTTACTTATAATGGGATGCATGGTTTGTTTCTACCTTACTCTTCAAGGAACTTTAATGTGTGAGTTTATGTTGTCCAACTATAATCGGCGTAGTCTCTTGATGAGTTTATACACCTTCTTTAACCTGGATAGACCAAAAATAGATTTAGGCTTCTGCTATACGCCTTCTTCTCCTCAATGGATGATTTGATGACGATGTAATTAATTATGTCCCTCTGCTACTCTATGTTAGGATGACAATTCGAGAATGTGGCATGTCTGATGCAGTGCTGGAAACCCTAGCTCGATGTTTTGATAGGGCAGCTGGTGATATAAAGGCTAGTTTTCTGTTCATAACCATTCGCATAATCTCAATAGCATTTTGGCCATTTGGATTTTCCTTTTCCAATTCACATTTTCGCTATTGACAATTAATACATATAGCCCTATTTTACAGGCCAGATATGAGATCCTAAATGGGGAGAAAACTGAGGTTTCTCTTAAAAAAGTTTCTGAACTTAATGCCAAAGTGGAAGATATCTACCGTGATAAAGATTTGGATGCAGCGTTGGATTCCTTTGACAATCTCTTTTGTCGCCGATGTCTAGTACGCTCATCTGTTTACCATCATATGTTTTCCGTAATGCCTCTGGCTTGCTGATGAATATTCTGCCCATCTTGATATTGGCAGGTTTTTGATTGCAAACTGCATGGGTGTTCTCAAGATTTAGTATTTCCTGTAAGTTTTGAAGTTCAAGAGTTATTTCCAAAATTCGGTGGTATTCTAATTTGTGTCTTCTCATACAGACAGAAAAGCAACCACCTTGGAACAGCATGGATGATGGTATACCATGTGGTATTCATTGTTATAAACTGGTTTGTATTTTATGGTGTATGACTTCTGAAAATTGGCTTGTCTTGTCTGACAATTTGGATTTTGAAACATAAGCACGTGACTTGCATTGACATCGTGTTGCAAACCATATTTTTTCAGGCTCCTAAACCTGATGCTACTACCACAGTTGATTCTGACATGCTTGACGTAGAGGAGCCAACTCACTCATCTGATAATACAAGGAACCAGTTAAGCTCAAATAAGAAAAAACAGGGTTCTAGTGGTAAGAAAGCAAAATCCCAACAAAGTGAAGGCTCTTCAACCCAAAGGGTTGCCTCAGAAAGCAGTGACTCAGAAGGACATCCAACGAGTACTAAATCTCCACAACAATCATCTTGTCAATCAAAAGTCAAAATTAGCCCAAAAGGTGGAATCAGGAAAAGTACTAATAGAAGAATCGCCGAGCGGATTCTTATGAGTGTGAAAAAAGGACAAAGAGAAGTGGCACCATCAGATTCTAATTCTGGTGGATGTCTCTGGCCAAGGGACATGAAGCTTCGATCCGATACACGAAATGGACACAAGGATTCAGTTGCATCCCCACAACAGAATTCTCCAAGCACAAGAAGTTCTCGGAAGAAGGAAGCGCCTCAAATGGAGAATAATTTAGCTTCAGGGGAAGATCATAATGATTCAACGGAGGAAACCAAGAACGAACATTCAGCAACAGATGGCCATGATAGTTCGATGATAGAAGATGTTGAGGAGAATATATGCAGGCAAGAAAATAAATGTAGATCTTGGAAGGTGATTGAGCAAGGGCTTCTAGTGAAAGGTTTGGAGATTTTTGGAAGGAACAGGTTGGACCCTTCTCCTGATGACCATTTTATATCAGTGGTTTCATTACCTTGCACTTGTTTATGTGTTGCTTACTGCTCCCTCCGTAACTTAATATAAGACGTTTATTGACACTGGTCAAAAAACGTCTTATATTAAGTTTTTTTTTGCGGGAGTATTATATTAAGTTACAGAGGGAGTATTATACAACCAGTCAGGTGATCTTTTGTGTATGGCTTTACATAACCTGTAAACATTTTTCTGAACTGAGTAAAGGTTATATGTGAATTGTTTTAAACTCTGCCACTTGGAAGACTTTGACTATGGTTCCTCATCGAGTAGACAATTCATTCCTTTACATACAGTATTCCCATCATTTCCTTTTGCATGCTGTTTTCTCACCGTCTTACAAGCACGGAGTATGAGGGATTGAAAAAATGCTGGGGGAGGAAATGTTTATGAACTTTCTATGACTAAAAGTTGCGGCCATCCGCTCAAAACTATATATTACAATCAGATTTTCCACTAATGACATTATCTTCATAGTGTCAAGGCATATACTACCTATACTAATGGTTAAAGTTTAAAGTGTGAACTACAAGGATCCCACCACCACTTGTATTTTTAGGCACTGTTTTTTCTCCAAGATGCAAAAAATACTCGATTTTCCGTGAAAATTGTGAGGGTATGACACTTCCATGTGTCTTTTTTGAATTGTTGCTGCTCACAGTGGGAGCACATGAATCTGGGAGCCAAATTGCTGCTCTCCTTTATCATTATTATAGCCGTAAGTTTACCCTGTTTCCCAGAATTAATAGTCACACTGAATCCATGGATTTTCTTACATGCAGTTGTTTAATTGCTCGGAACCTTCTCTGTGGAATGAAAACATGCAGCGATGTTTTTCAGTATATGAGTTATATCGAAAACAGCAGCGCATCTGGAACTCTTAGCAGGGGTGATTCTCTCGTCAAAGGATATATAAAGGTATGGTTCATTCTACCGCTCTATGTTATTTTTCATTTTTCACTCAGTTGGTTTCTTATTTTAGTGCTGCCAATGTTAACATCTCAGGGACATGAGTTGCGTGTGAGATCACGGTTTATTAGAAGGCGAGGTAGAGTTCGTCGTTTGAAGTACACCTGGAAATCTGCAGGCTACCATTTTATAAGGAAAAGGATTACAGAAAGGAAGGATCAGCCTTGTCGGCAATATAATCCATGTGGTTGTCAATCATCATGTGGGAAACAGTGTCCATGTCTTGTAAATGGGACATGCTGTGAGAAATACTGTGGGTGAGTTGATTATTTTCCTTTACAACAACTTGCACTATTATAGCTTAAGTTCTATGCAACTGAAGTATATGTATTTTTGTGTCTGTTTTCTATAGAGTTCTTCTAGTTATTGACTATTGCCGTTCTCTCCCACGGATTAACTACCTTTTCATTTGCTGGTATATATATTTTGCTTGGATTAATCCTGTTACATGTGAACTAAGAATGCTTGTCCTTCTGGATACTACTACAATTGCTCATGAAACACTACTGTATATCTAGAGATATAGTTTGTTTTCATATTCTATTAAATTGTTTGTAGAATGATTGAATACCTTAGTGCTGAGTTGCATTCTCGTTACTCGTTAGCATGCCTAGACTCTTTTTAGACAACATCCAAGCTAGTATTGGATTCAAAAGAGATTTTTAAAGATGCATAGTACATGGATTAACTCTCATTAGAGAATGAAATCAGACTAATTTATGTTGTCCTGGATACTCTTTGTTGTTATTGCTTAGTTTGAGAAATCTCAGTTGTGATGGAATCAAAACTATAGAAACACATAAAAACAGACAATTTTGTGACGTCATCCTGCTGTCATAATGTAACAATTGGAGTGAGAAACATGAAGTTTATTCCTCTTTTCATTTCAGGTGTCCGAAAATGTGCAAGAATCGTTTTCGAGGTTGTCATTGTGCAAAGAGCCAGTGTCGCAGTCGCCAGTGTCCATGCTTTGCTGCTGACAGGGAATGTGATCCTGACGTGTGCAGAAACTGCTGGGTAGGGTATGTATTTGCAAAATCAGATCAATCTTTGAACGGCTTTGTAGTTAATTGCATCACCAGGACCTGTGCATTTTGTTCTTTGCACTTCTACAATCTCACCTGTACCAGAGTAGGTCAAAATTCACAATGGGTGTTTTACCCGAACCCGTAAAGTTGCAAGCTGTTCATGGACAATTTTATTAATGTTGAATCATGCTTTGCAAACTGTTCTAGCTTGAAATGTCGTCTCATCTGTAATTATTGCAGAATAAATCATCATTGCATTAAACTGTTCCATTTCTAACCTACAGGTGTGGTGATGGTTCATTGGGAGTTCCCAACCAAAGAGGTGATAATTATGAATGCCGAAACATGAAGCTACTCCTGAAACAACAACAAAGGGTAAAATTTCTACACTTCAGTTTATCACATGTTACGGACATCTTGGTTATACTTCTTCGAGTCGATACTTGATTTGATGTTTTCTTTGGTTGTTACTGTCATCTAACAGAATAAAGATAAGAACCACAGTTTCTTTTGTGTGCAAAACTGTAGGCTTAGATACCTGAACTTCTAGATGCGATTTAAACATGATTTAAGTGTCTACATCTCTTTGAGCTAGTTCTCATTACTGTCGAGGCTGGTATTGATATGGCAATAATTTAAAACTTCTGAGCAATGGGTCTTGTTTATGGTTAGTTCCGAGCTAGTTATGAGCCAATTAGGATATGCTTTTGATTTAAATTGGGCGTTCTCTCAAGAGATTATTTTTACCATCGATTTAAGCAGGGCGTTCTCTTAAGAGATTACTTTAACCATCAGGGCAATGCTAGCATTGCCACTCCTTACTAAAAAGGGCATTAATAGATATGGAGGCAATGATATTGCCATTAGTTGTGATAAGTGACTTGAATTGCAAAGCTGAATTCTTGTACACGGCATCCATTTTAATGTTCTCGTTGGACTTGATTGATGTTGTGACACAACACATCGAATAGCTGGTAAAACACATGCTTCTCGATAAGACTTGCTGTCCATTATAATGCCTGGGTTCTGTTTTGAACAAAATATGCTGTTCACGGTATTAAATAATAAATTGTCATTACTTTGTTTTCAGGTCTTACTTGGGAGATCTGACGTTTCTGGCTGGGGAGCATTTCTCAAGGTAAGATTGCTCCTTCCATCTTCTCCATCGCTCTTCCCCTTTAACTCATCTTATTTATCTTTTCCACAATCTTCAGAATACTGTTAGCAAGCATGAATACCTTGGCGAGTACACTGGGGAGCTTATCTCTCACAAGGAAGCAGATAAGCGTGGAAAGATATATGACCGTGAGAACTCGTCATTCCTGTTCAACCTGAATAATGAGGTGGGTGTACAAAGGTTGCCATTTACAGTTTTTCAACATTCAGGGTTATATGCTGGATTGATCCCTAGATATAGCTCATTTCTTTCAAGCTATTCTCCTTCTCAACTCTTTATTCAAAGCCCTGCATTTTACATCTGATCCAGCCGCTGTTGCCTTACTCTATTCTTTGAATGCAGTTTGTCCTTGACGCCTTCAGAATGGGCGACAAGCTGAAGTTTGCCAACCACTCTCCTGACCCGAATTGCTATGCCAAGGTCATCATGGTGGCAGGCGATCATAGGGTAGGCATCTTTGCCAAAGAACGGATCGGTTCAGGCGAGGAGATCTTCTATGATTACCGCTATGAGCCTGACCGGGCTCCTGTGTGGGCTCGAAAGCCTGATGCTCCTGGAGCGAAAGACCCCGGGCAGCCATCCAGCGGGCGGGCCAAGAAGCTCGCCCACTGAAGAGACATCCGTCATTGGTTGATTCTTTTGTTCAGTGCCAGAATCTGCTGGTCGTTAGCATGCTGTTGTACCTTAACCTGGCATTCATTCCTTGGCCCACAACTGTTGTTGTTGTAGTGTCAGTTGTTGAGAACCCCATTTGTGTCGGAACCTGTGGATGAACATGAACGGTTTTTTAACCGCTATGGTTGCTTCATGCCCAATGCAGCTGGGCTGCCTTTGGTGGTGTGTTTGCCCTCTCAAAAGTTCTTGTATGTGTGTGTGTATGTGTGTTTGCTGTGACCGCATGAGATGATCATGCCACCACAATGGTCCTGCGAGCGACTTGTTTGTTTGAGCAATGCCCAGCGTTATCGCTTGTGACTCACTGGTTACTGAACATAAAAAGGAGGCAAAAGTTTTGCCTCATTGATTAATTGAGAGGAAAAGAATTGTCCAGTTAATTTATGTTACCGAACATTCTGATTGATGAGTGAGGACATCCACTCAAACAAGTGAGGAGCTGTGCTCGCCAATGACATTGCACATGTTGACAAGAATAGGGGGTGCTGGAGGGCGCCAAGGGTAGCTGAGTCTCTACATATACAAGGGAAAACAGAAGAAGCAACATATACGAGTCTAAAATCACAATTCACAATATGCAAGCGCCACCAATCAAATATAGAATCAGCCTGAGAATCTTAACCATGTTAATCATGATTTACATACAATTAGGAGACAACACGAAGAATTCAAGGTCAGCTTGGAGAGATTGCCGAGGCCTCGCATTCCTCCTGCTCCAACTCAAGCAAGAAATGAGGCACAATTTTGCTCTTGCTGAAAATTACACCACATGGCATTTCTCGGACAAGGGTTTCTGGACCCCCTCCAGGGGTACTGTTAATAGCTAAATAATGTCTACTGTTGTAGTTACAACTTACATGTTATGTATATAATTGCCTACGCCCAAAAGGTCACACTGCAATGGGATGCCTAATTAGTCCTAGACTCCACCCTCGGCAAAAAAGAAATGGCACAGGACAGGGTAGCTACTCCTCTCAAGAGTCAAGAGCAGCATAGCTGGAACCATGATCCCTCTGTAACGGTTGACAAAAGATCCACGCCCGGCAGTTGGTACTTGGTAGTAGCCATCTTCCAAGGAAAATTCGTAAAGAAACACATCTAGCAGACCCTGGATGTTAAGAGCAACATAAAGTCAGCATAGAATCTTCAGATCCAACATGGGTTACGCCTCTTGCACATAGTAAATTTGAACCCTTGCGGACTCGGGATTCACATCTAGCTTATGATGCGCAAGGTATTCAAGAAATGCAAGGGAGATACAAGCCTGGTCCTACCATCAAGCTAGTTTCATATGGTACCAATATGCCAATCAAGCTAGTTTCATATGGTTGCATGGAAAACAAACACTACTGACCTGAAAAAATGTATACCTTGTATCCTTCAGATGTTCTTCGCGCCACCGAAATTTGAATTAGGACGCACCACGGCATATGCTGACAAATCCTGCTGGTCATAAGTGCACAAGAAGCCAAGAGCCTTTCAGCATTTTTAATTAACTCTGTCTAATGGCAGTGAATCGTAAACCCATCTACCAACTTAAGAGAGGGTACAAGCGTTACGGGCTCTAATACCAAAAAGTAGAAACACTACAGCATACTTGTCGATGTCGTGAAGGTTTGCTCAGTTTGGTAATTGCATTATAGCTCCTGGTGGTCCACACATCTATATCCTCGCCTTGTACTATCCTGGGATCATAAACTGCTTTCTGTATTCCACCCGTATACTTCCTTGCATCGGTTCATTACAAGCTACTAGTATATTCGATGTATGTTTTGTACCATGGTACACGGACTTGTCCCACCAGCCACAGATCACCCGTTTTGTTCCAACCACCACACACTCATACGTACTGTTCTTTTTCATCGCCACCCCCCCCCCCCCCCTTCTCTAGAGTCAGACGCCACCTCGATCGAAAAACCCACGCCCCTTCTTTGGCTCCAACTAAGGTCCATCACCATGTCCGCATCGTCATCACCAGGTCCAACCAAGGTCCCTCTGCTCAACATGGCCGGGGGGTCTGCACCAAGATATTACCTAATCTGCTTTGAAGAACCTGGATCCATCAGAATATGTGGGTGGTGAGCAGGATGGAGTTTGTTTCTAATGGAGGCAGTAACGCAACCGGGAAGATGAACAGTGATGGAACTTGGGTGAGACCAGCCCTATATGGAGGACATCACTTCTGGGTTACAGGGATGGGCGACTTAGGCATTTCTGTGATTATTGTATGAAAGATGACGTAGGTAACAGTCCAGCAATTTTATTTTCCTGTTCTAACACGTACTAAACAGTGAAGCATTAATTGAGTATCCCTCCATTTATGATATATTATTAAGCGGGTGTATGCATCTGGTATGTCAGTTGGAGTGAATTTTGTGGCATTTACTACAACCATCCCGAGGGATTACGTCTGGACCTGATTACGGCTTCTCTGACTCCCATGAGCCAAAAACCGCGTCTGTCATGTACTTGTGTATATTTCCCTCAAGGAGCAACATGTACTTCTGTATAGAAGCATTGCTCATTTTTTTTTTGTTATAGAACTTCTATTTATGAGTTCCACAGTGCTGTTTGGTAATAATGCTAATGCACAGTTGAATAACAGACGAAACAAATTTTGTTCAGGCCAATCTGCCAACCAGAATACCTGTGGTGCACAAACAGGCATTGTATCCGGATGCATGAAGATCTGGTTTGGTTGCATAGGAGATGGAAAAACCTGCAAAACATGAACCATGCTGGTATAAGATCAGTTAAATGCCAGAAGGAAAGATAATACTCCCCCCGTTCCTAATTTTAAGTCTTTTTAGAGATTCCAATGCGGACTACATACGGAGCAAAATGAGTGAATCTACATTCTAAAATATGTCTATATACGTCTGTATATAGTTAATATTGAAATCTCCCAAAAGACTTATTTTTAGGAAAGAAGGGAGTATTTCCTACATATTTATGCGTACCTGATAGTAATATGATCTTCCAATAGTTGCATTACTATGCGCATCTTGTGCAGGTTGAAACTGCTGCTCAGTAGTTTGGGCAATTAGTACCGGAGCAGCCGAGGAAGATGCCAGGGCTTGCTTTGCCTTTTCTGCACAGTGGCGTATTTTTTAATGCAAAAGGATGTTTTAAAAGCATGAGGAGACTTAAGAGTTGCTACTTACTGGCGCTTGGCCCTTTAGATATTTTCTTCTTCTTCTTCTCGCCTTTACTGGCATCTTTTGCAGATTGAGCGTGCAGACTTCTCATTTCGAAGAACACTTCTAGTGCCTTCTCTCCTGTTTCAAGGGAGTCCCAGAATATCTTTCTTGCTTCTTCCAGTTCCTGGCTCTTGAATATAAGGTTATACGCATACTGCATGGCGCGATTGCGATATGCAAGTTCAGCCTCAGTACTTTCCTGTTGTGTTGAATCTTCTTGGCTGAGATTATACATGCTTCTCCTGGCATCTTTGGTCCAGCGTTTCAAGATGTACTTTTCAGGAACCATATCCACATTCTGCAGGCTGAAGGCTTTCAGAGCATGAGAACAAAGAAGGCCCATCCTTTCAAACTTTCTGCAACCACAAGAGATTTCCATCGTGGATGTATCAAGAAGAACAGTCCACATTTTCGAACCCCTGCCCTGCATTGTTATTTCAAACCTCAATAAGCTTCCACCACAGGAATTTTCATGACATGAAGTTGCGCCACATCCATCCAGAAATTCAGCCTCAAATAATTTGTATATCCTATGTGTATAAGATTCCGCAGCCTGCTTCAGAACTGTACTGTGCTTGATTGCACGAACTGGAGCAGTTTGGCTGCAGCGAAAATCCTCTTCGGACTCATTTCTACGTAGTGTTTTCACAACCTTTTCCAGCAAGAGAGCAAATCTTGTTAGAGAAGTAGATTCATCAGCAATTCCAGTGAGGATATTGTTTGAGACCTCTCCCCACTGGGATGAATTGATCCCACCATCAAAAGTATCTTGGTTAAATACCGAGCACCATCTGTTGTGAAACTTATAAAGGCCATTAAGCCAATCATTATCCTGTAGTTTGTATTCATCAAGCATAGCATCCCAAGATTCCTGAAGTTCCATTTCTGTGTCACATCCTTGCATGCACTTCATAAACATATTTTGAAATGCTTGAGAAGTATTTACAGTGCCTAAATGAGACTGTGCATTCTTCAGAATATGCCAATAGGAGAAGCAATGCTGCGTGTTAGGAAATACCTGCTCGGCTGCCTGCATAATAGCCTCATCCTGGTCAGTGAAAATCGATTTTGGCGACCGGCCACCCATTGACTCCAAAAATGATTTAAATAGCCAAACATAGGAAGCGGTGGAGTCATCTAACAAGAATGCAAATCCAAAAACAATATTGTGCCAATGGTGGTTAACTCCAACAAAAGGGGCACATATCAGGCTATATTTATTTGTGCGGTAGGTTGTGTCGAATATAACAGCATCCCCAAAGCAGTCATAATCACTTCTACTTTTACCATCCCTGAAGAAGAAGTTAGTCATGCGACCTTGTTGATCAACTTGGACATCCCAATAAAACATTCCTTCCTCGTTGGTTCTACGCTTGAAGTAGCTTACAAGACTTTGGCTGTCGCCTGCCCCAATTAGCGTGATATTCTGCACGTTGTCATGATTGTAGCAATCCCTTGTCGTGTAGCCTGGAGGCTCACTAATATCACCCACGGTCCTGTCAAAGGAACCATTAATTGGATGTGATTCAGCAGATTCTGCTGGATCTATAACACCTGATTTTCCAACAGCAAATGACTTGGCGGATCTCAACAGATGCCTCTCCCCAGGTTTAGCTAACTGGTGATTGTGCACGGGAACAAAGCGTATGACGGTCCAACGCCCTTTCTCATCGACTCTAAAGCGGACCATCGCCTTGCAATTCGTTCTTGTGTCTGGCCGGTTGAAATTCGCTTCCGTGACAGGCTCGTCGTATTTAAGCCCTTCCTTGGAGCAGTAGTAATCTTTTGTCCGGATGTCCCTGGTGCCAATGAAGTAGGACTGCTTGCCCTTCCGGACACTAAAGCCGATCCGATGTCCATAGTCGCAGTACAGCTTGTATGCCTCTTCCTCACTATGGACCATGCAACCGATGAGCTCCTCGGTCGCCTCCTTGCGGCTCAAGGAATTTCCATGGTCTTCCCCCTTCTTTCCTTCTTCGCCATTTTTCCTCATTAGAAGCAATTCCTCTTGTGAGCCTGGTCTGATGTCCATTTCTACTCAAGCAGTTGCACCGGCCTTCACGTGAACAGCATCAGGGACTGGATCTACACAGTAATTTGTGAAGGTTATTAATAAGTTTGAGTTTGAATTGAGTAATCTAATCACTGGATGTGTAAAAAAGCTCATACCTCAAAACCAAATGTGCGAGACTGCGGACGGGGTGGAGATAGCAGGGACGCCGTGAGGCAGAACGGAAGCGTCAATCGCTGCGGCGGTCGTGAGAAGCGGAGGCGGAGGCGGTCACACTAAGCTCCGGCGCACGGCGGCAGCTCTAGGGCACGACGGGGTAGGGTTGGAGCTTGGGTAGGCCAGAGCGCGCGCGAGATAGCTCGTGAGGGGAAGAGGAGATGCTGCGGGATGGCGGAGGGGAGAAGTCGAGCTGCGGAGCTCACGGGCGACCGCCGGCGGGCCTCGCCGGAGCCCAGCGACGGGGGTGGGGGTTGGTCGTGCGGTGTACGGCCGAGATGGTGGAACGGGTCTAAGGATAGCAGCGGCGGCGTTGCCTGGACCCGGTGTTGGAGTCCTGTAAGTGAACCGGGGTAGATGGGCCAGAGACGAGGCGTAGTGAGTGTGGCCGTAAAAATTAAGCCCGTCTCTCGTGTTTAACGGAGACCTATCTGCCGCTCAAAGCTGCAAGATAGTCCAGGTAGCGCACAGGACGCTCGCCATGTCAGCTGCTGTGTCTTCCTCCGCTCATAAAATAAAAATAAAAATAAAAAACTCCTGTGTCTTCCTTACCTACCATTACTCTTTTGGTTCTTCTATCTGTACTTTCATGGATAAAAATGTTGAAGCGGGTAGTTTAGCTAATTGTTTTCTTTTTTAGATCTTGGTTGGCATGTTTGGCTAGTTGAGCCTAATGGCCTCGTAACAATTCCTATGAACCTCAATGATCAATAAAGCGTAACATAGGCCCCTAAAGAAAAACTACTCATTCGGTTTCCAATGATTTTCTTCTTCCACCGCTTTCCTTTGGTTTTCTCATAAAACATAAACATTTTAATTACATTAAAAAACGAGCGAATATTTTTTAAATTAGTTTTGTACATGATCACCGTGTTGAAAGTGTTGACCATGCATTTTAAAAAAAATGTTGATTATATTTTGAAAACATAATTCATTGTGAATTAAAAAAATCATCATGTGTGTGAGAGTGTTCATCATGTATTGGAGAAAAAAAATGCCCATACACACAAAATAGGTATTTTCACCAAAAAAAATGGTGAGGAAGCGGAAGAAACTAAAAAAATGACCGAAAAAGGAGAAACAAACGAAACCGGTTGCAAAACCCCTCTCGATGGGCCGGACCATCGAACACCCCCCTATATCTATGCAGGAAGACGATTCTTCAAATGGGATTTAGCAATGACAATGTCCGATCCGATCGGCACCCTTCTTGTCCATCCCATTTTAGACCAAGAGTTAGCCAAGCCCCCCTTTTCTTTGCGGAACAACAATGTGGCAAGCTTAGTTAATAATCAAATGACAATAATCGGTCGAGCTTTATTGTCAGTTGATTTTTTTTATCCGCAATAATAATAATAATAATCAAATGACAATAAAGCTCAACGGATCCTCAACCCAAACATGCAAATGGGAGTTGGTCTAATTTCGCTAAACAGTGAGCTACACAACTGATATCCTTATTACGTTAGCTATATACTCAACCCTATTGAAGATAGAAAAGCTGGAACACATTTGTCATCGATAAAATGGAGCGACAACCAGATATGAAACAATGCCCTTTTTTTGTTCTCAAGGAGACATTATCTCATGCTGAGTTAAACAAAGTTCTAGTCACGCTGTTGGCAATCCGGTGGGCAGGACAAACGGCTATTCAAGAGCAGATTATTTGAAAACAGTTTGTAGATATTCACCCGATTCAGCCCAATAACAAGCACAAGACTGAAACATTGCTGAATCCAGTTTCATTGGCTATACTGGAATCACTGCCTACATTAATTATCATGGGGCCTGTAGCAAAACCTGACAGTGCTCCAGTCTCAGGTTATACTCATGCTAATATTATTCAACATTTCTTACAGAAAATATATTTATGGAGACCATACAGCAACAGTAGGAAAAAAACTCTAGCTAGATTCCTGATGCAAGAACCATGCCACCAGAAAGCAAGAACCAGCCACCACCAATGCAATCCCCTACTGGGACACGCTGGTCTGAAGAGGCAAAGCGCTTTCGACTTCAGCTTCCTTTGCTGCAGCGGACCGCTCCGCAACAGCCTTTGACATCCCGAACATCTGAGCCACACAGAGCAAGTGGGTTGATCGTGAACATGCCAAAGTTAAACAAGGCAGAGCCACAAAGGTTTCGAGTTTCAGTGTCTGCGCAAATACCTTCTGAATGGTCTTCTTGAAGCAGGTCTTGTGCTCGTCCATGGAGGCATGGATGAACTCGTCAATGTGTTCTTTCACATCTTCAAGGAAGGTAGCATCATCATCAGTTTTCTTCTTCCGGCACGACGACATGGTAGGGTTTTTAGGAGGAACAGGTGGCTGAGAACCTTCAGACTGCATTGCTCGAATCCATGTCGATACTGAAACAAACCAATGGAGAAATGGTTGATGGACATATTCCGAAGAGGAGATCAGGGTAATATGGATCTCGAAGCCAGCTTCCGCAACACTGAAGTTACTCTACATATTTAATCAGGCAAGGGAGAATCAAATGTCGTCTGTCATACTTAACTACCGCAAACTTAAATAAAAAATGAGCCTTATCTACCAAACTGGAATTTGAGAGAGTGCAATATAGAAATCGCACGATGGCAGCAATCAACTTGAGGTGGACTGACTCTGAAGGAACAGAGACAAATCTGTGATGCAAAACTGATATATGAAACAAAAGGGGAATACAACTGCTATTAGTTTGACATAATTCCTTAGGTCAATACTCCTACTAAATAAGAAGCTAAAATGCGCCGAAATGGATACGTGTCTCAGTATCGGGCCCATACGGATACGTAAATTCCCATTTTGGAAAAGCACCAATATGGGGTACGTTTTACTATTTGTTTAATTCACACAAAAAATATATGTATAGAAGCTAGGTACAGCAGATTACCTTCTTGTTTGCTCTACCTTGGGCGCCAAAGCAGCTCCAAGCCTCTCCAATCGACAATGTTGATGCCCTGTTCCGACTCCAAGTTCCAAAGGTATAAAATTAGACTTTTAGTAAGTGTAAAATGAATATGGAGCAGCAAATCAAATCATCAGTTAGCTGTACAACTATCATGGCATAACACGAAAGGTGGAACCTTAAGACCAGTCAGCTAACATGCAAAAGGAGAACCAATCACTTTAACCATTACACTTAGTTTGGATCGGAGGGAGTAATATAATAGGTCTGACTGTTAAAATCAACGACACAGCATAACAGTACCACTATATGTCGATCATAAACAATATTTGGGACATCTATCATGCCAACAATAGCACTAGTACTAATGTGTTAACCAATTTCGGCCAGTATAACCAAGACAAAGCTCCTGCTCTCTCAAATTGCATGTTACTGCTAAGCTTTGGTTTCAGGTCAAGACGGTGAAGATAAAACAACTTAATCTTTTCCTTTCCATATATCGTCAGCCCTTGCACTTTTCACTGCTAACATGTTTAAAACAAAAGATTTGCTCATCTGAAGAAAAATCAAACCATAATTCGTAAACATTTGCCCGTACATGCATTATCACAAACACCTATCAAGCAAAATCCTTTCACATGTAGACTTGAACATGCGCTGGAAAACTCATGCAGCAAGTACTCATCAAGGTCATCATTATATTCTCACAATATCAAATCTACAGCAAGTACTCATCCAATATAAAAATCAGGAAAAGAAATTGAACAAACAGAGGATGCGAGAGGTAGGAGGGAGGGGGGGGGGGGGAAGGAAGAGGAAGGAGGAAGGAGGAAGGACGAAGGAGTGGTGGCTACCTGCCTATGGAAAGGTCTCAGGCGTAGCTCCGGGCGGTGGCGTTGCTGCTCGAAGAAGGGAGGCGCTGCTTGGCTCCTGTACCGGCGGCGGGGCAGCGGAGGCTTCGGCCGTCTGTTGTTTTCGTTTATTTCTCTCTCTCTCTCTTTTCTACCGGAGTTTTCGTTTCTTTCTTGGAGGAAAGGGCAAGCGGTTGCGGTTGAACGGTCCCGGCCGGCAGGATCATCCGCTGGGCTTCCGTTCCGTCCTTTCCGGCCCTGCCCACCACAGCGCTGCCAAAATGGACCTGTTAAAATAATATACTTCTTTTTGCGAGCTGTTAAGTATTCAATTTTGTATACTAATAACAATAGAAAATACACATTTATTTTTAAACAATATCCATGTATTTTAAAAATGTATTTACGTATTTAAAAGGTGCCCATACTTTAAAAATATATTTTACATAAAAAATGTTTACTTATTTAAAACATTTCATGTCGTTAAAAATGTTTGGCATTTTAAGGAAATGTTCGTGAAATTTGGAAAGTGTTTTCACCCTTTTGGAAAAATCATGTAATTTTTGAAAGTGTTCACACATTCTAAGAAATTCATGTGACCAATAAAGGTTCTTCTATTTTTTTAATCATGTAATATTTAAAGTGCTCATGCCTTTAAAAAATCTTCATCCAAATTTTAAAAGTGTTCACACACTTTTTTATAAAACATGTTTGCGTATTTAATAATGATCATATTTTATTTTAATAGTAAAATGAAATAAAAAACAAAATGAAAAAACATAAAAGGAAAATATGAAACCATAAGAAATAAAACAAAAATATATAAAATAAACATAAAAGGACAGAATAAAGAGAAAACCAAGTGAAGCAAGAAATGGTTCTCAACCCACGGAAGGTGACATATAGTGTTTCATGTTTGGGGGGGGGGGAGGTGCATCTGGGGACACCTACTGAAAGTGTAATTGCGCCCTTAATAATGTTTTGGTATTGATGACACACATTTATGAGTGTGTTCAAATTCCCAAAAAAATTGTAAGGGGGTCATCGACACAATATTGCACTACTGGTGGGGTGATGGGGAGAATCAACGTAAGATGCACTAGTTTGCATGGTGAAAAATGTGTGTGCCAAATGAGAGGGTTGGCATGTGCTTTCGAGATATGCATAGCTTTAATTTAGCCATGTTGACAAAACAAAGCTGAAGACTCATTCAGAATAATGGGTCCTTGTGTGCTAGAGTATTGAGATGAAAGTATGACCCATCAGATCTATTAAATTGCGAGTTAAAGAAGGGGTCATCATATGTATGGCAAAGTATTTGGGCACGTGTGTAGACTTTCAAAAACGGATGCACATGCAGAGTTGGTGATAGAGCTAAAATTCATATTTGGGACGACTGTTGGATTCCAAATAGCGCATCAAGAAAGATCGTCACCGTTAGAGGCAACCGAATTTTAACTGTAGTTAATGAGCTTATTGATCCAGTCATGAGAGAATGGGACACGAATTTAAATAGGGGTAATTTCTGGACAATTGATGCCGACCATATTCTTCATATTCCTACACATCATCAAGATACCGATGATTATGTGGTCTGGAATCTAAGAAAGAGCTGCATTTCCAGTGTTAGATCGGCTTACTACAAACAGTGGGTAGACTGCTATGTTAACAAAGACCCAAATGTAGCGGGCTAGGGGAGATCTTCCTTGCATCCAGTTTGGAGAAAAATATGGAGTTTGAGGTTACCTAGGAAAGTTAAAATATTTTTCTAGCATTGGTTACATAATGCAATTCCATGCTTATGTGTCCTAGCAAATCGTAATATTGTTACCACATCCCAATGCCCGATATGTAGATTTGGAACTGAGGACATAGCGTATGCTTTGTTCAACTGTGATAGGGCATGCATGTTCAGTTTGGAGGTACTAGGGTTGAGGAGGTTAATTAATGAGGCGGTAAAGGTTCATCGATCGGGGTCCATGATCATCGAGTTCTTGTTATGTGACCCGACAGTCGAAGGGGTATATATGGATCCGGTCCAATTTTAGAGATTGCGGCAGGTACCTGCTAGTGCTTATGGTGGCAGAGGCGATGCATTATTAGCACTGTTCAAGAATTCGTCCGATTAACCAGTTAACTTCGCCGATTAATCCCTACTCGTAGGTTCACCAAGTAGCCGATTAAGTGATTAATCACCCGATTAATTGATTAAATGGCCGATTAACTTGCCGATTAGCCTATTAATCCCCTACTCGCCAACCAGCCGAGCAGCTACCAGTTAACGATTTCCTCAGCAATGATTATTAGAGCAGATGATGTCCTAACACCAGTACGTATGAGGCTAGCAATTCAAGCTTCGGTATTGAACTTCGTCCAGGGCTATAGGCAAACCGACAACATCCCCACGCCTAAATCGGTGGAGAAGGGCAATGCTGGGCAAGACTATTCTAGACGTTGACGCTTCTTTTTTCAAAGCTAAATTTACAGGGTTTTGCGCCATAGTGATCCGGGATCATAGTGGGGCATTTTTGGCAGCGACAACAACAAAATTAGTGCATGTTTCCAATGTCATTTCAGCGGAGGCCGCATCATTGTATGAAGGCTTGAATCTGGTCAATCGGTTGGGATGGAACAATGTCCTCATACGCATGGAAAATGTCAGAGTGGTTCAAACTCTCAATCAAGACAAAGGATACTCTATGGTTGTAGCCCCTATTCTAGAAGATTGTAGTCGAGATTTAAGTGAGCTCGGGAAGGCTTGTGTCGAGTATTGTAATAGGGGATCTAATGTAGTAGCATATGTGCTAGTTGTCGGGGTCGTGAAAACCATCCTTCGGTTACACTGGTAGAAAACAGGGCATTGGTTCGGGCCAGGCCAGCCCATTAGTCCCGGTTCAGTCACGAACCGGGACCAATGGGAGCAACGGTCCCGGTTCGTGAGGCCGGGGGGCCGGGCGGGCCATGTGGGGCATTGGTCCCGGTTCGTGTCTGGAACCGGGAGGCCGGGGGGCCGGGCGGGCCATGTGGGGCATTGGTCCCGGTTCGTGTCTGGAACCGGGACCCGGTTCCAGACACGAACCGGGACCAATGTGCCTTGCTCCTAGCCCACAACCATTGGTCCCGGTTCGTGGCTGGATCCGGGACCAAAGGGGGTCCTTTAGTCCCGCTTCCAGCCACGAACCGGGAACAATGAAATGCCTATATATACCCCCTCGCCAGCAAGCAGAGCACTCCACACTGCTCTGTTTTTTTGGCCGGCAAGAGGAGAGCTTTGTGGTGCTCTAGCTCACCTCCTATGCACATGAAGTGTTTGATGAATTGCCTAAACCAAACTTAAGCTTTCTCCTCTCGAAGCTCCTTGTCCAAACTCCATTTTTGTCAAGATTTGTCTAGGTTTGGCGGTCTGTCCTGTCCCGTCCCCGTCCTGAAACCGCCATCGATCGCCCGCGCGTGGTGAGCCTCTTGATCTTATATTCTTGCTAAAAGAAAATATACTTACTCGTATGATTTTCTTACTTTTATTATTGTTCACTTCTCTATTCATGATATGTTGTAATGGTTTTTTAATACACTTTATTATATAACGCACGCAGATGAACCGGCAATGGATGTACGGTGACCGACGCACCTCCGAGTATATTAAGGGCCTACATAATTTTCTCGAAGCGGCTGAGGCAAACAAGCAGAATGGTTTTATGCCTTGTCCATGTACTATTTGTGAGAATACGAAGTCTTTCTCCAACTCTAAAACCCTTCACTTCCACCTGTTTCAGAAGGGTTTTATGCCACACTATAATGTTTGGACCAAGCACGGAGAAAGAGGGGTTATGATGGAAGACAATGAAGAAGAAGAGGATGACGACAACTACCCTCCCCCTGAATACAGTGATGCCGCAATGGGGGAAGCTGAAGATCAAGAGGAACCAGACGATGTGTCCGATGATGAACTTCGTTGGGACATTGTTGATGCACAGAGAGAATGCGAAAGTGAAAGAGAGAAGTTGAAGTTCGATCGCATGTTAGAGGATCACAAAAAAGGGTTGTACCCAAATTGCTAAGATGACAACAAAAAGCTTGGTACCACACTGGAATTGCTGCAATGGAAGGCAGACAATGGTGTATCTGACAAGGGATTTAGTTCGCTACTGAAAATAATGAAGAAGAAGCTTCCAAAGGATAACGAATTGCCCGACAGTACGTACGCAGCAAAGAAGGTTGTATGCCCTCTAGGATTGGAGGTGCAGAAGATACATGCATGCCCTAATGATTGCATCCTATACCGCGGTGAGTACGAGGGACGGAACGCATGCCCGGTATGCGGTGCATTACGGATAAGATCAGAAGAGATGACCCTAGTGATGTTGAGGGCCAGCGCACCGGGAAGAGGGTTCCTGCCAAGGTGATGTGGTATGCTTCTATAATACCACGGTTGAAACGTCTGTTCAGAAACAAAAAGCATGCCGAGTTGATGCAATGGCACAAAAAAGACCGTAAGAAAGACGAGAAGTTGAGAGCACCCGCTGACGGCTTGCAGTGGAGAAAGATCGAGAGAAAGTGGAGCGACTTTACAGGTGACCCAAGGAACGTATGGTTTGGTTTAAGTGCAGATGGCGTTAATCCTTTTGGGGAGCAGAGCAGCCAACATAGCACATGGCCTATGACTCTATGTATGTATAACCTTCCTCCTTGGTTGTGCATGAAGCGGAAGTTCATTATGATGCCAGTGCTCATCCAAGGCCCTAAGCAACCTGGCAATGACATTTATGTGTACCTAAGGCCATTAGTTGATAAACTTTTACAGCTATGGAATGGAAGAGGTGTACGTGTGTGGGATGAGAACGAACAGGAGGAATTTGACCTACATGCGTTGCTATTTGTAACCATCAACGATTGGCCTGCTCTCAGTAACCTTTCAGGACAGACAAACAAGGGATACCACGCATGCACATATTGTTTAGATGACATCAACAATATATATTTGGACAAATGCAGGAAGAATGTGTACCTGGGGCATCGTCGATTTCTTCTGACCAACCATCAATGTCGAAAGAAAGGAAATCATTTCAAAGGTGAGGCAGATCACTGGAAGAAGCCTGCCCTCCGTACTGGTGATCACATACTTGATATGGTCAATGATTTACAAGTAATATTTGGAAAGGGTCCTGGCGGACTATCTGTTCCGAATGACACTAACAAATGCGCACCCATGTGGAAGAAGAAATCTATATTTTGGGATCTACCCTATTGGAAAGACCTAGAGGTCCGCTCTGCAATCGACGTGATGCACGTGACGAAGAATCTATGCATGAACCTGCTAGGCTTCTTGGGAGTGTATGGGAAGACAAAAGATACACCGGAGGCATGGGAGTAACAACAACGTGTGCATGAAAAAGACGGCATGCATCCAAAGCAGTATGAAGGTCCTGCCAGCTACGCTCTTACGAAAGAAGAGAAGGAAATCTTCTTTGAATGCCTGCTCAGTATGAAGGTCCCGTCTGGCTTCTCGTCGAATATAAAGGGAATAATAAATATGGCAGAGAAAAAGTTCCAAAACCTAAAGTCTCATGACTGCCACGTGATTATGACGCAACTGCTGCCGGTTGCATTGAGGGGCTTCTACGGGAAAACGTCGATTAGCCATTGTGAAGCTATGTGCATTCCTCAATGCAATCTCTCAGAAGGTGATCGATCCAGAAATCCTGCCAAGGTTAAGGAGTGATTTGGTGCAATGTCTTGTTAGTTTCGAGCTGGTGTTCCCACCGTCCTTCTTCAATATCATGACCCACGTCCTAGTTCATCTAGTCGACGAGATTGTCGTTCTGGACCCTGTATTTCTACACAATATGTTCCCCTTTGAGAGGTTCATGGGAGTCTTAAAGAAATATGTTCATAACCGTGCTAGGCCAGAAGCAAGCATCTCCATGGGCCATCAAACAGAGGATGTCATTGGGTTTTGTGTTGACTTCATTCCTGACCTTAAGAAGATTGGTCTCCCTCAATCGCGGTATGAGGGGAGACTGACTGGAAAAGGCACGCTAGGAGCAGACTCAATAATATGTAGGGACGGGTATTCTTGGTCTCAAGCACACTATACAGTTCTACAGAATTCCACCTTGGTGACCTCGTATGTCGATGAACACAAGAATATTCTGCGCTCCAAACACCCGGAGCAGTGTGACGACTGGATTACATATGAACACATCAGGACTTTCGGCAGTTGGTTGCAAACACGTCTCATGGGTGAAAACACTGTTTCTGATGAGATGTACTCGTTGGCCAGGGGACCATCTTTGACTGTATTGACTTACAAAGGGTACGAGATAAATGGGAAAACATTTTACACGATCGCCCAAGATGAAAAGAGCAACAACCAAAACAGCGGTGTCCGCTTTGATGCATCAACCAAGAGGGGAAAGGACACATATTATGGTTACATAGTGGACATATGGGAACTTGACTATGGACATGATTTCAAGGTCCCTTTGTTTCAGTGCAAATGGGTCAATCTGTCAAGAGGCGGGATACAGGAAGACCCACAGTACGGAATGTCAACAGTGGATCTGAACAATCTTGGGTACACAGACGAACCATTTGTCCTAGCCAATGATGTGGCACAAATTTTCTATGTGAAGGACATGTATACCATACCGAGAAAAATAAAAGATAAGGAAGCGAATACATCATACGATGAGCCAAAACGCCACATAGTTCTTTCAGGAAAAAGAGACATCGTGGGACTGGAGGGCAAGACAGACATATCTGAAGATTATGAAAAGTTTCATGAAATTCCTCCCTTCAAAGTCAAGGCTGACCCAAGCACCCTATTAAACGATGAAGATTATCCATGGTTACAGCGCAATAAGCAAAGGACACAAGCAAAGAAAAAGTGAAGACTTTCTCTCCACAACTATATCATTGCAGTGACATGTGAAGAAATGAAATGCCTTTTGTAACACATGAGTTTTTGTCCAAAACCCTAATACTTTTTATGACATGATATGTGGGTGAAATGATGATACCATGCCAACTTTTAAACTTTTCAGAGTTCATTTGAAGTGCTTTTCAATTTCAAGGTCATTTAGCTCAAAAAAATCAGTATGTGCATGAAAATATCAAATGAAGTCACAAAGGGTTGAAAATTGATGATGTGGCTTTGAATGGTGCATTTTGAACACATAAAAATTATGGAGTTCAAATAAGTTCAAAAAATGAAATTCCTTTGTAACAGACGAGTTTTCGTCCGAAAACGTGATACTTCGAAAGAGATTGTCCATTTTGTACACGAAGTGCATCCAGTTTTTGCCGTAACCATCTCAACTTTTTATGACATGCTATGTGGGTGAAATTATGATACCATGCGAACTTTTAACCTTTTCAGAGTTCATTTGAAGTGCTTTTTAATTTCAGGGTCATTTAGCTAAAAAAATCAATATGTGCATGAAAAATACCAAACGAAGTCACAAAGGGTTGACAATTGATGATGTGGATTTGAATGGTGCATTTTGAACACACAAAAAGTATGAAGTTCAAATAACTTCAAAAAAATGAAATCCCTTTGTAACAGATGAGTTTTTGTTCGAAACCGTGATACTTCGACAAAGATTGCCTATTTTGTACACGAAGTGCATCCAGTTTTTGTCGTAACCATCTCAACTTTTTAGCACATGCTATGTGGGTGAAATGATGATATCATGCTAACTTTCAACCTTTTCAGAGTTCATTTGAAGTGCTTTTCAATTTCAGGGTTATTTAGCTTAAAAAAATCAGTATGTGCATTAAAAATACCAAATAAAGTCGGGAATGGTTGAAAATTGCTGATGTGGCTTTGAATGGTGCATTCTGAACACACAAAAAGTATGGAGTTCAAATAAGTTCAAAAAATAAAATCCCTTTGTAAGAAATGAGTTTTCGTCCGAAATCATGATACTTCGAAATAGATTGTCCATTTTGTACACGAAGTGCATCCAGTTTTTGCCGTAACCATCTCAAATTTTTAGCACATGCTATGTGGGTGGAATGATGATACCATGCCAAATTTCAACCCTTTCAAAGTTCATTTGAAGTGCTTTTCAATTTCAGAGTCATTTAGCTCAAAACAAATCAGTATGTGCACGAAAAATACCAAATGAACTCAGAAATGGTTGAAAATTGATGATGTGGCTTTGAATGGTGCATTTTGAACACATAAAAAGTATGGAGTTCAAATAAGTTTAAAAAATGAAATCTCTTTGTAACAGACGAGTTTTCGTCCGAAACCGTGATACTTCGAAAGAGATTGTCCATTTTGTACACGAAGTGCATCCAGTTTTTGCCGTAACCATCTCAACTTTTTATGACATGCTATGTGGGTGGAATGATGATACCATGCCAACTTTTAACCTTTTCAGAGTTCATTTGAAGTGCTTTTTAATTTCAGGGTCATTTACCTCAAAAATATCAATATGTGCATGAAAAATACCAAACGAAGTCACAAAGGGTTGACAATTGATGATGTGGATTTGAATGGTTCATTTTGAACACACAAAAAGTATGGAGTTCAAAAAAGTTCAAAAAAATGAAATCCCTTTGCAACAGATGAGTTTTCGTTTGAAACCGTGATACTTCGAAAAAGATTGTTCATTTTGTACACAAAGTGCATCCAGTTTTTGCCGTAACCATCTCAACTTTTTAGCACATGCTATGTGGGTGAAATGATCATACCATGCCAACTTTTAACCTTTTCAGAGTTCATTTGAAGTGCTTTTCAATTTCAGGGTTATTTAGCTCAAAAAATTCAGTATGTGCATGAAAAATACCAAATGAAGTGAAAAAGGGTTGAAAATTGATGATGTGGCTTTAAATGGTGCATTTTGAACACACAAAAATTATGGAGTTCAAATAAGTTGAAAAAATGAAATCCTTTTATAACAGATGAGTTTTCGTGCGAAACCGTGATACTTCGAAAGAGATTGTCCATTTTATACACGAAGTGCATCCAGTTTTTGACGTAACCATCTCAACTTTTTAGCACATGCTATGTGGGTGAAATGATCATACCATGCCAACTTTCAACCCTTTCAGAGTTCATTGGAAGTGCTTTTCAATTTCAGGGTCATTTAGCTCAAAAAAATCAGTATGTGCACGAAAAATACCAAATGAAGTCAGAAAGGGTTGAAAATTGATGATGTGGTTTTGAATAGTGCATTTTGAACACACAAAAAGTACGGAGTTCAAATAAGTTCAAAAAATGAAATACGTTTGTAACAGATGAGTTTTCGTCCGAAACCGTGATACTTCGAAAGAGATTGTCCATTTTGTACACGAAGTGCATCCAGTTTTTGCTGTAACCATCTCAACTTTTTAACACATGCTATGTGGGTGAAATGATGGTACCATGCCAACTTTCAACCTTTTCAGAGTTCATTTGAAGTGCTTTTCAATTTCAGGGTTATTTTGCTCAAAAAATCCAGTAAGTGCATGAAAAATACCAAATAAAGTCAGAAAGGGTTGAAAATTGATGATGTGGCTTTGAATGGTGCATTTTGAACACACGAAAAGTATGGAGTCCAAATAAGTTAAAAAAATGAAATCCATTTGTAGTAGATGAGTTTTCATGCGAAACGTGATATTTCAAAAGAGATTGTCCATTTTGTACACAAAGTGCATCCAACTTTTGCCGTAACCATGTGAACTTTTTAGCACATGCTATGCGGGTGAAATGATGATACCATCCCAACTTTAAATATTTTTAGAGTTCATTTGATGTGCTTTTCAATTTCAGGGTTATTTAGCTCAAAAAAAATCAGTAAGTGCATGAAAAATACCAAATGAAGTCAGAAAGTGTTGAAAATTGATGATATGGATTTGAATGGTGAATTTCGAACACAAAAAAAGTATGGAGTTCAAATAAGTTCAAAAAATGAAATCCCTTTGTAACAGATGAGTTTTTGTCCGAAACCCTCATACTTCGAAAGAGATTGTCCATTTTGTACACGAAGTGCATCCAGTTTTTGCCGTAACTATCTCAACTTTTTAGCACATGCTATGTGGGTGAAATGATGATACCATGCCAATTTTCAATCTTTTCAGAGTTCATTTGAAGTGCTTTTCAATTTCAGGGTTATTTAGCTCAAAAAAATCAGTATGTGCATGAAAAATACCAAATGAAGACAGAAAGGGTTGAAAATTGATGATGTGGCTTTGAATGGTGCATTTTGAACACACAAAAAGTATGGAGTTTAAATAAGTTCAAAAAATGAAATCCCTTTGTAACAGATGAGTTTTCGTCCGAAACCGTGATACTTAGAAAAAGATTGTCCATTTTGTACACGAAGGGCATCCAGTTTTTGCCGTAACCATCTCAACTTTTTAGCACATGCTATGTGGGTGAAATAATGATACCATGCCAACTTTCAACCTTTTCAGAGTTCATTTGAAGTGCGTTTCAATTCAGGGTTATTTAGCTCAAAAAAATCAGTAAATGCATGAAAAATACCAAATGAAGTTAGAAAGGGTTGAAAATTGATGATGTGGCTTTGAATGGTGCATTTTGAACACACAAAAAGTATGGAGTTCAAATAAGTTAAAAAATGAAATCCGTTTGTAACAGATGAGTTTTCGTGCGAAACCGTGATACTTCGAAAGAGATTGTCCATTTTGTACACAAAGTGCATCCAGTTTTTGCCGTAACCATCTCAACTTTTTAGCACATGCTATGTGGGTGAAATGATGATACCATGCCAACTTTAAATATTTTTAGAATTCATTTGAAGTGCTTTTCAATTTCAGAGTTATTTAGCTCAAAAAACCCAGTAAGTGCATGAAAAATACCAAAAGAAGTCAGAAAGGGTTGAAAATTGATAATGTTGCTTTAAATGGTGCATTTTGAACACACAAAAAGAGTTCAAATAAGTTCAAAAAAATGAAATCCCTTTAGATAACATAAAAAATAACAAAAATGAACATAGATGCGCTTATGTAAGTAAAATTCGACCAGAAATCAGACTGAAATTCAGTTTGATTTCAGGTCAAATTTTCCCTCATAAGGGCATCTATTTTCAATTTGAGAGGAACTCAATAAGGCAGGGAGGGGTGGGCTTATAAACCGATGCGAGCGCCCCTCGCTTGGCGAGGTGGGACTAAACTCCCATCACAGCCAGGACCAACCATTTAGTCCCGGTCGGTGGCTACAACCGGGACCAACGCATCAATTTCGTCCCGGTTGGTGGCACCAACCGGGACCAATGCTCCGGGTATATAAGTAGAACTTAGGAATTTTCAGTTCTCATCTCATAGTTCCCCCCGACGACGCCGACCTCCTCGACGCCACCAGGCTGCCCCGACGCCGTCGCCGTCGCCCGTGCCCCTGTCCTGCCCCCCAGCCCACGTCGACGCCGTCCACCGCCCACGCCGTTGCCGTCCGCCGCCCACGTCGCCGCCGTCGCCCGTGCCCCTGCCCTTCCCCCGAGCCCACGCCGACGCCGTCCCTCAACCACGCCGTCGCCGTCCGCCGCCCCTGCCCCAGCCCGCCCCCACCGTCACTGTCGCCCTCGCCGCCCCCGCCATCGCCCTCGTCGGCCGCCCTCGCCGTGAGCCGCCACCGCCCCTTGTAGTTTTCATGTATATGTATATATGTCATGTGTGTATATGTTTTTTTCATGTATATGTATATATGTTCATGTATATGTGTGTATATGTTCATGTAAAAAGTCTTCGCTGTTTTTCATATGTACGAAAATGTAGAGTGAAAACGAAAGCAAATATATAAGAAAAAACAAAGTAAGAAATGAAGAAGGAAAAGAAAACCGCCTAGCTCGGCCACCACCGCATTTTCATAAAGTTTTTCCACCGAGTCCACGTCGCATCGAGCACCCGCGGCGAAGTAAGTCCTTTTTTGGAAGAAGGTATTTTTTTGTTAAATTAAAATGTTGGCATCGGCTCTATCATCACGTTGGCAACGGCTCTATCTATCAATAAGGCCACGGGAGCACCCCGGCCCCCTATCATCACGTTGGCCTCAGCTCCCCGAGAGCTTTCCAACAGATCCAGAATGTATGTCGTTGTTGATATACCCCCTCCTTGATAACTTTGACATGAGAGGTCGGACATGCATTAGAGAGAGGCGGTCCGCTCACCCGACTAACTATCGAGGCCACCCAAACCCTAGAAGAAAGAGCATCGTTGTCGATCTACCCCCTCCCCGATAACTTTGACATGAGGGGGACATCGGGCATGCATGAGTGAGAGAGGCGGTCCGCTCGCCCGACCAACTATCGAGGCCATCCAAACCCTAGAATAAAGAGCGTCGTTGTCGATCTACCCCCTCCCCGATAACTTCGACATGAGAGGGGACGTCGGACATGCATGAGAGAGAGGCGGTCCGCTCACCCGACCAACTATCGAGGCCACCCAAACCCTAGAAGAAAGAGCATCGTTGTCGATCTACCCCGTCCCTACCCGACCAACTAGCGATATTCGGAAGGTTCTTGTCGAACTTCGTACCAAAAAGCTAATTAATTATCCTATCTGGGACGCCATCAAACATTCATGAGAGAGGCGGTCCGAACGTCAGACATTCATGTTTGTATATTAATTGCCATGTTGTAATATTTGCAGAAACTATGGATCCAAGAGACGAAGAACAAGAACAGTTGTTGGGGGACACAATCCACAGCGGACGTGATATCTTGTTGTTTCTCAACGACACCGATGGTCTGGAAGGAGAGGATTATGACGGCTCCGGTGATCAAACAATGGAGGAGGAAGGACATGATCATGATGGCTTCGGTGACCGAATGCCGGAGGAAGAAGGAGACCATGATGACGGCTCCGGTGACCGATCGGAGGAGGGAGCTGTTGCAAAGTCCGGCGAGGTATATATATTAATTAAGTCTTGGCTCTGGTAACTAGCTAATTGATGCATTAATTATTTTGGTATGTACATATATTAATTAACTCTTCTTTCTTCTTTTATAGCCCTCCGGAACGAGCCAAACTTCGGTAACGAGATGAGGACCGAAGAAGAGGTTGCGCAAGGATGAAAAGTTCACGATCACATCACTCATGAACGATGGCCATCCGATTGAACCCAAGCGGACCAAGAACACATTTTCTGCTCAGTGCGGAGCTATTGTTAGGGACAACATCCCGATCAACATCAAGCAATGGAATAAGCCTAAGGACGGCGCCCCTGAAGGTGATTATGTCACCGATAGACAGAAAGATGATCTTTGGACCGCGCTAAAGACAAATTTCACCCTACCGCCAGAGGAGGATCCGAATAAGCCAGTTATAGAGCCACTGGTCAAGGTGTGTGCTCTTAAGAAGATGTCAGATCTATTCAGGAGGTGGAAGAATGAGTTGAAATCAAAGTTTGTCGACAAAGGGAAGACACCAGAATTCACCGGCCGATTTGAGAAGATAAGAGATTACTGGCCCGCATTTGTGGACTACAAGACATCGGACAAGAGTAAGAAAATGTCAGAGACAAACAAGGTCAATGCTGCAAAGAAGCAGTATCACCATCACACGGGGTCAGGTGGCTACCTCAAAGCCCGACCGTTGTGGGACAAAGCTGAGAATGACCTGATTGCTAAAAACATCGTACCACAGACATATAACTGGCCAGACCGTTCAAGGACTTGGTTCGTCGGGGTTGGGGGAACTTTGGACCCTGAAACAGGAAAGTGCCGTTGGACGGACGAGCAATTTGCAATACCCATGAACAAGCTTCATAAGTATATCACTGCAGCGCAGGAAGGGACGTTCATTCCCGACAGAGAGAAGGACGAGCTGACTAAGGCCCTAGGGAATGCTGAGCACCCTGGACGAACACGAGGCACACTAGGCTCCGTTCCGTGGAAGGTTGGGTTTCCCTCAAGCGAATCAGGGCACTCTGGCTCCTCCTCCTCCCCCTCCTCCTCTGACGAGTGATCAGGGCACACCGCCTCCTTCTCCGGCTCCTCCGACGCATGGGGGCACTCCGCCTCCTCCTTCGCCTACTCCGGCACGTCGGAGCAGTACGCCTCCTCCTCAGCCTCGTCGGCAATGGTGGAAGACAGACGTCGCCGCTCCGGCTCCTCTGGCGCCTAGTAAGCAATGACAGAAGGGAGCCGCCACCACTCCGGCGGCTAGCAGTACAAGCATAGGCAGTAGGGATACAGATACGGTCCATCTCTCAAGCCTCTAGAAAAGTTACCATATGAGAGGACCGAGTCTGAAAACGAGGAGATATGTCAGGCCGAATTGAGGGCCCATTTTGCAAAGAAAACTCCACCCCCGAAGGAGAAGATAGATCCGGTGAAAGCGATGCGCACTATCGATGCCTTGAAGCGACCACCAGCCTCCGCCGGATTCCAACTTTGACCGTTGTATTAAAAAGACATATCAAGCTGCGTGCCGGTCGGGAAGTACTTCCAGTCATGCAAGGTTAGCAAAACAAAGAAGTGGGAAAAAAATTCCCTAGCTCGGCGAACAGGCGAACCAATCGTGCCCCCCGCTCAAGGTGTCTAGCGATACCGTCGCTAATCATCCGGGGATGGTGCCCGGTACCAAACCTGGTGATTACCTGAGCGATGATGTATAGTTTAAGCCGTTGGAGGTGGACGAATTCTGTTATTGGCACGGGCGGCCTCTCATCAAACCTGATCATCCTCCTCTAACAACAATGATGCAAAAATTCTATGAATGGTACATGAAAACCTGCCGCGAGTCTGGGACAGATTCTTTGATACTGTTAGTTAAAGAGCAGCATGACCTCGTTGGAACTGTTGAATATTTAATTTGAGGAGATATTCCAGTTATACAATCAAAAGGCCCTCGACAAAACAATCGTGACTTGCTACTGTCTGTAAGTACTACTTCTGTAATTAAGTCTCTCTATGTATATAGCTCAGCTCTTTCATTGCATGTATATATAATTATCCTCACTACTATATTATGCAGATTGAAGATCGTCGAATGCAGAAAAGCACAAATCTATGACATTGGGTTCATTAACCCAAATGTCATACATGAGTATAATTTCCAAAAGTATCCCACACAAACCGAAGAAAACTTGCTACAATCGTTGCTTAAAAATCAAAACAAAGGGACAATACTCTTTCCTTACAACTTCAAGTGAGTGTTACTATCTTGTGCATATTCGGTTTCCCTTATTACTCGAGGTTTATAGTAATGTAATTGATGAGTTATGCATGCGTGCACAGTTTCCACTTTATTTTGCTAGAGATTCAGCTTGAGCGGGGAGTAGTAACCATCTTAGACTCGAAACGAAAAGATCCCCAGGAATATGCGGACATGACTAAAATTCTCCAGAAGTAAGTTCAATCGATCATTATTGCATTATATCGGCAACTTTGTTCATTTCCTGATATCAAGTAATTATTTTCTTTGTCTGGCAGGGTTTGGAAAGAGTTCACAGCAATTGTTCCGGCACTGTCGGGGGAGCTGCGATTTACACACCCGAAAGTAAGTACTACTACTAGCTAGTTCCGCGTATCTCCCATTGATTCTAGTTTCATCAATACCATTTATCATGCTTGATTATCAATTTGATTGAACTCTATTTCTCATAAAGTGCTTGTGGCAGGAAACCGGGAATAATTTATGTGGATACTACGTTTGCGAGTTCATCTACAACGCGATGACCCCTAAGCGGTGCTACTCTGAAAAATAATTTCAAGTGTGTAAGCAATAATATTCACAATTTTATTTTATTACCATATATATGTATTGACCCCCTTCTTCAAATTAGATGTGGCAGATGCGGGATGAACCCTACCATATGATCGCATACGAGAAATTCAAGAAGAATTGGCGGGATTCTTTCTTGACCACATCATAAATAAAACCGGAGAATACCATCTGGAAGTTGACATTAGATGTTAGGGATTGTAAGAGATCTTATATTGTATATATGTAGCTAGTAGCGTCGCATATATATACGAAAACTTGTTATACGACCAATCTCTCGGAGAAAGAGAGGTCGATCACTTCCATCTCTATATGTTCATGACGATCTTCTGTACTTAATGATTCCTTCATTTGCTTACTAGCTAGCGTGTCAAGTTCTCTCTATAGTAGCTAGCGTCGACCAAACACGGAGAAAGAGAGGACACTTCTCTCTATTAATTAGCTAGCTAAAATAATATAAAACCCCTAAATTAACCGTCCAAACCTCCTAAACCCCCTCCTTTTCAAAAAAAAAACCCAGTAACTGCTAGATGCTGACGCGTGGATGCCTTTTGGTCTCAGTTGGTATTACCAACCGGGAGTAAAGGTCCTCCTGCGTGGGCTCCCTGCAGAGGCCACATGGAGCCCCTTCTGTCCCGGTTTGTAAGAGAATCGGGACTAAAGGTTTTGGGCTTTATTCCCGACCCTTTAGTCCCGGTTTCAGAACCAGGACAAATGGACCTTACGAACCGGGACAAATGGGTCTTTTTCTACTAGTGTTAGGTTTGATTCACCCTTGAAGTTTATCGTTAAGTTTCTTACAGACGATGTAGCTACGATTTGAGTTTAATAAAGCTAGCCATGGTGGCCTTTCCCTAAAAAAAGTGAATCTACAAGTTTTAGTCCCCTTCTGCAATGTTGTGTTGTGGATCGTGTACCCTCTAAAGTGACTAGGTTCAAGACGACCATGCAGAGTTTTTTGTATTTTTGTTCTTAAGTCATATGGACCCCCACATTATTCAAGGGGTCAAAGGGATGCGAATGATTTACTCCTATTATGACCTTCAAATTCTATGCATATTCTCTTTGAAGTCCACAACCAAAATTCCACAAAATATCCTAAGTGAAAAAGTAAAAAAGGGAACAAACAATCAGATGAACTATCTCCGACATGTCTAGACTATCCAGGCATTGGCTGGCTTGGGATGGTTCCTGAGATGGACAGTGACCAGACTGTTTGGGCCTTTGTCCGGGCTCGCGCGGTCTAAGCCAGACAAGTGTTGGCCTTCTACGGGCTTGCTCATTCTCGGGGTGTTCCCGAGTCGACCAAGTTCCGGACAACCCATGACTAGTCTAAGCACATCCATCCTAGCATGGCTAATGGGTCAGACTGTTTGGGCCCATTCTAGTAGGACTATCTGCCCCCTGAATTTTTGCCGGTGATTGTTCCCTCTGAATCCATTCATGTTAAATTTTCCCTGTATTTTGTAAAGGGTTTGGAGACCGCCTAAAGTTCTATCACGAGTGATTGGGAATCACCTTTGTGGTGATATATCAAGGAGAAGAAGTCGAGACTTTGTCAGAATCCCACATCTCCAACAGTAGCTCCCATCCAAGGGAGTGAACATCGGGTTACATCTTTGTCTTCACATGTCTTTGGTTAACTCTAACCTTAGCTCATTTATTGTGATTAACTTTGGACACTTGGCCTTGTAAGCTTCATATACGTTGTTCTCTCACCGTAGCCTATTAGGCGCACACTTCACATTCCGCAAAGTCTAAATTGCTAACAAATGAAGTAACATTTGTTGTTGACATTCACATCTCTAGGTCCATCTTGACCATTTCACAACTACATAAGAGCAACTTCGACGGAGTAGCTACCCTGAAGGTGAAAATAGATGGATTTAGGCCTTGTTTGTTTGGATGCAGTTGTGAGCAAGTAGCTTTGGGCTGGTTGTGGTGGTAACATTGTTGTGTTGGGGAAGCGACTTTGATGAAGTTTAATCATTTGGCACTATTACTTTAGATATGTTGTGAGCTAATAATATAACTAAAATCCCCCTAGAGTGGTAGAAGGATTCTAATTCGCCACTTGTAATATTGATCATTTGAGAGGTGATTTCCTATGCATGATAATAGCTACACACGCATAATGGCATCTACACTAAGGGTGCCTTTTTTATATATAAGGTGTCGGGTTTCTTATGGCATTGACACAAGTGCATTTTTGATGTATAGAAATGGCTTTTTATCATTTCTCTTTGTGTTTTTATCATCTTTTTGACACAAGTGCCTTTTCGTTGTGTAGAAAGGCGTTCTTCTCTTAGTCTTTTTGTTTGCCTTTTTTTGGGCATATTTGCATGCTTGCTTGCCTGGCTGGTCCAAAGTCATGATATTTTCATTATAGAGTTATTTTTATAGTCAAAAACAAATTACCAAAATAATTAGAGAAAAAAACTGAGACAGTGGGTACCTTTCACCATGGGTAGCAAATTATTTTCGTTAATCATTTATTTTAATACTAATACCAGTTTACAATTGATTATTTTTAGTCAAAACTATTATATGATATTTATTTTACATTCGTCAGAATATTGATGACGATGGCAACTAAGATAATTGGATAAACTTGAAAATGATTAGAATATTTTTCATAGGTTTGACAAACACGTAGGGAGGGGAGAAATCAACACACACACACACCGGCGCGCGTGTATGTTAATCTCCAAAAAGATAACTCTCTTGCATGTTGTCAAGTGCCCAGGCTGAAGATCAAAATTCACTCAATTCTCTGGCACATCAGGCACACGTACATGTATACATAACCGAAAATCATTTCTAATTCGTCACAAAGGGAGGCGGGGTGTGGGTGTGGGTCATCTTTTTTTTTAGAAAAGGAGGATGACCCCCGGTCTCTGCATCTGAAAGATGCATGCGGCCATTTTATTTATTATTCCCGAGGTTTTTACAAAGTAGTACAATAATATGCCTGAATCTTGGCAACATCTGTTGTTACTCCTATCCATATGATGAAGGGGTGCAAGCTGGGTCAAATACCCAGACCTCTCACCTAAGCCTAACATCTAAAGCCGGAGGCCCTCACTGAGCCACATATCGGGTCCGGGGCACAAACCGGTCTGACGCACTCTCATGTGTCGCCGCCACCATCTTCCACTGGTTCATCTTCAGAGCAGATTGAGATGCCAGCCTTGGCAGGTGCCTCCGCATCGACGCCACTATGACGCCAAACGACGACCTCCACCTACGCGAGTCCATCTCCAAGCAGCGAACGCAGATCCATGCTAGGATAGGGCCGCACCACCGCCGTCACCCACCACCCACAAGAGCCACCCAGCCCCAAGTTTCTCAAAGCGGCACCTTCAAGAAGGGAACGACGCCGTGAGCACCACCGCCGCCCAACAAAGTTAGGGCTTTCGCCCGGGAGAACTAGAGGAAGGGGAAGTGAGGGGATCAGTCCATACCGACGCCTCCAAGAAGGGGAACGACGCCCTCAGGCGTCGCCGTCGAAGCAGACGGCCATGGCCGGCTAGGGATTTCACCCGAACTAGATCCCTATCAACAACAACGCCTCCTGTACAGAACCGGCGACCCAAGGAAGCGTGGCCCGACCAAGCTAGTCCGCGCGCCGAACAAGGGAGGAGGGGAGGCGCCAGATCACGCGCACCGACAACCGCAGAAGCCGCTGCCGGCCGCCAACGACCACCGGATCCTGCCGCCCGCGCGGCCGGGACGCCAGATCCACCGCCCGCGCGGCTGCTAGCCTGCCGTGCCTTGCCAATGAAGCCGCCGCTCCAGGTCCAGGATTCCCCACGCAGAGGTAGGGCAGCCGAGGCCCTGCCGCCACCATCCTTGACGCCCCGGGCTTGCCCGACGGCTGCCTCAGGCGGCGGCGAGGAAGGGAGGGGGAGGGAGTGAGGCCGGGGGCGGCTAGAGTTGGGAAGGAGGGGGGAGGGAGTTAGGCCCTCATCTACAACTGCATATCATGGATCGTTCTTTTGTTTGATCGCCTAATCATGACGCTCCCCTCAAAACTCTCTCTCCCCTCCCCCGTTTTACAACAAACTCACACCATGGCAAGCAGCAAAAGAGAAGGAAAGAAGAGATAATGTTCTGTGGTGTCTTTTCAATGAATTATGTTGCATGTGGTGGCCTTTGGATGAACTACGGTTTACATTTCTGGCATTGCTAGTGTTATGGAATAACCTTGTTACCGTCATCGGTTAACCCAGTAACAATAACCGAGGTACTTGATGACATTTCTATAATTGATAATCAAGACACTAAAAACGATAATAAATGAGGCAAATTTTAATACGCTCCTTTTTACCTTTCTTTTTACATGTTCAACGGCTCAGATTTATTAATGGTAAACGCTTCGTATCTATAGTCTGAAGGGATGCCAGCTTCAGACCCCTCGATGCCCGTTGATTCATTAGAAAATTGACGATCCAGATTTAAGTTCGATTTGAAAAAAAAGGAAGCAAATCCCCCCGACGCGTGAACCCCGCACGTAATTCCCCCGCTCCGACGCTCCCTAATCTCTGGAGACCCTCTCCCTGCATTAATCGCTCCTCCCCATATCGCGCCTGCCCTACTCTACTTCCTCGCTCGCCTCGGCGGCAGCGACCGCTCGTCAGATCCACGCCCGCCACCGTAGATTCACGCTACGACCAGCCAACTATGCCACATCGCCACGCGAGCTCACCGGTCACCGACGCGACACCACACCTCCACCTCACCGGCCAGCTCGTTCCCCCTCGCATCTACCACCCCGCCAGCCATCTACCGCCTCTCCCATCGATTGAAGCTGCTGCATTCGTGGGTACATCGGCCGACGGGAGTATAGGCTTTTGGATTGCAAAATTCTGTCACTATTTGGAGCTCCCCATCCCCAAATCACATATTGTCTATGATGTATCATGTTTTTTCCCAGTTTATTTTCGATGAAATTTGTTTTTAGCTCACAAATTTATGCATGCATATTCTAGTCTGTCATAGTGTCAACTACTCGCATATTCTCATCTATATACCTTGTAAGCTTCAGCGTCAAATATGTAATCCTTCACCGTAACTTTTTTTCAAATAGTCTCATGCGATGCTTTCATGCTTATCTAGATGCCTTTTACTGTTCCTTACAACTTCAGCTACTCAAGTTCCATGTACGTTTGATTCTTTGACGCTTGACTACAACTCAGTCAGCGCTTCAAGTCATCTTATGATGTGCTTCCATCTGTATTTTTATATGTTTCTTCCATTTTTCATAAACATATATCTAATTACGAAGCTTCTAAAAATACTTACTATTCTTCCATGCTTCTAGCAATAACAGTTATCGCTTCAACACTAACCTTCTTGTGCTTCCAAATTCAACCTGAGCCTAAACCTTCTTGTACATTATGTATGACGCATGGTTTTCTATTGTTCTTTTCCGATGAGGCTTTTATATTATTTGAAGCATTCTAGAGATGTCTCCATGCTGATTTTGTATTTGCTCAACGAATTTTGCTACCTTTGTAGCATGATTAAGGATTTAGATCACTGGAAGCACACAAGAAGGTAGTAAACTCGTCTAATTCCCTTTGGCTGCCCTAAGGTGGCATCCCTGCTTTCTATCTTTATTTCTTGCAGTATTTCCATGGTAGTGAATTTCTGCTTCAACCATTGCCAGTGTGTTGTTTTTGTCTGAACCACCATTAGTGTATGCTGCATCGCCTTTATTGGCGTCTTCATGAAACATCACGGATGATTCTAACTTCTTTAATATATGTTTCCATGGTAGTAAACTTTTACCTCAACCATTGCTGGTGTATGCTAATTTTATTGCATAGACATTTTGGCTGAACCAATACTATTGTGTGCTTCAACCATGGCCAATGTTGCTTCTTTTACTGTTATTATTCTTAGCAAAAAATTGAGAAGACTCTACTGTTTTTTATTGATTTTATTGTACATACATTTTGGTTCTAGCAATTTTTTTTTATTTCAACCACTACTACTGTGTGCTTCATTGTTTCCCACTGACAATCTATTCTATGGGAATTTTGCTTGACTCAGTTCAGCCATGCTTCTTGATTGCCAGCACAATGCCCACAATGTTGAGTGTGATGCAGCCAAGAGTATTTTGGTGAATGCCTTGCTCTTAACGACGATAGGTCAAGCTCCAATAGTACGAAAGCGTGTCTTACATCCTCCACTGCCCTAGCTACTGATTTGTCTTATTTCTTGTCAATTTTACAATTCAAATATGTACAATGCAATCTATTGATACTCTTACCTGGAAGTAGATTTTCGTCTCTGCCTTATATCGTCCATGGGAGAGGTTCGGGTTGTCAGGGGTATACAACCTCAAGGACGGCACGATGAAGAAGATCGAGGCACTCGGGCAGGGGTACTTGAAGTTCTACCGGTGGATGCCACATTTGAAATAGTGAAATTCGACACATGGAAGCAATTTGACTTTGCCTGTTGAAGCATACTCACTGTTTGACAGCAGCAATCTTTCATTCTTTGCAAACTAATTCATAATTAGTATGAACCATGTGTAATTATGACTGGGAATATTTTTCTTTTTTATGGCAGCAAAAATATATTTCCATGGAAGCAATTCTCTAGTCAATAGAAACAAGATCGTGATGCTTTTGAAACATGTTGAATATTTCCCTTTTAGGACGGAAGCAGATTCGAAGCAATTCTCTAGTTGCATAGTCGGCGGAAGCAAGATCGTGATGGTTCGTGTTACACGTGTAATAATTTTATTTTTTATGAAGCCGTTCGAAGCAATTCCTTGGCCGTCTAGTCAATAGAAGCAAGATCCTTATGCTTTTGAAACAAAATATCACATTGCATTTCGCTAAAAAAAGCGATACATAGAGCTTAAGTCTCAAATAAATAGAAGCAGAGTTCATCCACCAAAGAAGCAAATTCTTCAATGAACAGAAACATTAAATTTTCAGCTTAAACGGAAACATAAATTAGTCACAAACAAAGGTGGAAGCGCGTATTAGTTGCATCTTATGCAAATTTGGAAAACATTGGTTACAAGTTTCCTTTTCTAAGGAAGCAAGCTGCCTAAAATCCATATATTGCTTCCTCAACCCAAGGACCAAATAGTCTCACCTAATTAGCGGCCCATGTAAGTACGTGATTTTTGGAAGTGGTTTAAGGTGGTTCTGTACGTTGGAAATAACCACCCATGCTCGTTTTAAGGGGCCAGCTACGTGGGAAATAACTGCCCAGGGTCGTTTTAAGGGACGAGCAAATGCATCAGATCAAATCTATCGTAGGGCTGAGCACTAGTCTGATGGAAAGCAAAGCATCAGTAGTCTGATGCCTAGCGCTGCCCTTTATTAATCAGACCATTAATTTATGAAATCAACGGCTCAAATTTATTATATATTCTTACCTCTCATGTGAAAAGAGAAGGCAAGTGGGAGCATGTTAAAACTGCTCAATAAATGAATATTGTTTTGTCAAAGCATATTAAATTAGCCCCCCCCCCCCCAATCCGAATCTTCTTTGGGGAGCAACATTACTTCAAGAACGAAGATTGCTATGGAGACAACAAGGAGTTTAATTTTATTGTGGATATTCGTGTGGATATTTTTTCCTTTTTTCCCCTGCTTGCTTTAGTTATTTAGATGTGCGATAACTATGTCACATCTAGATGTGTCCAACACACACCCGCATGCATAATAGTACCCAAACTTTCACTTCAATCTTTGTGATGGTTTATAAGTCATTTTTCTATACAATACAACATTTAACATGTACTCGCTTTAGGAAGAGAAGTCTTAATTTTTGATATAGACCTAATTTATGTCTCCATTTTTGTTTATGGTTTAGTTTCCATTGGAGATGTAAGCAAGCTGATATTAAAGCAAAATGTCGATTTCTTCCGAATAAAACCTATAGACTATATAGCTGGTTTTTGGTCGTCGTCATTTCTCTTGCCACGGGTTCATCAACGTTCGAAGAGAAGTACCACCCATAACAATCACTCTTGGTAGAGCATAGAAGTCCCCCTTCAGTTCAAATTTGACATGTCCAACAAATCATTATTAGTTGATCTAATATTTTAATTAGTTTTCAACCTTTTCTCTACCCACTATATTTTTGTATCCAACTTATTTTGTTCAACATTTATGAGGTAGGTTTCATCTCTCACCATTTCAAACCATGACATACAAAATGAACTCCATCTATATCATTGGAAATTTTGATATTTATGTATTGTATTGTCGGAGCTTGATTTTACGAAATCTTGTACTCCTCCGATCCATATTGATTGTCGCTGATTTAGTACAAATCAACGACAATTAAATTGATATGAATCGGAGTGAGTATGTCATAATATAGTTTCCTCAACTCTTTTGTGGGCAATGTATGTCTGCGTTGGGTAACCAAAGGTCCAAAGCAAACAATAACACAATATAATTTTCCAGTATTTACACCCCGTGGGAGAGACAACACTGAAAAACCAACAGTAGGTAAAACGATTTCAAAGATCATGGGTCACCACCTGCCCCCTGGGCAGTACGTACCATCCTAAACAGTAAACACGACCATAGATATACCTAGCTAGCAGAAACATCCAAGCCGAACTAATAATACATTATTGAAGAAACAATGAAGCATACATCAATTCAGCCATTCTCATAGCTCGAACTAAGCTAGCTACTGATAGACCTTAATTATCAATACCAAGGTAGGGAGCAAACTAGCTAGAGAACCAACCCAGTGATGTAATTAGCTAGACTAGAAAATGATATGCTCGATGATCAAGAGCAGCCGAGCCTAAGCTCAAGATCCAGACCATCGTCTTCCTCCTGGGTGCAGGACTGCCGCCCGGCCTCCAACCCCAGCTCCAGGCTCAACTCTAACACCCTCGTGTTCGCCGCAGCCATCGAAGAGCCCTCATTGTACAGGGATGGCTGCGGCGGTGGAGGCGGCGGAGGAGGATAGTTGAGGTTGGGGATAGCTGCCGCTGCTGCCCGTCTAGGGTTAGGGCTTCCAGCAGCAAACTGAGGAGGAGGAGGAGGAGGAGGCGGTGGTGGTGGGGAGCCGTGGCGGAGCCTGGCCCTGTCCCTGCGGTGGACGTTCATGTGGCCTCCGAGGGCCTGCGCGCACCGGAACTCCCTCTTGCAGAAGCTGCAGGTGTAGGAGCGCGGCGGCCACGCGAAGCTGCAGCTGTAGCGCCATGGCTGCTGCTCCCTCGTGTCCATGGTGCCGATCGATCGAGCCTCACAGAAGTAGCTAGCCTAGCTAGCAAAGGTAGAAGAGGGCTGGCTAGATGTATGGGTGGCAACTGGCAAGTGGAGTGAAGCGGCACTGGGTATTTGTACTGGCGACACAGGTAATAAGCTTGATGCATGGCCACTGGCTGTTCTTGCATGCTGGTCACTTTCATGTCCCAGTCCATCACACACCAGCCTCTCTCTCTCCCCTGGGCAGTGCTATCATGGCCATGGACTTGGCTCGCCATACATGCTCTTGCTCTCAGTCTCAGTCAATCTCTCCCTCTCTCTAGCTAGCTAGCACAGGCGAGATGGAGAGCGACAGAGTCCTGCCCGGGAACAGGGGTGGGCACTGTAGATCATGCACGCACGCACGCATGTACTAGTTGCGTTTCACTGTCTCGTGCTTGGCATGCGGGGCCAGGTGCGTGCGTGACCGGGCCATTCAACCGACCCAGAAATGGACACCTCGGTAATGCCATCTCCCCTTTGTCAAACGCGCCCAGCAAAATCTTTCCCTGGATGACAAACCGCAGTGCCACTCCGGTCCAGCATCAAGCAGCCTTGCAAGCGGTCTCTCTCCAACTCCAAGCATGCAGCAGCTTGACCACGTGCAATCCGAGCTCCTCACAGGCCAGCTCGAAATTTGACCGCATATATGCCAAGGATTTACCACCTCTCTCTCTATCTCTCCATGAATCTTTCTTGCTTTCATTGCATCGCTTGATTTCTCTGCGTGCGTGCATGCATCCTGTCGTACGTGTGGGCAACCAAGTGCCACTGTGCGGCTAGCATGCATGAATGGAAGAGCCACTCGAGTGGAGGGGTACAAGCCAACATGGAAATGGGCAAACCGTGGGGCTGGCCCTGCCTCATTTCTCCCCTGCTATAATCATCAAACGACCCGGCCGCTTCAAAGCTCACGTCAAACAATGGCCGGCCGGTCTCCCTCCCTCCCTGCCGTGTTCATGTGCTGTGCATGGAGATCGATATGCACGTGAGGGAGATCACTGTGCTTGCAGAAGGAGCATGTAGATGTAGTAGAGCATATCATAATATTCAGATCACTGACTGCCACTCCGTTGCACTAAACCTGGTGCAACGGTCTGCAACACTCCATGCACGTACTAGTAAATTAGCTTCAGGAATATGATCAAACTATGTTGATCTGAATCTCCAATAAATAGCCATCAGAGAGAGAGAGAGAGAGAGAGAGAGATATGTCCATGGACGGTACAAGGGATATATTCTAGCAGTAGGAAAGACCACCCATTTTAGGCAGTACTACTACTGATTGACATATACTTGGAACTCGTGCAAATGCAATGCTGCAGATGTAGAGCCTTTCCTTGCTGTAGATCGACATGACACCCGGTGGCCAAAGCAAAAGCAACGTGCGCCGCGGCATTTGGAGTGACAGCAATCCACTTTCCTACTTCGTATCAGTTCAATGCATGCATCTTCAATTTCTGTCTCAAAATAAGTATCTCAAATTTTATATTAAACTAATATAAATTTTATACTAGATTATCGATACTTATTTTGAAAGAGAGAAAGTACTGAAATTTCTTCTCTGGCTCTAGTGAGCTTGTATATATCTTTTGTTTCTTCTTAGCCGATGGCTGCCATGTATCAAAACTATAGTGATTTCTGTAGTGAAATCGGAGAGATCGAGATCCCTTCATTCAAATTTCTTTTACAGTAATAAGAGTTCTGAAGAGGTAGTTACTATATGAAAAGTCGTTGAGTAAGGGGATTGTGCCACTTTGTGATAGGCCCAACCCCATGCAGCTACACGTCCTACCTGGGCAGGGTTTGGACATTTTTTCTCATGGACATGAATGACAGTGGGTATACGGTCCGAATGGGCAGGGTTTGGACATTTTTGCGCACATGGGTAGCACTCAAATCCAATATGAATAGTCAGACTAGTCACAGTGAAAAGTAACTTACACTAATAGCATACACATGACACTAGACTATGTTACTATTTTCATAATGGGTAATAATATAAGTGTGGTGTCATGTAAAACTTTATTTATTAAGTTATAGACTCATATTGCATTGAGATATGTGATGTTACGGTAACTAGCTAATTACTCATATACTCATGTTAGATGTGTATAGCCCTCTTTCGGTATATACCCATTGTATAAGGGGTTTCATGCACTTTACCACACATGTATATGTATTGGCCTTTGGCCCTCAATGAAAGTCAGTTGCTCATTTATCCAACATGGTATCAGTTGCTAGGTTAGCCTCCCGCACGATGCAACTCCGTGCTCTCTCTCCCTAGCCTGCCCTGCCGCTGACCGTCTTCTCCCTGGCCGCCACCAGGGCTCTCTCCTCCGCAGCCGCCGCCCCGGGCCTCCTCCCTCCTCCCCGTTCTGGCCCGGTGATGCCGGCCCTCTCCTCCGCCGCGACGACGTGACACAGTTGCTCGCTTCGAGCTCCCTTTCCTCCACCATCCGCCTCTCCTCCGTCGGCCTGCCCGGCCCGACCGCTGCCGCCCCTGGCCTGCCCGCTCGTCTGCCGCTGCCCCTCGCTCGCCCGCTCGGCTGACGCCCCCTTCCCGATCCAGAATCGGGGTGGGGGGTGGGGTGGGGTGGTCTGGCTCGAGCGAGTGTGTCCTGCCCGATCAAGAATCACTAGTAGAAAACATGCCTTACGTTTGCCCCTTTAGTCCCAGTTTGGTTTTGGCCCGGGACCATTAGTCTCGGTTCCAACCAATGACTAGGAGCGGTCGGGGGGCACGGGCATCATTAGTCCTGGTTCATTTGGGACCTATAGTGCCGGTTTGTGCAAACTGGGACTAAAGGGGTGGTGGCAGACTGGTGTCAGGCTAGGGGCCCCACGATTCCTTTTAGTCCCGATTTGTCTCACAAACCCGGACTATATGTAGACCTTTAGTCCCGGTTTGTATAACCAATCGGGACTAAAGCTTTCCCTATATAAACCTTTCGTCCAGCCCAAGCCCATTTATCTGTTTTCTCCATTCCCCTTAGCTCGAGCTCATCACTCCATTTTTGCCAAGATTTACAAGATTTGAGGCACCCCAATCCATCCAAGTGTTCACAAAGGTTAGCAAATTTGTCCTTTCATCTCTCGTTTCTAGATCAACTCGTGCAATGCTTTATAAGTATAATGATTTGTTAGTTTTAGTTTGGGTGTAATTATGTGGGTGATTTTTTGTTTTATATGCAATTTGAGCTCAAATTAACTACTTAGTTTGCATATGTGTACGTGTGGTTTACTTAGTGTGCCTTCCCATCCCCGTCCTAACCATCGTCGTTCGCCTGCACCGTCCTGTTGCCGGCACCACCTTGGCGAGCCTCTTCTTGTGTTCTTATCCTTTTTATAAAAAAAATCATATTTGTATGATTTAGATAGTTACTTGCATATTTTTCTTACTTGTATGATTGTTGTTATATATAGTGCCATGGTTTTGATATCCGTGCCCGGCGGCCCTCGTCCGATTTATGATTCAGATGTGGTATATTCTCTTTTATAACTATTTGTTGCATTTCGTGTTAATGAAAATTTGCCCATCAAGTTAACATAGATATTTTTTATCTAGGAGGTAGTTGAACCAGAAATGCCAACCGACCCTATTGTCGAGAAGTTAAATTTAGTTGAAAAAGAAAACGAGGATTTGAAAGGAAAATTTAAAAGAGTTGAAGAAGAGGAGATGAAATTGGAGTTGTACGTTGCCGATGTCGTCGATGATCACAAGATCAAGATGGATGCCATGCGCTTGAAGATTAGAAAGATTAGAAAATATGCCATTAATAAAGAGGCTTGGTATCATTATGCTGTTGGATCAATTATTACCTTAGTTGCGATTTTGATCGTACTTGTCGTTGCATTTAAATGTTTTAGCTAGATAGTTGTATGGCGTTTTACGAGAATAAGTGTGTAGGAACTTTATGTATAAACTTGTATTAATTTGGTCCTTTTGGTGTTGTGTAATGAAGATGAACCGACAATGGATGTACGATGACCGACGCTCTCCCCAGTTCATTAATGGCGTGCATAGTTTTTTGTGTGCGGCTGAGGCAAACAAGAGGGATGGTTTTATGTGTTGTGCATGTGGTGTCTGTAAGAATGGTAAGACTTACTCTAGCTCAAAACACATTCACGTCCACCTGTTTACGTCTGGTTTCATGTACGGCTATAATTGTTGGACCAAACATGGAGAAAGAGGAGTTCTAATGGAAGAGAATGAAGAAGAAGAGGATGATGACAACTATCATGGGTTTCCTGAATATGATGGTACTACAATGGGGGAAGAGAATGAATAAGAACAAGAAGCTGAGGCATCAGATGAGCCCGCTGATGATCTTGGTCGGGACATTGCTGATGCAAAGAGAAACTGCAAAAGTGAAAAGGAGAAGTTGAAGTTGCAGCGCATGTTAGAGGATCACAAAAAAAGGTTGTATCCAAATTGCAAAGATGACAAAACAAAGCTTGGTACCACACTAGAATTGCTGCAATGTAAGGCAGAGAATGGTGCATCTGACAACGTATTTGAAAAGTTCCTGAAAATAATGAAGAATAAGCTTCCAAAGGACAATGAATTGCCCGACAGCACATATGAAGGAAAGAAGGTAGTCTGCCCTCTAGAAGATACATGCATGCCCTAATGACTGCATCCTCTACCGCGGTGAGTACGAGAATTTGAATGCATGCCCGGTATGCGGTGCATTGCGATATAAGATCGGTCGCGATGACCCTGGTAATGATGTTGGGGGCGAGCGCCCCAGGAAGAGGATTCGTGTCAAGGTGATGTCGTATGCTCCTATAATACCACGGTTGAAATATTTGTTCCAAAACAAAGAGCATGCCAAGTCGTTGCGCTGGCACAAAGAAGACTGTAAGAAAGACGGGAAGTTGAGAGTACCCGTTGATGGGTTGCAGTGGAGAAAAATCAAGAGAGAGTGGACAGACTTTGCAGATGACCCAAGGAACTTATGGTTTGGTTTAAGTGCAGATGGCATTAATCCTTTTGGGGAACAGAGCAGCAAGCATAGCGCATGGTCTGTGGCTCTATGTATCTATAACCTTCCTCCTTGGTTGTGCATGAAGCAGAAGTTCATTATGATGCCAGTGCTCATCCAAGGCCCCAAGCAACCCGCAACGACATTGATGTATATCTAAGGCCATTAGTTGATGAACTTTTACAACTGTAGAATAAAAAAAGTGTAAGTGCGTGGGATGAGCACAAACATCAGGAATTTGACCTACAAGCGTTGCTGTTTGTAACCATCAATGATTGGCCTGCTCTTAGTAACCTTTCAAGACAGACAATTAAGGGATACCATGCATGCATGCACTATTTAGATGAGACTCAAAGTATATATTTGGACAAATGAAAGAAGAATGTGTACCTGGGACATCGTCGATTTCTTTTGACCAAGCATGCCTTAAGAAAGAAAGGCAAGCATTTCAAAGGTGAGGTAGATCGCCGAAAGAAGCCTGTCCTCCATACTAGTGATGATATACTTGATATGGTCAAGGATTTACAATTAATCTTTGGAAAGGGTCTTGGCGGACAATTTGTTTCGATTAAAGCTGACGGACACTCGCCCATGTGGAAGAAGAAATCTATATTTTGGGAGCTAGAATATTGGAAAGTCCTAGAGGTCTGCTCTGCAATCGACGTGATGCACGTCATGAAGAATCTTTGCGTGAACCTGCTAGGCTTCCCGGGCGTGTATGGGAAGACAAAAGATACACCAGAGGCACGACATGACTAGCAACGTATGAACACAAAAGACGACATGCATCCAAAGCAGTATGAAGGTCCTTCCAGCTGCGCTCTTACCAAAGCATAGAAGGAAATATTTTGTGAATGCCCGCTCAGTATGAAGGTCCCGTCTGGCTTCTCGTCAAATATAAAGGGAATAATAAATATGATAGAGAAAAAAAATTCAAGAACCTAAAGTCTCATGACTAACACGTGATCATGACGCAATTGCTTCCAATTGCGTTGAGGGGGCTTCTACTAGAAAATGTTCGATTAGCCATTGTGAAGCTATGTTCATTCCTCAATGCAGTTTCTCAGAAGTTAATTGATCCGGAAATCCTACCAAGTTTATAGAATGATTTGGTCCAATGTCTTGTCATCTTAGAGTTGGCGTTCCCACCATCCTTCAATATTATGACACACGTCCTAGTTCACCTTGTCGAAGAGATTGCCATTCTGGATCATGTATTTCTACACAATATGTTCCCCTTTGAGAGGTTCATGGGAGTCTTAAATAAATATGTTCGTTACCGTTCTAGGACAGAAGGAAGCCTCTCCTAGGGCCATGCAACAAAGGAGGTTACTGAGTTTTGTGTTAACTTTATTCCTAACCTTAAGCCGATTGGTGTTCCTCAATCGCGGCATGAGGGGAGACTGTGTGGAAAAGGCATGCTTGGACCAAAGTCAATAATATGTAGGGACGGGCATTCTTGGGCACAAGCGCACTACACAGTTCTACAAAGGTGACCCCTTATATCGAGAAACACATGGATATTATACGATCCAAGAACCCGGAGCAGTCTGACCCCTGGATTAAAAGTACACACAATGAGGCTTTCGGCGGTTGGTTGGGAACACATCTCATGAGTGACGACAATGTTGAAGATGACCTGTACTTGTTGGCCAAGAGACCATCTTCGACTATATTGACTTTCCAAGGGTACGCGATAAATGAGAATACATTTTACACGATCGTCCAAGATAAAAAGAGCACCAACCAAAAAAGTGATGTCCGCTTTGACGATGTGGCAAACACCAATAGGGAAAATGACACATATTATGGTTACATAGAGGAGATATGGGAACTTGACTATGGAGGTGATTTGGAGGTCCCTTTGTTCCGATGCAAATGGGTCAATCTGACTGGAGGAGGGGTAATGGTAGACCCACAGTACGGAATGACAACAATGGATCTCAACAATCTTGCACTACTAGGAGAAAGCTTAGTAGTAGCGCTGGAATTACCCTTAGTAGTAGCGCTGGTCGCAGCACTACTGTTAAGGCGCTACAACTAAGTTGTAGCAGTAGCGCTGGAAAACCAACGCAACTCGTAAGTACGGTTAGCAGTAGCGCTGGAATAAAACAAGCGCTGCTGATAAACCAGCGCTGTCGCTAGATGCCTACCAGCGCTACTGCTAATATTCCTGCTTTCAAAGATTACATTCCCCTCTATGTATTGTGCATGCTCTATACAGTAGTTTCATCATATGACAACATCAATAATTATTGTTCCAACAACTACATTTAGATTAAAGTGTATGGATGCAAGTGATCATGTTGAGTTAGAGGGAAACATGATTTAGAGGAAAATATGATGTTGCGATTGGCAACATTATATTTTCCTCTAACTCAACATGATCACTTGCATCCATCCACCTTAATCAAATATACGTCATATAACTCAACATCATCTTACTCATCTAACAACTCATCATCATCTTAATCATACCAAGTTAAAATCTCATAAAACAAAAAAAACATCATAATAGTAATCATCCTAATCGATCATACAAGTTAACTAAACTTTTCTCTCATAGGACCTAGTCCTCCCTCCTAGGTAAAATGACATTAAACAAAAATAACACCTATGTCTCCATGATGAAGCAAAGAGATCCAACGGTCTCCAATTTGTTGCTAGCGACCCTTCTTTATTTCTCCCCATGATTCAATTTGGAGCCTCTTAGGTGGTTTGCGCTCAGTCGAGTATGCAAAAGAGAACTGGGGCCGCATAGGGCTTTTAATTGTCATATTACCTTCGCCATGCATCAACGGAGGCACAACTTCATTTGGCAATTTATGTCGAAGAACATAATAATAGCCTAGTTAGCAATGTAATCAACACCATTTACGTAATAGTAGTGTACTTAATAATTCTTACCAAGACATTTTGGCGAATGTCATCCACCCTCAACCTATGCACTAGTGGCATGTAAATTGTATATTGGCCAATTCCCAAATTATATGGGAAGATCTCCCTACCAACCAGGACACGAATAACAAAGTTGATAAGAACATCCTTCTCCTACCAAGTTAGATGTGATCCATAAGTGTAGTGTGTCCTGTCAACTATTTGCTGTGTTTCACTCAAAGAAACGAAATAAACTGTAAATTATAAATTAACAAATTTAGTATGGATGAACACCAACTATTTTTAAATATAGAATGCAAATTCTTGACAAATATGCATGGTTGACAAACTCACATGGAGGTAAAACATGAAGCATATCGACATGCACCGAAATGTCAATGTTACCTTCAATATGATCTTCAGGACGAAGATCGAAGGTTATTTCCATATCCTCCTGAAATCCATATGCCTTGGAAAGAGCTTCCCAATTTGAGCACCCTAATTCCGTGTTATTAAGTGCATTCATTACTTTCACCAGAAATGTGTGTCCATGTTTAGTCCTCAGGTTGGCTGTCCTCAACTCGAAACTCTCGTGCTCTTCGAAACCGAGCCTCTCCAAGAAATACCGTCTTGCATGACAGGGGATGAACTAGTCGAATTGTATAAAACAGAAATTACGTGTTGAAGCAAATAAACAGAAGTCATGCGTAATTACGAAAAACACTTGTCATTGTTGTTGCGTACCGTAGAAACATCGAAGGTCTCGTCAAGCATGATGGTGAAGAACTTGTCGTCTCGCAACCCAGGCTGGTCGCAAAGACCCTTATCTTTGCCGCAGAATTCACATGATTGGATCCTATCATCGTCTGATGACGACGACATTTCCCATGTTCATGATTCAAAAATTACGGCACGCTTGGATCCTAATGCGTGTGTGACTTTCGGTCCGTCGAGGCTTTCCTTAAATAACTCTCATATCTCATGGTGTGTTGGTGCACACTCTCTCACACTGATATGGTGGTGTATATATGTTGGTGGACACTCTCTCACAGTAATAGTTCGACCATCGGTGATGGACGCCGCCCCCTCCTCTCCTTGCGCATTATAACAACGAATATATCGCAAAGAAGAGAAGATGAGGAGGCGTCCCCCATGACAACAATCAGGATTCCTCCATCAAGAACACACATTAAAGTCACACAAGGAGCAATGACAGACCGAAAGTCACACATGCATTATATCGATAAAATATCACTAATAGATTTATAATGAACTCGAATATAATATCATCTCGAATAATCCATCATATAATATCATCTCAAATAATCCATCACTAATACAGTTAATGCATCATCAAAAATTAAATAATACATCTCGAATATTATCATATAAGATCACTAATACAGATAGAATATCCTAGAATCCAAAGTGGAGGACGGTGAACTCGGTTCACTAGCGGTCTCTGAGTCGCTAGCGGTGGACACCCAAGGATAAGGAATCATCACCGGATCATAACTCGGGTGAGATCCCTAAAGAACCTGCCAAGTATTGGAGAACCTGGCATCCAACGCCGCCATATAGCGATGGACGTGCTTGTCCTCCTCCCTGACATGACGACGTACCACCTCCGGGGGCCCACTCCCTCTACACTGTAAGTGGCCTACGTGACCTCCACCAAAGAAGCCCCGGGTCGACGACGATACCAGGATTCCTCACCAAGCTCCGAGCCCAAGGTAGCACCTCCCAGTGCCATCCCGGCGGAGCTCAGTCCCGGACATTGCGCCTCTCAAGGATGTCGACGCAGACTCGACGACGACAAGGATGCGGGCCAGGCATCGTCGACGTCCAGACAAATTCCTATGAGAACATTTTCTTATCATTTAATCACTAATTTTTTAAACTCATTTTAGACTCATTTTGACTCGGTTTTTCGGAATGCTGTTTCCCAGCAAATCACAGCACTCGATATGCCTACTTTCTAGCACATGTCATGCCAAAATTTCGACATGACCTTTGCTAAAAAGTGGACATATCTAGCGCCTGAAATTCACCGGAACGGAAATGAATCAACATTCCTGCAAAACATAGGCCACTCGGATCATTTGCATATAACAGTAAGAAAAATATAGAACTTGAAAAAAATGCAATATGGTTTTTCATATTTGGCACATTCATATTTAGCTAACAAACCTAACCATAGAATCAACCTAACCCCCCTAATCAACCTAACCCTAGAATCAACCTAACAACCTATCTCTAGAATCAACCTAACCCCCCTAATCAAGCTAACCCTAGAATCGACCTAACAAACCTAACTCTAGAATCAACCTAACCCCCCTAATATTACAAAATGGCCGGATGCAAGAGGGGGTGAAGGGAGAGGGAAGAGGGAGGAAGGAGGGAGTAGGGGCTACCTATGGAGGGAGGAGACGTGACAGTGAGGGAGGGGCAACAGCGAGGGTGGCCGCGACGGTGAGGGGGGACGACGCTGAGGGAGGGCGCGACCGTGAGGAAGGGGGCAATGGCGAGGGAGGGGGAGCGACAACGAGTGCGGACCGGGGCATGACGGTGGCGGCGCCGAGGCGATGGCGATGACGACAACGATTGGGGGAGATAAATGATGAGAGGGAGAGGGGATCGAATGGGGAGGGAGACATGGGGATCGAATGGGGAGTGGGAGTCAACGGTGGGGGTCGAGTAGCAGTAGCGCTGGAATAGAAAACAACTACTACGAAGTATCATAGCAGTAGCGCTGGCCCACCTGCTGGTACCGTACATCCATAGCAGTAGCGGTGGTCCAACGACAAGCGCTACTGCTACGGCTGTAGTAGTAGCGCTGGTTTTGGAGAGCCGCTACAACTATAGGTAGCCACTAGCGATGGTGCCGGGACCACTTATCAGTAGCGCTGGTTAGCTAGCCAGCGTTGCTGATACATTTCTACTTGTAGCGCTAGGTTGTATTCAGCGCTGCTACTACCTAACAATATCGCTTTCCCTATATCCAGCGCTACTGCTAAAATCCTGTCTATAGGATTTCTCCTAGTAGTGTTGGGTACACAGAGGAACCATTCGTCCTAGACAATGATGTGTCACAAGTTTTCTGTGTGAAGGATATGTCTACCAAATCGAGAAAAAGAAAAGATAAGAAAGCAGATACATCATACGATGAGCCGAAGCGCCACATAGTTCTTTCTCGGAAAAGAAACATCGTGGGAGTGGAGGACAAAACATACATGTCAAAAGATTATGAAAAGTTTGATGAAATTCCTCCCTTCATAGTGAAGATTAACCCAAGCATCCTGCTAAATGATGAAGATTGTCTATGGTTACAGAGCAATAATCAAAGTACACACGCGAAGAAAAAGTTTTATACCCCATGATCCCACTCTGGGATGTGATTGGCTTCACCATCATCACTTTTGTTCTCTAGTGAGTAGCCGAGATGGTCCAGTTTTGTACACGAAGTGCCTCTATTTTTTGCTATAACTCTTTCAACTTTTTAGCACATGCTATGTGGGTGAAATTATGACACCATGCCAAGTTTCAATCTTTTCAAAGTTCATTTGTAGTGCTTTTTAATTTCAGGGTCATTTATCTCAAAACAAATCATTAAATGGATGAAAAATAGCAAATGAAGTTAGAAAGGGTTAAAATTTGAGGATGTGGCCTAGAATGGTGCATATTGAATGCACAAATTCGGAGTTGAAAGTTAAAAAAATGAAGTGCCTTTCTAACAGATGGGTTTTCGTGCGAACCCTCATACTTCGAAATAGATGGTCTAGTTTGTACATGAAGTGCATCCAGTACTTGCCGTAAGCCTCTCACATTTTAAGCACATGCTATGTGGGTGAAATGATGATACCATGCCAAGTTTCAACCTTTTCAGAGTTTATTTGTAGTGCTTTTTTAATTTCAGGGTCATTTAGCTCAAAACAAATCATTAAATGGATGAAAAATAGCAAATGAAGTTAGAAAGGGTTGAAATTTGAGGATGTGGCTCAAAATGGTGCATATTGATTGCATAAAATGTCTGGAGTTGAAATAAGTTAAAAAATGAAACGCCTTTGTTACAGATGAGTTTTCGTCCGAAACCCTCATACTTCGAAGTAGATGGTCCAGTTTGTACACGAATTGTATCCAGTTTTTTCAGTAAGCCTCTCAACTTTTGATCACATACTATGTGGGTAAAATGATGATACCATTCCAAGTTTCAACCTTTTCAGAGTTCATTTGTATTGCCTTTTAATTTTAGGGTCATTTAGCTCAAAACAAATCATTAAATGGATGAAAAATATAAAATGAAGTTAGAAAGGGTTGAAATTTAGGATGTGTCTTAGAATGGTGCATTTCGAATGCACAAAAAGTCTAGAGTTGAAATAATTTAAAAAAATGAAGTGCCTTTCTAACAGATGAGTTTTCGTTCGAACTCTCATACTTTGAAATAGATGGTCTAGTTTGTACACGAAGTGCATCCAGTTTTTGCTATAAGCCTCTCACCTTTTTAGCACATGCTATGTGGGTGAACTGATAATACCATGCCAAGTTTCAACCTTTTTAGAGTTTATTTTTAGTTCTTTTTAATTTCAGGGTCATTTATCTCAAAACAAATCATTAAATGGATGAAAAATAGCAAATGAAGTTAGAAAGGGTTGAAATTTTAGGATGTGACTTAGAATGGTGCATATTGAATTCACAAAATGTCTGGAGTTGAAATAAGTTAATAAAAATTAAATGCCTTTGTAACAGATGAAGGTATAAAACTAAAAGAGGTTAAACAGAATCTGATTTTGATTAAAACACCTATTTAAAATATCCTAAAAATTCCAAAATTGAATATACTAATATTAAACAATAGGAAAAACAATCGTTCAAAAATCTATTTTTAAACTAAAATTATTCACTAACTAATGATTCACACAAATTTCAAAAGAATTCAAATTTAAACTATTTAAATTTGAAAACTACTGGCACTAATTGAGATTATATTTTTTTTGACCTAAACCAAAAAGATTCATTCAAAAACTATAAATACTCTAACAGTTATTCCAAATCTTAAAATTGAACTTCCCTGTTTAGAAAAACAAAACAAAAAACAAAAGAGAAAATAGACCTTTAGTCCCGGTTGGTGCTAAAGGTCCCTCTATATCTACATGACTTGGCCGTTTCTTCCCCAAACTCTCCCATTCTGCCCCCAATGCCGACGCCCCTGCCTCGACACCGCCAGGCTGCTGGAGCTCCCCGCGCGCCTCCCCGTCCTCATTGACGTCGTCGACGCCCATGACGCCGCCCGCCGCCCGCGCCTCCTCGTCCTCATCGATATTGTTGCTGTCCCCAACGACGGCCGCCGCCCGCGCCTCCTCCCTCGAGCCCCGTCGCGCCGGTGAGCCCGTTCCCCCTGCTCTGATCCCCCTCCTCTGCGGCCACCACAACCACGTGCGCTAGTGCCGTTTCGCAGCGGCGCCGACGCACGTGGCCGCGGTTTTAATTAATTGTTCTAGTTAATTTTTTATTAATTTTTTAGTTTAGTTGTTTTAGTTTAGTTGTTTTAGTTTAGTTTAGTTTAGTTGTTTTAGTTTTTAAGTCTAGTTGTTCTTTAGTCTCGAGTCCCGAGTCGCCGAACCATGAGTCACGAGTCGACGAACCCCAAGTCCCCGACAATCGCCGGTAAGGAGTCCCCGACGATCCCTTAAGTAGAAAATGTGTCATTGTTGTTAAATATGTTACTATTGTCATAGTTATTAAATGCAATCATGTTTATTAAAGTTTATTAAATAGTTGTAGAATTTGTTCTCGACGTCGACGATGCCCAACCCGTATCCTCGTCGTCGTCTCGGCGCCGGCGACCACCTGCTTGAGAGGCGCCAGCATGTCCGGGACTGGGCTTTGCCGGGTTGGCACTGGGATGTGCTCCCTTTCTGGGCGTGCACCTTGGTGAGGAATCAGGCTCCCGTCGTCGACCTAGAGGTTCTTTGGTGACGGTAGCGTGGACCACTATCGATGTAGAGGGAGCCGCCCCCCACGGAGGTGGTACGTCGCTGTGTTAGGGAGGAGGACGAGCACGCCCGACACTACATGGGTGCGTTGGACGCCAGGTTCTCCAATACCCGGCAGGTTCTTCAGGATCTCACTCGATCCATGATCCTTTCATGGTTCCTTCTCTTTGGGTGTCCACCGCCTGTGCTGCGAGACGTCAACTGGATCTGTATTACTTATATTATCTAATAATATTCAAGATGTATTAGTGATATTATATAATAATATTCTAGATGTATTATTGATACTATTCGATGATGTATTACTGATATTATATGGTCATATTGTTGCATTGCCTTGTATTAATTTGCATATCTCCGGTTGTGCTTATTGAATGCATTCTAATTGTTTTATATTTGTTCTGGATTAGTTAAGCTATGGACGGTAGAGACAGAGACCGTGATCAAGAGAATGCCATGTACGACCTGATACGCTCGGGAAATGAAGAGAATGAAGTAGATGATGGCTCACAATACTTTAACCCATCTGTGGAGGGAATTGAGGAAGAACAACCAAGAGACGAAGGTGAACCAGCTGACAATGATGGCGAAGAATTTTTTCTCCATTTAAGAAAGTCCAGTGAGGTATTAATTTGCACTCTGGTGATCATCAGATGTATTGATTGATTTGTATGTATTAATGAATATTTCTTCTTTTAGCCCTCCGGATCGAGCAAATCTTCTAAAAGGGTTAAATGTGGCCCAGCAAAAAAGTCGAAAGAAGGCATAAAGTACAACATCTATCAAATCAGAGCAGATGGCGAACTGATTGCTCCTAAACAGAATGCAGACAAATTTATACGTCAATGCGGAGTTACCGTTAGGTACCAAATCCTGATCACCGTTCAAGAATGGAATCAGCCAAAAGATCTCGAAGTTTCTGTTGTCAGCAAAAGATAAAACATCTGCTTTGGGAGGCGCTCATGAAACATTTCACCCTACCATAGGGTCTCACAGATGTCGAACGGGAGAAAGTCAAGAAGTGTGATCTTAAGAAGATGGCCACAAAATTCCAGTCTTGGAAGAAAATATTATGGAACAATTACGTGAAAGATGGAAAGAAGACTCCAGAATTCAAAGGAGAACATGTGAAGTTAAAAGATGACTGGGACGGATTTGTGAAGTTCAAGGCATCAGAAGCAGCTAAGGAACGGTCGAGACTAAACAAGATAAATGCCGACAAAAAAAGTCCATCGTCTGGGGCCAGGTGGCTACAAGTCTTGGTTGCCTAAGTGGGATCAATCTGAGAGAAACAGGAAGGCTGCAGGGGTCGCTCCACAAACAGAGACTTGGCACGAGAGGTACAGGACTTGGTTTTATGCACATGGGGGAAAGTTGGACCCAAAGACATGGAAGGTTCTTGAACAGGCAAGTCTTAAAGAAGCCATAGACGAGTTACTTAAAGCAATAGAAGAAGCTCGAACGGGTGTGTACCAGCCCGAGAGAGAGAGAGAGAGAGAATGACGAGGTTTCACATGCCCTCAAGAATGCTGAACACCCAGGATGAACACGAGGCAAAGGCATGGTTCCATGGCTTCTAGGGTTAGCGGATTGGAACGACAGTTACATAAGCCGTGACAGAAAGAAGAAGCATGAAGTAGATCGGATTCAGGACTTGGAATGCAAATATAACATGCAGTAGGAGCAAATCAACAAACTTAGCCAGCAAGGCGCGCCTCAGTAGCAGGAGCAACCAGATACAACATTGGATGGTACCATTCCATCATCTATGTCGAAAAGGAGCATGGGTTCCACAGGGGTCCCAGCCAATGATGCACTGCTGGCTCACTACCCCGTAGATGATATCCTAGAGTCGACACCTTGTAGCTACACATGAAACTCAAGAACATATCCATGAAGGTGGCGAACGACTTTTGTTTACCGAATGCACCTGAGGCACTCCTCCACGACAATCCGATTCCACCTGGCTATGCTCGTATTGGAGTGGATGAATTCTGTCGGGATGTGAATCACTAGATCTTGACTACCACGGAGGTCAAGGGGAGCAGACACTAGGAGAAGCCATATGTGGTATCATTGTGTGGAAAAGGAATGCATCGTGTTTCCAAACTCGGTACCAAGGGCACTGACTCGTCCTCCAAGTCCGCTGCGTCAGCAGACTCCAACCCACCCCGAGACGGAGCACAGGGTGAGTCCGCCATATTGATCTCTGCCGCGCCAGCCAAATCCATTCCACCCCAATATGGAGCCTAGCGCGAGTCCGCGATATCGATCTCCATCGAGTCTGAAGTGGATGTGAGTACCAAAGAAGAAACCCGAGCCTCCTGTCAAAAATAAGTTAGCTTACGAGAAGACTAACGAGGAAACCACCGAACAAATGGCTGCCAATTTGTAGGCCCATTTTGGACTGAAACCGCCCCCACCACCAAAGGAGAAAGTACCTCAGAAAGTCATACAACACTTTCTGGATGCAGCTAAACCATCGGAGAAAAGGTCAGTATCAGACTATGAACGATGTATTAGCAAGTCCTATCATTCCCAAAAAATAGAAGTCGAGTGGCAGTAGTAAATGCGGGAAAATTGTTCCCTTTCTTGGAGAACAGGTAGTGCGATCGATCACCCCACTCTAGGTGAGTACCGATAGGAGGGTAATAACCGACGATGATAGAGAGAAGGCTAGAGGGTTCGGTATCACTATTGAAGCACTCCTAGGCTGGGAGGAAGCCCCCAGGATGGATGAGAAGGAGCTATCATGGAAATTTGTCCCCGGGAAGCCTCTGATGAGTCCTGAAGATGAGAAGCTTCTATCAACGCAAATGCGCAAGTTGCATGAATGGTACCTGAAGGAAGTAAAGCTCGGGCTACAGAGCCTCATGGTGAAAGTCAAGCGAGAGCATTACATCCATAAAAATGATTTGGATTGAAAATGAAGAATTTTTTACGTTATTCAATCTAAAAGCACTCGACAAATCTCTCGTTAGTTGCTATTGTCTGTAAGTGATTTCTTTCTGTAATTTAAGTCTCTAGCTCCACTCGTTCATTGCATGTAATTATCCTCACTATATTCTTATGTGTGGTATTATGCATAATGAAGATTTTTGAACCGAAAAGAGATGGAGTCTATGGCATTGGGTTCATTGACCCAAATTCCGTTAATGACCAAGTGTTAACTACTTTCTATAAAGACACAGAGAAAATGTTGCTAAGGTTTTTGAAGGCCATAAGTACCAAATCAGAAATACCTTTACCTTACAACTTCAGGTGAGTGTTGCTGTCTTGTACTACAAATTCTCCTTTTGCTTATGTATATACACAATGTTAAGTGTATTGTTGATGAGTTATGCATGCCCGCTTATATACAAATCATTTCCATAGGTACCACTAGATCCTGCTAATCATTAGAGTTGACGAGGGAAGTGTTGAAGTACTGGACCCACTAAGTAAAGACCCTAAAGAATACACAAGCCTGTATTGGATGATCGACACGTAATTTCAATCATTAACGCACTATGCCGGTCTATTTAGTTCATTTCCTGATATCAAGTAATTACTAACTCCTTTATTCATTTTCTTTGACGGGCAGGGTTTAGAAAAAGTTCACCAAAGAAGTTACAGGTGAATGGAAATCAGAGCTAAGATGGCGAAAGTCCAAGGTATTTAAGTAGTACTAGCTACATCCGTGCATCTCTTAATTATAGTTTCAATACCATTATCATGCTTGATTGTTATCTGATTGAATTCTATTCACGTAAAGTCCAAGGTATGTGCATACTACGTTTGCGAGAACATTCGCTTTATGACTGAAAAGACCAAAACTACAAGAGATCTTTGGGTACGTAAACACCATTCACATTTTTTGTATCATGATCTAATATATATACACACAACTAATATATATTTATATTGATCTCCTTCTTTAAAGGTGCAAGAGATGTGGGATCAGCTCCTACCAAAGGACCGCATACGAGCAATTCAAGAGGAACTAGCGGAATTTTTGCTTGAGCAGGTCATATCTCCCGAAGGAGAATACCATTACACCTAATGCTTGTATGTAATGATCTGCAAATTGTAGGAGAAATTGTATATACACCAAATTGTACATATGTGTGTATGCATGGTCAGTCATATTAGAAGTTCTATGATATATATATGATTGGTTCTACGAGAAATTCTATCATATATGCATAACGTGTGATTTATGTAGTAGTGTAAAATATGTTTAAAATGAAAACACAAAATGAAAAGCAAAAATAAACAATAAAACCTAAACCCATAAACACCAAAGCCCCTAAATCTATAGTCCCGGTTGGTGTTACCAACCACGTGGCAGGGAATTATTCCCGGGTCGTAGCCAACCAAGACTAAAGGCTTGAACCCTTTAGTCTCTATACATTAGTCCCGGTTGGGGAACCAGGACTAAAGGCCCTTCGCAATTGGGACTAATGCCGTTTTTTCTACTAGTGAATCGGGGGCTACGTCGAGCACGTGATCCTCTGCCCGATCCCGATCGGGTTTCCTGCGGTTGACTTCCAAAAAAAGAGCTCCTCATGTCTTCTTCGGGCTATGTTGTTGTTCCTCGGTTCTCGGTGATCTTCGACGGCACCAACTATGCTGAGTTCATGGGTTTCATGCGTATCCATATGCACGGCCTTCTTCTATGGGGCGTTCTCTCCGGCGAGGTCCCTTGCTCGCCATGTCCTGTTGCTCCAGTGGCTCCTACACCACCGATGCCGCCGGTTCTTGATGCTGACGCTTTCCAGGCTGATCGGGATGCAGCTAAGGCTCTTGATGCTGCTGCGGTTGACACTTATGATCAACAAGAACCAGCTTACTCAGATGCTCTTTCAGTCTACCACGATGATTTGTCTGCTTACACTTAGTGGTGCAATGATGATGGTCGAGCTGCTGCTGTTCTCACTGCGAGTGTTCTCCCTCAGTTTGCTTCGGAGTTCATGGACCTTGACACCTGATAAGTCTCCAACATATCTATAATTTATGAAGTATTCATGCCATGTTTACAATAATTCTATATGATTTTGGTATGATCTTATTAGAACTAACCCGGACTGACGCTGTTTTCAACAGAACTACCATGGTGTCATTTTTTGTATAGAAATAAAAGTTCTCGGAATGGGCTGAAAATTTAGTATGATTTTTTTGGGACCAAAAGAGACCCCCGAAGCATTGGACTTGGCCCAGAAGAGCCACGAGGAGGTCACAAGCCTGACATGCGCGACCACCCCCTGGCTGCGCCTAGCAGCCTTGTCATCACCTCACGGCCCCCCTTGACGTGAGATTTACGCCAAAAGTTCCTATAAATATAGAAACCTCTGAAAAGAAACTTAGATTGGGAGTTCCACTGCTGCAAGCCTCTAGAGCCACGAAAAACCAATCGGGAGCCCGTTTCGGCACCATGCTGGAGGGGTAAGCCATCACCGGAGGCCATCTTCATCATCCCGACGGTCTCCATGACGAGGAGGGAGTAGTTCACCCTCGGGGCTGAGGGTACGTACCAGTACCTATGTGTTTGATATCTCTCTCTCTCGTGTTCTTGAGATGGAACGATCTTGATGTAGCGCGAGCCTTATTGATATAGATGAATCATATGGAGTTTCCCCCTCTCTATCTTGTTGTGATGAATTGAGTTTTCCCTTTGAAGTTTTCTTATCGAATTGAGTCTTTAAGGATTTGAGAACACTTGATGTATGTCTTGCGATGGGATATCCGTGGTAACAATGGGATGTTCTATTGATCCACTTGATGTATGTTTTGGTGATCAACTTGCGGGTTCCCCGACCTTGGGAACCTATGCATAGGGGTTGGCACACATTTTTTTCTTGACTTTCCGGTAGAAACTTTGGGGCACTCTTTGAAGTTCTTTGTGTTGGATTGAACATGATGAATCTGAAATTATGTGATGCATATCGCATAATCAAGCCCATGGGTACTTGTGGTGACATTGGAGTATCTAGGTGTCATTAGGGTTTTGGTTGATTTGTATCTTAAGGTGTTATTTTAGTACAAACTCTAGGGCTGTCCGTGACACTTATAGGGATAGCTCATAAGATTGATTAGAAAAGATAACTTTGCAGTAGTTTTGTACCCTACAATAATTTCTTAGTTAGTTCTCCGCTATTTGTGACTTTGGAGTGAACTCTTTGTCGCACGAGTGGTACTTACATATGATTCAACTATGCCAATATTGTTGAGAGAAATTGCACTAGTGAAAGTATGGACCCTAGGACTGGTTTCCAAGCATTTATACAACATTTTGCTTGCTGTTTACTATTTGTTTCCTTGCTGTTTTTAAGTTTTCAGATTACAAAAACCTATATCTACCATCCATATTAAACTTGTATCACCATCTCTTCGCCGAACTAGTGCACCTATACAATTTGCCATTGTATTGGGTGTGTTGGGGACACAAGAGATCTCTTGTATTTGATTGCAGGGTTAGTTGACAGAGACCATCTTCATCGTACACGTCCCACAGATTGATAAACCTTAGGTCATTCACTTGAGGGAAAATTTCCATTATCCTACAAAACTCTGTGCTTAGAGGCCGAACACGAGTCTACAAGAAGAAGGTTGTGTAGTAGACATCAAGCTCTTTTCTAGCACCGTTGCCGGGGAGGTGAGTGCTTGAAGGTATATATTTAGATCTTGTAATCAAATATTTTAGTTTCTTGTTTTTCACTAGTTTGGTTTTATAAAATAAAACTACAAAAAAATGGAATTGAGGTTGCCTCATATGCTTCATCTTTTTAATGTCTTTCGTGGAAATGATGGAAAGGAAAATTGTGCCCAAGTGTTATAAGAAGAAGTTATTAAAATGTTTGGCACTAAATATTTGAGTGATTAGCATGATAGAAATATTGTTAATATTAATTCTCTGAATATTAATGATGCTAATGATATGCAAAGCTACAAGCTTGGGGATGCTATGTTTGATGACGATGATGTTTTTAGTCCCCCAAGTTTTGATGAGCAAAACTATTATGATTATGACATGGCTCCTATATATGATGATTATTGTGATGACATGTATGCTATAAAGAGTAATGAAAACCATGAATCCTATTATCGTGGTTTTAATATTCAATATGGTTATGTCAATCAAGTGTCTCATGATAGTTATCTTGTTGAGTTTGCTCCCACTACTATGAATGAGAAGTTTGCTTATGTGGAGAGTGATAAATTTTCTATGCTTGTAGATCATGAAAAGAATGCTTTATGTGCTGATTATTTTATGGAATTCCTTCATGATGCTACTTAAAATCATTATGAGGGAGGAACATATGCTTGTAGTAATTGCAATAATATCAAGTTTCCTCTCTATGTGTTCAAAGTTTTGAAGTTATGCTTGGTTTGCCTTCCTATGGTAGTTGATTCTGGCTACCATAAATTGTTTGCTCACAAAATCCCTATGCATAGGAATTTTGTTATACTTAAATGTGCTTGTCATGAGATTCATGATGCTCTTTTTCATGTTTCAATTATTATTCCTATACAAGCATCATTGAAATCATCATGCCTAGCTAAAAGGCATTAAAGAAAAGCGCTTGTTGGGAGACAACCAGACACTTTTACTTTATGTTTTTATGTGTTAACATGATTAATCTATTGTATTAATCATGTTTTGTGTCTTTTATTTCAATAAAGTGCCAAGTAAATCCTTTGGGATAGTGTGCATACTTGCTTGTTTGATTCTGTGCAAAAACAGAAAGTTTTGCGTCCAGTATATGAATTATCTGATTTTACTGGAGCGTAAAAAATTCTGAACTTGTTACCAAACATTTCTAGGCAAATTCTTTGATATGTCCTAATTTTCCAGAATTGTTAGAGTCAGGAAAGTATGGTGATCATTCAGATCTTTACAGACTGTTCTGTTTTTGACAGATTCTGTTTTGCATGCATAGTTTGCTTGTTTCAAGTGTTCCTATAGCTTATAATGAGTAATATAAATTATGGGAATGATGGAATACAGTAGGTATCATGTGGTAATAATTATGAATCCTTTCTTGACAGTACCTAAGTGAATGATTTATCTTTACTACACTAACCCTTCTCACGAAGTTCCGTTAAGTTTTGTGTGATTGAAGTTTTCAAGTTTTGGGTGACATACCGATATAAGGAGAATAAGGAGTGAAAAGAACCTAATATTGGGGATTCCCAAGGCACACCCAAGGTAATACTCAATGAATACTCAAGTGTCTAAGCTTGGGTATGCCCCGAAAGGCATCCCCTCTTTCGTCTTCAACACTATCGGTATATCTTACTTGGAGCTATATTTTTATTCATCACGTAATACGAGTTTTGATTGGAGAATCATTTTAATTTTTTGTTATCTGTTAGGTGTTATTTATAATCTTGTTTTTCAATAAAATGTTCCAAGAATTGCCTTTAGGATGCTTGAATTGCATGTTTGATGTGTGCTGTGTAGAAATAGAAACTTCTGCTGTAGTGTTTGAATTTTTGTATTTTATTGGAACATGGAAAGTTTATGAAATTTTTACGCAGTGTTTAAATATAAATTGTATAGAATTTCATAATTTTTCATAATTTTTGGAGTTGCATAAGTACACTGTTTTCATAATTTTCTACAGACTGTTTTGTTTGGACAGATTGCTATCATAGTTTTGTTACCAACTTATCCTATAGTTTCCATAGCCTATATTCGTAAATATAAATTGTGGAAATGATAGTATACAGTACATAGTGTTTGAAAATTATTGTGCAACTTTTTTTGGAAGTACATAAAGAGTTGATTTATGATTATGTGTACTAACCTATCTCACGAGTTCTTTTCTAGTTCTGTGTGGATGAAGTTTTTGGGAATAGGTGAAACCATGATATGAGAGGATTGAACGAGATAAAAAAGCTCAAGCTTGGGGATTACCAAGGGACCCCAAGGAAATATTTCGTGAATTCTCAATCATCTAAGCTTGGGGATGCTACACATCCCATCTCTCTTCTTCAATAATTATCGGTTAGCCTATGTTGAGTCTAAATTTTAATTCGTTCACATGATGCATGCTATTCTTGGAGTGATATTTTTGTTTTGCTTGCTGTTTAAATAAAATACTCAGATCTGAAAATCTTTATTGAGAGATATAGAGAGAAAGTCCTCACATAGCTACTTAATTGTTTGACTACTCATTGTTCTTCACTTATATCTTTTGGAGTAGTTTTGTCATTTACTCTCGTGCTTCACTTATATCCTATGAGTGAATGGTTGAATGAATTGAATATTATAAATCTGAAATTATATATGTTTTATATGCTTATCCCATGGGGAGTAATGACTTCACATATAAGAAGTATAGGTGGTAAAAATTATTGAAAGTTAGCAAACACCGTATTGGTCCATTGAACCATTCATGAAAGAATATTGAAGGAAGAGAGATTTCACATATAAATATACTATCTTGGACATCTTCTATGGTTGTGAATACCAATTAATTATTTTCAAACTTGAGCAAATTAGTTGAAGTTGGACAAGGAAGACAACATAATGATTTATGCTTGGGTATATTTGTATAGAATTTATATTGTTATGGATTCTCCAACATGTGGTGCTTGCTTCCAACTCATACTAGCCAAAACTTCCACACCAAGTAGAAATACTACTTGTGCATCCAAACACCCTTAAACCCAAAGTTGTTCCTTATGAGTCCACCATACCTACCTATATGCGGTATTTACCTTCCATTCCAAGTAAATTTGCATATGCCAAACTCTAAACCTTCAAATAATATTCCTTTTTGTATGCCCGAATCGCTCATATAGTAACTAGTTGCTATCAGTATCTTCCATGCTAGGTGGGTTATTCTCACGATATGTGTTGATTCACTATCATTCACGAGAAAGTGGCTAGTAATAGGGATTCCCAGTCCCGAAATCAATGGAAAAAATTGCAAATAATTAAACAAAACTCCCCCAGGAATGTTGTTGGTATGGACGATACCCGTGGATTCGGCTCGCCATGGAGTGTGATTGGATTGGTGGAGGGGGAGTAAAAACTTTACCATTCTTTTTGGGAACTACTTATAATGTATCTAGCATGGAAGATATCGAGATCTCTCGGTTTTTATGGTGACAATGAAAGAATACGGCTCAAAATTATTATTCATTTCTGTTTTAAAAGCTCGAGCTCTAGCACCTCTGCAAATCAATGCTTCCCTCTCCGAAGGGCCTATCTTTTACTTTCCAGTACTTACCTTTATGCAAGAGTCATGGTGATGTTCACCACTTCCTATATTTCGCCTTTTTCTCTTGCCAAGCATCATGTGGTGGGAAAGATCCAAGCATATATGACCATTCAAATATATTTGATCATGAATTATTATTGTTGACAACTATCTATATGATAAATAAGTTGGGAGGGAAAATTTTAAGCCCCTATCTTTCTCTGTGTTCGACGGATGCCATTTTCTCTAAAAATATGCTTTGAGAGTTAGCAATCATGGAAGTCTATATGATAGTTGAGTATGTGGAATTTGCTAAATCAAAGCTCTTACATAGACCCTTCCTGAAAATAAGATGAATTGCAATTGTTTGGTGACTTAAAGCATAGTTTGTTAGTCTATAGTTTAACATGTGTATAGCTTGTTATTTCATCATGAGAAGGTTTATGAGATGAGCTACTGTTTATGATATATAATGATGCTAGAAAAAGTGTTTGGAATTATCATTGATCAAACTTGTGCACTTGCTAGCATTCACACTTCATAAATTATTTTTTTATCACTTACCTACTCGAGGGCGAGCAGGAACTAAGCTTGGGGATGCTGATACGTCTCCAACATATCTATAATTTATGAAGTATTCATGCCATGTTTACAATAATTCTATATGATTTTGGCATGATTTTATTAGAACTAACCCGGACTGACACTATTATCAGCAGAACTACCATGGGGTCGTTTTTTGTGCAGAAATAAAAGTTCTCGGAATGGGCTGAAAATTTAGAATTGGAGTTGGGCCAGAAGAGCCACGAGGAGGTCACAAGCCCGACAGGCGCGGCCACCCCTGGCCATGCCTAGCAGGCTTGTCACCACCTCATGCCCCCCCTGACATGAGATCGATGCCAAAAATTCCTATAAATATAGAAACCTCCGAAAAGAAACCTAGATCGGGTGTTCCCCTGCCGCAAGCCTCCAAAGCCACGAAAAACCAATCGGGAGCCCGTTCCGGCACCCTGCCGGAGGGGGAAACCATCACCGGAGGCCATCTTCATCATCCCGGCGGTCTTCATGACAAGGAGGGAGTAGTTCACCCTCGGGGATGAGGGTATGTACCGGTAGCTATGTGTTTGATCTCTCTCTCTCTCTCTCTCTCTCTCTCTCTCGTGTTCTTGAGATGGCACGATCTTGATGTAGCGCGAGCCTTATTTATATAGATGAATCATATGGAGTTTTCCCCTCTCAATCTTGTTGTGATGAATTGAGTTTTCCCTTTGAAGTTTTCTTATCGGACTGAGTCTTTAAGGATTTGAGAACACTTGATGTATGTCTTGCGATGGGATATCCGTGGTGACAATGGGATGTTCTATTGATCCACTTGATGTATGTTTTGGTGATCAACTTGTGGGTTCTGTGACCTTGTAAATCTATGTATAGGGGTTGACACACGTTTTTTTTGGACTTTCCGGTAGAAACTTTGCGGCACTCTTTGAAGTTCTTTGTGTTGGATTGAACATGATAATCTGAAATTATGTGATGCATAGCGTATAATCAAGCCCATGGGTACTTGTGGTGACATTGCAGTATCTAGGTAACATTAGTTTTTTGGTTGATGTGTATCTTAAGGTGTTATTTTAGTACGAACTCTAGGGCTGTCCGTGACACTTATAGGGATAGCTCATAAGATTGATCAGAAAAGATAACTTTGAGGTGGTTTAGTACCCTACAATAATTTCTTCGTTAGTTCTCCGCTATTTGTGACTTTGGAGTGAACTCTTTGTCGCACGAGAGGTACTTACATATGATTCAACTATGTCAATATTTTTGAGAGAAATTGAACTAGTGAAAGTATGGACCCTAGGCCTTGTTTCCAAGAATTTATACAACATTTTGCTCATTGTTTAATATTTGTTACCTTGCTGTTTTAAATTTTCAGATTACAAAAACCTATATCTACCATCCATATTGCACTTGTATCACCATCTCTTCGCTGAACTAGTGCACCTATACAATTTGCCATTGTATTGGGTGTGTTGGGGACACAAGAGATTTCTTGTATTTGATTGCAGGGTTATTTGAGAGTGACCATCTTCATCCTACACCTCCCACGGATTGATAAACCTTAGGTCATCCACTTGAGGGAAAAGTTCCACTGTCCTACAAAACTCTGCTCTTGGAGGCCCAACACGAGTCTACAGAAGTAGGTTGTGTAGTAGACATCAACACCGTTGCAGTAATGTGGTCATATCTTTGTCAGCGCTATCAGCCATGTGGTGATGCTCTATATTTATCTGTGGTATGTCAGGAGCACGTACCATGCTCTTTAGCAGGGTGACTCTTCTGTTGACGAGTTCTACACTCTGTGTTCTGCCATCCGGCGTCACCTTGACTCACTTTGAACAGTTGTTTATGGAGCTTATCGTTGCTGCCAGACTACATGGTCCGACTTGGAGTTCCAACGTCTGTATGAGTTCTTATCTCGCCTTTGTTCCGAGTTTGAGCCTCGACGTGCCCACTTACTTGCTCGTGGTGGTGTTCCTATCTCGGAGGTGCTTGCTGAGATTCATGCTGAGGAGATCCGCCTTCGTTCTGTTGGGTTGCTTGTGGTTCCCTCTATGTTGGCTGCCAGGGCTCTTGTGTCGCCTGCTCGTCTCACCACTCCACTGCTCCTACCGACACCTTCAGGGGGGTCACCCTCCTTATGCTAAGAAGGGCCGGTTGTGACACATTCTATGGCTACTGCTCCCAGCAATGTCACCCAGTCTTATTGTCGCCAGAAGCAGCAAGACTAGAGGTGCTCCTCTTCCAGTGGGACTCATGCGTCTCCCTTGATCCCGTCACTCACTGATCAGGACATTGTGAGGCTCAAGCGCCTCCTGGCTTCCTCCGGCTCTTCATCGTCTAGCTCTGCTGCTGCTGCTGCGACCGTTGCCACCTCTCCATCACCAACGACACCTACACCGTTAGGTACATCTTCATGGGTTCTGGATTCTGGAGCTTCTTTTCATATGTCTTGTGATTCTTCCTCATTGTCTTCTCTTAGACCTCTTGATTCTCCTATTAATGTTCTCACGGTCGATGGTACACCCCTTCATGTTGCTAGTCATGGCACTCTTTCTACTCCGTCTTTTTCAGTACCTAGTGTTTATCATGTTCTACGTCTTACCATGCATCTCCTTTCCGCTGCCCAACTTAATGATTCTGGTTGTCGTGTTATTCTTGATCCCGACTCTTGTTTTTTTAGGATCTCCGCACCAAGGCCCTGGTTGGTTCTAGCCCTTGGTGCCGTGACTCAGAGGGCCTTTGGGAAGTTGACTCGCTTCATGTTCCTTCCGCTGCCACCACATCTGCCAGTTCCCATGCTCTCGCTACCTCCTCTTCTACATCCTTCCAACAGTGGCATCACCTACTTGTTCACATCTGTGGCTCCTGCTTATTGTCGTTGGTGTGTGAGGGTGTCTTAGGGTCTGTCTCTGGAGATGTTTCTTTACATTGTGATGGTTGTAGACTTGGAAAACAGACCCAGTTACCTGATACGTCTCCAACGTATCTATAATTTTTGATTGTTTCATGCTATTATATTATTTGTTTTGGATGTTTTATATGCATTAATATGCTATTTTATATTATTTTGGGACTAACCTATTAATCTAGAGCCTAGTGCCACTTTATGTTTTTCCTTGTTTTTGAGTTTCGCAGATAAGGAATATTAAACGGAGTACAAACAGAATAAACCCCCGAAAAGATTTTTTTTGGAAAATATGGAAGCCACGAGACTTGAGAACCAAGGCAGAGGAGCTGCCACGAGGCCACAAGCCCGCTTGCCGCGACCAGGGGGTACCCCATGCCGGGTAGGCTTGTGGGCCCTTGGCACCTCCTCTAACCCTAATCTTCGTCCTATAAAAACCTAAATATTCCATCATTATCAGAACGAGCCACGAAAACACTTTTTCGGTGCCAGAAGCCTCCGTTCCCGAGAGATCCAATCTTGGAGCCTTTTACGGTAATCTGCCAGAGGCGGATTCGATCACGGAGGGCATCTACATAAACTCCATTGCCCCTCCGATGATGCGTGAGTAGCGTTGGGGAACATTGCATGGGAAACAATTTTTTTCCTATGCATACGCAAGATCTATCCATGGTGATGAGCATCTACGAGAGGGAGAGTGGATCTACATACCCTTGTAGATTGCTAAGCGGGAAGTGTTAAGAAACACGGTTGGTGTAGTCGAACGTATTTGTGATCCAAATTGCTGAGCATCCCACGATCTCATCACGATAGGTCCCGCTATCCAATCATGATCCATCCCGTGAACTCATCACGATCCGTCCCACGATCTCATCACGATCCTTCTCGCGATCTTGATCACGGTCCTTCCGATCTAGCGCTAAACGGATGGCACCTTCGCGTTCAGCACACGTCCAACTCGATGACGATCTCTGCCTTCTTGGTCCAGCAAGAGGGAGCGGAGAGGTAGATGAGTTCTCCGGTAGCACGATAGCGTTGCGGTGATGATGGTGGAGCTATTCTAGTAGGGCTTCGCCTAAGCACCGCTGAAAACCGATCTATAGGAGAAACTGCGATCTAGAGGAGAGGTAGCACGTGGCTATTAGGGTTAGATTTTTCCTCTAAATCCTCTAGTATATATAGGAGGGAGGGAGGGGAGGAGGCAGCATCAAACCCTCAAGGTTTGGTCAAAATTGGAGGTGGAGGAGTCCTACTCCAATCCTATTAGGAGTAGGATTCTTCCTTTCCACTTGGAAACTCTTTCCACCTCTCCACCTTTGGAATTTTTCCTTCTCAAACCACTCCAACCGCATGGGCCCTTAGAGGAGGCTTAGGCCAGCCCACCAGGGGCTGGTTTACCTCCTCCCACATCACATGTAGCCTCTTGGGTCGAAATACCTCTCCCGATGGTCCCCCGGTACACTCCCGACACTCCCGGTACACTACCGATGAGCCCGAAACTTTTCCGATATCCACCGCATGCTACAAGACTCATTGGATTGCATACATCAACATGTATCATTTCCAATAAATCACTTGCCCACTCCATCAATCCGGATAACGGGGTCCTTAGTCATCTTTCCCAAGAGGCATGGTTCGCATGTCTCAACCGATTGGAAATCGAATGAGTCCAAAGATCCATCAACATGGAGTTTCTTCATGCGCTTTATACCAATATGACATTTAGCGGCGGTGCCACAAGTATGTGGCACTATCATTATTAACTTTGTATCTTTTGGCATCAATGTTATGAACATGTGTATTACTATGATCAAGATTCAACAAACCATTCTCACTGGGTGCATGACCATTGAAGGTATTATTCATGTAAACATAATAACAATTATTCTCTAACTTAAATGAATAACCATGTTGCAATAAACATGATCTAATCACGTTCATGCTCAACGCAAAACAACAAATAACATTTATTTAGGTTCGTCACTAATCCCGAAGGTAGAGAGAGCGCACGATGTCAATCACATCAACCTTGGAAACATTTCCAACACACATCGTCACCTCACCCTTAGCTAGTCTCCGTTTATTCCGTAGCTTTTACTTCGAGTTACTAACATTTAGCAACCGAACCGGTATCCAATACCCAGGTGCTATTAGGAGTACTAGCAAGGTACACATCAATAACATGTATATCAAATACACTTGTGTCGATGTTGACAGCCTTCTTATCTACCAAGTATCTAGGGTTGTTCCGCTTCAGCAACCACTCACCTCATAATAGAAGCACTTAGTCTCAAGTTTGGGTTCAACTTTGGGTTGCTTCACTAGAGCAGCAACTGACTTGCTATCCATGAAGTTTCCCTCCTTGCCCTTGCCCTTCTCGAAACTAGTGGTTTTACTAACCATCAACACTTGATGCTCCTTCTTGATTTCTACCTTCGTGGTGTCAAACATCGCGAACAGCTTAGGGATCATTATTTCTATCCCTGGCATTTTATAGTTCATCACCAAGTTCTAGTAGCTTAGTGACAATGACTTGGAGAACTATATCAATCACTATCTTATCTGGAAGATCAACTCCCACTTGATTCAAGCGATTGTAGCACCCAGACAATATGAGCACATGCTTAACGATTGAGCTATTCTCCTTCATCTTGTAGGCAAAGAATCTTGTTGGAGATCTCATATCTCACAACATGGGCACGATCCTGAGATCCCAATTTCAGCTCTTAGAACATCTCATATGTTCCGTGACGTTCAAAATGTTTTGGAGCCTCAATTCTAAGCCGTAATGCATGACACACTAAACTATCAAGTAGTCATCGGAACGTTCCTGTCAGATGTTCACAACATCTACACACGATGTTAGAGGGGGTGGCGCACTGAGCGGTGCATTAAGGACATAAGCCTTCTGTGCAGCAATGAGGACAATCCTTAGATCACGGACCCAGTCCGCAATATCGCTACCATCATCTTTCAACTGTATTTCTCTAGGAACATATATAAATTCAAGGGTGCTACAACATGAGCTAGTAATCTACAATATAATTTTGCAAAGACACTACTGACTATGTTCATGATAATGAGTTCAATTAATCATATTACTTAAGAACTCCCACTCAAATTGACATCCCTCCGGTCATTCGAGTGATACATGATCCAAATTCACCAACTCAAGTCCGATCATCATGTGAGTTGAGGTGGTTTCAATGGAGAACATCATCATGTTGATCATATCTACTATTTGACTCATGTTCGACCCTTCAGTCTCTTGTGTTCCAAGGCCATGTCTGTACATGCTAGGCTCGTCAAGTTTAACCCGAGTGTTCTGCATGTGCAACACTGGCTTGCACCTGTTGTATGTGAATGTAGAGTCTATCACACCCGATCATCACGTGGTGTCTCGACACGACAAACTTTCACAACGGTGCACACTCGTGGAGAACACAATTTATCTTGAAATTAAGTGAGGGATCACCTTATAATGCTACCGTCGTCCTAAGCAAAACAAGGTGCATAAAAGGATTAACATCACATGCAAATCATAAGTGACATGATATGGCCATGAACTTGTGCTTTTGATCTCCATCTTGAAAGCACCGGCATGATCTCCATCGTCACCGGCATGACACCATGATATCCATCATCTTGATCTCCATCAACGTGTCGCCATCGGGGTTGTTGCGCCCACCATGCTTCTACTACTATTGCTACCGTTTAGCGATAAAGTAAAGCATTACATAGCGCTTAATGACAGACACACATGTCATCCAATAATTGAAGACAAACCTATGGCCCCTGCCGGTTGCCGTACTCATTGACATGCAAGTCGTGATATTCTATACAGCACATGATCATCTCATACATCACATATATCTCATCATGTAATTGGCCATATCACATCACAACAAACCCTGCAAAAACAAGTTAGACGTCCTCTAATTGTTGTTGCATGTTTTACGTGGCTGCTACGGGTATCTAGCAAGAACAATTCTCACCTACGCATAAACCACAACAGTGATACATAAGTTGCTTTTCAACCTTCTCAAGGACCGCCTTAGTCGAATCCGATCAGACTAAAGTAGGAGAAGCAGACACCCGCCAACCATCTTTGTGTAACGAAGTTACACATTAGTCGATGAAACCAGTGTCTCGTAAGCATATGAGTAAGGTTGGTCCGGGCCGCTTCATCCCACAATACCGCTGAACCAAAACACGACCAAGGGAGGAAGCAATCTAAGCATCAACGTCCACAAACTCTTTGTGTTCTACTCGAGATCTCATCTACAAATAGACCTAGCTCATGATGCCACTATTGGGGAACGTTGCATGGGAAACAAAATTTTTCCTACGCACACGCAAGATCTATCCATGGTGATGAGCATCTACGAGAGGGAGAGCGGATCTACATACCCTTGTAGATTGCTAAGCGGGAAGCATTAATAAATGCGGTTGGTGTAGTCGAACGTCTTCGCGATCCAAATCACCGAGCATCCCGTGGTCTCATCACGATACGTCCCGCGATCCAATCACGATACGTCCCACGAACTCATCACGATCCGTCCTGCGATCTCATCACGATCCGTCTCGCGATCTTGATCACGGTCCTTCCAATCTAGCACCAAACGGACGACACCTCCGCGTTCAGCACACGTACAGCTCGATGACGATCTCTGCCTTGTTGATCCAGCAAGTGGGAGGAGAGAGGTAGATGAGTTCTCCGGCAGTGCGACGGCATTGCAGCGATGGTGGCGGAGCTATTCCAGCAGGGCTTCGCCTAAGCACCACTGAAAACCGATCTAGAGGAGAAAGTGCGATCTAGAGGAGAGGTAGCACGTGGCTATTAGGGTTAGCTTTTTCCTATAAATCCTCTAGTATATATAGGAGGGAGGGAGGGGAGGAGTCAGCCTCAAACCCTCAAGGTTTGGTCGAAATTGGAGGTGGAGGAGTCCTACTCCAATCCTATTAGGAGTAGGATTCCTCCTTTCCACTTGGAAACTCTTTCCACCTCTCCACCTTTGGATTTTTCCTTCTAAAACCACTCCAGCCGCATGGGCACTTAGAGGAGGATTCGGCCAGCCCACCAGGGGATGGTTTACCTCCTCCCACATCCCATGTAGCCTCTTGGGTCGAAATACCTCTCCCGATGGTCCCCCGGTACACTCCGTCACTCCCGGTACACTACCGATGAGCCCGAAACTTTTCCGGTGAACAAAACAGGACTTCCTGTATATCAATCTTTAACCTCCGGACCATTCCAGAGCTCCTCGTGACGTCCAGGATATCATCCGGGACTCCAAACAACCTTCGGTCACCACCAGACATAACTCTATACTACCGAAACGTCACCGAACCTTAAGTGTGCGGAACCTGCAGGTTCAAGAACTATGTAGAAATGACTGAGACACCTCTACGGTCAATAACCAATAGTGGGACCTGGATGTCCATATTGGTTCCTACATATTCTACGAAGATGTTTATCATCCGAACCTCTATGTCAAGGATTCAATTAATCCCATATGCTGTTCCCTTTGTTCTTCGGTATGTTACTTGCCCATGATTCGATCGTCGGCATCTATATACCTAGTTCAACCTCGTTACTAGCAAGTCTCTTTACTCATTCATAATACAAGATCCCATGGCTAACACTTAGTCATATTGCTTGCAAGGCTTATTGTGATGTTGTATTACCAAGTGGGCCCTGAGATACCTCTCCGTCACACGGAGTAACAAATCCCAATCTTGATCCATGCCAACCCGACAGACACCCTCGGAGATACCTGTAGAGCACCTTTATAGTCACCCAGTTACGTTGCGACGTTTGATACACATAAGGCACTCCTCCGGTGTTAGTGAGTTGCATGATCTCATGGTCATAGGAACAAATACTTGACATGCAGAAAACAGTAGCAATAAACTGAAACGATCATATGCTACGTTTGTAGTTTGGGTCTTGTCCATCACATCATTCTCCTAATGATGTGATCCCATTATCAAATGACATCTCATGTCCATGATTAGGAAACCATAGCCATCTTTGATCAATGAGCTAGTCTATTAGAGGCATACTAGGGACATGGTGTTGTCTATGTATCCACACATGTATCTTAGTTTCCGATCAACACGATTATAACATGGATAATAAATGATTATCATGAACAAGGAAATATGATAATAAACAATTTATTATTGCCTTGTATCACCCCGTTACACCTGGTGGGATCTAGACTGGCCCCACAGACCAACACTAGTCTTTCCTGCGCACTTTGTCCTCACTCGTGTGCACCTGGGACCAACTTCCCGGTCGGTCACTGATCCTAGAATCGCTCCAAGCCAAGCATGCTTAACTTTGGAGTTATTTTCGAGTGGGCTTCCGAAAAAGAAGGAATTCCTTGTAGATATGAGCAGTCTATCATTCCTATTAAGCCATGCTCTCACATACACCCCCACTCAAAGGAACCGACGTCCTCGTCGGCCCATCAGGAACGTTCTCTTTTGGCACACGTATGCGCGTCTAGTCTGGCACATGTGCCATGCTATGTGCCACGACGGGCCACACATGCCATGAGGGACATGCCCATGCACCTGACCCGCGCATGCCTGGTTAACCGCAAGGGTCAGCTCTGATACCAATTGTAACACCCTGTTATGCCTGGCGGGATCTAGACTGGCCCCACAGACCAACACTAGTCTTTCTACGCACTTTGTCCTCACTCTTGCGGATTCCACTATAAAGAAACCTATGGGAAGAATTAATGATGTTGTTATTGTTGCAAATAGGAATTATGTGCCCGTAGAGTTCATTGTTCTTGGTATATATTGCAATCCTACATGTCCTATTATTCTTGGTAGACCTTTCCTTAGAACAATTGGTGCAATTATTGATATGAAGGAAGGGAATATTAGATTCCAATTCCCATTAAGGAAGGGCATGGAAAACTTTCCTAGAAAGAAAATAAAATTACCTTATGAATCTACCATGATAGCTACTTATGGATTGCATACCAAAGATGACAATACCTAGATCTATTGTGTTTTGCCTAGCTAGGGGCGTTAAACAATAGCGCTTGTTGGGAGGCAACCCAATTTTATTTTTCTTTTAGTTTTTTGCTTCTGTTTTGGCGTGTTTGTCACATTATTACTTCTGTAGTAACTGTGTTTTTGTGTTTAAATTAGTGTTTGAGCCAAGTAAAACCTTTGGGGTGATCTATGGTAGTTGTTGATTTGATCTTGCTGAAAACAGAAACTTTTGCGCTCAGTCCAGGATGTTTCTGAATTTTTCAGAGCGTCAAATTAATCTAATTTTTTACACATGATTGATATACAAATTGCCCTGGTTTTCCTAATGTTTCAGAATTTTTAAATTTCCAGAAGTATTCTAAGTTTACAAATTGCTATAGACTGTTCTGTTTTTGACAGATTCTGTTTTTGTTTGTGTTGTTTGCTTATTTTGATGTATCTATGGGTCGTATCGGGGGGTATGAGTCATGGAGAAGTTATAATACAGTAGGTATTAAAAAGATATAAATAAATAATGAGCTCACAATAGTATATAAAGTGGTGATTTATTTTTCTTATACTAACGGATCTCATGAGTTTTCTGTTGAGTTTTGTGTTGTGAAGTTTTCAAGTTTTGGGTGAAGATTTGATGGACTATGGAATAAAGAGTGGCAAGATCCTAAGCTTGGGGATGTCCATGGCACACCAAGTCATATTGAAGGATATAAAAAGCCTAAGCTTGGGGATGCCCCGGAAGGCATCCCCTCTTTCGTCTTCAATCCATCGGTAAATTTACTTGAGGCTATATTTTTATTCACCACATGATATGTGTTTTTCTTGGAGCGTCTTGTATGATATGAGTCTCTGCTTGTTAGTTTTCCACAATAATATTTTCTGCACACACCTTTAGAGAGAGACACGCTGAATCGTGAATTTGTTAGAATACTCTATATGCTTCACTTATATCTTTTGAGCTAGGCAATGTTGCTCTAGTACTTCACTTATATCTTTTTAGAGCATGGTGGTGTTATATTTTATAGAAATTATTGAACTCTCAGTCCTCACTTATAATATTTTGAGAGTTTCTTAAAACAGCATGGTAATTTGTTTAGGTTATGAATTTAGTCCTAATATAATGGAATCCAAGAGGGATATAATAAAAACTTTCATATAAAGTGCATTAACAACTATGAGAAGTTGGATTCCCTGCATATAGTTTTGAGATAATAGGGATGGTAATATGAGAGTCATGCCAGTGAGTAGTTGTGAAATGAAGAGATACGTGTGTTAAATCTTGTGATTCCCGTAGCATGCATGTATGGTGAACCGCTATGTAACGAAGTCGGAGCATGACTTGTCTAATGATTATTGACCTTTGTGTGAGGGTCGGGAGCGCGTGATGGTTAACTCCTACCAACCTATCCCCCAGGAGCATGCGTCTAATGATTTTTTTGATGACTAATAGACTTTTGCAATAAGTATGTGAGTTCTTTATGACTAATGTGAGTCCATGGATTATACGCACTCTCACCCTTCCAACTTTGCTAGCCTCTCTAGTACCGCGCAACTTTCGCCGGTACATCAAACCCCTTCCTCAAAACAGCCACCATATATTCCTCAAAACAGCCACCATACCTACCTATTATGGCATTTCCATAGCCATTTCGAGATATATTGCCATGCAACTTCCACCATGTAGTTTTTCTATGACTTGCATCATCACTTCATATTGCATATAGAGTTATATCTTGTCATAGGAATCGAGTTATAATTTATTTGTAATTTATTTTCTTTGAGTTATAAGTAAATAAAAGTGTGATGATTTTTCATCAATAGAGCATTGTCCCATGAGAGAAAAGGATGATGGAGGCTATGACTCCCTCACAAGTTGGGACGAGTATTCAGACTTTACAAAGAATAAAAGAGATAAGCGAAGCCCAAACTAAAAAATAAAAGAGGCCAAAGAAGCCCACCAAAATAAAAAATAAAAAAATGAGAGAAGGAGAGAAGGGACAATTGCTACTATCTTTTTCTACACGTGTGCTTCAAAGTAGCACCATGATCTTCATGATAGAGAGTCTCCTATTTTTTCACTTTCATATAATTAGTGGATATTCATTTTGCACGACCACTTAGTTTTATTTTTGAGCTTTCATACACTTATAGCTCTAAGTGCATTTGTTGCATGGCAATGCCTACTCACTCACATTGATATCTATTGATGGGCATCTCCACAGCCCTTTGATACGCCTAGTTGATGTGAGACTATCTTCTCCTTTTTCCTTGCACCCCACCATATTCTATTACACCTATAATTGTTGGAAATATGCCCTATCAACATTGACGCTAAATGTCATATTTGATAGAAGTATATTTGATATACGAGTTACTAATGTGTACCTTGCTAGTACTCTTAGTAGCACCTGGGCATTGGATAACGGTTCGGTTGCTAAATGTTAGTAACTCGAAATAAAAGCTACGGAATAAACGGAGAACTAGCTAAGGGTGAGGTGACGATATGTGTTGGAAGTGTTTCTAAGGTTGATGTGATCAACATCGCACGCTCTCTCTACCTTCAGGATTAGTGACGAACCTAAATAAATGTTATTTGGTGTTTTGCGTTGAGCATGAACATGATTAGATCATGTTTATTGCAATACGGTTATTCATTTAAGTTAGATAATAATGGTTATTCTGTTTACATGAATAATACCTTCAATGGTCATGCACCCAGTGAGAATGGTTTGTTGAAATCTTGATCATAGTATTACACATGTTCATAACATTGATGTCAAAAGATACAAAGTTAATAATGATAGTAACACATACTTGTGGCATTGCCGCTAAATGTCATATTGGTATAAAGCGCATGTAGAAACTCCATGCTGATGGATATTTGGACTCATTCGATTTCGAATCGGTTGAGACATGCGAACCATGCCTCTTGTGCAAGATGACTAAAGGACCCCGTTGGATGGAGCGGCAAGTGATTCATTGGAAATGATACATGTTGATGTATGCAATCTAGTGAGTCTTGTAGCGTGCAGTGGATATCATTATTTTCTTACCTTCACTGATGATTTGAGTAGATATAGTGTATATTTACTTAATGAAACACAAGTCTGAATCATTTGAAAGGTTCATGCAAATTCAGAGTGAAGTTTAAAGATCATCGTGACAAGAAGATAAAAATGACTGCGATATGATCGTGGAGGTGAATATCTGAGTCACGAGTTTGGCATAAAACTTAAGACAATGTGAAAGTTGTTTCACAACTAAACGCCACCTGGAACACCATAGTGTGATGGTGTGTCCGAACATCATAGTTATGCTCTATTGGACATGGTGCGTGCTATGATGTCTCTTGTCGTTTTACTACTATAATTTTGGGGTTATGCATTAGAGACAACTATATTCACTTTAAATAGGGCACCATCTAAATCCGTTGAGATGACACCATGTGAATTATGGTTTGATAGAAACCAAAGCTGTCGTTTCTTAATATTTGGGGATGTGACACTTGTGTGGAAAATGTTTTCACCTAATGAGGTCGAACCCAAGGCGGACAAATTGCATCTTCATAGAATACCCTAAGATCAGTTGGGTGAACCTTCAATCTCAAATCCTAGTGCAAAGTGTTTGTTGCTTAAATGGATCCTTTCTCGAGGAAATGTTTCTTTCGAAAGAATTGAGTGGGAGGAAGATAGAACTTGATGAGGTTGTTAAACCTTTGTTCAACCAGAGAGTAGCGCAGCGCAGAAAGATGTTTCTGTGAAGCCTACGTTAGTTGAAGAGGAAGTTAATGATGATGATCATGAAGCTTAAGGATCAAGTTACTATCGAACTTCGTAGGTCGACAAGGATGTGTACTGCTCCTAAGTGGTACGACAACTCTGTCTTGGAGATCATGTTGTTGGACAACGATGAACCTACGAGCTATGGACAAGCGATGATGGGCCCGGATTCCGACAAATGGTTAGAGGCCATGAAATCCGAGATAGGATCCATGTATGAAAACCAAGTGTAGACTTTGGTAGACTTGCTCGTTGGACGGTAGGTCATTGAGTACAAATGGATCTTTAAAATGAAGACAGACACTGATGGTGAATGTCACTATTTGTAAAGCTCGACTTGTTGCAAAGATGTTTGTGACAAGTTCAAGGAGTTGACTACGATGAGACTTTCTCACTCGTAGTGGTGCTAAAGTCTGTTGGAATTATGTTAGCATTTGCTGTGTTTTCAATTATGAAATCTGGCAGATGGATGTCAAAACATCGTTTCCTTAACGGTTTACTTGAGGAAAGGTTGTATGTGATACAACCAGAAGGTTTTGTCAGGCATAAGGATGCTAAAAGGTGTGCAAGCTTCGGTGATCCTTCCATGGACTAAAGCAAGCATCTCGGAGTTGGAATATACGCTTTGATGAGGTGATCAAAGTTTTGATGTTTATACAAAGTTTACGAGAAACTTGTATTTGCAATAAAGTGAGTGGGAGCACTATAGAATTTCTGATAAGTATATGTGGATGACATATTGTTGATCAGAAATAATGTAGAGTTTCTGGAAAGCATAAAACGGTCATTTGGAAAGTGATTTTCAAAGGAAGACCTGGATGAAGCTACCTAATTGTTGAGCATCAAAATCTATGGAGATAGATCAAGATGCTCGATGAGACTTTCAATGAGTGCATACCTTGACAAGATTTTGAAAGAGTTCAAAATGGATCAGTCAGAGAAAGAGTTCTCGCCTGATTTGTAAGGTGTGAAAGTTGAGTGAGACTGAAAGCTCGACAACGGCAGAAGAAAGAGAAAGGACGAACGTCGTCCCCTATGCCTTAGCCATAGGCTCTATATTATGCCATGCTGTGTACCGCACCTGTGTGTGCCTTGCCATGAGTCCGTCAGGGGGTACAAGAGTGAACCATGAGTGGATCACTGGACAGCGGTCAAGATTATCCTCAGTAACTAAGAGACTGAGGAGATGTTTCTCGATTATGGAGGTGATAAAGAGTTCGTCGTAAGGAGTTACGTCGATACAAGCTTTAACACTAATCCGGATGACTCGTAGTAGCAATCTGGATACGTATAGTGGAGCAGCCATTTGGAAATAGTACCAAGTGGAGTGTGGTAGCAGTGTTTACGGTTTGACATAGAGATTTGCAAAGTACACACGGATCTGAATATCGCAGACCCGTTGACTATAAGACCTTTCTCACATGCAAAGCATGATCGAGCCCCAAAACTCATTGGGTGTTAGATTCATAACAATGCGAATCACATGGTGATGTGAACTAGATTATTGACTCTAGTGCAAGTTGGAGACTGTTGGAAATATGCCCTAGAGGCAATAATAAATTAGTTATTATCATATTTCCTTGTTCATGATAATCGTTTATTATCCATGCTATAATTGTATTGATCGGAGACTTAAATGCATGTGTGGATACATAGACAAAACCATGTCCCTAGTATGCCTCTAATGGACTAGCTCGTTGACCAAAGGATGGTTAAGGTCTCCTAGCCATGGACATGAGATGTCATTTGATAACGGGATCACATTATTAGGAGAATGATGTGATGGATAAGACTCAAACTACAAACATAGTATATGATCGTGTCAGTTTGTTGCTACTGTTTTCTGCATGTCAAGTATATGTTCCTATGACCATGAGATCATGCAACTCACGGATATCGGAGGAGTGCCTTGTGTGCATCAAACGTCGCAACGTAACTGGGTGACTATAAAGGTGCTCTACAGGTATCTCCGATGGTGTCTGTTGAGTTGGCATGGATCGAGACTGGGATTTGTTACTCCGTGTGACGGAGAGGTATCTCAGGGCCCACTCGGTAATACAACATCACAGCAAGCCTTGCAAGCAATGTGGCTAAGTGTTAGTCACGGGATCTTGTATTACGGAACGAGTAAAGAGACTTGCCAGTAACGAGGTTGAACTAGGTATGGAGATACCGACAATCGAATCTCGGGCAAGTAACATACCGAAGAACAAAGGGAACGTTATACGGGATTAACTGAATCCTTGACATAGAGGTTCGACCGATAAAGATATTCGTAGAATATGTAGGAACCAATGTGGACGTCCAGGTCTCGCCATTGGTTATTGACCGTAGAGGTGTCTCGGTCATGTCTACATAGTTCTCGAACCCGCAGGGTCTGCACACTTAAGGTTCGGTGACGTTTCGGTAGTGTAGAGTTATGTATGGTGGTGACCGAAGTTTGTTCGGAGTCCCGGATGAGATCCCGGACGTCACGAGGAGCTCCGGAATGGTCTGGAGGTAAAGATTCATATATAGGAAGTCCCAGTTTTGTTTCCGGGAAAGTTTCGGGCTCATCGGTAGTGTACCGGGAGTGCCGGTAGTGTACCGGGAGTGCCGGTAGTGTACTGGGAGGCCTCCGGGAGGGGTATTTCGACCCGAAGAGGTCCATGGGCCGTGGGATAATAATAACCAGCCCTTAGTGGGCTGGGAAAACAGCCACAAAGGCCCATGGCGCAGGAGAGAAAGTCCTAAAGCAAAAAGTGGAAAATCAGCCAATAGGAGGCAATCCTACTCCAACTAGGATTGGAGGTGAAGTAGGATTGCTTCCCACCTCCTATTTCGGCCGACCCAAAGGCCTTGGCTGCCTCTCCTCTCCTCTCCTCCTATATATACTAGTGGATTGGGTGGTTTTTGGACAGAATTTCCGGCCACGTGCTACCCGTTTCACCGGTGCACAGTTTCTCCTCTAGATCGGTTTTCCGCAGCGCTTAGGCGAAGCCCTGCCGGAATCACTCCACCACCATCACCGGAGCGCCGTCATGCTGCCGGTGAACTCTCTCTCCTCTCCACCTCCTCTTGCTGGATCAAGACGGTGGAGATCGTCATCAAGCTGCACGTGTGCTGAACGCGGAGGTGCCGTCCGTTCGGCGCTAGATCGGAAGGACCGTGATCGAGATCGCGAGACGGTTCGTGATGAGATCGCGGAATGGATCGTGATGAGTTCACGGGACAGATCATGATCAAGATCGTGAGACGGATCATGATGAGATCGCGGGACGGATCGTGATGAGTTCACGGGACGGATCGTGATTGGATCGCGGGACGGATCATGATGAGATCGCGGGACGCTTGGAGATTTGGATCGCGAAGATGTTCGACTACACCAACCGCGTTTCTTAACGCTTCCCACTTAGCGATCTACAAGGGTATGTAGATCCACTCTCCCTCTCGTAGATGCTCATCACCATGGATAGGTTTGCGTGTGCGTAGGAAATTTTTTGTTTCCCATGCGACGTTCCCCAACAATAATGCTATATCCATGGCTCATTCTCATGTATTGTGTGAGAGTTCAAAAGGTTTGAGAACACCAAAAGTGTGAAACAATTTCTTTACTTGTTCATCGGGGTTGTGCATGATTTAGATACTTTGTGTGGGGAAGATGGAGCATAGCCAGACCATATGATTTGGTAGGGATAAATTTCTAAGGCCATGTTATTTCGAAAGGACACAACTACCTTGTTGGTGTGCTTGAAGTATTACTGTTTTACGTCAATATTAGACTATTGTTTTGAATCTAACAGATCTGAATATTCATGCCACAATAAAGAATATTACATGGATAAATATGTTGGGTAGCATTCCACATCAAAAATTCTATTTTTATCATTTACCTACTCGAGGACGAGCAGGAATTAAGCTTGGGGATGTTGATCGTCTCCAACGTATCTACAATTTTTGATTGTTCCATGCTATTATATTATCGATTTTGGATGTTTTATATGCATTAATATGATATTTTATATTATTTTGGGACTAACCTATTAATCTAGAGCCTAGTGTCAGTTTCTGTTTTTCCTTGTTTTTGAGTTTCGCAAATAAGGAATATTAAACGGAGTCCAAACGGAATAAAAGCTCTGGAAAGATTTTTTGTGGAAAATATGGAAGCCACGAGACTTGAGAACCAAGGCAGAGGAGCTACCATGGGTCCACAAGCCCGCTTGCCGCGGCCAGGGGGCACCCCGTGCCGGGCAGGCTTGTGGGCCCTTGGCACCTCCTCTAACCCTAATATTCATCCTATAAATACCCAAATATTCCATCATTATCAGAACGAGCCACTAAAACACTTTTCTGCCGCCAGAAGCCTCCGTTCCCAAGAGATCCAATCTTGGAGCCTTTTCCGGTAATCTGCCGGAGGGGGATTCGATCACGGAGGGCATCTACATCAATTCCATTACCCCTCCGATGATGCATGAGTAGTTCACCACAAACCTAGGGGTCCATAGCTAGTATCTAGATGGCTTCTTCTCTCTATTTGCTTCTCAATACCATGTTCTTCATGATCTTCATGGAGATCTATCCGATGTAATACTCTTTTGCGGTGTGTTTGTCGAGATCCGATGAATTGTGGGTTTATGTTCAGATTATCCATGAATATTAGTTGAGTCTTTCCTGAATTCCTATATGCACGATTTCATATCTTTGCAAGTCTCTTTGAATTAGTGGTTTGGTTTGGCCAACTAGATTGGTAATTCTTGCAATAGGAGAAGTGCTTAGTTTTGGGTTCAATCTTGCGGTGTCCTCACCTAGTGACATAGTAGGGGTAGCGAGGCACGTATTGTATTGTTACCATCAAGGGTAAAAACATGGGGTTTTCTTCATATTGCTTGAGTTTATCCCTCTACATCATGTCATCTTACCTAATGCGTTACTCTGTTCTTCATGAACTTAATACTCTAGATGCAGGCAGGAGTCAGTCGATGTGTGGAGTAATAGTAGTAGATGCAGAATCATTTCGGTCTACTTGTCACGGACGTGATGCCTATATGCATAATCATTATCTTGGATATCTTCATAACTATTCGCTTTTCTATCAATTGCTCGATAGTAATTTGTCACCCACCATAATACTTGCCATCATGAGAGAAGCCATCTAGTGAAACCTATGGCCCCTGGGTCTATTTTCCATATTATATTTTCAGATCTAAAACCAAAAACACCAAAAACACTTGCTGTATTGTTTTTTACTTTAAGTTTTACTTTCCTTTCAAGCATCCTATTATATCTATCTCTACTAGATCTCATCCTTGCAAATAACCTTGAAGGGATTGACAACCCCTTTATAGCGTTGGGTGCAAGAGTTTGATTCCTTGTGCAGGTATATCTATTGGTGGCTCACTTGTATCTCCTACTGGATTGATACCTTGGTTCTCAAAAACTGAGGGAAACACTTATCTACTTTGCTGCATCAAACCGTTCCTCTTCACGGGAAACCAACTCATGCTCGATAAGTAGCATTACATTATCCTCATAGTAAGTCGGTGTCTCAACATCCATTTGACTTAATTCACTCTAATGTATGGGGTCGTGCTCCCTTTGATTCGAACGGTGGTCATCGATACTATGTTCTGCTTATTGATGATTTCTATCGCTACACTTGGCTCTACTTTATGAAATCTCTCAGTGAGGTTCTCCCCATATACAAATGATTTGCTGCCATGGTTCACACCCAGTTTTCCACGACTATTCGTACTTTTCGTGCTGACTCCGCTGGAGAGTTTATCTCCCAGATGTTGTGTGGTTTTCTCGCGGAATAGGGTACTCTTGCCAAGTTCTCCTGTCCGGGTACCCATGCTCAGAATGGCGTTGCGGAACATAAGCATCGCCATCTTCTTGAGGCAGCTAGTGCGCTGATGATCAACACTTCCCTTCCACCTCACTTGAGGCCGTTTCTGCATCCACCTATCTTATCAACATTCAGCGATCGACTGCCTTGCAGGGTGGTATTCCTATGGAGCGTCTCACTAGTCGTTCTCCTGACTACTCCGCTGTTCGAATGTTTGGGTGTGTGTGTGCTATGTTCTTCTTGCTCCACGAGAACGCACCAAACTGACTACTCAATTGATTGAGTGTGTTTTTATTGGCTATAATGACGAGCACAAGGGCTATGGATGTTGGGATCCTGTTGGTCGTTGGCTGCACATTTCACGTGATGTGACTTTTGATGAGTCTCATTCTTACTACCCACGTCCTTCCTCCTTGAGCTTCTCTATGGATGCTATTTCTTGTCTTCTTCTTCTCGATACACCCTCCCCTGTGCCTCATGTTTCCTCCATTCCTCCGGCACATCTCACTCTTCTTCCTACACCATCATCACCACAGACATCACCTTCACCTCCATCCACCTCTCCCCCATCCTCTCCAGTCTATCATCCTCTCTCTCCTTTTCCTCTTCACTACACTCGTTGTCCTCGTTTTGAGGATGACTCTACTGACGCTCCCTCCACTTCCGAAGCCACTCCTTCCACGCATGCCCCGTTTCATAACCGCCGTGCTTGGCCTCACCCCCACCTGATCGCTACTCTCCTGACCGGTATGGTCTCTCTGTTTTTGCAAAGCCCACCTCCTATCAGAATGCCATGAGTCAACTTGGATGGCAGCTTGTGATGGCCAAGGAGCTTGCTTCTCTTGAGCGCTCTGGTACATGGGATATGGTTTCCCTTCCTTTCGGTGTTCGTCCCATCACCTACAAGTGGGTCTATAAGACTAAGACTCGCTTTGATGGCTCCCTTGTGCGCTAAAAATCACCTCTTGTGGCTCGTGGCTTTCAATAGGAGCAAGGACGTGATTACGATGAGACCTTCTCTCATGGGGCCCATATGACCACTGTACGCACTCTCCTTGCTGTGGCCTCTATTCGTCATTGGTCTGTATCTTAGCTTGATGTCCAGAACTCTTTTCTCAATGGTGAGTTGCGTGAGGAGGTTTATATGCAGCCACCACGAGGGTACTATGCTCCTGATGGCATGGTATGTCACCTTCGCTGCTCCCTCTATGGTCTTAAACAAGCTCCTTGCGCTTGGTTCAAGCGATTTGCATCCATGGTCACTGCTGCTGACTTCTCGCCTGGTGATCATGGTCCCATGTTGTTTGTTCACACATCTCCTCGTGGTTGGACTCTTCTCCTTCTATATGTTGATGACATGATCATCACTCATGACGACTCTGACTACATTGCCTTTGTTAAGGATCGCCTTCGTGACCAGTTCGTCATGACTAATTGATACGTCTCCAACGTATCTATAATTTATGAAGTATTCATGCCATGTTTACAACAATTCTATATGACTTTTATGATTTTATTAGAACTAACCCAGACTGACGCTGATTTCAGCAGAACTACCATGGTGTCGTTTTTTGTGCAGAAATAAAAGTTCACAGAATGGGCTGAACATTTACGAAGAATATTTTTGAAAAATATAAAAAATACTGGAGCAAAAAGATACCGGAGAGGAGTCCCGAGGCAGCCACAAGCCAGCAGGGCACGCCACCCCTAGGGCGCCCCCTAGCTTGTGGGCCCCTCGGGAGTCCCCTTGACGTGATTCCAACGCCAAGTAATCCTATAAATCCAGTAACCGCCATAAAGAAACCTAGATCGGGAGTTCTGCCGCCACAAGCCTCTGTATCCATGAAAAACCAATCGGGAGCCCGTTTCGGCACCCTGTCGGAGGGGGAAACCATCACCGGAGGCCATCTTCATCATCCCAACGGTCTCCATGATGAGGAGGGAGTAGTTCACCCTCGGGGCTGAGGGTATGTACCAGTAGCTATGTGTTTGATCTCTCTCTCTCTCTCTCTCTCTCTCTCTCGTGTTCTTGAGATGTCATGATCTTGAGGTACCGCGAGCTTTATTAATACAGATGAATCATATGGAGTTTTCCCCTCTCTATCTTCTTGTGATGAATTGAGTTTTCCCTTTCAAGTTTCTTATCGGATTGAGTCTTTAAAGGATTTGAGAACACTTGATGTATGTCTTGTGATGGGCTATCCGTGGTGACAATGGGATGTTCTATCGATCCACTTGATGTATGTTTTGGTGATCAACTTGTGGGTTCTGTGGCCTTCGAAATCTATGCATAGGGGTTGGCACATGTTTTTGTCTTGACTCTCCGGTAGAAACTTTGGAGAACTCTTTGAAGTTCTTTGTGTTGGATTGAACATGATGAATCTGAAATTGTGTGACGTATATCGTATAATCAAGCACATGAGTACTGATGGTGACATTGGAGTATCTAGGTGACATTAGGTTTTTGGTTGATGTGTATGTTAAGGTGTTATTTTAGTACAAACTCTAGGGATGTTCGTGACACTTATAGGGATAGCTCATACGATTAATTGGAAAAGATAACTTTGAGGTTGTTTCATACCCTACAATAATTTCTTCATTTGTTCTCCGCTATTTTTGACTTTGGAGTGAACTCTTTGTCACACGTGAGGGATTTACATATGATTCAACTATGTCAGTATTGTTGAGAGAACTTGCACTAGTGAAAGTATGAACCCTAGGCCTTGTTTTCAAGCATTGCAATACCATTTTTGCTCACTTTTGTTACTTGCTACCTTGCTGTTTTTATATTTTCGGATTACAAAAATTTATATCTACCATCCATATTGCACTTGTATCACCATCCCTTCGCCGAACTAGTGCACCTATACAATTTAGCATTGTATTGGGTGTGTTGGGGACACAAGAGACTCTTTGTTATTTGGTTGCAGGGTTGTTTGAGAGATACCATCTTCATCCTATTACTCCAACGGATTGATAAACCTTAGGTCATCCACTAGAGGGAAATTTGCTACTGTCCTACAAAACTCTCCACTTGGAGGCCCAACACGAGTCTACAAGAAGAAGGTTGCGTAGTAGACATCAATCTCTTTTATGACACCGTTGCGGGGGAGGTGAGTGCTTGAAGGTATATATTTAGATCTTGCAATAAAATCTTTTATTTTCTTGTTTTCCACTAGTTTTGTTTTATAAAAGAAAACTACAAAAAAATGGAGTTGAGGTTGCATCATTTGTTTCGTCTTTATAATGTCTTTCGTGAAAATGATGGTTCGGAAAATTGTGCTCAGTTGGTAGAGGAAGAATTTATGAAAATACTTAATGTGAATTCCTTGAATGATGATCATAATAGCAATATTGTTAGTATTTATTTTCTGAATATTCATGATTCTAATGATATGCAAATCGACAAGCTTGGGGATGCTATGTTTGATGAAGATGATATTTTTAGTGCCCCAAATTTTGATGAGGACAACTATTATGATGATGGCATGCCTCCTATATATGATGATTATTGTGATGACATGTATGCTATAAATAGTAATGAAAACCATTAAACTTGTCCTCATGATTTTAATATTCAAAGTGGTCCTGTCAATCAAGTACCTCATGATAGTTATTTCGTTGAGTTTGCTCCCAATATTATGAGTGAGAAGAAGTTTGCTTATGTGGAGAGTGATAAATCTTCTATACTTGTAGATCATGAAAATAATGTTGTGTGTGATAGTTATATTGTTTAATTCCTTCATGATGCTACTGAAAACTATTATGAGGGAGGAACTTATACTTGTAGGAATTGCAAAAATACCAAGTTTCCTCCCTATGTGTTCAAAGTTTTGAAGTTGTGCTTGTCTTGCCTTCCTATGAAAGTTGATTCTTATTACCATGAATTATTTGCTCCAAAAATCCCTATGCATAGGAAGTGGGTTAGACTTAAATGTTCTTGTCATGTGATTCATGATGCTCTCTTGGCTGTTTCAACTACTATTCCTATACGAGCATCATTGAAATCATCATGCCTAGCTAAAAGGCATTAAAGTAAAGCGCTTGTTGGGAGACAACCCAACACTTTTACTTTATGTTTTTATGTGTTAAATTGTTAAGCTACTGTATTAATCATGTTTTGTGTCTTTTATTTTAGTCAAGTGCCAAGTAAAGCCTTTCGGATAGTGTGGATACTTGCTTGTTTGATTCTGTGCAAAAACAGAAAGTTTTGCATCCAGTATATGAATTATATGATTTTACTGGAGCATCAAACAATTCAGAATTTTTCACACAAAATTTATATGAAAATTTCTTGAGTTTTCTTAATTTTTAATATTTTTTAGAGTCCGGAAAGTATGGTGATCATTCAGATCTTTAGAGACTGTTCTGTTTTTGACAGATTCTGTTTTGCATGCATAGTTTGCTTGTTTTAGTGTTTCCATAGCTTATACAGTTGGTATAAATTATGGGATTGATATAATACAGTTGGTATCATGTGTTGATAATTATGAATGTTTTCTTGACAGTACCTAAGTGAATTATCTTTATTTATTATACTAACCCATCTCCCGAAGTTCCGTTAAGTTTTGTGTGATTGAAGTTTTCAAGTTTTGGGTGAGACACCGATATGAGGAGAACAAGGAGTGACAAGAACCTGATATTGGGGATTCCCAAGGAACCCCAAAGGTAATATTCAAGGAAGACTCAAGCTTCTAAGCTTGGGGGTGCCCCGGAAGGCATCCCCTCTTTCGTCTTCAACACTATCGGTATATCTTACTTGGAGCTATATTTTTATTTGTCACATAATATGAGTTTTGCTTGGAGCATAATTTTATTTTGTTGTTATATGTTAGGTGTTATTCGTAATATTTTTTCAATAAAAATTTCCAAAATTTTCCTTAGGATGCTTGCATTGCATGTTTGATGTGTGCTGTGTAAAAAACAGAAACTTTTTGCTGTAGTGTTTGAATTTTCATATTTTACTGGAAGGTGGAAAGTTTCTGAATTTTTTCCACAGTATTTTTATATAAATTATTTATCATGTACACATTTTTTATAATTTTTAGAGTTACATAAGTACACTGGTTTAATAAATTGCTACAGACTATTCTGTTTAGACATATTGCTGTCATAGTTTTGTTATCTACTTATCCTATAGTTTCCATTGCCTATACTGGTAGATATAAATGCTCAAAATGACAGTAAAAAGTATATAATGTTTGAAAATTATTGTGCAACTTGTCTTGGCAGTACATGAAGTGTTTATTTATTCTTATGTGTACTAACCTATCTCACGAGTTCTTTTCGAGTTTTGTGTGGATGAAATTTTCGAGAATAGGTGAAACCAGGATATGAGAGGACTGAACAAGATGCAAAAGCTCAAGATTGGGGATTCCAAAGGCACCCCAAGTAAATATTTGAACAAGTATGAAGCATCTAAGCTTGGGGATGCTACATATCCCATCTCTCTTCGTCAACAATTATCGGTTAGCCTATGTTGAGCCTAAATTTTTATTCGTTCACATGATGTGTGCTATTCTTGGAGTTCTATTTTTGTTTAGTTTGATGTTTGAATAAAATAATCAGATATGAAAACATTTATTGAGAGAAATAGAGAGTCTTTACATGGCTACTTGATTGATTACCTACTGATTGATCTTCACTTATATCCTTTTGGAGTAGTTTGCCTTTTGCTCTAGTGCTTCACTTATATCTTTGTAGAGCACAGCGGTGGTTTCATTTTATAGAAATTGATGAACTCCCATGCTTCACTAATATTATTTTGAGAGTCTCTAAACACCATGGTAATTTTCTTAATTCATGAATTTAGTCTTAATATGATGGGCATCCAAGAGAGACATAATAAAAACTTTCATATAAAAGTGCATTGAATACTATGAGAAGTTTGATTCCTTATGATCGTTTGAGATATAAAGATCGTAATATTAGAGACATGCTAGTGAGTAATTGTGGATTGGTAGAAATACTTGTGCTAAAGTTTGTGATTCCCATAGCATGCACGTATGGTGAACCGTTATGTGACGAAGTCGGAGCATGATTTATTTACTAATTGCCTTCCTTTGTGTGGAGGTCGGGATCACGCGATGGTTAACTCCTACCAACCCTTCCCCTAGGGGCATGCGTCTAGTACTATGTTTTGATAACTAATAGACTTTTGCAATAAGTATGTGAGTTCTTTATGACTAATGTTGAGTTCTTTATGTCTAATTATTGATATAGATGAATCATATGGAGTTTCCCCCTCTCTATCTTCTTGTGATGAATTGAGTTTTCCCTTTGAAGTTTTCTTATTAGATTGAGTCTTTAAAGGATTTGAGAACACTTGATGTATGTCTTGCGATGGGATACCTGTGGTAACAATGGGATGTTCTATTGATCCACTTGATGTATGTTTTGGTGATCAACTTGCGGGACCTTGGGAATCTATGCATAGGGGTTGGCACACGTTTTTGTCTTGACTCCCCGGTAGAAACTTTGGAGAACTCTTTGAAGTTCTTTGTGTTGGACTGAACATGATGAATCCGAAATTTTGTGACGCATACGTATAATCAAGCCCATGGGTACTCGTGGTGACATTGGAGTATCTAGGTGACATTAGGGTTTTGGTTGATGTGTATCTTAAGGTGTTATTTTAGTACAAACTCTAGGGATGTTCATGACACTTATAGGGATAGCTCATACGATTAATGGAAAAGATAACTTTGAGGTGGTTTCGTACCCTACAATAATTTCTTCATTTGTTCTCCGCTATTTGTGACTTTGGAGTGAACTCTTTGTCGCACATGAGGGATTTACATATGATTCAACTATGTCAGGTTGAGAGAACTTGCACTAGTGAAAGTATGAACCCTAGGCCTTGTTTTCAAGCATTGCAATACCGTTTTTGCTCACTTTTGTTACTTGCTACCTTGCTGTTTTTATATTTTCAGATTACAAAAACTTATATCTACCATCCATATTGCACTTGTATCACCATCTCTTCGCCAAACTAGTGCACCTATACACTTTACCATTGTACTGGGTGTGTTGGGGACACAAGAGACTCTTTGTTATTTGGTTGCAGGGTTGTTTGAGAGAGACCATCTTCATCCTACGCCTCCCACGGATTGATAAACCTTTGGTCATCCACTTGAGGGAAATTTGCTACTGTCCTACAAAACTCTGTGCTTGGAGGCCCAACACGAGTCTTCAAGAAGGTTGCATAGTAGACATCACTGATCTTTGTCCATATCTTCTTGCGATCGAGGTTTCTTCGACCTCTAATGGATTTTTCATCTCCTAGGAAAAATATATTGATGATCTTCTTACTCGAGCAGCTCTCGGCGATGAGCGCACTGTTGTGACTCCTATGGAGCTGAATGTTCAGCTTCGTGCTTCTGATGGTGATCCTCTTCCCAATGCCACTCGCTATCGCCACCTTGTTCGGAGCCTTGTCTATCTTGCTGTTACGCATCCTCACATCTCCTATCCTGTCCACATCCCCAGTCAGTTTGTTTCAGCCCCCACCTCTGTCCACTATAGTCACCTCCTCCGTGTTCTACGATATCTTTGTGGCGCGTTCTCTCATCGCCTTTTCTTTCCCCGTTCCAGCTCTCTCGAGCTCTAGGCCTACTCTAATGCTACATGGGCTAGTGATCACTCTGATCAATGCTTGCTGTCTGCTTGCTGTGTCTATCTTGGTGGCTCTCTTATTGCCTGGAAGACAAAGAAACAGACTACAGTTTCTGACTCGAGCACAGTGGCTGAGCTGAGAGCAATGGCTATGTTGACGGCTTAGGTGATCTGGTTACGGTGATTACTTTAGGATTTTGGTGTGTCTACTACTACCTCGAATCCCTTACTGTCAGACAATACTAGTGCTATCACTATTGCACGTGACCCGGTGAAGCATGAGGTCACCAAGCACATCGGTGTGGATGCCCACTTTGTGCGTGCTGTTGTGCACGAGCAGACTCTTGCTCTTCACTATGTGCCTTCTGAGTTACTGTTGACGACTTCTTCATGAAGGCACAAACTCAAGTGCATCATGACTTTTTCCTTTCCAAACTTAGTGTTGTTGATCCACCATGAGTTTGAGGGGGGGGGGTGTTAGATGTGTATAGTCCTCTTTCGGTATATCCCCATTCTATAAGGGGTTTCATGCACTTTACCACACATGTATATGTATTGGCCTTTGGACCTTAGTGAAATTCAGTTGCTCATTTATCCAACAGTTGATACATAGGCATATTCGCTGAATTGGACTCTATATTACTGTTAAAGTTACTCCCACTATGGCCAGTCTCACGGATCAGGAATGCATTCCATACACGTGGGTATGCCCGAATCCAACCCAATATTCTGAGTTTTGGAGGCAATATTCCCTAATCCCTAATCCACTATCATTTCTCCTATAATAAATCTTAACTAGAAAAAAAAAGAGAATCACCATCGTATCTTACTCCATTTCTTCTCGAGTTTTGTTCTGGCATTGTCTTAGATTTTTTATTGCGCTATGTCATTTTTGCTATTTTTGAGGGTATTATGTATACCTATTGAGAGGATATGATGGATATCCATAGCTGATCGATATCCATTAGGTTTTGCCATGGACACATTTTTCTGCCCATGGGTTATTTCATCGGCTGGCAAGGAATGCCTTCATGAATTTTGGTTCGGATTTGATAATATTTTCCAAACCGACCTGAACACGAACGCATCCATGTATACGAATTGTGTGTCCAACTCTGCATAAGATTAGTGCTCTCTCACTATAGAAATTGTTCGTTCCAATTCTTAGAAAAAACAATATTTGAACTTGCAACTTTGCAAGCCAACAACTCAGGAGTACATGAGTCGATAAGACTTTCCCTATAATTTTCTCACACCACACACAACAACACACACTAGTAGCTATACTCATACATGATGCAATCGACCTTGGACTTGGTATCCGTCTAACCTCCATTGTGACTAATTAATTTTGTCCATAAGGCTACTATTGCAAGGTCTTCCTCTAAATGACTGAAGCAGTAAATGGTCCTTCACGCCGGCTTAAAATTCTGCACCAAGGGGGCATATACAGACCTAAACGATCAAATCTTAGATCCAAAGATAGACCTCATATAGGAATCTAGGTTTCATGCCAAAGTCTGCACCTTTGGCTCCCTCCTACAAGCTAACTTCCTCGACATAATGCAAAACCTACATAAGAAAGTGATCCATCAACATGCCGCTTCTCGCAGATGACTTCATCCAATCGAATACATGCAACACCTCTTCTTCATATACCCTGAATCTCGAACATCTAGAGAGTGGATGTGATATGGCCATGTTTCTACCACTTATCATGATTCATATGATGTCTTGTGAGTAGATCCTTTAGTTCTCAAGGACATGAGAGAAGTCATGTGGCTAGTAATCATGCATAGTTGATTACTATTTAATGTTTTGATGATATATGGTGTTGTTCTTCCTCTAGTGATGCTATGTGAATGTCAACTACATGACATCTCACCATCTTTGGGCCTAGGGGAAGACATTATGAAATTAGTTTGTAGATGATGGGTGCAGGAGTGATAGACACCCAAACCCTAGTTTATGAATTTTTTTGTGAGGGGTCATTTGTTTCCAACTGTTTAATGCTTTGGTTAGATTTGTCTTAATTTTCTCTCTTCTATTTGAGGATTCTTGCATGGAGGGTATAATCATAAGTAGGTATTCGTTCAAGTAAGCACAATGCCTTAGCTCCGGTCCACCCACACAACACTTATTAAATAATTGAATAATAACTTTATGAATCATGGTCAAAGTAACTTGACCAGAGTTTTAGCTATTATAAGAAACACAACCGCTTGTCCTTAGTGTAAATAAGGATTGGGCCACTTTCTGCACTTTATTACTATTTATCTTGATATCAAACAATCTATCAAATTATCGTTACAACATTTACGATTAAACCTTGCTGAAGACTACTCCCTCCATCTTATAATATAAGACATTATTACATTAAATATATGAGTATATTGGATGCAATAACATCTTATATTATGGAACAGAGGGAGTAATTGTCAATTCCTTTCGATCCTCGTTGGGTACGACATTCTTACTTATCGAAAAGGCGACGATAGATCCCCTATACTTGTGGGTCATCAGAGGCATGTGTCAAGCGCTCGGACATGAAAAAGGCAAGAAGGTCGAAACATTTAAAATCTTGATGGCGGTGACTGAGAAGAAGATCAATCTCGAAGGAAAGAAGATCAAGCACAAAGAGAGGAGGGTTGAGCTTGCGTCTGCTTCTGATGATACTAAGACCTTGACCACATGGATAGACGAGTTGGATGATGATGGACGATGATCGTGCATGCTATCCGTGCCAAGATGTTGAAGCGCTTGGTAGTAGAGATGGAGATTCCTGAGAAGGAGACAAATGGTGAGGTGGAGGCGAAAGCAGAGTGAGTGAGCTGGCTCAGATAGCCGATCTCATAGGGAAGATATGCCTTTTTTTGCACGAATTTTTGGATGTGGTTGGATGGTTGCTCCCGCATCCGTGTCAACAGACTGGTCTGCATCAGTATGCGTAAAATAGTGCGTCCATTTTAGGGTACGATGCTGGACTAAGTCCGGTCTTGTCATATCCACCCCCTTTGCATATATCATGGCCATGGCCATGGAGCACTCCGATTCCACGAGCACCGATGTGTTGGTCCTTTGAAATGCCAAGGCCAGGCCTTCCATGTCATGTTCTATCAATTTTTTCCTATTCCTAAATGCAAATCATGCTAATATTCATTCAAGAATTGCTTGATAGAACTGGGTTCTAAGAACAAGAAAAATGACCTCTTCAACCTCACCTGTTTTCATGTCATTTAATTTTTTACTAATGGTTGGGTGCGCCATTGCATGCAGCTTTAGAGGAAAAGGTACGCATGTTTTCCCCCTTTTTAAAGAAAAATAAAATAAAAACCTCATCTCCATGTCAAAATTAAAAGAAAAACCTTTCTCACATCAACCAACCAACAAATGACACACGGACATCACATCCATCTTGAATAGGAAAAAAAGAGCCTACCACTTAAAAGAAAAAAGTCTAATAAAGAAACAATTCCTAGAGCAGCCAACCTGCCACTTGGCATAGCTAAGAGGCCGCCTTTTCCATCCACCTTAATGGGTTTAATGAGACTAGTAATAGTGCATGTGCAAATGCACGTCTCGACTAATATACAAATATATGTGAGAATTAACGTGCAGAGAAAAAATAGTTTGGTTTCAATAAAGAATATTACAATTAAAGAAAAACATTTCCAGGTAGCATCACATGCATAGAGCCAAAAATACAGTATTATCTTAGTATTTTATAATACGGCTAATCAATTCTGGTGCAACAGCCGGAATGTTGTCTGCAGCCTCATTGCCAATGTAAGTGAGCAAGTGCACCAAGAATCACTTCCTTAGCTAGTCCCGATCCTAAATGAGGATAATAAGTTATTATCTTTGGAATTTTCACATAGTAGAATGTTAAAATGTGAAACAATGAATAGTAACCTTGTAAATTGGTAGGTTTAGATCTTTCCCATTCCATGAGAGAATAGAACTAAAAGCATAATAACCAAAAAGGTTCCTACTGATAAATTCATTGTCTTCATATTGAGCATTGCAAAAACTAAATAAGATGCTTCAATGGTATAAAAGGCACTCAACTATCTGTGCTTTTTGGAACACAGGCTGGTAACTAAGGATGCCAATAAAACATATCATCGTTCTGTTAGGGATGCGCTACTTTGAGTGCTTGGTTTAGGTAAGATTTGATCCTCTGGAGTTTCAATGCATATCTAAGGTCTTGAATCATCTTAAGCTACACCGAGGCAACAAATATGCCAAGGGAGTACAATATAGAGATAGTTTTGGCTTGTTGGTCGATGACAGACAAGATAAAGTGATCAAGGGAAGCATACGGGAATATGATCTACACACAATATGTATTAGAAAAAAACAATCATGACAATACATATAATAGATACGAAACCAACATTACCAATCTGCATGATGAAATGCTATAGTCCATCCCAGGCCAACTATGAAGAAGTTCTGCCAAGGACTGAATATCTGACATTGTGCGTAGTTTTGAATCCCGTGCATATTCGGACACCATCGACTAGGTAAACATCTGACTTAGAAACAAGGTAAAATAATGATGTGTGATTGAAATAGTAACTTACACAAAACTTTAGGTCCATGAAGTGATCACGTGTGTCTTTCAACATCATTAACTTATCACATGCAAGTATGCATACTGCCATGTTGAAAGACTTGCGGTCCATAGCCTGGTTAGTCTTGAGTATGTCGTGAATTTCCTTGAGACTTATGCTAATTGGATAAGGTTTTGAGCTCACTGCTCCCTATAAAATAATTGGTTGCATTAGAACTGATGCCAAAGGAAGAATGGATATTAACTTACAATTTTCTCTATGAGACGACTTACTCCAACACTTGACATCACCGATCGACACGATGAATGTGCATAGTTCACCAACTAAGTCACATGAGTTCTCGGCCATGATGCGAAAGGGAAGGATACATGGTGGTAATTTGCATTTGATTAAATCATTACTTGATTCTGATTCCTTGTTGTGCTTGGTTGGACTATGCTCATTTATTTCTTTGGATGCATCTATAGTATGAACAACTTCTGCAAACTCTAAACTTCCTTTCAACTAGTTTAGTTCTGAGTCATTCAATATAACATCTAATATAAATGGAATTATTCTATTGTAGGTCATCCACAAATTTCATTGAGCTTACATGCATAATCTTCCAATAGCCTATAACACAAGAGAGATAAAGGAGACATAAGAACACTATGCATTACCAAGTCATCAAAACAACAGTAACTTGGAAAACTTACCGACATAAATGTCGTTATCAAGCGTGAAAGGAAAAATTTGTTTGCATGGAAGGAAATGAGGAAAGAAAGGGAGCGATTGCTCATCCATGTTTCTTAACTCAAACACGATGGTGACATATGTGAACCGACACTCATGATGATGATTACCACCAAACATTAGTTGTTGCCAACTTGTGATTGGCTCGACGAACATCCTTGAGACATAACAGGCCATACCTTCACTACTTTGTGGTTCTAAGTGGTCCACCTGCTCATCTAGTATTGTTGCGGCCATCTTTGTGCCCTATTAAAACAGATAAACACCCGTGAAGGAACAAGTGATGTAGCTTGCACTTGGTAAGTTCACTCTTCATAAAACACTATTCAAATGGACCAAGTTCTTTTTTATTCATGGATTATAATTTACTCTATTAAACAGACGATGGAAAGTAGAAAGAATGAAGGCAAATTTGCTATTGCTTTCTTTTATTGTAAACTGTAACATCCCACATTTTGGAATCTTATATTAATCACTAGAATGATTGATTGTTTGATTGAGTGAAATTTGAAACTTTTTGAAAATATTGGATGGGAGGGAATTAAATGACTTTCCCCTTTGTTTTGAATTCAAATTACTCCAATTCAAATCTCTGAGAGAAGATGACATGTATTCATGAAAATAAAGGATTTGAAATTTTGGGATTTTGAAAAATACTGAAATTCTCTAATTGGAATTCATTTCATATTCGGTTCTATGTTAAAGTTTCAATGAAATAAAAAAACTCACTTGCCTAAATTCACAGTCTTTAGAGGAAAAATATGACACTCCAAACCAAGGGCAAGTTTGAATTATATTTGAATTTATTGTATTCAAAAAACTATTTGTGAAAATATTTCATAATAGGATTCAAAGCCATTCTTGAAGTGGTTTTCAAAACTTATTTTCTCCAATAAATAAATATATGGAAAATAGGGTAAAATGATTCCCGTCAATATAAAAATGGAGAAAAATGAATTTGAAATCATTTTGGTATTTATAAAATGTTATATTTGCATGTTATTTAAAACAGCAGCACTCTTTGACTCTAGAGAATTTTTAGGTGCATTGTTTGACTCTGAAAATATGTTCATGTTGTAGATTTTCTTTTTCTGAATTTTTAATATATATAACTTCCATATTTGGAGTTTTATTTATTTTCCTTTTAATGTTTACTTCTATGTTTTTAAATAATAGGAAAGAAATCGCTTTATTTAGAAAGTTAGGCACGACCCAGCTAGCAGATCTCGCCTGAATCAGTTTTAAAATGATCCCAAATCGTTTTTGAATTGGCCAGCCATGCCACATGCCCTCTCTCTCTCTCTCCCGTTGACGCCCGTGGCCCACCCGACTGCCCGATCGCCCTTGCCCGTCACCTTCCTCCTCGTGCCTCCTGCTTCCTTTCTTCACCAGCGACCAAATCCCGCGACGGGTTCTTGCCGATTGGCGCCTGACCTCCTATCCAAGCCACCCTGGCTATAAAACCCCTTACCCTCAACGTATTCCACCCCTGAGCTCACCTTGTCGTGCCCTCTCGTCGCCACGATTCCTCGCTGGAGGCCGAAGCCGTCGCCACGCCATTGTCGACCCCCTACTCACCCTGAACACCCCGACGCAATTCGAGCCCACCATCCGCTCCACCTCTCTCACCCACATCTCCCTGTCTACTCACCCGAGCCCCACACCACCAGAATCTCGCCTACATTGACAACTGAGTGCCATCGCCGTCATCGACGTCACCCTACCCCGTTTGGACGCCCCCGAGCCCCTCTCACGCCATCATCGGACTCGTCGGCGTGGACTGTTTTGCCTGAGCACCTCGCAATTACCAGAGGGCCACCGGAACATCGTCCCCGCCGACCTCACCATCTTGGACTCACCGGAAGCCCCCATCACCGGCAACCTTGCCTCTGTAAGCACCAGAGCTCTCTCTCACCATTAGATCTAGATCCTACGGCCCAGATTAGACCACTTAATGCACTGGATCATTTTATTTTATTTACCGGTTGTTTGCTCGGTTGCATCCAACGCACACACCCGTAGGCCAATAAGGCTCTACAACGTAGCTACTGTCCGTTAGTTAGTTTCTTTCATTCTTTCTGTTTTCTGTTTCAAAAACAGAATATATTCTGATTTTGTTTTTGCCTTATCTTTTATGCTTTTAATTGTTTTTAAGTTATTCTTTTTGCATTGTGTCATAGTTTCTATAGATATAAAGTTTGACCGTATTTGAATATTTTAATTTTGAATTCAAACAGATTTGATTCAAATCTTGTTTTCTAAATATCTTGAGTTTAAAAATAGGTTTTGAGATGATTCTTTTTGCTAATAGTCACTAGTGACTTGTTTTATTAGTAGATAGAATATGAGTAATATTTGGATAATTTTAAATCGGGTTTTAAGAAAAATAGAATCTGTTTGAGTTCTTTTTAGGTTTATTTCTATTTCTTTTGTTTTAATTGTTTTTAATTTATTTTCTTTTGTATTATTTGACAAGCTTTTATTTGTTTTATGTTCGTTAGAAGTAGTATTTCCACCAAGATTATTTTTATTTAATTTATTTGATAGCACGAAATCAATTCTTGTTCTATAATAACTTGAAAATTGATTTCATTACTAGTTTAATTTCCTATTTGAAAATACTTTCTATAAATTGTTTTATAAGTTTTATTTGCTGCTAACTTTATTTTAGACTAGAAACAGTTTGTATTAAAATTGAAATTGTTTGTGGTTTAATTCAAGGTTAACATTGTTTAGGTCATAAGATGAGTTTGATAAAAGTTTTTATTAGTTCTTTAGTTGTTCTTCAAAAGTAATTCTTTTGTAGTAAAAGATTTACTAAAATACTTTTGTTTGATTTTATTTTTTGTTGTTGTTATGTTGCTACTGTTAATAGGCTATTTGTAGGAAAAACTACCCTTGGTTGGTTTAATGATGTTTTGTTGTTTTAACTTTTGTATTAAGTCTTTCCTTCATCACAACCCTATCGTGTTTAGTTTTTGTGTTGCCTTTTGATTGATAATATTTATTGTTAGTAGTGGTTTTTATATGAGTGCAATGTTTTATTATATTTTCATTAGAGAGTGATGAATAGTTCTATCAAGTTATTTTCTGAGAGCGATATTATCTTCTTCAACTTACTAGGAAAGTTCTCTTTGATCATCTTAAATTACCTATGTTTTATTTGCATTTGAATAAATCTTTCCATCATACATTCAATAGGATATTGAGCTTGAACATGTGGTAGTATCCCGAGGTAGGAGAAACCCAACACCCTCTTACCATTGCCCGGGAAGGGACGTTGCTTCACATTTGCTACGCTTTAGTAGACATGGTTGGTTGTGAGATTCAAGAGTGTTGTGAGGTTAATTATTTCAAGACCTACATGATGATCAAGACTTCAAGGACTCAATATACCTCTGGGTGGATTGGACATGCATCTGGTTGCCTGATATTTATCATGGTTATGCCTGGGAACCCTGGTATCTACCTATGGTCATCCCAACGGAATGCCATCCAGGTCCAAAGATATGGATGGATACTTCAAGGCCGAAAAGCTTACGTGTGCAACAACAAGTCATTATGGGCTCTGGCTTGGTTGACCTTAGTGGTGACTCTAGTAGGTCAGATTGCTACGAGATGTAGAAGAACAATAGGATTGGATGGGCACTGAGTTTCTATCGGGGGATCGCTTTGGAAGACCATGTTTTGATCATCTCGTTCACAAATACCAGGCAGTACGAGGACACAATGGGAGGGATTGAATCTTGTAGGTGAAGTGTACAAACCTCTACAGAGTGTCAAACCAATCGATTAGCCGTGTCCCCGCTTACGGACAACGTGAGCACCGGGGATGATACTATCCGCCAGTCTCAACACAATCAATAAATTATGATGAGTGGGTCCATTAATTATTTTGGGACATGAGAATTGGTTGGCGGAACCATCTCATTAACAACCAACTTTTGTAGTGATATTCCGTTTGACTCCTTGTTGTATGGAAAATAAAACCAGATTTTCTGCAAAATCCCAAACACAGGGCCACAAAGCCTTTTCCATATAGAATAGTCTTTATCTTTTATTCTATGGTGATCGTGCTGGTACATTCAATGTACTGACCTACATGTCTATCGTTGCTGTTTATTGGGACTCCATTCCGTTGACAGTTTTCGTTGAGATTTAAGAGGTATATATCAGTTTTACGTTATTTACATGTGATTGCACTTCGATATATACATTTATGTACTGTGTGTGCCAGCATACTGATCCAGGGATGACACTAGCACACAGAGGCTTGACTCGTTTTGAGTCGGGAGGCTATAGAAATGGTATCAGAGCGCATGTTGACTGTAGGACGTGACCTTAGAAACTGGAAAGCTCATAGTGAAGGATATCTCTCAAACTTTATTCTCAAAAATATCTTTTACTTCTTATCCTTCTGAATTTTATAAATTATTTCCCCTTACCCCAAATAGTTAGACAATACTCTTTTCCCTTTGACCACTCGAAGGAATCAACTAATGTCGCTTCGACCAGGACAAGATATCAAACAACTGATGACCAACTCAGAGTGAAAAAATGTATTTCACTATGGAAAGAGCTACCAAACAATTGAAGACTATAAAGACCTGAAGAGAATTGAAGAAACTCCATGATTTTATTCCCTAGAAGACCAAACCCCTGTTGTATACTCACGTTAGATCTAATGATTCGTGAACTGTCATTTGTGTGTATTTTTCCGACAACCACAGATAAAAACCTATTGTCAAAATTATTATTTGTATTGTGTGTATCTCCCTCCACCTATCTCCCGTATTTCATCCCAAAAAACCCTCGGACCCAATAGATGGTGAATGAAAAAGGACCTGCATTCTTTGGACAAATGACACAACTAGAAGTAGCACAGTGGGTACAAAACATGGAAGATCGCATGAAGGAGTATCGTATTGAAGGAGAGTATATGGTTCCATACACCTTACGACACCTCACACTAGGTGCTGCAACCATGCGAGAGATACATCAATATATATAAGGATGGAATGGAGAAGATGCTTGGGAAGAACTGAAGATGATTCTACTAAGATCTCGTCCTATCGAGAAGCCCTGTAACCGTAAAATGAAGAAGCCTTGTGCATGCAAGATCTTTGGGGAAATAGGACACAACCATGAAGAACACAAGGATGGGTGCCCTATTTGTGAAGGAAATCACCCAACTGAGGAAAGCCCAACTAGCCAGGTGACTTGTTTCTTGTGTGAAGGAACCAACCACTACCAAGCTTAGTGGCACATTTACCCTCAGGGACTCACTGATTAGGGACTCACGGATCAATATCACAACACAATGCGTACGACCAAGATTAGGGACTCACTGATCAATATCACAACACAACTCTAGACACAAATTAAAGTCATACAGCTTCATATTACAAGCGAGGGGCCTCGTGGGCTCGAATACAAAGCTCGACAAGCACGAGTCAGCGGAAGCAAATAATATCTGAGTACAGACATAAGTTAAACAAGTTTTGCCTTAAGAAGGCTAGCACAAACATAACAAAGAATCGAAAGAGGCGAGGCCTCCTGCCTGGGAACCTCCTATCCTACTGCTGGTCAGGGGGCGCCTCCACGTAGTAGTAGACTCCTGCGGTGGTGTAGTAGTCGTCTCCGGCGTACTCCATCTCCTGGGCTCCATCGTATGAATGCAAAATCGCAACGAGGGAGGAAAGAGAAAGCAAAGCAGTGGTGAGTACTCATCCAAAGTACTCGCAAGACTGACATCAGAACTATGCTAAGTATGCATCATTATCAAGGGGTGGGGTTATATGTCGACTGACTGCAGAAAGAGAGAGTAGGGGGAAGGCCTAGTCCTATCGAAGACTAGCATCTTCAACATCTCGCAACATGAGAAGAGAGTAGGCTAGTATCTCATATATAGTCATATTATTGTAGCAATTTTATTAAGTAACCACTCCCAGGAATTCTTCCTCGACTCCTTGCGAGGAAGCAATCCCAGAGCCACAATTCATTTAAAGTAAAGCACAATTATAGTTGTATAAGGTCAAGTACAACTCCAAGTCGTCCTGTTACCGTGGACACGGCTATTCGAATAGATAATTTCTTCCCTGCAGGGGCGCACCACATTTCCAACATGCTTGATCACCTTCGGCCGGACACACTTTACGGGGTAATGCCCGGCCTTGGGATCCAAAACATCGTCGCCCCACCTAGAATCAACGACGAGGCTAACCCGCCAGTCTAACTCCTAAGCACGCAGGTTCGTGGGCCCACTTGCACTTGCACTCCTACACGATGCGTACGTGGTCGGAAGCAAACCTAGTACACTCAGTCCAGGAGCTATACCTTCCAGCCCAATCCGGTGCGTGTCGCTCCATTGCTGACATCCGAAGAGCTTCGGCTGATACAACGACGCCGAGTACCCATAACTTCTCCCACGTGAAGGTTTAGTGCATAAAAGGTTAACGACCAACTCAGATCAAATACCTAACCCATTAGCATTTTATTAGTGTGGGGCAAGCCCGAACCATATTGCAGGCCGTTGCCCCGCCAATAACACTTGGGTGCCTTACCGACGCACCCCACCAAGTCTTTAGATGCCTTTCGGCGCATCCCACCAAATCTTTCTCTCCCGAGCACCCTTGGGGCCGGCCCGTCTTCAACATGTTTTTGTAACTAGGTCATAGTAACTGTGTGGATATAACATCAAGATAGGAATGTGAGGAATCACCCTCAATGGTCCCCGCTCGATGTAACCTTCAAGGTGGACTTAGAGGAATCACCCTCGAAGGTCCCCCACTTGAGGGGTTGCACGACAAAGACATAGTCGAGAATGATGAAGGAGGAATCACCCTCGATAACCACGACCGACTAGCTGCACTACAGGGCTAGCATCATGAGTATTTCACGAGGTGTCACCCTCGGTACTCGATAGTAGCACTGAAGAGTCATACAATTTAGGGGAGTGCGGTGATGTGAGGGGACTGGCTTGTCGGTTGGTTTATCGAGTCTTCGAGTCGTCGGGTCATCAATGAAGAAGCAGGGGCAACTGGGACAAAGGGGTCACTGGGGGTTTACTAACCAACCTATACTAAGCAGTTGGTATGATTGCAGGAATAGTAGAAGTTCATTAAAAACAGGCTATGCATCAGAATAGGAGCTAGCTACAACAGTAGCAAAATTCTAATGCAAGAATAAGAGGGAGAGAGGTGGGTGATATCGGAATGCTCAAGGGGGTTTGCTTGCCTTGCTGCTCTGCTGCAAAAGGCTCGTCGTCAGGGGTGTAGTCATACTCGGCAATAGCGTTAGTCTCAGGGTCTACCAGTAAGAAGAGGGGGGAGAAACAATAAATGTAAAGCAAACAGGTGCAACACGATGCATGACATGGCAATATGTAGAGCTAGGTATGCACTAACGCAATACTACACGCATCAGACGGAGCGGGCGAATACCTGACGATATTTCCTAAGTCTGCGGATTTATCGGACAATTGAATCGGAGGGGAAAGTTCCATGTTCATCATTGTAGGAGCATGTGACAGATGAATGGATGGCATATTTGGATTCGTGGGATTTTTCTGATCAATTTTCATATATAAATTATTTTGATCAGAGCTACGGTTTAAAAGATATGATTTTCTAATTTTTTTATTAATTTCTGGAATTTAAAAGATTATTATTAATTCGAAAATTGCTTTATGACGTCAGCATGCCATCATCACTGGATCAACAGTCAACAGGGGCTGGCCGTGTCAAACCTGACCAGTGGGCCCCACCTGTCATAGACTCTCGTCTATTTTAGTTTATTAATTTAAACTAAGCTAAGTTAATTAAGTGAGGGCCCCACATGTCAGTGAGGCATTATTGTTAATCTAATTATTGTAATTAACCAATTCACTAATTAAACACCTGACAGGGTGGGTCCCAAATGTCATAGACACTGGGTAGGGGCCCCACATGTCAGTGGCTTGGGCGAGCCCAGTCAGCAGTTGACCCAGTCAACTAGGTCAATAGGGGCCGTTGGGGCACTGGCAGTGACCCTGGGGGGTGGCCCCAGGTCAACCACACTGGCGGTGGCCGGCGACTGGTTGCCGGTGACCACAAGACGCGGCGGAGGCACGGGAGGGGCTCGGAAATCGCCTACAGGGCGGCAAATCGAGCGGGGTTTGCTCCTATGGGCTCCCGGCGACGAGCCACCGCCAATGGTGGCATCAGCTGGACCGGAGACGGCCGGAGATGGGCGCTACAAACTCGTCGGCGGCTAGGCCTTTCGAGAGAGGACCGGAATCGGCGCTACGTTGCGTGTGCGAGGGTTCTAAGCCGCTAGCGACAATCTACGCGTGGGTGCGATCACAATGGCCACGAGCATGTGACCAAAAGGTCATCGGAGCCGCGGTGGCGAAGAGCTCATGCGGCGGCGGGATCAGGCTCCGGTGAAAACTAACGCCAAGAGGACCGGCTCGTCGCGAGGAGCAAGGGGGTAAGAAGCAGGAGCTCACCGCGGGGCGTTGCCGTTCAAAATGGGCTCGGGTAAGGCTTGATGGCGATGAATTCGACGACGGCGTGCGGTGGCGTTCCGAGGAAGAAAACGGGCGCTGACGGCAATGCAGAGCTCCCCGAGCTCGAGCTCATGGTCGAGAGGGTCGAGGAGGTCATGGTGGAGCCTGTGGATGCGATGGCAGGGCACGGGAGGGCGTGTGTCGTTGGTTCTACGGCGGCCGCGCCATGGTTGCGCTCGGGCGAGTTGGGGGCAAGCGATGGAGAGAGGGAGAGGGGTAGGTGAGATCTAGCGGGGGCTAGGGTTTGTGGGGGAGGGAGAGAGAGGCCATGGGGGGCCGTTCTTATCCCCATGGCAACAGGGTTCGTTGGCGACAGCCGGTCGAAGAAGGGGGGGGGGTGCGGGCTGGCCGCACTGTGGCCACTTGGGCCCAGTGGCATGGGCCTTTTCTTTTCTTTTCTTTCTTTTTCTGTTTCTGTTTTTCCTTTTCCAGCAATTGTCTTATTTTATTCTAGCCCCATTTCATCATAGCAAAAATGCACCAGTGGGGGCAAATAAATATGTTGCAGTTTTATGGAGGGCCACATCTAGTTTGAGCATTTTTGTAATCAGTTTGCATTTCCAATTTGAATTTAGATGCATTTTAAAAATACTTTCAACTATTGTTATTGATGGTGGGGTCCATACTAGAATCTTCGTGATGTTGTTTTCCTTAATATTATCTATTTTGGAATATCTCGAAAGCATGCAACATTTTAGTTTTGCTGTTTGAAGGTTTATATTTGTCACATTGAATCACAAGGCATTTGAATGGAATTTTTGAATTGGAATCTGAAATTCCATCTTGATCATATTCCACTTAGCAAAACAATTAGTTGCTGACCATGCCATTACTGTAGCTTAATTACATCATGACAGTAGCACTGACACCAGGGTGTTACACTACTCCTGTGGATAAAAAGAAATTTTTTGCTAGTATTGCACGAAGGAAAGCCAAGAGTATCTGGGAGACTACCCGATAGAAAAAGTGCAGCTTGATCCACATGAAATATAAGGATTGATCAGAATAAGCAAGTCTAGGAAGAGAAACCGAATACATCCCAAGAACAACCCTATTTCTACAAAGAAGGACTAGAGTCATATCATGTGTTTCAGGTGCAAGGAATTAGGTCACCATGCTGACTAATGCCTAAAAAAGAAGCAGAGACCCCAAGGAGAAAACATCATCATCAAGAAGCCTCGAGACTTATCAGAAGTCATTTGTTTTCACTGCAGGGAAGCAAGACATTATTCTAACAAATGTTTAGGCAAGGAGAAAGCTGGACTGAGTAGTTGAGATTTTGCTAATGGTAATAAGTGTAGTAGGAAGAAATTTTATAAGTGCGATGAGCTGAGTTATGTAATGAAAGACTTGGAGGTTGTAATAGTTCATGAAAGTTGATATGTCCTATGCTGAAAGGCTCTATGAGGTTTTTGTGTTGTTAACAATTATTTTGAACTACTTATGTGGCTAAACATGGATGAAAATGAGTTGTTGATGCATAAACTGTGATTTTGCTAACGTAGAAGGATACAATATATTTTTTCATGGCACAAATTAAATTTTCATGTAGGATTTGGATTCAAGTTGTAGCCTTGAGCAAAATCTTTGATGGGCTCCCAACTGCCGATAATCCACATGTTGATCAACTCATTCATAAGGTGGAATTCTGGAATTGAGTACTGAAAACCAAAAAAAATTGTGCATTGGAGGTATTTTGTTGCTTTGCTAGAATACAACTTGTGAAATTACTAAGCTAAACGACTGGCAACATACCTAAATTTTCATGTTGAAATTCTTGTGATCTTTTGGATCCTTAAAAGGATAGGTACCATCTAACATCATGTAAAGGAAGACCCTGCATCTGCATATCATCTATTGCCACCAAATGAAAAATTAGTAGTTCTTCAGCAAATAATAAAACATAAAATATTTATATGGCTGCGTTGGCTGAAGACTATGCAGTACTCATGCCAAGAAAAAGTGTATGCAAGATTCAGAAAGCAAATAAAGCTTTTATGGTCGAGCAAAATGAATTAAGTTAGGAGGCGGATGGAAGAGTATGCGTGAGACTGTTTAAAGCACAAAGTGATGGACTATACCTTACGACCATATTACTTACTGAGCAGAACTTAAGGAGCAATATATGCTAGGGTTCCAACAATTGATGTTGGCTTAGAATGATGAACCAATGTGGAATCCCATTGACCTACATTTGCAACATATACACTTTTCATTTAACCTTGAGCATTAATTTTGATGGGTTCATTCTTTCTCACTTAGTCATAATTCTTCAAAAGAAATGTCTGCATCCATATGAGAGATGTACACTACAAACCTGTATGTACACAAACATTTATTTTCTTCTCATGTTCCACCCTGCTAACCATGTCACAATAGAGTTGTTTTATGGTGTTTGGAATAGTACTCAGAGTACTAACCAGTACTTATGCCTCTTATTTTTATTAGCCGTCCGATCTGGTGCAGAATTAAAAATGATTAAATTTAATATTTTTATTCTGAGAAGGGTAGAATGGTCGAGGACGAAATATGTTTTTTTCAAGCGATCACCTCCACGACTAGATCCATGTCTACTCGATCTAGTTAAAGGTCTTCATCCGATCTAGTCCTCGTTGTTGTGCTCGTGACCTTCGTTGCCCCGACGTGCCCGGCGAGAGGAATCAATTCATCGTCCTCGTCCGTCACCCCACCAAACTGTTGGGGAATGTAGTAATAATTCAAAAAATTTCCTACGTGTCACCAACATCAATCTAGGAGATGCTAGCAACAAGAGTGCATCTTCATACCCTTGAAGATCGCTAAGAGGAAGCATTGCAAAGAACACAATTGATGGAGTCGTACTCGCGGTGTTTCAAATCGCGGAAGATCCGATCCAAGCGCCGAAACGACGGCGCCTCCGTGTTCAACACACGTACAGCCGGGCAACGTCTGCTCTTTCTTGATCCAGCAAGGGGGAGGAGAAGACGAGGGAGAGCTCCGACAGCATGATGACGTGGTGGTGGTGAAGCTCGTGGTTCTCCGGCAGAGCTTCGCTAAGCACTACGGAGGAGGAGGAGGTGTAGGAGGGGAAGGGCTGCGCTAGGGGGAAGGGTGCAACTGCCCTCCCAACCCCCCACTATTTATAGGCTAAGGGGAGAGTCGGCCGCCCCCTAGTTCCAATCTAGGGTGGGGGCAGTGGCCAAGGGGGGCACTTGCCCCCCAAGTTTGGTGGCGAGGCCCCCCACCACTAGGGTTGGCTGCCCTAGGCGCCTTGGGCCCTAGGGGGAAGTGCACCAGCCCACTAAGGGGCTGGTTCCCACCCAACTACAGACCATTAGGTCCTCCGGGGCAGGTGGACCCTTCTGGTGGACCCCCGAAACTCCTTCGATGGTCCCGGTACAATACTGATAAACCCCAAAACTTTTCCGGTGACTGAAACTAGACTTCCCATATATAAATCTTCACCTCTGGACCATTCTAGAACTCCTCATGACGTCCGGGATATCATCCGGGACTCGAAACAACTTTCGGTAACCACATACAATTCACATTACAACTCTAACGTCACCGAACCTTAAGTGTGTAGACACTACGGGTTCGGGAACCATGTAGTCATGACCGAGACAACTCTCCGTCCAATAACCAATAGCGAGATATGGGTACCCATATTGTCTCCCACATGTTCCATGATGATCTCATCGGATGAACCATGATGTCAGGGATTCACTTAATCCCGTATACAATTCCCTTTGTCCATCGGTATGTTACTTACCCGAGATTTGATCATCGGTAACTCTATACCTTGTTCAATCTCGTTACTGGCAAGCCCCTTTACTCGTTCCTTTAACACATGATCCCATGACTAACTCCTTAGTCACATTGAACTCATTGTGATGATGTATTACCGAGTGGCCCTGAGATAAGTCTCCGTCACACTGTGTGACAAATCCCAGTCTAGATTCGTGCCAACCCAACAAACACTTTTGGAGACACCTGTAGTGCACCTTTATAGTCACCCAGTTATGTTGTGATGTTTGATACACCCAAATCATTCCTACCGTATCCGGGATTTGCACAATATCATGGTCTAAGGAAATGATACTTGACATTAGAAAATCTCTAGCAGACGAACTACACGATCTTGTGCTATGCTTAGGATTGGGTCTTGTCCAGCACATCATTCTCCTAATGATGTGATCCCATTATCAACGACATCCAATGTGCATGGTCAGGAAACCATGACTATCTATTGATCAACGAGCTAGTCAACTAGAGGCTCACTAGGGACATGGTGTGGTTTATGTATTCACACATGTATTACGGTTTTCGGTTAATACAATTGTAGCATGAACAATAGACAGTTATCATGAACAAGGAAATATAATAGTAACCATTTTATTATTGCCTCCAGGGCATATTTCCAATAGTCTCCCACTTGCACTAGAGTTAGTAATCTAGTTACATTGTGATGAATTGAACACCTATAGATTTCTGGTGCTGATCATGTTTCGCTCGTGAAAGAGGTTTCGTCAATGGACCTGCGACATTCAGATCTGTATGTACGCTGCAAATATCTATATCTCCATTCTGAATGTAACCAAGAATGGAGTTGAAGAGGCGCTTGATGTGCTTGGTATTCTTGTCAAACCTGGGCTCCTTGGCAATGGCAATAGCTCCAGTGTTGTCACAGAAGAGAGTCATTGGGCCCGATGCATTGGGAATCACTCCTAGGTCGGTGATGAACTCCTTCATCCAAACTCCTTCCCGCGCTGCTGTAACATCCCAAAATTTCATTTTGGAATGTTATGAAATATAGCTATGCATCATCATCACTTTGTTTTAATGTAATGAATTTGTTGAAGTGCTTCTTTTGAAATTCTGAAAGGCCATTTCAATTTTCCCATGTATTTGTTTCACCTATTTGAAAACCTTTAGAAATGTTCAAAGAAAGAGGGGAGTAACATGACACTCCATACCAGGGGCATCTTGGTGAAATATTTGAACAATAAAACCACGGGGTTATTTGAAAGTTTATCTCAAAAAGGATTTAAAATCAATTAGGGTTTTTTCTGAAAATAAATTTTTAAAAGATATTCAATATGACAGAGGAAAAATGTCCATTAAATAGCATTAATTCTCCTGATCATTTTGATATATATATTTCCTATGTTTAGAAATATTTTGAATGCATTAAAAGAGTTTTTATTGCTCTGGAAATAGAAAAGGAAATGTTTTAAATAGAAACGGGCCGCCCCACAGCTTTTAATTCCCGAAACTACTCCGGGTCGGCCACCGACACGCTAACCATGCGTCCCACCCTCACTGATGTGCGGGACCCACCGTCCGACCGTAGTGTCAACGCGCTCGTCCCCTTCCCCGCGCTCGACGACGTCGCTGGCGATCCCTCTCCGTGGATCTCGCCCCTCGTGCCCTCCCCGACCACCACACCGCCCTTATATAAAGCCCCGTCCCTCCGCTCTTCGTTCCCCACCCAAAACCCCCTCTTCCCTCGCCGGAACGCTGCCCCACACCTCGCCGGAGTTCGACACCCAACCGGACCTCCCCGAGCTCCTGCCTGTCGCCACACTCAACCCTAGCCCCCTCCGACGCCACCAATCGACGCCGGAGACTCACCGCTGCTGTTTGAAGCTCTCGGATTGATGGGGAACGTCGCATGGGAAACAAAAAATTTCCTATGCTCATGCAAACCTATGCATGGTGATGAGCATCTACGAGAGGGAGAGTGGATCTACGTACCCTTGTAGATCGCTAAGCGGGAAGCATTAAGAAACGTGGTTGGTGTAGTCGAACATCTTCGCGATCCAAATCGCCGAGCGTCCCGCGATCCAATCACGATCCGTCCCGTGAACACATCATGATCCATCCCACGAACTCATCACGATCCGTCTCACGATCTTGATCACGATCTGTCCCGTGAACTCATCATGATCCGTTCCGTGATCACATCACGAACCGTCTCGCGATCTCGATCACGGTCCTTCCAATCTAGCGCCGAACGGATGGCACCTCCGCGTTCAGCACACATGCAGCTTGATGACGATCTCCACCGTCTCGATCCAGAAAGAGGAGGTGGAGAGGAGAGAGAGTTCACTGGAAGCGTGACGGCGCTCCGGTGATGGTGGTGGAGCAATTCCGGCAGGGCTTCGCCTAAGCACTGCGGAAACCGATCTAGAGGAGAAACTATGCACCGATGGAACGGGTAGCACGTGGCCGGAAATTCTGTCCAAAAACCACCCAATCCACTAGTATATAAAGGAGGAAGAGAGAGGAGGGCTGGTGCAAGGAGAAACTCCAATAGGAGTCGGCCAAACTAGAGGGGGAGGAGTCCTACTCCTCCTCCACTCCTAGTAGGAGTAGGACTCTTCCTTTTTAGCCTTTTTTCCACCTTTTCCTTTAGGACTTTTGCCTCCTGCGCCATGGGCCTTGGTGTGGCTGTTTCTCCAGCCCACTAAGGGCTGGTTATCACTCTCCACATCCCATGGACCCTCTGGGGTCGAAATACCCCTCCCGGAGGTCTCCCGGTACACTACCGGCACTCCCGGTACACTACCGATGAGCCCGAAACTTTTCCGGCGACCAAACTGGGACTTCCTATATATGAATCTTTACCTCTGGACCATTCCGGAGGTCCTCGTGACCTCCAGGATATCATCCGGGACTCCGAACAACCTTCGGTCACCACCATACATAACTCTACACTACCGAAACGTCACCGAACCTTAAGTGTGCAGACCCTGCGGGTTCGAGAACTATGTAGACATGACCGAGACACCTCTACGGTCAATAACCAATGGCGGGACCTGGACGTCCACATTGTTTCCTACATATTCTATGAAGATCTTTATCGGTCGAACCTCTATGTCAAGGATTCAGTTAATCTCGTATAACGTTCGCTTTGTTCTTCGGTATGTTACTTGCCCAAGATTCGATCGTTGGTATCTCCGTACCTAGTTCAACCTCGTTACCGGCAAGTCTCTTTACTCGTTCTATAATGCAAGATCCCGTGACTAACACTTAGCCACATTGCTTGCAAGGCTTGTTGTGATGTTGTATTACCGAGTGGGCCCCGAGATACATCTCCGTCACACGGAGTAACAAATCCCAGTCTCGATCCATGCCAACTCAAGAGACACCATCGGAGATACATGTAGAGCACCTTTATAGTCACCCAGTTACGTTGCGACGTTTGATACACACAAGGCACTCCTCCGATGTCCGTGAGTTGCATGATCTCATGGTCATAGGAACATATACTTGACATGCAGAAAACAGTAGCAATAAACTGACACGATCATATGCTACATTTGTAGTTTGGGTCTTGTCCATCACATCATTCTCCTAAGGATGTGATCCCGTTATCAAATGACATCTCATGTCCATGGCTAGGAAACCTTAACCATCTTTTGATCAACGAGCTAGTCTATTAGAGGCATACTAGGGACATGGTTTTGTCTATGTATCCACACATGCATTTAAGTCTCCGATCAAAACAATTATAGCATGGATAATAAACGATTACCATGAACAAGGAAATATGATAATAACTAATTTATTATTGCCTTTAGGGCATATTTCCAACACGGATGCCGTCCCCGACCACCACACCGTCGTCCCCGAGCACCTCCGACCTCCGACCGCCGTCGACCTCGCCGGAGACCTCGACCCAAGCCGTTGTATGTCACCGCACCTCGCCGTAGCCGTCCGATTCCAATCCAACGCGCGAGATTAGATCTATTTAATAAATGAACCGATACGCGTTAAGTCTCGGCCAACCGCTCGCTAACTCCGGCACGCGCGCGCTCGCGGCCAATCACAGCATGCGACGTAGACCCTGTCCGATCGATAGAACGTTTTTTCTTTTTCTTTTCTGTTTTAGAAAACAGAATGTATTCTGTTTTTGTTTTTACCATATCTTTTAAAATACTTGGTTTTTAGTTGATTCATTTTGCATTAGCTCACAAATTTTTTGTAGTTTATGTCTCTATGCTCAGATTTCAAAATTTAACTTTAATTTTTTAATCTAATCAAATTTTCTTAAATTACTAAAATCTGTATAACATGAGTTTAAAAATTTATTTTTGAGTGAATCTTTTTGCCACTGGTTTGTATTAGTTAGGCCTATCATCCTACATAGTTTGAGAATTTTTAGGATAAATTTGGTTAATCTTTTTAACAAAAACAGAATCTGTTTAGTTCTTAATAGATTCTAGTTAAATTGATTTTTTTTGTTTAGTTTGAATCTGAAATAGTTTAACTTTTGTTTTTAGATTTCATTAGGTTCTGTTGATTCAATATTAGGTGTATTATTTTCTGTTAATCATATATATTTTTATTTGTTTTGTGCTCTAGGTTGAATAGGTACATCTTATTTTCACATTTAGTATTGTTTAGAAAAAAAGTTTTGTAGTAACTCTTTTTGCACAAATTTTTTATAATGAAATACTTTCTGTTTTGAAATAAAATTTTGTATTTACTTTTTTGTTATCTGAATGCCTAGTTGTTCAAAACAAAATTTTGACCTGTTATGTCTTAGTAGAGATTTGACACCAAATTTTTTATAGTCTTATACTTTAAGTGATCCTTTTTTTGATTGTGCTTTTGTTTGTTGAAGTATTTGTTTACCTTGCTATTGTATGAATTGTATTGTGTTTATGCTTATTGTGTGCTTTGTTTGATTCGTTAGATCATCCGGAGTGCGAAGCTTGTTATCTAGAGTCACTTGAATACGAGGATCGTCAGCAAGGCAAGTCACTTTGACCATGTATACCTATGTTTTATTGCATTAGTTCTACCGTCTCCCCAATTGCATGCAAAGTAGGTAATTTGGAAACCTGGTTACTTGATGTAGTATCATGTGGTAGGCACCCCTCAACCCTTGGACACATTGGCCCGGGAAACGTTGATTTAATTTTGCTATGCTATTAGTAGACGGGGTTGGTTGTGTGATTCATGAGAGTTGTGAGTTAATAATTTCAAGCCCTACAAGATGATCAAGATTTCAAGACTCCGAGTTTGCAACATACCTCTGGGTGGATGATGGTTGAACGACGCCCTGGAGAAACCAGTGGTTAGCCTAGATGATGCTGGAGAAGTGCCAGTATTCATGCGGAAAGGTCCACCCAGGCACAAAGAGATGGATGGATGCTTCAAGACCCAAGGCTTACTTGCACAGCCACAAGCCATTATGGGCTCTGGCTTGGTTGGATATCATGGTGACCCTGGACAGGCGGTGCTACGAGATGTAGAAGAACGGTAGGAAAGGATGGGCACCGGCAGAGTCTCGGGGAAACCCTTTAGAAGACCATGCTTTGGTCATCCGTTTCTCAAACACCCTGAAGTGCGAGAAATCCAACAAAGGCGATCAAATCTTGTGGGGAACGTGTGCAAAACTCTGTAGAGTACCCAAAACCTAATCGATTAGCCGTGTCCACGGTCATGGACAGTTTGAGCCAAAGGAACTGAAACTATCTGGAACTCTCAACACAATTAATTACATTGATGTGGGTCTATTAATGTCAACTTGGGTATGAGAATTGGTTGGTGGAACCATATCATTAATCAACCAACATTGTAGTAATAATTTTCAGCCCTCTCTTGTTGTAGGACAAAATTGGCTTTATGCAAAAAACTTACTACCCCACCTGCCATATATGCATATAGACTAGATGATTACTTTACACCCCCTCTTTTGTGACATTGCCGGCATATTCAATATGCTGACCTATACGGCTGCAACATATCATGTTGGAGAGTACTTTTCCGACCAGGAGTGAGGATACTCTCTACGCTCAGTGAGATGCCCTTGGAGTCAGATGGACTCAACTACCTTTGAAGCTTCCGCAAGATTAGTTATTCTCGTGAGTTGGCCTTCAGCCACTTTATTGTAATTCTTATTGTAATAAAGGACTCGATATGAGATTTTTTCGATTATTAAAGCCGTGTGATTTCACTTTGATATATACATTGATGTACCATGTGTGTAGCAGCATGATCTTGGGATGGTACAAAAACACCGGAGATTCGACCTTTCAGGTCGGGTCGCTACAGCTGCTTCCGAAGCAGCTTTGTACTCCGCTTCACATGTAGATGCCGCCACGACGCTTTGCTTGCAACTATACAGCTGACTGCCCCACCATCCAAAATATACACGTATGCGGTTTGTGACTTGGAGTCATCCGGATCTGTTTCGAAGCTAGCACCAACATAACCCTTTACGACGAGCTCTTGAGCACCTCCATAAACGAGAAACATATCCCTAGTCCTTTTTAGGTACTTAAGGATATTCTTGACCGCTCTCCAGTGTTCCATTCCGGGATCAGTTTGGTACCTCCCTACCAAACTTATGGTAATGTTCACATCAGGTCTGGTACACAGCATGGCATACATAATAGAGCCTATGGCTAAGGCATAGGGGAAGACACTCATCTTTTCTCTATGTTCTGCCGAGGTCGGGCATTGAGTTGTGCTCAATCTCACACCTTGCAATACAGGCAAGAACCCCTTCTTGGACTGATCCATATTGAACTTCTTCAATGTCTTATCAAGGTATGTGCTATGTGAAAGACCAATGAGGCATCTTGATCTATCTCTATAGATCTTGATGCCTAATATATAAGTAGCTTCTCCAAGGTCCTTCAGTGAAAAACACTTATTTAAGTTGTCCTTTATGATTTCCAAAAGTTCTATATCATTCCCTATCAACAATATGTCATCCACATATAAAATGAGAAATGCTACAGAGCTCCCACTCACTTTCTTATAAATACACGCTTCTCCATAAGTCTATATAAACCCAAACGCTTTGATCACCTCATCAAAAGACAATGTTCCAAATCCAAGATTCTTGCACCAGCCCATAGATGGAGTGCTGGAGCATGCATACCTTGTCAGCATTCTTTGGATCGACAAAACCTTCTGGCTGCATCATACACAATTCTTCCTTAAGGAAACCGTTAAGGAATGTTGTTTTGACGTCCATTTGCCAGATCTCATAATCATAAAATCCGGCAACTTCTAACATGATTCAGATGGACTTCATCATCGCTATGGGTGAGAAAGTCTCATCGTAGTCAACTCCTTGAACTTGTCGACAACCCTTAGCGACAAGTCGAGCCTTATAGATGGTCACGTTACCATCCGCATGAGTCGTCTTCTTAAAGATCCATTTATTTTCTATGGCTTGCCGATCATCAGGCAATTCCACCAAAGTCCATACTTTGTTCTCATACATGGATCCTATCTTGGATTTCATGGCTTCAAGCCATTTGCTGGAATTGGGGCCCACCATGGCTTCTTCATAGTTTGGAAGTTCACCGTTGTCTAACAACATGATTTCCAGGACAGGGTTGCCGTACCACTCGGGTGCGCAACGTGTCGTCATGGACCTATGAAGTTCAGTAGTAACTTGATCTGAAGTTTCATGATCATCATCATTAACTTCCTCTCTACTCGATGCAGGCACCAGTGAAACATTTTCCTATGCTACCTACTCTCCGGTTCGAGAAGGGGTACAATTACCTCATCAAGGTCTACTTTCCTACCACTTACTTCTTTCGAGAGAAACTCTTTCTCTAGAAATGATCCATTCTTGGCAACGTAGATCTTGCCTTCGGATCTAAGATAGAAGGTATACCCAATAGTTTCCTTAGGGTATCCTATGAAGACGCACTTTTGGGATTTGGGTTCGAGCTTTTCAGGTTGAAGTTTCTTGACATAAGCATCGCATCCCCAAACTTTCAGAAACGGTAGCTTAGGTTTCTTCCCAAACCATAATTCATACGGTGTCGTCTCAATGGATTTAGATGGTGCCCTATTTAAAGTGAATGTGGCAGTCTCTAATGCATATCCCCAAAATGATAGTGGTAAATCATTAAGCGACATCTTAGATCACACCATATCCAATAGAGTGCGATTACGATGTTCGGACACACCATTATGCCGAGGTGTGCTAGGCGGCATGAGTTGTGAAACAATTCCACATATCCTTAAGTGCGTGCCAAACTCGTGACACAAATATTCTCCTCCACGATCAGATCATAGGAACTTTATTTTCTTGTCACGTTGATTCTCTACCTCACTCTAGAATTCCTTGAAATTTTCAAAGGGACTAGTGTTTCATTAAGTAGAGATACCCATATCTGCTTAAGTCATCAACGAAGGTGAGAACATAACGATAGCCACCACGAGCCTCAATGCTCATTGACCACATACATTGGTATGTATTATTTCCAAAAAGTTAGTTGCTCGCTCCATTGTTTCGGAGAACGGAGTCTTAGTCATCCTGCCCATGAGACTTGGTTCGCATGTGTCAAATGATTTATAATCAAGAGACTCCAAAAGTCCACCTGGATGCAGTTTCTTCATGCGTTTGACACCAATATGACCAAGGCAGCAGTGTCACAAGTATGTGGGACTATCATTATCAACCTTACATCGTTTGATATTCACACTATGAATATGTGTAACATCATGTTCGAGATTCAATAAAAATAAACCATTGACAAGCGGGGCATGACCATAAAACATATCTCTCATATAAATAGAACAACCATTATTCTCGGATTTAAATGAGTAGCCATCTCGCATCAAACGAGATCCACATACATTGTTCATGCTCAAAGACGGGACTAAATAACAATATCAAGGTTTAAAACTAATCCCGAAGGTAGATGTAGAGGTAGCATGCCGACGAAGATCACATAGACTTTGGAACCATTCCCGATGTGCATCGTCACCTCATCCTTTGCCAGTCTCCGCTTATTCCGCAACTCCTGTTTTGAGTTACAAATGTGAGCAACCGCACCAGTATCAAATACCCAGGAGCAACTACGAGCGCTGGTAAGGTACACATGAATAACATGTATATCATATATACCTTTGACGTTGCCGGCCTTCTTGTCCGCTAAGTACTTGGGGCAGTTCTGCTTCCAGTGACCGGTTCCCTTGCAATAAAAGCACTCAGTCTAAGGCTTGGGTCCATTCTTGGGCTTCTTCCCATCAACTGATTTACCGGGCGTGGCAACTGCTTTGCCGTCCTTCTTTAAGTTCTTCTTACCCTTGCCTTTCTTGAAACTATGGTCTTATTCACCATCAACACTTTACCGCTAAGCGGTAGCAATAGTAGTAGAGGCATGGTGGGCACAATAACCCCAATGGTGACACAATTATGGAGATCATGACGATGAAGATCATGGTGTTATGCCGGTGACGATGGAGATCATGCCGATGCTTTGGAGATGGAGATCAAAAGCACAAGTTCATGGCCATGTCATGTCACTTATGATTTGCATGTGATGTTAATCCTTTTATGCATCTTATTTTGGTTAGGATGATGGTAGCATAATAAGGTGATCCCTCACTAAAATTTCAAGATAAAATTGTGTTCTCCCCGAGTGTGCACCATTGCGAAAGTTCATCATTTTGAAGCACCACGTGATGATCAGGTGTGATAGACTCTACGTTCACATAAAATGGGTACAAGCCAGTGTTGCACGTGTAGAACACTCAGGTTAAACTTGACGAGCCTAGCATGTACAGACATGGCCTCAGAACACAAGAGACCGAAAGGTCGAACATGAGTCATATAGTAGATATGATAACCATGGAGATGTTCAACATTGAAACCACCTCATCTCACATGATGATCGGACTTGGGTTGGTGAATTTGGATCATGTATCACTCGGATAACCAGAAAGATGTCAACTTGAGTGGGAGTTTTTTAAGTAATATGATTAACTAAACTCCTTATCATGAACATGGTCTAAAGTTGTCTTTGAAAATATGTTGTAGATCAATAGCTCGTCGTGTAGCTCCCCTGTGTTTTTACATTCCTAGAGAACATAGAGTTGAAAGATGATGGTAGAAATTGTGTGGACTAGGTCCGTGATCAGAAGATTGTCCTCAGTTGCTGTACAAAAGGCTTATGTCCTTAATGCACCACTCGATGCGCCACCCCCTCAAGCGGTGACTATGGATGTTGTGACAGGCACGTTCTGATGACTACTTGATAGTTCAATGTGTCTTGCAATACGGCTTAGAATTTAGGCTCCAAATACGTTTTGAAGGTCACGGAGCATATATGATGTTCCAAGAGCTGAAATTGGATTTAGGCTCATGCCCGTGTTGAGAGGTATGAGACCTCCAACAAGATTCTATGCCTGGAAGATGAAGGAGAATAGCTCAATCAATGAGCATGTCCTCAGATTGTCTGGGTGCTCCAATCACTTGAATCGAGTGGGAGTTGATCTTCTAGATAAGATAGTGATTGATATACACTAGTAGAATGTCGATCAGTAGTCCCAGTCGGGATGTGTCTTTAGTACCGGTTCCCCAACCGGTACTAAATGGTCGGGACTAAAGGTCCAGACCTTTAGTACCGGTTGGACCACGGACCGGTACTAAGTGTTCTGTTTTTTTGCTTTTAATTAGATTTTAATTTTCCTCTCTACTTATTGTGTTTTCCATTCATTTCAAATTTATTTTACGATGCTACATACCGTAAACATTAATTACACAAGTTGATGCATATATATATATGTATATATATATAATATATACATATATATATATATGTAATATAATATACAATATCTCATACATAGTGTATATACAAATGGAATTACACATCCATATATATATATATATTATGGACTTATAACTTAAGGCCCAAAACTCGGCTGGGACTAGATGAAATCTTAGTTTTCTACTACTGATTTGCTAGCTTTATTGAGGCGGCGGTAAGTAATAGTGCTCTCCGTTTACATCAATGACCTGTTGAAGAAGAAATGCCGCAAATTCCTCTTGAAGTGCTACAAAGCGTTTCTCGGGTCAGAGCTTCGACATCATCTGCCAAACCCGGAGTTGTCTTTCACGTGCTCCTCTGCGACGTATACAACTTTCGGTCTGGACGCAAATGTTCTTGCAGAGGAAGTATCCACATAAATTTGTCCCCTGTGGATACTTCGCGCACTTTGCAAAAGAATAGAATTCAATAAGATAATTAATAATCAAGCATGACAATGGTATTGAAACTAGAATTAAAGAGATGCGCGGACCTAGTAGTACTACTTAATTACCTGCATCTTTTTCCACTTCAGTTTCGGTTTCCATTGACGATCGTGATGGTTTTTTTCTATCGTCTTTTTCCAAACACTACGCGGCAAAGAAAAAGAACGAAAGAGTTATTATAATTACTTTTGATATCAGGAAATAATGAAAGAAAGCAAGGTCGCTAAAGATTGAAATTACCGTTCTATCATAAAAACAAGTCCACGTATGATTTTTCTAGTGTATCTAGTGAGTCGTACACTTGAACAAGTCCATCCGCAAGGATAATATTTAGGAGGATATAGTGGTCTCTGCGCAGAAGTTTATATAATTAAGCAGGCATGCATATAGCTCATCAACTATACTTGACAGTGAGCTAGTAAGCAAAAATAGAATGAGTAGTATAGAAGAGAGTAAACACTCACCCCATGTTGTAAGGAATTATTATAGTAGATTTGGTATTCATTAGTGCCTCTAGAAAATTTTCCAAGAGATCTTCTGTGTCCTTGGCATAATGTTTTACCACATGACCATTAACGGTACTTGGGTCGATGAACCCAATGTCATCGATTCCCTCTTGTTTCAATTCCCACATCTTCAATCTGCATAATAGCATAGAAAAGAACATATATAGTGAGGATACGCCAATGAACGATATCTTAGCTAGAGACTTAAATTATTAAAGATATAAATCACTTACAGACAATAGCAACTGATGAGAGTTTTGTCGATAGAGTCCATGTGGTATAACTAGAAAAGTTCTGAGAATTCAAGACATATGTCACATCCATTGACATAATGCTCTTTCCTTACTTTGACCATGACCGCCGTCTCCCCTCGCTTTGCTTCACATAGGTACCAATCATGCAACCGTCACATCGCAGTTGGTAGTTCCTTGTACTGCTCGAGTGCGACAAGTGGTTTTCCGACGGCATATTGCATTGCGTACTCAGTTGCACCATACCTGCGGATTTCCTCGGTGCCAAGTATTTGGCCACGAGTGAGACCTGCAAACTCTACTTCTTCGAGGTCGATTGGGTTGCCTTGCACGTCGACTGGTTGGATCAATTTCTTGTTTGGATTGGTACTCACCTTGAGCGGAGAGATCGATTGCTTGGATTGTTCTTTGAGCTGGGGAACTGTTTTCCCGCTAGTAGTACCACCTGTTGTTGATGTCGTACTTCCCGACTTCTTCCTTGGGCTGGGCCGACTTCTCTGCTCACTTGCCTTCTGAATCTGTCGCTCATAGTCTGTCGGCATACGCTCGACATATGCCGGGGGTCGATCAATAAAGTGTTCCATAAAGTGCTCTTGGACTTCCTTGGGTATTACCTCCTTTGGCAGCATGGTCTTCTTCGCAAAAAAGGCTTTCACTTGGCGATCGCTTTCAATTTTGTTTTCCTTTGATGTCATGTCGTAAGGCAGCTTCCTTTTGGCTGGACGCTCAGGTTTCTTCTTTGCTTTATTCCGAAGAGGACTGCTGCTGGCCTTCCTATTTTGGGAGCCCTGCTGGCGGGACCATTGCCTGGGTGGAGTCGGCTCACACGATGGAGATCGATATCGACGATATGGACTCGCGTCATGCTCCGTCCCGAGGTTGGGAGGACTGCTGGCAAGGTGGGGAGGACTGCTGGCGAGGTAGGACGCCTCTCGAGGTGGGGAGGACTGCTGGGGAGGTAGGGAGGACTGTTGGCGAGGTGGGGAGGATTTCTGGTGATGTGGGGAGGACTGCGGGCACTGCGATGCCTCTGGCTGGGATCCCTCGTGCTGGACATCGATACTCAGAGGAGCCGGTGGCCTTAGCGCCGACTGTCGAAAGACGATGCAGTATTTACTCCATAGAATGAGACCACGGCCGGCTTCTGCCAATGTGGACTCCCCCTCACCTCCAAGGATGTCAAGCAATAGTTCATCATATCCTAGCTGTATTGCGTCCACCGCGACACGAGCATACCCAGCTGGAACCGGATTGCAATGCCAGAGAACATTAGGCGTAGTTGGTAAATCATAGCCCGTCGCGACCCGCACGAGTATGTTCTTCATTTTATGGATTAGCTCACAAGATGTCTTCTCGGTGATATCATCCACGGGGGTGTGACCCAGTGGTGCCCCCATGGAACCCATGCTGCTTTTCGGCATTGTAGATGGGACGAGTTCCCCTGCCTCCCGCTGCAGAGTTTCCCTTTGCTGGGTCATTATCTGTATCTACAGCTGCTGTTGCTCATACTTCTGTTCCAACTTTGAAAGTCGGTCTGCTTCCACCTTCTTTTTTCTCGAACGGCTTTTATAACTGTCCTTCCATCACGCAAACCCCTCATATCACGGAACAACACCCACGCCTCGTGTTCATCCTCCGTGTTCGGGATTCCCGAGGGCGCGTGTAAGCTCGTCGTTCTCTCTATCGGGGTGAAACCGTCCATCTTGGGCAGCTTTTATTGCATCAATCAACTCATCTGATGCATGCTTCAGACTGGCAAGTGCAATAATCTTCCCTGTTGCTGGGTCCAACTTTCCCCCATGCGCAAAAAACCAATTCCTGCACCTTTGGGGCCAGTGGAAGGTTACTAGAGTGATCCCTTCAGCATGCATCTTATTCTCTAATGCATCCCACTTAGGAATGGCTGACTTGTATCCACCTGTCCCTAGTTTATGGTGATACTTTTTTTCTCCGCATTTATCTTATTCTTTGCCGACTTCTCCATAACAACTTCCGATGTATTGTACTCGATAAATGCGTCCCAGTGATTCCTTACCTTCTCGTATATTCCTATGAATTCGGGCACCTTCTGGCCTCTAGCATTGTACTCGGTCCATAATCTTTTCTTTCAAGTCTAGAACGCGCCGGCCATCTTATGGAGAGCAAACTCCTTGACTTTGTCCCTTTGGCGCTCCGAGAGAGAATCTGGTAGGATGAAATACTCCATGAGATCTCACCAAAGGGTATCTTTAATTCTTGTATTGACATAATTCACTCTTGGTTTTGGGTTGTTTGGTTGAATCCATTCTTGCATTGTGATCGGGACTCCATCCCTAACAACCACTCCGCATTGACGCACAAATGTCTTGGCATTGGCTTCAGGGTGAGTCGGTGCGCCATCATGTTTGAAAGCATCAAGATTGAGCTTTACGTTGCCATCCAATATTTTGGCACCACCTCGTACCTTTCTACTAGATTGGCTCCATCCAAAGGGCTGATAATTAAAAGAAAAATATATTTGTTAATATATATATATAAATCAATTAATACACATGTAATGATCACCAGAGGCTAATGTGTGTATATACCTCGTCGGACATTGTTAGTTGTTCCGGATTTTGGAACATAAGTTGTTCTTCCTCGGCCTCACATCCATCACCGTAATCGTTCAGATATTGTGAGCCATCATCATCATGTGATTCACCCAGAAGGTCCGCTGGGTTTTCGGAGGAGCGTATCATGTCGAAGATGTCCTCTTCATGAGCTCTACCGATATTGTCCACAACTTAATAACTAATCCATAATAATATAGATAAAACAAATTAGTAGTCAAATTAGCATGCATTCAAGAAGCAAAATAACTGATAGCTAATTAATAATGCATCATCGAATACATATATAGTAGTTCTTAGAAAAGATCTCATCTCATAATCTCGGATAATTGTTAATACATTGGCTAATCCATTGATCTAGCTAATAAATCATAACAATACATATGTAGTAGCTAATATATCGATCTAGCTAGAACCCTAGCGCCCGGCGGATATCGGGGAGGGCGGTGGACACCCAAAGAGAAGGAACCATCACAGGAACATAGCTGTAGTGAGATCCCTGAAGAATTTGCCAGGTATTGTCGGACCTGGCCTCCAAAGCTGCCATGTAGCAACGGACATGCTCATTCTCCTTGCTGACATGGTACTGTACCACCTCCGCGGGGGACTCAAGCCTCTGAAAACTCCGTGGCCCATGCGGCCGCCACCACAGAACCTCCGGGTCGACGACGGGCAGGCTCCTCACCAAGCTGCGCCACCCGGAAGGCAGCACCTCCAGTACCAGCCCGGCGGAGCCCAATCCCTGACAGGGCCCCTCGGCTCAAGCAATTGACCTCCTCCGGCGACTCGACGACGAGGATGCGGGATCGACATCGTCGACATCGAGAAGAAACACTTAATTTTGAAAACAAATTAAATAAAACTTAGCAAAATTAACACTTAGCATCTAACAAATTAAATAACACTTAGCATCTAACAAAATTAACACATACCCTAATCACCTAAGGACGACCTACCTAACTAACTAACTAAACTAAACTAAACTAAATTAAACCTAAACTAAACTAAACCTAAACTAAATTAAACCTAAACTAACTAAACTAAACTAACTAACCAATTAACTAACCTAATAATTAACCTAAGAAACTAAATTAAACTAACTTAAACCTAAACTAACTAAATTAAACATAACCTAACTAAATTAAACCTAAACCTAAACTAACTAAATTAACAGAAAAAACAGGAATAATGGAGGGGGCGGCCGGGCACTCACCGGAGCCGGAGTTGGGTGGGGGCGCTGCCGGGGTGGAGTTGGGGCGGTGGGCTCGGGGCGGCACGTGGCATCGGGGCGGCGCGCGGCGTTGGGGCGGCGCGCGGTGGCGTTGGCAATTTCCGGCAGGCTGGCGGCGCACGAATGAGCTTCTCCCGGTGCGTAGCTCGCACCGGGACGAGGCCTCCACTATTTATATGTGGAGGACCTTTAGTACCGGTGCGTGGCTCGCACCGGTACTAAAGGGGTCTTTAGTACCGGTGCGAGCCATGCACCGGTACTAAAGGTCCTCCCCAAAAACGCGCGGGGCGGTGGACCTTCAGTACCTATGCGTGGCTCGCACCGGTACTAAAGGGTTTTTAATTCATTATTAGTTATTATTTTCAGAAAACCCCCTAAACTTTAAAAAATCATAGAAAAACTTGTCTCCAATAGAAATAAATAATATATGAAAAAATATCAGAAAAATATAAAGATTCTGTTTATGGCGTTTCCATGCATGTTTAAACAACTTAAACTACTGTATAAGACAATTTGATTAAATGTCATTTGAAATGTCATATCTCGAGTTTGAAAAGCAGTACAAATGAACTCTGAAAAGGTTGTAACTTGGCATGACATCATAATTTCACCTGCACAGCAACTTCTAAAGAGTTGAGAGGGTTACGGCAAAAGCTGGATGCACTTGGTGTACAAATTGGACAATCTCTTTCGAAGTATGAGGGTTTCGGACGAAAACTCGTCTATTACGAAGGGATTTCATTTTTAATTAACTTATTTTTAACTCCATACATTTTGTGTGTTTAATATGCACCATTCAAAGTCACATCATCAATTTTCAACCCTTTCTGACTTCATTTGATATTTTTCATGCATTTAATGATTTATTTTGAGCTAAATGACGCTAAATTTCAAAAGCAGTACAAATGAACTCTGGAAAGGTTGCAACTTGGCATGACATCATAATTTCACACACATAGCAACTTCTAAAGAGTTGAGAGGGTTATGGCAAAAACTCGATGCACTTGGTGTACAAATTGGACAATCTCTTTCGAAGTATGAGGGTTTCAGACGAAAACTCATCTATTACAAAGGGATTTCATTTTTAATAACTTATTTTAACTCCATACTTTTTGTGTGTTGAATATGCACCATTCAAAGTCAAGTCATCAATTTTCAACCCTTTCTGACTTCATTTGATATTTTTCATGCATTTAATGATTTATTTTGAGCTAAATGACCCTAAATTTGAAAAGCAGTACAAATGAACTCTGAAAAGGTTGTAACTTGGCATGACATCATAATTTCACCCACATAGCAACTTCTAAAGAGTTGAGAGGGTTACGGCAAAAACTGTTACAAAGATACCATGCTAGAAAATGCATGCATGTCCTTCACATAGAAAGTGATGACATGAAAGAGTTGGGTCAGTCTTCACTCTGAAGGGAGGGATTTCATGAAACTTTTCATAATCTTCGGACATGTCTTTCTTGTCCTCCACTCCCACAATGTTTCTTTTCCCTGAAAGAACTCTGTGGCGCTTTGGCTCATCGTATGATGTATTCGCTTCCTTATCTTTTTTCTCCTCGGTTTGCTAGACATGTCCTTCACATAGAAAACCTGAGCCACATCATTGGCTAGGACGAATGAGTCGTTTGTGTATCCAAGATTGTTGAGATCCACTGTTGTCATTCCATACTGTGGGTCTACCTGTACCCCGCCTCAAGTATATTTGACCCATTTGCACCGAAAATAAGGGACCTTAAGATCAGGTCCATAGTCAAGTTCCCATATCTCCTCTATGTAACCATAATATGTGTCTTGAAAGTTAGTTGCATTATAGCGGACACCACTGTTTTGGTTGGTGCTCTTTTTATCTTGGGCGATTATGTAAAATGTATTCCCATTTATCTCGTACCCTTTGAATGTCATTATAGTCGAACTTGGTGTCTCGGCCAACCAGTACAGTGCATCTGGAACATCATTGTCATTGATGAGCTTTGTTTGCAACCAACCGGCAAAAGTCTTCATATGTTTACGTTCAATCCAGGGGTCAGACTGCTCCGGGTTCTTGGACCATACAATATCCTTGTGTTCCTCCATATATGGAGTCACCAAGGTGGAATTTCGTAGAACTGTGTAGTGTGCTTGAGCGAAAGAATGCTCGTCCATATTTATTGCTTCTTTCTTTCCTAATGTGCCTTTTCACCCAGTCTCCCCTCATGCCGCGATTCAGGAAGACCAATCGGCTTAATGTCAGGAACAAAGTCAACACAAAACTCAATAACCTCCTCTGTTCCATATCCCTTGGCGATGCTTCCTTCTAGCCTAGCACGGTTGTGAACATATTTCTTTAAGACTCCCATGAACCTCTCGAAGAGGAACATATTGTGTAGAAATATAGGACCCAAAATGTTAATCTCTTCGACTAGGTGAACTTGAATGTGCGTCATAATATTAAATAAGGATGGAGGGAACACCGACTCGAAACTGACAAGACATTAGACCAGGTCATTCTGTAACCTTGGTAGGATTTCTGGATCGATTAGCTTCTGAGAAATTGCATTGAGGAATGCACATAGCTTCACAATGGCTAATCGAACATTTTCCGGTAGAAGCCCCCTAAGTGCAACCGGAAGTAATTGCGTCATAATCACGTGGCAATCATGAGACTTTAGAGTTTGAAATTTTTTATCTGCCATATTTATTATTCCCTTTATATTCGACGAGAAGCTAGACGGGACCTTGATACTCAGCAGGCATTCAAAAAAGATTTCCTTCTTTTCTTTCGTAAGAGCGTAGCTGGCAGGACCTTGATACTGCTTTGGAGGCATGCCGTCTTTTTCGTTAATTCTTTGCTTGTCCTCCCGTGCCTCCGGTGTATCTTTTGTCTTTCCATACATGCCCAAGAAGCCTAGTAGGTTCACACAAAGATTCTTCGTCACGTGCATCACGTCGATTGCATTGTGGACCTCTGGGGCTTTCCAATATTCAAGTTCCCAAAATATAGATTTCTTCTTCCACATGGGTGCGTGTCTGTTGGCATCATTTGGAATAGATTGTCCGCCAGGACCCTTTCCAAAGATTACCTATAAATCCTTGACCATATCAAATATATATTGACCAGTACGGAGGCTAGGCTTCTTCCGGTTATCTGGCTCACCTTTGAAATGGTTGCCTGGCTTTCTTAAGATATGCTTGATCGGTAGAAATCGACGATGTGCTAGGTACACATTCTTCTTACATTTATCCAAGTATATACTTTCAGTATCATCTAAACAATGCGTGCATGCATTGTATCCCTTGTTTGTATGTCCTGAAAGGTTACTAAGAGCAGGCCAATCATTGATGGTTACAAACAGCAACGCTCGTAGGTCAATTTCCTTCTGTGTGTGCGCATCCCACACACGTACACCCGGTTTTTTCCACAACCGTAGAAGTTCATCAACTAGTGGCCTTAGGTAGACATCAATGTCGTTGCCGGGTTGCTTAGGGCCTTGGATGAGCACTGGCATCACAATGAACTTCCGCTTCATGCACAACCAAGGAGGAAGGTTGTAGATACATAGAGTCACAGGCCAGGTGCTGTAACTAGAGCTGTGCTCCCCAAAAGGATTCATGCCGTTTGTACTAAGACCAAACCATAAGTTCGTCGCGTCAGCTGCGAAGTCCTCGAACTCCCTCTCAATTTTTCTCCACTGCGACCCATGAACGGGTGCTCTCAACATCCCGTATTTCTTACGTTCTTCTTTGTGCCATCGCAACAACTTGGCATGCTCCTTGTTTTGGAACAAACGTTTCAACCGTGGTATTATAGGAGCATACCACATCACCTTGGCAGGAACCCTTTTCCTGTGGCATTCGCCCTCCACATCACCAGGGTCATCGCGGGGGATCTTAAAGCGCAGTGCACCGCATACCGGGCATGCATCCCAATTCTCGTACTCCTCACCGCGGTAGAGGATCCAGTCATTAGGGCATGCATGTATCTTATGCACCTCTAATCCTAGAGGGCAGACAACCTTCTTTGCTTCGTACATACTTTCAGGCAATTCGTTATCCTTTGGAAGCATCTTCTTTATCATTATCAGCAATTCTTGAAATCCCTTGTCAGTTACACCATTCTTCGCCTTCCATTGCAGCAATTCCAGCATGGTACCTAGCTTTTTCTTGTCATCTTCAGAATTTGGATACAATAATTTCTTGTGATCCTCTAACATGTGTTTCAACTTCAACCTCTCCTTATCATTTTCGCAGTTTCTCTTTGCATCAGCAATGACCCGATCCAAATCATCAGCGGGCTCATCTGATGCCTCTTCTTCAGCTTCCCCCATTGTTGTATCAGCGAAAGGATAGTTGTCATCATCCTCTTCTTCTTCATTGTCTTCCATTATAACCCCTCTTTCTCCGTGCTTGGTCCAACAGCTATAGCCGGACATGAAACCGGACTTCAGCAGGTGGTAGTGAAGGGTTTTTGAGGTAGAGTAATTCCTATCATTCTTACAGTCACGACATCGACAACACATGAAACCATTCTGCTTGTTTGCCTCAACCACATGAATAAAGTCATGCAGGCCATTAAGAAACCCTGGACTTAGTCGGTCATCGTACATCCATTGCCGGCTCATGTTCACTACACAACATTGAAGTGACCAAATTAATACAACTTCATCATCACATTACAACCAAAAGTAGAGAAAGCATTGACCAAATGTTATTACTGCAAATAATAGATACTTATAGTTCATACATACATCTCATAAAACAACATACAACTATCTAAAACATGTAAATGCAACAACAAATGCGATCATAATCGCAACTAAAGTAACAATTGAGCCAACAACATAAGGATACCAAGCCTCTTTATCAATGGCATATTTTCTAATCTTTCTAAGCTTCAAGCGCATTCTAGCCATCTTGTTCTTGTGATCATCGACGATATCGGCAACATGCAACTCCAATCCCATCTTCTCATATTTAGTTCTTTTCAATTTTTCTTTCAAATGATCAATTTCTTTTTCAGCTTGTGTTAATTTCTCGAGCAGAATTGCATAGTCGGTTGAAATTTCTAGTTCAACTACTTCCTATAGATAGAAACATCTACGTCAATTTGGTGGCATAATTAATTGTCATAGACATTAGATGATGTGTGAAATAGTTGTAAAAGATAACGACATACCATATCTAAATCATAGACTGGATGAGGGCCGATGTGGGCGGATACCATAACCATGACACTATAGAATAACTAACAATAATACAAATAAGTAAACCGTACACGCAGCTATCTAAATCATACAAATAATATTAAAAAAAGGTTTTAAGAAGAACATAAGAGGCTCACCAAGGTGGCCAGTGCCACGACGAGACGGTGCGGACGATCGATGGTGGTTAGGACGGCTGGGGATGGGAAGGCACCAAATAAACGACACCTACACATATGCAAGCTAACAAGTTAATTTGAGCACAAATTGCATATAAATCAAATAAACTCCCACATAATGATATCACTCCTCCAAAACCTAGCTAAAACCCACAAATCACATATCTTTGAGCATACCACGAGCTAATTAGCAATGAGAGATGAAGGAGCAAAGTTGCTAACATTTATGAACACTTGGATAGATGGGGTGCCTTTAAATCTTGAGAAATCCTTGGAAAAATGGAGGATGAGCGTCGAGAAAGAAGAAGAACAGGGGAGAAAATAGAGAAATGGGAGCCCCTTCGATCGGTTGCGGACAAAGCGTATATGTAGGAACTCTTTAGTACCGGCTGGTGACACCAGCCGGTACTAAAGGGTACTAAAGGGCAAACTTTAGTACCGGCTGGTGTCACCGGCCGGTACTAAAGGTGCACACGGGGCCCAAGTCTGATCAAAAGCCTGCCACACCCCCTTTAGTACCGGCTCGTGACACGAACCGGTACTAAAGATCGCTCACGAGCCGGTACTAAAGGTTGCCCTGCTGCTAACCGTTGGAGCCGGCACGAACCGGGACTAATACCGTCTTTAGTACCGGCTCGTAACCAGACCGGGACCAATGCTTGGGACGAAAGGTCTGTTTTCTACTAGTGATAGTTCTCCAAGTCACTTCGACCAAGCTACTAGAGCTTCATGATGAACTATAAACATGCCAGGGATGGAATACATGACCCCTTAGCTATTCGTGATGTTTGACACTGCGACGGTAGAAATCAAGAAGGATCGTCAAGTGTTGATGGTTAATAAAACCACTACTTTCAAGAAGGGCAAGGGCAAGAAGGGTAAACTTCAAGAATGACAAGCCAGTTGCCGCTCTAGTGAAGAAACCCAAGGTTGAACCCAAACCTGAGACTGAGTGCTTCTATTATGAGGAGCACGGTGAGTGGAACTGCCCTAGATACTTGGTAGATAAGAAGGCTGACAACGTCAATAGAAGTATATTTGATATAAGTTTTATTCATGCGTACCATACTCGTACTCCTTGTAGCACTTGGGTATTAGATACCGGTTCAGTTGCTAAATGTTGGTAACTCGAAATAAAATATACAGAATAAACGGAGACTAGCTAAGGGCGAGGTGACGATGTGTGTTGGAAGTTGTCGTCATTTTCTCATGACAGATGCCATGGGTAGGCTTATCGTGGGTGGTCGGGGCCAGAGAACGCCGACGGGCTCCGGGTGCGAGATTGGGCACACGCGGTGGTGACACACAGTGTTTACAAGGGTGCTCCTAGAGCTGTGTCTAGAGGAGGAAGAAGGAGTAGCCATCTCGTCTTCCTCCGTTACTAGAGATGAGGTGTAAGGAGAGTTCTGTGTGGGTGTGTGCGAATGATCGTCCATCCCCGTTGCATGGGGGCCTCAGGGTTTTTATAGGCCAACCACCCGTCTCTATAATATTCCTAAGGTACAAAGGTGGGGGGACCCGGCTGGCAGCCTCTCCGGCTGACCAGGGGGCCCCGCCCTTCGAGTCGTCTTGTCGCCAGTAGGGTCCATCGGCTGGGCGGTCTTGTCGCCTGCTAGAGCCCGCCAGCCGGCTCTATGATTGGCCCTCGCCCACCTGCTGCGGCACGGGTCACCCGGGAGGCGTCGCCTAGTGCTAGCCGGCCGAAGTCTCCGGTACGGCCGGCTACATTGTAGCCACACCGGGGCAGGTAATTGAGTGGGCGAGGGCATGGCGGCACTGTTCCCCCGTCGAGTTGCGCTCACCAAGGTCAGCGGCCTGGACGGCCGAACTGTAGCCATGCGCACCCGTGCGTCAGCAACCACTGTGGCCATAGTGCCGCCCGTCGTGGCGGTCATGTCGTGTCATCGTACCCGCGCGTAGAGGGATGGGACGTTGCATGTCCGCCCCAGGGTCAACGGAGTTGGCGGCTCGAAGGCAGCCGGCCGCGTCCAGCCGGCCGGGGATCGAGTTGGCTCCTCGTCCAGCCATCCGTGTCGCCAGCCGATGGCAGCTCGAGCCGGCCGTGCCCCAGCCGGCCGTGGGCAGCTGGTTGCATAGTTTTTCTTTGAAGCAGGGGAGAAAGAACCCCATTGCTTTGGCCTACCTAGGGGTAATAACACCTTCAGTAGTCCCCGAAGCCGGTGGAGGCCCACGTCCGGCAGACAAAGGGGAGCCGGCGGCTTCCTCCCAGCGGTACCCGCCTCCGGTGTGAACCTGAAGGGCCAGTCGGGTTGGCTGTTGGACCCAACGTCTCGGGTTTTGGCGCGTCGCCCCAGGACCCGAGCCGGCCCGCTGTGCACCACGCGGCGGGTAATGATGTGGCGGGCCCCGTGCACGTGGGGAGATGGGACGTCGGCCTGGGCCTAGCCCGATAGGTCCCGGGCGTAGCCCAGTAGGCCTCGGGGCGCAGGCCAGGATCCTCTGTGCCTCGAAGCGGCCGTTACGGCCCGGGCCACCCACGCGTGCGCGGAGTTTCCGGGGGACTGGGCGTAGTTAATCCCCACGTCCCCCGATCGTGGACTCCCCTTTAAAAGGGGAGGAAGGGCAGGGAGCGGAGAGACCCGCACCCCCTTTGCTCCTTCGCTTCTTTCCCCTTTGCCATCTTTGCCCTCTTGCACAACACCACTCCCGAGCTCGCAACCGCGCCTGCACACCTCCGTTCTGCCGCAATGGCCGACGGGCGGGGAGGAAGCTAAGCCGGATCCATCCTCATCGAGGGGGACATCGAGGACCTCCGCCGGGCACACATGCTACCGCCGGTGGAGAGCGTGGTCGTGCGCGTGCTGGGCGACGAGGTGGCACCGACACCGCAGCTAGGGGAACATGTCGTCTTCCTCTGACATTTCTCCTGTGGTTTCGGGCTCCCGGTGAGCCACTTCTTTCGATTGCTCATGGACACCTTCGACCTCCGTTCGCACCACCTCGACCCCCACGCGATCCTTTACCTCGCCAGCTTCGTGACGTTGTATGAGGGGTACCTGGGGTCCTCCCTTTCCTTGATCTCTTCAACGCCCTCTTCTACCTCAAGGCGCTGAAGAGCAGTGCCTGCGGGGGCACGGCGGTGTGCTGCCGCAGCACCGCGCGCTTCCCGCCCTTCTCTCTTATCGAATCCGTCAAGGGGTGGCATCAGACGTTCTTCTATGTGAAGAACGCCGAACCGAACCTGGACTTCATCTGGCTGCCACCGTTCATAGACGCGCAGTCCTCCCAGGTGAACTGGCTGGGGGCCACCCCGCGTGGCATGGCTCTGGCGGATCTCGGCTGGCTCGCGCAGCTGAAGAGCGCCAAGGTGTTGGTCGCCTCCGATCTGGTGGCGGCCTTCATCTCGCGCCGGGTGCTGCCTCTCCAGTTGAGGTTGCAATGGATCTGTGACATGTCCGGCCATCGGGACCCCTGCCGGCTAACGACCATCGACCTGACGCCGACTCAGGTGGCGACGCGAGTGAACGCCCTCATGACGTTCAAGTTGAAGCCCACGTCGTGGACATTTGGCATGGATCCGTATGACCGCATCAACCGTCCCCCTGGTAAGTCTTCGACGAGATAGCTTCTCTTTGTTTGATTCTTTCCTGCCGGCAGCTGGGAGCGGACCTTACTTCGCCGTGCTGACTACAACTGTTGGTGCGATAGAACATGCTAGATGGCCTGCACCCCCAAATCTTCAAGGTGGAGCACGACCACTCTGACTCCGAAGACTACGAGCGGGGAGGCATGCCTGAACAGGGGGTTGACTGCTCGGGAGGAGTCGAGGAGCCGGCAGGCCCGCGAGCTGGCAACCCCAGTGGAGCGAGAGGGTCCGGCGCACCGGGGAGCCTAGCGAAGCTGGTGAGTTCCCTATTGGTCCCTCGATCAGGGACTGGACAGATGATGATGATGATGATGATGATGATGTGATGATTCTGAATGCGCCTCCCACCTTAGCTCAGCAGGGCCGGCGGAGCAAGGAGTGGCCGTCTTAAGCCCCGACGGCCAGAGCCGCCGGCCGGGTGAAGAGGCCGGCTCAGGAGGAGCCGGTGGCCCCACCACCTATCCAAAAGTGGGTGAAGGTGGCCGCACGGCAGCCGCCGGCGCGCGCTAAGCGGCCCTTGCCCATCATCATTGGGTAAGCTTTTCTTTTTCTTGTGTGTGATTCCTTCCGGGTCACGAGCCGGTGGGTGATCAACCCTTGTGCATCGCAGGGGCCCTATCGAGCTACACGAGGGGGAGTCGGTGGTGGACCCGACGAATGCCGCCAGCCGACTGGCCCGCGAGCACGTGGCCACCTAGCGGGAGGAGAAGAGGAGGCTCACAGAGCTATGAGCCTCGAAGTCCGGGACGCGAGGCGGGGCCTCGCACTCTGGGACTTCGAGCGATGGGAGGCAAAGGAGGTCCGCGGACCCCGCTCGGGTGTCGGACTCGGCAGCGGAATCGACCCTCCTGTCGAGGCACCCGTCGAGCGAGCCACGAGGGGCGGCCATGGAGCCTCCTGCGCCCCCTTCCATGAAGGAGGCGACCCAAACGAGGGCGGCGGCCCCGGAGCCGGCTCCCGAGGCGGCCCGGCCGGAGGTGCCGGACGCGACTCCGCCTGCGGCCGAGCCGGCCCGGGTCGACGTGCCGGAGGGTCCAGTGGCCCCGGAGGCGGCGTCAGAGGCGGCACCGGTGGTGGCGGCCATGGAGACGGAGGTGCCGTCCGTCGCGGTCGTCGCGTCGGACCGGCGGGAGGAGGAGGCAGCGACGGCGCTGGACGAGGGGCCGCGGGGGGCGACTCCCGGACCCGCGTTGTCATCGACCCACCCCCAGTGGCCGGCACCATGGCGGGTCCGGGGAAGGGCGGCAACAGCGGCCAGCCCCGGAGGACCCTGTGGACCATGCAGGAGGTGCTGGCGTGCGTCCCAACCCTTTCGGCTCTCCCGACAGGAGGCCCGGTCCCCTCGTTTGGGGAGTTGGGGAGCGTCCTGGACCGATGTCGCCAGGAACTGACCCGGTTCACGGAGGCAGCAGACGCCACCCTACAGCACGCAGAGGTAAGCCCAGTCGCTCTTGTTAAAATTTTCAATGGGGGCACGCAAGCGCACCCACTGGGTGTAGCCCCCGAGATGCGGGCCGACTGACCGGCTGACGGGCAGCCGGGCCAGATCTCCTTGAGCATGTTTTGACTTTGTCTCTGTGCAACAAGAGGGGAACTCCCAACGGCAGAAGCTGTTCCAGGAGGCGGTCTCCATCGACGACCGTGGCAAGTACGGTTTCTACCAGGTGGAGGAGGAGTTGACGCGGGTGCAAGGTATGTCAATTTTTGCAAGAGGGGCACGTAGCCCTCGGGAACTTGGTCGGCTGCTTGGCAGCCGCAGCGTATGTAGAAGGGTCGGCTGATGCCTACTTTGTCTTGGAGGTGAGCTGACCGCCCTCTAGACGGAGAAGACCGGGGTCGTCTCCGAGCGGGACCAGCTGGCACAAAGCATCTAGGCGGTCACTCAAGAGAAGGACCGGCTGGCCACGCTGTTGGTGGATGGGGAGGCGGCCCAGGACCGCCTCAAGGCCGACGTGGCGTAGGAGGTGATGGCCAAGGAAAAGGCTGTCAAGGAGGCGTCCGACGCCGCCCGACGGACCGCCGCCCTCCAAAGTGTGGTGACCCGCCTCGAGAGGTCACTCGAGGAGGTTAAAGGCTCTCTCGCCGAGGCAGAGGTGGCGCTGGTGTCGGAGAAGGATTCGTCGCTCCACTTCGCCATCGATGTGGACGACTCCATTGAATGTAAGTGTTTGTTTTTATTCTCTCCAACCGGCTGCCTTTTTCTTTACTGGTTCTTGCTCTTGATTTACTTTTCTCCCCTTCTTCCCTTTCTTCTTTAGGACGCTTCCCGGAGACTACACGCCATGCTGAGCACGCTGTCGAGGAGCACCGGGAATGCCTTCGGGCGTGCGGGCGCTCCATCGAAGAGGACACTGCGTGGGATGTGGTGGATCTTGGGCTCGCCATTGAACACCGGCTGATCCACCTCGAGCGGAGCATGGAGCGGCTGAAGACAGCCGGCAAGGAGGTCATCGCCGCCTTGTGGCCGGGCCATGGCGGGGCACCGGAGAACCGCGTGTCCTTGTGGCTGGAGTAGGCCGTGGCCCGGCTCGAGGCATGGAAGGCTTCGGCGGCCCGAGCCAACGCACAGATGGCACTCCGGTTCATCACGTCGTGGTATCACGGCATGGATCTGGGCCGGCTGGCCACTATGCAGGACGAGCCGGAAGAGGAGCGGGATGCCCGTGAGCCAGGCCTTGTCCGTCGGTCCAACGAGCTTGCGTCGTACGTCGACCCGGATGAGTTCCTACCGGCGCTTGACGAGGACGGCGAGCCAGTGCCTGAAGACTCCTTCGACATCCCCCAAGGTCCAGTGGATGAGGAGGTTGCCGACGATAGCACCGACTCGAGCGGCGAGCCGGTTGGGACCATGGAGGCTGTCTCGAAGTCCAAGGAGGCTGACCCAAAGGCCGCAACCATCTCCGGGACAGGAGTTGAGCCACCCAATGATTCGCCGGCTAGAGGCACGCCGGCTAGCGACGCGCCGGTGGCCTGAGCCGCCGGACGCCTTATCTTTTTTTTCTCCGGCATGTTAGGCTTTAAGTCCACCCACTGGGGGTGTAATGTAATGAACCTTGATGGTCGTGGTCCTCTTTTGTCTTTAACATCTGTATTGTGAATATTCGATGTGTTTGCCTTATTGCGCGTGCTTGCTCGTCCTTATCCTTTTTCGCCCTTTAGGTTCCTTCTATTCCGCCCCCTTTTCCCCTTTGGTTTCTGCCCCGCCAGCCCGATAGCCGGGAGCCGGTCTGTAGCTGGGCCGGGGCATCTGCCTCGAGGGAGCCGGCTCTGAACTTAGGAACCGCGATTGATAAGTAGATTGGCAGAGGCGAGGCGGTAGTCCGGCAGGACGTAGCCGGTATCTCCTTGCGATTGATATTTCGTGTGAGCTAAGCTTTGCCGCCCCGAGGCCCCGTCAGTCGGACAGCCGGGAGCTGGACCTATAGCTAGGAGGGGTGGGAGGGCCTGCTTGGCTCACACTACTTGGCCAATTTTTGAGAGAGGCGACCTAGGACCAGTCGGCGAGCCCCCGGGCCGGGGAGCCGGTGAGTGAGGAGACCTTTGAGGGAAACGAAAGAGGCATGCCCCATGAGCCAGCCTGGGGCACCCATTGCATTCATAAGCCCAAAAGGGGAGGGATATATACATACGCTGGTCTTTTCAACAGTAAAACGGACGGAGGAGCAACGTGTTCCATGGGCGCTCGGTCTCCTCGCCGGAGGCGTCTCTTTTGCGCTTCTACAGCTTCTGGTCGTTTATCAGGTAGTACGCATTGTTTTGTAATGCCTTGCTGACGATGAATGGGCCCTCCCATGGGGAGGACAGTTTTTGTTGTCCGGCTCTCCGCTGGATCCGCCTGAGGACCAGGTCCCCTTCATGAAAGGAGAGCGGTCGGATCCGCTTGCTGTGGTAGTGCTAGAGCTTCTACTGGTAGATTGCCGTCCGGCTCAAGGCCAGCTCACGGGCTTCTTCGAGTAAGTCGACGACGTCTTCTCTTGCCTCCTTTGCGTCCTTCTCCGTGTATAGGGCGACCCGAGGCGAGTCGAACTCGATGTCGGTGGGGATGATCGCCTCGGACCCATACACAAGGAAGAAGGGCGTCTAGCCGCTTGATCGGTTGGGGGTGGTCCTAAGGCTCCAAATGACAGCTGGCAGCTCGTCGACCCAGCAGCCGGCTAACCTTACCAGCGGCGTCATGAGCCAGGGCTTGATGCCGGACAGGATGAGGCCGTTTTCCCTCTCTACCTGGCCGTTTGATTGTGGATAAGCGACGGAGGCCAGGTCGAGCTGGATTCCTTGCTTGGAGCAGAAACTGTTGGAAATATTCCCTAGAGGCAATAATACAATGGTTATTATTGTATTTCCTAGTTCATGATAATTGTCTATTGTTCATGCTATAATTGTGTTAACCGGAAACCGTAATACATGTCTGAATACATAGACCATAACATGTCCCTAGTGAGCCTCTAGTTGACTAGCTCGTTGATCAATAGATGGTCACAGTTTCATGACTAAGGACATTGGATGTCGTTGATAACGGGATCACATCATTAGGAGAATGATGTGATGGACAAGACCAATCCTAAGCATAGCACAAGATCTGTAGTTCGTTTGCTAAAGCTTTTCAATGTCAATTATCGTTTCCTTAGACCATGAGATTGTGCAACTCCCAGATAACGTAGGAATGCTTTGGGTCTGCCAAACGTCACAACATAACTGGGTGGCTATAAAGGTGCACTATGGGTATCTCCGAAAGTGTCTGTTGGGTTGGCACGAATCGAGACTGGGATTTGTCACTCCATGTGACGGAGAGGTATCTCTGGGCCCACTTGGTAATACATCATCATAATGAGCTCAATGTGACTAAGGCGTTAGCCACGGGATGATGTATTACAGAACGAGTAAAGAGACTTGCCGGTAATGAGATTGAACAAGGTATAGAGATACCGACGATCGAATCTCGGACAAGTATCATACCAATAGACAAAGGGAATTGTATACGAGATTGATTGAATCCCCGACATCGTGGTTCATCCGATGAAATCATGATGGAGCATGTGGGAGCCAACATGGGTATCCAGATCTAGCTGTTGGTTATTGACCGAAGAGGTGTCTCGGTCATGGCTACATGTCTCTCGAAGCCCGTAGGGTCTACACACTCAAGGTTCGATGACGCTAGGGTTATAGGGAAATGTTGCACGTAGTTACCGAAGGTTCTTCAGAGTCCCGGATGAGATCCCGGACGTCATGAGAAGCTGCGGAATGGTCCGGCGGTAAAGATTGATATATAGGAAGTCCAGTTTTGGTCATCAGAAAGTTTTCGGGCTCATCGGTAGTGTACCAGGAGTGCCGGGAGGGTGCCGGAGGACCCCCGGGAGGGGTGTGACGACCAAAGGACTTCGTGGGCCCTTAGAGGAGGTGTGATAGACCTTATTGGGATGGCCAAGAACTTCTATAAAGTCCCATGCGGCTGGAGATAAGAGATAGGGCTGAAAAAGGTTTAAAAGGAGGAGATCCACCTCCCTTGTGGGAGGTGGACTCTCCCCCTAGTTCGACCCAACCTCTCCTCCTTCGAGGATGGGCCATGCAAGCCCTCCCTCTCCCTCCTCCTATATATATGCAAGGTTTTGGGCTGATTTGGGACACGACTTCTCTCTCTCTCTCTCGGCGCAGCCCTACCCTTCCTCTTCCTCATTCTCCGTAGCGAGTACAACTCCACCAACCGCGTTCTTGTAACGCTTCCGCTTAGCGATCCTCAAAGGTATGAAGATGCAATCTCTCCCTCTCGTTGCTGGTTTCTCCATAGATAGATCTTGGTGACACGTAGGAATTTTTTTGATTTACTACTACGTCTCCCAACAGTGGCATCATGAGCTAGGTCTATGCGTAGAATCTATGCACGAGTAAAACACAAGTTGTTGTGGGCGTCGATTTTGTTAATATGCTTACCACTACTAGTCTTATCTTGATTTTGCGGTATTGTGGGATGAAGCGGCCCGGACCGACTTTACATGTACGCTTACGTGAGACTGGTTCCACCGCTTGACATGCACTTGTTGCATAAGGTGGCTAGCGGGTGTCTGTCTCTCCCACCTTAGTCGGATTGGATTGGATGAAAAGGGTCCCTATTAAGGGTAAATAGCAATTGGCATATCACGTTGTGGTTTTGGCGTAGGTAAGAAACGTTCTTTCTAGAAACCTATAGCAGCCACGTAAAAACTTGCAACTGCAAATTAAAGGACGTCTAACTTGTTTTTGCAGCATATGCCTTGTGATGTGATATGGCCAAAGAATGTGATGTGATGCATTGTGATGTATGAGATTGATCATGTTCTTGTAATAGGATTCACGACTTGCATGTCGATGAGTATGAAAACAGGCAGGAGCCATAGGAGTTGTCTTATTTTATTGTATGACCTGCATGTCAATCATAAACGCCATGTAATTACTTTACTTTCTTGCTAAACCTTAGCCATAGTAGTTGAAGTAATAGTTGGCGAGACAACTTCATGAAGACACATTGATGGAGATCATGGTGCCGTGCCGGTGACAGTGATGATCATGGTGCCCCGAAGATGGAGATCAAAGGAGCAAGATGATATTGTCCATATCATGTCACTATATTGATTGCATGTGATGTTTATCATGTTTACATCTTATTTGCTTAGAACGATGGTAGTAAATAAGATGAGCTCTCAATAAAAATTTCAAGAGAAGTGTTCACCCTAACTATGCACCATTGCGAAGGATCGTCGTTCCGAAGCACCACGTGATGATCGGGTGTGATAGGTTCTAGCATTCGCATACAACAGGTGTAAGCCAGATTTACACACGCGATACACTTAGGTTGACTTGACGAGCCTAGCATGTACATACATGGACTTGGAACACGGAAGACCGAAAGGTCGAACATGAGTCGTATAGAAGATACGATCAACATGGACATGTTCACCATGGATGACTAGTCCGCTCACGTGATGATCGGACACGGGCTAGTTGACATGGTTCATGTGTCACTTGGATGACTAGAGAGATGTCTATCTAAGTGGGAGTTCATTAAATAATTTGATTATGTGAACTTGATTATCATGAACCTAGTCCAAAATTGTCTTTACAATCTATATTGTAGATCCAATGGCCAACGAGAATGTCACCCTAAACTTCAACGCGTTCCTAGAGAAAACCAAGCTGAAAGATGATGGAAGCAACTATGCGGACTGCGTCCATGGCTTGAGGATCATCCTCATAGCTTCCAAGAAATTGTATGTCCTTGATGCACCACTAGGTGACCCACCCCTTCTCCCAACAGAGCAAGACGTTGCGAACGCTTGGCATTCTCGCTGCGATGATTACTCCCTTGTTTAGTGTGGCATGCTTTACAGTTTAGAACCAAGGCTCCAAAAGCTTTTTGAGCAACACGGAGCATATGAGATGTTCCAAGAGCTGAAACTGGTTTTCCAAGCTCATGCCCGGGTCGAGAGATATGACGTCTCCGACAAGTTCTTCAGCTGTAAGATGGAGGAGAATAGTTCTGTCAGTGAACACATCCTCAAGATGTCTGGGCTACACAACCGCTTGACTCAGCTGGGAGTTAATCTCCTGGATGACTCGGTCAATGACAAAATCCTCCAGTCGCTTCGACCTAGCTACAAGAGCTTTGTGATAAACTACAACATGCAAGGGTTGGAGAAGTCCATTCCTGAGTTGTACTCGATGCTGAAATCACCAGAGGTCTAGATCAAAAAGGAGCATCAAGTGTTGATGATGAATAAGACCACTAGTTTCAAGAAAGGCAAGGATAAAAAGAACTTCAAGAAGGATGGCAAAACTGTTGCCGCGCCCGGTAAGCAAGTTGCCGGTAAGAAGAAGAACAAGCATGGACCCAAGCCTGAGACTAAGTGCTTTTATTGCAAGGGTACCGGTCACTAGAAGCGGAACTGCCCCAAGTACTTAGCGGATAAGAAGGACGGCAACATTAAAGGTATATGTGATATACTTGTTATTGATGTGTACCTAACCAGCGCTCGTAGTAGCACCTGGGTATTTGATACTGGTGCGGTTGCTCACATTTGTAACTCCAATCAGGAGCTGCGGAATAAGCGGAGGCTGGCAAAGGACGAGGTGACGATGCGCGTCGGGAATGGTTCCAAGGTCGATGTGATCACCGTCGGCACGCTACCTCTATATCTACCTTCGGGATTAGTGTTAAACCTTAATAATTGTTACTTAGTACCAGCTTTGAACATGAACATTGTATCTGGATCTCCCTTGATGCGAGATGGCTACTCATTTAAATCTGAGAATAATGGTTGTTCTATTTATATGAGAGAAATGTTTTATGGTCATGCCCCGCTGGTCAATGGTTTATTTTTGATGAATCTCGAACGTGATGTTACACATGTCCATAGTGTGAGTACCAAAAAGTGTAAGGTTGATAATGATAGTCCCACTTACATGTGGCACTGCCGCCTTGGTCATATTGGTGTCAAACGCTTGAAGAAGCTCCATACTGATGGACTTTTGGAGTCTCTTGATTTCGAATCATTTGACACGTGCGAACCATGCCTCATGGGCAAGATGACCAAGACTCCGTTCTCTGGAACAATGGAGCGAGCAACTGACTTGTTAGAAATAATACATACCGATGTATGCGGACCAATGAGTGTCGAGGCTCGTGGTGGCTACCGTTATGTTCTCACCCTCACTGATGACTTGAGTAGATATGGGTATGTCTACTTAATGAAACATAAGTCTGAAACTTTTGAAAGGTTCAAGGAATTTTAGTGTGAGGTAGAGAATCAACGTGACAGGAAAATAAAGTGCCTATGATCTGATCGTCATGGAGAATATTTAAGTCACGAGTTTGGCACACACCTAACGAAATGTGGAATTATTTCACAACTCACGCCGCCTAGCACACCTCAGCGAAATGGTGTGTTTGAACGTCGTAATCACACTCTATTAGAGATGGTACGATCTATGATGTCTCTTACCGACTTACCGCTATGATTTTGGGGATATGCATTAGAGACTGCCGCATTCACTTTAAATAGGGCACCGTCAAAATCCGTTGAGACGACACCGTATGAATTATGGTTTGGAAAGAAACCTAAGCTGTCGTTTCTAAAAGCTTGGGGATGCGATGCTTATGTGAAGAAACTTCAACCTGAGAAACTCGAACCCTAAGCGGAAAAGTGCGTCTTCATAGGATATCCCAAAGAGACTATTGGGTATACCTTCTACCTACGATCCGAGGGCAAAGTCTTTGTTGCCAAGAATGGATTCTTTCTCGAGAAAGAGTTTCTCTCGAAATAAGTAAGTGGGAGGAAAATAGAACTTGATGAGGTAATTGTACCTCCACTCGAACCGGAGAGTAGCACAGCACATGAAGTTGTTTCTATGGAGCCTGCATCGGCTGGAGAGGAAGTTAATGATGATGATCATTTAACTTCAGATCAAGTTACTGTTGAATGTCGAAGGTCCACTAGGACACGTTCCGCACCAGAGTGGTACGGCAACCCTGTCCTGGAGATCATGTTGTTGGACAACGGTGAACCTTCGAAATGTGAAGAAGCAATGGCGGCCCCGGATTCCAAAAAATGGCTCGAGGCCATGAAATCTGAGATAGGATCCATGTATGAGAACAAAGTATGGACTTTGGTGGACTTGCCTGATGATAAGCGATCCATTGAAAATAAATGGATCTTTAGGAAGAAGATTGACGCGGATGGTAATGTGACCATCTATAAGGCTCGTCTTGTCGCTAAGGGTTATCGACAAGTTCAAGGAGTTGAATACGATGAGACTTTCTCACCCATAGCGATGCTGAAGTCTGTCCGAAGCATGTTAGCAATTGCGGCATTTTAGGATTATGAGATCTGGTAAATGGACGTCAAAACGGCATTCCTTAATGGTTTCCTTAAGGAAGAACTGTATATGATGCAGCCGGAAGGTTTTGTCAATCCTAAAGATGCTAACAAGGTATTTAAACTCCAGCGCTCCATCTATGGGCTGGTGCAAGCATCTCGGAGTTGGAACATTCGCTTTAATGAAGTTATTAAAGTGTTTGGGTTTGTACAGGTTTATGGAGAACCCTATATTTACAAGAAAGTGAGTGGGAGCTCTGTAGCATTTCTCATATTATATGTGGATGACATACTAATAATGGGAAATGATATAGAACTCTTGGAAAGTATAAAGGCCTACTTGAATAAGTGTTTTTCAATGAAGGACCTTAGAGAAGCTGCTTACATATTAGGTATTAAGATCTATAGAGATAGATCGAGACGCCTCATAGGTCTTTCACAAAGCACATACCTTGAAAAGATTTTGAAGAAGTTCAATATGGATCAATCCAAGAAGGGGTTCTTGCCTGTGTTACAGGGTGTGAGATTGAGTACGACTCAATGCCCGACCACGACAAAGGATAGAGAAGAGATGAGTGTCATCCCCTATGCTTCAGCCATAGGCTCTATTATGTATGCCATGCTATGTACCAGACCTGATGTGAACCTTGCCATAAGTTTGGTAGGGAGGTACCAAAGTGATCCCGGAGCGGAGCACTGGACAGCGGTCAAGAATATCCTGAAGTACCTAAAAAGGACAAAGGACATGTTTCTCATATATGGAGGTGCCGAAGAGCTCGTCGTAAAGGGTTACGTCGATGCTAGCTTCGACACAGATCCGGACGACTCCAAGTCGCAAACCGGATACGTGTATATTTTGAACGAAGGGGCAGTCAGCTGGTGCAGCAGCAAGCAAAGCGTCATGGCGGCATCTACATGTGAAGCGGAGTACATAGCTTCTTCGGAAGCAACAAAGGAAGGAGTCTGGATGAAGGAGTTCATCACCGACCTAGGAGTAATTCCAAGTGCGTCGGGCCCGATGACTCTATTCTGTGACAACACTGGAGCTATTGCCCTTGCGAAGGAGCGCAGGTTTCACAAGAAGACAAGACACATCAAGAGCCGCTTCAACTCCATCCGTGATTACATTCAGGAAGGAGATATAGATATTTGTAAAGTGCATACAGATCTGAATGTCGCAGATCCGTTGACTAAACCTCTCTCACGAGCAAAACATGATCAACACCAGATTGCTATGGGTGTTCGATTCATCACAATGTAACTAGATTATTGACTCTAGTGAAAGTGTGAGACAATTGGAAATATGCCCTAGAGGCAATAATAAAATGGTTATTATAGTATTTCCTAGTTCATGATAATTGTCTATTGTTCATGCTATAATTGTGTTAACCGGAAACCGTAATACATGTGTGAATACATAGACCACAACATGTCCCTAGTGAGCCTCTAGTTGACTAGCTCGTTGATCAATAGATGGTCACGGTTTCATGACCATGGATATTGGATGTCGTTGATAACGGGATCACATCATTAGGAGAATGATGTGATGGACAAGACCCAATCCCAAGCATAGCACAAGATCGTGTAGTTCGTTTGCTAAAGCTTTTCAATGTCAAGTATCGTTTCCTTAGACCATGAGATTGTGCAACTCCCGGATACCGTAGGAATGCTTTGGGTCTGCCAAACATCACAACATAACTAGGTGGCTATAAAGGTGCACTACGGGTACCTCCGAAAGTGTCTGTTGGGTTGGCACGAATCGAGACTAGGATTTGTCACTCCATGTGACGGAGAGGTATCTCTGGGCCCACTTGGTAAGACATCATCATAATGAGCTCAATGTGACTAAGGAGTTAGCCATGGGATGATGTATTACGGAATGAGTAAAGAGACTTACCGGTAACGAGATTGAACAAGGTATAGAGATACCGACGATCGAATCTCGGACAAGTATCATACCAATAGACAAAGGGAATTGTATACGAGATTGATTGAATCCCCGACATCGTGGTTCATCCGATGAAATCATCATGGAGCATGTGGGAGCCAACATGGGTATCCAGATCTAGCTGTTGGTTATTGACCGGAGAGGTGTCTCGGTCATGTCTACATGTCTCCCGAACCCATAGGGTCTACACACTTAAGGTTCGATGACGATAGGGTTATGGGAAAATGTTGTACGTGGTTACCGAAGGTTGTTCGGAGTCCCGGATGAGATCCCGGACATCACGAGGAGCTCCGGAATGGTCCGTAGGTAAAGATTGATATATAGGAAGTCTAGTTTTGGTCACCGGAAAGTTTTCGGGCTCATCGGTAGAGTACCGGGAGTGTCGGGAGGGTGTCGGAGGACCCTCGGGAGAGGTGTGACGACCAAAGGACTTCGTGGGCCCTTAGAGGAGGTGTGCCAGCCCTTATTGGGCTGGTCAAGACCTTCTAGAAAGGCCCATGCTGCTGGAGATAAGAGATAGGGCTGAAAAAGGTTTAAAAGGAGGAGATCCACCTCCCTTGTGGGAGGTGGACTCTCCCCCTAGTTCGGCCGAACCTCTCCTCATTGGAGGATGGGCCAAGGCAGTACTCCCTCTCCCTCCTCCTATATATCTTCAAGGGTTTGGGCTGATTTGGGACACGACTTCTCTCTCTCGACGCAGCCCTACCCTTCCTCTTCCTCGCTCTCCGTTGCGCTTGGCGAAGCCCTGCCGGAGTCCACGTAGCACCACCGTCACCACGCCGTCGTGCTGCCGGAGCTCTCCCTCAACCTGTCCTTCCTTCTTGCTGGATTAAGGCATAGGAGACGTCATCAGGCTGCACGTGTGTTAAATGCGGAGACGCCGTTGTTCGGCGCTGAGATCGGAATCCACCGCGATCTGAATCGCTGCGAGTGTGACTCCACCAACCGCGTTCTTGTAACGCTTCCGCTTAGCGATCTTCAAAGGTATGAAGATGCAATCTCTCCCCTCTCATTGCTGGTTTCTCCATAGATAGATCTTGGTGACACGTAGGATTTTTTTTGATTTACTACTACATCTCCCAACAGAAACGTGCGAGCGCGCCCTTGGCGAAATTCATGTCGTTGTCGTTGATGATGCTATGGGGGACGCCGTAGTGAACCGTGATGTCATCGATGAACCGGATGGTCGTGAGGCCATCCAACTTCTTAATTGGTCGTGCTTCGGTCCACTTGGTGAATTTTTTGACAGCCACCAGCAAGTGTGTCATGCCGCCTCGTGCGGTCTTGAAGGGGCCCACCATGTCCAGCCCCCAGACGGTGAAGGGCCACGAGAGGGGGACGGTTTGGGGGGCTGATGCCGGCAGGTGGCTCTACATGCTGAAGCGCTGGCAGCCCTCGCACTCGTCGACTAATTTCTTGGCTGCCTCGAGAGCAGTGGGCCAGTAGAAGCCGGGGCGGAAGGCCTTGGCAACCAGGGTTCTGGAGGCGGCATGATGCCCGCACTCGCCCTGGTGGATGTCGACGAGGATTTCCCGACCCTTTTCCGACTCGACGCACCGCTGGAAGACGCTGGTGGTACTGCGATGGATGAGCTCGTTGTTGATGATGCTATATGTCAAGGCCCGACACTGGATTTGCCTCACCATGACATCGTCCGGGGGGAGTTCGTCGCGTAGGAGGAATGCCAAGATAGGCTGGGCCCACGAGGGAGCTGAGACAAGGGCCGGCTCGGGAGCCCCCGGGCCTGGGTGATTAGTCCCCGGGACCAGCTCGTCAGCCCCAGGGGCCGGCTCACCAGCCCCCGAGGCCAGCTCGTCGGTTAGCATCATGACGATCACGTCGTTGGAGCCGGTGACCTTGGATGCAGCCTGCTGAACTGGTGCCAGCAAGGCAGCCACGGTTGAGGGAGCCGGTGGCGAAGATGCCGTAGGGGCAGCCGGAGCCGCCGATGGGCCGGCGGCATCTGCCGGCACGAAGATGGATTCCGATTCTAGAGAAGGCTTGGTTGATGGATTGAGCAGCCGCTCGAGGGAGACGCCGGCTGGGATGGCCTGCCGGGTGGAGCCGATCTTTGCCAACGCATCGGCTGCCTCGTTGTCTGCCCGTGGGACATGATGAAACTCACAACCCTCGAAGGAGCCGGTGAGCTGCCCATGTTGGCGTCCCTGGCGTCCCATTCGCCAGAGACCTGCTGCACCATGAGGTCAGAGTCACCGAATCATAGAATGCGCCTGATGACGATATCCTTGGCGAGTCGGAGGCCATGGACGATGGGTTCGTACTCGGCTACGTTGCTGGAGGCGGCAAAGTGGATCTGGAGGGCATACTTGAGATGGTCAACTTTCGGGGAGGAGAGGACTATGCTGGCACCCAGGGCGGTCCTCATTTTCGAGCCGTCGAAGTGCATGCGCCAATGCGTGGAGTCTAGGGGAGGCGGCACGAACTCGGTTTCCGCCTAGTCAACGAGGAAGTCAGCCAACGCCTGTGACTTGATGGCGGTGCAACGTTCGTACTAGATCTCATGATCGGCAAGGGAGATGACCTATTTGGCGATCCGGCCGGTGGAGTCCCGACCGCTCATGATTTCGCCGAGCGGGGCCGTCCTCACCACGGTGATGGTATGCTCCTAGAAATACTGCTTGACCTTCTTTGCGGCGAAGTATATGCCGTAGCACATCTTCTGGTAGTGGGGGTAGTTTTGCTTGGACGCGGAGAGGACCTCGCTGAGGTAGTAGATGGGGCGCTGGACCGGCAGGGACTTGCCCTCCTCCGATCGCTCGACCACCAGGACGATGCTGATGACACGAGTGGTCGCCGTGATGTAGGCGAGCAAGGGTTCCTTCCTAGCCGGCGCGGCCAGGATGGGCGCGTGGGTGAGAGCCTTCTTGAGGCCACGGAAGGCCTCGTCCGCCTCGTCGGGCCAATCGAACATGCCTGACTCTTGGTGTGACCCGGCTCGACTAGAGCCATCTTGCGAAGGAGCCCGTAGAGGGGCAAGGCCTTCTCCCCCAGCCGGCTGATGAACCGGCTGAGCGAGGCGAGGCAGCCGGTGAACTTCTGTACGCCGCGGAGCCGGGTCGGCTTGGGCATGCACTCGATTGCGCTGATATTCTCGGGGTTAGCTCCGATGCCACGAGTGGACACGAAGAAACCCAAGAGTTGGCCGGCTGGGATGCCAAAGACACATTTCTCTGGATAGAGCTTGATCTTGTATTTGCGCAGATTCGCAAAGGTCTCTCAGAGGTCGTCGAGGAGGCGGAAGTTCTTTTTGGTTTTGACAACGATGTCATCGACGTAGATGTGGACGTTCCTGCCTATCTGAGGCAGGAGGCACTTCTGCATGCACCGCTGGAAGGTGGCGCTTGCGTTTTTCAGGCTAAAGGACATGGTGATGTAGCAGTAGGCCCGAAGGGCATGATGAAGGAGGTCTTGAGCCGGTCCTCCAAGTCCAGCTTGATCTGGTGGTAGCCAGAGTAGGCGTTCAGGAAGGACAGCAAGTCGCAGCAGGTCGTGGAGTCGATGACTTGATCGATCCGCGGTAGGGCGTATGGATACTTGGGGCATGCCTTGTTCAGGCTAGTGTAGTCGATGCACATGCGCCAGGTCTTGTTCCTCTTCAACACCAGGACTGGGTTGGCTAGCCAGTCCGGGTGGAAAACTTCCATGATGAACCCGACCGCGAGCAACCGGGTGATCTCTTCTCCTATGGTATGTCGCTTCTCCTCGGAGAAACGACGTAGGGGTTGCTTGACTGGCTTGACGTCCGGCTGGACGTGTAGTTTGTGCTGGGCGAAATTCCTTGGAACACTCGACATGTCCTTGGGGTAACATGCAAAGATGTCCCGATTCTCACGGAGGAAGTTGACGAGCTCGCCTTCCTATTTGTTGTCGAGGCAGGAGCCGATGGTGATGCACTGAGTGGGGTTGGCCGGGTTGAGCAGGATTGGCTTGTTGTCCTTGGACGGCTAGAAGGAGGCCTCGCTGATGGATTGTGAGGAGAGAGCCGACACGGCCGGCTGGCTAGCAGCAAGGGCCACGAGTCGGTCGAGATGCCGCTTTTCCTCGGTGATTTCCAAGGTCTTGGCCAGCCAGCTGCCGTCTCGATCACACTCGATCGACATCTTGTAGTCGCCCGTGATGGTGATGATTCCCTTGGGGCCCGGCATCTTGAGCTTGAGGTAGGCGTAATGGGGGACCGGCATAAACTTGACAAGGGCTGGCCGGCCCAACAGTGCGGTGTAGGGAGTTGCGAGGTCCACGACCTCGAACAACACCGGCTCACGACGGAAGTGGCCGGGTCCGCTGAAGAGGACGCCGAGCGTGATTTTGGCGACAGGGGAGCAGGATTTCCCAGGCACGATGCCGTGGAAAACCGTCTGGCTCGCCTGTAGGTCTTCTATCTTCAGCCCCAACTTGCACATCGTGTCTAGGTATAGGATGTTGATGCTGCTACCACCATCTACCAGCACCCGTGAGAAGCAGTAGGTGCGCTTTTCGGTGGTGATGGTGGGGTTGAAGACTAGGGCGTAGCTGCCGGGGCTCTGCATCACGGCAGGGTGATCGGCCCGGCTCCAGGTGACCGGCTTCTCCGACCAGTGCATGAACTGGGGAGTTGCTGGCATGGTGGCGTTCACCTCATGATGGAGCCGATGTTGAGCATGTTTGCCCATCTCTTCACTGGTGAAGACGACATAGCAATTGTCCTGGTTGCGGAACTGGTCGTGAAGGCGACCATCATTTTGGGCCAGAGCCGGAGCCGGCGCCGGGGCGGCAGCTGGAGCCGGGGCCGGCACGCGGACAAGTGGCACAGGAGGAGCCGGAAGGACGTCCCCCCGGGGCAATCGCTGTGAGAAGCTCCACTGCCGGAGCGTGTGCGTAGAGGGTTTGGCCCGTGAGTGGTTCTTGCAAGGGAGGTCGAGCATCTGCTCGAAGGTGAGCTTCGGTTGCTAGGCAGCCTTGCGAGTGCGCTAGCGTTGGCTGGAAGACTGGGCAGCCAGCTCCTGCTCCTCGATGGTGGCGACCTACTGGCTCCCGTAGAGGGGATCCGACAGTTCGTTCTTGCGTTTGTTGTTCTGCGGCTGCCATTTGTCGGCAGCCAGCCAGGATGGTGCCGGTGTTGTTGTTGCCTTGGCGGGCGGGGTCGTCTTGACTCGGATGGCTGAATGAGCGATGGCATATTTGTCGGACTTGGTCATGAGCTCGGCAAGCATGGCCGGCTCGGAGCACTGAAGCTTGTGCTTGAGGGGGGTGTCATCTCGACAACCTTCGATGAAGTACTATACGGCTTGCACCTCGTGCACTCCCTCGCCGGAGTTGCGGAGCTCGGTCCATCGAGTGAGGTAGTGACGGAGGGACTCGTCCGGCCCCTGAACGCACATGGTGAGTTCACGAGGGCGGCTAGGCCGCTTGTAGGTTCCGGTGTAGTTGTGTCCGAAGGCTTCTTCAAAGTCCGTCCAGGTGTTGATGCTGCCGGCCGCCAGGCTGTTGAGCCACGTGCGGGCTGAGCCGATTAGCATGAGGGGAGCGTAGCGAATAGCTACGCGCTTGTTCCCCCTGGCGATGCTGACCGCGGTGGTTTAGTCGATCAACCAGTCCTCGGGCTTGGCGGCCTGTTCTACTTCAGGGTGTCTCGGGGGAGTGTGAAGCCGGTCGGGAACGGCTCGTTGCGGATCCGAGGGCCGAAACAGGCCAGGACAATCGAGCCCTCCTCTTCGAGGAGGGCAGACTATGCGAGCTGGTGGATGCGGTTGCAGGCGTCGTTCTCAGTGCAGGGGACACGCGGCCCGATCCGGTCCGAGAGCTTGGGACGGATGACGGGCGGAATCGACCGTTTCACCTCGCGCCACGGGGGTGGAGTGTGCCCGCGGCTGCGCCGCCTACCGGCTGCCGGCACTTCGTGGTGGCGGCCGTTGCGAGGCGGGTTGTTGGTGCGTCGACTGTTAACAGCCGCCTGCTCGCTCCCTGGCAACTGAGAGGGCCGGGGGTTGTTTGTTTCGTCCCGGCGGCCTGAGACGCGAGGGGAGCAAGAGTGCTGAGGCGGCTAACGGCCAGTAGTCCTCGTGCCCTCGCGCTCGAACCGGGAGCCTCCGGAGGCGGCGCCGCCCAACGCGAGCAGATGCTGCTGCGCGTCGGCGGCATCAATGAGCTCCTTGATGTGACGCTCATGAGCGTCACGTTCTTTCGCCCTCCAAGGTGGCCAAATCCTCGTAGGCCACCTTGAGGGCCCGCAGGTTGGCTGTAGGGGTGTCGTAGACGGGCATCTTGCCGCCCAGGATTTCGGGGACCACGCGACCGCGATCGCGCATAGCCCCACGTAGGCTGGGCTCAGTGTCAGCCCGGGTGAGACCATAGGCGGAGGCATATTCCCGCTGGGCAGCCTCTATGTGGCGGTGTGGCCGCGAGGGCGGTGGCGTCCTCGAACATGTCGCGGTGAACCGCCTCGCGATCGGTCACGGCGTCGTCGGGGTTTGCCGTCGGGGCGATAGGGGTGCTCAAGCCCCGTAGGGCCGCACCCAGTGGGTCAGAGGTGCTGACACGGGCCGCGGCGGTGTCGGCCCCGGCCCGTGCACGTCCGGAGGAGGTTGAGGAGATGATGGCCATTACCCCACGCGATCGTGGGAGCTGCTGGACTGGGTTGCAGCAAGTGCGCCCACAGCCATGGGCAGACCGACGCAGACGAGCACCTGGCTGGGGTACTCGTCGGCGACCGGAGTTTCGGTGAGGCTGAGCCTACCGAAACGCTCGGTGAGCGCTTCGATGTCGAGCGTGAGTGCAGTGAAGCTGCCCGCAGGGCATGCCGGAGAAAGCCCCATGAGCCCGCGGTTTCGCCTGGACATGCGGTGACGATGGGGAATGGCGAGGGGTCCTGCCCGGAGCATGAATCCGTCCGGTGCCGCGTACTGCCCCATGGTGGGCGCCAACAGTCGTCGTTTTCTCATGACAGATGTCATGGGTAGGATTATCGTGGGTGGTTGGGGACGAAGGACGCCGACGGGCTCCGGGTGCGAGATTGGGCACAAGTGGTGGTGACACACGATGTAGCCAAGTTCAGGGCCCTCCGTGGGAGGTAACACCTCTAGTCCTGCTTGGTCTAGTTGGATGGATTGTTGTGTTTACAAGGGTGGTCGTAGAGATGTGTCTAGAGGAGGAGGAAGGAGCAGCCGGCTCGTCTTCCTCTGTTGCTAGAGATGAGGTGTAAGGAGAGTTCTGTGTGGGCGTGGGCGAATGATCGTCCGTCCCCGTTACATGGGGGGCTCGGGTTTTTTTATAGGCCAACCCCCCGGCTCTATAATATTTCTAAGGTACAAAGGTGGGGGGACCCGGCTGGAAGCCTCTCTAGCTGACCAGGGGGCCCCGCCCTTTGAGCCGTCTTGTCGCCGGTAGGGTCCATCGGCTGGGCGGTCTTGTCGCCTACTAGGGCCCGCCAGCCGGCTCTATGATTGGCCGTCACCCACCTGCCTCGACACGGGTCACCCGGGACGCATCGCCTAGTGCCAGCCGGCCAAAGTCTCCAGTACGGCCGGCTGCACTGTATCCATGCCAGGCCAGGTAATCGAGTGGGCGAGGGCGTTCCGACACTATTCCCTTGCCCGGTCGCGCTCGCCAAGGTCAGCGGCCTGGATGGTCGGACTGTAGCCATGCGCACTCGTGCGTCAGCGACCACTATGGCCACAGTGCCGCCCATCGTGACGTTCATGTCGTGTTGTCATACCCGTGCACAGAGGGACGGGACGTTGCATGGCCCCCCCAGGGTCAACGGAGGAGGCGGCCCGGAGGAAGCCGGCCGCGTCCAGCCGGCCGGGGGTCGAGCCGGCTCCACGTCCAGCCGTCCGTGTCGCCAGCCGGCGGCAGCTCGAGCCGGTCGTGCCCCAGCCGGCCGTGGGTAACCGGTCGCATAGTTTTTCTTTGAAGCAGGGGAGGAAGAACCCCGTTGCTTTGGCCTACCCAGGGGTAATAACCCCGTCAGAAGTGTTTCCAAGGTTGATGTGATCACCATCGCACGCTCTCTCTACCTTCGGGATTAGTGATGAACCTAAATAAATGTTATTTGGTGTTTGCATTTGAGCATGAACATGATTAGACCGTGTTTATTGCAAAAGGGTTATTCATTCAAGTTAGAGAATAATGGTTATTCTGTTTACATGAATAATACATTGAATGGTCATGCACCCAGTAAGAATGGTTTATTGAATCTTGATCGTAGTGATACACATGTTCATAATATTGATGCCAAAAGATGCAAAGTTAATAATGATAGTACTACATACTTGTGGCACTGCCGCTAAATGTCATATTGGTGTAAAGCGCATGAATAAACTCCATGCTGATGAATCTTTGGACTCACTCGATTTTGAGTCAGATGAGATAAGCGGATCATGCCCTGGGCAAGGTGACTAAGACCCTGTTTTCTAGTTTGATGGAGCAGGAAAGTGACTTATTAGAAATGATACATGTTGATGTATGCGGTCCAATGAGTTTTGTAGCGTGCGGTGGATATCTTTTTTTTCTTACCTTCACTGATGTTTTGAGTAGATATGGGCATATTTACTTAATGAAACACAAGTCTGAATCTTTGAAAAGTTCAAGCAAATTCAAAGTGAAGTTTGAGATCATCGTGACAAGAAGATAAAATGTCTACGGTATGATCATGGAGGTGAATATATGAGTTACGAGTTAGGTATACAAGTTAAGACAATGTGGAAGTTGTTTCACAAGTCACGCCACTTGGAACACCATAGTGTGATGGTGTATTCGAATGTCGTAGTCATGCTCTATGTGATATGGTGCGTACTATGATGTCTCTTATCGTTTTGCCACTATCATTTTGAGGTTATGCATTAGAGAAAAATACATTCACTTGAAATAGGGCACCATCTAAGTCCACTGAGATGACACCGTAAGAATTATGGTTTGGCAGAAACCTAAGCTGTCATTTCTCAGACTTTGGGAATGCGACGCTTATGTCTAATGAGCTCGAACCCAAAGCGAAAAGGTGCATATTCATAGGATACCCCAAGGTAACAGTTGGGTATCCCTTCTATCTTAGATCCGAGGGAAAATTGTTTGTTTGTGAAAATGGGTCCTTTCTTGAGAAAGAGTTTCTCTCGAAAGAATTGAGTGGGAGGAAAGTAGGACTTGATGAGGTTGTGGAAGCGTTACTTTAGTTGGATAGTAGCATGATGCAGAAAGATGTTTCTGCATCGGCTACACCAAGTGAAGAGGAAGCAAATGATGATGATCATGAAGCTTCGGATCAAATTACTACCGAACCTCATAGGTCGACAAGGACTCGTACTTCCCCTGAGTGGTCCGTCAATCCTGTCTTGGAGGTCATGTTGTTAGACAACAGTGAACCAACGAGCTATGAAGAAGAGATGGTTGGACCAGATTCCAATAAATGGCTAGGAGCCATGAAGTCCGAGAAAGGATCCAAGTATGAAAACCAAGTATGGAATTTGGTAGACTTGCCCGTTGAATGGAAGCTCGTTAAGTACAAATGGGTCTTTAAGAGGAAGACAGACAATGATGGTGGACATCACCATTTATAAATCTTGACTTGTCACAAAGAGGTTTCTAACAATTTCAAGGATTTGACTACGATGAGACTTTCTCACCCGTAGCAATGCTAAAAGTCTGTTGGAATTATGTTAGAAGTTGCTGCATTTTTCGATTATGAAATCTAGCAGATGGATGTCAAAACACCGTTTCCTTAACGGTTTCCTTAAGGAAAGGTTGTATGGGATACAACCAAAAGGTTTTGTCAGTCCTGAGGATGCTAAAAGGTGTGCAAGCTCTAGTGATCCTTCTATAGGTTGGATCAAGCATCTTGAAGTTGGAATATACACTTTGACGAGGTGATCAATGTTTTTAGGTTTATACAAAGTTTATGAGAAACTTTTATTTACAAGAAAGTGAGTGGGAGCACTATAGAATTTCTAATAAGTATATGTGGTTGACATATTTTTGATCTGAAATAATTCTATAAAGCATAAACAGTATTTTGAAAAGAGTTTTTCAAACAAAGACCTGGATAAAGCTACTTAATTGTTGGGAATCAAGATCTATAGAGATAGATCAGGACGTCTGATAAGACTTTCAATGAGTACATACCTTGACAAGATTTTGAAAGAGTTCAAAGTGGATCAGTCAAAGAAAGAGTTCTTGCCTGATTTTTAAGGTGTGGAGTTGAGTGAGAATCAAAGCTCGACCACGCCAGTAGAAAGAGAAAGGACAAAGGTCGTCCCCTATGACTTAGCCATAGTCTCTATATAGTATGCCATGCTCTGTACCGCACCTGGTGTGTGCCTTGCCATGAGTCTGTCAACGGGTACAAGAGTGATCGAGGAGAGGATCACTGGACAGCGGTCAAAATTATCCCTATTTACTAGAGGACTAAGGAAATATTTCTTGATTATGGAGATGATAAAGAGTTCGTCGTAAAGGGTTACATCGATGCAAGCTTTAACATCAATCGGGATGACTCTTAGTAGAAATCCAGATACGTATAGTGGAGCAGCCATTTGGAATAGCTCCAAGTGGAGCATGGTACTAGTATCTACAACATGAGATAGATATTTGCAAAGTACACACGGATCTGAATGTCACAAACCCGTTAACTAAAACCTCTCTCACATGCAAAACATGATCAAACCCCCAAAACTCATTGGGTGTGAGATTCTTAAACAATGTAAATCACATAACGATGTGACCTAGATTATTGACTCTAGTGCAAGTGGGAGACTGTTGGAAATATGCCCTAGAGGCAATAATAAATTAGTTATTATCATATTTCCTTGTTCATGATAACCGTTTATTATCCATGCTATAATTGTATTGATTGGAAACTCAGATACATATGTGGATACATAGACAACACCATGTCCCTAGTATGCCTCTACTAGACTAGCTCGTTGATCAAAGATGGTCAAGGTTTCCTAGCCATGGACATGAGATGTCATTTGATAATCGGGTCACATCATTAGGAGAATGATGTGATGGAGAAGACCCAAACTATAAGCATAGCATATGATCATGTCAGTTTATTGCTATAGTTTTCCGCATGTCAAGTATCTGTTCCTATGACCATGAGATCATGCAGGTCACTGACACCGGAGGAGTACCTTATGTGTATCAAACGTTGCAACGTAACTGGGTGACTGTAAAGGTGCTCTATAGATATCTCCGAGGGTGTCTCTTGGGTTGGCATGGATCAAGACTGGGATTTGTTACTCCATGTGACGGAGAGGTATCTCAGGGCCCACTTGGTAATACAACATCACAATGAGTCTTGCAAGCAAAGTGACAAAAGAGTTAGCCACGGGATCTTGTACTACGGAACGAGATTGAACTAGGTATAGACATACCGATGATCGAATCTCGGGAAATTAACATACCGAAGAACAAAGGGAACAACATACGTGATTAACTGAATCCTTGACATAGAGGTTCAACCGATAAAGATCTTCGTATCATATGTAGGAACCAATATAGGCATCCAGGCCCCGCTATTGGTTACTGGCCGTTGAGGTGTCTTAGTTATGTCTACATAGTTCTCGAACCCGTAGGGTCTGCATACTTGAAGTTTAGTGAAGTTTCGGTAGTATTGAGTTATGTATGTTGGTGATTGAAGGTTGTTTGGAGTCCCGGATGTCACGAGGAGCTCCAGAATGATCTGGAGGTAAAGATTTATTTATAGGAAAGGTGTTTTTGGGTTCCGGAAAAGTTTCGGGTATTTCCGGTAGGGTATCGGGAATGACGAATGGGTTCCGGGGGTCCATCGGGAGGGGCCCACCCACCCCGGGGGGCACATGTGCCCAAGAGGTGGCGCACAAGCCCCTGGTGGGCTGGGCAGCCAGCCCCATAAGGTCCATGCACCCAAAGAGGAGGAAAAGGTGGAGGTAGGAGGAGTCCCTGTTGGACTAGGACTCCTCCTAGTGCCCCACCTCTTGTAGGAGGTGGACTACACCACCCTGGCCGGCAGCCAAGTCCTATTGAGGGCATCCCACCACCAGAAAAGCCACATGCTGCCCTCCTCTATCTAGACCATCTCTCTCCTCTAGATCTGTTTGGTATAGCTTAGTGAAGCTCTGCCGGATCAGCTCCACCACCACCGCCACCATGTCATTGTGCTGTCGGAGAACATATCTACCTATCCACCCTCGCTTGCTGGATTAAGGAGGTGGAGATCGTGATCGATAGGCCTAGGCATTCCGTAGAATCCGAATTTTCGTTTAGTACCATTCGGTTAATTTTTCATTTTGGTTAATGAGAATGCTAACCAAAAATACTGGATAAAAACATAAAACCGAAAATTCGGTTAACCGTGTCATTCGGTTCGGTTTTCAATTTAAACCGAAGAATGTTTTGATGTAGTTGCAACGCACACATTCTTCCTATATAGCTGAGCTATCTGCTCGCTTCTACCACGCAAGGCGAGGTGGGACAAAAGAAATACTCCAGGCTACCGGCCAGCCGCGCAGCAGCGACTGCATACTTCCACGTTTAGCTTTTTTATGCAAACTTGCATATTTAGCTATCTCACAGAGGGTTACACTATTGGGCTTGGCTTCTTGGGCCTTCGATGCATGTGTCAGCCATGCGAGCCATTAATTTTCAGGTCGCATGTGAGCTAGCTCACGCAGGGACTTATCGACGTGGCTTCGTCCGTTTGTTTGGTTTGTTTTCGGTGTAACCGATAGTATACCAAACTGACCAAACACAATTCAGTTAGTGAATGCAAAAAATGAATATTCTTATACCAAGGATAAAAACCAAAATTTTGTTTTGTTCGGTTTCGGTATTGGTTCGACGTTCGGTTTGTCAGTTTTTATGCCCAGGCCTAGTCATCGAGCATCACGTGTGCTGAACACGAAGGTGTCGTCTGTTCGGCGCTATATCGGAAGGACCATGATTGAATCGCAGGACGGATTGTGATTGGATCGTGGGAGGGATCATGATCAGATCATGGGACGGCTTGCGATTTGGATCACGAAGATGTTAGACTATATCAACCGCATTTCTTAACGCTTCCCGCTTAGCGATCTACAAGGGTATGTAGATCCACTCTCCCTCTCATAGATGGTCATCACCATGGATACATCTTGCGTGTGCGTAGGAATTTTTTTGTTTCCCATGCAACGTTCCCCAACACTAACTGGGTTCATAGCGGCTGATGAGGATGTATGAGGGGGATAATGCCGCCCAATATGCCCATAGCACCACCAACGAGGATGGATAGAGTGCCTGGTGTGTTTGTTTTGATATAGCAGCTTTGAGAAATTGGCTAATTAGTATGCATATTAGTTAACTTTGTTGAACTTATGGTTGGATGCTACATTATATTTTGCTAGCCCAAAAAGGTATCATGGAATCATAGTTAACATTTTGACCCATAGAAGTTGCCATGGCACCATGTTGCGCTACAAAAGGAGATGGAGAATTCACTAAAGATGCTTCAAAAGTACTGAACTACCTCAACTATGTACTATCTGGTTTCTAATATGAAGTGTGTGTTTCTGATGTAGTTTGCTTTATTAGTTGGTCATGGATTAAATCTATGTCAATCGATGTGCTTATTTAGCGTTTGTCTAGCTATTTCTATGTGTAGTTGGCCATGAGTTTCAAGCCACTCTTGACCATTGACTACAATACATCTGCCAAACTTCATGACTATTCAAATCTCATGAAATCATGAACTAATACACTCCGCCTCACTGTTAATTCTCCACTACCACACTACACTTCCACTTAACTCCTCCCCTTCACTTATCCGAGACTATATGTTCTATCTATATGTTCGATCTCGGACCGAGAGTGCCACCACCTCCGCCTCATGATCGCAATCGGTGAATCTGCCTGGTCCATGGCCTAGAGGAGGAGCTCTATGTGCATCCGCGTGAGTTGCCTGGGTGGATGGACATTCTCTCACTCAGATTCAAATGTGTGCTCATCAAGTGTGCTGTCGCTGCTAACTGCCGCTTGTTTTTCAAACCAAGAACTAATCTCCCTCAGCCTAGCTAACTTTAGCTCGTTGTCGTCGGGTATCTTCACGTACTCATCATCCATCGTGGTTCTGGGTTTGATAGAAAAGCGGACCGTCGGCGGTGTGACAACGGAATAGGAGAGGAAGGGAAATGGAAGAGGATAGGGCAGCGACGACGATTCTGGATGTGTAACAATGGAATAGGAGAGGAGGGGCAATGGAAGAGGAGAGGGCGGTGACGACGGTTCTGGATTGGGCGACAGGGGCGGCGAATATGAGGGGTGGCAAGGGAAAAAATGATGGACTAATTTACACTTGACTTAAGAGAAGGACCGACACAAATTTCAATACTAACACCACCGATAGTAGTACTTTCGATTACTTACGAAGTAGTACTACCAAGTACTAACAATTTTATCACCGTTAGATCAACATTGACAAATGAATGACAAAAATGCCAACCACTGTTGGAAATACACATGTGTGCCATTTTTCCACCATATCATGGAACAAAATCATCACCTATGACAGAAAGAAGATAGTCCAGAGCTGCCATTTGGGTTGAGTGTTTTTGGAAGAGGTGTTGTTCATCATGAAATAAAATTAAACAATGTATTCGATGCAATTAATATGTTTATTGGAATTGTCACCGGGGGGGTAGAGTTTCCCCCACATGAGTATATTGATCAAAAGTGAGCTAAAATCCTAGATGTGTTACAACCACCGCCCCAACTAAGCACCTCCCAAGAACGCATCTTAGATCAGTATAGGTACGAGGGGGGCTAGCGGTTATATAGAGGGGGAGGGGAGAGACAGAGAGGAACATGCACCTCTCATGTAGACCTAGCCAGAGAGAAGGGGGGCATCAGTCGACAGAGTGGACAACCAGATATCCACGTCACAACGACGCCCTTAGGCTAAACTCCTGCGCCAGAGAGCAGCGTCCTCGTGACAGCAGCCGAGTGCATGACCCAGGGAGGGGTCAAGCCCGTGAAAAACAACACCGTTCTGATGCTTCCAAAGGTGCTAGTAGCACAGGAGAACAAACTCAACGGGTGCCCCACCCGCGATGCAGCATACGTAACCAACGCGGGCAGCTGATCCACCATGTAGCTCGAAGCGTCCAAATTGACTCGACGCCAGAATAGGAAAGTGAAAGGGCAGGAAAAGATCAGGTGGTCGGGAGACTCCAGCGCCGTGGTGCATAGGGGGCAGCCGGCCCCCTCCTCCATCAGAATGCCCTTTCGGACCAAGACGTCATGTGTGTGCACCCGACGCTGCACCAGGAGCCAGTAGAAGAATTTTACATGCAGGGGGACCCGCGACTCCCAAACGAACTTGGCATAGGGGGCATTCACAATCCCGAACTAAAGGAGGCGGTATACACGGCTGGATGACAAACCAGCCTTCGTCGCGCACTGCCTATGAAGGAGTCTCTCATCGCCCCAGCGTAGAGAGGGGCCTCTCCCAGGAGGGCGGATAGAGAGGCGAACTCCCGCTCCCCCGCACCTGTGAGCCGAGGCACAAGATACTCAGGGAGACCGCGGTTCCGGACCTGCCAGACGGTGACCTCCGTATCCATCACGTGAGTGAGGAGAGCTAGGAAAGCCGTGGCAGCAGCGCCACAAGGAAACCAATCATCCCACCAAAATGAGCATGTGCGGCCGTCGTCGACCCAAACCACACTCAAAGCTCGATATAGGGGCAGCAGCCTCTCCAGTGCCGCCCGATGACAGCCAAGCTACATCCCGGCATGGGAAAGGAGGGAGTGCTCCACAGCACCCTCCCACACCCAGGTAGCAAACCGCGAAGCCGGAAGAGAGTGGAGGAGGTGGAGCATCATCAGCAGGAGGCAGTCGTTTTGTGTGGCGAGATCACGCATGCCGAGGCCGGCCTCTGACTTTGCCCGGCACACCCGCTCCCAGGCCACCAAGCACTGGGCCCCAGAGGCGCATTCCACCGCATTCCACAAGAATGATTGACGGAGCACATCTAGCTCCTTGATCAGCGCGCGGGGGGGGGGAGCAGGACGGCCGCCATGGTGTAAGTTGGGAGGGCAACGATGACCGCCTTGATTAGCGTCAGACGCCCAGCGTTCGATAGGAGACGAGCCGCCCAACTAGCCACATACTTATCAACCTTGGCGATCATGGGAAGAAACTCGGTGAACCGCAGCTTCTCCCATGAGAGTGGGAGCCCTAGGTAGGTCCGCGAGAAGGTACCGGTGGCGCATCCCAGTCCAGCCACGACCTCAGCCAGCACCACCGACCCAACGTGCATGGGCACCAAAGTGCTCTTGGCGAAGTTGAGGACCAGCCCGATGGCATCCGCAAATAGGTGCAGGATCCACCTGAGCCGACGGGCGCCATCCATGCATGAGCGCATAACGAAAAGCGTGTCATCAGCCTACTGCAGCACCACTCGAGGGGCCTCCGGTAGCAGGGGGTACCAAAGTGAGTCATCGCGGGGGATGAGTCGTTGAAGAACATTGGTGACGAGCTGGAACATATATGGCGAGCTAGGGTCCCCTTGCCGAAGCCCCCGCCAAACCTGGAACCACCTCCCAGGAACACCATTTAGGAGGACGCCGGTCCACCCAGTCACACAACTGAGTGGGGAAGCCACAGACCTCCATGATTTCACGAAGGCTCGCGCAGTTGATGTGGTCAAACGCCTTGGCAAAGTCGAGCTTGAAGACAAGGGTGGGGCCCCCCATCACTAGCAGCACTGAATGATCTTGGTGGCATAGATGAAGTTTTCGAAGATGCTTCTCCCGCGGAGGAACCCCAACTGTTCCTTATCGATCAATAGGGGGGTCTGCTGCTGCAGGTGGATGGTCAGCCCATGACAGAGGACCTTGACATCCCCGTTCTGTAGCGAGACCGGGCGGAATGCCCCGGGGGTCGGCACCCCGCCCCCCTTAGGGAGGAGGGAAACGTACGCTCGGTTGATGCAGTCCAATACAGCCACCCCGGCGTACACCTCATCGAAGAAGCGTTGAAGATCTGCTGCCACAGCGTGCCATGTCGCTTGGTAGAAAGCCGGGTTGAGGCCATCCGGGCCCGGCGCACTGGACCGGTCCAGAGCATGCGTTGCAACCGTAATCTCGGACCAGCCAAAAGGCGCGATCAGAGGAGCTGCATCCACCATAGGAGCCCCGTCGTAGAGAGCGGCCAGGTCGAAGCCCCAGACAGGATCCCTGTCCCGACCCAGTAGGTCAGAGAAGAAGCGAAGAAGGCCGGACGCCTTCCCAGCGTGGTCGACCACCACCACCCTATCCACGTCCAGGGCGATGACAGCGTTCAACTGCCGTTGGTGAGATGCTGAGGCATGGAAAAACTCGGTGTTCTTGTCGCCCTCGAGGAACGAATGACACTTCCCTCTCTAGCGCTAGTGCGCGCACTGCAGCCGGATGGATGACTCGAGAGCCAGCCGGGCAACCCGCCGTAGGGTCGATTCCTTTGTAGACAGAACACAAGACTCCTCCCAATAATCAAGCAGATCAACTAAAAACTTGCAATCATTATCAAAAGTGCGAATGAACCGGTGTTGTTTTTTCCAAACCTTGGATGCAAACCTGAACGTCTTCTTCTTGGCGGAAGCAAGCGTGCACCCCCACGACCACGATCAGAGCCCGTCCATGCAGGTAAAACGGTAGGGAGACAGAGAGGTTCGAGCAGCCAAGAGGTCTCGAAGAAGAACCTAACTGGTTTCGGAGTTTTAGTGGACGCCGAAACCACAAGCAGAACATGGTCCGAAGTAGCCCGGGGCAAGGACGCGATGGAGGAGTCCGGATAGGCCACGTCCCAAGCGGCGTCAAAGAAAGCACAGTCCAAACGGGCAAGCATGGGAGGGTTTTGATGACTAGTCCAAGTAAAACGACGATCCGATAGATGAAGCTCGTGGAGGGCGAGCGAGTTAATAAGCGAGTTGAATCGCGTAGCATGACCAACATCATAATTGTCGTTATTTTTCCCGCTGGGATGCCAGATGATGTTAAAATATCCAACCACGAGCCATGCCCCTAAGACAACCGTGGGGACCGAGAGCATGTCGTCCACGAACTCCCTCGTAAGAGAGTGATCAGAGGGCGCATAAACGTTGGAAATAGTAAGGACCGCATCCGACGAGGAGCACGAAAGGACCATGGTGAGCGAGAAGCGGGAGGACGAGGAGGACGTAAGGGTGAAGGAGGAGGGATCCCACACAGTCGTGAGCCCTCCCGGGTCCCGTCAGCATTTTTGACAGAGAAAGCGGACATTCTCCCAGGAAGAAAGGAAACTTCCTTACGAGAGTCCAACCCAGAGAGTTTAGTCTCATGTAGCCAAACGAGGGAATGATTAGAGGCGCAGGCAACATTTTTAACAACATCCCACTTATCCCTAGAGCCCAAACCTTGGACGTTCTAGGATACAACACGAAGGGACCAGACATTAACCATTACAACCATGGGCACCTAAACACTTACACAACTGATAAACGACAACACAGGGGACGACACGAGGATGATGAGATACACGCTGCCTTGACGGACCGCAAGAAAGACTAGCAACCAGAGCCAATAGTCCCGCATGCATAGCAACACTAGCTGAAGCACTAAACATGGAAACTTGCTGACACCGAGACGCGGGGGATGGCAGCAGCAACCCTTAGATCGGACACAGGCTTCACACCCAAAGGAGGCACCACCGCGGACATCAGCTAGTTCGAAGCCACATGGGACTTCAACTCAGGAGAGCAACCGGTCAGCGCGTCCTTCAAGGCCCAGAGCTTAACCGCCTTGGACTTGATGCTAACTCATGCAATGCCATCCTTCTCAGCTAGACGTGCGCTACGGTGTTGTTCAGCGGAAACCACCGCCCCGGCCAGGTCGGTAGGTGCCAGGACCTCCCCCTTGTCGAACAACTCGTGATAACGACCAAGGGGGCCGATTCCGAGCTGCCCAAGAGGGAGGGGGAGGGTACCACACTGCGTTATCGCCATGCAGCCGGAGGGTGCTGGGGGATCGGAGGGGTGCCCAGGACCCGCAGCATGGAGTCGAGCTGCCAGCCCCCTGGCCACGCCCCAGAGCCGGCCCAAGTAGACCATTCCCACCACATCGCCCGCCCACCGGACGCCCATTGAGAGTGTTGCAGTTGTGGGCGAAAGGCCGGGGGGCTCGCAAAAGAGAGGGATGTACACGCCATCTCTCGAATAGGATTCCCGGCGTCCAAGACCCAGACCGGCCAGATGTTAATGGCGCGAGTGACACACCGCTCGCCGAGCAGCCACACATCACACAGCATGCAATGGGGGCTGCGCATCTTGACGACAACGCGCAGGGTGGCAAGCTCCCAACCCGCGAGGACAAGAGGGTCGATCTCGAGCACCTTAGCGAGCGGCGCGAAGACCGCGGGGATCCCAATGGGGTTGAGGTACTCCATAGGGAACCTCGTGGCAGCGAGGAGAGCACAGGTGCCCACCCGCATATCGACACGCCTGAACCCTTCATCGGGCTGAAGCTCTGTTGGTCGACGTAGTAGTAAATCAAAATTTTCCTACGTGTCACCAAGATCTATCTATGAAGAAACCAGCAACGAGAGGGGAGAGATTGCATCTTCATACCTTTGAAGATCGCTAAGCGGAAGCGTTGCTAGAACGCGGTTGATGGAGTCGTACTCGCAGCGATTCAGATCGCGGTAGATCCGATCAAGTGCCGAACGGACGGCACCTCCGCGTTCAACACACGTGCAGCCCGGTGACGTCTCCTACGCCTTGATCCAGCAAGGAGGAAGGAGAGGTTGAGGGAGAGCTCCGGCAGCACGACGGCGTGGTGGCGGTGGAGCTGCGTGGTACTCCGACAGAGCTTCGCTAAGCGCTACGGAGAACGAGGGGAGGAGGAGGTAGGGCTGCACCAGAGAGAGAGGGAGAACCGTGTATTGTGCAGCCCCAAATACCTCCACTATATATAGGAGAGAGGGAGGAGGGGTGGCTGAGCCCTAGGGTTCCACCCTAGGGGTGGCGGCAGCCACCAGATGCCATCTGGCCGGCGGCTAGGGCAAGGGAGAGGTGGGGCGCCCTAGGGTGGGCCTTAAGGCCCATCTAAGCCTAGGGTTTGCCCCCCTCCACCTTTGCCACGCCTTGGGCTGGGGTGGGAGGCGCACCAGCCCACCTAGGGGCTGGGTCCCTCCCACTCTTAGCCCACGGAACCTTCCGGGGTAGGTGGGCCCACTTGGTGGACCCCCGGAACCCTTCCGGTGGTCCCGGTACACTACCGGTGACACCCGGAACACTTCCGGTAACCAAATCCTCACTTCCTATATATCAATCTTCGTCTCCGGACCATTCCGGGACTCCTCGTGACGTCCGGGATCTCATCCGAGACTCCGAACAACCTTCGGTAACCACGTACACTATTTCCCTATAACCCTAGCGTCATCGAACCTTAAGTGTGTAGACCCTACGGGTTCGGGAGACACGTAGACATGACCGAGACACCTCTCCGGCCAATAACCAACAGCGGGATCTGGATACCCATGTTGGCTCCCACGTACTCCACGATGATCTCATCGGATGAACCACGATGTCAGGGATTCAATCAATCCCGTATACAATTCCCTTTGTCTATCGGTATGGTACTTGCCCGAGATTCGATCGTCGGTATCCCCATACCTTGTTCAATCTCGTTACCGGCAAGTCTCTTTACTCGTTCCGTAATACATCATCCCGTGACTAACTCCTTAGTCACATTGAGCTCATAATGATGATGTCTTACCGAGTGGGCCCAGAGATACCTCTCCGTCACACGGAGTGACAAATCCCAGTCTCGATTCGTGTCAACCCAACAGACACTTTCGGAGATACCCGTAGCGTACCTTTATAGCCACCCAGTTACGTTGTGACGTTTGGCACACCCAAAGTATTCCTACGGTATCCGGGAGTTACACAATCTCATGGTCTAAGGAAATGACACTTGACATTGAAAAGCTTTAGCAAACGAACTACACGATCTTGTGCTATGCTTAGGATTGGGTCTTGTCCATCACATCATTCTCCTAATGATGTGATCCCGTTATCAACGACATCCAATGTCCATGGTCATGAAACCGAGACCATCTATTGATCAACGAGCTAGCCAACTAGAGGCTCACTAGGGACACGTTGTGGTCTATGTATTCACACATGTATTACGGTTTCCGGTTAACACAATTATAGCATGAACAATAGACAATTATCATGAACTAGGAAATACAATAATAACCATTTTATTATTGCCTCTAGGGCATATTTCCAACAGTCTCCCACTTGCACTAGAGTCAATAATCTAGTTACATTGTGATGAATCAAACCCCCATAGCATTCTGGTGCTGATCATGTTTTGCTCGTGAGAGAGGTTTAGTCAACGGATCTGCGACATTCAGATCCGTATGCACTTTACAAATATCTATGTCTCCCTCCTGAATGTAATCACGGATGGAGTTGAAGCGGCGCTTGATGTGTCTTGTCTTCTTGTGAAACCTGGGCTCCTTCGCAAGGGCAATAGCTCCAGTGTTGTCACAGAGTAGAGTCATCGGGCCCGACGCATTCGGAATCACTCCTAGGTCGGTGATGAACTCCTTCATCCAGACTCCCTCCTTTGCTGCTTCCGAAGCAGCTATGTACTCCGCTTCACATGTAGATGCTGCCACGACGCTTTGCTTGCTGCTGCTCCAGCTCACTGCCCCTCCATTCAAAATATACACGTATCCGGTTTGCGACTTGGAGTCGTCCGGATCTGTGTCGAAGCTAGCATCGACGTAACCCTTTACGACGAGCTCTTCGGCACCTCCATAAACGAGAAACATGTCCTTTGTCCTTTTCAGGTACTTCAGGATATTCTTGACCGCTGTCCAGTGTTCCGCTCCGGGATCACTTTGGTACCTCCCTACCAAACTTATGGCAAGGTTCACATCAGGCCTGGTACACAGCATGGCATACATGATAGAGCCTATGGCTAAAGCATAGGGGATGACACTCATCTCTTCTCTATCCTTTGCCGTGGTCGGGCATTGAGTCGTACTCAATCTCACACCTTGCAACACAGGCAAGAACCCCTTCTTGGACTGATCCATATTGAACTTCTTCAATATCTTTTCAAGGTATGTGCTTTCTGAAAGACCAATGAGGCGTTTCGATCTATCTCTATAGATCTTAATACCTAATATGTAAGCAGCTTCTCCAAGGTCCTTCATTGAAAAACACTTATTCAAGTAGGCCTTTATACTTTCCAAGAGTTCTATATTATTTCCCATTATCAGCATGTCATCCACATACAGTATAAGGAACGCTATAGAGCTCCCACTCACTTTCTTGTAAATACAGGGTTCTCCATAAACATGTACAAACCCAAACGCTTTAATCACCTCATTAAAGCGAATGTTCCAACTCCGAGATGCTTGCACCAGCCCATAGATGGAGCGCTGGAGCTTGCATACCTTGTTAGCATCTTTAGGATCGACAAAACCTTCCGGCTGCATCATATACAGTTCTTCCTTGAGGAAGCCATTAAGGAATGCCGTTTTGACGTCCATTTGCCAGATCTCATAATCATAAAATGCGGCAACTGCTAACATGATTCGGACAGACTTTAGCATTGCTACGGGTGAGAATGTCTCATCGTAGTCAACTCCTTGAACTTGTCGATAACCCTTAGCAACAAGCCGAGCTTTATAGGCGGTCACATTACCGTCTGCGTCAGTCTTCTTCTTAAAGATCCATTTATTTTCAATGGCTCGCTTATCATCAGGCAAGTCCACCAAAGTCCATACTTTGTTCTCATACATGGATCCTATCTCGGATTTCATGGCCTCAAGCCATTTGTCGGAATTCGGGCCCGCCATCGCTTCTTCATAGTTCGAAGGTTCACCGTTGTCCAACAACATGATCTCTAGGACAGGATTACCGTACCACTCTGGTGCGGAACGTGTCCTAGCGGACCTTCGAGTAGCAACTTGATCCGATGCTTCATGATCATCATCATTAACTTCCTCTCTAGCCGGTGTAGGCTCCACAGAAACAACTTCCTGTGCTGCGCTACTCTCCGGTTCGAGTGAAGGTACAATTACCTCATCAAGTTCCATTTTCGTCCCACTTACTTCTTTCGAGAGAAACTCTTTCTCGAGAAAGGATCCATTCTTGGCAACAAAGACTTTGCCTTCGGATCGTAGGTAGAAGGTATACCCAATAGTCTCTTTGGGATATCCTATGAAGACGCACTTTTCCGCTTTGGGTTCGAGCTTCTCAGGTTGAAGTTTCTTCACATAAGCATCGCATCCCCAAACTTTTAGAAACGACAGCTTAGGTTTCTTTCCAAACCATAATTCATACGGTGTCGTCTCAACGGATTTAGACGGTGCCCTATTTAAAGTGAACGCGGCTGTCTCTAATGCATATCCCCAAAATGATAGCGGTAAGTCGGTAAGAGACATCATAGATCGCACCATATCCAATAGAGTGCGATTACGACGTTCAGACACACCATTTCGCTGAGGTGTGCCTGGCGGCGTGAGCTGTGAAACAATTCCACATTTCCTAAGGTGCGTGTCAAACTCGTGACTTAAATATTCTCCGCCACGATCAGATCGTAGGCATTTTATTTTCCTGTCACGTTGATTCTCGACCTCACTCTGAAATTCCTTGAACCTTTCAAAGGTTTCAGACTTGTGTTTCATTAAGTAGACATACCCATATCTGCTCAAGTCATCAGTGAGGGTGAGAACATAACGGTAGCCACCGCGAGCCTCGACACTCATTGGACCGCATACATCGGTATGTATTATCTCCAACAAGTCAGTTGCTCGCTCCATTGTTCCGGAGAATGGAGTCTTGTTCATCTTGCCCAAGAGGCATGGTTCGCATGTGTCAAATGATTCGAAATCAAGTGACTCCAAAAGTCCATCAGCATGGAGCTTCTTCATGCGTTTGACACCAATATGGCCAAGACGGCAATGCCACATGTAAGTGGGACTATCGTTATCAACTTTACACTTTTTGGTACTCACACTATGGATATGTGTAACATCACGTTCGAGATTCATCAAAAATAAACCATTGACCAGCGGGGCATGAGCATAAAACATTTCTCTCATATAAACAGAACAACCATTATTCTCGGATTTAAATGAGTAGCCATCTCGCATCAAGCGAGATCCAGACACAATGTTCATGCTCAAAGCTGGTACTAAATAACAATTATTAAGGTTTAAAACTAATCCCGAAGGTAGATGTAGAGGTAGCATGCCGACGGCGATCACATCGACCTTGGAACCATTCCCGACGCGCATCGTCACCTCATCCTTGGCCAGCCTCCGCTTATTCCGCAGCTCCTGCTTGGAGTTACAAATGTGAGCAACTGCACCGGTATCAAATACCCAGGAGCTACTACGAGCGCTGGTTAGGTACACATCAATAACAAGTATATCACATATACCTTTAACGTTACCGTCCTTCTTATCCGCTAAATACTTGGGGCAGTTCCGCTTCCAGTGACCGGTACCCTTGCAATAAAAGCACTCAGTCTCAGGCTTGGGTCCATTCTTGTTCTTCTTCTTCCCGGCAACTTGCTTACCGGGCGCGGCAACAGCTTTGCCGTCTTTCTTGAAGTACTTCTTACCCTTGCCTTTCTTGAAACTAGTGGTCTTATTTACCATCAACACTTGATGCTCCTTTCTGATCTCGACCTCTGCTGATTTCAGCATCGAGTACAACTCAGGAATGGACTTCTCCATCCCCTGCATGTTGTAGTTCATCACAAAGCTTTTGTAGCTAGGTGGAAGCGACTGGAGGATTCTGTCAATGACTGAGTCATCCGGGAGATTAACTCCCAGCTGAGTCAAGCGGTTGTGAAGCCCAGACATCTTGAGGATGTGCTCACTAACAGAACTGTTCTCCTCCATCTTACAGCTGAAGAACTTGTCAGAGATGTCATATCTCTCGACTCGGGCATGAGCTTGGAAAACTAGTTTCAGCTCTTGGAACATCTCATATGCTCCGTGTTGCTCAAAACGCTTTTGGAGCCCCGATTCTAAACTGTAAAGCATGCCGCACTGAACAAGGGAGTAATCATCGCAGCGCGACTGCCAAGTGTTCGTAACGTCTTGGTCCGCTGGGAGAATGGGTGGGTCACCTAGCGGTGCATCAAGGACATACAATCTCTTGGAAGCTATGAGGATGATCCTCAAGCCACGGACCCAGTCCGTATAGTTGCTTCCATCATCTTTCAGTTTGGTTTTCTCTAGGAACGCGTTGAAATTGAGGTTGACATTTGCGTTGGCCATTGGATCTACAATATAGATATTAAAGGCAATTTTAGACTAAGTTCATGATAATCGAGTTCACATAATCAAATTATTCAATGAACTCCCACTCAGATAGACATCTCTCTAGTCATCTAAGTGACACATGATCCATGTCAACTAGCCCGTGTCCGATCATCACGTGAGACGGACTAGTCATCCATGGTGAACATCTCCATGTTGATCGTATCTTCTATACGACTCATGTTCGACCTTTCGGTCTTCCGTGTTCCGAGGCCATGTCTGTACATGCTAGGCTCGTCAAGTCAACCTAAGTGTTTCGCGTGTGTAAATCTGGCTTACACCCGTTGTATGCGAACGTTAGAACCTATCACACCCGATCATCACGTGGTGCTTCGAAACAACGATCCTTAGCAACGGTGCACAGTTAGGGTGAACACTTCTCTTGAAATTTTATTGAGAGATCATCTTATTTACTACCGTCGTTCTAAGCAAATAAGATGTAAACATGATAGACATCACATGCAATCAATATAGTGACATGATATGGCCAATATCATCTTGCTCCTATGATCTCCATCTTCGGGGCACGATGATCATCATTGTCACCGGCACGACACCATGATCTCCATCATCATGATCTCCATCATTGTGTCTTCATGAAGTTGTCTCGCCAACTATTACTTCTACTACTATGGCTAACGCTTAGCAATAAAGTAAAGTAATTACATGGCGTTTGTGATTGACTCGCAGGTCATACAATAAATAAGACAACTCCTATGGCTCCTGCCGGTTGTCATAGTCATCGACATGCAAGTCGTGAACCCTATTACAAGAACATGATCAATCTCATACATCACAATGCATCACATCACATCCTTCTGGCCATATCACATCACAAGGCATATGCTGCAAAAACAAGTTAGACGTCCTCTAATTTGTAGTTGCAAGTTTTTACGTGGTTGCTATAGGTTTCTAGCAAGAACGTTTCTTACCTATGTCAAAACCACAACGTGATATGCCAATTGCTATTTACCCTTCATAAGGACCCTTTTCATCGAATCCAATCCGACTAAGGTGGGAGAGACAGACACCCGCTAGCCACCTTATGCAACTAGTGCATGTCAGGCGGTGGAACCGGTCTCACGTAAGCGTACGTGTAAGGTTGGTCCGGGCCGCTTCATCCCACAATACCGTCGAATCAAGATAAGACTAGTAACGGCAAGCATATTAACAAAATCGACGCCCACAACTACTTTGTGTTCTACTCGTGCATAGATTCTACGCATAGACCTAGCTCATGATGCCACTGTTGGTCGACGTAGTAGTAAATCAAAATTTTCCTACGTGTCACCAAGATCTATCTATGGAGAAACCAGCAACGAGAGGGGAGAGATTGCATCTTCATACCTTTGAAGATCGCTAAGCGGAAGCGTTGCTAGAACGCGGTTGATGGAGTCGTACTGGCAGCGATTCAGATCGCGGTAGATCCGATCAAGTGCCGAACGGACGGCACCTCCGCGTTCAACACACGTGCAGCCCGGTGACGTCTCCTACGCCTTGATCCAGCAAGGAGGAAGGAGAGGTTGAGGGAGAGCTCCGGCAGCACGACGGCGTGGTGGCGGTGGAGCTGCGTGGTACTCCGACAGAGCTTCGCTGAGCGCTACGGAGAACGAGGGGAGGAGGAGGTAGGGCTGCACCAGAGAGAGAGGGAGAACCGTGTATTGTGCAGCCCCAAATACCTCCACTATATATAGGAGAGAGGGAGGAGGGGTGGCTGAGCCCTAGGGTTCCACCCTAGGGGTGGCGGCAGCCACCAGATGCCATCTGGCCGGCGGCTAGGGCAAGGGAGAGGTGGGGCGCCCTAGGGTGGGCCTTAAGGCCCATCTAAGCCTAGGGTTTGCCCCCCTCCACCTTTGCCACGCCTTGGGCTGGGGTGGGAGGCGCACCAGCCCACCTAGGGGCTGGGTCCCTCCCACTCTTAGCCCACGGAACCTTCCGGGGCAGGTGGGCCCACTTGGTGGACCCCCGGAACCCTTCCGGTGGTCCCGGTACACTACCGGTGACACCCGGAACACTTCCGGTAACCAAATCCTCACTTCCTATATATCAATCTTCGTCTCCGGACCATTCCGGGACTCCTCGTGACATCCGGGATCTCATCCGGGACTCCGAACAACCTTCCGTAACCACGTACACTATTTCCCTATAACCCTAGCGTCATCGAACCTTAAGTGTGTAGACCCTACGGGTTCGGGAGACACGTAGACATGACCGAGACACCTCTCCGGCCAATAACCAACAGCGGGATCTGGATACCCATGTTGGCTCCCACGTACTCCACGATGATCTCATCGGATGAACCACGATGTCAGGGATTCAATCAATCCCGTATACAATTCCCTTTGTCTATCGGTATGGTACTTGCCCGAGATTCGATCGTCGGTATCCCCATACCTTGTTCAATCTCGTTACCGGCAAGTCTCTTTACTCGTTCCGTAATACATCATCCCGTGACTAACTCCTTAGTCACATTGAGCTCATAATGATGATGTCTTACCGAGTGGGCCCAGAGATACCTCTCCGTCACACGGAGTGACAAATCCCACTCTCGATTCGTGTCAACCCAACAGACACTTTCGGAGATACCCGTAGCGTACCTTTATAGTCACCCAGTTACGTTGTGACGTTTGGCACACCCAAAGTATTCCTACGGTATCCGGGAGTTACACAATCTCATGGTCTAAGGAAATGACACTTGACATTGAAAAGCTTTAGCAAACGAACTACACGATCTTGTGCTATGCTTAGGATTGGGTCTTGTCCATCACATCATTCTCCTAATGATGTGATCCCGTTATCAACGACATCCAATGTCCATGGTCATGAAACCGAGACCATCTATTGATCAACGAGCTAGCCAACTAGAGGCTCACTAGGGACACGTTGTGGTCTATGTATTCACACATGTATTACGGTTTCCGGTTAACACAATTATAGCATGAACAATAGACAATTATCATGAACTAGGAAATACAATAATAACCATTTTATTATTGCCTCTAGGGCATATTTCCAACAAGCTCACCATCACAAATTTCAGCTGTAGCAATATAAATCCGAGTGTACCCGCGGAAACCAAGAGGTCTAAACACTAATGATGTTCTCATATAGTTGTGAGTACAGTGTGTTGCTATGTAAGAAAAAACTCAAATCACAATGACAAACAAGATGATAGATATAACTGGATTTGCTCGGTACCTCAGCTCTGTCATGCAAAAGGTTTTGAGTGGATTAACAAAGCAGACCCCTCACATGATACAATTAGCCGTAAGGAGGCACCACCGCGGAGAGCAGCTTGTCCTGAGCCACACGAGACTTTAGCCGAGGAGAGCAACCGGTCAGTGCGTCCTTCAAGACCCGAAGCTTAACCGCCTGGGACTCGATGCTAACCCATGCAACGCCCTAATTCCCAGCCAGACGTGCGCTACGACATTGCTCATCGGAAACCACTGCCCTGGCCAGGCCGGTAAGTTCCAGGAGCTCCCCCTCGTTGAAAAGCTCATGATAACGACCTAGGAGGCCGAGTCCGAGCTGCCCAAGAGGGAGGGGAGAGGGGACCATGCTGTGTTATCGCCATGCAGCTGGAGGGTGCTGGGGATCGAAGGGGCGTCAAGGACCCGCAACAGAGAGTCGAGCTACCGGCCCCCTAGACACGCCCCAGAGACGGCCCAAGCAGACCGTTCCCACCACATCACCTGCCCACTGGACGCCCATTGAGAGCGTTCCAGTTGTGGGCGAAAGGCGGGGGGGCCCGCGAAAGAGAGGGATGTACACGCCGTCTCTGGAGTAGGATTACCCGGCGTCCCTGACCCGGACCGGCCAAATGTCAATGGTGCAAGTGCCCCACCGCTCGCCGAGCGGCCACACATCGCACGACACGCAGCGGGGGCTATGCAACTTGATGACGACACGCGGGGTGGAAAGCTCCCGACCCGCAAGGACAAGCGGGTCGATCTCGAGCACCTTAGTGAGCGTCGAGAAGACCACGGGGATCCCAATGGGGTTGAGATACTCCATAGGGAACCCCGTGGCAGCGAGGAGTGCGCAGGTGCCCACCCGCATATCGACAAGCCCGAATCATTCCTCGGGGTGAAGCTCACCATCACAGATTTCACCTGTAGCAATATATATCCGAGTGTCCCTGCGGAAACCAAGAGGTCTAAACACTAATGTTGTTCTTATATAGTTGTGAGTATAGTGTGTTGCTATGTAAGAAAAAAATAAAACCACAATGAAAAACAACATGATAGAGATAACTGGATTCGCTCGGTACCTCAACTTTGTCATGCAAAAGGTTTTGAGTGGATTAACAAAGCAGACCCCTCACATGATACAATTAGCCGTAAGGAGGCACCACTGCGGACAACAGCTTGTCCCGAGCCACATGGGACTTCAGCCACGGAGAGCAACCAGTCAGCACGCCCTTCAAAGCCCGAAGCTTAACCACCTTGGACTCGATGCTAACCCATGCAATGCCCTCCTTCCCATCCAGACGCGCACTACGACATTGTTCAGCGGAAACCATTGCCCCGGCCGGGCCGGTAGGTGCTAGGACCTCCCCCTCGTAGAACAACTCATGATAACGACCTAGGAGGCCAAGTCCGAGCTGCCCAAGAGGGAGGGGAAAGGGGACCATGCTGCATTATCACCATGTAGCCAGAGGGTGCTGGGGATCGGAGGGGCGCCCAGGACCCGAAGCACGGAGTCGAGCTGCCACCCTCTGGCCACGCCTCGGAGCCGGCCCAAGCAGACCGTTCCCACCACGTTGCCCGCCCACCGGACGCCCATTGAGAGTGTTGCAGTTGTGGGCGAAAGACTGGTGGGGGGAGGGGCTCGTGGAAGAGAGGGATGTACACGCCGACTCTGGAGTAGGATTGCCCGGCGTCCTGGACCCGGACCGGTCAGATATCAATGGCGCGAGTGCCCCACCGCTCGTCGAGCAGCCACACATCACACGGGACGCAACGGGGGCCGCATATCTTCACGACGATGCGCATGGTAGCAAGCTCCCGACCCGCGAGTACGAGCGGGTTGATCTCGAGCACCTTAGCGAACGACGCGAAGACCGCGGGGATCCCGATGGGGTTGAGATACTCCACAAGGAACCCCGTGGCAGCGAGGAGAGCGCAGATGCCCACCCGCATATCGACACGCCCAACCCCTTCCTCAAGGTGAAGCTCACCATCACAGATTTCACCTGTAGCAATATATACTCGAGTGTACATGGGAAAACCAAGAGGTCTGAACACTAACGTTGTTCTTATATAGTTGTGAGTATAGTGTGTTTCTATGTAAGAAAAAAATCAAATCACAATGACAAACAACATGATAGAGGTAAATGGGTTTGCTCGGTACCTCAGCTCTATCATGCAAAAGGTTTTGAGTGGATTAACAAAGCAGACCCCTCACATGATACAATTAGCCGTAAGGAGGCACCACCGCGGAGAGCACCTTGTCCCGAGCCACAAGGGACTTTATCCGGGGAGAGCAACCGGTCAGCGCGTCCTTCAAAGCCTGCAGCTTAACCACCTTGGACTCGATGCTAACCCATGCAACGCCCTCCTTCCCAGCCAGACGCGTGCCACGACATTGTTCATCGGAAACCACTGCCCTGGTCGGGCCGGTAGGTGCCAGGAGCTCCCCCTCGTTGAACAACTCGTGATAACGACCTACGAGGCCAAGTCCGAGGTGCCCGAGAGGGAGGGGAGAGGGGACCATGCTGCGTGATCGCCATGCAGCCGGAGGGTGCTGGGGATCGGAGGGGCGCCAAGGACCCGCAACATGGAGTCGAGCTGCCAGCCCCCTGGACAAGCCCCAGAGACCGCCCAAGCAGACCGTTCCCACCACATCACCCGCCCACTGGACACCCATTGAGAGCGTTCCAGTTGTGGGCGAAAAGCGGGGGGGGGGGGGGGCTCGCGAAAAAGAGGGATGTACACGCCGTCTCTGGAGTAGGATTACCCGGCGTCCCAGACCCGGACCGGCCAGATGTCAATGGTGCGAGTGCCCCACCGCTCGCCGAGCGGCCACACATCGCACGAGACGCAACGGGGGCTATGCAACTTGACGACGACGCGCGGGGTGGCAAGCTCCCGACCCGCGAGGACAAGCGGGTCGATCTCGAGCACCTTAGTGAGCGTCGAGAAGACCGGGGGATCCCAATGGGGTTGAGATACTCCATAGGGAAACCCTGGCAGCAAGGAGAGCGCAGGTGCCCGCCCGCATATCGACACGCCCGAATCCTTCCTCGGGGTGAAGCTCACCATCACAGATTTCACCTGTAGCAATATATATCCGAGTGTACCTGCGGAAACCAAGAGGTCTAAACACTAATGTTGTTCTTATATAGTTGTGAGTATAGTGTGTTGCTATGTAAGAAAAAAATAAAATCACAATGAAAAACAACATGATAGAGATAACTGGATTCGCTCGGTACCTCAACTTTGTCATGCAAAAGGTTTTGAGTGGATTATCAAAGCAGACCCCTCACATGATACAATTAGCCGTAAAGAGGCACCACTGCGGATAACGTCTTGTCCCGAGCCACATGGGACTTCAGCCAGGGAGAGAACCGGTCAGCGTGCCCTTCAAAGCCCAAAGCTTAACCGCCTCGGACTCGATGCTAACCCATGCAATGCCCTCCTTCCCAGCCAGACGCGCACTATGACATTGTTCAGCAGAAACCACTGCCCCGCCCGGGCCGGTAGGTGCCAGGACCTCCCCCTCGTCAAACAACTCATGATAAAAACCTAGGAGGCCATGTCCGAGCTTCCCAAGAGGGATGGGAAAGGGGACCATGCTGTGTTATCGCCATGCAGCCATAGGATGCTGGGGATCGGAGGGGCGCCCAGGACCCGTAGCATGGAGTCGAGCTGCCGCCCCCCTGGCCACGCCCCGGAGCCGACCCAAGCAGACCATTCCCACCACGTCGCCAGCCCACCGGACGCCCATTGAGAGCGTTGCAATTGTGGGCGAAAGACTGGCGGGGGGGGGGGGGTCGCGAAAGAGAGGGATGTACACGCTGTCTCTAGAGTAGGATTGCCCGGCGTCCCAGACCCGGACCGGTCAGATGTCAAGGGCGCGAGTGCCCCACCGCTCGCCGAGCGGCCACACATAACACGGGACGCAACAGGGGCTGCATATCTTGACGACGATACGCAAGGTGGCAAGCTCCCGACCCGCGAGTACGAGCGGGTTGATCTCGAGCACCTTAGCGAACGACGCGAAGACCGCGGGGATCCCGATGGGGTTGAGATACTCCACAAGGAACCCTGTGGCAGCGAGTAGAGCGCAGGTGGCCACCCGCATATCGACACGCCCAAACGCTTCCTCAAGGTGAAGCTCACCATCACAGATTTCACCTGTAGCAATATATATCCAAGTGTACATGGGAAAACCAAGAGGTCTGAACACTAGTGTTGTTCTTATATAGTTGTGAGTATAGTGTGTTGCTATGTAAGAAAAAAATCAAATCACAATGACAAACAACATGATAGAGATAACTGGATTTGCTCGGTATCTCAGCTCTGCCATGCAAAAGGTTTTGAGTGGATTAACAAAGCAGACCCCTCACATGATACAATTAGCCGTAAGGAGGCACCACCACGGACAGCAGCTTGTCCCGAGCCACACAGGACTTTAGCCGGGGAGAGCAACTGGTCAGCGCGTCCTTCAAGGCCCGAAGCTTAACCGCCTTGGACTCGATGCTAACCCAGGCAACGCCCTCCTTCCCAGCCAGACGCGCGATACGGCATTGTTCAGCGGAAACCACTGCCCCGACATGGCCGGTAAGTGCCAGGACCTCCCCCTCATCGAACAGCTCGTGGTAACGACCTAGGAGGCCGAGTCCGAGCTGCCCAAGAGGGAGAGGAGAGGGGACAATGCTGCGTTATTGCCATGCAGCGGGAGGGTGCAGAAGATCGGAGGGGCGCCCAGGACCCGCATCATGGAGTCGAGCTGCCGGCCCCCTGGCCACGTCCCGGAGCCGGCCCAAGCAGACCGTTCCCACCACGTTGCCCGCCCACCGGACGCCCCTTGAGCGTTGCAATTGTGGGCGAAAGGCGGGAGGGAGCGGCTCGCGGAAGACAGGGATGTACACACCGTCTCTGGAGTAGGATTGCCCGGCGTCCCAGACCCCGACCGGCCATATGTCAATGGCGCGAGTGCCCCACCGCTCGCCGAGCAGCCACACATCGCACGGGACGCAACGTGGGTTGCACAACTTGACGACGACGCGCGGGGTGGCAAGCTCCCGACCCGCGAGGACGAGCGGGTCGATCTCGAGCACCTTAGCGAGCGGCGCGAAGACCGCGGGGACCCCGATGGGGTTGAGATACTCCACAGGAACCCCGTGACAGCGAGGAGAGCGCAAGTGCCCACCCGCATATCGACACGCCCGAACCCTTCCTCGGGGTGAAGCTCACCATCACAGATTTCACATGTAGCAATATATATCCGAGTGTACCTGAGGAAACCAAGAGGTCTGAACACTAATGTTGTTCTTATATAGTTGTGAGTATAGTGTGTTGCTATGGAAGAAAAATAAATCAAATCACAATGACAAACAACATGATAGAGATAACCGGATTCCCTCGGTACCTCAGCTCCGTCATGCAAAAGGTTTTGAGTGGATTAACAAAGCAGACCTCTCACATGATACAATTAGCCGTAAGTAAAAACTATGTCAAGATCTTGGAAAATATCCAATTTGGAGATGTCAAGGTACCTCATATGTGAAATCCTTGCCTTTTCTCACGGGTCGAGAAAATATTGCTGCATGCAACCAAAGTTCTTGTGGGTATTATGCTAGCCTTGGTTCCCTCTGATTCGAAGAGTCAAACTCTTCAGTCCCATCATGCACTTTGGATTCGGAAGCAACAAGTCTACCGAAGAATCGCCAACAAGATTCAAACTGAAAGCTTCCCGTCATACCATTGACCACCACCAAAATTTCTTATGAAGTGGAGAGTGCAAGTACTTAGTGGATTGGATTTGGATGCAACACTCATGCGTGCACCGCATAGTAACAGTTACCACTACCATTCTACAGAAAACAAGCAGGGAAGCAATCATGTGAACAAGCAGAGAGCAATCTCGTAAGTTATGAGCCTATGCTTGATGCCATCAGCTTGCCCCGTGAGATGATTGGAGTGAGGTTGGTCCAGGTGGCCCTTGCTGCACCGTCGTGCATCGTCTTCTTCGACAGAGTAAATCGTTCAAAACAATCACATTTGTGGCTCCCAAACCACCGCTTTGCCTAAAATCACAAAAAACCATCACTTCTGCGTCTAGTGAATAACAAAATGCACTAATTTAAAACTAAGCTGCGTTAATAGCAAATCTGACGGGTGGGATCCACATGTCTGGTCTGACATGGCAAAGACTAGTCCTAGTGAACGTTTGACCTGCTAAGGTGGACAGGGGCCCCACTTGTCTGTCTCACACCTTCTTCCTCCTCATTTTCTCTCACTACTTCCCCTTCTCACCACATCCACGGAAACTGGAGCCCAAGCTCAAGGAGGCATGCCTGCCGGCAAGTCCGCGTTGCAGCACCGCCGCTTGGCGTTCCCTGGCAGGCTCTGCCCTGCCCTGCCACTTGGCGGTCGCCGGCAGGCCTCGCCCCGCCCCGCACCCACACCGCCACTACCCGGGACCGCGCCTGCACACTGCCGCTGCCCCGGGACCGTGCCTGCGCACCACCGCTCCAGCAACGTCGTCGCCCTCTCCCGATGCCATCTCGCATCTATGCCCGCCCGCCACCGTCCCCTCACGCACACCTGCAGCGCCACCACCCCCACCCGCCGCCGCCCCCACACGGTCACCTACAGCACCGCCGCCCATATCCATCGCCGCCCCACGCTTGGATCTGTAGCGCCGCCTCCCCCACCCGCGACCGCCGGATCTACAATGTCACACGACGACTGTTGCCCATGGCGGCTGGGAGCAGGAGGGGGCGGATGAGTCTCCGGATGGACATAGCGCGCAGGAGTGGGAGCTCTCGATGGACATGGTGCGCGGCGGCGGGGGCTGCCATGGGATAAGGAGGGGCGACAGGGTGGGGGCGGGCTACTCACGCAAGAGGAAGAAGAAGAAAGAAAAAAGATGGAGCTGACATGTGGGACCCAGTCCACCTCATCATCTGATCCACATATATTTTTTTAGAAAAGGAGGATGACCCCCGACCTCTGCATCTGGGAGATGCATGCGGCCATTTTATTGATTATTCACGATGATCTAACAAAGTAGTACAACAGTATGCCTGAATCCGCCATCTTAACAGTATATGTCGCTACTCCTATCAAATTGATGAAGGGGGTGCAGAAATGCTGGGCCAAATACCCAGACCTCTCACCTAAGCCTAACATCTAAAGCCATACATATGCTATGTATATGATCCACATACATATGCCATGTCACCCTGATGTGTGGGCCTGAGAAGTCGGTTTTGTGATTTGTCGCGGATGGCAGGTTGTTTAGTGCATTTTGTTATTCACTTGGCGTAGAAGTGGTGGTCCTTTGTGATTTTTGATAAAAGAGGTGGTTTTGGAGTATCCTAGCCACAAATATAATGGTTTTGAGCAATTTACTCTCTTCGACACGTCACCGCTCCAGGACTTCGCTATGGACTACCTGAAGGCCACCACAACGGCCGACGGTTCGCCTGCAAGCCGGCGACGGGGGGTCATCGCATCCAGCAACAGAAGATGGGTGGGTCGACGCCGCCATCGGATGGGCTCATCGGCGGCAGCAGGAGACGGGGTATCAGCGGGCGGCGGAACGGCTGACGGCGCGGGAGGCCGCGGGGTATCGATGGGCGGGCACGGAGGATGGGCGTCAATTGGGATAGGAGGAGCGGGCGTCCGTTCGTGCAGATGTGCATGCATTTTTTTCTTTTGTTTCGAAAGCAGGTGTGGTTAGCGATCGTAATTGCATGGCTTGCTGCGCTAAACATCGAAGGATTAGTAGCCTTTAGATGTTGTTAATGAAGGGGCCTGATTGTTTGGATCTGTCCACTCTCTTCCTTTTATAGGGGTAGTGGATGATAACGCATCATAGGTGGGGAGACAAACCCCGAGCTGTTAATTTTGAATCATTAGTTATTTCTTCCAATTTTATCGATGCTGCGATATACATATTCGGTATGATCTAGAAAATAACAAAAAAGGTCAAGTGCATCGCCCCCCCCCCCCCCCCACCAACTCCTAGCCATAAAAATGGGTAGATACATTACCCACGTCCCTGCTATTTCTTAATGGAGCTGTTGCTAATTTTCTTTCAAGAATCCTTCGATAGAACTCAGTTTTGACAGCGAAGCTACACTTACGGTTTTTCCTTTTATAGAAATGCTTAGAGGACGTAGCATTCCTCCATAGGCTTTAGTCCTTAGGTCTAGCATTTTTGTGCTTTTGACCGCAAAAGAAGAAAACCAGTAATTCATCCTCAGTTGATTTCATCACTTCGGTATTGTCATTACTTCAATGTTTTTGTTCAAGAATCTGTTGATACCACACAATTATGAGATGATAACACATCAAATATACTCCAGGTATTAATTTTGAATCATCAATTATCTTCCATTTTTTCTGGTACTGCAATGTATGTATTTAAGATCATCCGGAAAATCAAAAGAGACCGTGCGTTCCCCCTCCCGCCCCATAAACCCAGGTAGATACATTACCCACGTTCCTGCAATCGCGCATAACCTTATTATGCCATCCATATTTAGCAGGAATTGAAGCCATTTATGTGTTACCACATGCGCTGGATTTATCAATTGACTAATACATGCCAAAAATAAGACACGGCACATTAATTGTTTGTGCCATATAAAGATTACGCTGTATCGATCCTATTCCAGCATTCCCATCATCTTCCTTGTGTACCTGTGTGTGTCTTAAAAAATGGCGTCCTTCACACATCTCTTAGTACAACTTCTCTTGCTCGCCACCCTCTTTCCTACACTCACACTATGCTATATCAATCCTGTTGAGAATATAGGCAATTTTTCGATCAGATTAATCCACGAAATAATAACTATCATGGCATTGGCATAAGCGCAAACATACTGATACTCAATCATGCAAGCACGTACTATGCTAACAGTAGATGTATCTACGCATAACGCTAGCAGTGCTACAATTAACATAAACAGAAGCGGGTTAAACGTGTTATACCCTCCAATAGGCCAGTTGGCCGTAGCAGCAGAGTTGGCGGCGGCAGCGTCCTCGGCCGCCTTCCTGTCAGCTTCGGCCTTCTCCGCAGCAACGCGATCGACGACGGTTGTGGAAGACATGGTGTAGACGCGGACGTAGACGAGGTAGACGAACGGAAGCGAGCAGTCGCGTAGTCGCTCGCCAAAAACCTAATTGCCCCTCTCCCCGTACAGGACCTGGAGAGGCGTGGTTTCGGAGGCCTGCTCTCCCGTCAACTGTGTACGCGGTGAACGGGACGGAGTCGCCGGTGGCAGCAGCAGCAAAAGGAACGACATGGACGGAGCGCGTGGAGGCAGATGCGATCTGTTTCCGTGGCGGCTAGGGTTGGCCGAGGCCCTGCTTATATAGGCGGCGTCCGGGTGGAGAGACGTGGGCTGGACCCATGTCCGAGTCGGTAGCCCACGATCCAACGTCTCAGATCGTGGCGTTACGTATTCTCCGTTCCCGACCGGCAAAAATAAGCGCGTAGGTGTGAGCTCGGCTCGGCTCATTCCCGCAACCCGCGGCGCGTCGTGACAAGGCGTAGCGAGGCGGGCAGCGGAGGAGGAGTGCGCGAGGGCCTCTTCTCTTCTCATGCTCCAGTAGCATGTGGAAGAAAGACCCTTATAAAGAGGTGCAACTCCTTCTCCACTAGCAAGGTGGGACTAAACTTCCCACTCCACTTGTCATGCCACCTACATGGGCCCTTAGAGATTTTTCTGAAATTGTCTTATGGGCCTAAGGCCCATTCTCACATTTCAACAATCCCCCACCAGATCTCAAGGGCCCATTTCGTCCTCTGTTCCAATTACTGTTTTGATATACCAGTATTTCAGTGAAGACCTGTTAAGGTTGAGCTTCACCTAGAACAAGTAGTTACACCCCTTCACAACTGAACAATGGACTATGCCTTGAATTGTCAGTTTGGCGTCAAGAAGTTTCACCACAAGTCCTACTAGTACTAGACTGCCGAAGGCTGACCCCTCGGGTGGAGCATATTAGTCACACTCCTGGCCTATTCGTGAGCTTACTAGACATCACCCCAATCTCATAGACCGTGACCAGTAGTCGGGCTCAGATAGGTGTGTTCCTCCAAAGATCGCTCTGTAGGACAGCATCTTGCTTACACATAAGCTTAAGAACACATTAAGACGGTAGTCATCCTACCATACAGTAACCGAGAGTATTGCATCTTCAACGGAGTGGATTAGTAAAGTTACTCTCCTCAGTTCACCACTGGCTTGTTTTCCCAGGTCCTACTTCACGGGATCTCCGATCACATAGGTTGGGTTACTACCATGGCAACTCATGTGGGTCTCATACCCATCTCCCACGACGCATTATCTATCACAGCACGTGATAGCCCTTTAGTAAAGGGGTCTGCCAGATTCTTAGCCGTTTGGATGTAATCCAACGCTATCACTCCGGAATTTCTTAAACGTCTGACAGATTTCAATCTCATTCTTATATGTTTGTTGGACTTCATGTTGTCCTTTGAACTCTTCACTCTGACAATGACTGTCTGGTTATCGCAGTTCATAAGGATAGCCGGAACCGGCTTTTCAACCACTGGCAAGTCCATCAAAAGATCCCGAAGAAATTCTGCTTCGACACCAGAGGTGTCTAATGCTGTTAATTCTGCTTCCATTGTCGATCTCGTTAAGATCGTTTGCTTACATGACTTCCAGGAAACAGCGCCACCTCCAAGGGTAAACATATACCCAGTAGTAGCCTTCATCTCATCAGCATTAGAGATCCAATTTGCATCACTATACCCTTCAAGTACCGACGGGTATCCGTTATAGTGATGTCCGTGATTCATGGTACCTTTCAAATAGCGCATAACTCTCTCAACAGCACGCCAATGAACATCACCCGGATTGGCAACAAACCGGCTCAGTTTGCTCACAGCAAACGCGATATCAGGCCTCGTTGCGCTAGCTAGATACATCAGTGAACGAATGATTTGAGAGTATCTCAATTGATCTTTAGCTGTGCCTTTGAATTTTCGAACCAGCACACTAGGATCATATGGTGTTTGAGAAACTTTGCAGTCCGAATATCCAAAACGACTCAAAATCTTCTCAACATAATGGGATTGCAGAAGTGTAATCCCGCCCTTATCATCTCTCAATAGCTTGATATTCAAGATAACATCAGCCACTCCAAGGTCCTTCATCTCAAAGTTCCGAGGCAGAAAAGACTTAACCTCCTCAATCACTTTGAGATTAGTTCCGAATATCAGTATGTCATCAACATACAAGCACAATATAACTCCTTCGCCCCCACCATGGCGATAGTATACACATTTGTCAGCTTCATTAACAACAAAGCCAACAGATGTCAGAGTTGTATTAAACTTCTCGTGCCATTGCTTAGGTGCTTGTCTCAGGCCATATAAAGATTTCAGCAACTTGCACACCTTTCCTTCCTGACCATCTATCACAAAGCCATCTGGCTGTTGCATATAAATTTCCTCCTCTAGCTCTCCATTAAGGAAAGCCGTCTTGACGTCCATTTGATGGACGAGAAGACCATGCGAGGCCGCCAACGAGAGTAGTACTCGAATGGTGGTCAGTCTGGCCACACGTGAGTAAGTATCGAAGAAATCTTATTCTTCTTTCTGGGCATACCCCTTGGCCACAAGCCTAGCCTTATACTTTTCAATTGTACCATCGGGCCTAAGCTTTCTTTTGAACACCCACTTACATCCCAATGGTTTGCACCCATAGGGACGTTCAGTTATCTCCCATGTTCCGTTAGCCATGATGGAATCCATCTCACTACGGACCGCTTCTTTCCAGTAGTCAGCATCAGGAGATGCATAGGCTTCTGAAATAGAAGTGGGGTTATCATCCACGAGGTATATAAGGAAGTCATCACCAAAGGTCTTTACAGTCCTTTGTCTCTTGCCCCTACCAAGGGTTTCCTCGTCACCCTCCTCAGGATTTTCATCATGTGTTTGTTCATAATACTCCATAGGAATGGCTGGCTCAGGAGTCTCCTCTGATTCCTGTCTAGAAGTGCTTTGCATATCTTTCATGGGGAATATATCCTCAAAGAATGTAGCATCCTTAGACTCCATAATTGTACCGACGCTCACGTCAGGTACCTCAGATTTCACTACTAGAAATCTATAGCCAACGCTATTCTTAGCGTAGCCCAAGTTAACGCAGTCCACGGTCTTTGGTCCAAGCTTACGCTTTTTGGGTATCGGCACGTTGACTTTCGCCAAACGGCCCCAAGTACGTAAGTAGGAGAGCGTCGTCCTTCTCTTCGAACATTGCTCATAGGGAGTAACCTCATTATCTTTTGTCGGAACTTTATTCAGGACATGACACGAAGTCAAGATAGCCTCCCCCCACCATGCCTTGGATAAACCCAATGTATCTAACATGGCGTTAACCAAATCAGTTAGAGTACGATTTTTCCGCTCGGCAACCCCGTTTGACTGGGGCGAATAGGGAGGCGTCCTCTCATGAATAATGCCATGTTCCGCACAGAAAGAACTAAACTCATTTGAGAAGTACTCTCCACCACGATCAGACCGGACTCGTTTAATTTTCTTTTCAAGTTGGTTCTCAACTTCTGCCTTATAGATTTTAAAGTAGTGTAGAGCCTCATCTTTAGTATTTAACCGATACACATAGCAATATTAGTAGAATCATCTATCAATGTCATGAAGTACTTCTTTCCACCTTTAGTCAACACACCATTCATCTCACAGAGATCTGTATGTATGAGTTCTAGGGGCGCCAGGTGTCTCTCCACAGCAGCCTTGTGGGGCTTGTGAGGTTGCTTTGCTTGCACACACGAATGGCACTTAGAACCTTTGGCTAAAGTGAAACTCGGGATTAAGTTCAGTTTTGCTAGTCGTGTCATAACACCGAAACTAATGTGACATAGACGTGAATGCCAAACTTCAGATTCATTAACATTCGAATGAATATTGTTCACGACTTTATTACAAAAATCTGCAAGGGAAAGGCGGAACAGACCTCCGCATTCATAACCTTTTCCAACGAAAAGTCCATATTTCGTAACAACTACTTTATTAGACTCGAAAACCAACTTAAACCCTTCTCTACACAGAAGGGAGCCACTAACGAGATTCTTCTTGATGGCGGGGACATGCTGCACGTTCTTCATCTGCACGATCCTTCCCGAAGTAAACTTCAGATCGTCCGTGCCAACACCAAGAACAGAAGCACTCGCGCCATTCCCCATCAATACGGACCCTCGGTCTGTGGCCTGATAAGAAGAGAACAATGAGATGTCAGCACACACATGAATATTTGCACCTGTGTCTACCCACCATTCGGTGGACTAACAAACTGAAAACACAGTAAACAAATTACCGTACCCAGATGCACCACTTTCATTGTTGCTCACAATCATATTGGCAGACTTATTGTCCTGCACTGGCTTCTTGTATCTGTTTGGGCACTTGTTGGCCCAATGTTCCTCTGAACCACAATTGAAGCAGCCATCATCCTTCTTATTTCTCTTGAAGGTCTTCTTTCCCTTCTTCTTGAAGTCGGTATTCTGTTGGACATAATTCTTTCCCTTGGGCTTGTGGGAATTGAAGTTCTTCCGTTGTACCATATTGGCAACTGAAGAACCTTCAACCGGTTTTCCATGCGAGTCCTTTGCTCTCGAGTTCTGCTCAACACTCAGATGGCCGATGATATCCTCTACTGAGAATTCACGCCTCTGATGTTTCAGAGTGGTAGCAAAGTTCCTCCAGGAATTAGGGAGCTTAGCAATTATACATCCCGCGACAAACTTGCCCGGTAAATTGCACTTAAGAACCTCTAGTTCCTTAGCAATGCATATTATCTCATGAGCTTGTTCCAACACAGAACGGTTGTCAACCATTTTGTAATCATGGAACTGCTCCATAACATACATCTCGCTCCCAGCATCGGTGGCCCCGAATTTAGATTCGAGCGCCTCCCACAAGTCCTTGGCGACCCCCACATGCAAATATGCATCAACCAGCTTATCTCCGATCACGCTAAGGACTGCTCCAATAAAGTAGACAGTGGCCTCCCTGAACGCCTTCTCCTTTTCAGGAGTGATCGTTCCTGCGGGAGTGACACCGGCTACCCAGAACACGTTCATAGTCGTGAGCCATAAGGTGGTTTTGGCCTGCCAACGCTTAAAGTATGTACCGGTAAACTTGTCCGGTTTCAGTGCAGCAGCAAAACCACTACTCGAAAAATTCCTACACAAATTAGGTTTTTGGATTGTTGAGAATATAGGCAATTTTCCGATCAGATTAATCCACGAAATAATAACTATCATGGCATTGGCATAAGCGCAAACATACTGATACTCAATCATGCAAGCACGTACTATGCTAACAGTAGATGTATCTACGCATAACGCTAGCAGTGCTACAATTAACATAAACAGGAGCGGGTTAAACGTGTTATACCCTCCAATAGGCCAGTTGGCCGTAGCAGCAGAGTTGGCGGCGGCAGCGTCCTCGGCCGCCTTCTGTCAGCTTCGGCCTTCTCGGCAGCAGCGCGATCGACGGCGGTTGTGGACGACATGGTGTAGACGCGGACGTAGACGAGGTAGACGAACGGAAGCGAGCAGTCGCGTAGTCGCTCCCCAAAAACCTAATTGCCCCTCTCCCCGTACAGGACCTGGAGAGGCGTGGTTTCGGAGGCCTGCTCTCCCGTCAACCGTGTACGCGGTGAACGGGACGGAGTCGCCGGTGGCAGCAGCAGCAAAAGGAACGACGTGGGCGGAGCGCGTGGAGGCAGATGCGACCTGTTTCCGTGGCGGCTAGGGTTGGCCGAGGCCCTGCTTATATAGGCGGCGTCCGGGTGGAGAGACATGGGCTGGACCCATGTCCGAGTCGGTAGCCCACGATCCAACGTCTCAGATCGTGGCGTTATGTATTCTCCGTTCCCGAACGGCAAAAATAAGCGCGTAGGTGTGAGCTCGGCTCGGCTCATTCCCGCAACCCGCGACGCGTCGTGACGAGGCGTGGCGAGGCGGGCGACGGAGGAGGAGTGCGCGAGGGCCTCTTCTCTTCTCATGCTCCAATAGCATGTGGAAGAAAGACCCTTATAAAGAGGTGCAACTCCTTCTCCACTAGCAAGGTGGGACTAAACTTCCCACTCCACTTGTCATGCCACCTACATGGGCCCTTAGAGATTTTTCTGAAATTGTCTTATGGGCCTAAGGACCATTCTCACATTTCAACAATCCCCCACCAGATCTCAAGGGCCCATTTCGTCCTCTGTTCCAATTACTGTTTTGATATACCAGTATTTCAGTGAAGACCTGTTAAGGTTGAGCTTCACCTAGAACAAGTAGTTACACCCCTTCACAACTTAACAATGGACTATGCCTTGAATTGTCAGTTTGGCGTCAAGAAGTTTCACCACAAGTCCTACTAGTACTAGACTGCCGAAGGCTGACCCCTCGGGTGGAGCATATTAGTCACACTCCTGGCCTATTTGTGAGCTTACTAGAGATCACCCCAATCTCATAGACCGTGACCAGCAGTCGGGCTCATATAGGTGTGTTCCTCCAAAGATCGCTCTGTAGGACAACATCTTGCTTACACATAAGCTTAAGAACACATTAAGACGGTAGTCATCCTACCATACAGTAACCGAGAGTATTGCATCTTCAACGGAGTGGGTTAGTAAAGTTACTCTCCTCAGTTCACCACTGGCTTGTTTTCCCAGGTCCTACTTCACGGGATCTCCGATCACATAGGTTGGGTTACTACCATGGCAACTCATGTGGGTCTCATACCCATCTCCCACGACGCATTATCTATCACAGCACGTGATAGCCCTTTAGTAAAGGGGTCTGCCAGATTCTTAGCCGTTTGGATGTAATCCAACGCTATCACTCCGGAATTTCTTAAACGTCTGACAGATTTCAATCTCATTCTTATATGTTTGTTGGACTTCATGTTGTCCTTTGAACTCTTCAGTCAGACAATGACTGTCTGGTTATCGCAGTTCATAAGGATAGTTGGAACCGGCTTTTCAACCACTGGCAAGTCCATCAAAAGATCCCGAAGAAATTCTGCTTCGACACCAGAGGTGTCTAATGCTGTTAATTCTGCTTCCATTGTCGATCTCGTTAAGATCGTTTGCTTGCATGACTTCCAGGAAACAGCGCCACCTCCAAGGGTAAACATATACCCAGTAGTAGCCTTCATCTCATCAGCATCAGAGATCCAATTTGCATCACTATACCCTTCAAGTACCGACGGGTATCCGTTATAGTGAAGTCCGTGATTCATGGTACCTTTCAAATAGCGCATAACTCTCTCAACAGCACGCCAATGAACATCACCCGGATTGGCAACAAACCGGCTCAGTTTGCTCACAGCAAACGCGATATCAGGCCTCGTTGCGCTAGCTAGATACATCAGTGAACCAATGATTTGAGAGTATCTCAATTGATCTTTAGCTGTGCCTTTGAATTTTCGAACCAGCACACTAGGATCATATGGTGTTTGAGAAACTTTGCAGTCCGAATATCCAAAACGACTCAAAATCTATTCAACATAATGGGATTGCAGAAGTGTAATCCCGCCCTTATCATCTCTCAATAGCTTGATGTTCAAGATAACATCAGCCACTCCAAGGTCCTTCATCTCAAAGTTCCGAGACAGAAAAGACTTAACCTCCTCAATCACTTTGAGATTAGTTCCGAATATCAGTATGTCATCAACATACAAGCACAATATAACTCCTTCGCCCCCACCATGGCGATAGTATACACATTTGTCAGGTTCATTAACAACAAAGCCAACAGATGTCAGAGTTGTATTAAACTTCTCATGCCATTGCTTAGGTGCTTGTCTCAGGCCATATAAAGATTTCAGCAACTTACACACCTTTCCTTCCTGACCATCTATCACAAAGCCATCTGGCTGTTGCATATAAATTTCCTCCTCTAGCTCTCCATTAAGGAAAGCCGTCTTGACGTCCATTTGATGGACGAGAAGACCATGCGAGGCCGCCAACGAGAGTAGTAATCGAATGGTGGTCAGTCTGGCCACAGGTGAGTAAGTATCGAAGAAATCTTCTTCTTCTTTCTGGGCATACCCCTTGGCCACAATCCTAGCCTTATACTTTTCAATTGTACCATCGGGCCTAAGCTTTCTTTTGAACACCCACTTACATCCCAATGGTTTGCACCCATAGGGACGTTCAGTTATCTCCCATGTTCCGTTAGCCATGATGGAATCCATCTCACTACGGACCGCTTCTTTCCAGTAGTCAGCATCAGGAGATGCATAGGGTTCTGAAATAGAAGTGGGGTTATCATCCACGAGGTATATAAGGAAGTCATCACCAAAGGTCTTTACAGTCCTTTGTCTCTTGCCCCTACCAAGGGTTTCCTCGTCACCCTCCTCAGAATTTTCATCATGTGTTTGTTCATAATACTCCATAGGAATGGCTGGCTCAGGAGTCTCCTCTGATTCCTGTCTAGAAGTGCTTTGCATATCTTTCATGGGGAATATATCCTCAAAGAATGTAGCATCCTTAGACTCCATAATTGTACCGACGCTCACGTCAGGTACCTCAGATTTCACTACTAGAAATCTATAGCCAACGCTATTCTTAGCGTAGCCCAAGTTAACGCAGTCCACGGTCTTTGGTCCAAGCTTACGCTTTTTGGGTATCGGCACGTTGACTTTCGCCAAACGGCCCCAAGTACGTAAGTAGGAGAGCGTCGTCCTTCTCTTCGACCATTGCTCATAGGGAGTAACCTCATTATCTTTTGTCGGAACTTTATTCAGGACATGACACGAAGTCAAGATAGCCTCCCCCCACCATGCCTTGGATAAACCCGATGTATCTAACATGGCGTTAACCAAATCAGTTAGAGTACGATTTTTCCGCTCGGCAACCCCGTTTGACTGGGGCGAATAGGGAGGCGTCCTCTCATGAATAATGCCATGTTCCACACAGAAAGAATCAAACTCATTTGAGAAGTACTCTCCACCACGATCAGACCGGACTCGTTTAATTTTCTTTTCAAGTTGGTTCTCAACTTCTGCCTTATAGATTTTAAAGTACTGTAGAGCCTCATCTTTAGTATTTAACAGATACACATAGCAATATCTAGTAGAATCATCTATCAATGTCATGAAGTACTTCTTTCCACCTTTAGTCAACACACCATTCATCTCACAGAGATCTGTATGTATGAGTTCTAGGGGCGCCAAGTGTCTCTCCTCAGCAGCCTTGTGGGGCTTGCGATGTTGCTTTGCTTGCACACACGAATGACACTTAGAACCTTTGGCTAAAGTGAAACTCGGGATTAAGTTCAGTTTTGCTAGTCGTGTCATAACACCGAAACTAATGTGACAAAGACGTGAATGCCAAACTTCAGATTGATTAACATTCGAATGAATATTGTTCACGACTTTATTACAAAAATCTGCAAGGGAAAGGCGGAACAGACCTCCGCATTCATAACCTTTTCCAACGAAAAGTCCATATTTCGTAACAACTACTTTATTAGACTCGAAAACCAACTTAAACCCTTCTCTACACAGAAGGGAGCCACTAACGAGATTCTTCTTGATGGCGGGGACATGCTGCACGTTCTTCAACTGCACGATCCTTCCCGAAGTAAACTTCAGATCGACCGTACCAACACCAAGAACAAAAGCACTCGCGCCATTCCCCATCAATACGGACCCTCGGTCTATGGCCTGATAAGAAGAGAACAATGAGATGTCAGCACACACATGAATATTTGCACCTGTGTCTACCCACCATTCGGTGGACTAACAAACTGAAAACACAGTAAACAAATTACCGTATCCAGATGCACCACTTTCATTGTTGCTCACAATCATATTGGCAGACTTATTGTCCTGCACTGGCTTCTTGTATCTGTTTGGGCACTTGTTGGCCCAATGTTCCTCTGAACCACAATTGAAGCAGCCATGATCCTTCTTATTTCTCTTGAAGGTCTTCTTTCCCTTCTTCTTGAAGTCGGTATTCTGTTGGACAGAATTCTTTCCCTTGGGCTTGTGGGAATTGAAGTTCTTCCGTTGTACCATATTGGCAACTGAAGAACCTTCAACCGGTTTTCCATGCGAGTCCTTTGCTCTCGAGTTCTGCTCAACACTCAGATGGCCGATGATATCCTCTACTGAGAATTCACGCCTCTGATGTTTCAGAGTGGTAGCAAAGTTCCTCCAGGAATTAGGGAGCTTAGAAATTATACATCCCGCGACAAACTTGCCCGGTAAATTGCACTTAAGAACCTCTAGTTCCTTAGCAATGCATATTATCTCATGAGCTTGTTCCAACACAGAACGGTTGTCAACCATTTTGTAATCATGGAACTCCTCCATAACATACATCTCGCTCCCAGCATCGGTGGCCCCGAATTTAGATTCGAGCACCTCCCACAAGTCCTTGGCGACCCCCACATGCAAATATGCATCAACCAGCTTATCTCCGATCACGCTAAGGACTGCTCCAATAAAGTAGACAGTGGCCTCCCTGAACGCCTTCTCCTTTTCAGGAGTGATCGTTCCTGCGGGAGTGACACCGGCTACCCAGAACACGTTCATAGTCGTGAGCCATAAGGTGGTTTTGGCCTGCCAACGCTTAAAGTATGTACCGGTAAACTTGTCCGGTTTCAGTGCAGCAGCAAAACCACTACTCGAAAAATTCCTACACAAATTAGGTTTTTGGATTGTTGAGAATATAGGCAATTTTCCGATCAGATTAATCCACGAAATAATAACTATCATGGCATTGGCATAAGCGCAAACATACTGATACTCAATCATGCAAGCACGTACTATGCTAACAGTAGATGTATCTACGCATAACGCTAGCAGTGCTACAATTAACATAAACAGGAGCGGGTTAAACGTGTTATACCCTCCAATAGGCCAGTTGGCCGTAGCAGCTGAGTTGGCGGCGGCAGCGTCCTCGGCCGCCTTCTGTCAGCTTCGGCCTTCTCGGCAGCAGCGCGATCGACGGCGGTTGTGGATGACATGGTGTAGACGCGGACGTAGACAAGGTAGACGAACGGAAGCGAGCAGTCGCGTAGTCGCTCCCCAAAAACCTAATTGCCCCTCTCCCCGTACAGGACCTGGAGAGGCGTGGTTTCGGAGGCCTGCTCTCCCGTCAACCGTGTACGCGGTGAACGGGACGAAGTCGCCGGTGGCAGCAGCAGCAAAAGGAACGACGTGGGCGGAGCACGTGGAGGCAGATGCGACCTGTTTCCGTGGCGGCTAGGGTTGGCCGAGGCCCTGCTTATATAGGCGGCGTCCGGGTGGAGAGACATGGGCTGGACCCATGTCCGAGTCGGTAGCCCACGATCCAACGTCTCAGATCGTGGCGTTATGTATTCTCCGTTCCCGAACGGCAAAAATAAGCGCGTAGGTGTGAGCTCGGCTCGGCTCATTCCCGCAACCCGCGACGCGTCGTGACGAGGCGTGGCGAGGCGGGCGACGGAGGAGGAGTGCGCGAGGGCCTCTTCTCTTCTCATGCTCCAATAGCATGTGGAAGAAAGACCCTTATAAAGAGGTGCAACTCCTTCTCCACTAGCAAGGTGGGACTAAACTTCCCACTCCACTTGTCATGCCACCTACATGGGCCCTTAGAGATTTTTCTGAAATTGTCTTATGGGCCTAAGGACCATTCTCACATTTCAACAATCCCCCACCAGATCTCAAGGGCCCATTTCGTCCTCTGTTCCAATTACTGTTTTGATATACCAGTATTTCAGTGAAGACCTGTTAAGGTTGAGCTTCACCTAGAACAAGTAGTTACACCCCTTCACAACTTAACAATGGACTATGCCTTGAATTGTCAGTTTGGCGTCAAGAAGTTTCACCACAAGTCCTACTAGTACTAGACTGCCGAAGGCTGACCCCTCGGGTGGAGCATATTAGTCACACTCCTGGCCTATTTGTGAGCTTACTAGAGATCACCCCAATCTCATAGACCGTGACCAGCAGTCGGGCTCATATAGGTGTGTTCCTCCAAAGATCGCTCTGTAGGACAACATCTTGCTTACACATAAGCTTAAGAACACATTAAGACGGTAGTCATCCTACCATACAGTAACCGAGAGTATTGCATCTTCAACGGAGTGGGTTAGTAAAGTTACTCTCCTCAGTTCACCACTGGCTTGTTTTCCCAGGTCCTACTTCACGGGATCTCCGATCACATAGGTTGGGTTACTACCATGGCAACTCATGTGGGTCTCATACCCATCTCCCACGACGCATTATCTATCACAGCACGTGATAGCCCTTTAGTAAAGGGGTCTGCCAGATTCTTAGCCGTTTGGATGTAATCCAACGCTATCACTCCGGAATTTCTTAAACGTCTGACAGATTTCAATCTCATTCTTATATGTTTGTTGGACTTCATGTTGTCCTTTGAACTCTTCAGTCAGACAATGACTGTCTGGTTATCGCAGTTCATAAGGATAGTTGGAACCGGCTTTTCAACCACTGGCAAGTCCATCAAAAGATCCCGAAGAAATTCTGCTTCGACACCAGAGGTGTCTAATGCTGTTAATTCTGCTTCCATTGTCGATCTCGTTAAGATCGTTTGCTTGCATGACTTCCAGGAAACAGCGCCACCTCCAAGGGTAAACATATACCCAGTAGTAGCCTTCATCTCATCAGCATCAGAGATCCAATTTGCATCACTATACCCTTCAAGTACCGACGGGTATCCGTTATAGTGAAGTCCGTGATTCATGGTACCTTTCAAATAGCGCATAACTCTCTCAACAGCACGCCAATGAACATCACCCGGATTGGCAACAAACCGGCTCAGTTTGCTCACAGCAAACGCGATATCAGGCCTCGTTGCGCTAGCTAGATACATCAGTGAACCAATGATTTGAGAGTATCTCAATTGATCTTTAGCTGTGCCTTTGAATTTTCGAACCAGCACACTAGGATCATATGGTGTTTGAGAAACTTTGAAGTCCGAATATCCAAAACGACTCAAAATCTATTCAACATAATGGGATTGCAGAAGTGTAATCCCGCCCTTATCATCTCTCAACAGCTTGATGTTCAAGATAACATCAGCCACTCCAAGGTCCTTCATCTCAAAGTTCCGAGACAGAAAAGACTTAACCTCCTCAATCACTTTGAGATTAGTTCCGAATATCAGTATGTCATCAACATACAAGCACAATATAACTCCTTCGCCCCCACCATGGCGATAGTATACACATTTGTCAGCTTCATTAACAACAAAGCCAACAGATGTCAGAGTTGTATTAAACTTCTCATGCCATTGCTTAGGTGCTTGTCTCAGGCCATATAAAGATTTCAGCAACTTACACACCTTTCCTTCCTGACCATCTATCACAAAGCCATCTGGCTGTTGCATATAAATTTCCTCCCCTAGCTCTCCATTAAGGAAAGCCGTCTTGACGTCCATTTGATGGACGAGAAGACCATGCGAGGCCGCCAACGAGAGTAGTAATCGAATGGTGGTCAGTCTGGCCACAGGTGAGTAAGTATCGAAGAAATCTTCTTCTTCTTTCTGGGCATACCCCTTGGCCACAAGCCTAGCCTTATACTTTTCAATTGTACCATCGGGCCTAAGCTTTCTTTTGAACACCCACTTACATCCCAATGGTTTGCACCCATAGGGACGTTCAGTTATCTCCCATGTTCCGTTAGCCATGATGGAATCCATCTCACTACGGACCGCTTCTTTCCAGTAGTCAGCATCAGGAGATGCATAGGGTTCTGAAATAGAAGTGGGGTTATCATCCACGAGGTATATAAGGAAGTCATCACCAAAGGTCTTTACAGTCCTTTGTCTCTTGCCCCTACCAAGGGTTTCCTCGTCACCCTCCTCAGAATTTTCATCATGTGTTTGTTCATAATACTCCATAGGAATGGCTGGCTCAGGAGTCTCCTCTGATTCCTGTCTAGAAGTGCTTTGCATATCTTTCATGGAGAATATATCCTCAAAGAATGTAGCATCCTTAGACTCCATAATTGTACCGACGCTCACGTCAGGTACCTCAGATTTCACTACTAGAAATCTATAGCCAACGCTATTCTTAGCGTAGCCCAAGTTAACGCAGTCCACGGTCTTTGGTCCAAGCTTACGCTTTTTGGGTATCGGCACGTTGACTTTCGCCAAACGGCCCCAAGTACGTAAGTAGGAGAGCGTCGTCCTTCTCTTCGACCATTGCTCATAGGGAGTAACCTCATTATCTTTTGTCGGAACTTTATTCAGGACATGACACGAAGTCAAGATAGCCTCCCCCCACCATGCCTTGGATAAACCCGATGTATCTAACATGGCGTTAACCAAATCAGTTAGAGTACGATTTTTCCGCTCGGCAACCCCGTTTGACTGGGGCGAATAGGGAGGCGTCCTCTCATGAATAATGCCATGTTCCACACAGAAAGAATCAAACTCATTTGAGAAGTACTCTCCACCACGATCAGACCGGACTCGTTTAATTTTCTTTTCAAGTTGGTTCTCAACTTCTGCCTTATAGATTTTAAAGTACTGTAGAGCCTCATCTTTAGTATTTAACAGATACACATAGCAATATCTAGTAGAATCATCTATCAATGTCATGAAGTACTTCTTTCCACCTTTAGTCAACACACCATTCCTCTCACAGAGATCTGTATGTATGAGTTCTAGCGGCCGGAATTGCCCCGAGCGCTCACATTGCCATGTATAAGGTATGTGTTGCTCGTGACTGCAAGGCATCTGCCATACTGGCCGGACTAGAAGAGGCCATCAAGGACGGGGTGGACGTGCTCTCCCTCTCCCTTGGCAGCAGCACCAGCGCCAGCTTCGATCAGGACCCCATATCTATTGGCGCGTTCAGTGCTGTGTCGAAGGGCATCCTCGTGGTGTGTGCCGCCGGCAACAACGGCCCGACTCAGCGCTCTGTCACCAACCAAGCACCGTGGTTGCTCACGGTCGCCGCCAGCTCCGTGGATCGGAGCTTCGGCGCCAACATCCATCTCGGCAATGGAAAGAGCATTGACGGAGAAGCACTTACCCAGATAGCGAATCCAAGTTCAAAGTTGCACTCTCTCCTCTACTCTGAGGAATGGCGGTACTGCAATTACGAGTATGATCGTAGCATCACTGGTAAGATCCTCGTTTGCAAGGACAATAAATCGAGGGCTCAACAGTCCAAAATCGCAACATAACTGACGCTGGAGCGGCAGGAGTCGTGTTGTTCAACGACGAATCAGCGGCTACACCATCACTGTTACGGATTACAACTCCAGCGTTGTACAAGTGACTGCGGCCGATGGCGAGGCCATCACAGCTTACATCGCGTCGACGGGCAATAGCTCTGTGGCATCTCTCGCGTACAACGGCACACAGTTTGGCGTAATCCCTGCCCCCGTCGTGGCCTCGTTCTCTTCCCGTGGTCCAAGCTCACTCACCCCCAACATCCTAAAGCCGGACATAGTGGCACCGGGCCTCAACATCCTTGCTGCTTGGCCGTCAAAAACGGGCCATGGGCAGGGCCCTTTCAACATCATATCAGGCACATCCATGGCGACCCCACATGTCAGTGGTGTCGCGGCGCTAATCAAAGGCATCCATCCTGACTGGTCGCCGGCGGCCATCAAGTCTGCCATCCTGACAACGGCGGACATCATTAACGGTACCGGCGGCCCAATCTTGGACGAGCAGCATAGAAAGGCCAGCGTGTACGATACGGGCGCCGGCCATGTGAACCCGGCGAGAGCCGCCGACCCTGGCTTGGTGTATGACCTCAGCGTCGATGACTACGCTGGTTACATCTGCTGGCTCCCCGGTGACAGCGGCCTAGCAAGCATAGTGCGCAACTCGAGTTTGACCTGCGCGAAGCTGCCCAAGGTCGAGGACGTGCAGCTTAATTACCCGACGATTGTTGGCCCTGATCCGAGCTCGTACGATCGGACGTATTTTATGATGAGTACTTTCCGTCAAGTATTTTATGACGAGTACTTTCCGTCAAGACAACCATGTACATAGCAACCGCTAGCTAGCCTTGTTGTGATCAGTCAGTAGGTTATGCAAAACACACCTACACAAGAGAACACACCACGACGACTTGATGGCTAAAGGCCCGTATCGAGCCTCTGTTTTATTATTGCTTTCGATCTGAATTAGTTTACACGGGGTTACAAGAGTATATATAAGAGCAAGCTATCCTAAACCTATCCGACTCCTATACGGTGATTAGTTCCTATCCAAACCGGACTAGGACACGTGGTTAATTCCAACAATCACCCTCCTAAACACGATGTCCTCACTTTACAGCATGGATGCCGATCCTTCGCCGCATCTTCGTGAACTTCTGCGGTCCCAAAGACTTGGTCAGGATATCTGCAAGCTGGTCGTTGGTGCAAACATAGTTGACTTCAATCTGGCCTTCTTCCATGCACTGTCGTATGTAGTGATACCTTATATCGATGTGCTTGGTCCTGTCATGATGCACTGCATTCTTACATAGGACAATCGCAGACTTGTTGTCAACATTGAGCACCACTCTTTCTGGTTCTTATCTGTGAGGTCACCGAGTAGTCTTTCTAGCCATACACCTTGACCCGCCGCGGTTGCAGCTGCTATATACTCTGCTTCACAAGATGATAATGCAATCACCTTTTGCTTTTGTGATAGCCAAGTCACTATGCTCCTGCCCAAGAAATATGCCAGACCCGAGGTACTTTTACGGTCGTCCACATCTCCTGCCAGGTCGCTATCACTATAGCCAAGTAGTTCCACCTCCTCCTTCTTCTTCTCTCTTATCACCCGCCGAGACACAATCGAAGTTTGTTGTCCCTTTGATGTACCTGAGTATATGTTTGACAGCTGCCCAATGTTCAGTTGTGGGCACTTCCATGAAGCGACTCACTATGCCAACGGAATAGGCCAAGTCCGGTCGTGTATTCACAAGATACCTTAGGCTTCCGAACACACTTCTATAATCCGTTGCATCAACCGCAGGGGCTTCACTCCTTTTGCTAAGTTTAAGTCGAGGCTCCATTGAAGCATAAGTTGGTTTGCAATCCTCCATGCTACAACTTTGAAGTATCTTCTTTGCATATGCCTCTTGGCATAGTGTGATTCCCTCCGGCTTTTGTTGTACCTCGATCCCAAGGTAGTAAGTCAAGAGCCCGAGATCACTCATCTTGAATAGCTCCTTCATTTGTAGCTTGAATCTTGCAATCTCCTCTTCGTCTGCTCCAGTTATCAAGAGATCGTCAACATAGATGCCCACTAAGAGACGATCCTTGTCTTTACCTCGCTTGTACATAGCATGCTCGAGTGGACTTTTCTCAAAACCAAGAGAAATCAATGTACGATCAAGCTTGACGTTCCATGCCCGAGGAGCTTGATGTAGCCCGTACAATGCCTTGTGTAGCTTCAAGACCTTGTGTTCTTCTCCTTCTTTGATGTACCCCGGTGGTTGCTTCACGTATATTTCTTCTTCCAACCCCCCGTTCAAAAAACGCGGATTTTACATCCATGTGATGTAGCCTCCAAGATTCTTGAGCCACGAGAGCTATAACTAGCCTCACCGATTCCATCCTTGTTACTCGAGCGAACACTTCCTCGAAGTCCACACCTTGCTCTTGCACGAATCCTTTAGCTACGAGCCAAGCTTTATGCTTGACTAAGTTTCCATCGGCATCCTTCTTGACTTTGTACACCCACTTGAGCCCTATGGATTTGTGACCGTTGGGAAGATCTGTGAGCTCCCATACTTTGGTGTCTCGTATTGATCCCAACTCTTCATCCATAGCACGACGCCAACACTCCTCAGTATTTGCTTCTTCAAATTTCGTCGGTTCTTCGACGCTAAGCAAACATTGTCGTCCTCTTCTTATAATCTTGACAGGATTAATAGTACGAAGTGCTTCCTCTGGATATAAATCCATCACTGGTCGAAGACAGACTGGTGTTGGCGGACATTTCCTTGTCTCCTGTTCTGTCAAAGACGAGGAATTTTCATCTTGCGGAGTTGCCAAACTCATATTTTCTGGCGATCCATTACTATGTACAGTTGCATGTTCACTGTGTGAATTAGCCAACATTTGGGATCCTTCACGTGCATGCAGTTTTGGATCTTCTGGAGTGCATGTTACGTGCTCTCCTGGAGTGTGAGCAGCGGGTGTACCCTCTGGCACTTCTGGCCTACCCGCCGGTCTATTGCGTATAGCGCCAGCGCCAGCATTAGCGGCGGACTCATTGCTCATTGTTTTCCATGAAGGTGTTGCAGCTTTTGTTTCTGGGCCGTCCTCTGGTGTAGTCTCCGGTTGATTATCTGCACGCTCATATTCATTGTAAACAACATGAAAAATGTCATCGGAAATCGGGTATACCGGTTCGGAGGAGTTCCAATTCCATGACCTTGCTTCTTCAAAGACCACATCACGCGTCACAACCACCTTATTGGTCGAGGGGTTGCATGCACGGTACGACTTCGTGACCTCTTCATAGCCAACCAATATCATTGGAGTACTCCGATCTGCCAACTTGCTTGTATGCCCGGCCACCGTCTTCACATGCGCCACACACCCGAACGTGCGAAGTTGATCAACCGTGGGCTTGTGTCCGTACCATGCTTCGTACGGGGTCATCCCAACCACACTCTTGGTTGGAGCCCGGTTCAACAGATAAACGACCGTATTGACCGCCTCACCCCAAAACTTGCACGGCATCCCTTTGCTCTTCATCATGCTTCGTGCCATCGCCACCACGGGTTGATTCCTCCGCTCCACAACACCGTTTTGCTGCGGTGAATATGACGCTGTATGATACCGCTTGATCCCATGTGCTTCGCAAAATTCCGTGAATTCACGAGACATGAACTCACCCCCCCCCCCGATCGGTGCGGAGGGCCTTTAACTGGCTTTGGATTCTACCTCGGCCGCCATCTTTACTTTCCTGAAGGCTTGCAAAGCTTGGTCCTTCGTCTTCAATAACACAATCCACATGTATCTGCTGAAGTCGTCGACGATGAGCAAGAAGTATTTGTTCCCGACTGGGGTAGCCGGTGTAATGGGTCCGCACAAGTCTCCATGGACCAACTCAAGAGCTTTACTTGCTCTAAAGTTTCCCTCTCTCGGGAACGAGGCCCACCTTTGTTTCCCAACAAGGCAACCGTCGCACACCTGCTCAACATGATCGATGCACGGTAGACCACGTACCATCTCCTTTTGTCCAAGTTGCCGAAGAGCCTGGAAATTTAGATGACCGTAGCGCGCGTGCCACTTCCATGCTGAGTCCTCCATGCTTGACAAGAGACATACTGGATCCACACGATCCAAGTTGAGGATGTAGAGTCTGTTCGGCGACCTCTGCACCTTCATGATCAACATCCTCTGACGGTCATACCCCCATAGATAGCCATCTTCGAGCACAATCTTGCAACCACGCTCCTCGAGCTGGCCAAGGCTAATAATGTTGCTCTTTAGCTTGGGAATATAGTACACATCCATGAGAGTACCTTGTGACTGCCGTTCTTTAGCTCAAACAGGACAGTGCCTCGCCCTGTGATGTCAACGGTCCGCCCGTCACTGAATCGAACCATGCCTCCAACCGAGAGATTTAGCTCAGAAAACTGGTCCTTGTTGCTGGTCATGTGGTTGCTTGCTCCTGTGTCGAAGTACCACATGTGCCTTGCCGTGTTCATCCTCTTCTTGTCGTGAAGGTAAACCTTCTCTTCGTCGAGCGTGACAACCTCGGTATCCGGCGCCTTCGGAGCTGGACCGTCCTTGTCCATAAGCTCGCATACTTCGACCATGAGCATCATATCACTATCATCGCCTCCCTTGGCCATGAGAGCTCTCTTCTTCGGTGGATTCTTGCAATCAGACTTGAAGTGACCGAGGATTCCACAATTATGACACCTTATTTTTTATGTCAAATTTTCTCCTTGATTTTCTAGCCTTTTCTTCCTGTCCAGCGAGGTCCTTTTTTACCGGGCTTTGCTTCTCCTTTGCTTTACTACCGCTTGTGGATTCACCTTGATTTCCTTTCGATAGGGCCATCCATTGCGCCATTGTTAGCATGAGATGCTCACTCTCCTTCGAATTGCCGAAGCTGAGACGAATTCTCTCGTCATGTGCCTTGAACCTTCCGACGAGATCCTCGATCGTGAGAGTCTTTAGGTCGAGGCATTGTTCGATCGACATGACGATCTGGATGTAGCGTGCCGGCGCGGCGCGCAAAAATCGTCGAATGATAGCAACTTCTTCTAGGGTTGAACCATAGCCGTGTATGCCGTTGATGAGGGTCTTGAGACGGGCGGCAAACTAATCAACCGTCTCACTTTCCTCTATCTTCAGGCACTCGTAGCTTCTCATCAGGGACTGAAGGTGTGCTTCCTTGACACAGTCATGACCCTCATGCAGGATCTTGATGGTCTCCCATGCCTCCTTCGCCTATTTCTTTCTGACGAGGTGCTGCAGCACATCCTTCGGCATGGCGGAGTAGATCGCCGTTAACGCCCGGCGATCCGTCCGGTACTTTGCCGCGCCCTTCGCGTACTCTGCGCCGCCATCCTCGACAGCTTCCCAGAGCTCAGCGCCCTCCATCGCGACCTCCATGTTCATCGTCCATAGTGCGTAGTCCTCTCGATCCAGCCGGGGGAATTGCAACACTCCCACCATCGGCATCGGTGCTCCCGCTCCTGCTCTCGCCACAACGATCTCCTTGCTCGGGCTCGACATGATCCTTCGATTGCTTTCTAAAAATCACGCCAATAAACCAAGCTTTGATACCAATTGTTGGCACTGACTTGAGCTCGTACGTCGGACGTTTTTTATGACGAGTACTTTCCGTCAAGACAACCACGTACATAGCAGCCGCTAGCAAAGCTAGCTAGCCTTGTGGTGATCAATCAGCAGGCTATGCAAAACAGACCTACACAAGAGAACACACCACGGCGACTTAATGGCTAAAGGCCCGTATCGAGCCTCTGTTTTATTATTGCTTTCGATCTGAATTAGTTTACACAGGATTACAAGAGTATATATAAGAGCAAGCTAGCCTAAACCTATCTTACTCCTATACAGTGATTAGTTCCTGTTCAAACCGGACTAGGACACATGGTTAATTCCAACAACAATAACCGTGCCGCTGACATCGACGCAGTTCACCGTGAACCGGACTGTGACAAACGTCGGGCCAGCGGATGCAACATTCAAGGCCAAAGTGGACGTGCCGACGTCTCTGACGGCGCGTGTTGTCCCGGAGACGATGTCGTTATCCAAAACCAGAGAGAAGAACACCTTCAGCGTGTCCGTGAGCGGCCATGACCTGGGCAAAGAGCTCTACGTGGAGGGAACCTTGAGCTGGGTATCGGAGAAGCATGTCGTGCGTAGCCCCATCGTCGCTGTCGTCACAGGAGCTCCGGCGCCTTCACCATGAACGATGTCCATGCCATGAGATCGGTGGCTGTTTTCTTTGTCCTTGTTCTGTTCATTTTCGGTTTATACTGTTGCGTCAACATAAACAGCAATAGTGGAGCAAGAATAAGCATCGTCTCATATATACCAATACGTGATGGCGTAGAGTTAGAATTTTTCTGCTTTTTTTACCTTCCAATTCACCTTCTTCTGTTACTCTGACGAGCCTGTATATAATCACCACCATGCCACCACTCCTTCCCCACTCCCTTTATAGTATTACATTAAGTCTGCAAATCCGTCTCCAGCAACCATGATTGACATTAACCCGCTAATTCGTCTTCCCCGTTCTGCCAGTATTCCCTACTTTGTATCTCCCCTCTCCCACCAATTCTTCATTGGATTTTAGATTCTACTTTTATTCATGATGTTCTCTCTACTCAAAAAATGAATGCAGGTTTTCCCTCGGATGGATTCGAGCTTAGTTGTGATGGATTGACTGGTTCTACTGGGTTGGAAGGTGAGGCATTGGTTTCAGCTTTAATGTTTTGTTGCCTGAGAGTATTATGTTTGAGTGCCCACACCATCCTTTCTGAAAGTGCTAATGGCTACAGTGAGACATCATTTTGGTAATACCAGATTGTAGCATGGTGAACTTGAAAGCTTTATACACAAATCAAAACATATTTGTTTTGGCATGATCAAAAGTGTACAACAACATTGGTATTTTCAGTGCCTATGCAAAACTGCCACTATCTGGATTCTAAATCTAAAGTAACAAGGCTCCAACATGCAAAATTGGCATGGCATCCATCTTCAGCAGTCCGTAGAGACTAAAAACATGACGAGAACTTCTGTCTAACATTCTATAGCTCATTATGCTACTTTTATTTCTGAAGTTCCAAAATTCTGGGTGGTTGATCTTTTTACCTCTTCTATATTCTCTAGCCTGACGGATTAGAGGTAGATTTAGGCACTAGCCATGTGGAAGGAGAGGTGCTGATTTATGCATGCTTCATTGGTCGATCTTGCGAGCTGCTTTTTAACGATGGAGGCAGAGTATTTTTTGTATAGAAAGTGTCATCATAAGAACAGTTATCTCCAGCTAATGTTATATACGCCCTCTGTAAAGAAATATAAGGGCGTTTAGATCACTACTTTAGTGATCTAAACACTCTCGTATTTCTTTATCGAGGGATTATTTTGTTGTACTGAGAAGCCACAGTAAGGAACCCAAGATTCCAACTGTAGTTTGCATACTTAAAATCCATTGCTAAATTCTTCAGTATATTAGTAGTTGAATCTCTTTTTGTTAATTATGTCAAAATTGCTTCAGTACTTCCCTTTGGGTGCAATGGGAAATGGTTTCTTTGTTAATTTACGATAAACAACAATAGTTTAAAAACTGGAAATGCTTATGGAGATTAGAATGTCAGTCATGAGATCAACATCAGATTCATTATATCATTATCCATGCACCATGGGCGCCGACATGTCTTTCAGGCCAGATCAAGAATTTCTAATGCATGTTATTGGGTCAAGGTGACATAACACAATGCATCCTATTATCACCACTAGTGCACACTTGTATAATTGTTAGTAAGGGGTTGTAATGCATTAACAAATGATTGCTCGCATAAATAAGAAATGCAATTCGCAGGATATACATACTTGTACAACCGTACCCTTATGCCACATGGAAAAAGGTGAAGGTAAGGTGTTAATTTTATATCAGTGAGTGAAGTTCAAAATTGGCATTCTTCATGAGAACTATGGTATAAAGCGAGCATTCTAAACAAGGGAACAAAATAAGTTGTAGAGAAACACATGCATTGTACATCATGGCGAGTCTCGGCATACAAAAACTATTAGCATAGGCATATACGCCGATGGCTTCCGTACAGCCATCGGCGTAGAGACCCCCTCGGCAATGAATTGGGACTGGCGGCCGTTGACGGCGAAGCCGACCATTCATGCGTCGCCACGTGGCCCCTCTGCGCAACTCCTGGTGACCCTCTACGCCGACGGTTAAGCCGTCAGGATAGCTTTACCCCCTATCCCGACGGCCTAGCCGTCGGCACAGAGGGCCACCAGGAGATGCGCAGAGTGGCCACGTGGCACACTACGCCAACGGCTAGGCCGTCGGGATAGGGGGTAAAGCTATCTCGACGGCTTAACCGTCGGTGTAGAAGGTCACCAGGAGCTGTCACGTGGCGAAACCTGGTGCCTCGTACCATCTACGCAGACGGTTATGCCGTCGGGATAGGTACCATAGAACTTTTTCCCTGATTTATTTGGTTGAAATACATAACATATACACAAAATATACACAACATATACACAAAATATACACAGAATGCACAACATACACAGCATGACAAGTTCAAGGTAGGCAACATAGTTCAACATAGGCATAGTTCAACATAACGACAAGTTCAACATAGGCATAGTTCAACATAGGCATAGTTCAACATAATGACAAGTTCAACATAGGCATAGTTCAACATAGGCATAGTTCAACATAATGACAAGTTCGACAAAGCCAACAACATCATCACCGCCAAAGGCTTAAGCGCCATCACTTCCATCGCCAAAGCCGAGGTAGCCAAAGCCGAGGTCGTCACCGCCACCGCTACCGCCACCGCCACCGCCACCGCCTCGCCAGACCGGAGTGACTGGGCTTTGTGACTCAGGAGTGGAACCATAAGTAGTATCACCACCGGCGGATGATCCACCGGTTCCCTGCATGTTCCCTGCATGGTCTTGCGTTGCATTAGGACACCGGGAGGGAGATTGAGCGGAATAACAAACACAAGCCAGCAGTTGTATGGATTGGACGACATACCATATGGATTCAACTCGTCACCTGTTATCGCAATCCTGACATTCCCTGCCTCGTCTGCTTCCTCGGAGTACTCTATATCGAATGACTTCCATGCTTCAGCATGCGATGGATGTACGATTTTTTTATCGTACATTTTTCCTTCCTTGTGCCACTTCATCATTTTGGTAGACTCCTCCGTGATGAAAAGGCCCTACAGTCTTTCTATGAAATGAAGATACCGAAGAATCTTTACTGGAATTTCTAGTTGCTTCTTCTCACCATGCTCATCGACCACCTCAAGGTACCGAGAGGAACCATACTCCCTACTGTACTTGTCACCGGCATACTCGTGCCTAAACAAAAGACAATTCTTCGGGCAAACATCTATTTTTTCATATTTCGTATACAGTGCCTTCATGATTTTCTTCGTAGCGTACATGCTTTTTGGCAGTTCATGACCCTCATGAAGGTTGTTAGCCCATACTCCCAGAAATGCTTTGAAGCAAGCTTGGGTGCAGCCGTACTCAGCCTTGACTGCCATCAGTTGCGAGATGGCATCCAACTGAGAAATTTTGGCACCTGCATAAAGAGGTTTATTTGACGAGGCCAAGACCTTCAAGAAGGCCTTTGCGATTGCCTTCGGCTCCTTCGGTTCATTCTCTGAAGGTGTTGTATGTGTGGTCTCGGCAGCAAAGACATCATCTAGCATGTTTCTAATCCCATCGTCCTCATAACAACCAATGTGTTGTCGCATCACCTTCTCTCTATCACGGTCCCACTCGGCAAAGTTTATGGGCATGTTAAAGTCTTGCATATATCCAAACGTGTGAAGGTGCAAAGTCATTTCTTCCTGAGCTCTGCGGTGACGTCTTTCACATTTTGCACAGGGGCATTTTGGGTTAATTATCATTCGAGGGCGGAATATCTCCTTTAAGAACACATCGGTTTTCTCGACCCACTCTGTTGTCACTTGATTCCGATGGATAAAACCATTGTACATCCACTGATTATCTGTCATCATCTACTTTATCATGAGCCACACAACAAAATTATGGATTCATTAAAATTAATCACATACAATTTTTATTTCTACCAGTTTTACGAGAAACGACACTGAATCCACCTACATCTCTAATAGGTAAAGAGGGTCCTAATCCCACCCGAGGATGTATAGATTGCGTACGTTCTCCATGCTCTACCCCTTCCGAGACAAAATTTCGGCAGCACTTCCCCGCTGTTCTCCAGATACACATCTTGACAAATAGTTGAGAGAATGTGCTCCGGAGAATGACGGGAAGCCGCCACCGAAATCTTTACTCGGAACGGGGTAAGGCATGGAGACGTACCCAATCTACACATCCTCGGCCTATCCGTGGAAAATGTTGGACAATCCAACAGAGTTGCGGTGATAAATATGCAATTGAATGCATATTTATCGATGCAACCTTTTCGGACGAGAGACGCCTAGATTACACGACTTGACGTGAAAAGAAAATCTAGTGACATGATTAAAAGTGAGTAGGAGGAGGTGTTGGATATGTAGCTCACCCTCGGCTGTAGAGGAAGTAGTCGAACAGCGGCGGGATCACACACCAACAACTTCGACGACGATGAGTCCAAAGACACACAACACGACAAAGCCTGCAAATTTTACCGACAAAACAATTTAGATCATCACATCAAATATCTATTTTTAGCAAGACCATCAATATTTTCATTATTAATATGCGCTTCCCCCCTCCGTGCATTTTTTTGCAAGTTAACATTATTAATATTTCTCATTATCTATTTTCATCAAGACCATCTCCATGCATCTTGCAATAGAAGCAACAAAATCATTCATCATTCATTAACATTTTTAGCATGTTAACATTAACAGAAACAACATCATTATTCATCTACATAACATCATCATTCATGTACATAATATCATCATGCATCCATCTAACAACATCATCAATCATCATCAATAAATAACCATCATCAATCACCATCTAATATCTAACATCATCAATTATCATCATCATTCATAAAAAAAACCAAGAGATTTAGTTCAAAAAAAGATGAGGAGGAGCTCACGTAGGGGGGGAGGTGGCCGTGGAGGGTCCGATGCGGGGGGGGGGGGGGGGGGGGGCGGCGTTGGGAGGGGCGGGGAAGTGGGCGGGGAGGAGCTGGGGCCGGCGGCTGTAGGGGAGGGGCCGGGGCGGGGGAGGCGACACCCGGGGAGGGGCCGGGGCGGCGGTGGTGGTCGGGGAGGGGGCCGAGGCAGGGCCGGGCCGGGCAGCCGCCATGGGAGGGGCCGGTCTGGGGTGGCGGTCGGGGGAGGGGGGCGGGTGGGGGCGGCGATCGGGGAGGGGGCGAGGCGGGGCAGCGAACGTGGATGGGTCTGGCGGCGGCGTGGGGAGGGGAGGCGACGTGAGGCGGGGCTAGGACGGGGCTGGGGCGGCGGAGCAGGGCGGAGCGACGACGCTAGGGCGGGGGTCGGGTCAGGAGGATTGGGGGAGAGACGGGATGAGTGGAGGAGGGAGAGCCCGCCCGACCGGATAAGGTGAGCGTCTATGCTGATGGCCTAGCCGTCGGCATAGCCTACTGGAGCCACGTGGCACTTTACGCCGACGGCCTAGCCGTCGGCATAGTAATTTTTTTAGGGATTTCTTTACATTTTCATGGGAGTTATTTCTGTTCTTTTTATTACACTGGTGGCCTCCGTGTCTCCCCGACGTGGCCGTTTCCACCCTCCATGCGTCGGCGGCAGCGACGTTCGTGAGGGGGGTCACACCCCGGAGCCACGTGCTGGGGGCTTGCACCTGCCACCACACTTCTAGGCGTGTAAGAGGGCCCATCGCAAGACCTCGCGGCATTGCCACCCCCAAGTACCCCTGTCCTGTCTAACCATAACATTGTTGATCGGACGGGTCTACCCATTTGACTTTCACCGGACGAGGTATGATCGACGGGCATTTTCACCTGCTTGTGATAGGCTAGCCCATAGGTACACTTCTTATCAAGGTTCGGACCCAACCCACCCAAAGATTCCCTTCAGATCAAGGTCCGGGCCTAACCCACCACAAGAATCCCTCCGCATCGACGTGACGTGGCCTTTTCCACCCTCTGTGCAGCGGCGGCAACAATGTCCGTGAGAGGGGTCACACCCCGGAGCCTCGTGCCGGGTGCTTGCACCTGCCACCACACTTCCAGACGTGTAAGAGGGCCCAATGCAAGACCTGGTTGCATTGCCACCCCCAAGTACCCCTTCCCGTCTAACCCTAGCATTGTTGACCGGACGGGTCTACCCCTTTGACTTTCACCGGACGAGGTATGACCGATGAACATTTTCACCTGGTTGTGATAGGCCAGCCCATAGGTACCAGCCACCACACTTCCAATCATGCAAGAGGGCCCAGCGGAAGACCTGGTAGCATTGCAACCCCCCAAGTACCCCGTCCCGTCTAACCCTCGCACTGTTGACCGGACGGGTGTACCCCTTTGACTTTCACCGGACGGTGTATGACCGATGAACATTTTCACCTGGCTGTGATAGCCAGCCCATAGGTACACTTCGGATCAAAGTCTGGGCCTAACCCACCACAAGATTCCCTCCGAGTCGACCCGACATGCCCATTTCCACCCTTCGTGCGGCGGCGGCAGCGACGTCCATGAGGGGGGTCACAAACTGGAGCCACGTGTCGGGTGCTTGCACCTGCCACCACACTTCCAGACGTGTAAGAGGGCCTGACACAAGTCCAGGTGGCATTGTCACCCCCAAGTACCCCGTCACGTCTAACCCTAGTATTGTTGACCGGATGGGTCTACCCCTTTGACTTTCACCGGACGAGGTATGACCGATGGACATTTTCACCTGGCTGTGATAGGCCAGCCCATAGGTAGCTGCCACCACACTTCCAAACATGCAAGAGGGCCCAGCAGAAGACCTGGAAGCATTGCCACCAGCCCCAAGTACCCCGTCCCGTCTAACCCTCGCACTGTTGACTGGACAGATCTACCCCTTTGACTTTCACCGGACGGTGTATGACCAATGAACATTTTCACCTGGCTGTGATAGGCCATCCCATCGGTACACTTCGGATCAAAGTCCAGGGCTAAGCCACCGCAAGATTCCCTCGGCTTCGACCTAACGTGCCCATTTCCACCCTCCGTGCGGCGGCGGCAGCGACATCCATGAGGGGGGTCACACCCCGGAGCCACGTGTCGGGTGCTTGCACCTGCCACCACACTTCCAGAAATGTAAGAGGGCCGAGCGCAAGTCCTCGCGGCATTACCACCCCTAAGTACCCGGTCCCGTCTAACCCTAGCATTGTTGACCGGACGGATCTACCCCTTTGACTTTCACCGGACGAGGTATGACCGATGGAAATTTTCACCTCGCTGTGATAGGCCAGCCCATAGGTAGCTGCCACCACACTTCCAACCGTGCAAGAGGGCCCAGCGGAAGACCTGGTAGCATTGGCACCCCCCAAGTACCCCGTGCTGGAAATATTCCCTAGAGGAAATAATAAATTAGTTATTATCATATTTCCTTGTTCATGATAATCGTTTATTATCCATGCTATAATTGTATTGATCGGAGACTTAGATGCATGTGTGGATACATAGACAAAACCATGTCCCTAGTATGCTCTAATAGACTAGCTCGTTGATCAAAGATGGTTAAGGTTTCCTAGCCATGGACATGAGATGTCATTTGATAAACGGGATCACATCATTAGGAGAATGGTGTGATGGACAAGACCCAAACTACAAACGTACCATATGATCGTGTCAGTTTATTGCTACTGTTTTCTGCTTGTCAAGTATATGTTCCTATGACCATGAGATAATGCAAATCACGGACATCGGAGGAGTGCCTTGTGTGTATCAAACGTCGCAACGTAACTGGGTGACTATAAAGTTTCTCTACAGGTATCTCCGAGGGTGTCTGTTGAGTTGGCATGGATCAAGACTAGGATTTGTTACTCCTTGTGACGGAGAGGTATCTCAGGGCCCACTCGGTAATACAACACCACAACAAGCCATGCAAGCAATGTGACTAAGTGTTAGCCATGGGATCTTGTATTATGGAACGAGTAAAGAGACTTGCCGGTAACGAGGTTGAACTAGGTATGGAGATACCGACGATCGAATCTCGGGCAAGTAACATACCGAAGAACAAAGGGAACATCATACGGGATTAACTGAATCCTTGACATAGAGGTTTGACCGACAAAGATCTTCGTAGAATATGTAGGAATCAATATGGGCATCCAGGTCCCACTATTGGTTATTGACCGTAGAGGTGTCTCGGTCATGTCTACATAGTTCTCGAACCCGCAGGGTCTGCACACTTAAGGTTCGGTGACGTTTCGGTAGTATAGATTTATGCATGGTGGTGACCGAAGGTTGTTCGGAGTATCGGATGAGATCCCAGACGTCACGAGGAGCTCCAGAATTGTCTGGAGGTAAAGATTGATATATAGGAAGTCCTATTTTGGTCACCGGAAAAGTTTCGGGCTTATCGGTAGTGTACCGGGAGTGCCGGTAGTGTACCGGGAGACCATCGGGAGGGTTATTTCGACCCAAGAGGCTACATGGGCTGTGGGAGAGTAAATACCAGCCCTTTGTGGGCTGGTGGAGTCCCACACAAGGCCCATGCGGCTGGGAAGAAAAGCCCAAAGAGAAAAAGGTGAAAAAAGGCAAAAAAGGCAAAAATAAGGAGGAGTCCTTGTCCTACTAGGATTGGAGGAGGAATCCTCTAATCCCACTAGGTTCGGCAGACCCAAGGGATGCCTCTTTGGCATCCAAGCCTCCTCCTCCTCTCCTCCTATATATAGTAGAGTATTTTAGGGTTTTGGCACACAATTTTCAGCCACGTGCTGCCCGTTCCTATAGTGCATAGTTTCTCCTCTAGATCGGATTTCTGCAGGGCTTAGGCGAAGCCCTGCCGGAATAGCTCCACCACCATTGCCGGAGCACTGTCATGCTGCCACTGAACTCTTCTTCCTCTCCACTTCCTCTTGCTGGATCAAGATGGTGGAGATCGTCATCAAGCTACACGTGTGCTGAACGCGGAGGTGTCGTCCGTTCGACGCTAGATAAGAAGGACCGTGGATCAAGATCGCGAGACGGTTCGTGATGAGTTCGCGGGACGGATCGTGATGAGTTCGCAGAATGGATCATGATGAGTTCATGGGACAGATCGTGATGAGATCGCGGGACGGATCGTGATGAGATCGCGAGACGGATCGTGATGAGTTCGCGGGTCGGATCGTGATTGGATCGCGGGACGGATTCATGATGTGATCGCGGGACGCTCGGCGATTTGGATCGCGAAGATGTTCGACTACACCAACCACGTTTCTTAACGCTTCCCGCTTAGCGATCTACAAGGGTATGTAGATCCACTCTCCCTCTCGTAGATGCTCATCACCATGGATAGATCTGCGTGTGCGTAGGAAATTTTTTGTTTCCCAAGCGACGTTCCCCAATAGTGGCATCATGAACTAGGTCTATGTGTAGATGAGATCTCGAGTAGAACACAAAAGGTTTGTGGGCATTGATTCTTAGATTGATTCCTCCCTTGGTCGGATTTTGGTTCAGCGGTATTGTGAGATGAAGCAGCCCGGACCAACATTACTCGTACGCTTATGAGAGACCGGTTCCCTCGACCGCAACTTGTTGCATAGATGGCTTGCGGGTCCCAGTTTCTCTCACTTTAGTTGGATCGGATTCGACAAAGGCGGTCCTTGAGAAGGTTCAAAAGCAAATTATGTATCACCATTGTGGTTTATGCGTAGGTGAGAATCGTTCTTGCTAGAAACCCGTAGCCACGTAAAACATGCAACAACAATTAGAGGACGTCTAACTTGTTTTTGCAGGGAATGTTGTGATGTGATATGGACAATTATATAATGTGATATATGTGATGTATGAGATGATCATGTGATGTATAGAATTTCACGACTTGCATGTCGATGAGTAAGGCAACCAGCAGGAGCCATAGGGTTGTCTTTAATTATTGTATGACCTGCGTGTCAATCATTAAGCACTATGTAATGCTTTACTTTATTGCTAAACGGTAGCAATAGTAGTAGAAGCATGTTGGGCGCGACAACCCCGATGGTGACACGTTGATGGAGATCAAGATAATGGAGATCATGGTGTCTTGCCGGTGACGATGGAGATCATGCCGGTGCTTTCAAGATGGAGATCTAAAGCACAAGTTCATGGCCATATCATGTCACTTATGAATTGCATGTGATGTTAATCCTTTTATGCATCTTGTTTTGCTTAGTACGATAGCATTATAAGGTGATCCCTCACTTAAATTTCAAAATAAATTGTGTTCTCCCCGAGTGTGCACCGTTGCGAAAGTTCGTCGTGTTGAGACACCACGTGATGATCTGGTGTGATAGACTCTACGTTCACATACAACGGGTGCAAGCCTGTGTTGCACGCGCAGAACACTCGGGTTAAACTTGACGAGCCTAGCATGTACAGACATGGCCTCGGAACACAAGGGACCGAAAGGTCGAACATGAGTCATATAGTAGATACGATCAACATAATGATGTTCACCATTGAAGCCACCTCAACTCACGTGATGATCGGACTTGAGTTGGTGAATTTGGATCATGTATCACTTGGATGACCGGAGGGATGTCAATTTGAGTGGGAGTTCTTATGTAATATGATTAATTGAACTCATTATCATGAACATAGTCAGTAGTGTCTTTGCATATTATGTTGTAGATTACTTGCTCGCGCTGTAGCTCCCTTGAATTTTTATATGTTCCTAGAGAAATAGAGTTGAAAGATGATGGTAGCAATATTGCGGACTGGCTCCGTGATCTGAGGATTGTCCTCGTTGCTGCACAGAAGGCTTATGTCCTTAATGCACCGCTCGATGCGCCAACCCCTCTAGCGTCGTTTGTGAACATCTGATAGGCACGTTCTGATGACTACTTGATAGTTTAGTGCGTCATGCATTACGGCTTAGAATTGAGGCTCCGAAACGTTTTGAACGTCACGGAACATATGAGATGTTCTAAGAGCTGAAATTAGGATCTCAGGCTCGTGCCCGTGTTGCAAGATATGAGATCTCCAACAAGATTCTTTGCCTGTAATATGAAAAAGAATAGCTCAATCGTTGAGCATGTGCTCAGATTGTCTAGGTGCTACAATCGCTTGAATCAAGTGGGAGTTTATCTTCCAGATAAGATAGTGATTGATATAGTTCTCCAAGTCATTGTCACTAAGCTACTAGAACTTGGTGATGAACTATAAAATGCGAGGGATAGAAGTAATGATCCCTGAGCTATTCGCGATGTTTAACACCGCGAAGGTAGAAATCGAGAAGGAGCATCAAAGTGTTGATGGTTATTCAAAACCACTAGTTTCGAGAAGGGCAAGAGCAAGGAGGGAAACTTCATGGATAGCAAGTCAGTTGCAGCTCCAGTGAAGCAACCCAAAGTCTAACCCAAACCCGAGACTAAGTGCTTCGATTATGAGGAGAATGGTCGCTTAAGCAGAACAACCCTAGATACATGGTAGATAAGAAGGCTGGCAAAGTCGACAGAAGTATATTTGATATACGTGTTGTTGATGTGTACCTTGCTAGTACTCCTAGTAACACCTGGGTATTGGATACCGGTTCGGTTGCTAAATGTTAGTAATTCGAAGTAAAAGCTACGGAATAAATGGATACTGTCTAAGTGTGAGGTGACGATGTGTGTTGGAAATGTTTCTAAGGTTGATGTGATCAACATCGCACGCTCTCTCTACCTTCGAGATTAGCGACGAACCTAAATAAATGTTATTTGGTGTTTTTGCATTGAGCATGAACGTGATTAGATCATGTTCATTGCAACATGGTTATTCCTTTAAGTTAGAGAATAATGGTTATTCTATTTACATTAATAATACCTTCAATGGTCATGCACCCAGTAAGAAGGGTTTGTTGAAACTTGATTGTAGTAATGCACATGTTCATAACATTGATGCCAAAAAGATACAAAGTTAATAATATTAGTACCACATACTTGTGGCACTACCGCTAAATGTCATATTGGTATAAAGCGCATGAAGAAACTCCATGCTGATGGATCTTTGGACTCATTCGATTTCGAATCGGTTGAAACATGCGAACCATGCCTCTTGGTCAAGATGACTAAGGACCCCGTTTTCTGTTTTGATGGAACGGGCAAGTGATTTATTGGAAATGATACATGTTGATGTATGCAATCCAATGAGTCTTGTAACGTGCGGTGGATATCGTTATTTTTTTACCTTCACTGATGATTGGAGTAGATATAGAGTATATTTACTTAATGAAACACAAGTCTGAATTGTTTGAAAGCTTCAAGGAAATTCAGAGTGAAGTTTAAGATCATCGTGACAAGAAGATAAAAATGTCTGCAATATGATCGTGGAGGTAAATATCTGAGTTACGAGTTTGGCATACAACTTCAGACAATTACGCCACCTGGAACGCCATAGTGTGATGGTATGTCCGAACGTCATAGTCGTGCTCTATTGGATATGGTGCGGGTTATGATGTCTCTTGTCGTTTTACTACTATAGTTTTGGGCTTATGCATTAGAGACAATTTTATTCACCTTAAATAGGGCACCATCTAAATCCGTTGAGATGACATAGTGTGAATTATGGTTTGGAAGAAATCTAAGCTGTCATCTCTGAATGTTTGAGGCTGCGACGCTTGTGTGGAAAAATGTATTCACCTAATGAGCTCAAACCCAAAGCGGACAAATGCATCTTCATAGAATACCCTAAGAACAGTTGGGTGAACCTTCTATCTCAGATCCAAGCATAAAGTGTTTTTGCTGAAACGGGTCCTTTCCCGAGAAAAGGTTTCTCTCGAAAGAATTGAGTGTGAGGAAGATAGAACTTGATGAGGTTGTTGAACCTTTGTTTCAACCAGAGAGTAGCGCAGTGCGGGAAGATGTTTTTGTGAAGCCTACGTTAGTTGAAGAGGAAGTTAATGATGATGATCATGCAACTTCGGATCAAGTTACTATCGAACCTCGTAGGTCGACAAGGACGTGTACTGCTCCTGAGCGGTACGACAACCCTGTCTTGGAGGTCATGTTGTTGGACAACGATGAACCTACAAGCTATGGAGAAGCGATGATGGGCCCGGATTCCGACAAATGGTTAGAGGCCATGAAATCCGAGAAAGGATCCATGTATGAAAACCAAGTATAGACTTTGGTAGACTTGCTCATTGGATGGCAGGTCATTGAGTACAAATGGATGTTTAAAATGAAGACACACGCTCAGGGTAAATGTCACCATTTGTAAAGCTCGACTTGTTGCAAAGAAGTTTACAACAAGTTCAAGGAGTTGACTACGATGAGACTTTCTCACCCGTAGCGATGCTAAAGTCTGTTGGAATTATGTGAGCAGTTACTGCATTTTTCAATTATGAAATCTGGCAGATGGCTGCCAAAACATCGTTTCCTTCCTTAAGGAAAGGTTGTATGAGATACAACCAGAAGGTTTTGTCAGTCCTAAGGATGCTAAAAGGTGTGCAAGCTTCAGTGATTCTTCTATGAACTGAAGCAAGCATCTCTGAGTTGGAATATACACTTTGATGAGGTGATCAAAGTTTTTGAGTCTATACAAAGTTTAAAATAAAGTGAGTGGGAGCACTATAGAGTTTTTGATACGTATGTGTGGATGACATATTGCTATTCGGAAATGATGTAGAATTTCTAGAGAGCATAAACGGTTGTTTGAAAAGAGTTTTTCAAAGGAAGACCTGGATAAAGCTACATAATTGTTGAGGATCAAGATCTATAAAGATAGATCAAGATGTTTGATAAGACTTTCAATGAGTACATACCTTGACAAGATTTTGAAAGAGTTCAAAATGGATTAGTGAGAGAGAAGAGTTCTCGCCTTCTTTGTAAGGTGTGAAGTTGAGTGAGACTCAAAGCTCGACAACGGCAGAAGAAAGAGAAAGGGCGAATGCCGTCCGTTATGCCTTAGCCATAGGCTCTGTATAGTATGCCATGCTGTGTACCGCACCTATGTGTGCCTTGCCATGAGTCCGTCAAGGGGTACAAGAGTGATCCAGGAGTGGATTACTGGACAGCGGTCAAGATTATCCTTAGTAACTAAAAGACTAAAGAGATGTTTCTCGATTATGGAGGTGATAAAGAGTTCGTCGTAAGGAGTTATGTCGATACAAGCTTTAACACCAATCCGGATGACCCATAGTAGCAATCTGGATACATATAGTGGAGCAGCCATTTGGATAGTACCAAGTGGAGTGTGGTAGCAGTGTTTACGGTTTGACATAGAGATTTGCAAGGTACACACGGATCTGAATGTCACAGAGCCGTTGACTATAAGACCTCTCTCACATGCAAAGCATGATCGAGCCCCAGAACTCATTGGGTGTTAGATTCATAACAATGCGAATCGCATGGTGATGTGAACTAGATTATTGACTCTAGTGCAAGTGGGAGACTGTTGGAAATATGCCCTGGAGTAAATGATAAATTGGTTATTATCATATTTCCTTCTTCATGATAATCGTTTATTATCCATGCTATAATTGTATTGATCGGAGACTTAGATGCATGTGTGGATACATAGACAAAACCATGTCCCTAGTATGCCTCTAATAGACTAGCTCATTGATCAAAGATGGTTAAGGTTTCCTAGCCATGGACATGAGATGTCATTTGATAAATGGGATCACATCATTAGGAGAATGGTGTGATGGACAAGACCCAAACTACAAACGTAGCATATGATAGTGTCAGTTTATTGGTACTGTTTTCTGCTTGTCAAGTATATGTTCTTATGACCATGAGATCATGCAAATCACGGACATCGAAGGAGTGCCTTGTCTGTATCAAACGTCGCAACGTAACTGGGTGACTATAAAGGTTCTCTACAGGTATCTCCGCGGGTGTCTGTTGAGTTGGCATGGATCAAGACTGGGATTTGTTACTCCATGTGATGGAGAGGTATCTCAGGGCCCACTCGGTAATACAACATCACAACAAGCCTTGCAAGCAATGTGACTAAGTGTTAGCCATGGGATCTTGTACTACGAAACGAGAAAGGAGACTTGTCGGTAACAAGGTTGAACTAGGTATGGAGATACCGATGATCGAATCTCGGGCAAGTGACATACCGAAGAACAAAGGGAACATCATACGGGATTAACTGAATCCTTGACATGGAGGTTCGACCGATAAAGATCTTTGTAGAATATGTAGGAACCAATATGGGCATCCAGGTCCCGCTATTGGTTATTGACCGTAGATGTGTCTCGGTCATGTCTACATAGTTCTCGAACCCGCAGGGTCTGCACACTTAAAGTTCGGTGACGTTTCGGTAGTATAGAGTTATGCATGGTGGTGACCGAAGGTTGTTCGGAGTCCTGGATGATATCCCAGAAGTTGCGAGGATCTCCGGAATGGTCTGGAGGTAAAGATTGATATATAGGAAGTCCTATTTTGGTCGCCGGAAAAGTTTCGGGCTTATCGGTAGTGTACGAGGAGTGCCGGTAGTGTACTGGGAGACCATCGGGAGGGTTATTTCGACCCAAGAGGCTACATGGGCTGTGGGAGAGTAAATATCAGCCCTTTGTGGGCTGGTGGAAGTCCCACACAAGGCCCATGCGACTGGGAAGAAAAGCCCAAAGAGAAAAAGATGGAATAAGGCAAAAAAGGCAAAAATATGGAGGAGTCCTAGTCCTACTAGGATTGGAGGAGGAATCCTCCAATCCCACTAGGTTCGGCCGACCCAAGGACTGCCTCTTTTTAAGCCAAGCCTCCTCCTCCTCTCCTCCTATATATACTAGAGGATTTTAGGGTTTTGGCACAAAATTTTCAGCCACGTGTTGCCCGTTCCTTTAGTGCATAGTTTCTCCTCTAGATCGGATTTCTGCAGTGCTTAGGCGAAGCCCTGCCGGAATAGCTCCACCACCATTGCCGGAGCACCGTCACGCTGCCGGTGAACTCTTCTTCATCTCCACTTCCTCTTGCTGGATCAAGACGATGGAGATCGTCATCAAGCTGCACGTGTGCTGAACGCGGAGGTGTCGTCCGTTTGGCGCTAGATCGGAAGGACCGTGATCAAGATCGCGAGACGGTTGGTGATGAGTTTGCGGGACGGATCGTGATGAGTTCATAGGATGGATCGTGATGAGTTCACGGGACGGATCGTGATGAGATCGCGGGACAGATCGTGATGAGATCGCGAGACGGATCGTGATGAGTTCGCGGGACGGATCATGATTGGATCACGGGACGGATCACGATGTGATCGCGGGACGCTCGGCGATTTGGATCACGAAGATGTTAGACTACACCAACCACATTTCTTCACGCTTCCCGCTTAGCGGTCTAAAAGGGTATGTAGATCCACTCTCCCTCTCGTAGATGCTCATCACCATGGATAGATCTGCGTGTGCGTAGGAAAATTTTTGTTTCCCATGCGACGCTCCCCAACACCCCATCCCGTCTAACCCTCGTACTGTTGACCGGATGGGTCTACCCCTTTGACTTTCACCGGACGGTGTATAATCGATGAAAATTTTCACCTGGCTGTGAAAGGCCAGCCCATAGGTACACTTCGGATCAAAGTCCGGGCCTAACCCACCGCAAGATTCCCACTGCGTCGACATGACGTGACCATTTCCACCCTCCGCGCGACAACATTGCCAACACACTTCCGAACATGCAAGAGGGCCCAGCAGAAGACCTGACAACATTGCCACCCCCCAAGTAAGTCGTCCCGTCCAACCCTGACACTATTGACCGGACGGATCTACCCCTTTGACTTTCAACGGACAGTGTATGACCGATGGACATTTTCACCTGGCTCTGATAGGCCAGCCCATGGGTACACTTCGGATCAAAGTCCGGGCCCAACCCACCACAAGATTCCTTCTTTGTCTCCCCGACATGGTCGTTTCCACCCTCCGTGCGATGGCGGCATCGACGTCCGTGAGGGGGGCCACACCTCGAAGCCGCATGTCGGGTGCTTGCACCTGCCACGACACTTCCAGGCGTGTAATAGGGCCCAGCACAAGACCTGGCGGCATTGCCAGCCCCTAAGTACCCCCGTCCCGTCTAACGCTAGCATTGTTGACCGGACGGGTCTACCCCTTTAACTTTCACCGGATGAGGTATGACTGATGGACATTTTCACCTGGATGTGATAGGCTAGCCCATAGGTACACTTCAGATCAAGGTTCAGACCCAACCCACCAAATGATTCCCTTCGGATCAAGGTTTGGGCCTAACCCACCGCAAGATTCGCTACGCATCGACCTGACGTGACCGTTTCCACCCTCCGTGCGGTGGCGGCAGCAACGTCCATGAGGGGGGTCACACCCCGGAGCCACGTGTCGGGTGCTTGCACCTGCCACCACACTTCCAGACGTGTAAGAGGGCCTAGCGCAAGACTTGGCGGCATTGCCACCCCTCATGTACCCCGTCCCGTCTAACCCTAGCATTGTTGACCGGACAGGTCTACCCCTTTGAATTTCACCGGACGAGGTATGACCAATGGACATTTTCACCTGGCTGTGATAGGCCAGCCCATAGGTAGTGGCCACCACACTTCCAAACGTGCAAGAGGGCCTAGCGGAAGACCTGGCAGCATTGCCACCCCCAAGTACCCTGTCCCATCTAACCCTAGCATTGTTGACCCGACGGGTCTACCCCTCTAACTTTCACCGGACGATGTATGATCGATGGACATTTTCACCTGGTTGTGATAGGCCAGCCCATAGATACACTTCGGATCAAGGTCCGGGCCCAACCCAGCGCAAGAATCCCTCCGTATCTACCCGACGTGGTCGTTTCCATCCTTCACATGATGGCGGCAGTGACGTTCGTGATGGGGGTCATGCTATGGAGCCACGTGCCGAGTGCTTACACCCGCCACCACATTTCGGGACGTGTAAGAGGGCCTAGGACAAGACCGCGCGACATAGGTACCCCCCCAAGTCCCCTGTGTCGTCAAACCCTAGCACAGTTGACTGGCGGATCTAGCACTTTCAAGATTCTTGTAAAAAACATATAAAACTTGTCAAAATAGACATAATTATCATTTTTTGTGATTTCAATAAAGTATAAAGACCTATATGCAAAATAACATGAGGTCACATTACTAACATACTCGAAAACAAATACAAACCACATATTCATAATCTATGGAAAATTCTACACCAAATCGATATATAATTTATGTATGTTTATGTTTAGATAAGACACATTGAAGTTAATCAAAAATTAATTTAGGAAAATAATAAAAACAGAAAAACAAATGAGAAAACACATAAAAGGCTTTGCCGACGGTTTGGCCGTCGGCGTAGCTACAAACAAGCGATGCCCAACAGACGCGCCTCGAATCGATGACGTGGCACCTACCACGGATCGATGACGTGGACAACTGCTACGTCGACGACCGCCGTCAAAGTCGCCGGCGTAGCTCTAACGTCGACAGCTCCCCGTCCGTCCGCAGGTTGTCTAGGGCATTTCTACGCTGACGGCCCGTTTATGCCGACAGGGGCCGTCGGGATAACTATAGATACGCTGACGGACTTCTGGTGCCTACGGCAACCGTTGGGATAGGCGAAGGGACGTCGACGGCTTTTCTACGCCTACGGTTCGACCAAGGCCGTCGGGATAGCTCCGACGATGCCTATGGCCACCGTCGGCATAGATTAGGCCATCGGCGTCGAGCTTTATTCCGGTAGTGTATGGAGGGAGTACTTTGGTGTACTGAGAAGCCACAGTAAGGAACCAAGATTCCAACTGTAGTTTGCGTACTTGATATCCATTGCTAAAATTTTCTGTATATTAGTAGTTGAATCTCTTTTTGTTAATTATGTCAAAATTGCTTCAGTACTTTTTCCTTTGTTAATTTACGATAAACAACCATAGTTTACAAACTGGAAATGCTTATGGAGATTACAATGTGAGTCATGTGATCAACATCAGATTCATTATATCATTATCCATGCACCATGGGCACCGACATGTCTTTCAGGCCAGATCAAGAATTTCTAATGCATGTTATTGGGTCAAGGTGACATAACACAATGCATCCTATTATCACCACTAGTCACACTTGTATAATAGTTAGTAAGGGGTTGTAATGCATTAACAAATGATTGCTCACATTAATAAGAAACGCAATTTGCAGGATACATACTTGTACAACCGTACCCTTATGCCACCCTGTTATACCGAGTCTTCATACCTTCCTGTAATTTATCCAGCACTAACTTTTTTTGCTTGCTTGCACTTGGAAGTGGACACATCTGCAAACATATCTTGTAGCACTGTTGCTTTCATGCTTTTAATTTTCCACATTGGATTTCCTAGAATGACGTGCTCATATCTTTGGGCAATAACCTTTGATGTCACTAGTCTGTTTTCCCTTATTTTTGCACACTGATGCTCATAATTGAAGGTTATTATCTGAAATCTGCTTGTTCTTGAGTTCTTTGCAGCATATAGCAACCAAGGGAAGCTGGACCATCTACACTTGGCCCTAAGTTTGTCACTTTCAGATTTCATGAACACTATGCTTCTCTTTGTTACAAGACCATATCTCTTCAATGCTTTGACAAGCTGGTTCTTGCTTCTAAAGACCATTTCCAAGCTGAAATGAGGAATTTCCGTGTCATTGTTGTATCTTGGATACCTGCTCTTCCTCCTCACTGTCTGTCCATCAGAGTCTTCACTATAAGAATAGTCTTCATCAGATAAATCATATCCCCATTCATGCTCTTCTCCCACTATCTGTTCTTCCATGTTTGCTAGTAGCTCTACTGGAACAGGAGCTGATGGATCACTTCCAATCCAGCTCTTTGTATCTCTCATCTTCTTCTTGAATTTTCTTGCATGTTTTCTAAGCTCAACAACTTCAGAGTCTTCCCCACTATCCTCACTATGGGCCACATACTCAGGGTCAGACTCTGAATCAGTCCCTGAATCCACACCTTCATGAGCTGGCATCTGATGTTGATCTTGATGTGCCTCTACTGGCAGTTGTCTTGGATCATCTACCTGTGATAGTTGTACCTGGCAGCCATACATTGCATCAACAACCTCCACTGCTGGCAATTGCCTCCTTCTACCACTAACTTGCTTAACTGGACTAGTAACAACCTTGTTATCACACCACTGTCATTTGTAATAAGCACATTCTGAACTAACTGAACTTGTTCATCAGAATCTTCAGCTGGCTCTGCATTAATGACCATGTCAGGTTCATCATCACTAAGATTCACAAGCTCATCTTGTTCAAAGTCACTACCACTACTACTACCATAATTGTCCTCCTCTCCATGATACTCAACATATATATATCTGCTACTCCTCCAACACAAATACACTCTACCATCTGCACACATCTTCTGTCATCATTAAAAAATACAATCCCATCACCAAGTGTTCTCCGAGGCAGCAGAAAATAAAATTTCATAGACTCCTTCAGCGGCATATGATCCTACAAGAAACCTTTCACCTCTTGCAAAGACAACTTGTCCCTCTCAATATCTGACATCTCCTCATCACCCCCAACATACTGCAGATTAGGACCATTCCCCACAAACTCTCCTCCGAAATGAAATCTGACACTCAAAATCTCTGTCGGTTCCATGCTTCAAACTGCAATATAACAGATACAAATCAACAGAGGACCTAAAATTGTATCCTTTTCCCATAAAAATCATTGCTTTACCTACACCGAAACACTCAATTCCACCTACCCCCTGCCTAAAACCCTAACCCATACTGCTGCCCAGAGATTCAACTACGGTGACCGAAGGAGGAGCTTCGGGGGAACATACCTGTGCCGTCGCTCGCCGTTCAACGGCAACGATCGTCGCCACTTCCACCGATCACCTCCCCATCGCCATTGCCGTCGCGGGAGCAGAGACAGAACACCAGGGGACACCACCTCAAGCACTATGATGGGCAAGCCGCGTTAGTGCGGTAAATAGCCTGGGCTACTGGGCTGGGCTAGGCTACGCCGAATAAATTCCCGCACCGAACCGGCCTCTCCCGCCCCCTCTCTCCCGCCGATCCTGCTCTGACTTGCCACGTAGGAAATCCCTGCTCGGCAAACCCATACAAGGTTGATAATAGACCGGGATTTGTGAGTTCAGTGTGATAATTACGGGGATTGTGAGTTCCAGGTTCGATTTCGCCAGCGTCTACGACTTCAAGGTTCTTTTTGGACTTTTTCCTATATAGAAGGATGAAGCACGCATCCATTTTTTTGTTGTTGAACCGAGTTTGAAACTTCTGTTATGGATATCCATTAAATGGTCTTGATTCTACCAATATCTATTTCATAATAATTGGCCCATTCGTTTTAGAAGCTTCTTCCTTTCATATCGGATTTTGACTTTGTGAATATTTGCAATGCATCAAATATAAACAGTGTTCCAAGGCAATGTACTTACATCCAAATGAAGAAGCTATACACTTGAAACAATGTATTATATCAACTGGATGCTATCAGGTTGCACCTATTAAAAAATATCAAGGTGTGTCATGCTCCTGTATGTGATAGACCCTTCCCCATTTAAAAACCTTCGTGTACCATCACTAGACGTACATGAAGGTTGCAATATCAAATTATCTTCACTTGAAACTTTCTTATTTGGTATCATATTATATTCATGAAATTTTCCATCAATTTATTCCAAAAATAGACGGTCGCGACAACACGCGCCATCATGATCGAGAACATCTATACATATGGACTCGCAACAATGCATGGAAGACAACTTGAAATTGAATTTCTAAGTTTAGAATATAGTCACACGGGTACCAGATTTCCATGACGATGTCATTCACCGCTTTTGTCTAAAGTTACATAACTAAGATATAGATTTGTACATGCGAACATTATTCAGCCATTCATCGAGGACTAGTAAAAACTGAATAACAAAAAATAGATTACATATTCACACTGGTACTAAATTGTCATTATGATATCCTTGGCCGCTTTTAGCTTAGCCGGCAGGAATCCAGCAATCAGCTCCTTGAGAACGGACGGGCAACTGCTCTTGAGATGCTTATAACCGTCACTTGCCACCATGGCCCCAAAATTGGAAGGAGAGGCGAGGAACTCAAAGCAAGCTTCCTTTAGTCCAGGACAAGTATGTTGTTCGGCTAAAGCTAAGCTAGTCGCCACGGTGTCGGAGTCAATGTGTTTGCACAGCTTCTCCTCGCATATCAGTTTTAACCTCTGGACATCGTACCTGTCAGCCGCGACGAGTAAATGGGCAGCCATCGTCACCACGTCTTCACGGTCCATCTCAGGCAGTGAGTCCTTGTATATGAAATGTAGCAATGACTTGAACACGTCGCTCTCCATGTCGCCGATCTGTACTGGATCACCGGCATTCTCCATCATGGAGCCGAAGAGCTCCGCCTTGAAGACGGAGGACCGAGCGGCGAGCACGGCCCTATGGGCTAAGACCTTCTCCCCGCCAACGTGGAAGGTGACGTCCGCTCCATCCATGCTCTCAAGGAGGCCGCCGAGTTGCCGTCTGAGGTCACTGGGAGGAACCACCACAAACTGCTTACACTTTGTTTCCTCGCAACAGATCTCGTTCAAGACGGTGACATCGCACTTGATGGTGAGACAATCATTTATCAAATGCGGCGATCCTTCAAGTCCGCCTTTGTTGATAAATTTGTGGAAGCCCCACCATTCACCTTTTCGTGTGAAGATACGTAGGGAGGAGTAGGTACGGGTGAAAGAAGGCACTGGTACCCCGGTCTTGTCTAGCACACTGAAGGTGCATTTCACCTTCACATCCTTGGCAAACGTGGAATCAAGAACCAGGTAGATAGATACGAAATCAGGAGCATCCTTGCGACCGTTTGGGTAATAATCCACGGCCCAAACATGGCCTCCAACACGAAAAGTCGTAGATCTTGCGTACTTGCCGGTCTCGAGCAGCTGCTTGGTTCTTGAGTATCCGGCTATCTTGAGCGTGTATGACCCATCCTCGGCGTCAACTATGATAGCACCACCACCAGCAGCTGAAAGATTGCAGTTCCCTGAGGCAGCAGTACGATCTGCTGTCGTTGGCGACCCGCCGAAGCAGCAGCGCAGCATTATGCCGCTACCAGCCGGATCGGAGGGGCTCTGGAACTCTGGATGTCAGGGCGGCGGCTTGGTGGAGATTAGAAATTATCGATTGCTACGTACGGCTCCTCGAGGTACAACGGCGGTAGCGTCGTTATGACCGGAATACTTGGAAGCGGGATTGACCTAGGAACCCCTCCTGCATTATAAGACGGCCGGTGACGGGGCAGATTGGTAGTTTGGTACGTGGGACACAATCCGTTGCAGCTCCTGATTCCAATTCCGACTATGCCATGAAGACGAAGCATATTCGGAACCCCTAAGGCCGTCTGAAACTGTTACAAGAATATAGAACCAGGGAAAACACCGTTACCGTAGTATTATTTCTAAACAGGTTTCTAATGAAATTCAGTCAAAGAGTGTCGGATCTAGGATCATAAAATTGCGGGTGCCATGGTTTTGCATGTACGATGTATGGATAACATAACTTCAATATATATGTTTTAAAATTAAGTAAATTACACTAGAAATATATAATTTGGTCTAAATATCATCACAGTTCAAATAAATAGACCCAAATTAAGTTTTTTTAGAAAACCCAAAATAAGCTTTTGTTGGTAGATACCTTGTTTTAAATATATGTGGTATAAATTGTTTTGTATTTTTGGAGGGGGTACCATGGAACCCATGCTGGATCCGTTCAACCGTCCTAAATCATCCATCCAGCCCTATTTTAACGGGTCACCAATTTACTTAGACCCTTCTAGCTGCTTCACCACACCAAATCTAATGGACCCAATTAATTTTACGAATTCATCACTAATCATGTTTACTTGACCAAATTAGCTTCTAAAAATTATTTTACTTCACAAAATCAACTTCTAATAATTTCTCGTTGCACGCTGAAGATGTGATTATTTGATTGAATTTCTTGCAGTATTGTCTGAGAACGTATCATATGTTCTGCAATTTTCCTGCGGATAAGGGCTATAACTTGATGTTATAAGTCCTTAGAGCTGTTATGATTTTGTAACTTAAATATTCAGGCGAAGATAATTGAAAATGGACCACATCAGAAGTGTGATGCATGAACAGATATGCATTGTATGTACATGACTAAGGACAATAAGAAAAGTCCTGCAAAAAAGAACAGTATTTTTTTGGTACATGTTGATTGTTTAATAGTGACTCACATAATCAGTAACGCTCTCATGTTAGATATAATTCAATTTGAAATTAATTAAGAGAATATGCCTCGAAGAGAAAACATCATATACAATAGAGCAAATCTGTATCTTTGCCGGGTTGTCCATCGGAAAAGAGTAGGCAACCTTCTGTTTCTTCTTTCTAAACCTTCTAGTACTTGATCCCCACCATCTCAATTTTTTTAACATGCACACCTGCCACCTCATCATGGCGCTAATTATTTCTCTTAACATGCATGGGAAATACTGTTTCTATTCAGCTCTCAACATGCATACTATATCTACACTCATCACATGCCACCTCATCAATTATATTAATTATATTTGTCTCAACATGCATGAGAAATACTACTTGTATTACACACACAAATTTATAATAATCAAATACAATATATTATATCTATTTTAATTTTCATTAATTTTCATCAAAATATATTACAACCAATCCCCACATGCAACAACGTGCAGAGTATCATCTAGTTCAACAAAATACTAGGAGCCGCCTCTAAGGAAAGACTAACGTTATTGCAGATACATTAATGTTCCACTAAATATCTCATTGCCGTATCTATGATCAATATCTCTGTCCAAGTTATATATATCGAGTGAGCAACCAAGACTTACATCTATCCTTGTATTTCCTTTTAAGTGTAGAGCAGACCTCTCCGAATCTTGTTTTATTTTGTTGTTTGTTTTTTCTGTTTTAATAGTTTGTGTTTTGTTTTGGTTGTCACCCTGTATGGTGGTTTGCACTTTATCCGTGGTGTTTCTCTAATAAAACAGTGATATGCATTTTGGTGCATGTTCCATGAAAGTTAGTGATATTGAGCGATGAGTCGGTTTTCTTGAAGAAAAAATGAGATGCATGATTTGAGTAAACCATGTTTCTTTAGGCATCCTTAGGTGAAACTTAATATGTAAGTAAAAAATTATGATAACAAAACTTAGTTAACAAGACGGACGAAACTTTTTCGTAGAAACACAGAGTACGATGTATATTTATACTCGTGCATACACTTCCCTTCGATAAAGACTCGTGCATACACTTATATGTTATCTATTGAATACTGAGTTGTAGAGCTTTACCCAACCATAAGAACCACCTTGCTATAGGCACAATCATTGTAGGCTTGAATTGGACTTTAATTAGGAAAAGCTAGTCAACTATAGCGTGACATATCATTCTTTTGAAAAAATGACATCAATGTAACACTGTTGATTACAAAAGAACTGTCATCTTGTAGTGGGGTGTGTGTGTGAGTGTGTTCATAGGGGTTGACTGCATAAGCATGTAAGTCGACGTCGGGCTCCTTAATGCATTTCTCAAAAATAGGCATGGATGCTAAAACCTATACACATATCAAAATCAAAATAAATTATAATGCTTAGCATCAAGTGTACAACTTTTTTAGTCTTAGTACACATCTTCACACTCATTAGCATTGTTGTTAGTCAGGTCCTTAAGGTTTCGGGTCCGTTTAGGGATTCTGATACTCTAGGAGGGTTGTTTTCATGGAGAATTGTACTCTTGATTCACATATGTTTGTATATATTTGGCTAATGTTTATAGTGCATATATACTACATAAATAATAAATTAAAATTGTGCAATGGTTTCAAACCCAAGCTATGAAATCACCACAATTCTTGCGTTTCGATGGAGAACCAACCCCAATTCGATTTTGAACTCCGTTCGGTATCTATATATGTTGAGTTTTTGATGCTTGAAGATTGTTGCATCCTGGTGTTCCATATGCTCCAGCAACCAAGAATAGTCAATTCCATGAAGAAGAAAGGTTTGTGCAAAGAATCCTTTAATTCAATGATCCATTCAGTAGTGGAAGTGAACATATTTCCGAGACTAAGATTAGGGCATAAGTAAGCCCATCACGCCTGAGAAAATTTGTGGCCAAACAAGAGGTGATATCTGGTTTCTTTTGACCGTGAGTCTTCTAGGTCCATGAAAATGTAGGATGCGACTGAGCAGGGGCACATAACCACAATGATATGCTTTGTAAACAAAAAAGTTTCATTGCAAGGGGTAGTAAGTCCAAACTTCATGATCAGTGGATGGTTGAAGACTGTCAAGCTTTGCTTGAAAAGATTGTAGATAATCAAATGCCTCAGCTGAGATAGGGGAGTTAAAGTGCTCCAATGGAGGCATGTGCCTAATCAAACACATAGATATGTGTGGGTCATTGGCAAAAAAATAGGTGAGGAAAACTTCTTGTGGAGGAACTCCATCCCATTAATTTGACAAGAGCTTAATTGATATTCTGGATTGAAGCTTACGAATGGTCACTTGCTTCCATTATAGAAGAAATTTTACAAGCAAGCTCTCCACTAAAAAAGAGTTGGTTGTTTTGCAAGGGGGTGCAATTGATGACGGTAGTAAGATCCCTATATTAGTTTTACCTATGGGAAGTAAATTCCATTGAATAATTTCTGTTGGTGTTTATGCCGCAGACGTTTGTTTTACTAGGATGGGTCAATAAATCCTAGGCCACCAAACTTCATACGACTATAAACCCAAGTACAAGCAATGAGGGGGGGGGGGTCTTAGTGAGATCGATACCCCCCCTTTAAACAATGAAATCTATATTTATTAGTTTTCTCACTAATGCTCTTATAAGTCAAGAGGGGACTGAGGTAAAAGTGGGCAAAGAGGAAAAGACAAATTTCACCGGTAGCAGTTTTCGAGCACAAGTAAGAAAATCAGCGCAACCTTGCAACCTTTTTTTTCAATTCTTTGCACTGGAGCCATGAGATTCTCCATCTTTGGTTTAGCAAGTCTCAAAGGTAACTCCAAATAAATGAGAGAAAAGCTTCCTGACTGATACGCAAGTGTTGTTAAAAAACATTTCCTCTAGCACAATAATATGAAAAAATGGGTTTAGTATAATTTATCTTTGGAGATATAGAAAACTTGTCGATGATTAACTTACGATGGGTCGGTTGTATGACATTGGCTGGCACTATGATCTATTGGGGAACGTTACATAGGAAACACTTCTTTTTACTACGCACACGCAAGATCTATCCATGGAGATGTATAGCTACGAGAGGGCGAGTGCATCTACATACCCTTGTAGATCGCTAAGTGGAAGCGTTAAGAAACGCGGTTGATGTAGTCCTACGTCTTGGCGATCCAATCAAGATCCGTCCCGATCTAGCACCCAACGGACGACATCTCTGCCTTCAACACACACATAGCTCGATGACGTCTCCGCCTCCTCGATCCAGCGAGCGAGGGCAAAATAGTAGATGAGTTCTACAATAGCACGGCGACGTGGTGGTGGAGCAATCTCAACAGGGCTTCACGAAGCGCTGCCACAGATGCGATCGGAGGAGAAAACGATCTACCAAGCGAGGAAGGGCTGCACCTATGTCTTGGGGTGCGTCTGCCCTCCCCCTTCTATTTATAGGAGGAAGGGGTAGGTAGGGTGCAACCCTAGCCCCTCCTCTAAGGGAGGCTGACCAGCCAAGAGTGGAGGAGTCCACCTCCCACAAGGAGGTGGGCGCGCCCGAGGGTTGGAGTCCTTCCTTCCGAAGGAACCTCCCCACCTACCACCAGGCGCATGGGTCTTTAGGGGTGGGGAGCCAGCGCACCAGGTGCTGGTATGCCTCCCTCTATGGCCCATGTGCCCCGGGGTGGGTGGACCCCCGAAACTCTTTCGACACTCCCGGTACAATACTGGAAAAACCTGAAACTTTTCCGGAATCTGAACACCACTTTCCTATATATAAATCTTTATCTCCATACCATTCTAGAACTCCACGTGACGTCTGGGATCTAATTCGGGACTCCAAACAACATTCGGTTACCAACATATATAACTTAACAATACTATATCGTCATCGAACGTTAAGCGTGCGGACCCTACGGGTTCGAGAATCGTGTAGACATGACCAAGACACCTCTCTGTTCAATAACCAATAGAGGGACATGGATGCCCATATTGTCTCCTACATATTCCAAGAAAGATCGGTCGAATCATGATGTCAAGAATTCAATCAATCCCGTATGCAGTTCCCTTTGTCCATCGGTATGTTACTTGCCCGAAATTCCATCGTAGGTATCTCCGTACCAAGTTCAATCTCATTACCGGAAAGTCTATTAACTCATTCCGTAATACAAGATTCCACGATTAACTCCTGAGTCACATTACTTTAAGCTTCTTATGAAGTGGTATTACCGAGAGGGTCAAGAGATACCTCTCCGTCATACGGAGTGACAAATCCTAGTCTTGATCCATGCCAACCCAACAGACATCCTCCTAGATACCTGTAGAGCATCTTTATGATCACCCAGTTATGTTGTGATGTTTTATACACACAAGGCATTCCTCTGGTGTCACGGAGTTGCATGATGTCATGTTCATAGGAACAAATACTTGACATGAAGAAAGCAGTAGCAATAAACTAATACGATCAGATGCTATGCTTATGGTTGGGTCTTGTCCATCACATCATTCTCCTAATGATGTGATCCCGTTATAAAATGGCAACTCATGTCCATGGTTAGGAAATCTTAACCATCTTTGATCAACGAGCTAGTCTAGTAGAGGCTTGCTAGGGACACGGTGTTGTCTATGCATCCGCATATGTATCTGAGTTTCCGATCAATACAATTATAGCATGGATAACAAATGCTTATCATGAACAATCAAATATGATAATAACCACTATATTATTTCCTCTAGGGCATATTTCCAACAGTCTCCCACTTGCACTAGAGTCAATAATCTAGTTCAGATCACCATGTGATTTAGATTGTAATGAATCTAATACCCATAGAGTTCTGGTGTTGTTCCTGTTTTGCCCGTGGAAGAGGTTTAGTCAATGTGTATGCAACATTGAGATCCATGTATACTTAGCAAATGTTTATGTCCTCCTCCTTGATATAATCGCGGAAGGAATTGAAATGATGCTTTATGTTCCTGGTTCTCTTGTGAAACCTGGGCTCCTTGGCCAGAGCAATAGCACCAGTGTTGTCACAAAAGAGGGTTGTTGGGTCCAGTGCACTGGGCAAAACTCTAAGATCCATCATGAACTCCTTCATCCAGACACCTTCCTTCGCTGCTTCTAAAGCACCTATGTACTCCGCTTCACATGTACAATATGCTACCATGCTTTGCTTGGAACTGCACTAGTTTACGACTCCACCATTCAGAATAAATACATATCTGGTTTGAGACTTAGAGTCATCTGTATCCGTGTCACAGCTAGCATCGACGTAACCCCTTATGACGAGCTCTTGATCACCTCCATAAACGAGAAATATCTCCTTAGTACTCTTTAGGTACTTAAGGATATTTTTGACCATTGTCCACCATTCTACTCCTGGATCACTTTGAATCCTTCGAGTGGCAAAGCTGACATCTGGTCTTGTCCACAACATTTGATACATGATAGACCCTATGGTTGAGGCATAGGGGATGACACTCATCTTTTATTTATCCTTTGTAGTCGTTGGGCATTGAGTCTTACTCAACTTCACACCTTGTAAGACATGCAAGAACCCTTTGTTGGACTGATCCATTTTGAACTTCTTCAAAACCTTATCAAGATATGTGCTTTGTGATAGTCCTATTAAGCATCTTGATCTATCTCTATAGATCTTGATGCCTAATATGTAAGCAGCTTCTCCGAGCTCTTTCATTGAAAAATTCTTGTTCAAATACTTCACGCTTTCCAAAAGTTATGTATTGTTTCCAATCAGCAATATGTCATCCACATACAATATTAGAAATGCTATAGAGCTCCCACTCACTTTCTTGTAAATACAAGCTCCTCCATAAACTTGTATGACCCCAAACGCTTTGATCACCTCATCAAAGCAAAGATTCCCACTCTGAGATGCCTGCACTAGTCCATAAATGGATCGCTGGAGCTTGCATACTTTGTCAGCATTTTTAGGATAAACAAAACTTTATGGTTGCACCATATACAACTCTTCCTTAAGCAAATCATTAAGGAACGTTGTTTTGACATCCATCTGCCAAATTTCATAATCGAAAAATGTAGTTATTGCTAACATAATCCTGATGGACTTAAGCATCGCTGTGGGAGAGAAAGTCTCATCATAGTCAACTCCTTGAACTTGTGAAAACCCTTTTGCAACAAGTCGAGCTTTATAGAAGGTGACATTACCGTCCGCGTTTGTCTTTTTCTTAAAGATCCATTTATTCTGTATGGCCTTACGATCATGTGGTAAGTCCTCCAAAGTCCATACTTTGTTCTCATACATGGATCCTATCTCAGATTTCGTGGCCTCTAGCCATTTGTTGGAATCCGGTCCCCCCATCGCTTCTTCATAGCTCGTACGTTCACTATTGTCCAACAACATGACCTCCAAGGTAGGATTGCCCACTAGTGCAGCCGCGTGCTATACAAACAGTTTTTAACCCCTTTTCATGACGCAGTCTTAAACCGTCGCTTTCCATATGTGGGAGATAGGGGGCTATCCCACACGACATGCAAAACCCATTGGTGATGCTTGCACCTGGTCGCACATGATGGGCAAAAATATATCGTTTGCGATTGGAAGGACCATCACAAACAGACATATTGGGGAAGACGTGTGAGATGACTTAGTATCCCACACAGGGAATTCCAAGGGTATGTTTCCGTTCACATTGCAGACCACACACAATTTTCTGCATAATATCATTTGTGATAAGTGTGTTCATCACACACGATAGTTATACTTATGTCGTTTGCGCTACTCAAAACATCACTCACGGTGTCTAGAAGAAACTGTTTGGCATTGGGCTGCCCATCACAGACACTAGCTATGTGAAAATGTTTGTGATTGGGTGTCCTAACGCACACAGTTGTCGACCAGAATTTGTGTGCGATTGTTCAACGATCCAACACGCCAACTTTCTATAAACCGTGTGGACTTGTTCACGTCATCGCCCACGGTTTTGTCTTAGAAACCGTCTGCAATAGGAACCCCAATAATCAGCGTGATTGATCAATTAATTATAATCCATCTAGTAGTAAAATTTAACATTTCATATCAACCATAGAATATATTTCTTACTCGTAGTACGACAACTAGGATTTCATAATTGAATTACATCAGGGTACAACCTCATATACACATATACTGCCTAGCTACCCAATTGCACAACAAGAATTTTTTTCAAATACAACATCTAAAACCTTTGGAAATTAAGTATCATCATAGACAGTAAATAGACAATTGAATCACATCTAGAACACTGTTAAAGTGAAAGGTGAATACTGAGCCTTCAATGATGTTGAAGGTCTTGACAACTTTAGGCTAGTGCCTGTGGATGATTGCCCGCCCATCCTTCATCCTCGTAAGGAAGACTTCAAGATTATACTGTGGGTGCTGTATGAATAGCTTCATCACCTCTTCATCATATAGGTGGTTTGAGACATAATCATCGATGAACTGCCTTGAGAAGAACTAAAAACAAACATACGCATAAATATCTTTTCTAAAATTAGAAATGGTGCAAAGGGAAAATGACAAGGTGAAAGAGATAGTACTATCCTATAGTTGACTAATGTCTTTTTCATTGTACAGACAAACATCTTGTTGTTTTTTGTGGATAGTTTTTTATCTTGACAATCTTTCTGAGTTTCTTGATTTGACTGATATTCCAGGACACCCCATTTATCCACGTGCAAAAAGGGTTGAACAATGGGTCTAAACCTCTTACAATAGGACCTACATCTGCAAGAACAAATTATTAATAAAAACATTCATATTACAATGGTTTGACAATTTCATAAAAATGTGCTATTAGGCAAATGACCATGGATGTGCAAACCTCGATGGTAAACTTCAGTGTCCCCATGGTTTCCCTCTGTAACATATTTAAAACAAACATTGATCAGGTTACAAGTGATATTTGGCAAACTATCACTAAAATATGTTAATGGAAAATAAACACATCACGGACCCAACCGTATGTGATGAACTTGGACGTGCAAATGTTTGTCTCCGAGCTTCAGACGTAAGATTGGGTAGTACATTGCACGTAGTTCATTCCAAAAAAGTGTGTATGGTGAACTTCAATTTCATTTTCAGTTGGAAGATGGAATGGGGATATCGCGGCAAATTTTTGGTCCAAATTTCCCTGGTTATAGTGGTCATCCACGTCGTCCTGTAATTTAACATCGATTGCTAATTTGGGTACTGCACAAAAGAGCCTACACCATAGCCCACACTTACTTAATCGAGCAATTAAACAAAGCTGGTTGACCTAAACATTACTCTAACAAAAGACCAGCGCTCTAAACAACGACTAATGTTCCACCTGACACTTGCCGTTCTCCGCCGTATTCTCCATGACCATATCATGCTTGAGGACCTCCAGGGGAAGGGGCTCCATGGCATCCATCGCCACATACTCTGCAAGCATCTCGCCGTCCATATTCGCCATCTCTTTGGAAAAGGAATCCACGAGTTTCACGTGGCCGGCCACGGTCCGGGCATTGCCGACCTCCATCTTGGGAAGGGAGGCTGCCGACGAACTGACGGTTGCCTCAATGCTCTCGGCGATTGCCAACTCTTCGGAAGTAAGTTGCTAACTGTTTTCGAAGAAGGTCGCTGCTATTTGTGCGGTGACCAACACGAGCTGGGTGTGAGCGGCATCGACATAGGAGTGGGCAGCCTCCATCAAGGCTAGGACGGTTGCCGAGGAACAGCTAGCTGTTGTGTCATTCTCGCCATTTGCTATCACGGTCGCAGATGTTGCTGACGCCATCTCAAATGCAGCAGCTGCCTTTTCGGTGTCCACGACTGCTCTGTTGGAGAGTGTGGCCGCGCTCGAGGATGTTGTGAGCTTGTACATGGCTGATGTAGCTGCGCTCGGGCTGGAGTGGGTCGCAAAAGTTGCCCTCACGATGGGGATCCATGTCCCAATCTTTCACCGGCGATGCTTGAACAATACAGTGGTCTTGGAGAACAAGTGTGACTGTGTGGTTGATGCGCCGGCGGTGGACCAAAGCTTCCAGCCTAAGACATATATGAGGATTGACCCAAGATATTTTGATACCACATCACACATGTTTCATGATGAAGAACTGTTTGCGATGTATTTGATTTTCAAACTGCTTTGAGACGAAAAATGAAGTTACATTGGCAATTGAAGCTGTTTGGATGGCAATAACATTTATCTGCAGTGAACTTGCAACTATATGACTGTGTGTTAAATATGGAATAATTCAGGGATGTTTAGGCTCTTTAAAATATTTAAAGAGTCTTTTCGGACATTTCATGTTCATAGTTTAAATTTGAACTGCACTTTATTAAGCACATACTAGAGGGCACCTGAATGGGTTGAAAATCAACTATTTGTCACTAGTTACATGTTTAGTCCCATGCAAGAAATGGAAATTAAATGAATTCCAAACCTCACGGTATTTTGGCTCGGTCGTAGACTTTGAGAAGCCATGTTTTCAAATTCCAGTAAATCCAAATACCGTGAGAAAATCATGAAACTTACCGTGAGAAAATCATGAAACTTGGCATAGTGTGATGTCATGGGGCATGTGTGTTATGGTAAAAACAATGCCTAGTTCGGGCCAAGTTTTGGCACAAACCTCTTTCAAACCAAAGATTCTCACAAGAAGTCATGTGGTTCCGGTAGGTACAGTTCACATTTTATGTGCAAAACAACATCCGATGTCTCTTCTTGCCTTGAATTTATTTCTAGAGTCTCTATAGAGTAACATGAATGTGTCGTTCAAAACAATGGAATCTTACAGAGTTTGCTTGGTCTTTTAAGTATAGTAATTGAGTTTTGTAGGCATTCAATTAATGTGCATAATTCAAATTTGAACTACAATCACGCCACAGTCCAGCTCATGAAAATATGTCGAAAAAAAACATATACGTTTCCCTGGCTGCATGTTTAGGTCCCACATAATAAATGGGAATGAATTTCGAACATATGTATCATCGTCTTAGCTCGACCACAAACATCTGGAAACTTAATTTTTAAATTCATGAAATTGCAAACTTCGATAGAAATTCATGAAATTTGGGCATGGTGCCATCAATTGCCCTATTGTGTGTGTTGTGGTAAAAAATTGCCCAATTTTGGACAAGTTTTGGCACAAAGCCTCTTACAAACCGAAGGTTCTCACAAGAAAGTCGTGTGTTCCATGGAAAGTTCACATTTTATGTGCGAAACAACATTCGTTGTCTCTTGTGCCCTGCATTTATTTCTGGAATCACCCACAAAGCAACTTTCTGACAGTCATGCTAAATTGTGGATTTTTTCCAGGGTTCGTGAGACCTGTTTAATATGCATAATTCAAATTTTAACTACAATCACAAGATCCAACACATAAAAATAGGTTGGAAAAATATTCCTTTCCATGGATGCATGTTTAATTAGGTCCCACGCAAGAAATGGGAATATTAAGCATTATTAATACCAACAGAGGCATCTTGGAACAAAAATATGGCACGTTACCATCGCAAACATGTGTATTATTTATAATTCGGGGACGTTCTACAGACCTTATGTGAGGGTCACGTGTCCCTATCTGTATTGGCAAGGAGGTAGCATGCGGACAGGTGTTTGACTACATGGGTGGCGTGCGAGCAGTGTCCTATGCACGCTCGTCGGGGTGGCCTGTCCTTTCCCAGTTGTCAAGGAAATTTCAGACTGAGTACCAGTGTGCAAACCGAGGGTAATTGTTCCTTCTCTACTAAGCCAAGCGAAAATCAGGCATGAAGGAATTTTTTCATTGCGTCATTGCAAACGGTTGTGAATGATTACCAGTGTGCCCCTCCCGATGCTGCAACTTCTACTATTGTTAACCACCGAGGTTGCCATATATGCAAAGAAATATGATGTGGGGAGGTCATTAAGGAGGGATGTGAGTTTGGTGACCACATGAAGAAACAATGCCAGGCACATGAACCTTGGCAAAACACTTAAATGATAGAAACTCACCAATGCATGCAAGAGTTTAGTTGCTAAATCATTAAATGAAGGGACCTTAGCAACAATGCATTATTGACTTGACTTGCTAAAACAATTAATACACTAAGCACCCCATGTAAGCACCTATCGATGCATTAGTAGTAGGAGTCAGGTAAGATTCAAATCTATCATATTGGGTAAATTTTCTTATGTTAAATCAGAAACACTGAGATTTGTCCAATTTTGCAGGAACAAAATCACTATTACGATGCAATTTTGCAACTGAAATTCAGTAAACATAGATTTTATTCATAGATCAAGCATTGGTCTTTGTACAAAATAGTTTAACTCGACAGCGGAACCGAACAAACTTTTCCCCATTTGTTGCCAACCATGTAGTGAAATAGCTAGTTCAACTATATATACTAGCTAATTCAAGGTACGTGGTACAATTCAACCATATGTATAGTTAGATGAACTGAACAAAATAACCCCTAAATACTACTCCGGAGGGGCTTCGTGCTACTTCCAGCTGCCTTCTCCTCTGTTGAGTACGATCAGTAAGAGGCAGAGGAGGAGAAGCCTACCGATGAGTTGGAGGAGTCGAATTCGTCGACTGCCGCTGCTGCCGTCTGCCGCTCCCGACATGCCTCCTTGAAGCGGCGTGACTCGGCGTAGATCTCCTCATTCCGCGCCATAGCTGCGGCGTCTCCTAGGGCCATGTCGGCGGTGATCCTGTGTGTGTGCTTGACTTGGCGCTCCTTGATACGTCTCTATCGTATCTATAATTTTTGATTGTTTCATGCCAATATTCTACAACTTTCATATACTTTTGGCAATTTTTATACTATTTTTGGGACTAACATATTGATCTAGTGCCCAGTGCCAATTCCTATTTGTTGCATGTTTTTTGTTCGTAGAATATCCATACCAAATGAAGTCCAAATGCGATAAAAACTTACGGAGATTTTTTTGGAATATATGTGATTTTTGGAAAAAGAATCAATGCGAGGTGCTTCCCGAGGAGGTGGCAAGCCTGCTAGGCGTGGCCCACCAGCTATCCACGCCTAGCAAGCTTGTGGACACCATTAGGCCAGTTGGATCTGCCCTTTGGCCACAAGAAAGATAATTTTGGATAAAGATCCCTTCAAAATTTCAGCCCGATCGGAGTTATGAATCTTCGGATATTTAAGAAACGGTGAAAGGCCAGAATCTAGGAGCACAAAAACAGAAGAAAGAGAGAGAGAGAGATCCAATCTTGGAGGGGCTCTTGCCCCTCCACTGCCATGGAGGCCAAGGACCAGAGGGGAAACCCTCCTCCCATCTAGGGGGAGTTCAAGGAAGAAGAAGAAGGAGGGGGCTCTCTCCCCCTCTCTCCTAGTGGCACCGGAACGCCACCGGGGCCATTATCATGACGGTGATCTACTCCAACAACTCCATCATCTTCACCAACACCTCCACTACTAGGTAAGACCTTATAGACAGGAGCCAACTAGTAGCGCTGGAAAAATAAAACCATTGCTGCTAATTACCAGTAGCGCTGTATTCCGGCAGTGCTACAACTAAGGGCTTAGCAGTAGGGCTGGGCGCTAAGAAAGCGCTACTGATAAGGTGGCCCCGCCGACCCCGCCGACACTATTTATAGTAACAACGCTGGGTGGAAGGAAGCGCTATTGCTAAGGCCACTTCCAGTAGCACTTTATGACATGCAAGCGCTACTGCTAATGTGCCACACATAGTAGCAGCGCTTTTTTGTAAGCAGCGCTACTGCTAGTTGCGGTTGCTGCCACCTTTTCACCCCCTCCCTCTCTCCCCCACTTTTCCCTCTCTCCCCTCCTTTCCCCTCTCCACTCTCCACCACTGTTGCTCTTCTTCTCTCTTCCTCCTACCTCTCTAATTCTCTCCTCATTAATGTCCCCCTCCATCATAACTCTCCTCCATAAATGGCCTCTCTCACATTATCTCTCTTTCTCCTACCTCTCTTCCTCTCCCCCCATTAATGTCCCCCTCCAACATAACTCCCTCTCCATTAGTTAGCTCGCTATATTCACCTCTCCTCCCCAAGAACTCGATCTAGCTAGCTATTTAGGCATCCACATGTCTCGATCAGTCTCTCTCATCATCTAATTAACGACGTGCTCTCTCGATCGGTATCGGTCTCAGGAGATATATAGGTGAGTAAAAAGTTGTTCATTTCAAGAATGGGAATATGTGTGTGAATGCGAATATGTGTGTTCGGAATATATGGAGAGATTTGTGTGAGTGACACGCCCTCGAGTTGCTTATGTTTCACCGAGATGTCGATTTATTTCCGTTTCGGGGAATTTCGAGCAAACTCAGTATGTCCTATTTTTAGGCAAGGTCATGCCAAAATTTTATATGACTTTGAAGCATGCTTGCATTATTTATTTTATAACACTTTTGCTTGTTATACCGTGCAGTCGGTCATGAAGGTGAGTGGATGGAAGGTGGAGCGGTACATGCAATCTGTGGTGATGGACATGTACGCAAATAATCGGACTAGGATTAGATGTCCGTGTGCAAGATGCAATGAAGGAGTCCTTTTGGACCCTTTTGATCGTGGCACTTTGAAGGCGCACCCGCTGAAGAATGGTTTCATGGATGGCTATACTCAGTGGATAAGTGAAGAAGCTGATGATGATGAGGACGTCCACATGGCAGGGAATAGCGACATGGGGCTCGACAAAGAGATGACCGATCGACACGATGATGGCGCCGGGGAAGAGTCTGGAAATGACAGCATCAGAGAAGATTCCGGACACGGCGAAGAAGAGTCCGGACATGGCGGAGAAGAGGTCATGCCGCAGTGTTCGACGCTACTAAGTGCAGTCATGCAGGACCCTCATGTTCGATACCTCCTTCGCAAGAGTACGACTAGCAAGAGAGATGCTTCTAGAGAGGAGGCCAAGCTAGAGCAATTTGAAGTAGACTCGAAGACTCCATTGTATGACGATTGCGATCCCGAGGTGACCCGCTTGAGTTTCACGCTCGAACTTCTGAGGACGAAGGCCAAAAACAAATGGACAGACAAAAGCCTCGATGAGCATTTGAAGTATCTACATAATAAAGTTCTTCCCGTGGGGAATCTGTGTCCTACTAGTGTCAAGGAGGCCAAGAAAATCGTTTTCCCTTTTGATTTAGTGCACATTAGGTACCACGCATGCATCAACGATTGCATCATTTATCAGGGGGAGCACGCGGAAAAAAACCAGCTGTCCAGTGTGCAATGCTTCTCGATATAAGAAGGTGGGAAAGAAAGCTCCTCAGAAAGTTGTATGGTACTTTCCAATCACTCCCCGTCTACAATGATATTTCGTAGATCCTAAGGAAGCAAAGCTCATGCGCTGGCACGCGGAGAGGAAGAAGCCCGACGATGGAGATGATCCGAAGCTGAGACACCTCGTAGATGGTAGCTAGTGGAGAGCATTGAACGCCGTATATGGATTTGTTGCAAAAGATCCAAGGAACATCGTGCTTGGTGCGAGTACCGATGGCATGAATCCGTGTGTAAACCATAACACCAACCACATCACATGGCCCGTGTTTGTATGGATGTACAACCTCCCCCCATGGAAGTGCATGAAGACAAAGTACGTACACATGAGCATGCTGATTCAAGGGCCGAAACAACCGGAAAATAGTATTAACCTGTATATGGGGCTTCTGCAAGAGGAGCTAGACACATTATGGAAAACACCGGCATAGACATGGGACGCCAGCAAAGGAGAGTATTTCCATATGAGAGCCACGCTGATGACGACGGTGCATGACTATCTCGGTTACGGGTACACCTTAGGCTAGGTGTGCAACGGATACTGCGGATGCACGAGGTGCATGAATGATACAACGTCTCAGCAGCTTACGTCAACGAAAGATGGCGGGTCCGGGAAAACCGTGTACATGGGCCATCACAGATGGCTCGAGAATAATGACCCGTGGAGAAAGCGTGGAGATCTATTCAATGGGTTGGATGAGCTTCGAGTACCTCCACGTAAGAGGAGCGGCACAGAAATCGACAAGCTGTTGAGAAACTGGGAACAATGCCCCGCGTCGGGAAAGATCAAAAAGGCATCAGAGCCGCTGTTGAAGGTGTGGAAGATGAGGTATGTTTTCTAGGACTTGGAGTACTAGCCCAATCACGACACGCCTCATTGCCTTGATCAAATGCATATCACGAAGAATGTCCTCAAGAGCTTGCTTGGCACACTGATGAACATGCCGAAGAAGACCAAGGATGGGACGAAGGCAAGGAAAGACTTGGAAGATTTGAAGATCAGGAAAGATTGGAAGACTTGGAAGACTTGCAAAAAGTCTCTCTTCAAGCAATCCTCGTAGTAGACGCCTCCAGATGCCGCCTCTACCCAGCAACCCCCTGAGGCCCATCCAATGTTTAGCCCGACAACACTTGGGGGGGGGTTAGGGAAGGTATGTTGGGCTCACTACCGCTACAACCCAATAAGAAGCCAAGGAGGAGACCGGAAAAGAAAGGACCTAAAGGCGCCAGAGCTACTTCAAGCAGCCAGCCGCCTCTGAAGCCCCGGGTGGTAGACAGAATACCTGTCGAAGGTAAGAATTGTTTCCATGTCGCCGGCAAGCTGATCTTACCCCCCAAAGCACTAGATAACATACTAAACAATGATCTATGGAGACTCCATGAAGATGTGTTGGCCAGAGAAAAAAGCCTTTTGATCGCAGAAAAACCAGGATACCTGCTTTACGTGGCTTAGGTGCCGGGTGGGAAGTTGTACGTCGACACCTGGCGCGCGAATCAGTTCATCCTGCAATTCGACTACATCTAGAACATGTTCCACATGACCAAGATGGATTTCCAGTTCATCCGCATGTATGCGATGTATCTTAACTACTTCATCAGGATCGAGAACTTACGATATATCTATGTCGCGGACCCGTTCTATATGCACGAGAGCTACTTGGCAGTTTGCAAAGAGCACTGTGACTATGCGAGCAAGTACCTCGGCAGATTCATGATCGCTAATACGGACAAGGAAGCGATTCTCCTGCCTTATCATCCCACGTAAGTCATCCGCGCATATCCTTTCGTAAGTGTCGTTTATCATTCCTTTGCAAGCATGGAGGCTAATTAGAGGTGTGTACTTCATTTGCGTAGCGGGGGCGACGCCGTGCTCATCGTTCTGTACCGGGAATACTCCCATGCTATATACTTGGACTCATCGAAGAACATCAAGAAAAAGGATTACACGCACGTAAAGAGATTTCTCAATAGTGCCCTATTTACCTTCAGCATGTCTAGTGGATATACAAAGGTGAAAAGGAACAGGAAGGACGGGCTGGTTTTCCGTCATAAGACCGACTTCTGCTGCATCCAGCAACCGCACACCAGTCAGGCTGATGGATTGTACCTCATGCATCACCTGCTCGAGTACAGAAGGGATAATCAATTCCTTTGCATGTCACCTTGTACCGAAGATGCTGAGATTGTCAACTGGGCCACAAGCATAGGACAGACACCGGATCATCGACTCCGAGCTGAGTTTTATCACGTACAGTGTGAACTTGCCCAAGTGATGATGAAGCAAGTCCTCGAACCAACAGGGATGTTCTACCATGGGCCAACAATGACGCGAGATGATGTTCGAACACTGCTACTCGCTCAACGTCTGGACCTTAAGCCTTTCTTGAAGCTCGGGTGCTTCATCCCTGACTATGAAGATTGGACCGCCGACATGGAGGGCTGATCGCTCTTGCTAGTTAATTAGTTTGGCTATATATGAGGAACTTCGTCACTTATGTTTACTATAAGTTGCCTGTATTTTGCTAATCTTGCCTCTTTGTTTTCTTAAGTACATTATATTGCATATTATCGTTCAATTGATCAACTGTCGATGTAGGTACATAGATTAGAGATGGTGAAGGACTGGCATGTCGTGTTCGTTGGGAGGGTTCCAGGAGTCTATGACAACTGGCCACACGCTCAGGCCCAGGTGTACAGGTACTCGGGTGCTAGCCACTGAGGGTTTGACAGCACAACCGAAGCAGAAAGTAGTTACTTGAGGTGGACACTCCGGCATGAGCGGGGGCGGGACCGCCGGTTCCTCAAGTACTACATAGTCGCGCTCTTGCTCATGCTGATCGCTCTTCTCCTCTACATCATGGTTTAGATAGAGATGATGAAAACTTGTGTTTGTGCCATGACCATGCATTTGCCCTTATTCGAGACATGACATGATCACTCTTCTGTATTGCTATTTTCGAGATGTGATGATATTTGTGTTGAATGATGATGATGGTATGACGAGAGTACTGTATGTCTATGATATGATGATAATAGTGTATGTTTAGTATGATCTGATGAAACTACTGTATAGATCCTATATAAATACATCACAAATATGTAGAGGGTGTAAACTTCTGAAAGCAGGAATACTAGTAGTAGCATTGGAAATCATCTAATAGCAGTGCTGGGTTAGCAACAACGCTTCGTTTGCCCAAGCTCTACAGATAGTTAGTAGTAGCGCTGGCCTGGCAAGCGTACTGCTAACAACACATAGTAGTAGCGCTTGCCAGGCTAGCGCTACTGCTAAAACTTAGCTGTAGCGCGATAGCAGTAGCGCTAGACCTAGCGCTACTACTATGCATATTTTGAGCGCTACTACTAGGGTTTTTCCTAGTAGTGCTCCATAACCTTACCCCATCTATCTACAGCGGTGCACTCTCCCGCAACCCGTTGTATACTCTACTTAAACATGGTGCTTTATGCTTCATATTATTATCCAATGATGTGTTGCCATCCTATGATGTTTGAGTAGATTTTTGTTGTCCTATGGGTTGATTGATGATCATGATTGTTTTGATTTGCATGTTTCATTATTGGTGTTGTCCTATGGTGCTCTCCGTGTCGCGCAAGCATGAGGAATCCTCACTGTAGGGTGTTGCAATGTGTTCATGATTCGCCTATGGTGGGTTTCTTGAGTGACAGAAGCATAAACCCGGGTAGGTGGGTTGTTGCATATGGGAGTAAAGAGGACTTGATACCTTATAATGCTATGGTTGGTTTTACCTTGATGGTTTCTAGTAGTTGGGGATGCTTGCTAGAGTTCCAATCATAAGTGCATATGATCCAAGTAGAGAAAGTATGTTAGCTTATGCCTCTCCCTCATTTAAAATTGCAATAATGATTACCGGTCTAGTTATCGATTGGCTAGGGACAATTCCGCAACTCCTACCACCACTTTTCCACACTCGTTAGACTAACTTAATTGTTACTTTATCTAGGGAGCCCTTAGTTTTTATTTACATGCTCTGTATTATCTTGCAAACCTATCCCGTGACACCTACAAAGTACTTTTAGTTTCATACTTGTTCTAGGTAAAGTGAACGTTAAGCATGCGTTGAGTTGTATCGGTGGTCGATAGAACTTGAGGGAATATTGTTGGAAATATGCCCAAGAGGCAATAACTAAAGTGTTTATTATTATATTTCCTTGTTCATGATAATTGTTTATTATCCATGCTATAATTGTATTGATTGGAAACACATTACATGTGTGGGTAAATAGACAACACTTTGACATGATGGTCAAAGATGGTCAAGGTTTCCTAGCCATTGACATGAGATGTCATTTGATATTGGGATCACATCATTAGGGGAATGATGTGATGGACAAGATCCAAACTACAAACGTAGCATATGATCGTGTCAGTTTATTGCTACTGTTTTCTGCATGTCAAGCATATGTTTCTATGACCATGCGATCATGCAACTCACGGACACCGGAAGAGTGACTTGTGTGTATCAAACGTCGCAACATAACTGGGTGACTATAAAGGTGCTCTACAGGTATCTTCGAGGGTGTCTGTTGGGTTGGCATGGATCAAGACTGGGATTTGTTGCTCCGTGTGACGGAGAGGTATCTCAGGGCCCACTCGGTAATACAACATCACAATAAGCCTTGCAAGCAATATGACTAAGTGTTAGTCACGGGATCTTGTATTACGGAACGAGTAAAGAGACTTGACGATAATGAGGTTGAACTAGGTATGGAGATATCGACGATCGAATCTCGGGCAAGTAACATTCCGAAGAACAAAGGGAACATCATACTGGATTAATTGAATCCTTGACATAGAGGTTTGACCAATAAAGATCTTCGTAGAATATGTAGGAACCAATATGGACATCCAGGTTCTGCTATTTGTTATTGACCGTAGAGGTGTCTCGGTCATGTCTACATAGTTCTCGAACCCGCAGGGTCTGCACACTTAAGGTTTGGTGACGTTTCGGTAGTATAGAGTTATGTATGGTGGTGACCGAAGGTTTCTCGGAGTCCCGGATGAGATCGAGGACGTCACAAGAAGATGCAGAGTGGTCCGGAGGTAAAGATTGATATATAGTAAGTCCTATTTTGGTCGCCGGAAAAGTTTCGGGCTCATCGGTAGTGTACCGGGAGTGTCGGTAGTGTATCGGGAGACCATCGGGAGGGGTCTTGTGTGAACGTACGAATTTTTTTGTTTCCCATGCGATGTTCCCCAACAAATATTTGTTCTACGTTTAGCTCCTCATTGGGTTCGACACTCTTACTTATTGAAAGAGGCTACAATTGATCCCCTATACTTGTGGGTTATCAAGATCTTTTTCTGGCGCCGTTGCTGGGGAGCAATAGCGTGGGGTGAATTTTCTCATGTGTGCTTGTTTGCTTTATCACTAAGTAGATTCTATTTGCTGTTCTAAGTTGTTCTCTATCTTTAGTGATGGATATGGAACACGAAATACCAAAAAAAATAGGTGTACTTGCTACTCATGGAGATGGGGAACCTCCTGAAGCTCTCGATGCTCGTTATGTGAAATATATTATGCACTACTTTAATAATACTGAGAAAATCCCATTGAATTACATAATGGTATACACGTTGGACCAACATGAATACTTTAGGGATTATCACTTTACTCAGAAAGGGAAACTGTTATGGGATCAAATTCATATGTTGAAATGGTATGCTTGGAATCTATGATTGACATTTGATATTACTTGTTGCTCTAGGATGATGGCTAAACACCTTCCCTTTTTATGTAAATTTAATGATAATGAAACCTTGGCTTCTTATGCTAATGGTATATATCATTACTATGATGTGGAACAAATAGAAGAGTTTGTTGCTTTTAAGGGTGCTTATGAAATTGAAGCTTTGTTTGAAAAGTATGAAGATTATGATGATGCTGTTTACCGATCCCAAAATTTGGCTATGCATCGTTATTGTTATGCCAATTATGAATATAATACCCATATTGATCAATTTATTGATAATGTCTCTGCTATCCAATAAGAGGCTAATATTTTGCAAGAATCTATGGAAGAAGAAATTGATGACACTGTGAGCTCATTGGATGAAAAAGATGAGGAGGAGAGCGAAGAACAAAAGGATGAAGAGCGTACTAGCTACCCGTTCCCACCTTCTAATGAGAGTAACTATTCAACTCATACATTGTTTAATTTCCCTTCATTCTTACCGAAGGATGAATGCTATGATAATTTCTACGATCCATTGGATTCGTTTGAAATATCCCTTTTTGATGAACTTGATGCTTGCTATGCTTGTGGACATGATGCCAATATGAATGATGCTTATGGAGATGAACTTGCTATAGTTCCTTATGTTAAACGTGAAATTGTTGCTATTGCACCCACACATGATAGTCCTATTATCCTTTTGAATTCTCCCAACCACACTATATAGGAGAAGTTTTCACTTATTAAGGATTATATTGATGGGTTACATTTTCCTATTGCACATGATGATTTTAATGAATATAATATGCATGTGCTTTCTGCTCCTAGTTGCAATTATTATGAGAGAGGAAATACATCTTTACCTCTCTATGTTTCCGATACAATAAAATTGCAAGAAACTACGTATGCTATGCATTGGGCGTTACTTGGTATGAATGAATTGTTCTTGTATGACATGCCAATGCATAGGAAGAGAGTTAGACTTTGTTGTTGCATGATAAATGTTACTTTGTGCTCACTACTAAATTACAAATCATTATTAATTAAAATTGGCTTTGATATACCTTGGGATTCGGGTGGATCCATTACTTGAGCACTATATGCCTAGCTTAATGGCTTTAAAGAAAGCGCTGCCAGGAATACAACCCGGAAGTTGTAGAGAGTCATTTTTGTCTAATGTGTGATTTTATATAGTTTAAAAAAGTGGGGAACTTAATTTTTTTTAAAGAACAGTGAAAGCGAGAAAGACAAGCAACGTTGAAGTGGGGGCTAGCCTTGAACTTTGTTCATACGCATGGAAGCTTTGTGAATCTTGATTACAGAAACTTTTTAACAAAAATAATTATCCCCTTGTACAAATCCATTGTATTATAAAAATAATATGCCAAGATTTGCCTTTAGGATATTAGATTGCTTGTTTGGTGTGTGTAGTGCAAAAAACAGAAACTTTGGCTGTAGTGCGTAAATTTACATTTTTTACCGGAATGTAAAAAGTTTTCGAAATTTTTACACAGGACTGCCATGATTTTTTTGTCCTTATTTTTCAGAATATTTAGAGTTACAGAAGTATGATGAATGTTCATATTACTACAAACTGCCCTCTTTTTGACAGAGTCTGTTTTTGATGCATTGTTTTGCTTGTTTTGATCAAACTATCGATTGGATAAGTGGTATAAGCCACGGGAAATTTATATTTAAGTAGCTACAATGCAAAAAAAAGATGATTTTATTGGCAAAAGTACTTAAAGTGTTGATTTGTTCTATTATACTAACGTATCTCATGAGGGTTTTGTTAAGTTTTGTGTGATTGAAGTTTTCAAGTTTTTGGTGAGATCACTGTAGGGGAACGTTGCATGGGAAACAAAAACTTTACTACGCACACGCAAAATATATCCATGGTGATGAGCATCTATGAGAGGGAGAGAGGACCTATGTACACTTGTAGATCGCTAAGCGGAAGCGTTAAGAAATGCGGTTGATGTAGTCAAACATCTTCGTGATTCAATCACGAGCCGTCCCACAATCTCAGCATGATCCGTCCCGCGATCCCATCATGCTCCTTCCGGTCTAGCGCCTTGACCTCCGCGTTCAACAGACGTGTGGCTTGATGACGCATTCACCTCCTCTATCCAACGAGTGATGGTGAAGTAGTTGATGAGTTCCGGAAGCACAACGGCACGGTGATGGCGGTGGTGAAGAAAAATCTCCACAGGGCTTCGCCAAGCACAACAGAAACTATGACTGAGGATAAACTAGAGGGACGGGGTTGCCGGCATATGGCTTGAGGAATTCTTGATGTGTTCCAATTGCTATCCCTACCCCTTTATTTATATTTTAAGCCCTAGGGTCGAAACTTGGAGAAAAATCCTCCTCAAGGCTGGTTTCCCCGCAAGGCAAAAGTCCTTCTCGGACTGCAAGACCAGACGCCAGGGTCATCGGCGTGTGGCCCCAAAGACCAGGGTCTCTGGCGTCTAGCCCCTGGCCTCCACAAAATTCCTTCTGCACATTCCTAAAGCCTCATGGGCTTTACCCCTTGGCCCAAATAAAGTGTTCTTGTACGCCGAACATTTTGGGAAACATCTGAAACTGTTTTCGGTTAATTTGGAACCCTTCCGGAGAATGAACACTATTATCACATATATCAATCTTTACATCCGGACTATTCCGGAGCTCCTCGTCATATCCGCGATCTCATCCGCGTCTCCCAACACCTTTCGGTCACCAACATAACAACTCAACTATACTTATATTGACACCAAATGTTAAGTGTGTAGACCCTGCGGGTTCGAGAACTATGCAGCCATGACCAAGACACCTCTACGGACAATAACCAATAGCTGGACCTGGATGCCCATATTGGTTCCTACATATTCTATGAAGATCTTTATCGGTTGAACCTCAATGTCAAGGATCCAGTTAATCCCGTATGATATTCCCTTTGTTCTTCGGTATGTTACTTGCCCGAGATTCGATCGTCGGTATCTCCATACCTAGTTGAACCTCGTTACTGCCAAGTCTCTTTACTCGTCCCTTAATACAAGATCCTGTGACTAACACTTAGTCACATTGCTTGCAAGGCTTATTGTGATGTTGTATTACCGAGTGGGCCCTGAGATACCTCTCCGTCACACGGAGTAACAAATCCCATCTTGATCTATGCCAACCCAACATACACCCTCGGAGATAGCTGTAGAGTACCTTTATAGTCACCCAGTTACGTTGCGACGTTTGATACACACAAGGCACTCCTTCGGTGTCAGTGACTTGCATGATCTCATGGTCATAGGAACAGATACTTGACATGCAGAAAATAGTAGCATTAAACTGACATGATCATATGCTATGTTTGTAGTTTGGGTCTTGTCCATCACACCATTATCCTAATGATGTGATCCCGTTATCAAATGACATCTCATGTCCATGGCTAGGAAACCTTAACCATCTTTGATCAACGAGATAGTCTATTAGAGGTATACTAGGGACATTGTTTTGTCTATGTATCCACACATGCATCTAAGTCTCCGATCAATACAATTATAGCATGGATAAAGAAAAGATTATCATGAACAAGGAAATATGATAATAACTAATTTATTATTGCCTCTAGGGCATATTTCCAATAGTCTCCCACTTGCACTAGAGTCAATAATCTAGTTCACATCACCATGTGATTCGCATTGTTATGAATATAACACCCAATGAGTTCTGGGGGTCGATCATGCTTTGCATGTGAGAGAGGTCTTATAGTCAACGGGTCTGCGACATTTAGATCCATGTGTACTTTGCAAATCTCTATGTCAAACCGTAAACACTGCTACCACACTCCACTTGGTTCTATTCCAAATGGCTGCTCCACTATACACATCCAGATTGCTACTGCGAGTCATCCAGATTGGTGTTAAAGCTTGCATCGACGTAACTCTTTACGACGAACTCTTTATCACATCCATAATCGAGAAACATCCCCTTAGTATTTTTGTTACTAAGGATAATCTTGACCGCTGTCCGGTGATCCACTCCTGGATCACTTTTGTACCCCTTGACAGACTCATGGCAAGGCACACACCAGGTGCGGTACACAACATGGCATAATATAGAGCCTATGGCTAAGGCATAGGGGACGCCGTTCGTCCTTTCTCTTTCTTCTACCGTTGTCGAGCTTTGAGTCTCACTCAACTTCACTTACAAATCAGGCGAGAACTCCTTCTCTGACTGATCCATTTTGAACTCTTTCAAAATCTTGTCAAGGTATGTACTCGTTGAAAGTCTCATCAAGCATCTTGATCTATCTCTATAGATCTTGATGCTCAACAATCAGGTAGCTTTATCCAGGTCTTCCTTTGAAAAACTCTTTTCAAACAACCGTTTATGCTTTCCAGAAATTCTACATCATTTCTGATCAACAATATGTCTTACCAGAAACTCTATAGTTCTCCCACTCACTTTATTGTAAATACAAGTTTCTCATAAACTTTGTATAGACTAAAAAACTTTGATCACCTCATCAAAGTGTATATTCCAACTCCGAGATGCTTGCTTCAGTCCATAGAAGGATCACTAAAGCTTGCTCACCTTTTAGCATCCTTAGGACTAACAAACCCTTCTAGTTGTATCACACACAACCTTTCCTCAAGTAAACCATTAAGGAAATGATGTTTTGACATCCATCTACTAGATTTCATAATTTAAAAATGCAACAACTGCTAACATAATTCCAACAGACTGTAGCATCACTATGAGTGAGAAAGTCTCATCGCAGTCAACTCACTGAACTTGTCGTAAACTTCTTTGCAAGAAGTCGAGCTTTATAAATGGTGACATTTACCATCAGCGCCTGTCTTCATCTTAAAGGTCCATTTGTACTCGACGACCTGTCGTCCAACGAGCAAGTCTACCAAAGTCAATACTTGGTTTTCATTCATGGATCCTTTCTCGGGTTTCATGGCCTCTAACATTTGTCAGAATCCGGGCCCATCATCGCTTCTCCATAGCTTGTAGGTTCATCGTTGTCCAACAACATGACCTCCAAGACAGGGTTGTCGTACTACTCTGAAGTAGTACGCATCCTTGTCGACCTACGAGTTTTGATAGTAACTTGATCCGAAGCTTCATGATCATCATCATTAACTTCCTCTTCAACTAACGTAGGCTTCACATAAACATCTTCCTGCGTTGCGCTACTCTCTCATTGAAACAAAGGTTCAATAACCTCATCAAGTTCTATATTCCTCCCACTCAATTCTTTCGAGAGAAATGGTTTCTCGATAAAGGACCCGTTTTAGCAACAACCACTTTATTCTTGGATCTGAGATAGAGGGTTCACCCAACTATTCTTAGGGTAATCTATGAAGATGCATTTGTCCGCTTTGGGTTCGAGCTCATTAGGTCAAATCATTTTTCCACACAAGCGTCACAGCCCCAAACATTAAGAAATGACAGCTTAGGTTTCTATCAAACCATAATTCACACGGTGTCATCTCAACGGATTTAGATGGTGCCCTATTTAAAGTGAATGTAGTTGTCTCTAATGCATAACCCCAAAATTATAGTAGCAAAACGATAAGAGACATAATAGCCCGCACCATATCCAATAGAGCATGACTATGACATTCGGACACACCATCACACTATGGTGTTCCAGGTGGCGTGAGTTGTGAGACGACTTTCACATTGTCTACAGTTGTATGCCAAACTCGTAACTCAGATATTCACCTCCATGATCATATCACAGACATTTTTATCTTCTTGTCACGATGATCTTAAACTTCACTCTGAATTTGCATGAACTTTTCAAACGATTTAGACTTGTGTTTCATTAAGTAAACATACACTATATCTACTCCAATCATCAGTGAAGGTAAGAAAATAAAGATATCCACGACAAGCTACAAGAGTTAGTTGATTGCATACATCAACATGTATCATTTCCAATAAATCACTTGCCCGCTCCATCAGTCCAGAAAACGGGGTCCTTAGTCATCTTGCCCAAGAGGCATGGTTCGCATGTCTCAACCGATTCGAAATCAATGAGTCCAAAGATCCATCAACATGGAGTTTCTTCATGCACTTTATACCAATATGACATTTAGCGGCAGTGCCACAAATATGTGGTACTATCATTATTAACTTTGTATCTTTTGGCATCAATGTTATGAACATGTGTATTACTATGATCAAGATTCAACAAACCATTCTCAATGGGTGCATGACCATTGAAGGTATTATTCATGTAAACAGAATAACCATTATTCTCTAACTTAAATGAATAACCGTGTTGCAATAAACACAATCTAATCACGTTCATGCTCAACGCAAAACACCAATTAACATTTATTTAGGTTCGTCACTAATCCCGAAGGTAGAGAGAGCGTGTGATGTTTATCACATCAACCTTGGAAACATTTACAACACACATCGTCACGTCACCCTTAGCTAGTTCTCCGTTTATTCTGTAGATTTTATTTCAAGTTACTAACATTTAGCAACCGAACCGGTATCCAATACCCAGGTGCTACTAGGAGTACTAGCAAGGTATACATCAATAACACGTATATCAAATATACTTCTGTCGACGTTGCCAGCCTTCTTATTTACCAAGTATCTAGGGTTGTTCCTCTTCAGCGACCGCTCTCCTCATAATCGAAGCACTTGGTCTCGGGTTTGGGTTCAACTTTGGGTTGCTTCACTGGAGCAGTAACTAACTTGCTATCCATGAAGTCTCCCTCCTTGCCCTTGCCCTTCTCGAAACTAGTGGTGTTACTAACCATCAACACTTGATGATCCTTCTTGATTTCTACCTTCACGGTGTCAAACATTGCGAATAGCTCAGGGATCATTATTTCTATCCCTAGCATTTTATAGTTCATCACCAATTTCTAGTAGCTTAGTGACAATGACTTGGAGAACTATATCAATCACTATCTTAATTGGAAGATCAACTCCCACTCGATTCAAGCGATTGTAGCACCCAGACAATCCGAGCACATGGTCAACGATTGAGGTATTCTCTTTCATCTTGCAGGCAAAGAATCTTGTTGGAGATCTCATATCTCGCAACACGGGCACAAGCCTGAGATCCTAATTCAGCTCGTAGAACATCTCATTTGTTCCGTGACGTTCAAAACTTTTCTGGGCCTCAATTCTAAGCCGTAATGCATGACACACTAATCTATCAAGTAGTCATCAGAACGTGCCTAGCAGATGTTCAGAACATCTACAAACGACGCTAGAGGGGTTGGCGCACCGAGTAGTGCATTAAGGACATAAGCCTTCTGTGCACCAATGAGGACAATCGTTATATCACGGACCCAGTCCGCAATATTTCTACCATCATCTTTCAACTCTATTTCTCTAGGAACATATAAAAATTCAAGGGAGCTACAGCGCGAGCAAGTAATCTACAACATAATTTGCAAAGACACTAGTGACTATGTTGATGATAATGCGTTCAATTAATCACATTACTGAAGAACTCCCACCCAAATTGACATCCCTTCGGTCATTGGAGTGATACATGATCCTAATTCACCACCTCAAGTCTGATCATCACATGAGTTGAGGTGGTCTCAATGGTGCACATCATCATGTTGATCATATATACTATATTACTCATGTTCGACCTTTCGGTCTCTTGTGTTCCAAGGCCATGTTTGTACATGCTAGGCTCGTCAAGTTTAACCTGTTCTGCATGTGCAACACTGGCTTGCACCCGTTGTATGTGAATGTGGAGTCTATCACACCCGATCATCACGTGGTGTCTCGACACGACAAACTTTCGCAACGGTGCACACTCGGGGAGAACACAATTTATCTTGAAATTAAGTCAGGGATCACCTTATAATGCTACCGTCGTCCTAAGCAAAACAAGGTACATAAAAGGATTAACATCACATGCAAACCATAAGTGACATGATATGGCCATGAACTTGTGCTTTTGATCTCCATCTTGAAAGGACCAGCATGATCTCCATCGTCACCGGGATGACACCATGATCTCCATCATCTTGATCTCCATCAATGTGTCGCCATCGGTTTTGTCGCTCCCACCATTCTTCTACTAATATTGCTACCATTTAGAGAAAAAGTAAAGCATTACATAGCGCTTAATGATTGACACGCAGTTCATACAATAATTAAAGACAACCCTATGGCTCCTGCCGGTTTCCGTACTCATCGACATGCAAGTCGTGATATTCTATACAATACATGATCATCTCATACATCACATATATCTCATCATGTAATTGGCCATATCACATCACAACAAACCCTGCAAAAACAAGTTAGACATCCTCTAATTGCTGTTGCATGTTTTATGTGGCTGCTACGGGTATCTAGCAAGAACAATTATTACCTACGCATAAACCAGAACGGTGATAAATAAGTTGCTTTTCAACCTTCTCAAGGACCGCCTTTGTCAAATCTGATCCAACTAAAGTAAGAGAAACAGACACCCGCCAGCCATCTTTGTGCAAGAGGGATCGGAGAGGTAGACGAGTTCTCCAGCAGCGTGATGATGCCGCGGCGATAGTGGTGGAGTATTTCTGGTAGGGCTTCGCCTAAGCCCTGGAGAAAACCGATCTAGAGGAGAAACTATGCACTAGAGGAACGGGTAGCACGTGGCTGAAATTCTCGTGCCAAAACCCCTAAAACCTCCAGTATATATAGGAGTAAGAAAGGAGGAGGCTTGGCCCTCAAGCGACCAGCCCTTGGTTCGGCCGAATCAAGGAGGAGAGGAGGACTCCTCCTCCAATCCTAGTACGACTAGGATTTCTCCCTATTTTGCATTTTTTTTCCACCTTTTCTCTTTGGGTTTTTCTCTCCCAGCTGCATGGGACTTGTGTGGGACTTCCACCATCCCACTAAGGGCTGGTTTCACTCTCCCACAGCCCATGTAGCCTTTTGGGTCGAAATAAACCTCCCGATGGTCTCCCGGTAGACTACCGGCACTCCCGGTACCCTACCGATGAGCCCAAAAATTTCCCGGCAACGAAAATAGGACTTCCTATATATCAATCTTTACCTCCGGACCATTCTGGAGCTCCTCATGATGTCCGGGATCTCATCCGACACTCCTAACAACCTTCGGTCACCACCATGCATAACTCTATACTACCAAAACGTCACCAAACCTTAAGTGTGCATACCCTGCGGGTTCGAGAACTATGTAGACATGACCGAGACACCTCTACGGTCAATAACCAATAGCGGGACCTAGATGCCCATATTGGTTCCTACACATTCTATGAAGATCTTTATCGGTCGAACCTCTATGTCAAGGATTCAGTTAATCCCGTATGATGTTCCCTTTGTTCTTCGATATGTTACTTGCCCGAGATTCGATCGTCAGTATCTCCATACCTAGTTCAACCTTGTTGCCGGCAAGTCTCTTTACTCGTTCCGTAATACAAGATCCCGTGACTAACACTTAGTCACATTGCTTGCAAGGCTTATTGTGATGTTGTATTACCGAGTGGGCCCTGAGATACCTCTCCGTCATACGGAGTAACCAATCCCAGTCTTGATCCATGCCAACCCAACAGACACCCTCGGAGATACCTGTAGAGTACCTTTATAGTCACCCAGTTACATTGCGATGTTTGATAAACACAAGGCACTCCTCCGGTGTCAATGAGTTGCATGATCTCATGGTCATAGGAACATATACTTGACATGCAGAAAACAGTAGCATTAAACTAACACGATCATATGCTATGTTTGTAGTTTGAGTCTTGTCCATCACACCATTGTCCTAATGATGTGATCCCGTTATCAAATGACATCTCATGTCCATGGCTAGGAAACCATAACCATCTTTGATCAACGAGCTAGTCTATTAGAGGCATACTAGGGACATGGTATTGTCTATGTATCCACACATGCATCTAAGTCTCCGATCAATACAATTATAGCATGGATACTAAACGATTATCATGAACAAGGAAATATGATAATAACTAATTTATTATTGACTCTAGGGCATATTTCCAATAGTATGTGGTACTATCAATATTAACTTTGTATCTTTTGGCATCAATGTTATGAACATGTGTATTACTATGATCAAGATTCAAAAACCATTCTCATTGGGTGCATGACCATTGAAGGTATTATTCATGTAATCACAATAACCATTATTCTCTAACTTAAATGAATAACTGTGTTGTAATAAACACAATCTAATCATGTTCATGCTTAACGCAAACACCAAATAACATTTATTTAGGTTCGTCACTAATCCTGAAGGTAGAGAGAGCATGCAATGTTGATCACATCAACCTTGGAGACATTTGCAACACACATCGTCATCTCACCCTCAGCTAGTATCCTTTTCTTCCGTAGCTTTTATTTCGAGTTACTAACATTTAGCAATTGAACCGGTATCTAATACCCATGTACTACTAGGAGTACTATCAAGCTACACATCAATAACACGTATATCAAATATACTACTATTGACATTGGCAGCCTTCTTAACTGCCAAGTATCTAGGGTTGTTCCGCTTCAGCGACCGCTCTCCTCATAATAGAAGCACTTAGTCTCGGGACCGGGTTCAACTTTGGGTTGCTTCACTGGAGCAACAACTGACTTGCCATTCACGAAGTTTCCCTCCTTACCCTCCCCTTTTCAAAACTAGTGGTTTTACTAACCATCAACACTTGATGCTCCTTCTTGATATCTACCTTTGCGGTGTCAAACATCGCGGATAGCTCAGGGATCATCATTTCCATCCTTGGGATAATTATAGTTCTTCACGAAGTTCTAGTAGCTTAGTGACAGTGACTTGGAGAACTATATCAATCACTATCTTATCTGGAAGTGAAAGTGACTTGGAGAACTATATCAATCACTATTATACTAACGTATCTCACAAGGGTTTTGTTAAGTTTTGTGTGATTGAATTTTTCAAGTTTTGGATGAGATCACTATAGCGGAACGTTGCATGGGAAACAAAAAATGTCCTACGCACACGCAAGATCAATCCATGGTGATGAGCATCTATGAGAGGGAGAGTGGATCTATGTACCCGGGAAGATCGGTAAGCAGAAGCATTAAGAAACATGGTTGATGTAGTCAAACATCTTTGCGAGCCAATCACGAGCCGTCCCATGATCTCATCATGAGACGTCCTGCAATCCCATCATGCTCCTTCAGATTTAGTGCCGAACGGACGACACCTCCACATTCAATACACATGCGGCTTGATGACACCTGCACCTCCTCGATCCAGCGAGTGATGGTGAAGTAGTAGAGGAGTTCCGGCAGCACAATGGCGTGGTGATGGTGGTGGTGAAGAACAATCTCCACAGGGCTTTGCCAAGCACAATGGAAACTATGACAAAGGGTAAACTAGAGGGATGGGGTTGCTGGCACACGGCTTGGGGAATTCTTGATGTGTTCCAGGTGCTAGCCCCGCCCCTTTATTTATATGCTAAGCCCTGGGGTCGAAACTTGGAGAAAAATCCTCCTCAAGGTCGGTTTGCCCGCAAGGCAAGAGTCCTCCTCGGACTCCAGGACCAGACGCCAGGGTCCTCGACATTTGGCCCCAGACGCTAGGGTCCCTGGCGTCTGGCCCCTGGCCTCCAAAAAACTCCTTTTGCACCTTCCTAAAGACTCATGGGCTTTACCCCTTGGCCCAAATGAAGTGTTCTTGTACCCCGAACATTTCAGGAAACATCTGAAACTCTTTTCGGTGAATTTTGGAACCTTCTGGATACCAAACACTATTATCCCATATATCAATCTTTCCCTCCAGACTATTTCGGAGCTCCTTGTCATGTACGGGATCTTATCTGGGACTCCCAACAACTTTCGGTCACCAACATAGCAACTCAACTATACTTATATCGTCACCAGATGTTAAGTGTGTAGACCCTGCAGGTTCGAGAACAATGCAGACATGACCGAGACACCTCTACGGTCAATAACCAATAGAGGGACTTGGATGCCCATATTAGTTCCTACATATTCTACGAAGATCTTTATCGATTGAACCTCTATGTCAAGGATTCAGTTAATCCCATATGATGTTCCCTTTGTTCTTCTGTTACTAGCCCGAGATTCGATCGTCGGTATCTCCATACCTAGTTCAATCTCATCACCGACAAGTCTCTTTACTCGTTTCGTAATACAAGATCCCGTGGCTAACACTTTAGTCACATTTCTTGCAAGGCTTATAGTATTGTTTTATTACCGAGTGGGCCCTCAGATACCTCTCTGTCACACGGAGTAACAAATCCCAGTCTTGGCATAGAGGTACCTGTAGAGCACCTTTATAATCACCCAGTTATGTTGCAACATTTGGTATACACAAGGTACTCCTCCGGTGTCAGTGGGTTGCATGATCTCATGGTCATAGGAACAGATACTTGACATGCAAAAAGCTATAGCAATAAACTGACATGAGCATATGCTACGTTTATAGTTTGGGTCTTGTCCATCACATCATTCTCCTAATGATGTGATCCCATTATCAAATGACATCTCATGTCCATGGCTAGGAAACCTTAACCATCTTTGATCAATGAGCTAGTCTATTAGAGGCATAATAGGGACATGGTGTTGTCTATGTATCCACACATGTATCTGAGTTTCTGATCAATACAATTCTAGCATGGATAATAAACGATTATCATGAACAAGAAAATATGATGATAACTAATTTATTATTGCCTGTAGGGAATATTTCCAACAATCACGATGGATGAAGGAATATGGAGTGGAAAGAGACTAAGCTGGGGGATGCTCGAGGTGCCCCAAGGTAATATTCAAGGACTCCCAAGAAACTAAGCTTGTGGATGCCCTGAAGGGCATCCCCTATTTCTCCCAACGATCGTCGGTTATTTTATTTGGAGCTATATTTTTATTCGTCACATGATATGCACAAATCTTGGAGCGTCGTATGCTTTTCTTTTAATAATGCACCATGCTGGTATGAGATAGTCCTTGGTCCATTTATAGAATACTTCATGCACTTCACTTATATCTTTTTAGTATGGCTTTATAGAATGCTTCGTGTGCTTCACTTATATCATTTGAAGTTTGGATTGCTTGTTTCTCTACACATAGAAAACCGCCATTTTTAGAATGCTCTTTTGCTTCACTTATATTTGTTAGAGCGTGGGCATATCTTTTGTAGAAAGAATTAAACTCTCATGCTTCACTTATATCTATTTAGAGAGTTAACAGGAGTTGGACATTCACATGGTTAGTCATAAAATCCTACATAAAACTTTTAGATCACTAAATATGATGTGTTTGATTCCTTGCAATAGTTTTGCGATATAAAGATGGGGATATTAGAGTCATGCTAGTGAGTAATTGTGGATTGGTAGAAATACTTGTGTAAAGGTTTGTGATTCCCATAGCATGCACGTATGGTGAACCGTTATGTAAGGAAGTCAGAGCATGATTTGTTAATTGATTCTCGACCTTTGTGTGAGGGTCGGGAGCGTGCGATGTTTTACTCCTATCAACCTCTTCCCTAGGAGCATGCGCCTAATACTTGCTTTGATGACTAATAGACTTTTGCAATAAGTATGCAAGTTCTTTATGCCTAATGTGAGTCCATGGATTGTACGCACTCTCACCCTTCCACCTTTGGTAGCCTTTCTTGTATCGCACAACTTTCGCCGGTGCATTACACCCACCATATATGCTTCCTCAAAACAGCCACCATAGCTATCTATTATGGCATTTCCATAGCCAACCCGAGATATATTGCCATGCAACTTCCACCATTTCGTTTATTATGACATGCACCATCATTTTCATATTTCTTTGCATGATCATAAGATAGCTAGCATGATGTTTTCATGGCTTGTCTGTTTTTTGATGTCATTTGATATGCTAGATCATTGCATATCCTGGTACACCACCAGAGGCATTCATATAGAGTCATATTTTTTCCTAGATATCGAGTTGTAATTCTTGAGTTGTAAGTAAATAAAAGTGTGATGACCATCATTATTAGAGAATTGTCCCAAGTGAGGAAAGGATCATAGAAGCTATGATTCCCTCACAAGTTGGGCTGAGACTCCGGACCTTATGAAAAATAAAACAGGCCAGCGAAGCCCAAATAAAAAAAAGAGGGCTTATATGCCCACCAAAAATAAAAATAAAAATATATAAATAAAATAAATATAAAATAAAAAAGAGAGAAAGGAGAGAAGGGACAATGCTACTATCCTTTTTCCACACTTGTGCTTCAAATTAGCACCATGATCTTCATGATAGAGAGTCTCCTATTTTGTCACTTTCATATACTAGTGGGAATTTTTCATTATATAACTTGGCTTGTATATTCCAATGATGGGCTTCCTCAAATTTCCCTAGGTATTCATGAGCAAGCAAGTTGGATGCACACCCACTTAGTTTCTTTTTGAGATTTCATACACTTATAACTCTAGTGCATTTGTTGCATGACAATCCCTACTCACTCACATTGATATCTATTAATGGGCATCTCCATAGCCCATTGATATGCCTAGTTGGTGTGAGACTATCTTCTCCTTTTCCTCACAACCTCCACCATATTCTATTCCACCTATAGTGCTGTATCCATGGTTCATGCTCATGTATTGCGTGAGAGTTCAAAAAGTTTGAGAACATGAAAGGTGTGAAACAATTGCTTGACTTGTCATCGGGGTTGTGCATGATATAAACACTTTGTGCGGGGAAGATGGAGCATTGCCAGTCTATATGATATTGTAGGGATAACTTTCTTTTGCCATTATATTTTGAAGAAATACAATTGACTTATTAGTATGCTTGAACTATTATCATCTTAATGTCAAATGATAGACTATTGCTTTGAATCACCCATGTCTTATATTCATGCCATGATTAGATTATATGATCAAAATTATGCTAGCTAGCATTCCACATAAAAAAATATCTTTTATCATTTACCTACTCGAGGACGAGTAGGAATTAAGCATGGGGATGCCGATACGTCTCCATTGTATCCATAATTTTTGATTGTTTCATGCCAATATTTTACAACTTTGATATACTTTTGGCAATTTTTATACTATTTTTGGTACTAACATATTGATCCAGTGCCCAGTGCCAGTTCATGTTTGTTGCATTTTTTTGTTTCATAGAATATCCATACCAAACGAAGTCCAAACGCAATAAAAACTTACTGAGATTTTTTTCGAATATATGTGATTTTGGGGAAAAAGAATCAACGCGAGACGATGCACGAGGAGGTGGCAAGCCTACTAGGCACGACCCACCCCCTAGCCACGCCTGGCAAGCTTGTTGCCACCCCTTAGGTCCGTTGGAGCTGTCCTTTAGCCGCAAGAAATCTAATTTTTGGATAAAGATCCCCACAAAATTTCAGCCAGATAGGATTTATGGATCTATGGATATTTAAGAAACGGTGAACGGCCAGAATCTGGGAGCGCAAAAACAAAAGGAAACAGAGAGAGATCCAATCTCGGAGGGGCTCTCGCCACTCCGCCACCATAGAGGCCAAGGACCAGAGGGGAAACCCTCCTCCCATCTCGGGGGGGGGGGGGGTTCAAGGAAGAAGAAGAAGGAAGGGGGCTCTCTCCCCCTCTCTCCGTGTGGAACCGGAACGCTGCCGGGGCCATCATCATGACGAAGATCTACTCCAACAACTTCGTCATCTTCACCAACACCTCCATCACCTACCCCCATCTATCTATAGCGGTCCACTCTCCCGCAACCTGTTGTACCCTCTACTTGAACATGGTGCTTTATGCTTCATATTATTATCCAATGATGTGTTGCCATCCTATGATGTCCGAGTAGATTTTTGTTGTCCTATGGGTTGATTGATGATCATGATTGGTTTGAATTGCATGTTTTATTATTTGTGCTGTCCTATGGTGCTCTTCGTGTCGCACAAGCATGAGGGATCCTCGCTACAGGGTGTTGCAATGTGTTCATGATTCGCTTATGGTGGGTTGCTTGAGTGACAGAAGCATAAACCCGAGTAGGTGGGTTGTTGCATATGGGAGTAAACAGGACTTGATACCTTATAATGCTATGGTTGGTTTTACCTTAATGGTCTTTAGTAGGTGTGGATTCTTTCTAGAGTTCCAATCATAAGTGCATATGATCCAAGTAGAGAAAGTATGCTTATGCCTCTCCCTCATATAAATTGCAATAATAATTATTGATCTAGATATCAATTGCCTAGGGACAATTCTACAACTCCTACCACCACTTTTTTGCACTCGTTAGACTAACTTAATTGTTACTTTATCTAGGCAGCCCCTATTTTTTATTTACGTGCTCTTTGTTATCTTGCAAACCTATCCCGTGGCACCTACAAAGTACTTCTAGTTTCATACTTGTTCTCGGTAAAGCGAACATTAAGTGTGCATAGAGTTGTATCGGTGGTCGATAGATCTTGAGGGAATATTTGTTCTACCTGTTGCTCCTCATTGGGTTCGACACTCTTACTTATTGAGAGAGGCTACAATTGATCCCCTATACTTGTGGGTTATCACTCCTCCTCTTGTAGGAAGTTGATGTACCGCGCTAGGCCACTGACGCAAAAGGCATGTGGTTGTGCTTCAACGGCGGCTTCCTCTCCCGCCTTCGCGCCGCGGCGGCGAAGCGGGTAATGGCTCCAGCGGCTGACTGTGGGTTGGCTGCCAAGGCAGACACTGGTGTGGTGGCGGCCAAGGAGGGAGCTGGTGGGGTGGAAAAAGAGGCGGCCTGCGATGGGGTGGGGGCGATGGCGGTCGCCGGCAGCAGCTGCCTTTGGGCAAATGTGGAGGAGCGTGTGGTGGGTGCCGTGCGCCTAGCCAACAAGGACGCCACACACACTACATGCTTCCGGGTACAGCGACACCGACGAAGTGCAGCCTCCCAGCTGGAGCTGTCCTCTGGCGGGGTGGCGGAGCAACGACGAAGGACATTTACCATTGGCGATTTGGGGAGAAGCAAACTTGGGAAGCTAGATGCACGAAGGGGGTGAATGTGATGTGGACAGGCCGTCCGTGAGGGTTTATAAAGAAGGCACCCAAGGCGGGCCGGGCGGGAAGCTTGCGCGCGTTCATGAGCGGGAACGGGAAGCTTGCGCGCGTTTCTATGCAGTTTCGCGAGAATGGGCGGCCCACTAAAACTATGTGCGCTCTCGAAGCATTGGGTGTTTGGGGCATTTCGGCGCGTCGGGCGGGAAACTTGCGCGCTTCCGAAACATGCACTGGAACCCTCGTGTGGCAACATGGTGACAAGACCGGACAAAGGTGGGAGAAATGACAAATGTGCAGATGGTTAATAATAAACAACTGTTTGCATTTTGTTACAAAGCAAACGGTCTGACTGCATGCGCCATTGTGAATGAATGTATGCATGAGGAGGTTGATGCGGCGTCAGCGCGCCATGCTCGCGTCCATGCACACCCGACCGCTTTGCTGGCATCCACACACGAACGATCAGGCACGTTCAGGGAGCCATATGCAAGCGGTTGCGCTGCTCCCGGTGCCACCAGGCAGTTAAGCGCTACAAAAACTGCCATGCGGTTGATGCGACCATTTACCTTCGTCTCTTCCACTTTCGATCGCACCACACAACCCAAGAAGCACACCCACGACGGCAAATAACATAGAGATGATGCACATCTCTTCATTGCTTCAACCTTCCCGTGCGGATCCAATGGCGGCTGAAGGTGCCGAGAGGCAGTACGCCACTATTGTCAAAGTGGACACACACAACAGGAAGGCGGACCTCTCGGCTGTGTATACCAATGACCTGGTCATGGTGGTGAACTCCATCAACACATTGGAATAACTGCTTGTTGAGGATGATAATTACAAAGTGGTCGGCTTCGACCTCGAGTATACCGGTGGTCGTGCCGGGCATGATTAGAAGGTTGTCGTTGCCGAGTTGTGCATGCGCCATCACGTGCTCGTCTAGCACTACTGCCTGGCACAAGCCCTTGCGAGCGTATCGGCAGGTTTGTAAATAGCCCCGACTACAGGTTCGCAATGGTGGACACAACCAACGATCTAAAGGTGCTCAAGACTTTGGGCTTCTCCTACCAGAATCTTGTCAACATCCAAGATCAGTACAGGGTCTGGGGCGGTGAGAATAAGAAGTAGAGGGACTCTCTGGTTGACCTCGCCGTGGCCATGATCGACCCCTACTATAGAGACATGAAGGCTAAGTGCCACAAGGACAAGACTGCCTGGCATGTGGCCTGGGTGAACGAACTGGATGAAGAACACATCAAATACGTGGCCAAGTACGTGTACACTAGCTACGATATGTACAGCAGGATCATTGACATGAGGAAGTGCCACCTTCCTGTAGACGGTGAGGGATAGCCACAAGCAGAGCAGTGTTGGCAAACATCGTCAGAAGAACGGTATGATTTGGTGATCATCTACTTCTTGTAAATTTATATTGAGGAATGTACATGTGTTGTATAGTCACTTATGGAACTGTATGTTCAAGTTGGTTATGCAACAATAATGTTGGTGTTATGTAGACAGAGCATATAGTTGTTGTGGAAATAGAGAAAATCACATCTCATACAATTATTAGTAGCAATCGTGTGCCCACACCTCACAAAGGTTGTCAGGATGAATCGTTTGGGTTACTATTGGTCTTCCCACACATGTCTGATGAATGAACTATTTGTCGGGTACCCACAAGACAAACAGTTACTAGGATGAATCATTTGGGTCATTGTTGGTCTTCAAACACAATTCTGATGAATGAACTATTTGGTAGGTATCACACACGCCTTCTTTTGCTAACTCGTTTGTGTTCTCCTGGATCAGCGCAAACAGTTTGTCCGAGTGAACTGTATGCCGCATTATGCACACGTATATAGTTTGTTAACCATTTTTGTTATCTTCCATAATCACAAACATTTCATAAGAACAAACTATATGTAACGCATCACACACACAACTTTTTTCCTTCATCGTGCACTGTTTTCGTCATTGGAGGCGGAGCTTGAACTATATCGTTTGCGATTGATGGATCGCACATAGTTTCATCGAAGGATCTCTGATTGATGTGTCATGTTTGGACCATCCTGCATTAGTGGTCGTACCACTCAAGGGCGGCACGAGTCCTGGTTGACCTACCAGGCTCAGTAATAACTTGATCTGAAGTTTTATGATCATCATCATTAGCTTCCTCTTCACTTGGTGTAGGCACCACAAAAACATCTTTCTGTGTCGTGCTACTATCCAACTGAAGTGACGGTTCAACAACCTCATCAAGTTCTACCTTCATCCCACTCAATTGTTTTGAGAGAAACTCCTTATCTAGAAGGATCTATTCTTAGAAACAAAGACTTTGCATTTGGATCTGAGATACAAGGTGTACCCAACTATTTCCTTAGGGTATCTTATGAAGACGCACTTGTCCACTTTGGGTTCGAGCTTATCATGATGAAGCCTCTTCACATAAGCGTTGCAACCCCAAACTTTAAGAAACGACAACTTACATTTCTTGCCAAACCATAATTCATACGGTGTCGCTTCAACGGATTTAGATGGTTCCCTATTTAAAGTGAATGCAGTGGTCTCTAATGCATAACCCCAAAATGATAGTGGTAGATTAGTGAGAGTCATCATAGATCGCACCATATCTAATAGAGTACGATTACGATGCTTGAACACACCATTAATTGGTCTCAAACGCATGCCAATATCATAACTCGGATATTCACCACCATGATCATATCGTAGAAACTTTATCTTATTTTTACGATGATTCTCTACTTAACTCTGAAATTGCTTGAATCTTTCAAACGTTTCATACTTGTGTTTCATTAAGTAAATATACCCATATCTACTCAAATCATCAGTGAAGGTAACAAAATAATGATATCCAGCGCGTGCCTTAATAGTCATCGGACCACACACATCAGTATGTATGATTTCCAACAAGTCACTTTCTCGCTCCATTGTATCGAAAAACGGGGTTTTGGTCATCTTTCCCATGAGGGATGGTGCGCATGTATCATGCGATTCAAAATCGAGTGATTACAAAACTCCAATAGCATGGAGTTTGTTCACATGTATTACACCAATATCACTTAAGCAGCAATGCCATAATAAAGTGGTCCTATCATAATTAACTTTACATCTTTTGGCATCAATGTTATGAATGTGTGTATCAAAACTATTGAGATTCAACAAGAATAAACCATTCACATTGGGTGCATGACCATAAAAGATATTAGTCACATCAATAGAACAACCATTATTCTCTGATTTAAATGAATAATGATCTCACAATAAACAAGATCCAGATAATAAACAAAATCCAGATATAATGTTCATGATCAATGCAGGCACCAAATAACAATTATTTAGGTTTAAAACTAATCCAATGGTAATCGAAGAGCGAGCATGCCGACGCAATCACATCAACCTTGGAACCATTTCTGACACACATCGTCACTTCGTCCTTTGCCAGCCTCCATTTATTCCACAGTTCCTTTTTCGAGTTACAAATATGAGCGACCGAACCAATATCAAATATCCAGGCACTACTACGAGAGCTTGTAAGGTACACATCAATAACATGTATATCAAATATACCTTTGTTGACATTGCCAGCCTTCTTATCAGCCATGTACTTGGGGCAGTTTTTCTTCCACTGGCCAGTCCCCTTGCAGTAGAAGCACTCATTCTTACGCTTGGGAACATCATTGGGTTTCCTCACGGAAGCGGCAACTTGCTTGCCACTATTCTTGAAGTTTCCCTACTTTCCCTTGCCTTTATTGAAACTAGTGGTTTTATTCACCATCAACACTTGATGCTCCTTTTTTATTTCTACTTCCGCGACTTTCATCATCGTGAATAGCTCGAAGATTGACTTGTTTATCCCTTAAATATTATAGTTCATCATGAAGCCTTTGTAGCTAGGTGGCAGTGACTAGAGAACTCTGTCAGTGACCGTCTCAGGAGATTGACTTGTTCATCCCTTGCATATTATAGTTAATCACGAAGCCTTTTGTATCTAGGTGGCAGTGGCTGAAGAACTCTGTTAGTGACCATCTCAGATGGAAGCTCTACTCCCAGCTGATTCAAAGAGGTTGTAGTACCTAGACATTCTGAGTATGTGCTCACCGATAGAACTATTCTCCTCCACTTTGTAGGCGAAGAATTTATTGGAGGTATCATACCTATTGATTCGGGCATTTTCTTGAAATACTAACTTCAACTTCTGGAACATCTCATCTGCTCCATGGCATTCACTTTTGAAGTCCCGATTCTAAGTCCTACAACATGACACATTGAAATATTGAGTAGTCATCAGCACCTGCCAACCAGACATTCACAACATCTGCAGACGACACTGGAGGGGGCGGCGCACCAAGCTGTGCATCAAGGACATGAGCCTTTTGCTAAGCCTTGAGGATAATCCTTAGATTACGGACCTAGTCCGCATAGTTACTTCCTTCATCTTTGAATTTAGCTTTTCTCTAGGAACACATTAAAATTCAGGGGAGCTATTGTGCAAGCCATTGATCTACAACATAATTTTGCAAAGACAATTTTAGATTATGTTCACGATAATGAGTTCAATTAATCATATTATTAAAAGGTTTCCATGCAAATCAACATCCCTCAGGTTGTCTAGGTGTGACATAATCCAAATCCACCAACCCAAGTCCGATCATCATGTGAGATGAGGTGGTTTCAATGGAGAACAAATCCATGTTGATCATATCTACTATATGACTCATGTTCGACCTTTCAGTCTCTAGTGTTTCCAGGCCATGTATGAACATGCCAGGCTCATCAAGGTTAACCCAAGTATTCCGCACATGTAAATGTGGTTTACACCCATTGTATATGAATGTAGAGTCTATCACACCCGATCATCATGAGGTGCTTCAAAATGATGATCCTTTGCAAGTCACAACGGTGCATACTCGAGGAGAACACAATTTTATCTTGAAATTTTAGGGAGGGATCATCTTATAATGCTACCGTCGTCCTCACAAAAATAAGATGCATAAAAGGATAAACATCACATGCAAATCATATAAGTGACATGATATGGTCATCATCATCTTGTGATTTTGATCTCAATCTCCAAAGCACCGGCATGATCTCAATCCTCACCGACATGACACCATGATCTGTATAATCGTGTCGTTATGTGGTTGTCGCGCCAACTATTGCTTATATAACTATTGCTAATGCATAGCGATAAAGTAAAGAAATTACATGGCGTTTACATATTGACACGTAGGTCATGAATTAAATTAAATACAACACTATGGCTCCTGCCGATTGCTGTACGCATCGACATGCAAGTCGTGATAACTATACAAAACATGATCACCTCATACATAAATTATATCAAATCACATCCTGACCATATCACATCATGATACGTCTCCATCGTATCCACTTTTTCAAACTCTTTTGCCCTTGTTTTGGACTCTAATTTGCATGATTGAATGGAACTAACCCGGACTGACGTTGTTTTCAGCAGAATTGCCTTGGTGTTATGTTTGTGCAAAAATAAAAGTTCTCAGATTGACCTAAAAATTTACAGAGGTTATTTTTGGAAATAATAAAAAATTCTATCAAGAGAATCAACCAGAGGGGGCCACCCATTGGCCACAAGCCAGGGGGCGCGACCACCCCCTGGCTCGCCTAGCAGGCTTGTGGGCCCCTTGGAGCTCCACTGACCTCAATTTAACTCCATATATTCACATCCGTGCAGAAAAAAATCTGATAGAAGAGTTCATCGCGTTTCACAATACGGAGCCGCTGCCACCTCTAGTTCTTATTCGGGAGGCTAGATCTGGAGTCCGTTTTGGGCTGCGGAGAGGGGAAATCGACGCCATCGTCATCACTAACCATCCTTCATCATCAATTCCATGATACTCTTCAAGCCGGGGCTCTAAAGAAGATGCAAATGAGGTGAACAACAAGTCCAAATACAATATTCCTCGCGTCGCAGAACTTCGACCATGTGAATGGCCAAGTAATGCATTCTTGAGGGCGGCCTGAACTTATGAAGATTTCTATTATTTGGTAGAGAATGCAGGCATCACCGACTTCCTCAATGATAAGTGTGACCAGTACGTCTTAATCACTAATATTCCTAGTGAGGATCCTCCCATGGTAGAGTTTTACGTGTATGATGTGCCTAAGAAGATGAAAATTTACGCTTTTTGCAATGTTTGCAAAATACCTTATGAGGGCAGCATTAGTCAACAACGTCCTAGAGACATGGAGGACTTTATTGCCGCAACCACTGATGACCCACAAGTATAGGGGATCCATCGCAGTCCTTTAGATAGGTAAGAGTGTCGAACCCAGCGAGGAGCAAAAGGAAATGACAAGCGGTTTCTGGTAAGGTATTCTCTGCAAGCACTAAAATTATTGGTAACAAATAGTTTTGTGATAATATAATTCATAACGAATAAAAAATAACATGTGTAGCAAAGGTTCAGCAAGGTAGCCCAATCCATTTTGTAGAAAAGGACAGACCTGGACAAACTGTTATATAAAGCAAAGTGCTCCCGAGGACACATGGGAATTTCTATCAAGCTAGTTTTCATCATGCTCATTTGATTCACTTTCGTTACTTTGATAATTTGATATGTGGGTGGACCAGTGCTTGGGTGCTGCCCCTACTTGGACAAACTTCCCACTTGTGATTAACCCCTCTCACAAGCATCCGCAACTACGAAAGAAGAATTAAGATAAATCTAACCATAGCATGAAACGTGTCTATCCAAATCAGCCCCTTACGAAGCAACGCATAAACTAGGGTTTAAGCGTTTGTCACTCTAGCAACCCATAATCTACTTACTACTTCCCCATGCCTTCCCCTCGGCTCAAATAATTGTGAAGTGTTATGTAGTCGACATTCACATAACACCACTAGAGGACAGACAACATACATCTCATCAAAATATCAAACGAATTCCAAATTCACAGGATTACTTATACAAGACTTATTGAAAGGACCAAAATGTCGCCTAGAGGGGGGGGTGAATAGGCGTTTTAAAATCTTTTTCGGATTTGGCTATATCCTAACGCTGAAATAAACTAAGCGGATACTTTTCAAGCACAAATCCTAAATATACTAGGCTCACTAAGTAAACCAATAACATAGGATAAAAAAGATGAGAACAACGAGGATATGAGTAAGCACAAGTAAGTTACACAAACTTACTCAATGTATATCACAAGATATTGAAATGAAAGTTACATGCTAGCAATTCATACTAAGCACAAGATATATCAATAGTAACAAGTATGAATTGCAGACTATAAAGTGTTGGCCTAAATAATCTCTACGATATGGTAACCAACACAATATAATGAGGACAACAATATATATAGTGAATGCAAGGTCAAGTGGCCAAAGTAAACCACAAGTAGTGGCTAGGGTTAGAAATAACCGAAGACACGGAGACGAGGATGTATCTCGATGTTCACTTCCTTGGAGGGAAGCTAGTCACCATTAGAGAGGTGGATGTTACCACGAAGGCACACCAATGCCACGAAGTCTCACCCTATTATCCCCTTGAGATATCACCACGAAGGAGATTCTCAATCACTAGTGGTAGACCTTGTGGCGTCCTCCAAACCTTCATAAACTTTCCGGGGGACAAATCACAAGTTGATTCCTCACCGGAGCACTCCCACTGCCTAGGAGTCCCCAACCTCCAAGAGTAACAAGATCAAGGGGAAATGCTCAAGACTTGCTCAAATCACGAATTTCTTTGGTCAAGGGAGGGAGAGGGAGTGGATCTGTCACTTGGTTGCAAAATATCTTAAGAACTCTGACTAATCTCTCCAGGATGTGAGATTTGGTGTAGGAGAAGTGAGAGGGAGCCACTTTGGTGTTCTAGGGGTCTTTTGGATTGAGTGGTCAACCCCTCCATGAAATGGTGAAGGGGTATATATAGCGTGGGTGAAAATATGGCCATTGCAGTGTAAGTGGCTGTGTCGGGCCAGACATCCGGGCCAAGGGCCGGACATCCGGTGGCTCTGAAGTGTGCACACGAACACAGAAAAAACAGAGTCGAGGTACAGGGCCTGGACATCTGGCCATGTCCCCGGACATCTGGCCAAAGTTGAGGCCCCGGACATCCGGGGGACACAAACAACATTTCGTTATTGTTTCTCAACATCGGCGGCCCAGATTTCCTGGGAAGATCCCGGATATCCGGGGGACACAAAAACTGCAGGCACCCCAAATGTAAAACATACATAACTTTCTCATACGGACTCCGATTTTGATGATCTTGGGCTCGTTTTGAACCTAGTGAAAAACTCCAGGTCCTAACATAGAGAACCACCCAAGATAAGACAAAATGGAAGGTGCAAAGTATGCACATGTTAGATCATGCAATTTGGGGAACCTAGTTGGCTATGTATTGCTTCGGTAAATAGGATAGGAGTGGAATTGTGCATAGAATATGTTGACTTGAGCAAGTCCATTACGAACCCCTTTGATCCCCTCTCAATAGTAATGGATCCCTATGACTCAAGAATCATAAAAGAAGTACACTACGTAGCTATCGAGAATCCATACTTGAGTGTATATGTTTTTTCGGTGGTCATCACCCCACAACACTAACGCCAGAGGAACTAATCCCTTTGACTCGAGCCTTTCACTTGAGCTTGATGTAGATGTTTCTTCTTTGCTCAAGTTGAAGGCAAGACATTGGTGAAGTCTTCAAGTAGCTCTTCCATACAACATGTGGGATGCTTTGCTTTGTATTCATCTTCACTTTGTCCATCATGTGATCATCCACAAGCTTCAAGCATGTGATCCTTCGGGATGGTTATCTTGAACTTGCCCTTGTCAATAATGATCATGAACACTTGATGTCATCCTCTTACGGACACTTGGAATCTCTCTCTTGATGCGAGCCCATGAGAATAACCAAACCCTCATAAACATAGACAACACATAGCATGGGTTAGTACACAAAGTGTAATTGACAATTTCTTATCATACAACAAGATCCTATGTGATGCATTGTTTGGACTTGTCTGTTGACCATTTAAAGTTTGATTCTTTGATCTTTATCTTGGTCAACCTTTATCTTTACTCCATGCTTAATCTTGATGCCTTGAAGGCCATATTGAAGTTTTCACTATGCTTCATTTCTTCAAGACATGATTACCCATATCTCAATTATCATATGACCATATAGAGTTTATCCATTAATACCATATTGGTCATCATTTGTTATCCTTCATGCTCTATCACAATCTCTTGAGAGGCACAATGAATTCTTCACATGAATTACTTGCTTCAAGACATAATCATTCATGACTCAACATATGAGCACATCATGATCCTATCTTCAAACCATATGTAGAATTCTTCTCTTTATTCAATCTCTCAAGATCATGATCCATCATGGCTCAACCTTGATGCACAACTATATGTATATGGCATTCATTCCGAATCCATTCAATCTCCTTCTTGCATCAACCATGGAACAAACATCTTTCAATTCATCCAATATTCTTCATGCATTGCAAATGGAACTTTCCTTCAAATGTTTAACTTAATGCAAACATTAGTCCATTAGGATTGTCATCAATTACCAAAACCACACATGGGGACTACATGCACTTTCAATACCCCCCATTTTGGTCGTTGATGACAATCTCAATAAGAGGGTTTATATATTGAATTTTAGAACAAGTATGCAATTCATCCGAGGATAAATTGTATACTTGAGGTGGTTTTGACAGCATCAAGTGCCACAAAGATACTTGAAATTATCAAAACTAGTTGTACTAGCATCAAACACTACACAAGCATTTGATGATAGCACACCCACAATATATAGAGCAAACTCCCCCATAATATATGCATGGGTGAATGGATTTTGAATGTCATTTATATATTGGTTCACACAAACTAGGTGAAGTTTTCTCTATATAGTATATACAATACTCATCCATGCAACACACATATATAACAAGGGTAGGTAAGCATGAGTTACAACAAGCAAACTAAGAACACTTATCTTTAAACCCTCTAAACTTCTCCCCCATTGGCAACAAATGCCAAAAATGGAAAATCTAGAAGCCAATATAGTATGAGTTCCTCCTTAATGTGTGCATGTTACAAAATGTGAGTGAAAATAAAATGCACATATTCAGTGATGAAAATTTGAGGAGCATAGGATCTACAGAATGCAACAAGATACTATGCTATGAGAATAAGCATTCTACATGTGAGAAAAACATTCAAAAGATCGAAAAAACATATCTAGACAAGATATAATATCAATACCCAATTTGATCATCATGATAAGTATGGGTCCAACATATATTCAAAACACATGAGTGCACAAGATTATATGCAAAACATACAAGCACTCACTTCTCACCATCTTACCAAGACCATCACCGAATCAAAGAAAGGAAACAAATGAGGTGACGCGCAATGAGTAAATGGTATCAAGGTAAGATGTGAACTTTCTTATGTATAATCTTTTTAAGTGGACAATAATAGTCTATATATCCACAAAGAAACTTGCATACACAAAATAGTCGCAATTGGTAAGAACATGATATGCACAAGTGAATCCATTATTATACAACTATGATCCTAGCATAAGAGCAAGGCACTTGGCACAAAGCACATGGCACAAATTGATCTCATTTGCTTAACAATGAATTACTAAGTAAGATAGCAAATACCACAAGCAAAGTGTTTTTGTAATTTCATCAAAATTACACATGAGAGAACATTTTAGGAATAGATATGCAATGAATTGCTTAATTGGCATATTTTGGGAGAAGTGAATCATGAATATGATTTTATGGTCCTGATTATATGATTCTTCTAAAATGACTCACAATTGCAATAAAGTAATTTTTTTAAGAACATGAAAGAAGCACAACTTTTAACAAGTAGTAATCATGCCACGATGCAACCTGCACAAGGTTGACTCTATTTATGGATATGCATGAAGTAAATACTTGTTACCGAGAAAGCATTGGTATGAATTAGTAGATCAATGAGTCATCCAAGCTTGGCGCTAATTCTCTTGTGGTGACACCACCTTCTTCATCAATAAGCCAAGCACACAATGTTTCTCCAATGTACCTAAATCACTTTTGAGTACATTCTGATCCCCAAACCTACTTGGTCCGAAGTAGTTAGCATAACTACAAAATATAGGGCAAACACCACTTAAGTATGTGCATATAGATATGAATTTGAATTTCATGCACATCATAGCTATTAAGGATTTGATGGATATACCATATATATATATATATATATTGGATCAATTAAAGCAAACAAGACATGAGAATTTACACATAGTAAATATGCATGCACAAGCTTACCAAAATCCAGGGAGATACAATTTGGACAAATGAACACATAACCGTTAATACTTCCAATAACATCACTAGTCATTCATGTTGTCCAAAATAAATCAAAGTGACAAATCAACATACGATAACAGACAAAGTTCAACATATGAACCAAATAAAACCAATGAGGATATAAGATATGCATTGCACACATACTCATAGGAATATCTCACTCAAGTAGATATAGGACACTATAAATAATGAGATAATAAACTCCCATAACTCCATACAAACCAATAAGATTAAGTCGAATGAAATGGTATTTCGAGTTATCATTCGTTGTAGAAACCAAATAAGTACATGATCATCTATACTAACACAAGCATAACATGAGAGTTTAGAAATAAACACAATGCTTGGATCGCATATTATTAAAATTCCAATTAGATAGATCATCATGCAAAGCAAAAATTGGAATGACTTTAATCAAAAGATTTCCCAAATACGATTGTTAGGATAACCATGGACAAAACCATACAAGAATGCCATACGTAAACAAGGGATTGCACGCCACAGAGATATACGATAATCTCAAATATAAATTCTAAGTGGCATCCCTCAACTGTTCACATTAACAAAGATTGTGATATGCACAAGCATATCACTCTCCCATAATATGATAATGTGACAGCCCAAGTGTTGTCCCTACCTTATTTGGCTTATAACCCCATGCATGAACCTTGTGTCATGAGCTTATGAGATGTATGATTGCTCCTTGTCATTCATGTGTGTTGCATTCATGCATCATCTCATCCATCATACATTCATTTTGCATGCTTGTTGGTTTTCATGTGTCTTGCTTGATGTGATGGTGGTGAGTGTGTTTGATTTGTGATGTGTGAGGTGTTGTGTGTGGGTGGATCCATGTGTGCATCTCCTCTTTTCTTCCCCTCTCTTTTCCTTTGCAACATCCCATTCCAAGACCCCCTTCCTTCCTATTATTATTTATCATCAGATTTAAGTTGTTTTAAAATTGTTTAAAAAATGTTCATGAGGTGGACCCATATGTTTTATGTATAGTGAGTATGATAGTTTTGATGCTTGAAGATTGTGTGACTTGTGTTTTAAATAAAATAGGAGCTGCCATTTTATATATTAAATAAATTACATGCTCTATAAATCAACTTAATATTTTTATTTAATAGGGCTTTTATTTCATCAACAAAAATATTTTACTTTTCTCCAAAAACCTTTTCTTTTCTCAGGGTTTTATTTTGTTTTGTGGCTGGTTTTATGAAAAAGGAGACCCTTCCTCTTATTTAAGTGAGAGATAGGGAGGACAGGTGGGCTTGTTCCCCTGCGGCCCAGCCCAGATGAGCAGACGCTCACCTGCCCCATTGCGTGTCGCCGTCAGTTCAGTGAGAGACAGCAGAGGTCAGCCTCGCCTTTACGTCACCGTCGCCGTCTGCCCCATCACTTTATAGACCTCGGCATGCGTGCCCTCTCCTCGCCTAGGGTTCCTCTTCCTGCCTCCGCCACCGTAGCTCCCCTCTTCCTCTCTTTCTTCCTCCTCCCTCTCTTCTTTTTCCCCTGCGAAGCAAGTTTCAAAGAGGCAGTGAGGTGCAGAGGTGTTTGCCGGTCGTCGTCGCCGCATCTTCGGCGGGTCTTGTCCCCGATGGCGATGGTGGGGAGCTAGTGGGTTCTCCCGCCGTTCCATTCCCGCTGCTAGGAGCTGAGGAGCACCTCCCGGAGGTACGAATTGACGTCGTCGTCGCCGCAAGGAGCAGGGCGTCGCCGGCCTTCTTCTTCCTCGTCGCCGTTGCATCCCCGCCTCTCCTTTCCCTTCATCGCCGTCGTATTGAGCCACCCATCGCCTCCTTCCCTTGGTGAGCAGCCTATGCCCATGTCGCCGTGCTTGCGGGTCTCATCGTAGCTCTATCGCCGCCGTCTGCAAGATGATCACCAGCCGCTCGTCTCCGTCCTCCTCTTCGCGGGAGGATCAGAGGGATGGGCTCGCCGTAGCCCCTCCGTGCCGCACCAGGACCAACCGCTCCGTTAGTGCTTGCCGTCACTGGAGAGTCGCTCGCCGTCGCGCTTTTGCCGTAGTTGAGCCCCTCCCCTGTTAAGTATCGTCAGTGTAGCGCAGTGGTAGCACCAGGGGGATTCGACCAGGAGGTCAGGGGTTCGACCCCCGAACCCTCCCCTTTTTCTTTTTTTTTGTTTTATTTTCTTCTTTGTTTTTCTTTCTCTCTTGCTATGTATATATGTGTGTGTGTGCATTTCCAGCATGTGTGTGTGTTGTTTTCCTTTGTCATGTGAGTAGCTCCGTACATGAGTAGCTCCATGTGTAGGTGTTCTCTTTTATGTGCATAATAAGCATAGTTTCTCTTCTAGTTAGTTTCATCCTTGCAAAGTTGCTATGCCATGATATCATGTTCCTTAGTTGCTATTTAACCATTTCCAACTAGTGTTAATATGGTACATGCCCCTTTGGGCCATTTTCATTAATGTGCATTAGTGTCATAAGTCACCCATGTCCTAGGAGGTCAATTTTTGACCCCCCCTTATCTCCCTCTTGCTCCAAGAAAGTATAGGGGTATGAGTAATGCATTTGTGGTAGAATAAACCCAGGAATGTATCTGTGAAGTCAGATTTGACTTTGGGGCAACTTCACAAAACTGCATTTTTATCCTGTGATGCCCTTTTGTCCATTTAATATGATTTAATCTATGTTTGGTTTTAAGTTCTCGCCAACATGGAAGTGGTAGTTAAAGTTGCTGGGAATGTCCCAGTATTTTTGTTATTTATGCTAAGTCACCAGGTCAGTGGCTACCTTGCTGTTAAGTTGCTATGATGATGTTGTTTTCAGCCAACCTGAAATATGGCTAAGTCTAGGAATCTGCTGTTATTGTTTTGCCATGTAGAGTGGGTTGTATCTAATGATATGTTTGGAATTTGAGCATGCTCAGTGCTAGTTATTTGTAGTAGATATTGCCTTTTACCATCCTGTTATTTTTCATGCCAATAGGAGCTCTCTAGCATATTTAACCAGTGCTATCAACTTGCTACTTTATAATCTCAGATTCCAGAAAACTGGAATTTTCACGAAGTCCCAGAAAACTGTTTCATCATGCCAACTTGATTGCATCTTGCTTATTGATGTGTGGCTCCTTTTATGGTGGTGTAATTGGATTAATTGATGTGTATGTTGAGTAGATTCTGTCCATAGCTTGCTTGCGGCTGTAGGGCTCCTGTAGCTCAAGTTGTGAGCTGTAGAAGTTGCTATGTTGCTGTTTACTGGCAGATTGGGTGTTTTATAGTTTTGTGACTTGTGGGAGCTATGCTCCATGGAATTGATTTATTCTTGAGTCTATTGTGATTGGTTTTTCATCACCTATCCAGTGGCTGCCTTGGAATGCCAAGAATCATCCCATGGCTTGGTGGTCTTGTGATTTTGCCTTCGTACCTTGTCGTGAGCGTATCGTGAGAACCGTAACTCCGTTTCTTGCGATCTTATATGCATTTCTATCGATTTTGTATGTTGCATCCATATTTGCCATGTTCATGCATGTCTAAATAACTTAACATGAGGTTCTGTCTAGATTCATTAATAAAAAACTTTGCACGTGAAACATGACTAGTTTTGGATTGCCATGTTAGAATTCTTCATAAATGAATTATGCATCATTTTGATTGTGCATTGCACCTTAGTTGGATGTTTATTGTTTCTGTTTCTCTTGGGTAGACACGAGCGTTGATACTGAGTATGAGGACCCAGGAGAGTACCACTACGAGGATCCTGCTACTTGTTCCACTGAAGAACCAACATGCAAGATGATCGTACCCGGATCCCGATACTATTTTTGCTTGCTAGTTTCTCGCTCTTATCATTACAATTGCGCTACCTACCACTTGATATCAGCCCCCCATGTTACCATGACAGCCTCTAACCTCCACCTCCTAGCAAACCTTTGATTGGCTAAGTTACCGCTGCTGAGCCCCTCTTATAGTGTTCTTAGTTGCAGGTGAAGGTTGTTCCATGTGATAACATGGATTTGGATATCACAATATTCTGTCATTTAATTTAATGCACATATATATCTTGGCATTGGTGGAAGGCTTGGACTTTTGCTAAGTGATTTGTTCCGCTATTACGGCCATAAGTTCCTTGTTACCGGTGTTATGTTTTCCATACTTTGCGCTCCTAACATGCTCGGGGTTGTTATTGGGAACCCCTTGTTTATTCGGTTGAGATTAAAACTTGTCTGGCAAGACCCAACATTGGTACTACATTTTCTTAACAACTTAATAAAATTGCATAGGGTCTTGCAAACCCGTGGATAATTTAATCAACCCCCGGGCCACTGCTCCTCATGAGTGTTGGTCCAAACTAGAGCCGTGTGTGGGGCCAACCCGAGGCAACTCAGGAGATTTCTATCAGGCCACCGTACGCTGTGCTTATCCGTCGTGTCCTGAGAACGAGATACACGGCTCTTATCGGGTTCGTCGACACGTCGGTTGGTCTTGCTGGATTTGTTTTACCTTTATCGAATGTCTTGCGTGTGGAGTCTGACTTTTTTCGGGTTTACTCGAGGTGTTGGAATTCCTTTGGAATTACATATGATGATCGCGGGATCCACGGTCGAGGCATTCCCACGGAGTGTGGTTAATTTTGTAATGGATTAGTTGGAGCACCCCTGTAGGGTTAAATCTTTCTGAAAGCCGTGCTCGCAGTTATGTGGCAACTTGGATATTTGTTTAACACCCGGTTATAGTAAACTTGAAGTAAACTCTAATTAAAATACACCAACTATGTGAGTAACCGTGATCGTCTCTGCTCGTGAACATGATCCGAGAGAGAACATGGTGGGGTTATGATTGATGTAAGTAAGTGTTTAGGATCTCACAGAGATTATACTAGATTCGATCGTTCTTCGTAGGCCACTCATATTTATTTCATGTTGCGTAAGCTAGCCACCATATATGCTTAGTGCTGTTGCAAACTAAACACTACCCCTTCCGAACCTTTAAGCTTGAATAGTCTGGGTACCCTGGCACATGATAGCGGAGTCCCCTGTGGCTCATAGTTTACTACAACACTCCAGGTACAGGTTTAGATGAGTACGTGCAGGATGATCTTACCCAGCTATAGTGGGAGTATGATGAGGAAAGAGGCATGATGTATGTGACATATCCGGATGAGTAGAGGACTTGGTCGTGATCGTTGGGGCAGCGAGATAGTTTCATTTGCATCTATTTTATCATTTGATTTCGTCTGTAGCCGTACCCTGTTTTCTTCTTGATGATTGAACTCTGGGTGGAATGTAATTTAGCATGTGGCGAGTGTAAGCCAACTTGTATACTCATCTCTTCTGTAATGTATGATGCAATGTTACTATACTTGCTAACGGGAAGATGCGCCTCTATCCCTTGCAAGGCCCTCATGTCTTAAAATGGATAGGCGCGCATCTTGGGCGTGATAGATAATCCGTGTATTATCCACAAGAGGCAAATGAAATCCAACCAAAAATAATCAATGAAAGGAAATTTGAATTTCAAATGAACTTGACATACCACATAGTAACTAAATAGTTTTGCACAATAAATACTAGGCGATATCCCATACACACACACACACACACATTTAAGCTCCCGGACATCCGAGATAGGTCCCGGACATCCGGGGTCAGACCCAGCCGATTCGAGGCTCTCTGGTAAGCAGGAGGGTCAGAAATCTGGCGGTATTAGCTAGATATCCGGGGCCTGAGAAAAAGAAGAACCCTAACATGACGGATGTCAGGCGCCTAGAGACAGGAATTTTAGCATTCTGGAACCAAGCCATCCCAGAAATTCGGCGATGGGGCCGGATGTCCGGAGGCTGAGACCACTTTCACAGCAATATATATATATAGAGAGAGAGAGGCCGTATCTAAGACTCCGCCAAGGAGATTTATACGTGAGATATAGATGAAGCTGTAACACCATATATACGAATGCACATGACTTATCACTCCCCCATAATGTGATGATCCATTAATATCTCAAAAGAGCCAAATAAGATTCAACTAATGAAGTAATAAAATCTTGAAACCACACATGCAAATATATGAAGTGCATTGCGACCTATACATGCTAGATGACTCAAATCAAGCATACTAGGAGGCACAACATATACAAACACATGCTAGGTAAAACCTAAACATGCAAGGGGCTAGTAACTTTCAATTTAAACAATATAAGTACAAGTTACCGCAAAGAGTAGCATTTGATTGATAAATGTGATGATAATCCACTTGACTTGGCTTTCTCAAATGAATGGTGCTTAACTTTTCTTTATGAACTAGCCAAGTCTCCAATGCCCTCCACACACCTACTGATCTAGTTTGAGCTTGATGGTCCCCAACGAAGTTTGGTCCTAAGAAGTTAGTCACAATAGACTTGACAACCCAAATGGACTTTTCTTTACCCAAACAACTTTGGGTGCCCACAAACTTGGCAAACAAATTGCCAACATTATCCTTTCAAAGTGAATAATGATCATTGACAATCGGAGGCTTAGAGACATTACCGTTGGGACATGATGAAGATATGTGTCCCTTCTCATGGCAAAAATAGCAACATGTGCTCCCCTTTATCTTGTTCTTTACCTTCTCAACTTGGAGAACATTATCTTGGTTAAGCATGGAAAGATGCCTTTCATTATCTTGATACTGAACTTGAGGCCACTTCCCTTGATGCTTCACACTTGAAGCCTTCTTCTTCAATGGACAAGATCTCACATGGTGTCCAACATTCTTGCACTTGAAGCAAATAATGCTGGCTGAATTCTTGACTTGATCTTGTCCCTTCTTCCTATTCTTGGAATTCTTCTTGTTGGAGATGAAATCAAGTCCTATTTTGTCTTGACGGTCCTTTTGCACACTCAAGTTATTATCGCAACATTTTTCCATGTCTTTCTTCAAACTAGTGACTTGGGCATTGAGCTCTTTATTTTCCTCTACAAGTTTAGTATTAACAAAAGAACTAGAAGAAGTAGAAGCTTAATTGTTAGAGCAACAATGCATGGTGAGCAATTCACCACAAGATGTATCAATATCATATAGAGAGGAATTGCTAGGACTAGCACATGGGAATAAGGCATTTCGAGTAGAAGATGTGCTAATGTCCACATGAGACTCACAACATTTTACCTTGGTGACCATAGCCTCATGAGCTAACTTTAGCTCATCATGAGAGATTAAAAGATCCTTATGAGTTCCCGAAAGCTTTTCATGACTTTCTTCCAATTTCCCATACTTGCTAGTTAGCAAATCAAGTTGAGTCCTCAACTCAACATTTTCTTTCAATATCGATGCTTCACGCAAGATAGAGTTAGTAGCACAAGCATCATTATCAATATGAGAGGAGCATGTAGAAACTAGAGACTCCACATGAGTAGATTGAAGTTCCTCATGGTACTTATAGAGTTTGGTGAGCCCTCCTTTGACATTCTTGTATCCAATGTCAAGGTGCTCAAAATCCTCTTTAAGTTTACAATGAGTAACTTCGATCTCTTCTTTTGAAGACCTCAAGTTAATAAGAGATTGATAAGCCTTAGCAAGTTCATGTTCAAGTTGTTCACTTTTTGCTTGCTCATTAAGAAGTTAATCATTACGTTTTTCAAAGCAAGCAAGAACATCTTGGAACCTTTTATAAGTGTTATTTTTAGCTCTATGAAGAGTTTTCCCAATATCATAGAGATTTTGAGTTAAATCATCATCGTCATCTTTCTCATTACAACTATCATCATTATCACTAAGAGAAGATGATACCTTGTCATTACCTCTTGCTATGAGGCACATGTGAACAAAGGGGGTTGATGATGATTCTTTTGGAGAAGAGGGTTCTCCATCAATCAAGTGTGCCTTGTCGTCCTTGATTTCCTCTACATGGTTAGTCATAGAACAACTAGAGGAAACCAAGGCATTTTGAATATGGCAACACAAATGACCAAGCATATCATCACAAGAATTTATGAGTGAATCATTAGATGATATGCATGGACTATCTACACAAGAATGTACGACGATTTCAGTTGTAGATATGCTTGTGTCCATGGAACCTATAATACTAGCATTTCTATATGACGGATCATCAATGATGAGCTTGACACCATCACTCCATGAGATATCTTCACTTACCTTGTCATCACCCTATGACAGAGTGGAACATGTTGAAGTGTCCAAGCAATCGGAGGTGGAGGCAATGGAGAGTTCTTCCATCACTTCCCCCCGAATAGCATTGGCTCCCACAAGGTTGGACCAACCATATGTAACTTCAAGTTTGGTCCAAGCCTCATGAGCCAACAAACAAGTCGAGATTTACTTGAACACCTCGGAGGTTATAGCTTTGTGAATGACACTTAAAGCTTCACTATCAAAATGAATATCCTCAAGTGATGGAGATTGTATATCCTTTAGATTTGAATCCCCTACAACAACAATCCGTAAAGCATTTGGACCCATGGCCCGAAAGTGATAAAGCATGTGTAATCTCCACATAATGTAATTTGTGCCATTAAAACAAAATGTTTCATCGTGCACTAGTTCACTAGTCGACACGTTACTCTCTAGGCAGTGAAGCCTAATAAGGAGAGACCTGGCTCTAATACCAATTGAAAGGACCATGATGTTGCCTAGAGGGAGGTGAATAGGCGTTTTAAAATCTTCTACGGATTTGGCTATATCCTAATGATGAAATAAACTAAGAGGATACTTTTCAAGCACAAATCCTAAATATACTAGGCTCACTAAGTATACCATGAACATAGGATAAGCAAGATGAGAATAACGAGGATATGAGTAAGCACAATTAAGTTACACAAACTTACTCAATGTATATCAGAAGATATGGAAATGAATGTTACAAGCTAGCAATTCACGCACAAGATATATCAATAGTAGAAAGTATGAATTGCGGACTATAAAGTGTTCGCCTAAATAATCTCTACAGTATGGTAACCAACACAATATAATAGTGGATGCAAGGTCAAGTGGCCAAAGTAAACCACAGGTAGTGGCTAGGGTTAGAAATAACCGAAGACACGGAGACAAGGATGTATCCCGATGTTCACTTCCTTGGAGAGAAGCTAGTCACCATTAGAGAGGTGGATGTTACCACGAAGGCACACCAACGCCACGAAAGCTCACCCTATTCTCCCCTTGAGATATCACCACGAAGGCGATTCTCAACCACTAGTGGTAGACCTTGAGGCGGCCTCCAAACCTTCAGAAACTTTCCAGGGGACAAATCACAAGTTCATTCCTCACCAGAGCACTCCTACCGCCTAGGAGTCTCCAACCTCCAAGAGTAACAAGATCAAGGGGAAATGCTCAAGACTTGCTCAAATCACGAATTCCTTTGGTCAAAAGAGGGTGTGGATCTATCACTTGATTGCAAAATCTCTCAAGAACTCTCACTAATCTCTCCGGGATCTGAGATTTAGTGTAGGAGAAGTGAGAGCGATCCACTTTGGTGTTCTAGGGTTCTTTTGGATTGAGTGGTCAACCCCTCCATGAAGTGGTGAAGGGGTATATATAGAGTGGGTGAAAATATGGCCGTTGTAGTGTAAGTGGTTGTGTCAGGCCGGACATCCGGGCAAAGGGCCAGACATCCAGTGGCTCTGAAGTGTGCACACGAACACAGAAAAAACAGAGTTGAGGTACAGGGCCCGCACATGTGGTCAAGTCCCCGGACATCTGACCAAAGTTAAGGCCCGGACATCCGGACAAGGCCCCGGACATCCGATGGACACAAACAACATTTTGTTATATTTTCTGCACATTGGCGGCCCGGATTTCCGGGGAGGATCCCGGATATCCGGGGGAAACAAAAACTGCAGGCACCCCAAAAGTAAAACATGCATAACTTTCTTATACGGACTCCGATTGTGATGATCTTGGGCTCGTTTTGAAGCTAGTGAAAAACTCTAGGTCCTCACATAGAGAACCACCCAAGATAAGACAAAATGGAAGGTGAAAAGTATGCACATGTTATATCATATACTTTGGTAACCTAGTTGGCTATGTATTGCTTCGGTAAATAGGGTGGGAGTGGAAGTATGTATAGAAGATGTTGACTTGAGCAAGTCCATCATGAACCCCTTTGATCCCCTCTTAATAGTGCAGGATCCCTATAACTCTAGAATCATAAAAGAGATACACTACATAGCTATCAAGAATCCATACTTGAGTGTATATGTTTCTTCGGTGGGCATCACCCCACAACACTAACGCTAAAGGAACTAATCCCGTTGACTCGAGCCTTTCACTTGAGCTTGATGTTGAAGTTTCTTCTTGACTCAAGTTGAAGGCAAGACATTGGTGAAGTCTTCAAGTAGATTTTCCATACACAATGTGGGAAGCTTTGCTTTGTATTCATCTTCACTTCGTCCATCATGTGATCATCCACAAGCTTCAAGCATGTTATCCTTCAGGATGGTTATCTTGAACTTGCCCTTCTCAATGATGATCAGGAACACTTGATGTCATCTTCTCATGGACACTTGGATTCTCTCTCTTGATGCGAGCCCATGAGAATAACCTAACCCTCATAAACATACACAACACATAGCATGGGTAAGTACACAAAGTGCAATTGACAATTTCTTATCATACCACAAGATCCTATGTGATGCATCATTTGCACTTGTGTGTTGACCATTTAAAGTTTGATTCTTTGATCGTTATCTTGGTCAACCTTTATCTTTACTCTATGCTTAATCTTGATGCCTTGAAGGCCATATTGAATTTTTCACCATGCTTCATTTCTTCAAGACATGATTACCCATATCTCAATTATCATATGACCATATAGAGTTTATCCATGAATACCATATTGGTCATCATTTGTTATCCTTCATGCTCCATCACAATCTCTTGAGAGGCACAACAAATTCTTCACATGAATTACTTGCTTCAAGACATAATCATCCATGACTCAACATATGAGCACATCATGATCCTATCTTCAAGCCATATGTAGAATTCTTCTCTTTAATCAATCTCTCAAGATCATGATCCATCATGGCTCAACCTTGATGCACAACTATATATATATGACGTTCATTCCGAATCCATTCAATCTCCTTCTTGCATAAACCATGGAACAAACATCTTTAAATTCATTCAATATTCTTCATACGTTGCAAATGGAACTTTCCTTAGAATGTATAACTTAATGCAAACATTAGTCCATTAGGATTGTCATCAAGTACCAAAACCACACATGCGGACTACATGCACTTTCACTTATCCCATGTCCTGAGGAACAAACATAACTACTCACAAAGCATGTTCATGTTCATAATCAGAGGATTACTAATTATCATAAAGGATCTGAACATATGAGCTTCCACCAAGTAAACCAACTAGCATCAACTACATGGAGTAATCAACACTACTAGCAACCCACAGGTACCAATTTGAGGTGTTGAGACAAAGATCGGATACAAGAGATGAACTAGAGTTTGGAGAGGAGATGGTGCTTGTGAAGATGTTGATGAAGATTGACCCCCTCTCGATGAGATGATCGTTGGTGATGACGATGGCTTCGATTTCCCCCTCCGGGAGGGATGTTTCCCAAGCAGAACAACCCTGCCGGAGCTCTAGATTGGTTCTGTCCAAGTTTTGCCTTGAGACGGCGGCACTTCATCCCGAAAGCTCCCTTTTGATTTTTTTTCGAGGTCAAAACCCTCCATATAGCATAAGATGGGCGTCGGGGCCCTTCCAGGTGGCCCATAAGCTTGCTAGGTGCGGCCAGGGGGTGGTCGCGCCTGGCAGGCTTGTGGCCTCCTAGTGGCCCCCCTCTGGTAATTGTTTCACCCAATATTTTGTACATATTCCAAAATAATTCTCCGTAAATCTTCAGGACTTTTGGAGTTGTGCAAAATAGGTATCTCAGATTTGCCCCTTTTCCAGTCCAGAATTCGAGCTCCCGGCATTCTCCCTCTTCATGTAAACCTTGTAAAATAAGAGAGAAAAGGCATAAGTATTGTACCATAACATGTAATAACAACCCATAATGCAATAAATATCAATATAAAAGCATCGTGCAAAATGGACGTATCAACTCCCCAAGCCTAGACCTCGCTTGCCCTCAAGCGAAAGTCGAGATCGATAAATATGTCCACATGTTTAGAGATAGAGGTGTCCATAAAATAAAATATGGACATGAGGGCATCATGATCATCTTTAGAACAGGAATATTTATTGTAATAAGATTTTCTTATCTTGGAGTAACAATTCATTCAGAAGATAAAGTATGAACCAAGAACTCTATTGGCAACCAACAAACAATGATCTTAGTCATTCAAGCGATAGGCAATTTATCATAACATCGGAAAGAGTCAATATGAGAGCTTGTAAAGAAAACCCACATACTCAATCATCTTTTAGTCATTCACAATTGCTAACACTCACGCGGTACCCATGAGATCAAAGCTTCAATCGGACACAGAGAAAGATAGGGGCTTATAGTTTTGCCTCCCAACTATTCACCTCAAGGGTGATGTCAACAAAAATGGCTCATGGTCACTCCCCAACACATATTGCTTGCCAAGCGAGAGGCAAAATATACGACGTGGTGAGGATCACCATGACTCTTGTGTGAAGGTAAGTACTTAGAAGGTAAAAGTAACAGATAGGCCCTTCATAGAGGGAAGCAGAAGTTGTCATGCGCTTTTTGTTTTGGGATGCACAAACCTTTAGTGCAGAGGAACACCACATTGTATTGCCCTTTGTGATAGTAACCTTTATTATGCAGTTTGTCACTTTTATTTATTTACTATCACAAATTCATACAATGCTTATTTCCCTTACAATAAAAGATCACACACATTTAGGAGCAATTTTTATTGCTTTTTGCACCGATGACAACTTACTTGATGGATATTATTCAATCCATACGCAGGTATGGTGGACTCTTATGGAAAAACAGGGTTGAGGTGTTTGGATGCACAAGTAGTATCTCTACTTGGTGCGGATGTTTTGGCTAATATGAGGTGAAAGCAAGCACTACATGTTGGAGGATCTAAAACCACATAACTTCTATCCGGAGGCAAGCAAGCATAACCCATTACGCTGTCTTCCTTGTCCAACATCAACTTCTTGGCATGTAAGATTTTAATGAGTGGCCAGAATCATCAAAGATATCAAATATAATATATTTATATGTGAATCTCTCTTTGTTTATCACTTCCTTTTCAATTGCACCAATGACCAATTACTATGTTTGTTAACTCCCAACAAATTTCAATCGACATACTTTTTATATGTGAAGTCATCCCTCTCCATAAGATCGTCATTTATACTCTTTGCTTTTATTCTATTCTTCTTTTATTTATTACCCTCAAGAGCATAGTGAGCTAGCAAGCCCTCTCATCAAAACTATGCTTTTATTATATAACTCTTGGACTTGCTTACATAAGGGGAGCAAAAGCAAAAACTAAAAGGTAGATCATATTAACACTTTATTATAATAGATCAAAACAAGATAAAAAGGATCTAACTAAGAAAAACAATAAAAAAGAAAAAGGAAAAAGGTGTGATGGTGATATGATATCGGGGCACCTCCCCCAAGCTTGGCACAAGCCAAGGGGAGTGCCCATACCCATTTGCTCAGGTGTCCTTCTTCGAAGGTGATGGTGGTGGAGTGGTTGATGAGGTTTGAAGCTTGTCCGCCGTCTTCCAAGGCATAGGCTCACCATCATAAAAAGATGAACGAGTCTTCGAAATCCTCAAATCTGCAGCCAAACTCATTCTCTTAAATCTGTATTCATACTCATAATTTTGGTTTTGCAGATCATAGATCTGGGCTTGGAGATGCTCAATTTTCTCGTAAAGCTTGAAGATGTGTTCCCCGACGTCCCTGGTGTCCAGCTTGTGTTTATGGGCAAAATCCGAGATCATCATACGATTGGCATTGAGTCCACGTTCCACCATCTCTTGGCACTTGAAGACTTGTTGCTCCACTGCTTCGAGCCTTGTTTCCATGCTTACGGTCTTCTCTGGCCCCTTGACATCACGGATGTGCAGCACCCCTTCATGCATCTCAATGGTTTGAGGGTGTTGCAGCACCTCTGCAAGATAAGGGTTGATGACCGTCTCGAAAAACTTGTGCTTCGGAGCACTTGGGGATGCCATGACGATCTAAATCTGCTATTCCTTTTCAGAGTCTGAAATGTTCTGGTAGGTCTCCCTAATATACTCCTCCGGAGTTATGGTATTGCTAACATTGGTTTCAGCATTAATGGGAGTACCTGAGATATAATGTTTGATTCTTTGCCAGTATACCACCTTCAGATTTGTGCCTTCGGTGTTGTTGATCTTGATGCCACCCGAACGATATACTTCCTCAACAATGTAGGGCTCTTCCCATTTAGAGAGAATCTTTCGGGCAAAAAATCTTAACCGGGGATTGCATAGCAAGACATGATCACCTACATTGAATTCACGCTTTTGTATCCTTTTATCATGCCATCTCTTAACTTTTTGTTTAAACAACTTGGCATTCCCATAGGCCTGGGTCCTCCATTCATCAAGTGAGATAATATCAAATAACCTCTTCTCACCAGCAAGTTTGAAATCATAGTTGAGCTCTTTGATTGCCCAATAAGCTTTGTGCTCTAGCTCTAGAGGTAAATGACATGCTTTACCATAAACCATTTTATACGGAGACATACCCATAGGATTCTTGTAAGCAGTTCAATAAGCCCATAATTTATCGTCAAGTTTCTTAGACCAATTCTTCCTAGATCTATTAACAGTATTTTGCAAGATCAATTTAATTTCTCTATTTCTTAATTCTACTTGTCCACTAGACTGACGCTGATAAGGAGATGCAATCCTATGATTAACATCATACTTATCAAGCAATTTACGGAAAGCACCATGAATAAAATGTGAACCACCATTAGTCATTAAATATCTAGGGACTCCAAATCTGGAGAAAATAACTTCTTTAAGCATCTTAATAGAGGTGTTATGATCAGCACTACTGGTTGGAATAGCTTCTACCCACTTAGTAACATAATCAACAGCAACTAAAATATGAGTATACCCGTTGGACGTTGGAAAAGATCCCATATAAACAAAACCCCAAACATCAAATTGTTCAATAACAAGAGACTAATTCATAGGCGTTTCTTGACATCTTCTAATATTGAAAACTCTTTGACACTCATCACATGACAAGCCAAATTTACGAGAATCCTTGAAGGGAGTAGGCCAATAAAAACCAGATTGCAATACCTTATGTGCAGTTCTATCTCTCGCGTGTTGTCCTTCATAGGCCTCGGAATGACACTTCCGTAGTATATGTTCCTGTTCATGCTTAGGTACACAACGTCTAATAACATCATCTACTACTTCTTTATAAAGGTGTGGGTCATCCCGAAAGTAATGTCTTAAATCATAGAAGAACTTTTTCTTTTGGTTGGTATGTGAAACTAGGCGGTACAAACTTAGCGACAATATAATTAGCATAATTAGCATACCAAGGAGCGTTACGAGAAACATTTATGACAGCTAATTGTTCATCAGGAAAGCTATCATCAGTAGGTAGTGGGTCATCAAGAACATTCTCTAACCTAGACAAGTTTTCTGCTACGGGGTTATCAATACCCTTTCTATCAACAACATGCAAATCAAATTCTTGTAGCAGAAGAATCCACCTGATAAGTCTAGGTTTGGCTCTTTCTTTTCCATAAGATATTTAAGAGCAGCTTGATCAGTGTGAATAGTTCCTTTAAAATCGACAATATAGGGTCTAAACTTATCACAAGCAAACACAACTGCTAAAAATGCTTTTTCAGTAGTAGCATGGTTTCTTTGAGCACTGTCTAATGTTTTGCTAGCATAGTGAATAACATTTAATTTCTTATCAACTCTTTGTCCTAGAAGAACACCAACGGAATAATCACTAGCATCACACATAATTTCAAAGGGTAGGTTCCCATCGGGTGGTTGAACAAAGGGTGCAGAAATCAAGGCATTCTTAAGAATTTCAAAAGCTTCTACACAATCATCATAAAAAATGAATGGAACCTATTTTTGCAAGAGATTAGTAAGCGGCCTAGAAATCTTAGATAAGTCTTTAATAAATCTCCTATAGAAACCAACATGACCAAGGAAATTTCTTATACCTCTGATATCCGTAGGACACGACATTTTTTCAACAGCATCAACTTTAGCCTTGTCAACTTCAATACCTCTTTCGGAAATTTTATGTCCCAAGACAATGCCTGTTGGGGAACGTTGCATGGGAAACAAAAAATTTCCTACGCACACGCAGATCTATCCATGGTGATGAGCATCTACGAGAGGGAGAGTGGATCTATGTACCCTTGTAGATCGTTAAGCGGGAAGCGTTAAGAAACGCGGTTGGTTTAGTCGAACGTCTTCCCAATCCAAATCGCCGTGCGTCCCGTGATCTCATCACGATCCGTCCCACAATCCAATCACGATCCGTCCCCAGAACTCATCACGATCCGTCCTGCGATCTCATCATGATCCGTCCCGCGAACTCATCACGATCCATCCCACAAACTCATCACTATCCGTCCCGCGATCTCGTCACGATCCATCCCGCAAACTCATCACGACCGTCCCGCGAAGTCATCACGATCCGTCTCTCGATCTTGATCACGGTCCTTCCGATCTAGCGCCGAACGGACGACACCTCCGCGTTCAGCACACGTACAGCTCGATGATGATCTCTGCCTTCTTGATCCATCAAGAGGGAGCGGAGAGGTAGAAGAGTTCTCCGGTAGCGTGACGGCCCTCCGTAGATGGTGGTGGAGCTATTCCTACAGGGCTTCGCCTAAGCACTGCAGAAATCCGATCTAGAGGACAAACTATGCACTAGAGGAACGGGCAGCATGTGGCTAAAATTCTTGGGCCAAAAACCCTAAAACCGCCAGTATATATAAGAGGAAGAGAGGAGGAGGCTTGGCTCCCAAGGATCCAGACCTTGGGTCGGCCGAACCAAGGAGGAGAGGAGGATTCCTCGTCCAATCCTAGTAGGACTAGGATTCCTCCTTATTTTTGCCTTTTTTGCCTTTTTCCACCTTTTTCTTTTTGGGCTTTTCTTTCCAGCCGCATGGGCCTTGTGTGGGAGTTCCACCAGCCCACTAAGGGCTGGTATTTACTCTCCCACAGCCCATGTAGCCTCTTGGGTCGAAACACCCCTCCCGATGGTCTCCCGGTACACTACCGGAACTCCCGGTACACTACCGATAAGCCCGAAACTTTTCTGGCGACTAAAATAGGACTTCCTATATATCAATCTTTACCTCGGGACCACTCCGGAGCTCCTCGTGATGTCCGGGATCTAATCCGGGACTCCGAACAACCTTCGGTCACCACCATGCATAACTCTATACTACCGAAACGTCAGGGAACCTTAAGTGCGCAGACCCTGCGGGTTCGAGAACTATGTAGACATGACCGAGACACTTCTACGGTAAATAACCAATAGTGGGACCTGGATGCCCATATTGATTCCTACATATTCTACAAAGATCTTTATCGGTCGAACCTCTATGTCAAGAATTTAGTTAATCCCGTATGATGCTCCCTTTGTTCTTCGGTATGTTACTTGCCCGAGATTCGATCATCGGTATCTCCATACCTAGTTCAACCTCGTTTCCGGTAAGTCTCTTTACTCATTCCGTAATACAAGATCCCGTGACTAACACTTAGTCACATTGCTTGCATGGCTTGTTGTGATGTTGTATTACCGAGTGGGCCCGAAGATACCTCTCCGTCACACGGAGTAACAAATCCCAGGCTTGATCCATGCCAACTCAAGAGACACCCTCGAAGATACCTATAGATCAGCTTTATAGTCACCCAGTTACTTTGCGACATTTGATACACACAAGGTACTCCTCCGGTGTCAGTGAGTTGCATGATCTCATGGTCATAGGAACATATACTTCACATGCAGAAAATAGTAGCAATAAACTGACACGATCATATGTTACATTAATAGTTTGGGTCTTGTCCATCACATCATTCTCCTAATGATGTGATCCCGCTATAAAATAACATCTCATGTCCATGACTGGGAAACCGTAGCCATCTTTGATCAACGAGCTAGTCTATTAGAGGCATACTAGGGACATGGTGTTGTCTATGTATCCACACATGTATCTGAGTTTCCGATTAATACAATTATAGCATGGATAATAAAGGATTATCATGAACAAGGAAATATGATAATAACCGATTTATTATTGCCTCTAGGGCATATTTCCAACAGTCTCCCACTTTCACTAGAGTCAATAATCTAGTTCACATCACCATGTGATTCGCATTGTTATGAATCTAACACCCAATGAGTTCTAGGGTTCGATCATGCTTCGCATGTGAGAGAGGTCTTATAGTTAATGGGTCTGCGACATTCAGATCCGTGTGTACTTTGCAAATCTCTATGTCAAACCTTAAAAACTGCTACCACACTCCACTTGGAGCAATTCCAAATGGTTGCTCTACTATACGTATCCGGATTGCTACTAAGAGTCATCCAGATTAGTGTTAAAGCTTGCATCGACGTAACTCTTTACGACGAACGCTTTATCACCTCCATAATCGAGAAATGTTTCCTTAGTCTTTTAGTCACTAAGGATTATATTGACCGTTGTCCAGTGATCAACTCCTGGATCACTCCTATACCCCTTGACGGACTCATGGCAAGGCACACACAGGTGCGGTACACAACATGGCATACTATACAGAGCCTATGGCTAAGTCATAGGGGATGACCTTCGTCCTTTCTCTATCTTCTGCCGTTGTCGAGCTTTGAGTCTCACTCAACTTGACACCAAATCAGGCGAGAACTCTTTCTTCGACTGATCCATTTTGAACTCTTTCAAAATCTTCTCAAGGTATGTACTCATTGAAAGTCTCATCAAGCATCTTGATATATCTCTATAGATCTTGATGTTCAACAATTAGGTAGCTTTATCCAGGTCTTCCTTTGAAAAACTCTTTTCAAACAATCGTTTATGCTTTCCAGAAATTCTACATCATTTCTTATCAACAATATGTCAACCACATATGCTTATCAGAAACTCTATAGTGCTCCCACTCACTTTACCGTACATACAAGTTTCTCATAAACTTTGTATAGATTTAAAAACTTTGATCACCTCATGAAAGTGTATATTCCAACTCCGAGATGCTTGATTCAGTTCATAGAAGAATCACTGAAGCTTGCACACCTTTTAGCATCCTTAGGACTGACAAAACCTTCTGGTTGTATGACATACAACCTTTCCTCAAGTAAACTGTTAAGGAAATGACATTTTGATATCCATCTGAAAGATTTCATAATTGAAAAATGTAGCAACTGCTAACATAATTCCAATAGACTTTAGCATCGCTACGAGTGAGAAAGTCTCATAGCAGTCAACTCCTTGAACTTGTCATAAACTTCTTTGCAACAAGTCATGCTTTACAAATGGTGGCATTTACCACGAGCGTCTGTCTTCATTTTAAACATCCATTTGTACTCAACGACCTGCCGTCCAACGAGCAACTCTACCAAAGTCTATACTTAGTTTTCATACATGGATCCTTTCTCGGATTTCATGGCCTCTAACCATTTGTCGGAATCGGGGCCCATCATCTCTTCTCCATAGTTTGGAGGTTCATCGTTGTCCAACAACATGACCTCTAAGACAGGGTTGCCGCACCACTCAGGAGCAGTACACATCCTTGTCGACCTCCGAAGTTTGATATTAAATTGATCCGAAGCTTCATGATCATCATCATTAACTTCCTCTTCAACTAACGTAGGCTTCACAGAAACAACTTCCTGCGCCGCGCTACTCTCTGATTGAAACAGAGGTTCAATAACCTCATCAAGTTCTATCTTCCTCCCACTCAATTCTTTCAAGAGAAACTTTTCCTCGAGAAAGGACCCAGTTTTACCAATAAACATTTTATGCCAGATAGAAGGTTCACCCAACTGTTCTTAGGGTATTCTATGAAGATGCATTTGTTCGCTTTGGGTTCGAGCTCATTAGGTGAAAACATTTTCCACACAAGCGTCGCAGCCCCAAACATTAGGAAATGACAGTTTTGGTTTCTATCAAATCGTAATTCACACGGTGTCATCTCAACGGATTTAGATGGTGCCCTATTTAAAGTGAATGTAGTTGTCTCTAATGCATAACCCCAAAATTATACTAACAAAATGATAATATACATCATAGCACGCACCATATCCAATAGAGCACAACTATGACGTTCGGACACACCATCATACTATGGTGTTCCAGGTGGCATGAGTTGTAAAACAACTTTCAAATTGTCTAAAGTTGTATACCAAACTCGTAACTCAGATATTCACCTACACGATCATATCGCAAACATTTTTATCTTCTTGTCATGATGATCTTAAACTTCACTCTGAATTTATTTGAACCTTTCAAACGATTCAGACTTGTGTTTCATTAAGTAAATATACACTATATCTACTCAAATCATGAGTGAAGGTAAGAAAATAATGATATCCACCACACGCTACAAGACTCATTGGATTGCATACATCAACATGTATTATTTCCAATAAATCACTTGCCCGCTTCATCAAAACAGAAAACGGTGTCCTTAGTCATGTTGACCAAGAGGCATGGTTCGCATGTCTCAACCGATTCGAAATCGAATGAGTCCAAAGATCCATCAGCATGGAGTTTCTTCATGCGTTTTATACCAATATGACATTTAGCGGCAGTGCCACAAGTATGTGGTACTATTATTATTAACTTTGTATCTTTTTGGCATCAATGTTATGAACATGTGTATTACTACAATCAAGTTTCAACAAACCATTCTTACTGGGTGCATGACCATTGAAGGTATTATTCATGTAAATAGAATAACCATTATTCTCTCACTTAAATGAATAACCGTGTTGCAATGAACATGATCTAATCACGTTCATGCTCAACGGAAAAACACCAAATAACATTTATTTAGGTTCGTCACTAATCTCAAAGGTAGAGAGAGCGTGCGATGTTGATCACATCAACCATGGAAAGATTTCCAACACACATCGTCACCTCACACTTAGCTAGTATCCATTTATTCCGTAGCTTTTACTTCAAGTTACTAACATTTAGCAACCAAACCGGTATCCAATACCCAGGTGCTAGTAGGAGTACTAGCAAGGTACACATCAATAACACGTATATCAAATATACTTCTGTCGACTTTGCTAGCCTTCCTATCTACCAAGTATCTAGGGTTGTTCCGCTTCAGCGACCGTTCTCCTCATAATCGAAGCACTTAGTCTCGGGTTTGGGTTAGACTTTGGGTTGCTTCACTGGAGTTGCAACTGACTTGCTATCCATGAAGTTTCCCTCCTTGCTCTTGCCCTTCTCGAAACTAGTGGTTTTGACTAACCATCAACACTTGACGCTCCTTCTCGATTTCTACCTTCGCGGCGTCAAACATCGCGAACAACTCAGGGATCATTATTTCTATCCCTAGCGTTTTATCATTCGTCACCAATTTCTAGTAGCTTAGTGACAGTGACTTGGAGAACTATATTAATCACTATCCTATCTGGAAGATCAACTCCCACTCGATTCAAGCGATTGTAGCACCCAGACAATCTGAGCACATGCTCAACGATTGAGCTATTCTCCTTCATCTTGCAGGCAAAGAATCTTGTTGGAGATCTCATATCTCGCAACACGGGCATGAGCCTGAGATCCTAATTTCAGCTCTTAGAACATCTCATATGTTCCGTGATGTTCAAAATGTTTCGGAGCCTCAATTCTAAGCCATAATGCATGATGCACCAAACTATCAAGTAGTCATCAGAACGTGTCTGTCAGACGTTCACAACATCTACAAACAACGCTAGAGGGGTTGGTGCATCGAGCGGTGCATTAAGGACAAAAGCCTTCTGTGCAGCAACGAGGACAATCCTCAGATCATGGACCCAGTCCGCAATATTGCTACCATCATCTTTCAACTCTATTTCTCTAGGAACATATAAAATTCAAGGGAGCTACAGCGTGAGCTAGTAATCTACAACACAATTTGTAAAGACACTACTGACTATGTTCATGATAATGAGTTCAATTAATCATATTACTGAAGTACTCCCACTCAAATTGACATCCCTCCAGTCATTCGAGTGATACATGATCCAAGTTCACCAACTCAAGTCCGATCATCACGTGAGTTGAGGTGGTTTCAATGGTGAACATCATCATGTTGATCATATCTACTATATGACTCATGTTCGACCTTTCGGTCTCTTGTGTTCCGAGGCCATGTCTGTACATGCTAGGCTTGTCAAGTTTAACCCGAGTGTTTTGCATGTGCAACACTGGCTTGCACCCATTGTATGTGAACGTTGAGTTTATCACACCCGATCATCACGTGGTGTCTCAACACGACGAACTTTCGCAACAGTGCACACTCGGGGAGAACATAATTCATCTTGAAATTTAAGTGAGGGATCACCTTATAATGGTACCGTCGTCCTAAGCAAAACAAGGTGCATAAAAGGATTAACATCACATGCAAATCATAAGTGACATGATATGGCCATGAACTTGTGCTTTTGATCTCCATCTTAAAGCACTGGCATGATCTCCATCGTCACCGGCAAGACACCATGATCTCAATCATCTTGATCTCCATCAACGTGTCGCCATCGGGGTTGTCGCGCCCAACATGCTTCTACTACTATTGCTACTGTTTAGCGATAAAGTAAAGCATTACATAGTGCTTAATGATTGACATGTATGTCATACAATAATTAAGGACAACCCTATGGCTCCAGCCGGTTGCCATACTCATCGACATGCAAGTCGTGATAATCTATACATTACATGATCATCTCATACATCACATATATCACATCATGTAATTGGCCATATCATATAACAACATACCTTGCAAAAACAAGTTAGACGTCCTCTAATTGTTGTTGCATGTTTTACGTGGCTGCTACAGGTATCTAGCAAAAGCAATTCTCATCTACGCAAAAAACACAACGGTGATACACTAGTTGCTTTTCAACCTGCTCAAGGACCGCCTTTGTAGAATCCGATCCAACTAAAGTGAGTGAAACTGGCACCCGCAAGCCATCTATGCAACAAGTTGCGGTCGAGGGAACCGGTCTCTCGTAAGCGTATGAGTAATGTTGGTCTAGGCCGCTTCATCTCACAATACCGCTGAACCAAAATCCGACCAAGGAAGGAAGCAATCTAAGCATCAACACCCACAAAGCTTTTGTGTTCTACTCGAGGTCTGATATACACATAGACCTCGCTCATGATTCCACTGTTGGCGAACGTTGCTTGGGAAACAAAATTTTTCCTACGCACACGCAGATCTATCCATGGTGATGAGCATCTACGAGAGGGAGAGTGGATCTACGTACCCTTGTAGATCGCTAAGAGGGAAGCATTAAGAAATGCGGTTGGTGTAGTCGAACGTCTTCGTGATCCAAATCGCCGTGCGTCCCGCGATCTCGTCATGATCCGTCCTGTGATCCAATCACGAGCCGTCCCGCGAACTCATCACGATCCGTCCCGCGATCTCGTCACGATCCGACCCGCGAACTCATCACGATCCGTCCCGCGAACTCATCACGATCCGTCCCACGATATCGTCATGATCCGTCCTGAGAACCCATCACGATCCATCCCGCAAATTCATCACGATCCGTCTTGCGATCTTGATCACAGTCCTTCCGATCTAGCGCCGAGCGGACGACACCTCCGCGTTCAGCACACGTATAGCTCGATGACGATCTCCGCCTTCTTGATCCAGCAAGAGGGAGTGGAGAGGTAGAAGAGTTCTCGGACAGCGTGACGGCACTCCGGAGATGGTGGTGGAGCTATTCCGGCGGGGCTTTGCCTAAGCACTGCAGAAATCCGATGTAGAGGAGAAACTATGCACTAGAGCAACGGGCAGCACGTGGCTAAAAATCTGGTGCCGAAAACACTAAAACCTCCAGTATATATAAGAGGAAGAGAGGAGGAGGCTTGGCTCCCAAGGAGCCAGCCCTTGGGTCAGCCGAACCAAGGAGGAGAGGAGGATTCCTCCTCCAATCCTAGTAGGACTAGGATTCGTCCTTATTTTTTCCTTTTTTTCACTTTTTCCAGCTTTTTCTCTCTGGGCTTTTCTTTCCAGAGGCATGGGCCTTGTGTGGGACTTCCATCAGCCCACTAAGGGCTGGTATTTACTATCCCACAGACCATGTAGCCTCTTGGGTCGAAATACCCCTCCCGATGGTCTCCCGATACACTACCGGCACTCCCAATACACTACCGATAAGCCCAAAACTTTTTCGGCGACCAAAATAGGACTTCGTATATATCAATCTTTACCTCCGGACCATTTTGGAGCTCCTCGTCACGTCCATGATCTCATCCAGGACTCCAAACAACCTTCGGTCACCACCATGCATAACTCTATACTACCGAAACGTCACCGAACCTTAAGTGTGCAAACCCTGTGGGTTCAAGAACTATGTAGACATGACCGAGACACTTCTACGGTCAATAACCAATAGCGGGACCTAGATGCACATATTGGTTCCTACATATTCTACGAAGATCATTATCGGTCAGACCTCTATGTGAAGGATTTAGTTAATCCCGTATGATGCTCCCTTTGTTCTTCGGTATGTTACTTGCCCGAGATTCGATCGTCGGTATCTCCATACCTAGTTCAACCTCGTTTCTGGAAAGTCTCTTTACTCGTTCCGTAATAGAAGATCTCATGACTAACACTTAGTCACATTGCTTGCAAGGCTTGTTCTGATGTTGTATTACCGAGTGGTCCCTGAGATACCTCTCCGTCACACGGAGTAACAAATCCCAGTCTTGATCCATGCCAACTCAACAGACACCCTCGGAGATACCTGTAGAGCACCTTTATAGTCACCCAGTTACGTTGCGACGTTTGATACACACAAGGTACTCCTCCGGTGTCAGTGAGTTGCATGATCTCATGGTCATAGGAACATATACTTGACATGCAAAAAACAGTAGCAATAAATTGACACAATCATATTCTACGGTCGTAGTTTGGGTCTTTTCCATCACATCATTCTCCTAATGATGTGATCCCGCTATCAAATGACATCTCATGTCCATGACTAGCAAACCATAGACATCTTTGATCAACGAGCTAGTCTATTAGAGGCATACTAGGGACATGGTGTTGTCTATGTATCCACACATGTATCTGAGTTTCCGATTAATACAATTATAGCATGGATAATAAATGATTATCATGAACAAGGAAATATGATAATAACCAATTTATTATTGCCTCTAGGGCATATTTCCAACAATGCCTTCGTTCACCATAAAGTGGCACTTCTCCATATTCAAGAAAAGATTAGTTTCTTCACATCTCTGCAAAACTCGATCAAGGTTTCTCAAACAATCATCAAAAGAAGTTCCATAAACGTAAAAATCATCCATGAAAACCTCAACAATTCCTTCACAAAAGTCAGAGAATATAGCAGTCATACATCTTTTAAAGGTAGCAGGTGCATTGCATAAACCAAAAGACACACGTCTATAAGCAAAGGTACCAAAAGGGCAGGTAAAAGTGGCCTTCTCTTGGTCCTCTTTTGAAACAGGTATTTGAGAGAAACCATAATAACCATCTAGAAAGCAAAAATGTGTGTGTTTGGACAGTCTTTCTAGCATTTGATCAATAAAAGGTAGAGGGTAATGATCTTTTCTAGTAGATTTCTTTAATTTCCTAAAATCAATTACCAATCTATATCCTGTAACAATTTTCTGTGGGATCAATTCATTTTTATCATTAGGAACTACGGTAATACCCCCTTTCTTAGGTACAAAATGAATGGGACTAACCCATCTACTATCAGCAATAGGGTAAATCATACCTGCCTCCAGAAGGTTTAATATTTCATTTCTTACCACTTCCTTCATATTAGGATTTAACCATCGTTGGTGATCAACAAATGGTTTAGCATCGGGATCCATTTTAATTTTATGCTGAGATAGAGTCGGACTAATGCCCTTAATACCATCAAGAGTATATCCAATAGCAGCACGGTTCTTCCTCAGAGTTTTCAATAATCTCTAGTCTTCGTGCTATGAAAGGTAAGCACTAATAATAATAGGATAAATCTTCTTTTCATCAAGATAAACAAATTTCAGAGTATCCGGTAATTGCTTAACCTTAAAAACGGGATCACCTTTGGGTGGATGAGGATCCCCAAATATTTCAATAGGCAAGTTGTGTTTCAGAATAGGATGCTGATCAAAGAAAATCTTATCTATTTCATTCCTTTTATTCAAATGCATATCATTTTCATGGTCTAGAAAATATTATTCTAAAGGATAACTAGGAGGCACGTCAAAAGAAGCAAGACAAATAATTTCATCCTTACTAGACAATTCTTTATCATGGGGTTGTCTATGAAATTTAGAGAAATTAAACTCATGAGATGTATCCCCAAAACTTATGGTAACAATTTCCTTCTCCCAATCTATCCTCGCATTAACGAAATTCAAGAAGGGTCTACCAAGTATAATGGGACAAAAATCATCTTGTGGGGAACCAAGAACAAGAAAATTAGTAGGATATTTTATTTTCCCACACAAGACTTTAACATCTCTAATAATCCCAACTGGTGATATAGTATCTTTATTAGCGAGTTTAATTGTAACATCAATTTCCTCTAACAAGCTGGTGCAATATCATTCATAATCTCTTTATATAAGGTAAAGGGAATTGCACTCACACTAGCACCCATATCACATAAGCCATGATAACAATGATCTCCTATTTTAACAGAAACAACAAGCGTGCCAACAATGGATCTATGTTTATCTTTAGCATCAGGTTTAGCAATTCTAGCAGCTTCATCACAAAATTGAATAACATGCCCTTCAATATTATCAACCAAGAGATCCTTAACCATAGCAATACTAGGCTCAACTTTAATTTGCTCAGGGGCTGTAGGTGTTCTAGCACAGCTCTTACAAGCCATTGTTGAAGCTTTAGCATGTTCCTTTATTCTAACAGGGAAAGGTGGTTTCTCAATATAAGTAGCGGGAATAACAGGATCAACATTATAAGTAATAGTTTCCTCTTCAACTTTAATAGGTTCAACTACTTTCACCTCAATGGGAGGATGATATTTAAACCACTTCTCCTTAGGGAGATCAACATGAGCAGCAAAAGATTCACAAAAACAATCTACAATCTCAGAGTCAAGTCAATATTTAGAGCTAAATTCATGAAAAGCATCAGTGTCTATGAAGTGTTTAACACAATCAAACTCAAGGTTCATACCTGACTCCTTACCTTCGTCCAGTTCCCAATCTTCATAGTTGCGTTTAATTGTTTCCAATAAATCCCACTTGAAGTCAATATCTTTCTTCCTATAGGAACCAGGACAAGAAGTATCGAGCATGGATTGATCATTATGAGAAAACCGAGCATAAAAAATCTACTTAATAATTTCTCTCGAGAGCTCATGATTGGGGCATGAACATAACATTGACTTAAGCCTCCCCCAAGCTTGAGCGATTCTTTCTCCTTCACTAGGCCAAAAATTATAAATATAATTCCGATCACGATGAACTAGATGCACAGGATAGAACTTCTGATGAAATTCCATCTTCAACCAGTTGTAGCTCCATGATCCAATATCATCACATAGCCTGTACCATGTCAATGCCTTCTCCTTCAAATATAAAGGAAAGGCCTTCTTCTTGACGTGATCCTCGGGCAGACCTGCAAGCTTAAATAATCCACAAACTTCATCCACATAGATTATATGCAAATCAGGATGTAGTGTTCCATCTCCTGCATAAGGCTTAGCCAGTAGTTTATCTATCATACCCGAAGGAATTTCATAATAAATATTTTCAGTAAGTTCAGTAGGTTGAGGGACAACCCTTTGTGTTTCCGGTTGAGGTGAAGATACCCTGAACAAGCCCCTCAAAGGATTACTTTCCATAGTGACAAGTGACAGTAAATTTCAGCACACTATAAATTTTTCCTTACCAGATTCCACTTACAAAAGGCGCTTCACTCCCTGGCAACAATGCCAGAAAAGATTCTTGATGACCCAAAAGTATAGGGGATCTATCGTAGTCCTTTCGATAAGTAAGAGTGTCGAACCCAACGAGGAGCAGAAGGAAATGACATGGGTTTCCAGTAAGGTATTCTCGGCAAGCTTATCGGTAACAGATAGTTTTGTGATAAGATAATTCATAACGAGTAAAAAGTAAAAAAGTGTAGCAAATATGCAGCATGTTAAACCAGTCATTTTTCTAGCAAAGGACAAGCCTAGACAAAATAGTATATAAAGCCAAGCGCTCCTGACGACACATGGTAATCTCTATCAAGCTAGTTTTCATCATGCTCATTTGATTCGCGTTCGTTACTTTGATAATTTTATATCTGGGTGGAACGGTGCTGGGGTGCTTCCCTTACTTGGACAAACCTTCCACTTATGATTAACCCCTCTTGCAAGCATCCACAACTATGAAAGAAGAATTAAGATAAATCTAACCATAGCATGAAATGTGTGGATCCAAATCAACCCCTTACGAAGCAACGCATAAACTAGGGTTTATGCTTCTATCACTCTAGCAACCCATAATCTACTTACTACTTCCCAATTCCTTCCCCTAGGCCCAAATAATGGTGAAGTGTTATGTAGTCGACATTCACATCACACCACTAGAGGAGAGACAACATACATCTCATCAAAATATTGAACGAATACCAAATTCACATGATTACTTATAACAAGACTTATCCCATGTCCTCAGGAACAAACATAACTACTCACAAAGCATGTTCATGTTCAGAATTAGAGGAATATTAATAATCATAAAGGATCTTAACATATGATCTTCCACCAAGTAAACCAACTAGCATCAACTATAAGGAGTAATCAACACTACTAGCAACCCGTAGGTACCAATTTGAGGTGTTGAGAGAAAGATCAGATAAAAGAGATGCACTAGGGTTTGGAGTGGAGATGGTGTTGTTGAAGATCTTGATGAAGATTGACCCCCTCTCGATGACAGGATCATTGGTAATGACGATGGCTTCGATTTCCCCCTTCGAGAGGGAAGTTTTCCCGGCAGAACAGCCCTGCCGAAGCTCTAGATTGGTTTTGTCCAAATTCCGCCTCGAGACGGCGGATCTTCATCCCAAAAGCTCCCTTATGATTTTTTGAGGTCAAAAACCTCCATATAGCATAAGATGGGCGCCAGGGACCTGCCAGGTGGCCCACAAGCTTGCTAGGCACGGCCAGGGGGTGGTCGCGCCTAGCAGGCTTGTGGCCTCCTAGTGGCCCCCTCTGGTAATTTTTTCGCCCAATATTTTTTATATATTCCAAAATAATTCTCCATAAATTTTTAGGACTTTTGGAGTTGTGCAGAATAGGTATCTCAGATTTGCTCCTTTTCTAGTCCAGAATTCCATCTACTAGCATTCTCCCTCTTCATGTAAACCTTGTAAAATAAGAGAGAAAAGGCATAAGTATTGTACCATAACATGTAATAACAGCCCATAATGCAATAAATATCAATATAAAAGCATGATGCAAAATGGACGTATCAACCACTGGGGGGAAGAGAGAGGGGTGTCAAATGCAAGAGCAGCTAGTTTATATTTTCCTGTTATACGCTATTATTCATTATTTGTGGGGAGATGTTTAGTTGGTCGTGGGGAGAGTGGAGGCCTTAGTGCTCCCGACCTTGCCATTCTGCGCCACGCTTTACTTGATGATAGAACTTTTAGTCTGGGCGCTATGGTGGCCCAACGGTTGAACTTAAACTTTTCAAAGGGGCCAATATTCGGAGGTATCGATGCATCTCGACTAGCCACACACTTTAAGATACCCATTAGTCTTGACGACAAAGAGCAAATGGTTCTACCTACAAGATACTTAGACTATGACAGTATGGTAACACATGATTTTATTAGAAAGAATAATGGTAGGAGGTTGCCTTGCAACTTAGTGTTTAGTCAAGGCACTTGTGAGATTATTGTTCTGCCTGCTTCTTATTTGTTCGATATTCATTTTTTCAGCCACACTATTATGCTTGAGGAAATCTACAAATATTGGCGTCTGTCGCAACCCCAAACCCCTGAGCCAACACCAGCCCTTAATCTGTATCCGGATGCATTTTTCAGTGGGAGCCACAAGAGCTCGCCAACCAGTGGAACCCTTAGGACCCTCTGGAGTATCTAGGATATGGTTATTTTCATCCATGCCCTAGACTAACTTAGGCCAAAAGCCTAAGCTTGGGGGAGCACGTATTATCACCGACATTATATTCATCTTCACACACTCATCTTGGTAGTCGGTGCTCATACTTTTTCATTGTACCATCCATAGTAGTTTATTTCTTCTTTCCGCTTTATTCTTGTGTGCTTAGTTAACCTTGAGAAAATACAAAAAAAATTAGTTATAGCTTTACCTTCTAGTTTGTTTAGTTGTAGCATTAAAAGAAAACCCAAAAAGATTTTTCGTTCTTCTTTTGCTTGTTGGGAGCTTTCCCATGTAAATAGTTTTTCTCGTTCTTGTTTTGAATTTTATTTCTTTTGGTCATAAGGCGAAGACCAAATGAAAATGTTGAGTGGCTCTCATATGAATTATTGTTTATCTATCAGAGAGCCCATATTACCTTGCCTTCTCCTTTGAGTTATTGTGTGCCGATTCTAGCTTAGTCTAATGCACATGCACTCTTATTATTATTCACATTGTTTAGTCGTGCAAGTGAAAAGCAATAATGACGATATATGATGAAAAGATTGAGATGGAGAAAAGTTGGTATGAACTCGACCTATTTTGGGTTTGTAAATATGATTAGCTCATCGTTCTGAATTCAGCTCATTATGGATGAAACATATTTGCAATGACAATTAGAGATTATAGTTACACATGACATGCTTAATTAGCTAAGAGTGGATAGTGGTTTGTTTTGAGTGCTAACATGCATGTTAAAATGGTTGTGATGTAGTATGATAGGATGGTATCCTCCTTTGAATGATTCAAGTGGCTTGACTTGGCACATGTTCATGCATGTAGTTGAAACAAAATCAACATAGCCTCCACAATATTTATGTTCATGGTGTTTTATATCCTACTCATGCTTGCATTCAATGTTGGTTAATCTCAATGCATGCTGATGACTCTTGTGGCTCTCTGGTTGGTCGCTTCCCACTCTTTTGCTAGCCTTCACTTGTACTAAGCAAGAATACTGCTTGTGCATCCAATTCCTCAAACCCAAAGTTGTTCCATCTGAGTCCACCATATCTACCTATATGCAGTATTTACCTAACGTTCCAAGTAAATATGCATGTGCCAAACTCTAAACCTTCAAATATTAATCTGTTTTGTATGCCCGAATTGCTCATGCAGCGACTGGGGGTGGTTAGTATCTTCCATGCCGGGTGGGTTGTTCTCAAGATATGTGTTGATTCACTATATCATTCATGAGAAAGTGCTGGTATTCGGGATGCCCAGTTCCATGCTCAAAATAAAATCAAAATATAACAAAACAAAACTGCCCCAGGACTATGTTTGTATGGAAAGTACCCGTGGATTCGGCTAGCTGAGGAGTGTGTTTTATTGGTGGAGGGGGAGTAAAAACTTTATCATTCTATTTGGGAACCGCCTATAATGTATCTATCATGGAAGATGGTGAAATCTCTTGGTCGTTATGATGACAATGAAAGCATACCTCTCAAAACTTTTATTCATCCATGTTTTAAAAATCTTGAGCTCTGGCACCTATGCAAATCAATGCTTCCCTCTATGAAGGGCTTATCTATTTTACTTTATTATTGAGTCATCCTCCTCTTATAAAAAGCACCAGTTAGAGAGGACCACCGTCATTTGTATGCCTTTCTATTAATTGATATTGAGTATGAGTGTGACTGGATCTCTTTTACCATGAATTACAATGTCTAGTTAGTCCTTGTTCTTCAGGGGTGCTCTGCATTTATGTTTTACAGCCTGAGAAAGGGCTAGCGAGATACTATTATATCATATTGTATCATGATTGTTTTGATAAAAGTGTTGTCAACTGAGAGTTATTATATTGCTCGCTAGTTGATTATGCCATTGATATGAGTAAATGTGAGACCTAAATGTTACTGTGAACATGGTTAGTGCATAATCTTTTCTGAAAATCTAAACATCAGTTAGACATATTTACAACAACAAGATCAAATAGAGTTTGCAAAAGTATTTCTTTATCACTTTTAGTTTATCAACTGAATTGCTTGAGGACAAGCAATGTGTTAAGCTTGGGGGAGTTGATACGTCCCCATTGTATCCACTTTTCCAAACTCTTTTGCCCTTGTTTTGGACATTAATTTGCATGATTTGAATGGGACTAACCTAGACTGACGTTGTTTTCAGCATAATTGCCTTGGTGTTATTTTTGTGCAGAAATAAAAGTTCTCGGATTGACTTGAAAATTTACGTAGATTATTTTTGGCATTAATAAGAAATATTGGCGAATGAATCAACCGGAGGGGGGCCACCCATTGGCCCCAATCCAGGGGCATGGCCACCCCCTGGTCGCGTGCTAGCAAGCTTGTGGGGCCCCTGCTACTCCATTGATCTCAATTCCACTCCTATTTATTCCTATTCACGGAGAAAAAAAATCAAGGACAAGAGTTCATGGCGTTTCACAATATGGAGCCGCCGCCACCTCGTGTTGTTCCTCGGGAGACCAGATCTGGAGTCTGTTTTGGGCTCCGGAGAGGCGCAATCGACGCCATCATCACTACCAACCATCCTTCATCACCAATTCCATGATGCTCTCCACCGTTCGTGAGTAATTCCATTGTAGGCTTGCTAGACGGTGATGGGTTGGAAGATATTTATCATGTAATCGAGTTAGTTTTGTTAGGGTTTGATCCCTAGTATCCACTATGTTCTGAGATTGATGTTGCTATGACTTTGCTATCCTTAATGCTTGTCACTAGGGCCCGAGTGCCATGATTTCAAATCTGAACCTATTATGTTTTCATGAATATATATGTGTTCTTGATCCTATCTTGCAAGTTGTAGACACCTATTACGAGTTATGATCCGCATCCCTCAGGGTTACAATAACTGGGATTCTTACCGGTGATTACCGTAGTTTGAGGAGTTCATGTGTTCACTAAGTGCTAATGCTTTGGCCATGTTCTCTATTAAAAGGAGGCCTTAATATCCCTTGGTTTCCATTAGGACCCCGCTGCCATGGGAGGGTAGGACAAAAGATGTCATGCAAGTTCTTTTCCATAAGCACGTGTGACTATATACAGAATACATGCCTACATTACATTGATGAATTGGAGCTAGTTCTGTGTCACCCTATGTTATAACTGTTGCATGATGAATGCTATCCAACATAATTATCTATCACCAATCCATTTCCTACGAGCTTTCCACATATTGATCTTTGCTATGTTACTTCTTCGTTGCTACTATTACAATCACTACAAAACTGCTACTATCACTTTTGCCATTGTTACACTTACTTCCATACAACTTTGCTAGTAAATACTTTGTTTCAGATATTAAGTCTTTCAGGTGTGGTTGAATTGACAACTCAGCTACTAATACTCGCGAATATTCTTTGGCTCCCCGTGCATCGAATCAATAAATTTGGGTTGAATACTCTACCCTCGAAAACTGTTGCGATCCCATATACTTGTGGATTATCACATCATAACATACCCTCCAAAAACAAGTTAGACGTCCTCTAATTTGTTGTTGCATGTTTTACGTGGCTATTATCGGTAACTAGAAAGAACCGTTCTTACCTACCAAAGCAACAATGGTGATAATCAAGTTGCATTTTAACCTTCTGCAAGGACCACCTCTATCGAATCTGTCGGGATATAACCCCATGGTGTGACTCGCCCTACTGGGCCAGGTCAATATGGTGGCGGCTCTGGAGTAAAGCTTAAGACAGGACGAGCCATGAAAAAAATGCAGCCGGGCGGTTGCTGAGTAAGCTTCTAGTTGGCCTAAGCACAAAGAAACCAGCGGCTCAAGGCCCACAGGGTAGAAGACACCGAGAGACTCCTTGCTTGAGAGACAAGCTGTGTTAGAGACATGATAGGTTACGAGTCATGTCATGGCTTGGACTCTGTTGAAACCCTAGGGTCCCAACCTGTATATAAAGGTGAGTCCCTAGGGAAGGAAGGCTTAAGTTAGTCACCCTCAAAATCTAGGTTAGCGATTCTGCATCCTTGTAATCGAGATCTCCATTAATATAGACACAAAGCAGGATGTAGGCCGTTACCTCCATCGGACAGGCCGAACCTTGGTAAAGTTGCCTCTCGTACTCGTTCGATCCCTTTGAGTTACCACGCAGTGGTGATGGCCTCACACCTAGTCCTTGCATGAGGACATTTGCCATGAAAAAACCACGACAATTGGTGCCCACCATGGGGCTCTCGCCTGGTGGGGTTAGGTTCTCAAAGGGAGCCCTTCCGGGTTTCGGGAGCTACGTGACGGGTCATATGACCAGCAGTCACTGAAACAAGATCTACATCGACCACTCAAGCTGGGGTCCCGAGGCCGATTCAATTGAGTACGGGTATCAGGTCCCTTTCGGCAAGATCCACACCTTCATCGGAAAGTTCGGCGCGGTGGTGCCCGAGTCGGACGCCAGCACCAACCTCGTCGAGCCGGCTCGCTATACCCAACCTGGTCGGCCTCAATCACATCTAAGTCATGAGACCAAGGTTTTCGGTAAGTCCCGTGAATTGCCTCTTATGGCCACCGCCTCCTGAAAAGGGATCGAGATGGATCAAGACCCGCCCGTGTGTGGCGGGTCAGATCTGTCACAAGTTGCTCTGGGGAGCTGAGTTTAGGTATCGGCACAGTAAGCAGCATCCTCCTAGTAAATCTAAGCAGTCGAGTCACGGCCAATATTAGGTTTTCACCACCAGCACTTGTAAGCGTGACAGTAAGATCAAGAGCGGGGCGGTCAACATGGCAGAGCCGGTGGTGCCCAGATAGGTCAACTGGTCCGAGCATCCGATCACTTGGATCTGGGAAGATCATCCTCCCCGGGTTGACAACCCTAGCAGGTTAGCTTTGGTCATGGAACCTCAAGTCGGCGGTTACACTTTGATCAACATCCTTATGGATGGGGGCAGGAGCATCAATATTTTGTACTGAAAGCTTGTTACTTCCTTCCACGATGGTATATCATGGGATTGTTCCTGGATAGTCGGCTTATCCGATCAAGAAGATCAAATTCGATGTCTCTTTTGGTAATGAGTATAACTACAAATGCGAGCCTTTGATGTTTTTGGTAGTCAAGATAAAGACCCCATATCATGCCCTCTTTGGGCGACCGGCTTAGGCTAGCTTCATGGACCAACCTTGTTACATTTATCTCAAGCTCAAAATCCCTGGACGTAAGGATACTATCACCATGGATGGAAGCCGAACGATAGCTCAGGAGTGTGTGGAAGGGGACGCGGCCTATGCCGAGTCGGCTCGCGCATCCAAGGAGTTAAAATTCTACACCACTAATGTTGATCCGGGTGACACGAGCCCTCTCAAGAAACCCAACACCAACACAAAACCTCCTCTCAAATTCAAGCCATACGAAGATACTAACCAGATAGATTTCAAGCCAGGAGACTCATCCAAACAGTTAACTATAGAGACCAGCTTGGACCCCAGATAGGAAAGCGCGCTCATTGAGTTCATCCATGAAAATTGAGACATCTTTGTATGGAAGCATTCTGATATTCCTAGAGTCCAGAGAGAACTCGATGAGCACAACCTTAATGTGGATCCAATGATGAAACTGGCACACCAATATCTCCGACAATCAAATGAGTAGAGGATCTAGGCTATTGAGGAAGAGGTAGATCAGCTCCTAGCTATTGGGTTTATCATTGAGGTTTTTCATCCTGAATGGCTCGCTAACCCGGTGCTGTTTCTAAAGAAGAATGGCACGTGGAACATGTGTATGGACTATACAGTGTTGGGGAATGTCGCATGGGAAACAAAAAAATTCCTACGTTCACGCAAGACCTATCCATGGTGATGAGCATCTACGAAAGGGAGAGTGGATCTACGTACCCTTGTAGATCGCTAAGTGGGAAGTGTTAAGAAACGCGGTTGGCGTAGTCGAACGTCTTCGCGATCCAAATCGCCGAGCGTCCCGTGATCCAATCACGATCCATCCCGATCAAGCACCGAATGGACGGCACCTCCGCATTCAACACACGTATAGCTTGATGACGATCTCCACCTTCTTGATCCAGCAAGAGGGAGCGGAGAGGTAGAAGAGTTCTCCGGCAGCGTAACGGCGCTTGGACGATGGTGGTGGAGCTATTCCGGCAGGGCTTTGCCTAAGCACTATAGAAATCCGATCTAGAGGAGAAACTGTGCACTGGAGGAACGGGTAGCACGTGGCTTAAAATCTAGTGCAAAAACCCTAAAACCACCATTATATATAGGAGGGAGGAAGGAGAGGCCTTGGTTCAAGGGCCAAGCCTTCTTTGGTTTGGCCGAAGTGGGGAGGAGAGGAGGACTCCTCCTCCAAACCTAGTAGGACTAGGATTCGTTCCCTTTTTGACTTTTTTTTTACTTTTCCCTTTGGGCTTTTCTTTCCCTAGCCACATGGGCCTTGTGTGGGACTTCCATCAGCCCACAAAGGGCTGGTATTCACTCTCCCACAGCTCATGAAGCCTCTTGGGTAGAAATACCCCTCCCGGCGGTCTCCCGGTACACTACCGGCACTCCCGGTACACTACGATGAGCCCGAAACTTTTCCGGCGGCCAACACAGGACTTCCTATATATGAATCTTTACCCCCATACCATTCCCGAGCTCCTCATAATGTCCGAGATATCATCTGGGACTCCGAACAACCTTCGGTCACCACCATGCATAACTCTATACTACCGAAACGTCACTAAACCTTAAGTGTGCAGACCCTGCAGGTTCGAGAACTATGTAGACATGACCGAGAGACCTCTACGGTCAATAACCAATAGCGGGACCTGGATGCCCGCATTGGTTCCTACATATTCTATGAAGATCTTTATAAGTCGAACCTCTATGTCATGGATTTAGTTAATCCCGTATGATGTTCCCTTTGTTCTTCGGTATGTTACTTGCCCGAGATTCGATCGTCGGTATCTCCATACCTAGTTCAACCTTGTTACCGGCAAGTCTCTTTACTCATTCCATAATACGAGATCTCATGACTAACACTTAGTCACATTGCTTGCAAGGCTTATTGTGATGTTGTATTATTGAGTGGGCCTTGAGATACCTCTCCATTACACGGAGTAACAAATCCTAGTCTTGATCCATGCCAACCCAACAGACACCCTCGGAGATTCCTGTAGAGCACCTTTATAGTCACCCAGTTACGTTGCGACGTTTGATACACACAAGGCACTCTTCCGGTGTCCGTGAGTTGCATGATCTCATGGTAATAGAAACATATACTTGACATGTAGAAAACAGTAGCAATAAACTGACACGGGCATATGCTATGTTTGTAGTTTGGGTCTTGTCCATCATATCATTCTCCTAATGATGTGATCCCATTATCAAATGACATCACATATTAATGGATAGGAAACCTTGACCATCTTTGACCAACGAGCTAGTTCACTAGAGGCATACTAGGGACAAAGTGTTGTCTATTTACCCACACATGTAAGGGAAACACTTACTATCAGAAGTCTGATTGGAAGCAAATCATCAAACGGATGGACTATCGTTGATTTTGTTGAATCTCATGGTGAAGATACTGCTTATCCTGTTGCTTCGTATTTAAAATAAATCTGGTCAAACCGCCCGCATGGGCGGCACTTTATCCATCCCTAATTGCTCGCCTGAATCCCCTCCTCTCATCTTGCATGTACTATCCATGCGCTCGTCGTCAACTGCATCGCACCTTCATCTTCAACGGTGCATCGTGCCCGAGCTCGCCGCATATCTCTTGTTTCCTCGTCGTCGAGGACAACGACCATAGGTACCCCATCGTGCAGATCAGCCCCTACTCCTCTCAACTGCAGATCGCGGGTGCCATCTCGGGATTAGGTGTGCGGTTGGTGCTTCTCCAGGTCACCCTACATTTGAATCAGCTACCAAAGTAGGTTGTGGGTTGCCAATTTGATTGTCGATTCATTCTTGTGATTCGTTGTCATTAGTTTTTTTAATATTATTTCCATGGTAGTGTTTGTCGAAGATTGTGGAGATGAAGCTGAATTAGTGTGCTCCTGGCTTGCTGCTGTCATTGATCCGATCTCGCTAGCATGTTAGTCCTTACTCTAGCATTGCTAAGTAATCGACGCACCTACATGCTACACCTAGTGGACTCAATAGCACCGTCGCCTCGCTATGCGCTCCTATTCCGAGATGTCCCTCTACACAATGCCCTTGTTCAAGTTGGAATCGTCTCTGATGCTTCTTCGCAGTGATGTACCAAGTTTCTCCACTGATTGACTTCGCAAGCAAGAGTGGTCATATCATGCTTTGTTTTTACAAATATAATGCTTCGACATTCTATGTATTTAAATTTTTTGGTGACGATGTATGTGATTCCTTTGGTTTAGTTTCATGGGAGTGCTTCTATATCATATGTAGCATGTTTGTGTACTATATGCAACATGCTTACAAGTATCCCATATGTTTTGTTCATTCATTAGATGACTTTCGTTGTATGCATGGATTGATGCAGAGGTCGGGGTTTTAACCTTCTTTTTCAAAAAAACATAGATGACTTTGGCAATGTTTCGGTACTGTTTTGTTCCTGCTTCAACATATCAAACTATGCTTGTATGGCTCATTACGACAAAAAATGCATCAGTTGGTAGTAATCCATTTTTTTGCGAAAGCAAATGCCCGTTTTTCTTCAGTGCAATCACCATGGACATATAAGCAAATTATATTCTCTATCAACACTTTGGAGTCAATGTATTTTTTTAGGCGCAGAGGGTGGATTTGGTAGCGAGAGTTGCTAGCCATGGCAGGGGCTCGGGGTTGTTGAGCCTAGTAACATTTATTTTCGTTCTTTGCAAAAAAGTTCATGATTTGGATGAACGATGTGTAGTTATGACTGGAAATATTTTTCTTTTCGATAAAAGCAAAATAGTATTTCCCTGGAAGCAAGTGTCTAGTCAATGTAAACAAGATCATGAAGCTTCTGAAACATATGGACTGTTTCTTTGTTTTGGACGGAAGCATGTGTGAAGCAGTTTTCTAGTTGCCTAGTTGATGGAAGCAAGATCGTGATGCGTATGTAACATGTGAAATGATTTTATTTCTTGATGAAGCCAGCTCGAAGCGATTCTCTAGTCGTCTAGTCGACCGATGCAATGTTGTGATGCTTCTGAAACGAAATATCACGTTGGTTACACAGGGCATACATTTCATCACAAAAGCAAGTTCTTCAATGAAAGGAAACATAATTTTTTATTTTCATAGCATGAACGGAAACAAAAATTATACTTACAAACAAAGGTGAAATCACGTATTAGTTGCATCTCATGTAAATTTGCAGTGTAACGTTGGTTACAAGATTCGCTTCCTAAGAAAGCATGCCGCTCCAACCCATCAAATAAAAAGGAAGCATGCGGCAGATTGCTTCTTAAATCCAAGGAACAAGAATGCATCTCACGTAATTATTGGCCCACATAGGTACGTGATTTGCGGAAGCTGTTTAAGGCAGTGTAAAATTAACTGTCCAGGCTTGTTTTAAGGGGCCACCAGCCACATCAGATCAAATACATCATAGGGCCCAGGACTAGTCTGATGGAAAGCAAGGCATCAATAGTCTGATGCCTAGTGCTGCCCCACATGTAATGTGTTTCCAATCAATACAAATATAGCATGGATAATAAACGGTTATCATGAACAAGGAAATACAATAATAAACACTTTATTTATTCCCTCTAGGGCATATTTCCAACAGTCTCCCACTTGCACTAGAGTCAATAATCTAGTTCACATCACTATGTCATTTACATTGTAATGAATCGAACAACCATGCAGTTATGGTGTTGATCATGTTTAGCCCTTGGAAGAGGTTTAGTCAACAGGTCTGCAACATTCAGATCCATGTGCACTTTGCAAATATTTATGTCCTTTTCCTTGATGTAATCTCTGATGGAGTTGAAGCGTCGCTTTATGTGTCTGGTACTCTTGTGAAACCTTGGTTCCTTGGCCAGAGCAATGGCACTAGTGTTGTCACAGAACAGGTTCATTGGATTTAGTGCACAGGGCACTACTCCAAGATCTGTCATGAACTGCTTCATCCAGACACCTTCCTTTGCTGCCTCCGAGGCTGTGATGTACTCCGCTTCGCACATAGAATCGGCTACTATGCTTTTCTTGGAACTGCACAAGCTTACCGCTCCCCCGTTGAGAATAAATACGTATCCGGTTTGTGACTTAGAGTCATTCGGATCAATGTCAAAGCTTGCATCGACGTAACCCTTTACGACAAGCTCTTCATCACCTCCATAAATGAGAAACATTTCCTTAGTCCTTTTCAGGTACTTAAGGATATTCTTGACCGCTGCTCAGTGCTCCATTCAAGGATCACTTTGAAACCTTATGGCCATACTTATGGCAAGGCTAACATCGGGTCTTGTGCACAGCATTGCATACATGATAGAGCCTATGCCTGAAGCATAGGGGATGACACTCATCTTTTCTCTATCTTCTATAGTCACTTGGCATTGAGTCTTACTCAACTTCACACCTTGTAACACAGGCAAGAACCCCTTCTTGGATTGATCCATTTTGAACTTCTTGAAAACTTTATCAAGGTATGTGCTCTATGAAAGTGCTATTAAGCGTCGCGATCTATCTCTATAGATCTTACTGCCTAATATGAAAGCAGCTTCTCCTAGGTCCTTCATTGAAAAACTCCTGTTCAATTATTTCATCACACTTTCCAGCATTTCTATATTGTTTCCAATCAGCAATATGTCATCCACATATAATATTAGAAATGCTATAGAGCTCCCACTCAATTTCTTGTAAATACAAGCTTCTCCATAAACTTGTATAAACTCAAGCGCTTTGATCACCTCATCAAAACACTTATTCCAACTCCGAGATGCTTGCATCAGCCCATAAATGGATCGCTGGAGTTTGCAAACTTTGTCAGCATTCTCTGGATCGACAAAACCTTCTGATTGCATCATATACAACTCTTCTTCAAGGAAACCGTTGAGGAACGTTGTTTTGACATCCATCTGCCAAATTTCATAGTCGAAATAAGCAACTATTGCCAACATGATTCTGACAGACTTAAGCATCCCTACGGGTGAGAAGGTCTCATCGTAGTCAACTCCTTGAACTTGTGACAAACCCTTTGCCACAAGTCGAGCTTTATAGACGGTGACATTGCCATTCACGTCTATTTTCTTCTTAAATATCCATTTGTTTTGAATGGCCTTTCGCCATTCAGGTAATACTTCTGAAGTCCACACTTTGTTTTCATACATGGATCCCATCTTGGATTTCATGGCCTCTAACCATTTCTGAGAATCCGGGCCCATCACCGCTCCTCCATAGCTCATAGGTTCATTGTTGTCCAACAACATGACTTCCAAGACAGGGTTGCCGTACCACTCAGGAGATATTACTCATATTGGGTGCATGACCATAAAAGATATTACTCATATTGGGTGCATGACCATAAAAGATATTACTCAGGAGATATCCCTCACATTGGGTGCATAACCATAAAAGATATTACTCATATAAATAGAACAACCTTTATTCGCTGATTTAAATGAGTAATCGCCTCGCAATAAACAAGATCCAGATATAATGTTCATGCTTAACAGATGCACTAAATAACAATTATTCAGGTTCATCACTAATCCTGATGGTAATCGAAGAGAGAGCGTGCCGACGGCGATCACATCAACCTTGGAACCGTTTCCCACGCGCATCGTCACTTCATCCTTTGCTAGCCTTCCTCTATTCCGTAGTTCCTATTTTGAGTTGCAAATGTGAGCAACTGATCCTGTATCAAATACCCAGGCACTACAACGAGAGCTAGTAAGGTACACATCAATAACACGTATCATATATACCTTGTTTGTGGTTGGCCGCCTTCTTATCAGCCAGGTACTTGGGGCAATTCCGCTTCTAGTGATTAGTTCCCTTGCAATGAAAACACTCAGTTTCTGGCTTGGGTCCATGCTTGTGCTTCTTTACAGAAGTAGCAACTGCTTTGCCATCCTTCTTGGTTTTACCCTTCTTGCCCTCGCCCTTGCCTTTTCCATTCTTCTTGAAACTAGTGGTTTTATTTACCAGCAACACTTGATGTTCTTTCTGGATTTCAGACTTAGCGACCTTTAGCATCGCAAATAGCTTGGCGACTGACTTGTTCATCCCATGCATGTTATAGTTCATCACAAAGCTCTTGTAACTAGGTGGCAGTGATTCAAGAACTCTGTCAGTGATTGCCTCTGGCAGAAGGGCAATTCCCAACTCCGCTAGACGAGATGAATACCCAGACATTTGAGTATATGTTCACTGATAGACCCATTCTCCTCCATCTTGCAAGCATAGAACTTATTGGAGTTCTCATACCTCTCGATTCGGGCATTCTTCTTAAAGATAAACTTCAACTCCTAGAACATCTCATATGCTCCATGACGTTCAAAATGTCTTTGAAGTCCCGGTTCTAAGCCATACAATTTTGCACACTGAACTATTGAGTAATCTCCAGAACGTGCCTCCTAAGCGTTCTTAATGTCGTCGAATGACATGTCTTCTGGTTGGTCACCAAGCGGTGCATCAAGGACATATGGTTTCTAGGAAGCCGTGAGGATAATCCTTCGATTATGGGCCCAGTCAACAAAGTTACTTCCATCATCTTTCCACTTAGCTTTCTCTAGGAACGTCTAAACTTTAGGGGTGCTACTGCGCGAGCCATTGATCTATAACATAAATATGCAAAGGTTACTTAGAATATTGTTCAAGATAATTAGTTTTAGTTAATCAAATTACTAAAGCTCCCACTCAAATTGACATCCCTCAGGTCATCTGAGTGTCACATGATCCAAATCCACTAACTCAAGTCCGATCATCACGTGAGTTGAGGTGGTTTCAATGGTGAACATCATCATGTTGATCATATCTACTATATGACTCATGTTCGACCTTTTGGTCTCTTGTGTTCCTATGCCATGTCTGTACATGCTAGGCTCGTCAAATTTAACCCGAGTGTTCTACATGTGCAACACTGGCTTGCACCCGTTGTATGTGAACATAGAGTCTATCACACCCGATCATCACATGGTGTCTCGACACGACAAACTTTTGCAATGGTGCACACTTGGGGAGAACACAATTCATCTTGAAATTTAAGTGAGGGATCACCTTATAATACTACCATCATCCTAAACAAAACAAGGTGCATAAAAGGATTAACATCACATGCAAATCATAAGTGAAATGATATGGCCATGAACTTGTGCTTTTGATCTCCATCTTGAAAGCACCGACATGATCCCCATCGTCACCGGCACGACACCATGATCTCCATCATCTTGATCACCATCAACGTGTTACCATCGTGGTTGTCATGCACATCATGATTATACTACTATTGCTACAATTTAGCGATAAACTAAAGCATTTCATCGCGCTTAATGATTGACACGCAGGTCATACAATAATTAAAGACAACCCTATGGCTCCTGCCGGTTGCCGTACTCATCGACATGCAAGTCGTGATATTCTATACAACACAGGATCATCTCATACATCACATATATAACATCATGTAATTGGTCATATCACATCACATCATACCCTGCAAAACAAGTTAGACATCCTCTAATTGTTGTTGCATGTTTTACGTGGCTACTACGGGTATCTAGCAAGAAGAATTCTCACCTCCGCATAAACCAGAACGGTGATAGATTACTTGCTTTTCAACCTTCTCAAGGACCGCCTTTGTCGAATCCGATCCAACTAAAGTAGGAGAAACTAACACCCGCTCGCCATCTTAGCAACAAGCTGCAATTGAGGGAAACAATCTCTCGTAAGCGTACGAGTAATGTTGGTCCGCACCGCTTCATCCCACAATACTGCTGAACCAAAACACGGCCAAGGGAGGAAGCAATCTAAGCATCAACACCCACAAACTCTTTGTGTTCTACTCGAGATCTCATCTACACATAGACCTAGCTCATGATGCCATTTTTGGGGAACGTCGCATGGGAAACAAAAAAATTCCTATGTTCATGCAAGACCTATCCATGGTGATGAGCATCTACAAGAGGGAGAGTGGATCTACGTACCCTTGTAGATTGCTAAGCGGGAAGCGTTACGAAACACGGTTGGCTTAGTAGAACGTCTTCGCGATCCAAATCGCCGAGCATCCCGTGATCCAATCACGATCCGTCCCGATCAAGCACCGAACGGACGACACCTCCGTGTTCAGCACACGTACAGCTTGCTGACGATCTCCGACTTCTTGATCCAGCAAGAGGGAGCGGAGAGGTAGAAGAGTTCTCCGGCAGCGCGATGGCGCTCCGGCGATGGTGGTGGAGCTATTCCGGTAGGGCTTCGCCTAAGCACTGTAGAAATCCGATCTAGAGGAGAAACTGTGCACTGGAGGAACGGGTTGCACGTGGCTGAAAATCTAGTGCAAAAACCCTAAAACCACCAGTATGTATAGGAGGGAGGGGGAGGGGCCTTGGCGCAAGGTCCAAGCCTCCATTGGTTCGGCCTAAGTGGGAGGAGAGGAGGACTCCTCCTCCAATCCTAGTAGGACTAGGATTCCTCCCCTTTTTGCCTTTTTTCACTTTTCGCTTTCGGCTTTTCTTTACCTAGCGACATGGGCCTTGTGTTGGACTTGCACCAGCCCACAAAGGGCAGGTATTCACTCTCCCACAGCCCATGAAGCCTCTTGGTTCGAAATACCCCTCGCGGTGGTCTCTCGGTACACTACCGGCACTCCCGGTACACTACAGATGAGCCCGAAACTTTTCCGGCGACCAAAACAGGACTTCCTATATATGAATATTTATGTCCGGACCATTGCGGAGATCCTTGTGGAGTCCGGGATCTTATCTGGGACTCTAAACAACCTTCGGTCACCACCATGCATAACTCTATACTACCGAAACGTCACCAAACCTTAAGTGTGCAGACCCTATGGATTCGAGAACTATGTAGACATGACCGAGACACGTCTATGGTCAATAACCAATAGTAGGACTTGGATGCCCATATTGGTTCCTACATATTCTATGAAGATCTTTATCGGTTGAACCTCTATGTCAAGGATTTAGTTGATCCCGTATGATGTTCCCTTTGTTCTTCGGTATGTTACTTGCCCGAGATTCGATCGTTGGTTTCTCCATACCTAGTTCAACCACGTTACCGGCAAATCTCTTTAGTCATTCCATAATACAAGATCCCGTGACTAACACTTAGTCACATTGCTTCCAAGGCTTACTGTGATGTTGTATTATCGAGTGGGCCCTGAGATACCTCTCCGTCACACGGAGTAACAAATCCCAGCCTTGATCCATGCCAACCCAACAGACACCCTTGGAGATACCTGTAGAGCACCTTTATAGTCAGCCAGTTACGTTGCAACGTTTGATACACACAAGGCACTCTTCCGGTGTCCGTGAGTTGCATGATCACATGGTCATAGAAACATATACTTGACATGCAGAAAACGGTAGCAATAAACTGACACAATCATATGCTACATTTGTAGTTTGGGTCTTGTCCATCACATCATTCTCCTCATGATGTCATCCCATTATCAAATGACATAACATGTCAATGGCTAGGAAACCTTGACCATCTTTGACCAACGAGCTAGTTCAGTAGAGGCATATTAGGGACAAAGTGTTGTCTATTTACCCACACATGTAATGTGTTTCCAATCAATACAATTATAGCATGGATAATAAACGATTATCATGAAAAAGGCAATATAATAATAAACACTTTATTTATTACCTATAGGGCATATTTCCAACATAGAGATCTCAATAAGGCCCGCCTGAAGGATCCTTTTTCTCTCTCGGTTATCGATCACATCATTGATTCTACGGCAAGTTGTGAACGGCTATGCTTCCTGGATGCTTACTCTGGCCATCATCAGATCAAGATGGTCGTTGAGGACAGGAGAAGACAACCTTTATTACTCCTTTTGGCGCATTCTGCTATGTGTCCATGCCCTTCGGGCTTAAGATTTTTAGGGCCACTTATCAACGGATCGTTCTGAATTGTCTTCAACCCTAGATTGTGCGGAACGTTCACGCCTATGTTGATGACATTGTAGTAAATTCTCGTAAGAAGGAAAAACTCTTGGAAGATATTAATGAAACATTTGGAAATCTTCGAGTATACAAGATGAAACTTAACCTGGCCAAGTGCATTTTTAGTGTTCCCGCAAGCAAGCAACTGAAAGCACATTTGCTCCCTTGGTGGTTTTGGTAATTAATAACAACATATAAGTCATTGAACTAATGTTTCCACCAAGTATATTTCAGGAAATGTTCAATGAGAGGATTGGAAAAAGGAGATTGTGGACAAACCCCAAGATGCAAGGAACTAGGTTGGCCAAGCTTTAAGCAAGAGGAGTCTACATTTTATATTTGTGAGAAATCACTTTGAGTCATAGGAAAGCTAATACAACTAAAATGGGGTCAGGTTTTGTTGGTGATCAATATGCTCAAACGTGCACAAGTGATAGTCACCAAAAACATCCACAAACTCTCCCACCAAAGTCTATTCTATACCCAACAGTCGAAATCGGTGCAACCAACTTTCCCCCTTCGGTGCCTCCGATTCCAGAACCTAGACAGACTCTACCAAACCCTAGCCACTTCGGTGCAACCGATTCCATACTGGTGCCACCGAGTTTAGGTTGCCAACTTTCTATTATGCAAATTCACATTTTCGGTCCGACCGAGAATGTTGGATCCGCATCACCGAGATTGGAAATCTGATGGTTGGTCACCTTATCGGTGCAACCCAGAATTTTATATTGGTCCCTTGAAGATTCAAAAGTTTCCACCTTTTGGTCAATTCGGTACCACCAAGATTAACCCATAGGTGTCACCAAGTTGGTCATTTTGTGTGTAACGGTTGGATTTTTGGGGATGCCTATATATACCCCTTCACCACCACTTGCTCGACAGAGAAGCACTCAGGACTATTCCATACCTATCCTATCAGATTTTCTAAGAGAGAACCACCTACCCTTGTGTTGAGGTCAAGATCTTCCACTCCAATCATATGGATCTGTATTTCTAGCCCCCCCAAGTTGCTTTCCACCAATCCAATCTCTTCTACCAAGCCAAACCTGTGAGAGAGAGATTGTGTGTTGAGGAGTCTATCATCTTGAAGCACAAAAGCAAGGAGTTCATCGTCATTACCGAGCCTATTACCTTTTGGGGGGTGGTGCCTCCTAGATTGGTTAGGTGTCTCTTGGGAGCCTCCTACTTCGTGTTGTGGAGTGAACCAAGAAGTTTGTAAGGGCAAGGAGATCGCCTACTTCGTGAAGATCTACCCATAGTGAGGCTAGTCCTTCGTGGATGGAAGCCGTTATGGAATAGACAAGGTAGCTACTTCGTGGACCCGTTTGGTTAGAGCCCTCCGTGGACACTCACGACCGTTACCCTTCGTGGGTTGAATACTCCATAAATGTGGATGTACGATAGCACCACTTGTCGGAACCACGGGAAAAATCATCGTCTCTACAATTGCGTTTGATCTTCCTACCCTATCCGTTCTATACATGCTTGTTGTTACTTTCCGCTGCTATACACTCTTAAACTTGCATGTGTAGGGTGTACTTGACTTTCCATGAAACACTAAAACTCTCAACCCTAAAACATGGCATAGGCAAAACTTTTAATTGGTCAAGTAGTCCAATCACCCCCCTGTAGACCTACTTTCGGTCCTACAAGTTGTATCAGAGCATTGGTCTCCATTGCTTAGGTCTCACAACCTAGGAGAAGTATGGCGTCTAGTGAGGGAAGTTATCACCATAGAGGTCCGTACTTTGATGGTACTAATTTTGCTAGTTGGAAGCATAAAATGAAAATGCATACTCTTGGTCATAACCCCGCCGTTTGGGCTGTTGTTCGTGTTGGCTTGCAAGGTGAGTTCAGTGTGGATGGACGGGAACCGGATCGTGAAGCGACCGCCGATGAATTGAAGATGTTGCAACTAATTGCTCAAGCATGCGACATTCTCTTCAACTGCTTATGCCCCAAGGAATTCAACAAAATCAACCGTCTTGAGAATGCAAAAGAGATTTTGGATACTTTGTGTGATATGCATGAAGGAACCGAGTCCGTGAGATAATCCAAGTTAGATGTTCTTCAAAGTCAGCTTGACAAGTTCAAGATGAAGGATGGTCAAGGAGTTGCAGAGATATACTCTAGGCTGGCTCTCATCACCAATGAGATTGCCGGCTTAGGAAGCGAAGAAATGACCGACAAATTCATCATCAAGAAGATACTTAGAGCTTTGGATGAGAGATACGCCACCATGTGCACATTAATCCAAATGATGCCAAACTACAAAGATCTCAAGCCTACGGAAGTCATTGGAAGGATTGTTACTCATGAGATGACACTCAAAGATAAAGAAGAGCTTCATCACAAGTCTAGTGGTGCTTACAAACCCACAAGTGATGCTCCTGCAACTTCAAGCAACAACCTTGTCACCAATGAAGAGATAAGCCTCATGGTTAAGAAATTCAACAAGTTCTACAAGAATAGAAGCAAAGAAAGAAACTCCAACTCAAGATATGAAGAGAAGCATTCGTCAAGTCGTGACCGAAATTGCTACAATTGTGGGAAGCCCTGACACTACTAAAATGAGTGCACGGCTCCCTACAAAAGAAGTGAAGAGTAACCTTGAAGACTAAGCTCAAGGAATGAATCACCACAAAGAGAGAAAAGGAGTAAAGATGATCATTATGAACGAAGACACTCATGAAGAAGTAGAGATTCGGAGAAGAAGGACAAGCACACCAAGAGCTACACAAGAATACAATATCAAGATCATGTTGGTGAATGGGTTTCAGGCTCTGACTCCGACAACCACTCTGAGAGAAGCTATCACTCTGACTCCGACTATAGTCAAGATGAAGGTGTTGCCGGAATTGCTCTAGTGACTACCAACTCCTACGATCTATTTGATTCACCAAACGAACGAGTGGAAGTTGCTTCATGGCTAAAGGCCCCAAGGTATCACACCCCGAGTATCTTAATTTTGATAGTGATGAAGATGATTTACTTTGTGATGATGACTTGCTTTGTGATAAAACTAGTGATATTGATCAAAATTAACTTGATAATTCTCATGCTAGTCAAGATAATTCATTTGATGATAAGATGAAAATAGAACAACTAACCAAAGAACTGAAAACTCTTAAGTTAGCTCGTAAATCTACTCTCGAAGATCATAGAGAGCTTGTGAGAAATCATGAGAGGCTACGCTTCGAGAAGCTCAACTTGGAGCAAGAGCATGAGTTTCTCAAAGCCATCAATGACGATCTCCTAAATAAGACCTCATCTTATCTATCCAAATGACTACTCTTGTGTACTTTCATGCCTCAAGTTAAAACTAAGCAATCTAGTAACAAAGGCAAGAAAGGTTCTTCATCTAGTAGCAACAATAAAAATGCTAAACCCAATGAAATTGCTTCTAGTAGTTCTATTGATTCCACTAATGATGATTCTCTTAGCCAAGTCACACTTGAGCAAGAAAATGCTTTATTGAAAGGAATTATAGAAAAGGGTATCTACAAGAGTCTTGCCGGATGTAAGCAATTTGAGGAAATTGTACGCAAGCATGGAGGATACCTGAAGAATCATGGTGGTTGGTACTTCAACGCTAATGGAGTTGAGTGGGAAGAAGGTCAATATACCAAGCCCAAGTTTGTTCCTCAAAAGGAGAAGTATGCAAATACTCTTCCCAAGGGGACGAACACTCAAGATGACCTTCCACCACAAGACCACAAGGTCAAGGGCAAGAACAAGCTTTAAGAGGACATTGACTCATATGAAGATGAATCCCTAGCTTTTGTGGAGTGGGTTCCCTAGGCTACCTCAATCTCAACTACTACAAAGGCTACTTCAACACCAAGGATCCCCATCAACATGATGTGGGTTCCCAAGAAGAAGAACTAGTAAGTTCTTGAGGGTGACTCTGCCAATGAAATTCACTCACATTCATTATTGGCAAGAACTTTTTGCACTCAACACCATATCAATGCAATAGTTCAAGGAGTCACACATTCCCTCAAAGGTAAGCAAGGGACAAGGTAATCAACAAATCAATGGACATCATAACACATGCTTTGCACTCCATGTCCATAGATATCCTTGTATTTGTCTCTTGTGTGTTGGGACTAACCCATGCAGGTGAGAGGAGTAAGGAAACAAGGAAGCTCCCAACTCTTGGTTATCTTCATCAACATTGAGAATCCAAAACTACCTCACCAACATGAAGTCTTCATCGACAAAACCCAAGGTTAGATTATCCCTCTTATGGGGGGATATCACATTAAGGGGGAGCTTTACTCTAATTCTTGAGTCGAAGCATCTCTTAGTATGTGACAACATTAAATGCTTTATGAAAAAGTGGTAACCCCACTTGTGCTTAAACGATGAGTATGACCTATGATCAAGTACTCTTACTTGGCTCCTAAGTTAAATACTCATATATAGATGACTTTGTCATCGCCCAAGTGCTTGTTAGATGCTAGAGTGTATGTGCATGTTTGCCATGATTTCTTTGACATTTTATTGTGTGAGCATGTTGGTCTGCCTTTATTTTCTCATTCAAGGACATCCAATTGTTTCTATTTGGCTTTTTATTTATCTTTTGCCAATTGGATGGACAAGAATGCCTAGGACCACTCTTTATCTATCTATGCTTTCTAACCTCATATTCCATTCATGCTGCATCACAAAATTTGAACAAGTGCTTTTCGATCCCTCTGTGTGTGGAGCACTCGGAGTTCCGTATCGACAAGGACTGACCATTAAAATCTCTCAAGTGCAACTCGGTGGAACCAACACCACAATCTTGGTCTCACCGATTGCCTAGGGTTGATCTGGTTTTCAATCTCGGTAACACCGATTTCATATTCTCGGTTACACTGAGTTTCCCTGTTAGCTGACAGTTGTGGAACTCGGTGACATTGAAAACATAAAATTGGTATCACTGACAATGAGGGGTATATATACTATGGACCCCGGTGCCTTGAAATTCTATCTCAGTGTCACGCCCCAGAACCCTAAGCTGCCGTCCCAAGAACCCTGGTCATTGCCCTTGACTTTTCGAGCTCCTCCACCGCTGGGAATCGCCACTGTTGACGTAATCTATGCCAACGTCCCCGCCGTAGAGGATCCGGGCCAAGCTAGGGTACAAATTTGATCTCTAGTGCGCTCCCCATCCGATTCTTGCGCATTAGATTCTAGATTATCATCTTTCAACCATTTGCTTAGATATTCGTCCACAGAAAACTGCAAAATCTCGAGTTAGATGGATTTTCTTGGATTTTTCTGTCCGCCCGATACATCTCGGTGGCACCAAAACGGAAGTATAGGTCTCACCGATATGTGTTTCTATGAGGGAGAGAACTAACTCGGTGGAACCGAGTAGCTCTTTTCGGTACTACCGAAAAGGCTGCCAAGTTTCTGTTAACGAGTTGGTCAGTCTCGGTCTCACCAAAAAATTCTTTTCGGCTGCACCGATATGTATTTGACAGATTGCAAAACTTTTGAAAACTCATTGCTCAATTTTCAAAATCCAGCCTCATTTTGTGATGACTCATCTCCTTCTGCTCATCTACACTCTATTCACAAGGTCAACATGTCAGCTTCAGAAGACAGTCAAAACAGGTTAGAGCAGAGAGCATACATGAGTTCAGGCACAAGCCAGAGCCCGGTTCATTCTCAGATCTAGGCACCCCCAGCTCTCATGGGTTGCCCAAGGCTGCCACTAGAACCAGGAAGTGGTTGAACTCAGATGAAGAGGATTCAGACTTTGTGCGTGAGGAGATTCTTTCTAAGAAGCAAGAGAAGGCTCCCAAGAATGTTGTAACTAAAGCTACTTCCTCAAGAAGGGTTGTTAGGAAAATATATGCACCAGCTTCTACCTTCAAGGTTCACGAGACAGCCAGAGCATCAATGTCTATTGAGATCCCCAAGAGAGCTATGCCGAAGAAGGCAGGAGAGAAAAAGGCCAGGAAGAGGATCATTCATGTGACTGGCAGGCCTACCTCCAAGTTTGAGGATCCTGAAGAAGCTACTGCTACTGAAGAAGAGGAGGTTGAGCTAGCTACAAAGGCTCCTCCCAAGAAGAAGGCAAAGAATTTGACAATGTGGATAACTTGACGACACTGATGAAAAGCCCAAGAGGACAACTAGGCAGATTCCAACTTCTGAGAAGAACAAAGGAACTGCTTCCAGAGTTGATGATGTGGATGACTTGACAACACTGATGAAGCTCAGACCACACCACCCAGTTGATAATGCCAACTACCCACTAGCTAAGGACATGAAGAAGAGGAAGGACTCAGGACTGAGGGCATGGAGACCTATTGATCCTTATGCCCAGAGGAAGAAAACAGCTGTGGACTATAGGTTCTATACCAGAGAGCAATAGGATTTCTATGAGACTGTGCTCTTTGACAAGAGTCCAGCTATCAGCAATATGCGATATGTTGATTGGAAGTACATCAAGGATAATGAGGACTACTTTCCAAGTGTCCAGGACAACTTCCATTGCATAGGTCTGGATGGGTTCGTTGGCAGGGAATTCACAACATGGAATGACGAGATGATCATGCAGTTCTACTCCACTACACACTTCTATGGAGATGGTAGAATTGTGTGGATGACTGAAGGTGCAAGATATGAATCAACAGTGGAAGAATGGGCTGAGATCTTAGGAGTTCCTGAAACACAGGATGGTGACCTGGATGTCTACTCAGAATCCAAGGCTAGTCACAATGCTATGGCCAATATGTACAAGGAGATCCCTGCTCACAAAGTGAAGTCTCACCAGCTAGGGTCTATTTACTTTCTCCAGGCTGGCCTATGCACTATCAACACCATTCTGAGGCATACCCTGATGCCCAAGTCCGGAGATTACAAGATGATCCGAGGCCACTCCATCAACTTGTTGATCCACCTTGACACTCACACCAGGATCAGAGTCATGGACTTGATTGTAGAGACAATCAAGAGGGTTGCTGCTGATCAGAAGCGCTCATGCTGTTATGCACCCTACATCCAGATGCTCATAAACTCAAGACTGGAGAAGCACATCTTTGCCCTGGATAACCCACATTTTCCCCTACAGCCAGATCTCGAGGACAATGTTGTGGTGATGGATGTTGATCATCCCACGTCAGCTACAGCTCAGGCAAAGGCAGAGGAAGCAAGAGCCACTAGTGCTCAAGCCCCTCGATCCAGGAGCGAGCAAATGGATCTGTTGATATCATCATTTCAGGGCATGTAAAAGGACATTAAGGGGATTCTGGACAACCAAAACAGTCTTGTCAGGATCTTTGAGACCGGAATCAAGACCCTTACTGATAAGGTGGACGGTGTGACAAAGATAGTCACAGAACTTCAGCATGAAGTTTACTCGTGCAGATCCCTCGGGTCTCTTCTACTTCAGATCAGGATGAGGATGAGGATGAGCATGATTCACCTCTAGGGCCAGGCACTCAGTTCACTACTCAGGCCAGATCAACCACAGTGCCAGCTCCAACAGCTCCATCAACTTCAGCTCCATCAGTGACCACTCCAGCTCCATCCATGTCGTCTGCAAAAATCTTCGCCGACGCTGTCATGTCGACTCCTTCATTAGCAACCGGAGGAGATGTGCCCAAGAATGCTTAGATATATGCCTTTGAACTTTTTGGTAACTTGTTGCCAAAGGGGGAGAAGTGTATATAGATCTTTAGGCTTCAAGCGATTTGGTTTTTATTGCTTTTCAAAAACATTTGGTTCTTTTGGTTTGATGTGAGATCCATGTGTGTTATGCTACTATGTTATGGGTGATGCTACTATTTCCTATCATCTTAATGCTCGTGAGATGATTATTCACCTTTGTTTGATTGTGTTGTGCGTTGTTATTCATTCTAATTATTCTCGCACACCACCAAGTTGTATGTGACATGGAAGAAGTGCCCCATATACCTAATCGATTGTGCATTTGCATTCAAACGCAGATGCAAAATGTCCAATAAGAGGATTGGCAAAAGGATATTGTGGAAAAACTAATGTTTCCACCAAGTATATTTTAGGAAAATGTCCAATGAGAGGATTGGCAAAAGGATATTGTGGACAAACCCCAAGATGCAAGGAAATAGGTTGGCCAAGATTCAAGCAAGATTATATTTGTGAGAAATCACTTTGAGTCATAGGAAAGCCAATACTATTAAAAGGGGGTAAGGTTTTGTTGGTGAACAATATGCTCAAACGTGCACAAGTGATAGTCACCAAAAACATCCACAAACTCTCCCACCAAAGTCTGTTCTATACCCAACACTCAAAATCGGTGCAACCAACTTTCCCACTTTGGTGCCTCCGATTCCAGAATCTAGACAGACCCTGCCAAACCCTAGCCACTTCGGTGCAACCGATTCCATACCGGTGCCACCGAGTTTAGGTTTCCAACTTTCTATTATGGAAATTCACATTTTTTGTCCCATCGAGAATGTTGGCTCAGCATCACCGAGATTGGAAATCTGACCTTTCGTCACCTTGTCAGTGCAACCGACAATTGTATATCAGTCCCTCTGAGATTCGAAAGTTGCCACCTTTTTGTCACTTCGGTACCACTGAGATTAACCCATTGGTGTCACCAAGTTGGTCATTTTGTGTGTAATGGTTGGATTTTTGGGGATGCCTATATATACCCCTTCACCACCACTTGCTTGACAGAGAAGCACTCAGCACTATTCCATACCTATCCTATCAGATTTTCTGAGAGAGAACCACCTACCCTTGTGTTGAGGTCAAGATGTTCCACTCCAATCATATGGATCTTGATTTCTTGCCTCCCCAAGTTGCTTTCAACCAATCCCATCTTGTCTACCAAGCCAAAACTGTGTGACAGAGATTGTGTGTTGAGGAGTCTATCATCTTGAAGCACAAGAGCAAGGAGTTCATCGTCATTACCGAGCCTATTACCTTTTGGAGGGTGGTACCTCCTATATTAGTTTGGTGTCGCTTTGGAGCCTCCTACTTCGTGTTGTGGAGTGAACCAAGAAGTTTGTACGGGCAAGGAGATCGCCTACTTCGTGAAGATCTACTCATAGTGAGGCTAGTCTTTCGTGGCCGGAAGCCATTATGGAATAGTCAAGGTTGCTACTTCGTGGACCCTTTTGGGTGGAGCCCTCCATGGACTCTCGCGACCGTTACCCTTTGTGGGTTGAAGACTCCATAAACGTGGATGTACGATAGCACCACCTATTGGAACCACGGGAAAAATCATCGTCTCTACAATTGTATTTGATCTTCCTACCCTATCCCTTCTATACATGCTTGTTGTTACTTTCCTCTGCTATATACTCTTAGACTTGCATGTGTAGGGTGTACTTGACTTGCCATGAAACACTAAAACTGTCAACCCTAAAACTTGGCATAGGAAAAACTTTTAATTGGTCAAGTAGTCTAATCACCCCCTCTAGACCTACTTTCTGTCCTACAGCTACTGGGTTTTCTAGTCTCTAAGCATGTCATCGAAGGTAACCCAGACAAAATAGAAGCAGTGACTTCACTAGCCTTGCCAGCAAACATCAACAAGGTTCAACGCCTGCGGGTAAGATCGCAGCTCTAAGTGGTTTCATAAACCGCCCAAGGGAGAAAGCTATCCCTTTTTATAAAGTTTTAAAGAAATCAGGTGACTTTAGATAGAAAGATCGTGCCAACGAAGCCTTTGAGGCTGAAAAAAACAACTGGTTTACCTGCCCATCTTGGCCGCTCCTACAAAAAAGAGCGAATGTTCATGTACATCGCCGCTGATTCTAAAGTGCCGAGTGTAGCAGTGGTCGTGAAACGAAAAGAAGAAGGCAATGAGTATCCAATTCAGCATCCGGTTTATTTTGTCGGTGAAGTTTTAAATTTGTCTAAATAGCGTTACCCACATTGGCAAAAACTTGTGTAATTATCATGGAAAGCCGTAAACTGAAACATTATTACGAGGAACATCAACTCTTGGTGGTTAGTTCAACACCCCTTGGTGATATCATACAAAACCGGGAGGCCACTGGACGAATTGCTAAGTGGGCAATTGAGCTTGGTGATCATCACCTAAAATACATGCCTCAAACCTATATTAAATCCCAAGCACTGGTGGATTTCATCAATGACTGGAGAGAATTGCAGATTCCGGAGGATAGGCCAGATAATACCTACTGGACTATACATTTTGATGGATCTAGGCAATTGGAAGGCTCGGGACTAGAGTCATATTGTCTTCCCGTCAAGGTGAAAAGTTTTGTTATGTACTATGACCTATGTACGTTCCCTTGTACTAACAATGCAGCCGAATATGAGGCTCTCTTGCATGGGCTCAGAATAGCGAAGGAGATGAATCTAAGCCCAGTCAGGTGTTTGGGCGACTCAGATTTGGTGGCTCAACAAGTTCCAGGGACTTGGGATTCTAAAGATCCCCTGATGGCGGCTTATTGACGACAAGTCTTGGATGTGGCTGGTCATTTTCAAGGCTATCAAGTCAAACATATAGACTGCTGGCTCAATGAGGCGGACAACGCCCTATCATGACTCTTCTCACAAAGGACGACGGTTCCCCCAATGTCTTCTTGGATGTCCTTCATAATCGTTCTGTTAAACTTCCATCTGAGGAAGATATTGATATTCCTGATCCAGATGCACAATTGGTGGCGGCTCTCCATCCTACCCCAGACTTGACTATTCCTTATCTGGCATATCTAACTCGAGGTGAGCTCCCTGCTAATGAAACTATAGATTGATAGATAATTCGCCGTTCTAAGTCTATGACTATTGTTAACAGCGAGTTACATCGGCCAAGCAGCACGAGAATGTTCTAGCTTTGTGTTTCCCAAGTGGAAGGTCGGGAGATTCTTAATGAGATCCATGCTGGCGACTGTGGGTGTTATGCCGGATCGAGATCATTGGTGGCAAAAGCTTTCCGGCACGGGTTTTATTGGTTGATGCCTCATGCAGACGCAAAAGAATTTGTGCGCAAGTGCGAGGGGTGCTACAAATTTTCCCGACAGGCTCACATGCCGACTCAGGAATTACGCATGGTTCCAATTACTTGACCATTCACAGTTTGGGGGCTTGACATGGTTGGTCCATTCAAACCATCTTCCGACAAGAAGACCCATCTCTTGGTGGTGGTTGATAAGTTTACTAAGTGATTTGAAGCGGAACCAGATAGTACTTGTGATGCAGAGACTGTGGTCAACTTCTTGTAAAGTTGATTTTTCGCTTTGGCTACCCTCCTAGCATTATCACTGATAATGATACCAATTTATCGAGAGGTGCCACGGAGCAGTTTTGCTAGCGTGAACACATATGGCTTGACTTGTCAGCTGTGGCACATCCACAGTCCAACGGACAAGTTGAACGAGCTAATCAGGAGATCCTCAGAGGGATTAAACCCCAACTTATGGTACCACTTGAGCGCACTCCGAGTTGTTGGGTTGAAGAACTCCCTACCATACTTTGGAGTATTCATACAATGCCAAACAAGTCCACTAGATACACACATTTCTTGTTGGTATACGGGGCTGGGGCGGTTCTACCAAGTGATATTCGTAATGACTCGCCTCGAGTCACCGCTTATGTTGAGGCGGACAATGAGCTAGTGTGACAAGACTCCTTGGATTCCTTGAAGTAAGAACGTGATTTGGCAGCATCCATATCCGCCATTTATCAGCAAGAATTACGCCGCTATCACAGGCACAAAGTAAGAAGCCGAACTTTTCAAGAAGGTGACTTGGTGCTGCACCTGATTCAAGATTAGACAGGAATGCATAAACTTTCCCCACCTCGGGAGGGTCCTTTTGTGTTCAGTAGGAACCTTAATAAATGGTCATATTATTTGGTGGACCTACGGGAAGGAAAATACATTTTCGAGGAGGAGACAACCCGGCCCTGGAACATCACTCAACTGCGGCCTTATTATACTTAGAAGGGACACCGACTCTCTTTATGTAATTCGCCCCTTGCAAATTATGTATATATTTCTTTATCTTCAAATACAATAAAGCTGGGACCCTCAAAACTCGGGGTCTTTGTCTTTTCAGCCTATATATGAGCATGAGTCTTTATTGTTTGTACATAGGTCTCTTGGGGCCTTCGAACTCATCGAGTTTAGCTTTCTCACCCTTTTGACCTGACAAAGATGCCACAATACGTGGTTAAATCTGCCTATATGCTTGATGCGACTCTAGTCAGGTGACTCCGTGTACTCTTGTAAGTCAATCCTTTTTTGGACCCTGAACTTTTCAAGGTTAAAACATTGGCTGAGTCATGTGACAGCCGACATATAGAAATCTAGGATAAACCATGGGTTATCATACCCGCTTCATTGAAGCAAGACTTGAGCCTCAAAAGTGATACGTCTCCAATGTATCTATAATTCTTGCTTGTTCCATGCGGTTATATTATCAATCTTGGATGTTTTACAATCATTTTATAGCAACTTTATATCATTATTTGGGACTAACCTATTGGCATAGTGCCAAAGTGTTAGTTGTTGTTTTTGCTTGTTTTTTACTTTGCAGAAAATCAGTACAAAACGTAACTCTAATGCTACGAAAAGTTTTGGGGAGTTTTTATGGACCAGAAGAGCGAGGATGGGCCAAACAATAACAGGAGAGGGGGCCAAGGCTGGCCACCCTCCACCAGTGTGTGCCAGAGGACCCTAGCACGGCCTGGTGGAGGGTTCCCACTTCGGGACCCCCCCCTCAATAGAATATTCGCCCTATAAATTTCCAAATATTTGGAAAACCCTAGAGGAGTAAACAAAATACAATTGCAGCCGCTGCAAGTTTCAGAACCTCGAGATCCAATCTAACACGATCACGGAGGGCTTCATATTGAACATAGGTGCCTCTCCGATGATGCGTGACTAGTCCACCTTTGACCTACGGGTCTTTAGGTAGTGTCCAGATGGATCCCTATCCCTCTATGATTCTCAATACAATGGTCTCTTGGAGATCTATTTGATGTAATGACTTTTGCGGTGTGTTTGTTGGGATCCGATGAGTTTTAAGTTCATGATCAGTTTCTATCCATGAAAATGATTTGAGTCTTCTTTGATCTTTTATTTGCATGATTACCTATAGACTTGTATTTCTTTTTCGAATGTTTGGTTTAGTTAGCCCAACAAGATCGATTTTTCTTGCAATGGGAAGAGGTGCTTTGTGATTGGTTCGATCTTCCGATGTTCTTTCCTAGTGACAAAAGGGGAAGCAAGACACGCATGTATCGTTGCTATTAAGGATAACAAGATGGGGTCTATTCCCACATGAATAGATCTTGTCTACATCATGTCACTATTCTTATTGCATTACTCCATTTTTCCATGAAATTAATACACTAAATGCATGCTGGATAGTGGACGATGTGTGGAGAATAGAAGTAGATGAAGAATCATTTCAGTCTACTTATCTTGGAAGTGATGCCGATATAATGATCATTGCCAGGATATCGTCATGATTATTTGATCTTCTATCAATTACCCAAAAGTAATTTGTTCACCCACCATCTGCTATACTCATGAGAGAAGTCACTAGTGAAACCTACGACCCCCGGGTCTACTTTTCCAATATATTGCTGTCCGATTTACTATTTTCCCTTTTTGATTTCAGATCTATTAATCCAAAAAAACAAAAATACCTTGTTGCACTTTTTGTTTACTTATATTATTTTGTCTTCCTGAGAGATCTATTTGCCAAAACTATCATTACCTAATATAATCTATCTTGTTACCGTAGAGATCTTGACAACCTCTCTTTTGCGTCGGGTTGCAAGTATTTGTTATTTGTGTGCAGGTGTTGTTTACGTGGGTTCTTGATCTTCCTCTATGGATTGATACGTTGGTTTCATGACTGAGGGAAATATTTACTGTCACTGTGCTGCATCATCCCTTCCTCTTTGGGGGAAATAGCAACGTAGTCTCAAGCCATGTCAGAAAGCCAGTCTCTTGCCAAGTCTCATTGAGTCATCCCACTAATACAATTTATATGATTTTTTATCACATTGAAAATTTCAAGCATGATATTGTCCTTTTTCCGTCTCATACCTGAGCAAACGGTTTAAGGAATTATGGTCATATTATGGACGAGTTCAAATCTTATATCTTCAATATTATTAAAGATCCTGGACTTGAGTTTTGACAATCAAGCTCCTTTGTCGGCTTATTCCTTGGCTAGTGTTTGTGTCAGCAAACTAGTTGAGCATAACTACAAAGGCATACAAGGGAAAGTAAAAGAGTGGCAAAATCATATCTCAGCAACACAACTCAAAAGGCTGAAGTTTTGCACCAATAAATATGCATACATGCACGATGGCGTGACCAAGGGTTCGAGGAAGTTTTTAGACTACCTCTATTACATGCCGACACTAGAGATCCAAAATACTCAAGTTTTTCTAATTACTTGGGGGCTAACCCCGTATGGTGACTCATTTATCCTCAGAAATGCCTTCATGCTATCCCCCCGCCAGCCGCCTCTGGGTTGGGACCCGCTGGCTCATCATCCTCGTCAAACTGCTAACCCTTTTGTTGCCATCGAATTGTGTTCAATGACTCAAAATTTGATGTGCCCTCAATATAAGCTGATGCGCCAACTTTAGAGACGACAGATCCCTTATATCTTGGGGGGATCAACTGTTGGGTCATCCTTTGGCGGGTTAATATGCTTGTTATCATTGGCATATGCAGCATGGTAGTTCGTGAGGTCAATCCCTTCAGCTATTAAATTCGCCAAAGGATGTGTCTCTTTGATGCACTTCACATAGACTGATTGAGTGAATACAAAGCCATCTAGTTTGAATTTGGGGAAGCTACCTTTTAGCATCTCCACATCCAATTTAGGCAAGTATGCCTTTGCTCGAGCCGGTGCCATGTCCGCACCTCCTCGAGCAGCTGATTTACGGGTCTCGGTTACCCATTGGGGGCGGTAGAAAGCTGCTTCAACATGTCCTTGAAATTTCTTGGAGGATGCTTTAGATTTTACGCCGCCATGATGGGATACACAGATACGGTTTACAATTTCTCTACATATGTGAAAATGGCTTTCAATTTCATGATAGGGAGCGATACTATATTATGGTATGTTCGCCCTGAGGAAAGAGAGAGAGATAGTAAGCCGCCGTTCAATCACACGCCGATACACTACACAAAGAAGTAGAATACATACCAAAGATTGCCATCAGCATTTCATTGATGTGTTTCACAAGAGTGGCATTCTTTTCCTGCAATAGATAGAGTTTCTTCTCTGCTTTTTCCACACGCTTTACAAGAGCGGCCTTACCTGCTTCAAACCGCTTTAGGTATTGTTCCAGACGCTCATTGGCTTGGCATGCAGAATCCCCAAAATGAGCCGCCATGAGCTTAGCATCAGTGTTTAGCTTTATCTCTTTTTTGAGCCATTTTTGCAGTTTCATAGGAACTGATTCAGCATCCTCAACATATCCCTGGAAGATGTAGAAATAGTATCAGCAAGTCTTTTTACAAATATCCTCAGACAACCTTATGATGGAGTATTGTTTCTATCAAGTCCCAAGCAGACTACAAGCAGTATCCTTGACACTTGGGGACTAATGCATATCAGTTCTATCAAAAGTAAGATAAGCAAAATACCCGACTCATCTTATGAAGATGAGTCAGCCCTTGGGGGCTACAAGTCCATTTCTTCAAACATATATGGTTAAGACCTGAATCATCTCATGAAGATGAGCCGACCCTTGGGACTATAGGTTGATTTCTTTGAACATACAAAATTAAGACCCGACTCATTTCATGAAGATGTGTCGGCCCTTGGGGGCTACAGATTGATTTATTTGCAAAAATATTCACAAGATCCTACTCATCTCTAGAGAATGAGCCAGTTCTTGGGGGCTACAACTACAGTTCAAGTATTTCATGACCCAATTTATCATAGTAAAGTGGTTCGTGGAGGATAACCATAGTACAAAGATAGCAGTAAAACAAGGAGTTTACCTCATACTTGTCCTTCATGGCATTTATCATTTTCACCTGAATTGCTCGGCTCTCAAACAGCTGGGTTAAGTATTGCTGGTGTAAATCTTCAAAACGAAGCACATACAACTCAGGAGCTTTTAGAGTCGTTTCCCTTTGTCTAAGTTAAATAGTTCATCCTTAGCCACAATCTTAGCCAAGAAAGTGGATGCAGCGGGAACTTGATAACTTTTCTTCACAATGATAACATCTGAATGGTTTGTTCCTGCTGATGTCTTGGGGTCAATCAAATGAGCCGCCCGAAAAGAAGAGAGATCCGGGCTTGGCTGCCTGGTAGATGGCTCATCTGATGCATCCTGAGCATTAGTTTTTATGTCCATGAAAACCGGCTCATCCGGTCTAGGCGTCTCAACGTCATCCGCCACTTTAGCACTCGCATTCGGGCCTTTCTTTGTAGAGGGCTAGTTCTTATTGGCGAGAAGGCCGACATGTTATGGTTTACAGTGCCAGAAGATGACCCGTCATCTTTCCTTGACAAAGTTTCCTTGGCCCTACAGTTGTAAAGATCAAATACTATGCTAAGTAAAATATAGATCAAGGATTGAAAAGAACATAAGCATAAGAGTGCAAGGCCAAGGACTTACCCATGGTTGATAGTAAAAGCGGGAAGTTGTGTTTCTCGCGAGTCATCCGAAGATGAAGGAGAGGCCTCATAAAGCAAATCCGAAGGACTACGAGGTTTTTTAAACAAACCGGCTTTAGGATGAGAATTGGTTGGACTATGAGGCACCTCGAAGCGCAGTTTGTGAGCTGGCAGTGCATCAGACAATCCATGGTCTAAGTCGCCCAAATCAACCCTAAACTAGTGTTTGGACGAGCAAACGAATTGTGTCTTCTTCAAAAGGAAATTGGAGGTCAAGTAAGCATGTGTGTGTGTGTCAATTTAACCTTCTGGACGACTTGACTTGGTTTTTTGGGAACAAACGTTTCTGCATTGGAAGATATAGGAATTACCTCAATTTCGTCGGTTTCACTAGATTCCGAGTCATCCTGACAAGGCGCGTTAGCAATCTCAAAATATAAATGGACAAGTGAATCGGGCTCTACCTTGGATTCTTCTCCAGAAGACGACATAGAGGTCAAGTCATCTTTTTTACCTGATGAATAGACAAGGGCTTGAGGTGTGACATTCTAGAAAAGAGAATTCTCGTGCAAAAGCATGTGGTAAGAAAGGGCGGTTCAAAGTAAAGTAACAAAAGACAACAAAAGTAGTTAGTACCATAGGAGGCGAGTTGAGCAGATAAAATGGACCCAAGCCAGTAACACTCCATTGCTCTTTTGGGTCAGAAAAGAACCTCTTGGTTTGTCTATTAAGAGCATCGTCGGCCAGATCCTCATGAGAAAAACATTGAGGATCAGATGAGTCGCTTGAGTAATCACACATCAAGCCACCCCTTACACTAATAGGTTGAATCCGCCACTTTAGCCCGCAACGGATTAGGTCAATTCTAGTTAAGCCGTGTGCGGTCAGAGCTCTCAATTTTGCATGAAGAGGAGCTGATGGAGCCATCTCTTCATATGTTGGCCCACCCAGAAATTTTACTTTGTTGTTGAGTCTATCCAATCTGAAACCCGATAGGGGGTTTCTCCCCCCTGGTGTGGTGTTTTGCGGGAAAACCATGTCTTGTGCCAACTACAAAGGCAACAAAGAAAATGAGCCAGCATGGATTTTAAGTTGACTATACTAATTTGACGATTTAAGCCGTCAAGATCAAACAATGCCGAAAACATACTTCAGCACACACTTAGAGAAATATATTGATTCATAAAGAGCTTCCTACGAAAGTTTTCTTTCATACGGATCTAGTAAATGAAGAAAAACAAGGAAATATGTGTTCTTACAAGCAGAAAGAGCGAAACTACAACATGCAAAGGACAACCTTGGCAGCCCATTTTCAGATCTTCTTTCGGGGAAAACAAGACGGATACAATAATAGAAGCTATGTGATACTAAAGAAAACATTGAGTGCATGGATCTAAATGCTACATATCGGATGAACACTATGAACTCAATATGAATGTTGGATGAATCAAACCCTAATGGGAGGAGGTTTGTACCAGATCTTGTTGCGGCAGAAATGGAGATGGACGCACCCACTAAGACGATTGCGAAGAGATTTGGGTTGTCAAAGAAGTGTTGGAAATATGCCCTAGAGACAATAATAAATTGGTTATTATCATATTTCCTTGTTCATGATAATCATTTATTATCCATGCTATAATTGTATTAATCGAAAACTCGTATACATGTGTGGATACATAGATAACACCATGTCCCTAGTATGCCTTTAATAGACTAGCTCGTTGATCAAAGATGGCTATAGTTTTCTATTCATGGACATGAGATGTCATTTCATAACGGGATCACATCATTAGGAGAATGATGTGATGGACAAGACCCAAACTACAAACGTAGCATATGATCGTGTCAGTTTATTGCTACTGTTTTTTGCATGTCAAGTATTTGTTCCTATGACCATGAGATCATGCAACTCACTGACAGCGAAGGAGTGCCCTTTGTGTATCAAACGTCGCAACGTAACTGGGTGACTATAAAGGTGCTCTACAGGTATCTTCGAGGGTGTCTGTCGGGTTGGCATGGATCAAGACTAGGATTTGTTACTCCGTGTGACGGAGAGGTATCTCAGGGCCCACTCGGTAATACAACATCACAATAAGCCTTGCAAGCAATGTGACTAAGTGTTAGCCACGGGATCTTGTATTACGGAACGAGTAAAGAGACTTGCTGGTAACAAGGTTGAACTAGGTATGGAGATGCCGACGATCTAATCTCGGGCAAGTAACATACCGAAAAACAAAGGGAACATCATACGGGATTAACTGAATCCTTGACATAGAGGTTTGACCAATAAAGATCTTCATAGAATATGTAGGAACACGGTGTCATAGTCGTGCTCTATTGGATATGGTGCGAATTATGATGACTTTTATCCTTTTACCACTATTGTTTTGGGGTTATGCATTAGAGACAACTACATTCACTTTAGATAGGGCAACATCTAAATCCATTGAGATGACACCGTGTGAATTATGGTTTGTTAGAAACCTAATCTGTTGTTTCTTAATGTTTGGGGCTGCGACACTTGTGTGGAATTTTTTTTCCACCTAACGAGCTCGAACCCAAAGCGGACAAATGCATCTTCATAGAATACCCTAAAGACAGTTGGGTAAACCTTCTATCTCAGATCCAAGCATAAAGTGTTTGTTGCTAAAACTGGGTCCTTTCTCGAGAAAGAGTTTCTCTCGAAAGAATTGAGTGGTAGGAAGATAGAACTTGATGAGGTTGTTGAACCTTTGTTCAACCAGAGAGTAGCGCAGCACAGGAATTTGTTTCTGTGAAGCCTACGCTAGTTGAAGAGGAAGTTAATGATGATGATCATGAAGCTTCGGATCAAGTTACTCTCAAACCTCGTAGGTCGACAAGGATGTGTACTACTCCTGAGCGGTACGACAACCCTCTCTTGGAGGTCATGTTGTTGGACAAGGATGAACCTACGAGCTATGGAGAAGTGATGATGGGCCCGGAATCCGACAAATGGTTAGAGGCCATGAAATCCGTGAAAGGATCCATGTATGAAAACCAAGTATAGACTTTGGTGGACTTGCTTGTTGGATAGCAGGTCGTTGAGTACAAATGGATCTTTAAAATGAAGACAGACACTGATGGTGAATGTCACCATTTGTAAAGCTCGACTTGTCGCAAAGAAGTTTCCGGCAAGTTCAAGGTGTTGACTACGATGAGACTTTCTCACTCGTAGCGATGCTAAAGTCTATTGGAATTATGTTAGCAGTTACTGCATTTTTCAATTATGAAATCTAGCAGATGGATGTCAAAACATCGTTTCCTTAACGATTTACTTGAGGAAAGGTTGTATGTGATACAACCAGAAGGTTTTGTCAGTCCTAAGGATGCTAAAAGTTGTGCGAGCTCCAGCAATCCATCTAAGGGCTGGAGCAAGCATCTCGGAGTTGGAATATACACTTTGATGAGGTGATCAATGTTTTTGAGTCTATACGAAGTTTATGAGAAACTTGTATTTACAATAAAGTGAGTGGGAGCACTATAGAGTTTCTAGTAAGCATATGTGGTTGACATATTGTTGATCGGAAATGATGTAGAATTTCTGGAAAGCATAAAACAGTTGTTTGAAAAGAGTTTTTCAAAGGAAGACTTGGATAAAGCTACCTAATTGTTGAGCATCAAGATCTATTGAGATAGATCAAGATGCTTGATGAGACTTTCAATGAGTACATACCTTGACCAGATTTTGAAAGAGTTCATAATAGATCAGTCAGAGAAAGAGTTCTCGCCTGATTTGTAAGGTGTGAAGTTGAGTAAGACTCAAAGCTCGATAACGACAGAAGAAAGAGAAAGGACGAGTGTCGTCCCCTATGCCTTGCCATATGCTCAAGGGGTACAAGAGTGATCCAGGAGTGGATCACTGAACAGTGGTCAAGATTATCCTTAGTAACTAAAAGACTAAGGAGATGTTTCTCGATTATGGAGGTGATAAAGAGTTTGTCGTAAAGAGTTATGTCGATGCAAGCTGTAACACCAATCCGGATGACTGGTAGTAGCAATCTAGATACGTATAGTGGAGCAGCCATTGGAATAGTACCAAGTCGAGTGCGGTAGCAGTGTTTACAGTTTGACATAGGGATTTGCAACGCACACACAGATCTGAATGTGGCAGACCCATTGACTATAAGACCTCTCTCACATGCAAAGCATGATCGAGCCCCAGAACTCATTGGGTGTTAAATTCATAACAATGCGAATTACATGGTGATGTGAACTAGATTATTGACTCTAGTGCAAGTGGGAGACTGTTGGAAATATGCCCTAGAGACAATAATAAATTGGTTATTATCATATTTCCTTGTTCATGATAATCGTTTATTATCCATGCTATAATTGTATTAGTTGGAAACTCAGATACATGTGTGGATACATAGACAACACCATGTCCCTAGTATGCCTCTAATAGACTAGCTCGTTGATCAAAGATGGCTACAGCTTGCTAGTCATGGACATGAGATGTCATTTGTTAACGGGATCACATCATTAGGAGAATGATGTGATGGACAAGACCCAAACTACAAACGTAGCTTATGATCTGTTGGGGAACGTTGCATGGGAAACAAAAAAATTCCTACACACACGCAGATCCATCCATGGTGATGAGCATCTAGGAGAGGGGGAGTGGATCTACGTACCCTTGTAGATCGCTAACCGGGGAGCATTAAGAAACGCGGTTGGTGTAGTCGAACATCTTCGCGATCCAAATCGCCGAGCGTCCCACGATCTCATCACGATCTGTCTCGCGATCCAATCACGATCCGTCCCGTGAACTCATCACGATCCGTCCCGTGAACTCATCACGATCCATCTCGCGATCTTGATCATGATCCGTCCTGCGAACTCATCACGGTCCGTCCCGCAAACTCATCACGATCTGCCTCGCGATCTTGATCACGGTCCTTCCGATCTAGCGCCGAACGGACGACACCTCCGCGTTCAGCACATGTGCAGCTTGATGACGATCTCCACCGTCTTGGTCCAGCAAGAGGAAGTGGAGACGAGGAAGAGTTCACCGGCAGCGTGACGGCGCTCCGGCAATGGTGGTGGAGCAATTCCGGCAGGGCTTTGCCTAAGCACTGCAGAAAACCGATCTAGAGGAGAAACTATGCACTAGAGGAACGGGTAGCACGTGGCTGAAAATTCTGTGCCAAAACCCTAAAATCCTCTAGTATATATAGGAGCAGAGGAGGAGGATGCTTGGCTGCCAAAAATCCAGCCCTTGGGTCGTCCAAAGTGGGAAGGAGAGGAGGACTCCTCCTCCAATCCTAGTAGGACTAGGATTCCTCCTTTTTTGGCCTTTTTCCACCTTTTTCCCTTTGGGATTTTTCTCCCAGCCACATGGGCCTTGTGTGGGACTTCCACCAGCCCACAAAAGTCTGGTATTTAATCTCCCACAGCCCATGAAGCCTCTTGGGTAGAAATACCCCTCTCGGTGGTCTCCCGGTACATTACCGGCACTCCCGGTACATTACCAATTAGTCTGAAACTTTTCCGGCGACCAAAATGGGACTTCCTATTTATCAATCTTTACCTACGGACCATTCTGGAGCTACTCGTGATGTCTGGGATCTTATCTGGGACTCCAGACAACCTTCGGTCACCACCATACATAACTCTATACTATCGAAACATCACCGAACCTTAAGTGTGCAGATCCTGCGGGTTCGAGAACTATGTAGACATGACTGAGACACCTCTACGGTCAATAACCAATAGAGGGACCTGGATGCCCATATTGGCTCCTACATATTCTATGAAGATCTTTATCGGTCGGACCTCTATGTCAAGGATTCAGTTAATCTCGTATGATGTTCCCTTTGTGCTTCGGTATGTTACTTGCCTGAGATTCGATCGTTGGTTTCTCCATACCTAGTTCAACCTCGTTACCGGCAAGTATCTTTACTCATTACATAATACAAGATCCCGTGACTAACACTTAGTCACATTGCTTGCAAGGCTTGTTGTGATGTTGTATTAACGAGTGAGCCCTGAGATACCTCTCCGTCACGGAAATATGATAATAACTAATTTATTATTGCCTCTAGGGCATATTTCCAGCAGTCTCCCACTTTAACTAGAGTCAATAATCTAGTTCACATCACCATGTGATTTGCATTGTTATGAATCTAACACCCAATGGGTTCTGGGGCTCGATCATGCTTTCCATGTGAGAGAGGTCTTATAGTCAACGGGTCTGCGACATTCAGATTCGTGTGTACTTTGCAAATTTCTATGTCAAACCGTAAACACTGCTACCACACTCCACTTGGTACTATTCCAAATGGCTGCTCCACTATACGTATCCAGATTGCTACTACGAGTCATCCGGATTGGTGTTAAAGCTTGCATCGACGTGACTCTTTACGATGAACTCTTTATCACCTCCATAATCGAGAAACATCTCCTTAGTCTTTTAGTTACTAAGGATAATCTTGACCGTTGTCCAGTGCTCCATTCTAGGATCACTTCAAAACCTTCCGGACATACTTATGGCAAGGCTGACATCGGGTCTTGTGCACAACATTGCATACATGATAGAGCCTATGGCTGAAGCATAGGGGATGACACTCATCTTTTCTCTATCTTCTGCAGTCACTGGGCATTCAGACTTACTCAACTTTATACCTTACAAATCAGGCGAGAACTCTTTCTCTAACTGATCCAATTTGAACTCTTTCAAAATCTTGTCAAGGTATGTACTCATTGAAAGTCTCATTAAGTATCTTGATCTATCTCTATAGATCTTGATACTCAACAATTAGGTAGCTTTATCCAGGTCTTCCTTTGAAAAACTCTTTTCAAACAACCCTTTATGCTTTCTAGAAATTCTATATCATTTCCGATCAACAATATGTCAACCACATATGCTTATCAGAAACTCTACAGTGCTCCTGCTCACTTTATTGTAAATACAAGTTTCTCGTAAACTTTGTATAGACTCAAAAACTTTAATCACCTCATCAAAGTGTATATTCACCCTCTGAGATGCTTGCTTCAGTTCATAGAAGGATCACTGAGGCTTGCACACATTTTAGCATCCTTAGGACTAACAAAACTTTCTGGTTGTATCATATACAACCTTTCATCAAGAAAGTAAACGATGTTTTGGCATCCATCTGCCAGATTTCATAATTGAAAAATGCAGCAACTGCTAACTTAATTCTAACAGACTTTAGCATCGCTACGAGAGAAAGTCTCATCGCAGTCAACTCCTTGAACTTGCTGGAAACTTCTTTGCGACAAGTCGAGTTTTATAAATGGTGACATTCACCATCAGTGTCTGTCTTCATTTTAAGGATCCATTTGTACTCAACGACCTGTCGTCCAACGAGCAAGTCTACCAAAGTCTATACTTGGTTTTCATATATGGATCCTTTCTCGGATTTCATGGCCTCTAACTATTTGTCGAAATCCGGGCCCATCATTGCTTCTCCACAGCTCGTAGGTTCATTGTTGTCCAACAACATGACCTCCAAGACAGGGTTGTCGTACCGCTCACGAGTAGTACACATCCTTGTCGACCTATGAGGTTTGATAGTAACTTGATCTGAAGCTTCATGATCATCACCATTTACTTCCTCTTCAACTGACGTAGGTTCCATAGAAACATCTTTCTGCGCTGCGCTACTCTCTGGTTGAAACAAAGGTTCAACAACCTCATCAAGTTCTATCTTCCTCCCACTCAATTCTTTCGAGAGAAACTTTTTCTCGGGAAAGGACCCATTTTAGCAACAAACACTTTGCGCTTGGATCTGAGATAGAAGGTTCACCCAACTGTTCTTAGGGTATTCTAAGAAGATTCATTTGTCTTCTTTGGGTTCGAGCTCATTAGGTGAAAACATTTTCCACACAAGCGTCGCAGCCCCAAACATCAAGAAATGACAGCTTAGGTTTCTATCAAACCACAATTCACACGGTGTCATCTCAACGGATTTAGATGGTGCCCTATTTAAAGTGAATGTAGTTGTCTCTAATGCACAACCCCAAAATTATAGTAGCAAAACGAGAAGAGACATCATAACATGCACCATATCCAATAGAGCACGACTATGACGTTCGGACATACCATCACACTATGGTGTTCCAGGTGGCGTGTGTTGTGAAACAACTTTCACATTGTCTAAAGTTGTATGCCAACTCGTAACTCAGATATTCACCTCCACGATCATATCGCAGATATTTTTATCTTCTTGTCACGATGATCTTAAACTTCACTCTGAATTTTCTTGAACTTTTCAAACGATTCAGACTTGTGTTTCATGAAGTAAACATACACTATATCCACCCAAATCATCAGTGAAGGTAAGAAAATAACGATATCCACCGCACGCGACAAGACTCATTGGATTGCATACATCAACATGTATCATTTCCAATAAATCACTTGCCCGCTGCGTCAAACCAGAAAACGGGGTACTTAGTCATCTTTGACCAAGAGGCATGGTTCGCATGTCTCAACCGATTCGAAATCGAAAGAGTCCAAAGATCCATCAGCATGGAGTTTCTTCATGCGTTTTATAACAATATGACATTTAGCGACAGTGCCACAAGTATGTGGTACTATCATTATTAACTTTGCATCTTTTAGCATCTATGTTATGGACATGTGTATTACTACGATCAAGATTCAACAAACCATTCTCACTGGGTGCATGGCCATTGAAGGTATTATTCATGTAAACAGAATAACCATTATTCTCTAACTTATATTTATAACCGTGTTGCAATAAACACGATCTAATCATGTTCATGCTCAATGCAAAACACCAAATAAATCTTATTTAGGTTTGTTACTAATCCCGAAGGTAGAGAGAGCGTGCGATGTCGATCACATCAACCTTGGAAACACTTCCAACGCACATCGTCACCTCACCCTTAGCTAGTTCTCTATTTATTCCGTAGATTTTATTTTGAGTTACTAACATTTAGCACCTGAACCGGTATCCAATACCCAGGAGCTACTAGGAGTACTAGCAAGGTACACATCAATAACACGTATATCAAATATATTACTGTCGACGTTGCCAGCCTTCTTAACTACCAAGTATCTAGGGTTGTTCCGCTTCAGCGACCGCTCTCCTCATAATCGAAGCACTTAGTCTCGGGTTTGAGTTCAACTTTGGGTTGCTTCACTGGAGCAGCAACTGACTTGCCTTCCATGAAGTTTCCCTCCTTGCTCTTCTCGAAACTAGTGGTTTTACTAACCATCAACACTGGACGCTCCTTCTTGATTTCTAGCTTCGCGGTGTCAAACATCGTGAACAGCTCAGGGATCATTATTTCTATCCCTGGCATTTTTTCACAACATCTACAAACGACGCGAGAGGGGTTGGCGCACCGAGCAGTGCATTAAGGACATAAGCCTTCTGTGCAGCAATGAGGACAATCCTCAGATCATGGACCCAGCCCGCAATATTTCTACCAACATCTTGCAACTCTATTTCTCGAGGAACATATAAAAATTCAAGGGAGCTACAGCGCGAGCAAGTAATCTACAACATAATTTGCACAGACACTATTGACTATGTTCATGATAATGAGTTCAATTAATCATATTACTTAATAACTCCCACTCAAATTGACATCCCTCCAGTCATTCGAGTGATACATGATCCAAATTCATCAACTCAAGTCCGATCATCACGTGAGTTGAGGTGGTTTCAATGGTGAACATCATCATGTTGATCATATCTACTATATGACTCATGTTTGACCTTTCGGTCTCTTGTGTTCCGAGGCCATGTCTGTACATGCTAGGCTCGTCAAGTTTAACCCGAGTGTTCTGCATGTGCAACACTAGCTTGCACCCGTTGTATGTGAACATAGAGTGTTGGGGATATAACCCCGCAATATGACCCGCCTTAGAGGCTCCGGTTCATATTGATGACTTGTAAGCCGGCCCATGGGTGAGCCATAAGACTGGTGGCCCAGGAAGATAGACGGCTCAAGATGTGGGCCGCATGATGGCCCGGACATAGAAGACCCGGGTGTTTAAGCCGCCTCAAGGACAACTTAGACAGAAAGATAGAAAGAGACTTGGAGTCACAAGAAGACCCAGATAGATAATTGTAAAGACCCGATGGTCCTGACCTCCTATATAAAGGCGACTTAGAGGATAGGTTATCGAGAACTTGGTCAAGCTTCTAGCTCCTTGTAATCGATACACAAGCAATACAAACACAAGCAAGACATAGGCTATTACCTCGACTTGAGGGGCCGAACCTGGGTAAATCCGTGTCTTTCGCCCCGATCAGCCCCTTTGAGTCCACCCTGTTAGCGATGGCCTCGAATCCAAGTCCGTTCACCCGGACATCTGCCGTGATAAATCCACGACAGTCGGCGCCCACCGTGGGGCAAGCGCTTGGTGGTGTTGAGATCTCAAAGGGCTCTCTCCGAGGGCTCGAGGGATATGTGGTTGGAAGGATGAGCAAGAGTCGCCGTGGCCGACTCTACATCGACGACGCCGGCTGGGGGCTTGATGCTGAGTCTGTGGAGTATGGATTCTGGGTTCCATTTGGCGGGATCCAGGTTTTCATTGGAAAGGATGATGGATCTACACCCGGGCCAGACATCTGCACCAACATCGTCGAGCCGGCTCGGCGTCTCCAATCTACGAGTGGTGTGCAGCCTGCCCGTGCCCATCCAGGTCAAAAGCATGTTCTCGCGGGCTTCACTCAAGGTATGGACCTGGAAGCGTCCGGGTCACAGGGAACTCTTATTTGCTCGGAAGATGAGTCCTCCAGTGGGGAGACAGAATCACTGTATCGACTCAGTAACAGTAGCCTTGGGGGCTACTACGACACCTATTCTGAGGTAGAGGGCTTTGAGTCGGATGCTTCGAGACCGCCGGTTCATGCGGCAGTGTTCAAGGCGGGATCGGCTCCAGCCTCCGGTTACACAGCTACGGGAGCTGCCGTAGCGGGTGATAGCCCGCCGCTGCCGGCTCAGGTTCTAGTGGAATTGATGGATGAGCTTACACCTCTCATGGCCACGGAAGTAGCACCATATAATCAAGCAGCCCGGAATCTAGAGGTGGCACGGATCAAGGGACGGATGGTAGAGGAACGACAAAGGATGGCTGAGCTGGAGATCCGGATGGAGGAAGAAGCGGAGCGTATCAAGGCAGATGCTTTCCATCTGGAGCTTGAACAAAGGCCAGCAGCCGCGGTGCACCAGAGGAGGCATCAATCCTGTCTGCCAGAACGTTACGAAGCAAGGAATCTGTTTAATAACCCTAGTGCGGGGCGGGTTGCGGGCGCGCCGGAAAGCCGCTCGATGGAACGCCCGGCAACTCATCCACCCCAGCATAACCAAACATCACCTAGAGCTTTTCCAACACCGGCAGGTCATTACTCTAACCCGGCCGAGAACATGGTGGCGGCAGCCACCCCGCTTGGGACGATTCCCATCCCAGATGAAGCACCCTTTGCATAGGACGTGCGAAACGCCATTGGATATTTACAGACGGCCATGGCCCAGCAAGAGAGATATGCTCACAGCCGGAGCCGGGTTCACTCTACCCCCCTCCCTAGTCGAAGTTTCAGCCGGCGCTACGAGTCGCCCGCATGTTCCAGCAGTCATCCACGTCAGGGACCACCAGAGGATGAGCAGGCGGTTCTAGATGCACAAGCCCTCGCAGACCGGGCGAGGAACAGGCGAGAGGTGGAGATAGTGGCAACCCGTCTAGAGTCGGCGCTTTCCGTCTCAATGGGAGCAGTTAGTACCAGAGCCGTAGGGGTGCCATGTTTAACTCCAGCTCTGAGAAGTGAACGACTACCGAAAGATTTTAAGTTCCTCGAAAAGTTCCGAATTACACAGCTGATCTACCCCCTGAGGCTTGGGATGAGAGTTATGAGCTAGCCATGGAGATGTTGGACGTCAGCGAAGCGGTATGTGCAAAATATTTCATCATGATGGTTGAGGGTCTGGCTCGCACATGGTTGAAAGGTCTGTCGCCTAACACGATAAGTTCATGGGCGGAGCTGAGAGCGAAGTTTATTAAGAATTTTCAAGGGACCTGTAAGCAACCTATGACCATTGTAGACTTGGGCCATTGTGTTCAACAGGAGAATGAGTCGGCTCATCATTGGGTCCGGCGGGTGTCGACCATTATTCACTCTTCGGAGCAGATCACAGCGGCTCAAGCGGTGCTTTTTCTGGAAAAGAACTATCATTTTGTTCCATTGAAACAGAAGCTCGGCCAGCTCAAGCGCACGTGTCAGGATATGGGAGAGCTCATGACGTCCCTGACAAAGTATGTCGACTCAGATAACACCAAGGATCCAGGCTCGAATGATGAGAAAGCCAATCAAGGGAAGAAGAACAATCAAGGCAAAGGCTTTGTGAACAATGGGAATTAGAATAAACGGAAGAACGGTGATGGCGGGTCAGAGCTAGTGGCAAAAACCAACACAGAACAGAACCATCCCAAGGGGAACGGAAAATTCAGGCCGTTTCACCAAAGGAAGAGGGGTCCTTTCAATTTAGAAGAAGTGCTTAAGAAGCCTTGTCCGGAGCACGGCACGCCTGATAAGCCGGTGTTGCATGCGTGGGGTGATTGCTTTATCATGCAGAGATTCAAAAACCAGCATTCCCAGCCACGCAATAACCAGGGCAGTGGCTCGCTTGGAGGCTCAGGGCATGGCGGATCAGGGGCTGGATTCGGCGTCGGCGGTTCAGGAGCCGGGCATCCGGGTCAGAATAACCAAGGGGGGCACCAACAGCATCCTGGCAACAACAGCGATAACAACAATTAGTAGTAGTAGTAGCACAATCAATCCGGATTTCAGAGTAACCCGAAGCAGCTCAGTTCTGGACAGTATCACGTGTTCACGACCGGTCATAGTAAACGAGACGAGAAGTTGCGGAGGCGAGCGGTTAACGCGGTACTTACCATGGTCTGAGTATGACATAATGTGGAGCCGGGAGGATCACCCACCACGGGTAGATGACCCGGGCCGGCTGGCTTTAGTTGTGGCCCCTCAGGTGAATGGCTATATGGTGAACAAGGTTCTCATGGACGGAGGCAGCAGTATCAACATCCTTTATTATGACACTTTCCGGCGGATGAAGTTGCTTGACAAAGACCTTAAACCTTCCTCCACCGTCTTTCATGGTGTGGTCCCGGGTAAGTCGGCATACCTGGTGGGCTAGATTTCTTTGGAAATGGATTTTGGCGATGAGTATAATTACAGGATGGAGTCCTTGTGGTTTGAGGTGGTTAAAATCAAAAGTCCCTATAATGCACTGTTTGGGAGGCCGGCTTATGCCCAATTTATGGCTAGGCCTTGCTATGCTTATTTACAACTCAAAATGCCTGGCTTAAATGGTACAATTACCGTTCACTGTAATCGGAAAATGGCTCTCGAGTGTGAGGAAGGAGATGCGGCATATGCAGAGTCTAGTTGTGCCCAGGAGGAGCTGAAGTTCTACAAGGAGAACGTTGACCCGGAGGATATGACCCCGCTGAAGAAGCCTACTACGAAAGTTGAGCCGCCACTCAAGTTTTCAGCGGATGATACCAAGGCAGTAGATTTCAATCCGGGCGACTCATCCAAGCAGTTCATCATTGGGGCTCACATGGATCCCAAATAGGAAAGCGCGCTCATCGAATTCATCCGTGAGAATCAGGACATCTTTGCATGGAAGCCTTTTGACATGTCGGGTGTACCGAGAGAGTTCGCTGAGCACAACCTTAATGTGGATCCAAAGTTTAAGCCGATTAAACAGTTTCTACGACGGTTCAACGAAGAGAGACGTAAAGCTATTGGGGAGGAAGTTGCCCGGCTCTTGGCTGCAGGCTTTGTAGTGGAAGTTTTTCACCCGGAGTGGTTGGCTAACCCGGTGCTAGTGCTCAACAAGAATGGCACCTAGCGTATGTGTATAGATTACATGGACCTTAACAAGGCTTGCCCGGCTGACCCTTTTCCACTCCCTCGTATCGATCAGATTATTGATGCTACAGCCGGGTGTGAAAGTTTATGCTTCCTGGATGCATATTCAGGTTATCATCAGATCAAGATGGCAATGAAAGATTAGGAGAAGACGGGGTTTATTACACCCTTTGGGGCATTCTGCTACGTCTCCATGCCTTTCGGGCTCAAGAGTGCCCAGGCGACTTACTAACGATGTGTGCAGAACTGCCTTCACAGTCAGATTGGCCGAAATGTTCATGCTTACGTAGAAGACATCGTGGTTAAATCCAGAAAGAAAGAAACTCTCCTAGAGGATCTGAAGGAAACTTTTGACAATCTTCAGGTCTACAAGATGATGCTTAACCCGACGAAGTGTGTTTTTGGTGTTCCAGCAGGAAAGCTTTTGGGTTTCTTGGTCTCTGAGCGGGGCATCGAGGCTAACCCAGATAAAATTAAGGCTATCACTTCTTTAGGAGAGTTGACGTGCATTAATGACGTTCAACGCCTTGCAGGACGGATTGTTGCATTGAGCCTGTTCATAAGCCTGCTTGGGGAGAAGGCCATTCCCTTATACCAGAGGATGAAGAAGACAGACATGTTTAACTGGAGCAAGGCAGCGGCTGAAGCACTTGAAGCTCTTAAAAAACAGTTGACTGAGCCGCTAGTGTTAGCCGCTCCGGTTGAGAAAGAGCCGTTGCTCCTTTATGTGGCGGCTAACAATAGAGCGGTCAGTGTAGCAATTGTGGTTGAGCGCAAGGAGGCAGGGAAGGAATATCCTGTGCAAAGGCCGGTTTATTACATCAGTGAAGTTTTGGCAGAGTCTAAGCAGAGGTATCTGCATTGGCAGAAGTTGGTATACGGAGTTTTGATCTCTAACCGCAAGTTAAAACACTACTTTTTGGGGCACCAGATAACCATGGTCAGTTCTGCCCCGTTGGGAGATATCATTCAAAATAGAGAAGCCACATTGAGGATTGCCAAGTGGGCCTTAGAGCTGGGTCCTCTTAACATCAAATATGTTCCTCGTACAACAATAAAGTCTCAAGCTTTGTTAGATTTTATAAATGTTTGGACAGAATGTCAAGCTCCCAAAGAGAAGCCGGATAACACATATTGGACTATACACTTTGATGGGTCCAAGCAGCTACAGGGGTCCGGTGCAGGGGTTGTTCTCACCTCCCCGAAGGGTGACAAGTTTTGTTATGTGCTCCGGTTAATGTTTACTTGTACTAATAATGCAGCTGAGTATGAGGCACAGATCCATGGTCTCAGAGTCGCTAAAGAGATGAACTTAAGCTGGGTCAGATGTTTAGGCGACTCAGATCTTGTGGCTCAGCAAGTTTCAGGTACTTGGGACTCCAAGAATCCGCGGATGGCGGCTTATCGACAGGTGGTTGATATCATTGCCGATCACATCAAGGGGTACCAGGTGGATCATATTGATCGTCGCAGGAATGAGGCGTCTGATGCCTTATCATGGTTAGGTTCTCAACAAAAGCCGGTTCCACCTAATGTTTTCTGGATGTATTGCATTATCCGACTGTCAAGATACCCTCTGAGGAGGATCTGGCTATTCCTGACCCGGAGGTGGAATTGGTGGCGGCTCTTCATGCTATCCCAGATTCGACTATTCCTTATTTGGCATATCTGACACGCGGCGAGTTGCCTCAGGAGGAGGATCTGGCCAGGCAGATCACTCGGCATTCTAAGTCTATGACAATTATCAATGATGAGTTACATAAGTGTAGTGTGACCGTCTTTTAGCGCTGCGTCTCACTGGAGGAGGGCCGGCAGATCTTGAGTGAAATTCATGCTGGCGACTGTGGACATCATGCCGGGTCAAAATCTTTAGTGGCCAAGGCTTTTCGACATGGGTTTTTCTGGTTGACGGCTCACAAGGATGCAGAAGACATAGTCCGTAAGTGTGACGACTGTCAGAAGTTTGGCCGGCGTGCTCACGTTCCGGCTCAAGAGTTGAGGAGGATACCAATCACTTGGCCGTTTGCGGTCTGGGGGCTTGATATGGTAGGACCTTTCAAGAGATCCAAGGATAAGAAAGCACACCTTCTGGTGGCGATTGATAAATTTACTAAGTGGGTAGAGGCAGAGCCGGTCAGCAAATGTGACGCGGCTACAGCGGTTCAATTTATTAAGAAGCTGATCTATCGCTTTGGTTACCCGCACAGTATCATTACGGACAATGGAACAAATCTATCCAAAGGAGCTATGAAAGTGTTCTGTGAGAAGGAGCATATCCGGCTTGATGTTTCAGCCGTGGCACATCCATAGTCTAATGGTCAGGTGGAGCGAGCCAATCAAGAAATTTTAAGAGGCGTCAAACCACGGCTCATGGTTCCTTTGAAGCGGACACCCGGATGTCTGGTTGAGGAGTTGCCTTCCGTCTTATGGAGCATCAGAACTACCCCTAACAGATTTACAGGTTTCACGCCTTTCTTCATGGTGTATGGTGCTGAGGCGGTTCTACCCAGCGATATCCGACACGACTCACCAAGGGTAGCGGCTTATGTTAAGACGGACAATGCGGTAGCACGCCAAGATGCGTTGGACGCCTTGGATGAAGCACGAGAGTTAGTAGCAGCCAGATCGGCAATTTATCAACAAGACCTGCGACGCTATCATAGCCGCAGGGTGAAGACCCGGACGTTCCAGGAAGGTGACCTGGTGCTACGGTTGATTCAAGACCGATCTGGAATGCCTAAGTTATCCCCACCATGGGAGGGGCCTTTTGTGATCATACTTTACTTAGCAGGCATTGAAAGCCACTATCATTGTATATATATCATGTTTACATGAGTAAAAGCTAGCATCACCGCAAAGACTGGGGCCTCTGCTCTTATGTATATCCTTGTGCAATCAAGATGAAATTTTTCCGGCTCAAAAAGTTGAGTTGAAGTGGTTTGTTCGCCGTCAAAACGGCTGATCTATCATCCGGCTTTATGCCCTATCAAGCGCTGTTGCAGGGAGGCTTCTTGCCTTCGGGTATAGCTTACATCTCCCCTGCACAGTCTACTTTTACGCTATTGCAAGGAGGCTTCTTGCCTTCGGGTATAGCTTACATCTCCCTTGCACAGCCGGCGTTATGCCCAATTAAGCACTGTTGCAAAGAGGCTTCTTGCCTTCGGGTATAGCTTACATCTCCTTTGCACAACCAGCTATTATATTGCAAGGAGGCTTCTCGCCTTCGGGTATAGCTTACATCTCCCTTGCACAGTTGGCTTTATGCCTAGTTTGGTTACATGAAGCGCTGTTGTTGATGGAGGCTTCTTACCTTTGGTATAGCTTACATGACCCTAAGACAGTAGCATGTACACCAAATTCCAGTTGCTTATCAACTACGGCCATCAAGGGGGGCTTCTTACCGACGGGTATCGCTTATCTCACCCTAATGGTCGGCTTTATGCCACTTCCGGTTACTTATTAAACGCGGTTGTCGAAGGGGGCTTCTTACCGACGGGTTTGCTTATCTCACCCTAACAACCGGCGTTTACGCCAAAACTCAGTTGCTTATCAACTGTAGCTATTGAAAGAGGCTTCTTGCCTTCGAGTATAGCTTACATCTCCTTTCAAATAGACGGATTTATGCCGTCTCAGGCTAATTATTAGCCGTGGCTGTCGATGGAGGCTTCTTGCCTTGGGGTATAGCTTACATCTCCCATCGACAGCCAGCGTTCGCGCATACAACATTTGCTGTTAAAAGGAGACTTCTTACCGTCAGGTATAGCTTACATTACCCTTCATACAGCCGGCTTTAGGCTGCTCGCGGTTCATCAATAGCCGCGGTTAGAGGCTTCTTACCATCATGTATAGCTTACATTATCCTAAGACAACCGGCTCCATAATGGATTCATCCGACAAGAGCCGGAGCCATGTTGCTCCACTTGACAAAATTCAAGCTTTCAAAGATATTATCTGGCTCTAATCTTTTGGAGAACGAATGACATCTTCAAAGACAAACACCCCTCATCAGAAAATCTCAAGGTATATTTATGCAAAGGAGTGATCAAAGAGCCGGCAACACATCAAATTGAAACACAGAGAGACGGAAAGTATACACAAAGAGATGGAAATATATACAACCGGCACTATCTTTAGAACGGCAGAGTCATCCTGAAGATATTACAAAAATTGCTCTCAAAAGGAGCAAAGGCATTACCAAGTTTCTACCGCCGACGGCGGGTCATTGCATGATCCATCGCTCAGAAGGTTACAAAATGCAAAGTCAGATGGCTGGATCATCCTGCTCCGGCTCTTCTACTGGCTTCATCTGGAGAGTTTCCAAATCCCAGTTGCAGTCAGCTAGCATGGCGAAGGACCCTTCCTCAAAAAAGGGAGACGTCTCAAGATCATTAGGAAAGAGTTCCTTATTGTGGGCGGGTGTTAGAGATTTCCATTCGTACAGAGGCCCACGGATCCTCTTATCCTCACCATCATAAGCCGCCTAGTAGACATTTAAGTTGTCTTCATTTGCAAGTACAGACGCCAAGAAGCGGGAGTCCTTGACACACTGGATGTAGTCCGCCTCTGTGAATTCTGAGCCTTTGTCTTTCTTCGATGGATAGCCATCCATCATTTCAGTCAGCGTCAGCTCAGGGGCGAAGGCCAGAGCCCGGCTGTATCCGGCGACTGCTCCTTGACGAAAAGCTGATTTCTTTAGTTCTTCAATCTGTTTTGGCATGGTGGAGAAGAGTTCAGACACCCCTTTCAAAGCGGTGGGGATCTTCTCCTTATATTGAACACTCTTGATCGTGAAGATGGCGCCGCAGTATAGGTGTTCCGCAAAGGTGTATATGGCCTTCAGTGGCAGAAAGCTATCAGAAGCCAATTGTCGGCCCCTGGGACCTCGATAAGCCGGATAAAGCTAATGAGTCGCCAGTTTTTCAATAGCAATGTTAAAATACAAAGTAGAATAGAAGCTTACCAAATAGGACGGCTGACATCTTCACTATGTGCCGCTTCAGGCCTTGGAGTTCCTCTGCCACAGCTATAAGCCGCTGGTCGGCATCGTCCACCCGTTTGGTCAGAGCGGCCTTTTCAGATTCTGCCGTTTCTTTCAAAGAGGTAAGCTCAGCAGTGGCATTGGCCAGCTCCTCAAAGAGAAGCCGGCACTTTTCGTTAGCAATGCTTCGGGCCTCTTGTTGAGCCGCCAAGTTGGCCTTCAGATCCGTCAACTAAGACCCGACTTCATTTAAGGCTTTCTATAACACATCAAAATACAGGATAAGTTGCCAAAATATAGGACGAGTGCTATAAGCGAATTTCTGCAAGTCTCAAACAGATTGCAAGCAATATATTTGACACTTGGGGGCTAATGTATATTTGCTTTTTCAGTATGCAGTACAGTTCCGGGTCATCTCCTTTGAAGTTAATCCGAAACTTAGGGGCTACACTATGGCTCTTCAAAGACTACTCCTGATCAAAGATCCGACTCAAATTTTTCAAAGTTGACTCGGCCCTTGGGGGCTACAATTTGGCTCTTCAAAGACTACTTCTGATGGAAGATCTGACTCATTTTTTTCAATGTTGACTCGGCCCTTGGGGGCTATGATTAGATCTTCAAGCTATCTACATTAAAGACCTGACTCAAATAAAATCTGAGACAGCCCTTGGGGGCTACGATTGGCGGTTCACTTTATCTACAATACTAAGCTAAAGCAATTCTATGTGAATTTGGCATGACAATATCTACAGAGGTCATAGAAAGACCCGGTTCAACTATCAACTAGATTAAATTGGCTCTTGGGAGCTAAGTAAGGATATGGTAAGAAGGAAAGGTACCTCATATTTGGTTTTCATCAAAGTCACCAACCGAAGCTCCAAGTCACGGCTGGTATTTAGCCAGTTCATATAATCGGCATGGAGCTCATCAGCTGTCATCTTCTCGTATGAAGAATCAAAGTTTAATTTCCTCGAGGCCTCTGACGGTTCGGTATGTTTAGTCAACACATGAGCCGGAGGCGTCTGCTGAGCTGACCCGGTGATGACAACGTTCGGGGTTGCAGGAGTTTTTCCAGGAGTCGGCGGCTTGGAAGGAGCTCTGGGAGGACTCTCCATAATGACATCTTCAGCGGCCGGCTCCGCAGAGGCGGCCGGTGGAGTTGCTTCCCGGTGAACCTCCTCCGCGTGTTCGATTTCCTGGTCTTGGATGACAAGGCCGGGGGAGGGCTTGTTGGTCTTACGACGCTTCGCTTGAGTACTGCAAAATGGAAAGGGTAGCATTTGAAGAGGTTACTATCATATTAAGAGCCAGAGATCCGGATGCCATGATAAAGAATACTTACACGGATTGATCTTGGGCGATTGTAGAGCCGACGCCGAAGAGTCGCCAGAGGATGAGGTTTTCTAAAAGAATGAAACAGGAAAAATGAGAAAGCATCAACATTACAAAGGAAAGACAAAGAAAAGTGGAGACGTAAACCTCCGCGGGGCGCTTCTTGGGAGCCGGAGAGTTTGGTAACCTGGACACGAGCTCAGTAGAGCCGGTACTCCGAGTCTGTCGATGCTCAGCCTGCTGTTGCTTTTTCAAAAGAAAGTCGGGAGCCAGGTAACCTAGAGGATGAGAAAGAGGAACTTTTCGGATAACTCGCCATGGCTTTCGGGGGACAAAACGTTCTGAGACGGAAGAAATATAAGTTACCTCGGGAGGATCGGCATGGCTAGTTTCCACTTAATCCTGCAAATACAATAAACATTAATAAAAAGTAGAGGGGGCAAAGGGTCAAGCAGGCAAATCAAGACTTTACCTCTGAGTCGGACGACGGAGGCGGCTCAAGCCAGTTTTCCTGTGGAGCGCTCTTCTTTGGCTTCTTGCCCGCAGTTTTCTTTTTGGCCTTCTTTGGAGGAGGGACATACTCCTTCTTCCAGAAGTCCGAGTTAGCCTAGAAATGTACTCCTTCTTCCAGAAGTCTGAGTCAGCCTAGAAAAGTGACCCGGAAAAAGGGAATGAATCAGCAAGTTACAAGAAACATACAAGAGACGGACGTGAAGAGATCAACTTACGTCTGGAGCGGGGTTAGTGACGCAGAAAGGCGCCAGCCCGATGGTGCTGCAGGAGCCGGAGGCTTTGTGAACAAGACTCCGGACGGTCATGGTGATATCATCCTCTGTCAAGGTCGATTTGCTGAAGCACAAGGAGCTATCATACTTGCCTTCGTACTCGCACATTAGCTGGCCCCTGCGGCTTAAGGGCATGATCCGCCAAGAAACCCAGCAGCGGATCAGATCAATTCCTATTAATCCGTTGGCAATGAGCGCCTTGAGCCTGGCATGAGCCGGTTCCAACTTGGCACGATCTGATACTGAGAGCCGGCCCGGAAGTTCTGAATCTGTCTTGAGCTAGGAAGCACGATAACCCGGCAAGGGGCGTTCACCCTCAAGAGAAGTATCCTTGCAGTAGAACCAGGTTTTATTCCGGTCCTTTGGGTGACTCGGCATCCTCATAGCCGGGAAGGTAATGTCTTTGCGTCGCTGAATAGAAATCCCTCCAAGCTCCAGACTCGGACCTCCCTTCACCTTAGTTTGGCGATTGGCATAGAAGAACTCCCGAAAGAAACCAACAGATGCTCTAGACTGCAGAAAAGCTTCGCAGAGAACTTGGAAGTTGCATATATTCGAGATAGAGTTGGGGGCCAAGTCTTGAGGGTGTAGCTTATAGAAATGAAGAACGTCCCGGAAAAATTTAGAGCCTGGCGGCACGAACCCTCGCTCAATGTGGTCGGTGAAAATGACTACTTCTCCTTTCTTTGGTGCAGGCCTGGTCTCATTACCCGGAACCTGCCAGTGAAGAACCTCTTTGGGAGGGAGAGTGCCCTCTTCGACAAGATCTGCTAAATATTCTTCCGTGACGTAGGAGCCAACCCAGTTGCATGAGTTGGACACACGAGACATGGCGGCGGCTTATCTACTGTACAAAGGAGATAAAGACGGCAAGTCAAGAACAAGAAGGAATCTACGGCGGCTTACAATTTTAAGGACTCTACGATATCATGCTTCCGTCCGGGTGACCAGAGCCGGACGCGGCTTAGCGACTCATCCAGGGAAAGGAAGATTGAAAATCGGCTAAGTCCTAAAACAGATTCTGCAAACTATTGCTATGGTTACGGATCTAGAAAATCGGAGGAAAAGATTTTATCTCGACCTAGCGACGAACAGTCGAAGGAAGGAAATGGACTGCAGCCATCGTGGTCCACGCATTGCGTGTGGCCGGACCGCGCGGGGAGGCGGAGCGAGCGCATGTTCTAAAAACGCCTACGGTGTCGGGGTATACCCGCAGGCGGGAGTGCCGGAGCCCGAGCAGTGGTGGCAAAGCTCCCGGTGAAAACCCTAGTATGATGGTGGTGATCTAGAAAATAGGAGAACTCATCTGAGAAGGCGCGGTGGAGGCGGAAGAATCTCTAGTACGTTCAGGGTGATGCAGCGGCGAAGTTAGGGACGACGTATGGACGGCGCCGGAGCAAAGCTCGAAGACGCTGGGGTGGTGACAGGAAGAAGAAGAAGAGGCACGAGCGGGAGGATGAAAAGCTTCGACCCGCACGAGTCTTATTTAAAGAAGGAACGAGGAAGGCGCGAAAATACAGGCGACGACAACGTTTGACCGACGCGGATGCCTCGATTCTCGGGATAACAGTTAATGAAAGATTCGGTGATACGTCAGCAGATCTCATGATGTCGTGATGGGTCATTTCCGGGTGGCTCGCCAAAATCAGAAGAGAAGGATGAAGTGAGCAAGCTCAATTCAACCTGCGGCCTAATGTTGGGGATATAACCCCGCAATATGACCCGCCTTAGAGGCTCCGGTTCATATTAATGACTTATAAGCCGCCCATGGGTGAGCCGTAAGACTAGTGTCCCAGGAAGATAGACAGCTCAAGATGTGGGCCGCATGATGGCCCGGACGTAGAAGACCCGGGTGTGTAAGCCTCCTCAAGGACAACTTGGACAGAAAGATAGAAAGAGACTCGGAGTCACAAGAAGACCCGAATATATAATTGTAAAGACCCGGTGGTCCTGACCTCCTATATAAAGGAAGACCCAGGGCGACTTAGAGGATACGTTATCGAGAACTAGGTCAAGCTTCTAGCTCCCTCTAATCGAAACACAAGCAATACAAACACAAGCAAGACGCAGGCTATTACCTCGAGTTGAGGGGCCGAACCTGGGTAAATACGTGTCTTTCGTCCCGATCAACCCCTTTGATTCCACCCCGTTAGCGATGGCCTCGAATCCAAGTCCGTTCACCCGAACATCTACCGTGATAAATCCACGACATAGAGTCTATCACACCCGATCATCACGTGGTCTCCCAACACGAAGAACTTTAGCACCAGTGCACACTCGGGGAGAACACAAGTTATCTTGAAATTAAGTGAGGGATCACCTTATAATGCTACTGTCGTCCTAAGCAAAACAAGGTGCATAAAAGGATTAAAATCACATGAAAATCATAAGTGACACGATATGGCCATAAACTTGTGCTTTTGATCTCCATCATGAAAGCACCGGCATGATAACCATCGTCACCGGCATGACACCATGATCTCCATCATCTTGATCTCCATAAACGTGTCGCCATCGGGGTTGTCGCACCCAACATGCTTCTACTACTATTGCTACCATTTAGCGATAAAGTAAAGCATTACATAGCGCTTAATGATTGACACGCAGGTCATACAATAATTAAAGATAACCATATGGCTCCTGCCGGTTGCCGTACTCATCGACATGCAAGTCGTGATAATCTATACATCACATGATCATCTCATACATCACATATATCACATCATGTAATTGGCCATATCATATCACAACATACCCTGCAAAAACAAGTTAGACGTCCTCTAATTGTTGTTGCATGTTTTACGTGGCTGCTACGGGTATCTAGCAAGAACAATTCTCATCTACGCAAAAACCACAACAGTGATACACTAGTTGCTTTTCAACCTTCTCAAGGACCGTCTTTGTCGAATCCGATCCAACTAAAGTGAGAGAAACTAGCACTCGCAAGCCATCTATGCAACATGTTGCAGTCGAGGGAACCGGTCTCTCGTAAGGGTACGAGTAATGTTGGTCCGGGCCGCTTCATCTCACAATACCGCTGAACCAAAATCCGACCAAGGGAGGAAGCAATCTAAGCATCAACGCCCACAAACTCTTTGTATTCTACTCAAGATCTCATCTACACATAGACCTAGCTCATGATGCCACTGTTGGGGAACGTTGCATGGGAAACAAAAAATTTCCTACGCACACGCAGATCAATCCATGGTGATGAGCATCTACGAGAGGGAGAGTGGATCTACGTACCCTTGTAGATCGCTAAGCGGGAAGTGTTAAGAAACGCGTTTGGTGTAGTCGAACGTGTTCACGATCCAAATCGCTGAGCGTCCCGCGATCTCATCATGATCCATCCCGCGATCCAATCACAATCCGTCCCGTGAACTCATCACGATCCGTCCCGTGAACTCATCACGATCCGTCTCGCGATCTTGATCACGATCCGTCCCGCGAACTCATCACGATCCGTCCTGCGAACTCATCACGATCCGTCTCGCGATCTTGATCACAGTCCTTCCGATCTAGCGCCGAACGCACGACACCTCCGCGCTCAGCACACGTGCAGCTTGATGATGATCTCCACCATCTTGATGTAGCAAGAGTAAGTGGAGAGGAGGAAGAGTTCACCGGCAGCGTGACAGCGCTTCAGCGATGGTGGTGGAGCAATTCCGATAGGGCTTCGCCTAAGCACTGCAGAAAGCCGATCTAGAGGAGAAACTATGCACTAGAGGAACGGGTAGCACGTGGCTGAAAATTCTGTGCCAAAACCCTAAAATACTCTAGTATGTATAGGAGGATAGGAGGAGGATGCTTGGCTGCCAAAAATCCAGCCCTTGGGTCGGCCAAAGTGGGGAGGAGAGGCGGACTCCTCCTCCAATCCTAGTAGGACTAGGATTCCTCCTTTTTTGGCCTTTTTCCACATTTTTCCCATTGGGCTTTTTCTCCCAGCCACATGGGCCTTGTGTGGGACTTCAACCAGCCCAAAAAAGGCTAGTATTTACTCTCCCACAGCCCATGAAGCCTCTTGGGTCGAAATACCCCTCCCGGTGGTCTCCCGGTACACTACCGGCACTCCCGGTACATTCCCGATTACTCCGAAACTTTTCCGGCGACCAAAATGGGACTTCCAATATATCAATCTTTACCTCCGGACCATTCCGGAGCTCCACGTGATGTTCGGGATCTCAGCTGGGAAACCGAACAACCATCGGGCACCACCATACATAAATCTATACTATCGAAACGTCACCGAACCTTAAGTGTGCAGACCCTGCGGGTTCGAGAACTATGTAGACATGACCGAGACACCTCTACGGTCAATAACCAATAGAGGGACATGGAAGCCCATATTGGTTCCTACATATTCTATGAAGATCTTTATCGGTCGGACCTCTATGTCAAGGATTCAGTTAATCCTGTATGATGTTCCCTTTGTTCTTCGGTATGTTACTTGCCCGAGATTCGATCGTCGGTATCTCCATACCTAGTTCAACCTCGTTACCGGCAAGTATCTTTACTCATTCCGTAATACAAGATCCCGTGACTAACACTTAGTCACATTGCTTGCAAGGCTTGTTGTGATGTTGTATTACCGAGTGGGCCCTGAGATACCTCTCCGTCACACGGAGTAACAAATCCCAGTCTTGATCCATGCCAACCCAACGGACACCCTCGGAGATACCTATAGAGTACCTTTACAGTCACCTGGTTACGTTGCGACGTTTGATACACACAAGCCACTCCTCCGGTGTCAGTGAGTTACATGATCTCATGGTCATAGGAACAGATACTTGACATGCAGAAAACAGTAGCATTAAACTGACACCGGTATGGATCAAGACTGGGATTTGTTACTCCGTGTGACGGAGAGGTATCTCAGGTCCCACTCGGTAATACAACATCACAATAAGCCTTGCATGCAATGTGACTAAGTGTTAGCCACGGGATCTTGTATTACGGAACGAGTAAAGAGACTTGCTAGTAACGAGGTTGAACTAGGTATGGAGATGCCGATGATTGAATCTCGGGCAAGTAACATACCGAAGAACAAAGGGAATATCATACGGGATTAACTGAATCCTTGACATAGCGGTTCGACCGATAAAGATCTTCATAGAATATGTAGGAACCAATATGGCCATCCAGGTCCCGCTATTGGTTATTGACCGTAGAGGTGTCTCAATCGTGCCTACATAGTTCTCGAACCCGCAGGGTTTGCACACTTAAGGTTCGATGACGTTTCGGTAGTATAGAGTTATGTATGGTGGTGACCGAAGGTTGTTGGGAGTCCCGGATGAGATCCCGGACGTCACGAGGAGCTACAGAATGGTCCGGAGGTAAAGATTCATCTATAGGAAGTCCTATTTGGTCGCCGGAAAAGTTTCGGGCTCATCGATAGTGTACCGGGAGTGCCGGTAGTTTATCGAGAGACCATCGGGAGGGGTATTTCGACCCAAGATGCTACATGGGCTGTGGGAGGACAAATACCAGCCCTTAGTGGGCTGGTCGAAGTCCCACACAAGGCCCATGCGGCTGGGAAGAAAAGCCCAAAAGGAAAAAGGTGGAAAAAGGCAAAAGGGGCTAAATTAGGAAGGAGTCCTAATCCTACTAGGAGTGGAGGAGGAGGACTCCTCCCTCTTGGTTCGGCCGACCAAAGGGCTGCCTCCTTGGGAGGCAAGCCTCCTCCTCCTCTCCTCCTATATATACTAGAGGGTTTTAGGGTTTTGGCAAAATATTTTCAGCCAAGTGCTACCCGTTCCTCTAGTGCATAGTTTCTCCTCTAGATCGGATTTCTGTAGTGCTTAGGCGAAGCCCTGCCGGAATAGCTCCACCACCATCAGGGAGTGCCTTCGCGCTGCTGGAGAACTCTTCTACCTCTCTGCTTCCTCTTGCTGGATCAAGAAGGCGGAGATCGTCCTCGAGTTGTACGTGTGATGAACACACAGGTGTCGTCCGTTTGGCGCTAGATCGGAAGGACGGTCATCAAGATCGCGAGACGGATCGTTATGAGTTCGTGGTACGGATCATGATGAGTTTGTGGGACGCATCGTGATGAGATCGTGGGACGGATCGTGATGAGTTCGCGGGACGGATCGTGATTGGATCGCGGGACGAACCGTGATGAGATCGCAGGACACTCGGCGATTTCGATCGTGAAGAAACTCGACTACACCAACCGCGTTTCTTAACGCTTCCCGCTTAGCGATCTACAAGGGTATGTAGATCCACTCTCCCACTCATAGATGCTCATCACCATGGATAGATCTTGTGTCTGCGTAGGAAATTTTTTGTTTCCCATGCGATGTTCCCCAACAAGAAGAAACTGAGGGCCCCGATGATGCTTGCGAAGCTCCGGCGACGTTCGGTCGAGGAAGGAGCAGAAGGAAGAAGATGATGGAAAGTTACCGCAAAGGCTCAGTGGACTTATTTATGAGGAGGAAAATGGAACGACACGGTGAAAATACAAAACGGCTGCATTAAATTTGTGGCTAGGAGTACACTTTGATTTTCACATCGGCCTAGATTTTGCATGGTTTTTGAAAGATTGGTCATGATGACTCTGAAGGACAACGGTCAGCAAGAGTGACGTCACTAATTGAAAAACATTGGAAAAATAAAAAAGTCTGTAAGTGCTGTGAGCCAGCATTTGGGGATTCTTAAAGAACATACGTGTATGCGGATGGTAAGCCGCCAAGGGAAAACAATAGAAATTGACATGAGTGAATTCAAATCAATCTGTGGCCTAATGTCGGGGATATAACCCCGTGGTGTGACTCACCCTATTGGGTCGGGTCAATATGGTGGTGGCTTTGGAGTAAAGCTTAAGATGGGTCGTGCCATGAATACAAGGGAGCAAGACAGTTGTTGAGTAAGACACCAGCTGGCCCAAGCCCGAAGAAACTGGCAACTCAAGGCCCATAGGGCAGAAGACGTCGAGAGATGCTACCTCTTGAGCTTGCATTGGTTTCCCCTTGAAGAGGAAAGGGTGAAGCAGCGAAGTAGATAACTATTTCCCTCGGTTGTTGAGAACCAAGGTATCAGTCCAGTAGGAAGAACAAGCAAGTCACCAATGGATGCACGTAGACAAACAATCAAACTCTTGCAACCAATGCTATAACGGGGTTGTCAATCCCTTCACGGTTATTTGCAAGGATTGGATCTGACAGAGATAGATGTAAACGAGAACGTAAAGTAAAAGGTAAATAAATTGCAGCAAGTATTTTTGGTATTTTCTTGGATTATAGATCTAAAAGTATATGATGGAAAGTAGACCCCGGGGCCATAGGTTTCACTAGAGGCTTCTCTCTTGAAGGCAAATATCATGGTGGGTAAACAAATTACTGTCAAGCAATTGATACAAAAGTGAATAATCATGTAGTTATCCAAGGCAATTATCATGCATATAGGCATCATGTCCGTGTCAAGTAGACCAAAACGATTCTACATCTACTACTCTTACTCCACACATCGACCAACTCCTACCTGCATCTAGAGTATTAAGTTCATGAAGAACAGAGTAAAGCATTAAGAAAGATGACTTGATGTAGAGGGATAAACTCAAGCAATATGATGAAAAACCCATCTTGTTACCCTTGATGGCAACAATACAATACGTGCCTCGCTACCCCTACTATGTCACTGGGTGAGGACACCGCAAGATTGAACCCAAAACCGAGCACTTCTCCCGTTGCAAGAATTACCAGTTTAGTTGGCCAAACCAAACCAATAACTCGCAGAGACTTGCAAGGATATGAAATCAAGAAAATAAGAATTCAGTGGAGATTCAAATAAGATTCATGGATAATCTGAACATAAATTCACAATTCATCAGATCTTGACAAACACACCACAAAAGAGGATTACATCGGATAGATCTCCATGAAGATCATGGAGAACATGGTACTGAAGATCAAAGAGAGAGAAGAAGCCATCTAGCTACTAGCTATGGACTCGTAGGTCTGTGGTGGGGTACTCACGCATCATCGGAGGGGCAATGGAGTTGATGTAGATGCCCTTCGTGATCGAAACCCCCTCCAGTAGATTACCGACAGAGGCTCCAAGATTAGATCTCTCAGGAACAAAGGCTTCCAGTGGCGGAAAAGTATTATTGTGGCTATTTTTTATGTTGGGAGAATATTTGGGTATTTATTGGCCAAAGATTAGGGTTAGGAGACCTGCCAGGAGATGACAAGCTCGCTAGGCGTGGCCAGGGAGGCGTGCCTAGTAGTGCCTCTTGGCACGTCCCCTGACGTGCACTCCAAGCCTAGATGATTTGTTTCCTTCTAGAAAAATTCCTTCCGAATGTTTTATTACGTTTGGTATCCGATTAATATCCATATCTGCAAAACTCAAAAACAAGGAAAAAACAGAAACTGGCACTAGTCTCTAGATTAATAGGATAGTCCCAAAAATAATATAAAATAGCATATTGATGCATATAAAACATCCAAAACAGATAATATAATAGCATGCCATCAGCAAAAATTATAGATACGTTGGATACGCATCAGCATCCCCAAGCTTAACTCCTGCTCGTCCTCGAGTAGGTAAGTGATAAAAACAGAATTTTTGATGTGGAGTGCAACCTAACATATTTATCCATGTAATATTCTTTGTTGTGGCATGAATATTCAGATATGTAAGACTCAAAACAAAAGCTTAATATTGATATAAAAATAATAACATTTCAAGCATACTAGCAAAGCAATTGTATCTCTTCAAAATATAATGGCAAAAGAAAGTTATCCCTACAATATCATATGGTCTGGCTATGCTCCATCTTCACCACACAAAGTATTTATATCATGCACAACCCCGATGAAAAGTCAAGCAATTGTTTTCACACCTTTATTTTCTCAAACCTTTTCAACTCTCATGCAATACATGATCGTGAGCCATGGATATAGCACTATAGGTGGAATAGAATATGGTGTAGGTTGACAAGGAAGGGGAGAAGATAGTCTCACATCAACTAGGCATATCAACAGACTATGGAGATGCCCATTAATAGAAATCAATGAGAGTGAGTTGGGATTGCCATGCAGCGGATACACTAGAGCTATAAGTGTATGAAAGCTCATCGATAAATTAAGTGGACCTGCATCATGAACAAAGATTCCACTAGTTATATGAAAGTTCCAAAATAGGAGACTCTCTATCACGAAGATCATGATGCTATTTTTAAGCACAAGTGCGGAAAAAGGTAGTAGCAATGTCCCTTCTCTATTTTATCTCAATTTTTTATTTGCTGGGCTTCTACGGCCTCTTTTATTAATATTATTTTATGTGGGCTTCGTTTGCCTCTTTTAGTTTTTCATAAAATCCGGAATCTCATCCCCACTTGTGAGGGAATCATAGCTTCCATCATCCTTTCCTCACATGGGACATGCTCTAATTATGATAATCATCACAGTTTTAGTTACGTACAACTCAAAGAAAATTTACAACTTGATACCTATGACAAAGTATGACTCTATATGCAATATGGAAGTGATGGTGCAAGTCATAAAAGGAAACAGTGGAAGTTGCATGTCAATATATCTCGGAATGGCTATGGAAATGCCATAATAGGTAGGTATGGTGGCTGTTTTGAGGAAAGGTATATGGAGGCTGTTTTGAGGAAGGTATATGGTGGCTATTTTGAGGAAGGTGTTTGTTGTACCGGTGAAAGTTGCGCGGTACTAGAAAGGCTAACAAAGGTGGAAGGGTGAGAGTGCGTATAATCCATGGACTCAACATTATTCATAAAGAACTCACATACTTATTGCAAAAGTATATTAGTTATTATACAAAGCATTAGACACAAAGGTTGAAAATCTATAAACAAGTCATGCTCCGATTCCTTACATAACGATTCACCATACGTGCATGATACGGGAATCACAAACCTTTACACAAGTATTTTTACCAATTCAATATTAATTCCAAACATGACTCTTAACATTACCATCTTTATATCTCAAAACTTGATGAAAGGAATCAAACTTCCCATAAATACTTAATGCACTTAATATGGAAGTTTTTATTATATCCCTCTTGGATGCCTATCATATTAGGACTAAATTCATAACCTAGGACAATTACCATGTTGTTTAGAGACTCTCAAAATAATATAAGTGAGGTGCGAGAGTTCAATTATTATTATAAAATGCAAACACCATCATGCTCTAAAAGATATAAGTGAAGCACATAGAGCGAAATTGCCTAATTCAAAAGATATAAGTGAAGCACGTCGAGCATTCTAACAAATTAAAGATTCAGCGTGTCTCTATCAAAATATGTGTGCAGCAAGGATGATCTTGGCAAACTAACAAGCAAAGACTCATATCATACAAGAAGCTCCAAGCCAAACACATATCATGTGGTGAATAAAAATATAGCCTCCAGTAAATTTACTGATGGATTGAATATGACTTTAGGGTCTTTGGCCTCCTTGAATATGACTTGGGGTGAATTGTGAATCCCCAATCTAAGTCTCTTGCCACTCCTTATTCCATAGTCCATCCAATCTTTACCCAAAACTTGAAAACTTCACAACACAAAACTTACCAGAAAACTTGTGAGATCCGTTAGTATAATAAAACGAATCACCACTTTAGGTACTGTTGTGAACTCATTATTTATTTATATTGGTGTTATACCTACTGTATTATAACTTCTTGATGGTTCATACCACATGATACAACCCAAAGATTCATCAAAATAGGCAAACAACTCAAAGAAAACAGAATCTGTCAAAAACAGAACAGTTTGTAGCAATCTGAAAACTTCGTGTACTTATGAACTCAAAAAATTCTGAAACATTAGGACAACCTGGGAAATTTATATACCAATATTGTGTAAAAAATTCAAACTCATTCGATGCTCTGGAAAATCCAGAAAATTCCTGGACTGAGAGCAAAAAATTCTGTTTTTCAACAAGATCAAATCGATGACTACCATAGATCACCCCAAAGGTCTTACTTGGCTGAAACACTAATTAAAACACCAAAACACAATTACTACAGAATTAATAATATGGGGAACACTCAAAAAAAGAAGCAAAAACAGAACCCAAAAATAAAAATTGGGTTACCTCCCAACAAGCGCTATCGTTTAACTCCCCTAGATAGGCAAAACACAATAGATCTTGCTATTGTCATCTTTGGTATTGGCAACTTTTGTGGGGACCTTCTCGAATCCAGGAGGTTCTTTTATTTTTTTTTCTCATTTGTGGAGGAAGGATCCATTTTAATATCCAAAATGTCCAAACGCTTGTTGCAAAGGGCAAGCAAAGTATTCAACCGATTGAGGTTCCCATTGATATGTTTAAGGGGTTCGTGATATTGTTGTTACTCGACCAAGTGCTTATGTAAGTCACCTAATTTGTCAAGAACTTGAACACCCTCTTGCGAGAAAGCTGCTGGAATTTGCTCTAATAATGGGCCAGCCCAATAAAAAAATTCAGAATTCCTAATAAATCCTAGAGGCCCATTCGTGCAAGGAAAGAGGTAGGACAAAACTTTAGTCCCACATTGCTAGTTTAGTAGGAGTTGGACCTACTTATAAGGGATGATATTTCTCCACATGTATGAGCATGAGAACAAGAGGGACATACACGCACGCTCCTCCTTCGCTGCCCACCTCGCCATGCCTCGTCACGATGTGACGCGACACGCCGCGGCTTGCAGGAATGAGAGGATGTCTAAATTTTTGTCACGCACGATAGGTATATGAAAGGTCACTCGGGAGTTGAAAGGCTTAGCTGTAGTGGAGATTGAATACGACGTTGCAGCCTTCGGCTGTTGCCTTTTCGTTTCATCTCCCTCTTTTGTTTCGCCTCCCATCGTTGCCTGTTCCCCTCCTTCTCCTGTGCCTATAAAAGGGAGGTCACTCCTCTCCAGAGAGAAACACCAGAACTTCCTCTTCCTAACGCCACGAGTTCCAAACCCTGAGCTGCTAAAGGTTCTTCCCCATCCCGGCTTGCGGTGTGCACTGCAGGTCGGGACATTACGCGTCCGAAACCCCAACGCTTGGACTCTTGTATGGGAGAAGGATGCTAAGGTTTTTGGGGAGCGCTCGACATGACTACTGGCTTCTTCATCACGGACGCCACGGATACCGACGATCTCTTCCCAAATGACGACTTCTTCCCCGATGTCAACGACCTCTTCGACGACATGGCCGGTGATGACTTAAGGCCAACCCAGCTGCTGCCACCGCTCAGTACGTATTCACGTTTTCCATGATCGAGGTTCTACTAGAATTACTTGGTTTTATATTTTACCTATGTTTTTGTATAGTTCACATGTTCACATAATATTCACCTGCTATACTTTAGTTTTCCTGATAAGTTTCGTTCCTCTTATTGTGGCATATTCTCCTCTAAGTCACATGACTAGTGTTTCCTTTTTTACTATAATCTTGTTTTATCAGCTGCTTATTTCATTTAAATCTCTCAGTAAATTGCTCATATTTCCAACAATCCAAAAACCTTATTTTAGGCAATTTACCCCGAGTGGTTTTGCTACTTCCATGAGGCCTCCTATGTTTGAGGGTGTGCACTATAAGAGGTGGCATGTGAGGGCTGTCCTGTGGTTTCAAACCATGAGCTTCTATGAGGCCACTCTTGGCAAACCTGAAGGAGATCTTAATCCTCAAGAGGAACAAGTTTTTCAAAAAAAGGATACCTTGTCTAAGGCTGCTCTTTTGAGTGTTCTTGGTGAGAACATAGTTGATGCTTATGCATCAATTGACAATGTAAAAGATATGTGGGATGCACTCGAGGCCAAGTTTGGGGTCTCCAATTCCGGCACTGAGATGTATATCATGGAACAATTCTATGACTACAAGATGACTGAAGAGCACTTCATGGTTGAGCAAGCTCACGAGATACAGTCATTTGCTAGAGAACTTGAGCACTTCAATTGTATCTTACCGGACAAGTTTGTTGCCGGAGGTATCATTACTCAGCTCCCTCCCTCGTGGAGGAACTTTTATACCTCTCTGAAGCATAAGAGACAGGAGTTTTTTGTTCCGGATCTCATTGGTACTCTTGATGTGGAAGAAAAGGCGAGAGAAAAAGATATACATGCTTGAGGTATTGAGGGAGGTTCTAGTGACAATTTGGTACAGAAGAAAAACTTCCAGCCCCATAATTTCAAGAACAAGGGCAAGTTTGATGGCAAGGGAAAGTTTGATGGGAACAAGAAGGCTTCACAACACACCAACTTCAAGAAGAAGACTGACAAGAAGAAAGGTGTGTGTCATGTCTGTGGAGATCCTGATCATTCGGCCCCTAGCTGCCCTAACCATTATGACAAGCTTCAAGGCCAAAAGATCGCAAATGTTGTCATTGGTGAGGCTGATATGAAGGATGTTGGGTACGGTATACTTCCCACTATTCTCTCAATATGTCTTTCTCCTGATTGGTTGGTTGACACGGGTGCTAATGTGCATGTATGCGGTGATATCTCCATGTTTTCTTCTTATCAGGCCACAGGAACTACTTCCGTGCTGATGGGCAATGGTTCAAGTGCTTCTATTCATGGTGTTGGCATGGTCGATGTGAAGTTTACTTTGGGGAAGATCGTGCGGCTGAAGAACGTGCATTATGTCCCCTCCGTTAATAAAAATCTGGGTAAACAAATTACTATCAATCAATTGATAGAAAAGCGAATAATCATGTAGTTATCCAAGGAAATGATCATGCATATAGGCATCACGTCCATGTCAAATAGACCGGAACGATTCAGCATCTACTACTATTACTCCACTCATCGACCGATTGCTGCCAACATCTAGATTATTAAGTTCATGAAGAACAGAGTAACGAATTAAGAAAAATGACATGATGTAGAGGGATAAACTTAAGCAATATGATGAAAACCCCATCTTGTTACCCTTGATGGCAACAATACAATACGTGCCTCGCTACCCCTACTATGTCACTGGATGAGGACACCGTAAGATTGAACCCAAAACCGAGCACTTCTCCCATTGCAAGAATTACCAATCTAGTTGGCCAAACCAAACCAATAACTCAAAGATACTTGCGAGGATATGAAATCATGCAAATAAGAATTCAGAGGAGATTCAAATAAGATTCATGGATAATATGAACGTAAACTCACAATTCATCGGATCTTGACAACCACACCACAAAAGAGGATTACACCGGTTAGATCTCCATGAAGACCATGCAGAACATGGTATTGAAGATCAAAGAGAGAGAAGAAGCCATCTAGCTACTAGCTATGGACCCGTAGGTCTGTGGACGACTACTCACGCATCATCGAAGGGGCAATGGAGTTGATGTAGATGCCCTCCATGATTGAAACCCCCTCTGACAGATTACCAGAAAAGGCTCCAAGATTGGTTCTCTCGGGAACAGAGGCTTTTCGCGTCAGAAAAGTATTTTTGTGGCTCTTTTTGATGTTGGGGGAATATTTGGGTATTTATAGGCCAAAGATTAGGGTTAGGAGACCTTCCAAGAGACGACAAGTTTGCTAGGCGCAGCCAGGGGGTCGCGCCTAGCAGGCTTGTGGCCTCCTAGCACGTCCCCCGGCATTCACTCCAAGCCTAGATGGTTTGTTTCCTTCCAAAAAAATCCTTTTGAAGTTTTTATTCCGTTTGGACTCCATTTAGTTTTCCATATCTGCAAAACTCAAAAACAAGGAAAAAACAGAAACTGGCACTAGGCTCTTGATTAATATGTTAGTCCCAAAAATAATATAAAATAGCATATTCATGCATATAAAAAATCCAAAATAGATAATATAATAGCATGACATCATCAAAAAATTTAGATATGATGGAGACGTATTAGGAGACTCCTCGCTTGAGAGACAAGGCATGTTAGAGACATGACAGGTTACGAGTCATGTCATGGCTTGGACTTCTTTGTAAACCCTAGGGTCTCAACCTATAAATAAAGGTGAGTCTGTGATACGTCTCCATCGTATCTACTTTTCCAAACTCTTTTTCCCTTCTTTTGGACTCTAATTTGCACAATTTGAATGGAACTAACCCAGACTAATGTTGTTTTCAGCAGAATTGCCTTGGTGTTATTTTTGAGCGGAAATAAAAGTTCTCGGATTGACCTGAAAATTTACGGAGAATATTTTTGGATTTAATAAAAAATATTGGTGAAAGAATCAACCAGAGGGGGGCCACCCATAGGCCACAAGCCTGCTAGGCACGGCCACCCCCTCGTCACGCGCTAGCAAGCTTGTTGGGCCCCTGCTGCTCCACCGACCTCAATTCCACTCCTATTTATTCCTATTTGCAGAGAAAAAATCAAGGAGAAGAGTTCATCACGTTTCACGATACGAAGCCTTTGCCACCTCGTGCTCTTCCTCGGGAGACCAGATCTAGAGTCCGTTTTGGGCTCCGGAGAGGGGGAATCGACGCCATCGTCATCACCAACCACCCTTCATCACCAATTCCATGTTGCTCTCCGCAGTTCGTGAGTAATTCCATTGTAAGATTGCTATAGGTGATGGGTTGGAAGAGATTTATCATGTAATCGAGTTAGTTTTGTTAGGGTTTGATCCATAGTATCCACTATGTTTTGAGATTGATGTTGATATGACTTTGCTATGCTTAATGCTTGTCACTAGGGCCCGAGTGCCATGATTTCAGATCTGAACCTATTATTTTTTCATGAATATATATGTGTTCTTGATCCTATCTTTCAAGTTGTAGACACATATTATGAGTTATGATCCGCATCCCCCAGGGTTACAATAACTGGGATTCTTACCGTGATTACTGTAGTCTGAGGAGTTCATGTATTCACTAAGTGCTAATGCTTTGGTCTGGTTCTCTATTAAAAGGAGGCCTTAATATCCCTTGGTTTCCATTAGGACCCCTCTGCCATGGGAGGGTAGGAAAAAATATGTCATGCAAGTTCTTTTCCATAAGCACGTGTGACTATATACGGAATACATGCCTACATTACATTGATGAATTGGAGCTAGTTTTGTGTCATCCTATGTTATAACTGTTGCATGATGAATGCTATCCAACATAATTATCCATCACCAATCCATGTCCTACGAGCTTTCCACATATTGATCTTTGCTAAGTTACTTCTTCGTTGCTACTGTTACAATCACTACAAAACTGCTACTCTCACTTTTGCCATCGTTGCCGTTACTTCCATACTACCTTGCTACTTAATACTTCGGTGCAGATATTAAGTCTTTCAGGTGTGATTGAATTCACAACTCAGCTTCTAATACTCGAGAATATTGTTTTGCTCCCCTTGTGTTGAATCAATAAATTTGGGTTGAATACTCTACCCTCGAAAACTATTGCGATCCCCTATACTTATGGGTTATCAAGACCTTTTTCTGGCGCCGTTGTCGAGGAACATAGCTCTATTCTCTAAGTCACTTGGGATTTATATCTGTTGATCACTATGTAGAATCAGAAAGATCCAAAAAGCAAGATTTATCCCTCCACCGCGAGGGGAGGTAAGGAACTACCATCTAGCTCTGCACTTGATTCACATATTGTTACGAGTAAGTTTGTGACACCACCACCTGCTAGTAATTATAATATGTCACAATTAATTGATGATGCCACTTCTGCTATGCTTGATCCTTATGATGATACTTTGCTTGATAATATTGTGCCGCTAGGTGAATTTCTTGATGAACAAATTGCTAGAGCCAATGCTGAAAATTATGATACTTTTGAGACTGGTGAAATTATTGAAACTGAACACTATGAGACACCTCCTAGACCTATCTCTCCTAGATACGAATTGCCTGATATTCCCGAGGGTTATGTTATGGAAGGAGAGGTGGCTAGGGACTTTCTTGCTTGTAAGGATAGAGATGACCTTAAGAAATTACTATGCAAGTGGAAAGAAAAATCTTTAAATGCTAGAATGAAATACGATCCTAAGTTTGCTACTTCACCTATCTTTGTTAGTGATAAGGATTATGAATCCTCTGTCGATCCTGAGTTAATTACTTTGGTTGAATCTGATCCTTTCCATGGTTATGAATCTAAAACTGTTGTGGCACATCTTACTAAATTGAATGATATAGCCACTCTATTTACACATGAGGAAAAAATTCATTATTACTACATTCTCAAGTTGTTTCCTTTCTCACTAAAGGGTGATGCTAAGGTATGGTTCAACTCTCTTTTCTCCTGGCTGTGTGCGTAGCCCCCAGGGTATGATATATTACTTTTCTAAAAAATATTTTTCTGCCCATAAGAAACAAGATGCCTTATAGGAAATATTTAACTTTGTGCAAATTGAAGAAGAGAGTCTCCCACAAGCTTGGGGGAGGCTTCTCCAATTGCTTAATATTTTGGCTGATCACCCTCTCAAGAAAATGGAAATACTTGATATCTTTTATAATGGACTAACCGATGCTTCTAGGGACCACCTAGATAGTTCTGTTGGTTGTGTTTTCAGGAAACGAACTGCTGAACAAGCTGAAACACTATTGAATAATATATTGAGCAATGGTAATGATTGGACTATTTCTGAACCACCTCCAAAGCCAACTCCAAAGAAAAGAGGTACTCCATTTCTCATTCCTGAAGATATGCAAGAGGCAAAGAAATCTAGGAAATAGAAAGGTATTATAGCTGAAGATGTTAAGAATCTACCACCTACTGAAGAAATACATGGTCTTGATAACCCGACACAGGTAGGAAAGGTAAATTCTCTTCGTAGATTTGATGAAAGTGATATTCCTTATAATAAGTCTGCTAGCCAATGCTTGGATGAGTTTGATAATTCTGTAGTTAAGCAAGAAAATTTTAATGCTTATGTTAGTAGACAACTGAAACATAATGGTTTCATGCTTGATTGCTTAGGTGATTATATGAATAGAACTATCAATGATCTTAAACTTATTAGTCGTTAACCCATGCTCCTGCACGGGCTAGAAATTATTTGATGTTGTACTATACATAGAAAGTTCCCATAAGTATTCTTTTATTTAAGAGTTATCAAAATTAGGTGTTTGAGATATTTATCATTAGTTTTTTATTATCTATTTTCATAGCCTATAAAATATTATATTTGCTACTATATCAATGGCTAAATACATATGGGTATGTCTTTTCTTTTTATCATTATTATACATATACCATCTACAGTTTGCTCTTTACGGGTTGCATTTCCAGGGTTATTTCATTCTTCCCTATGCAAGCACATGCTTAAAATGTTTCAAGAAAAACATGTGTGACCATCACCAACAACCATTCTTCGAGCAGTTTTTTCAACTGCTGATACGTTCGGCATGTCCGGTGGGCTGCATGCCTCATTATGAGACACTTAGCAACTTTTTTGTGCGGGGATCCTAGTTAAATGCCATCCTCTTAGTTTTAACTATGTGGAAGATCGGTAGACTTCTTAGGGGTTGTTTTTAACTTGTGCAAGCATTCTTTGTCTTTTCAGCAATTCCATAAATTTGTGGTATTCTCACCAACCTTTCTTTTACTTGAACTGTAACATTCTAGAAGCCATAATTATATTTAAAAATAATGGTAGCATTAACATATAGAAATTATCTTGAATATTTTTAAGTTGTCATGTAATATTTTTAGAAGCTCCCACTTTTGTTGTCCGATAATCCCCCTAAATTAAGTGATGACCGCTTATAATGTTTTAAATTTAATTTGTAGATATTTTAAAACAGATCCACATCCAAACTGACCCATGGGTAAACTCAATGAGAATGCATTTTGTAGGCAATGAATGCTAACCCGTATCTTAGCCAATGATATATAGCTTTAACCGGAAGACACCTATGTCATTACATTACGTTTAGTGGGCTCACATCTCGCACTTTGGCTACTATTACTTTATGCTTTCATTAACTAAGTGCTCTCACATTTTTGTGTAATTAATCCTTAAGTATCTTAGATATGGAACTTTCGGAAGAAAAAAACTTACACTACATTGCCTGGCATATGAATTTGTAGGTTTAGAAATATATAATTTTTAATAGTAATCTAGGATTTATTTATTAATTATATTCATGAAATAGATTTATAACTTACTCGACATTAAAAAATTATATTACGAAAATACTATGTGCATTGTCACATACAAATTTGGGAATATATTTTTAACAATGTGTGATTTATGAATGTGATTGGTATAGTACACCCACATATGCGTTTGTGATTGTGTGCATGGTGATTTCTGCTGAAACATTTAAGTCCATGTACCTATACCTAGATATACGCAACACACAGAAGCCATGTATGCGGACGTTGGCCGTATATTAATTGCCAGCTAAGTCATGCGTGCATCGGTGATTTTTTGAAGCTGTCGGCATAGGTATGTTGTTAGCTGGGTCATGCATACATGTACAACTTCATCAGTACGTTCCCAGTAAAAAAGAATTAGTTTGTATGAATTCTTTTCCGCTTGGATTTTCCTTGTAAACGTACTTCTTTGTTTCTTTTTTGAGGGAAGATGTACGTACTTCTAAATATGAGGGGACCATATCTTTTTTCTTACATGAGGCAATCATATATATTTCATCCTAGACATAGAAGATGAAAAAAATAGTTTGGTACGTGAAGTTTTTTCCTTGGTAGTGTAGCGTGTATCTCATGGACTCTTGAGCCGATTGGATCTCCCATGTAAGTGCACGTACGTATTCCTAAATCTGAGGGAACCATATCTCTTTAATCCTAGACGTAAAATTAAGATCTAACGGTTGTTTGTATACGGTCGTTCAGGATTAACGTGAAGGCTCGTATGGTGCATCCAATTAGTAAATATAAGATGCTTTCATGGTAACTACTCAAGTACAATAAGTAGTCAAGGCTCAGAATAATTTGCTTAATGAGATAAAAGTAAGAACAATGATTATTCTGTTAAAGTTGTGACTAGAGGTGGTAGAATGACTCAGAAACCCTTGTATCCCGAGGGTCACCCTAAGAAAATAAAGCAAGATTCTCAAAGGAGTAATATTGATGCACCTAGTCGCGTCACTAATAAGAGGAACAAGGATGATGATAGAACTTTGCATGCTGCTAGTGAACCTGTTATACATACACCTGAAAACCCAAATGATATTTCTATTTCTGATGCTGGAACCCAATCAGGTAATGAACATGATCCTAGTGATAATATTGATGATGATTTTCATGTTGATGCTCAACCTAGTAATGATAATGATGTGGAGATCGAACCTGCTATTGATCTTGATAATTCAAAACCTAAAAATAAAAGCTATGACAAAAGAGATTTTATTAATAGGAAGCATGGAAAAGAAAGAGAACCATGTGTTCGAAAAACCATGCCCTTTCCTCCTAAACCATCCAAGAAAAATGATGAAGAAGATTTTGAGCGCTTTGTTGAAATGCTTAGACCTGTCTTTTTGCGTATGCGCTTGACTGATATTCTGAAAATGTCTCCTTACGCTAAGTATATGAAAGATATTGTGACTAATAAAAGCTGGAAGCTGAGATTTCCACTATGCTTACTAATTATACTTTTAAGGATGGAGTACTAAAGAAACTAGGAGATCCAGGAATACCAACTATACCATGCTGTATTAATGGGAATTATGTTAAAACTGTTTTATGTGATTCGGGAGCTGGTGTTAGTGTTATGCTTTTCTCTTTCTATCGTAGACTTGATTTGAATAAGTTGACACCTACTCAAATATCTTTGCAAATGGCTGATAAATCAACTGCTTTACCCATCGGTATTTGTGAGGATGTACCTGTCGTGGTTGCGAATGCTACTATCCTAACGTACTTTGTTATTCTTGATATTCCCAAGGACGACAGTATGTCGATCATCCTTCATAAACCCTTTTTCAATACTGCAGGGGTTGTTATCGATTGCAACAAGGGCAATGTCACTGTTCATATTAATGGTGATGAGCATACGGTACGCTTTTCGAAGAAACAACCTCAAGTTCATAGTATCAACTCCATTGAAAAAATTCCAATGATTATTATTGGAGACTTTGAATTCCCTCTTCCTACTGTCAAGAAGAAATATGATATACTTATTGTTGGGGATATGCATATCCCTATAGAGGTAACTTAGTGTTATTCAAAAATTCTTCAGTTTCATGTTATTCAAAAGAAATTTGTTAATAAGACTTGATCAACCTTATTGATGGATTCCTTTTGATGAGCATGAGATGGATGAGTTTACAAAACACAACTTTCTGTACCCAACTTTTACTCTCTGTTACTTAGATTCAATTAAGTAAAAATGTTATTATTTTTCTGTTTTCCGAGTTTTTCGAGCAATAGAATACTAACCTGGAAATAAAAATCTTCAAATGCCCTGAAAATGTAGTATGATTTTTTAATATTTAAAAATATCGGGGACTGAACACACAGTAGGGGGCTGCACCAGTGGGTCACAAGACCACTAGGCGTGGCCACCCCCCCCCGGTCGTGCCTAGCAGGCTTGTGGGTCCCACGTGTCCCCCCTTCACTTATTCGAGCACCCATCCACTTCATCTTCCTCCAGAAAAAATCCCACCATTGCTCAAACCCGTATTCTAGCTCATTTTGCTTCCATTCTCGATTTCCTTGTGCAAGGCTTCATTCGTAAAACTGTTTTGGGAGATTGTACTTTGGTATATTCCTCCTCCAATGGTCCAATTAGTTTTTGTTCTAGTGCTTTATATATTTCAAATTTTTGTTGTTGTGATGACCTTGTTCTTGAGCTTGCATGTAAAATTTGTATGGTCCCAAGTAGTTTTCATGCATGATATAGGCTCTAGGCACTTGTGGGAGTAGTTGCTTTGAGTTATGTTGAGTTTGGGTCACCTTTATTTTGAGTCACTAAAAATTTCAGAATTTTTTAGAGAATGAAAAATGTTGAAGAGGGTATTTCAAGGGGGTTCCTCAAGCAAGAAGTTCCCGAGACTCGCAATGCGTGAGCCCGACCTTGAACCACTGAGGGAAGCACAAGTACGACCTCGTGAATGGCCATCTGATCAATTTATGAGTGATGCAGGTTTCAAGGAAGAATTCTATGCAACAACAACAACAACAATAACAACAACAATAAAGCCTTTAGTCCCAAACAAGTTGGGGTAGGCTAGAGGTGAAACCCATAAGATCCCGCGACCAACTCATGGTTCTGGCACATGGATAGCAAGCTTCCATGCACCCCTGTCCATGGCTAGTTCTTTGGTGATGCTCCAGTCCTTCAGATCTCTCTTTACAGACTCTTCCCATGTCAAGTTCGGTCTACCCCGGCCTCTTTTGACATTATCAGCATGCTTAAGCCGTCCGCTGTGCACTGGGGCTTCTGGAGGCCTGCGCTGAATATGCCCAAACCATCTCAGACGATGTTGGACAAGCTTCTCTTCAATTGGCGCTACCCCAACTTTATCCCGTATATCATCATTCCGGATGCGGTCCTTCCTTGTGTGACCACACATCCATCTCAACATGCGCATCTCCGCCACACCTAACTGTTGCACATGTCGCCTTTTAGCCGGCCAACACTCAGCGCCATACAACATTGCGGGTCGAACTGCCGTCCTATAGAACTTGCCTTTTAGCTTTTGTGGCACCCTCTTGTCACAAAGAATGCCAGAAGCTTGGCGCCACTTCATCCATCCGGCTTTAATTCGATGGTTCACATCTTCATCGATATCCCCATCCTTCTGCAACATTGACCCCAAATATCGAAAGGTGTCCTTCTGAGGCACCATTTGCCCATCAAGGCTAACATCCTCCCCCTCCTCGTCCCTAGTAGTACTGAAAGCGCACCTCATGTACTCGGTTTTAGTCCTACTAAGTCTAAAACCTTTCGATTCCAAGGTTTGCCTCCACAACTCCAACTTCCTGTTAACCCCCGTCCGGCTCTCATCGACTAGCACCACATCGTCCGCAAAGAGCATACACCATGGGATATCTCCTTGTATATCCCTTGTGACCTCATCCATCACCAAGGCAAAAAGGTAAGGGCTCAAAGCTGACCCTTGATGCAGTCCTATCTTAATTGGGAAGTCGTTAGTGTCGCCCTCACTTGTTCGAACACTTGTCACAACATTATCATACATGTCCTTGATGAGGGTAATGTACTTTGTTGGGACTTTGTGTTTCTCCAAGGCCCACCACATAACATTCCGCGGAATCTTATCATAGGCCTTCTCCAAGTCAATGAACACCATATGCAGGTCCTTCTTTTGCTCCCTATATCTCTCCATAAGTTGTCGTACCAAGAAAATGGCTTCCATGGTCGATCTCCCAGGCATGAAACCAAACTGATTTTTGGTCACGCTTGTCAATCTTCTTACACGGTGCTCAATGACTCTCTCCCATAGCTTCATTGTATGGCTCATCAGCTTAATTCCACGGTAATTAGTACAACTCTGAACATTCCCCTTGTTCTTGAAGATTGGTACTAATATACTCCGTCTCCATTCTTCTGGCATCTTGTTTGCCCGAAAAATGAGGTTGAAAAGTTTGGTTAGCCATACTATCGCTATGTCCCCGAGGCCTCTCCACACCTCAATGGGGATACAGTCGGGGCCCATCGCCTTACCTCCTTTCATCCTCTTTAAAGCCTCCTTGACCTCCGACTCCTGGATTCGCCTCACAAAACGCCTGCTAGTATCATCAAAGGAGTCATCCAGATCAATGGTAGAGCTCTCACTCTCCCCATTGAACAACTTGTCAAAGTACTCCCGCCATCTATGCTTAATCTCCTCGTTCTTCACCAGGAGTTGATCTGCTTCGTTCAAGGAAGAATTCTATGCATACACAAGAAATGCTAGCCTATAGGAATTCATTTCAGACAAATGCAAGCAATGCTATCATCTCACGGATTCTTGCGTGAGGAGGTTTGATGCAAAATCCCACAATGGGGCATCTATAGTGATCAGCACAAACTGAATATAATGATTTTCTTGCTAGCATTACCGTCGGAGAAACTAGAAACATTACACACGCTACCGTGGGGAGCATTCACTTTCCTGCTATACATTATTTTCTTCTATTCATAGGTAGATGTATTAACACTAAAACTGAGTATAGCCACCTTTGTGCAACCGATCTCAGTATTCTTAAGAGTGTAGTAATGGGTGAAAGGCGATATAACTTAGGAGCCATTATTGCTAGAAGGTTGCACTATAATGCTAAGGATGTGGATTTCCTTGGTGAGATTTATGCCACTCCTTTAGCTAATTATCTAGGGGAACCCATGCTGGGAAATGATATTGAACTACCACCTGCTTTTCTTGATTATGAGGCTTTGGTACGTTTTCAGTTTCTCAAAAGGAACGAACAATCCGTCCAGTACCGACTAATTTTTGATAGACAACGCACTGTCCATGTTACCCTTCCTGCTCCTGCCTTCTTTAACTTTTGAGGAAAACAAAGATACTTTAAAACCAGAGAGGAGGCAAACGAGTACGGGAGAAATGCGGAAGCAGCTCGCCTTCACGCTGCAGTCGTTCAGGTGGTAGCCGCTACAGCCCAGTACAACCCCGACTATGACTTCGAATATTACCCGGGCCAGCCATGGCCCTAGACCAACTTATGCCAAAATCCTAAGCTTTGGGGAGTACGTATTTCTCACCAACTTTACATTCATGTTCACACACTCATCTTAGTAGTCAGTGTTTATACTTTTTCATTGTACCATCCATGGTAGTTTATTTCCTTGTTTCGCTTTCTTCTTGTGTGTTTAATTAACTTTGAGAAAAATACAAAAAATTTAGTTCTACCTTTATTTTCTTGCCACTTAGTTCTAGCACTAAAAGAAAACCCAAAAACATTTTTCGTTCTTCTTTTGCTTGTTGGGAGCTTTCCTGTGTAAATAGTTTTTTCTCGTTCTTGTTTTGATTTTCTTTCTTTGGGTCGTAAGGAGAAGACCACAATGAAAATGTTGAGTGGCTCTCATATGCATTATTGTTTATCTATCAGAGAGCCCATATTACTTTGTCTTCCCCTTTGAGTTATTGTTTGTAGATTCCAGCTTTGTTCAACGCACGTGCACTCTTATTATTATTCACACTGTTTGGTCGTTCAAATGATACGCAATAATGACGATATTAGATGAAAAGATTGAGATGAGAAAATATGGTATTAACTCGACCTATCTTGCTTTTGTAAATACGATTAGCTCATTGTTCCAAATTTAGTTTATTATGCGTGAAACATATTTGCAATGAAAATTAGAAATTATAGTTAATCATACCATGCTTAATTAGCTAAGAGTGGATAATGGTTTGTCTTGGGTGCCAACATGCATGCTAAAATGGTTGTGATGTTGTATGATGGGATGGTATCCTCCTCTAAACAATTCAAGTGGCTCGACTTGGCACATGCTCATGCATGTAGTTGAAACAAAATTAACATAGCCTCTACGATATTTATGTTCATAGTGATTTATATCCTACTCATGCTTGCATTCAACGTTGGATAATCTCAAAGCATGTTGATGACTGTGTCGGTCGCTCCCCAGTCTTTTGCTAGCCTTCACTTGTACAAAGCGGAAATACTGTTTGTGCATCCAATTCCTCAAACCCAAAGTCATTCCATATGAGTCCTCATACCTGCCTATATGCGGTGTTTACCTGTCATTCCAAGTAAATTTGCATGTGCCAAACTCTAAACCTTCAAATAAATATTTTGTTTTGTATGCCCAAATCGCTCACGTGGCGACTGGGGGTTGTTAGTATCTTTCATTCTAGGTGGGTTATAATCACGATACGTGTTTATTCACTATCATTCACGATAAAGTGGCTGGTATTCGGAATGCCCAGTTCCATGCTTAAAATGAAGTCAAAATATAATGAAATGAAACTCCCCCAGGATTGTGTCTGTTTGGACGGTACCCGTGGATTCGGCTCGCCGTGGAGTGAGACTGATTGGTGGAGGGGAGTAAAAACTTTATCATTCTATTTGGGAACAACCTATAATGTATTTAGCATGGAAGATGTTGAAAACCTTTTAGCTCATTATGTGAGCAATGAAAGCATACCACTCAAAAATCATTAATTATCTCCGTTTTAAAAACTCGAGCTCTGGCACCTCTACAAATAAATTATCCCCTCTGTGAAGGGCCTATCTATTTACTTTACTATTGAGTCATCCTCCTATTATAAAAGGCACCAGTTAGAGAGCAGCTCTGTCATTTGTATGCTTTGCTGCTAATTGATATTGAGTGTGAGCATGAATGGATATCTTTTACCTTGAATTATAATGTCTAGTCAGTCACTGTTCTTCAAAGGTGCTCTGCATTTATGTTTTGCATTCTTAGAAAGGGCTAGTGAAATACCATTTTGTCATATTGTATCATGATTGTCCTGATAAATGTGTTGTCATCCGAGAGTTATTATTATTGATCGCTAGTTGATTGTGTCATTGATATGAGTAAACATGAGACCTAAATATTATTGTGAACGTGGTTAGTCCATAATATTTGCTGAAAAACGGAATATCAGTTAGACATATTTACATCAACAAGATCAAACAGAGTTTGTAAAAGTGTTTCTTTATCACTTTCAATTTATTAACTGGATTGCTTGAGGTCAAGCAATGGGTTAAGCTTGGGGGCATTGATACGTATCCATCATGTCTACTTTTCCAAACTCTTTTGCCCTTGTTTTGGACTCTAATTTGCATGATTTGAATGGAACTAACCCGGACTGATGTTGTTTTCAGCGGAATTGCCTTTGTGTTATTTTTGCGCAGAAATAAAAGTTCTCGTATTGACCTGAGAATTTATTGAGAATATTTTTGGATTTAATAAAACATATTGGAGAAAGAATCAACAAGAGGGGGGCCACCCACAGGCCACAAGCCTACTTGGCGCGGCCATCCCCCTGGCCATGCCTAGCAAGGTTGTGGGGGCCTGTTCCTCGACCGAACTCAATTCCACTCATATTTATTCCTATTCGTGGAGAGAAAAAATCAAGAAGAGTTCATCATGTTTCACGATATGGAGCCATCGCCACCTCCTGTTCTTCCTCAGGAGACTAGATCTAGACTCCGTTTTTGGCTCCAGACAAGGGAAGTCGATGCCATCGTCATCACCGACCATCCTTCATCACCAATTCCATGATGCTCTCCACTGTTCATGAGTAATTCCATCATAGGCTTGTCGGACGGTGATGGGCTGCATGAGATTTATCATGTAATTGAGTTAGTTTTGTTAGGGTCTGATCCCTAGTATCCACTATGTTCTGAGATTGACGTTTCTAGGACTTTGCTATGCTTAATGCTTGTCACTAGGGCCCGAGTGCCATGATTTCCGATCGGAACCTATTATGCTTTCATGAATATATATATATATATATGTGTTCTTGATCCTATCTTCCAGGTTGTAAACACCTATTACGAGTTATGATCCGCATCCCCAGGGTGACAATAACTGGGATTTTTTCCGGTGATTACCATAGTTTGAGGAGTTCATGTATTCACTAAGTGCTAATGCTTTGGTCCGATTATCTATTAAAAGGAGGCCTTAATACCCCTTAGTTTCCATTAGGACCCCACTTCCACGTGAGGGTAGGACAAAAGATGTCATGCAAGTTCTTTTCCATAAGCACGTATAACTATATACGGAATACATGCCTACATTACATTGATGAATTTGAGCTAGTTCTGTGTCACCCTATGTTATACTTGTTGCATGATGAATGCTATCCAACATAATTATTCATCACCGATCCATTTCCTACGAGCTTTCACATATTGATCTTTGCTAAGTTACTTCTCCGTTGCTACTGTTACAATCACTCCAAAACTGCTATTGTCACTTTTGCCATCGATTTCGTTACTTCCATGCTACTTTGCTACTGAATACTGTGATGCAGATATTAAGTCTTTCAGGTGTGGTTGGATTGACAACTCAGCTTCTAATACTCAAGAATAATCTTTGGCCCCCCTTGTGTCGAATCAACAAATTTGGGTTGAATACTCTAACCTTGAAAACTGTTGCAATCCCCTATACTCTTGGGTTATCAGTCCCTAGGGCAGGAAGACTTGAGTTAGTCGCCCTCAAAAGGTAGGTTAGCTATTCCTCATCCTTGTAATCGACATCTCCATTAATATAGACACAAATCAGGACGTAGGCTATTACCTCCATCTGGGGCCGAACCCGGGTAAACTCGCCTCCCGTACGCATTCAATACCTTTGGGTAGCCACCCAGCAGCAATGGCCTCACACCTAACTCCTTGGACAAGCACATCTGCCATGAAAAATACACGACAGAATCCGATTCAACTAAAGTGGGAGAGACAAACACCCACTGGCCAGCTTTATGGAAAACAAGTTGCCTGTCAATCGATGGAACCGGTATCTTGTGTGAGGAAAAGTAAGGTTGGTCTGAGCCCCATCATCCCACAATACCGCCTAATCAAAATAATAAAAAGGAGGTAAGAAATCTGAACATCAAGGCTCACAAACACTTTGTGTTCTACTTGTGCATATCATCTACACATAAACCTAGCTCATGATGCCATTGTTGGCTAACGTGAAAGCACAATATGCTCCCTTGGTGGTTTTGATAATTCATGACAACATACATTGTCTCTTGGACTAATACTTTCAACTAGTGTATTTCAGAGAAAGTCCATAGAGAGAGATGGGTTGGCAAAAAGGAGTGTGGAGAGTACCCCCATGAAGAAGAAGGAGAATGAATAGCATTGGTCAAGCTTCAAGCAAGAGGACTCTACATTTTACTTTGTAAAAAATCACTTTGAGTCCATAGGAATGCCAATACTATTAAAAGGGGGTAAGGTACAATTGGTGAACAAGATACTCAAACGTGCACAAGTGATAGTCACCAAAAACACCAACAAACTCTCCCACATACTCTGTCTAGAACCCTACCACTCAAATCGGTGAAACCAACAATTTCCAATCGGTCCCACCAATTCCCAAACTCAAACAGACCCATGCCAAACCCTAGCACATCGGTGCAACCGATCCCACTTTGGTGCCACCGAGATCAGGCTGCCAACTTTCGGTTGCCTCGATTCATAAAATCGGAATTTCCGAGTTTTTGTATCGGTGTCACCGAGATGCAGATTCTAATCGTTGGACACCTGATCGGTACCACCGAGATTTATATATTGGTCTCACTGAGATTCAAAAGTTGCTACCTTTGGAGCAACTCGATACCATCGAGATTCACACATCAGTGTCACTGAGTTGGTCACTTAAGGTGTAACGGTTGGATTTTTGGAGATGCCTATATATACCCCTCCACCACCACTCACTCGCAAGAGAATCACTCAGAACAGATTCCCACTTATCCCATCAGATTTTCTGAGAGGGAGCCACCTACTCATGTGTTGAGATCATTCCATTCCATTCCAACCATATGAATCTTGATCTCTAGCTTCCCCAGGTTGCTTTCGACCCAATCAATCTCTTCCACCAAAGCCAAATCTGTGAGAGAGTGATTCAGTGTTGAGGTGTCTATCATCTTGAAGCACAAGAGCAAGGAGTTCATCAACATTATCGAGCCTATTACCTTTTGGAGGGTAGTGCCTCCTAGATTGGTTAGGCATCACATGGGAGCCTCCTACTTCGTGTTGTGGAGTGAACCAAGAAGTTTGTAAGGGCAAGGAGATCGCGTACTTCGTGAAGATCTACCCCGATTTAGGCTAGTCATCCGTGGACATAGGCCATCATGGTATAGTCAAGGTTGCTTCTTCGTGGAACCCTCCGTGGGTAGAGCCCTCCATGGACTCTCGCGATCGTTACCCTCGGCGGGTTGAAGACTCCATAAACATGCATGTATGATAGCACCACCCATCGGAACCACAGGAAAAATCTTCGTGTCCTTCAAGCATTTGATCTCCCGATCTCAACTCTTTACTTCCATGTGCAATGTCTTTACTTTCTACTACTATCCTTGGTGATTTGCATGTGTAGCGTGTACTAGAGTTGCTATAATTGCTAAAATCTGCCAACACTTAACTTTGGGTATTGTAATTTGTGTTAGTAGTCTATTCACCCCCCCCCCTCTAGACATACGATTCTAGTGATCCCACAATTTGTATCAGAGCAAGGTCTCCAGAACCTTGGTTTAATCACCTCTGGAGGAAGATGGATATGCCTAGTTTGGAAAGTTTGAGTTCTAGAGTGTCCATTCTTGATGGAGAATACTATAGTCAATGGAAAGATGCTATGATTGGTCTATTTGACATATTCCATTTGAGAAAGCATATTGAAAATCCCTATGAGTTCCCCATTGATGAATTGCATCCCACGTACGAAGAGGAAATTGACATGATTGGTAACCTTAGAACTGTCAATCTTGTTGTTAGAGGTTTACAAAGAACTTTGCATGTGCTCATACTTTGTGGAATGATTTGGTGAAACAATATCCAAATTATCCATTATGTAATATTTATGAAATTCTTCATAAAATTGTTACCTTTAATGGAATGAAGCCTAGTGATCCAAACTTTGATAAATGCTTATTTGAGCTTCCTGATCCTATGCGCGCTAAAGGATATGTCACTACCATTAGTCACATTGTTGTAGAAGATATTCACATACATAAGCTTGAACATTGTCTTAGTCAAAAATCTAACGAGTCTCTTGGCTTTCATGACGAGGAGATTCTACCTAAGGATGACAATGAAGAACATGTCTACTATGATGAAGATGTGTTTTTTGACATCGAGCATGAGAAGATCATGAAGAATCTAAGTATCATGGCAAACTTCAAAGATTACATATCCGGTGGAAAAGAGTGGATTCTCGACAGTGGATGCACCGATCATATGACTTGTGATAAAGACATGTTCCAAGATATCACACCTAATCAAGGACCTGGGAGGTACATGACCTTTGGAGACAACTCTAAGGGTAAGGTACTTGGCCTTGGTAAGGTGGCCATATCTCATGATAGCTCTATTCAAAATGTCATGCTTGGTGAATCCCTTGGCTACAATCTACTTTCCGTATCTAGACTAGCAGACTTCGGTTTCAATCTACTATTTACTAAAGTAGATTGCCAAGTGTTTCGTCATGATAATTATAAAATTTTCTTTACTGGTATTTGTAGAGGTGATCTATACATTCTCGATTTCACTAAAAAGGCCCAACCTCGTACTTTTCTTATTGCAAAATCGTCTAAAGGTTGACTATGGCATAGAAGGCTAGGACATGTAGGCATGTGCAATCTAGATAAGCTTATCAAGGGCGATCACATTCTTGGTGTTAAAGATGTTATCTTTGACAAAGATAGGCTTTGTAGCGCTTGTCAAGCAGGAAAGCAAGTAGGTGGAAGTCATCCGGTCAAAAACATCATGACTACTAGGAGACCACTCGAGTTACTTCATATGGATCTTTTTGGTCCCACTGCTTACAGAGTCTCAGTGGAAACTCTTGTTGCCTAGTTATAGTTGATGATTTTTCTAGATTTACCTGGGTCTTCTTTCTTGATGATAAGTCGTAGGTACAAAAGATCTTCAAGAACATTGCACGCAAAGCGCAAAATCAATTTGGAGTGAAGACCAAGAAGGTTCAAAGCGATAACGGATCGGAGTTCAAGAACACCCATGTGGATACCTTTCTTGAAAAAGAGGGTATTTCACATGAGCTCTCGGCTACGTACATGCCTAAACAAAATGGAGTTGTTGAGAGGAAGAACCGCACCCTTATTGACATGGCAAGAATGATGCTTGAGGAATACAAGACGCCAAGAAACTTTTGGGCAGAAGCCATGGAAACAGCATGTCATGCCACAAACCGACTCTACTTGCACAAGCTTCTCGGTAAAACAACATACGAGCTGCTCACCGATAACAAACCCCAAGTTCGATACTTTCGGATATTCAGCTCTAAGTGCTACATTCTTGATCAGAATCATCGCGCTAAATTTGCTCCCAAGTCTCATGAAGGTTTCCTACTCGGTTATGGGTCGAACTCTCACACGTACCGTGTCTACAACAACTTCACTCGAAAAGTTGAAGAGACGGTAGATGTCAAGTTTGATGAATCTAATGGTTCGCAAGTCAAATAATTGCCAAATGATGCAGGAGATAAGGATCCTTCGGAAGCTATCCAAGACTTTCCCATCAGCAAGATTCGTCCCATGGAGGTGAAGGAAAGCACTTCATCAACCCAAGTGGAAGCTCCTACTTTGGATCAAGCCCACCGACAAAACGACATGGAAGCATCCACAAGTGGTACACCTCAAGATAAAGACGAGGAGGAAGTACCTCATGAAGATCCACCACAACCTCCTTTGCCACCACCTCAAGGAGATGACAACTTCAACAACAACAATGATGAAGGAGATGATGAAGAAGAGGCTCCACCATCAAACAAGCCAAAGCTACCTCGAGTTTGAGCACAGGTGACCAAGAACCATCCCCTAAACCAAATCTTTGGTGATATACAAACAGGGAGGATCACTCGCTCTAAAAATCGCCTAGCTAACTTTTGTGAGCATTATTATTTCATCTCTAGCATTGAACCCTTGAAGGTTGAACAAGCTCTTGAAGAGGCGGATTAGGTGAACGCTATGCATGAAGAGCTTCAAAACTTCTAGAGGAACAAAGTGTGGACACTCGTGGAGAAGCCCAAGGACAAGCAAAAAATCATCGGTATGAAGTGGGTGTTTCAGAACAAGCAAGATTAAGACGGTCAAGTTTTACGCAACAAGGCTCATCTCGTAGCCCAAGGATATACGCAAGTCGAAGGTATGGACTACGGTGAGACCAATGCCCCCGTTGCTAGACTTGAAGCTATTCAAATTCTTCTTGCTTATGCCAATTACCATGACATCACTCTTTACCAAATGGATATTAAAAGTGCCTTTTAAATGGAGAAATAGAGGAGGAAGTCTATGTTAAACAACCTCCCGGATTTGTAAATCCTAAGAAACCTGACCACATTTACAAACTTCACAAAGCTTTATATGGTCTTAGGCAAGCTCCTCGCGCTTGGTATAAATGCCTAATGAAGTTTCTTATTGAAAAAGGTTTTGAAATTGGTAAAGTTGACGCAACCTTATTCACAAAGAGAGCTAATGGTGAATTATTTGTGTGCCAAATTTATGCGGATGACATTATCTTTGGATCTACTAACCCGCAATTTAGTGAGATATTTGGAAGGTTGATGTCAGACACTACAGGAATCTGAGAATTTGCCGTCTGCTATGGCTGATGGCAAAGGGGGGAAACACAGACGGCAAAGGCTTTGCCGTCAGTCAGCTGACAGCAAACTAGACGGCAAAAAAATATCCGGTGAAGAGGTTATTTGCCGTCTGCTTTTTTGTACGGCGGATGGCAAAGAATCTTTGCCATGAGGGGGCAGACGGCAAATAAAATGGGATGGCAGATCAACAGGCTGTCCCGTTAAGTGCTAAAGGCAGGCTTCTCCTCTTTGCCGTCTGCCCTTACCCCCCTTTGCTATCTGCCCCCTCATGGCAAAGGGGGCACCCAGCCCCTCTCCCTCACCCATTTGCCGTCTGCCCTCATGCCTTTGTCGTCTGTCCCCTCATGGCAAAGGGGCCACCCAGCCTTTCTCCCTCACCCCTTTGTCGTCTGCCCTCACCCCTTTGTCGTCTGCCCCCTCATGGCAAAGGCTCAAAATAGCCCCCTCACCTATTTTATTTTCTATTATATCCAGCAATTTTCACAATAATCAAGATATATATTTATATATTTGACAGAAATAATTTTTTTCCATACTCATAACCATATTAAAATAACTTTCATCCATAGTACATACATATTATTCAAGTTGCATCCGTACCAAACCATATATTACACCAGTTTCATCCATATGCATACAAAGTTTCATATATATCCATATACTACAATAGTTTCAATACAATCTTCCGTGAAGCCATGGTACAAGAAATCATATTCAAGCATTCAATCAATATAATCCAAGCTTCCCGTGAAGTGAATGTAATCTGCAAAATGACAAATAAGAAAGTTAGAAGAAGAATATTAGATGAAGAAGAGAAGTATATATAGGTTATTTCGGAGAGAACTTAGCTATGTATAGGCCATTTAATAGCTAAGTTAGGTGGAATAGGTCATCTTGGAGCTACATAGCCTTATTATGTCATTTAGGAGAGAACTTAGCTAGGTATAGGTCATTCTAGAGCTAACTTGGATAAAATATGTCATTTTGTAGCCAACTATGATTATTAAATTCATCTTGACCTTATTATGTCATTTTGGAGCTAAATTAATCATTTTAATGAGCTAACCAAGGTTCTTATGATGTTTTTACCTAACTATGCTAATTATGTCATTTTGGAGGATAATTAGTTAAGTATGTCTTTGTTGGGGAAAATAACCTACGTAGAAGAAGAAAGATAAGAAGCAAGAAGAGAAGAGGCAAGAAGAGAAGAATAAGGAGAAGAAGAAGGAGAAGGAGAAGGAAGAGGAGAAGAAGAAGAAAAGAAGAAGGTCAAGAATAAGGAGAAGAAGGAGAAGAAGAAGGAGAAGGAGCTTCTCTCCTCCTTATCCTCATTCTCCTTCTTCTCCTTCTTCTTCCTCCTTCTCCTTCTCCTTCTACTTCTATTCTTCTTCTTCTTCCTTCTTTTCATTTTTCCTCTTTCTTCTCCTCTTGTCCCCTTCTTCGAGCTAAATTAGCTAATTATGCCTTTTTGGAGCTAATTATGTCATTTTGGAGGATAATTAGCTAAGTATAGGTCATTTTTTATTAAATAGGACATTTTGGAGCTAACTAAGCTAATTATGTCATTTTGTTGGATAATTAGCCAATTTAGTCTTTGTTGGATGAGTCTAAGCTACGTAGAAGAAGAGAAAGAGAAGAAGCAAGAAGAGAAGAAGAAGGAGAAGTAAAAGAAGTAGGAGGAGGAGAAGGAGAAGGAGAAGGAAGAGGAGAAGAATAAGAAAAGATGAAGGACAAGAAGAAGGAGAAGAAGCTTCTCTCCTCCTTCTTCTCCTTCTTCTCCTTCTTCTTCCTCCTCCTTCTCCTTCTTCTTCTCTTCTTCTTCTTCTTCCTTTTTTTCATTTTTCCTCTTTCTTCTCCTCTTGTCCTCTTCTTTGGGATAAATTAGCTAATTATGCCTTTTTGGAGCTAATTATTTCATTTTGGAGGACAAATAGCTAAGTATAGGTCATTTATTATTAAATAGGCCATTTTGGAGCTAACTAAGCTAATTCTGTCATTTAGGTGGAAGCCAAGCTAAGTATAGGCCATTATAGAGCTAACTTGGGTAAAATATGTCATTTTGGAGCCAACTATGATTATTAAGGCATTTTGGAGTTAAATTGGCTAACTATGTCATTTAGGTGTAAGCCAAGCTAAGTATATAATATTCATGAGCTAACCAAGGTTCTTATGCCAGTTTGAGCTTATTATTTCATTTTTGAGCTAAATTAGTCATTTTAATGAGCTAACCAAGGTTCTTATGATGTTTTCACCTAACTAAGCTAATTATGTCATTTTGTTGGATAATTAGCCAATTTAGTCTTTGTTGGATGAGTCTAAGCTACGTAGAAGAAGAGAAAGAGAAGAAGCAAGAAGAGAAGAAGAAGGACAAGTAAAAGAAGAAGGAGGAGTAGGAGGAGAATGAGAAGGAGAAGGAGAAGGAGAAGGAGAAGGAAGAGGAGAAGAAGAAGAAAAGAAGAAGGACAAGAAGAAGGAGAAGAAGGAGGAGAAGAAGGAGAAGGAGCTTCTCTCCTCCTTCTTCTCCTTCTTCTTCCTCCTTCTCCTTATCCTTCTTCTTCTCTTCTTCTTCTCTTCTTCTTCTTCTTCCTTCTTTTCATTTTTCCTCTTTCTTCTCCTCTTATCCTCTTCTTCGAGCTAAATTAGCTAAGTATGCCTTTTTAGAGCTAATTATGTCATTTTGGATGATTATTAATCCATTTTGAGCTTATTATGTCATTTTGGATCCAAATTAGTCATTTCGAGCTAACCAGGGTTCTTATGATGTTTAACTAACTAAGCTAATTATGTCATTTTGGAGGATAATTAGCTAACTATGTCTTTTTTGGGGAAAATAATTACCCCACTTCTGCAGGTGTTTACCCATTTCAAACTCTGTCTGCTTTTTCCAGTTGTCGCAGTTGGGACAGGGGCACCATGTTTTTTGCTGGCCATTTGCAAATGTAGCTCTCACAAACCCCCTGGTTTTTGTTAACCATTCATTGGTCATGTCTTTCTGACTAGGCTGACCAGTGTACATCCAAGCACGATCACTCATGTTCCCTAGCTACCTATGGGCGCACAAGAAATAATTTAATATATAATTCATCACCTATATTCATCCGCTAATCAAGTTTGTCAGTTTTATTACGTCCATGCAACCTACATGCTAATAGGTAAAGATAGGTCCTAATCCCACCCGAGTATGTGTAGACTGGGTTCGTTTTCCCATGCTCTGCTCCAGATGCGATGCAGAATTTCGGCAGCACCTCCCCACTGTTCTCCTGATACACGTCTCGGTAATAAGCAGAGAGGATGTGTACCCGGAGAACAACAAGGAGGCACTAACAAAATTCCGCATCGGATCTGGAGCACAGCATACGGGAAAACGAACCCAATCTACACATACTCGGGCTGTCCATGGATAACGTTGGACAATTCGAAAGGATGGCGGTTATAAATATGCAAAGACATGCATATTTATAGATGTCGCCCTTTCGAACGGGAGACACATACTGGTCACGCATACTCATGATTGAAGAAACCTATAGCTAGCAAGTTTCATCGGCACGAAGACCGGAACAGACCAAATTAAGTGGGTAGGAGGAGAAGACATTTGTGCTCACCAACAAACGTAGGGGCGGAGCTCGTGGAGGTCGTCGAACAACTGCACATTGAAATTCACCCGATCAACACAAATATGATGTTTTTATAATTAACATAATCGGAAAATATGTGACCTAACTTATAATTTACAAAACTATGACCCCGTCGGCTTAGTGGCGTCGATGGTCGGTGGTGTTGGGTATCGGTGGCGTCGAGGGTCGGTGGTCTCGGGTGTCGGTGGCGTCGGGGGTCGGGGGTTAGTTGTGTCGGTGGTCGGGGGTCAGTGTCGTCGGGGGTCGAGGGTCACTGGCGTCGGGGGTTGGGGTCTTTTCGGTCAACAAGAGGCCGAAGAGGTGTCGGGGGTCGGGGGTTGGGGGTCAGTGGCATCGGGGGTCGGGGGTCGGGGGTCGGGGGTCAAGGGTGAGTGGCATCGGGGGTCGGGGGTCGGGGGTCGAGGGTCAGTGGCGT